>SAXG01000007.1:0-1210213 GCA_012932865.1 Amylostereum areolatum
CGGATATATGGAGATGACACACCGCTCCCGGGGGTGGTGCGCCCCCGGATCAATTGCCCTAGACTTTGTTCCCAGTTAGAAGTGGGTAGACAATTAGGTGATTTATTTCTTTAAAAAATGTAAGGTAAATTGAGTAATGTAACAAATGAAAACCCACTATGGCGAAAGGTTTTCAAAGGATGGTAAAGTACGCAAATAGTCTACAATTACCCGTCAAAGCTTGTCCCACCTCCTCCGTTGGCCTGCCTTCGAACGAGTGGTGACACCCTCTGTGGTTGATCTGGTGCCTATCTTGTAGGAGACGCTGTTGCCACCTGTCGGGCAGGAGCTTTCTTTCCTCGGGGAGGCCCAGTAGGGTTCGTCTTTGGGGGCTGCAACCTTCTTCCGTTTTCTTCGGTGGGCCAGTACGCACAGGGGCCGCTTTCCGTTTACCGGGGCGCACCACTGGGCCGGGGACCTCGTCCACTATGCCCCCATTCACCCCCTCTGGTCCTGCATCCCGTAGTCCCCCCTCATCCTCATCCCCATCCGATTCCACAATGTCAGCTCGCACCTGTATAAGTCCCAATTGCTTCTCGGCGGGAGAAGGAGTGGTAGGTGGCGGAGCTCTTGCAGCGCGTTCTTCCAAGGGGGTTCTTCCTCGTCCGCATCAGGGTCTTCCTCCATTTCCGCCAGTTCAGCTTTCGTGAAACCTGCTGTGTCCTCCGGGGAGCTGGCCGTCCCACCTTCCCGCCACTGCCCTTCCGCCTATTGACGGTGAATTGGGTGGACAACGCGGCCTGTCCGACAAAGTATTGCCCTGTTTTGGATCCACCTTCGACCGGAGCTTTGGCCGCAAGCGCGATCTGGGCCAAGGACATGGATGGTGGGGGGGGGTATGCTTGGTACCTGCAGTGCAGCACGCGCAGATGTTCCTGGTTGAGTGCGTTGTTTCCTGGGGACGACTGGTTTGGGGGCGGATGGTGCGGAAAGTGGAAGCCGGAGTGGTGGCGCCCTCCGTATAGGAGCTTGGGGCGGAGGAGGGAGGGATGGGACGGCACTCGTGGAGATGGACGGGGGCGTTCAGCTCGTTTTCCATCGCACGACGCCCGGGTTGTGGCTCGAGGGAAGGATGTGCCTTGAGAATGTCGGAGACTAGGCGCCTCCATCCGTCATCGAGCTTGCCAAGGACTTCCACCGCACTGGGGAATGCCCTCCGAAGACATGAGTCGTCTATAGTTGACCTTGTTAAGTCGCTCCATGTCGACTCCAGTTCGGCTTGATTAACGACAAGTAACAGTCCCGAGCAGCTGCCCCCGAGCGAAGCAGATACTCCACGACAAGCTCTACACCGCCGAAGGTCCCCCCCGGAGCCCAGCTAGCCTGAGTAGACTCGTGATGAGCATCCGAACGGCGTTGGCCTTCCTGTGGGTATCGGGAGGTAGTCCAGCCTGTCTATACTCCCAGGATCCGAAATCTCCCGGATGCAGAGCAAGGCGATGCTTCATGTAAAGGTCGATCTGCGCTTTTTAGACTGGAAGATGTCCGTCAGACGCGCGATAGAGATGATAAGGCGGAAGAAATGCACCTCAACCTGCATGATCAACTTGACCGCCCGGTGAAAGTTGGGGCATCGTGCAACCAAGGAGGTACTCCTCCTCAGTACCTGGACGCCCCATGGGACCAACTCCTGGCCACGCCCACAGTCGCAGGCATTTGGTCAGGAACTTTAGACATATCCCATTCCTCTTCAATCCAGCGAAGATCGGGATCGTCCATGACATGGCCTGCTTTCATAATGGCCCAGACCCAGTGTGCGCTCTGCATGGTGACCGTGGGGTTGTGTCCAAGGGTTTGACGTGCCCGAAGTCGTGGTGGTAAATCACCATGACACGCAGAAACGCGTGGAGATGTGCGAAGCCTGCGTACCCAAGGTCATCCAGATAAGGGCGCTGCGCGACCCACCGACGCAACTGGGCGATAGCCTCGATCTTCTGGTAACCTTCTTCAATCCATGGGTATTGGAAGTCGTCGGGGACCCACAAGGCAAAATCCTCACTGACGGGACAGTCGTCGTCAGACTTCCTTGCCTACTCGACACCATGGTGAGAAATACGCCGGAAAGATCGTACAGGATGCTCACCGGCATCTTAAACGCCACCTCCACAAGGTCCATGAGGGTCTGGTTACCGCCGGAGACCCGATTCCACCACGCTCTGTATCCCGGTCCTGACTCGTCTTGTATCCGCGGGCCAGGCCAGCTGCTTGACAAGGAAAATCTCCAGAGTCGTTGTCGTTGTCGGCAGATGTCATCATATTTGCGGTGTCGAGCGACGCAATGACAGGTCTGGGGAGTTGTTGGGCCTCTTCATCAGAATCTTCTCCATCGGCAGCCCTATTTTCAACGTAGTCCTGGTCGTCGAATCCCGTGGACGCTGCTGGGCTCTCTACTCGCTGTGTCCGTCCGGTCACCTCCAAACGTCGGGCCTTCTTCGGCGGTCCTACCTTGGGATGTACAGGACCTTCATCCGTGGTAGGAGCACGGTGCAAACATTGGCGAAGCTCGACAACGGGAGGGGGGAGGGTCGGTGCACCTATATTCGTACGAGGAGGGGCAGGACGTACTCCGGTGGTCGTAGCTGGCAGGCCCCCGGGAAGGGGTGGATCCACCTGGGGTGCGGGCGGTTTAGGCGTCTTGATAGGATGGTATTGACGTGGCTGCCGTGAGGATGCCAGTAGCGACGATTGAGCGCAACAGGCTTGCAGGGCTCGTCGTGCTGCTTTCCTTGGTATCGCAACATGCGTAAGGGGTCTGCGGTTCTTGTCCAACGCGGCAAAGCACGCTGGACTGTCCCAGGACATCTTTTCAGGATCCTTGATAGTGTCGTAGACCTTCTCGCCGTTCACAAGGAGAAAAGGCCTAAAATCCTCCGGGACAAAGATCTCCGGGGCTCCTTCTACGTTGGTCCACCCCATCCGCATCGACCCGTGAGGTGTCACGGATCGCTCCATTTCTCTCTTCGTTTGCAGACCTCGTACACGCGACGTGTCACGGCACATGACTTTCCCTTGCATCACATGCTTCAACGACGTCATTGCCCGGACTTCCGAGCGGGGTTCCGCATCCTTATCTATGACATCACTGCTCCGGACCTTCGTCCTCCGCCCCATGACTCCTTTCCTATTGTTCCCCCCGCTCGCACCACTATCGCATCGCATCGCACCATCGTTCCCACTTGTATATAAGGACAGTGTTTCTCTTCCCTTTTCCCTAGACTGTCCATCTCGTCATACGGTACTGTAGCGCACGTTGCACTACCCTAGACCCCGGCACTCTCGAATCTATTTTCTTCTCCGCTCCTCATCGTCGCGACTTAGGCGGTTCATCGGTCTCATAAACTGCGTTTCTGACACCTGGACAGTCTACCCCTACGCCTACCTCGCACCCCTCTCTCCATCTACCTCTGCCGCCGTCTCTACGACGTTAAAAACTCCCACCACGGACCTCCCGAACGCACCGGTCTTCCTCCCGTTCAACGGAAAGCCGATCACCCCCCGACGACGCACCACTCCCCTACCCTTGGTCCGACGCCGTCACCGTCAACTGCCTCGTCCCCGTACAGAACCTCTGCAAGAAAGATCCCTGGACCGCGCACGGTCAACTTCCGCATCTTCGAGTGGAGGTGGCACAAGGATCACGGTACTGTCGTCCTCGCCCTATACGTCCGGATCACTACGTGCATCAACGTAGATCTCGAACGCCTTGAATTCACCCTCCACGCCCCCACCTACCACACATACCTCATCCAAGACGCCCCCAACCCGATCCTCCAAACCAGTTTCACCTCCGTCTCCCAGTTTAACCGCCGGACCCCCGAATCCACCACCCCGCCACCAGTCCTCCGTCCCACCATCAAGGGTAAGACCCTTCGTCGCCGCCACCACGAACATAAGATCCGCCAGGCAGTAAAAGCCGGCTACCTCACCAAGAAACTCCTCGGCCGTCGCCCCATCGCGGCGGACTTCTTCTAGACCATCATCACGTCCTCCACAGCCCCTCGTCCCCCACCCCGAACCTTCCCCCAGGCGTCTTTCGAGACTACTGTCCCGAAGAATACTATATCCTACCTCACCTCGCAGCAGACTAAGGAATCCGTACGTTGGCTGCACGACGAACCAAACCGGCAACGTCGAGACTGGTACTTCGACGACCGCGACGAACAACCCTACGTCGAAGAATCGGATTTTGCCACCGCTGCGGACGTTCTACAGCGCTTCCTGAACCCCCCTCCGACCAACTCGCCCCCACCCCGTCGACGTACTGTAATCGAAGTCCCAGAAGGGATCAACCACAACGACACAACTGGGAAGTGGTACGCCTATAGACGGAACAAGAACGGAACCCCAGGACGATCAGTAGTTGAGTGGCAGCCCACTTCGTTCAGTCCCGTCCAAGATCACTGGTCGTGGCATCATAACCAGCAATTCCTCACCCCCGCCGACTTCCTTGTCGCAAAACAAGTTGAGGACGAAGTTGAAGAAGCAGAAGAACGCGACGAGAAACCTACGCCGCCTTGATCAAGAACTCGCCCAATCCCTCACCGTCCCCCTCCCCTTCGACAAGATGTCCGACGCCGAATCCAAACCTGCCGTCTCCAAGCGGGAGATCGGCCCCAAGCCAAAGCCATTCAAAGGCGATAGACGCGACACCCTCCGGTTCTCCCTCGAGCTCCGCATGTTCCTGCGCGTTAACAAGGATGTTTATGCCACAGATGACGCCAAGATGATGCTCCTCCTCAGCCTGATGGAGGACGACACGGCGAAAGCCTGGGCCACGCATCGCCGCATGGAACTCTTCGCCGACGAAGACGAGAAGGAAGACGCCGACACCCTCGACCCCACGCCCCCCACTCCACTATAGCTCCTACAAAGAGCTCTTCGAGAGGTTTGGCAAAGACTTCGTGCCCGTCGATCCGAAGATAGAGGCTCAGCGTAAGATCAACGAGCTCGCAATGACCACCCGGGACGTCACTGACTTTATCACCGAGTTTGAGATGCTGGCAACCATGTCAGCGTACGACGACGAGGCGCTAATCCACTTTTTCAAGAAGGGACTTCAGCGTGACCTCGGCAAGCAGGTGGCCCGTCGTACCCGTTCCCCACCAAGCTCGCGGAGTGGAAGGAGCGCGCCCGCCGCATCAACCACCAGTGGCTCGAAGAGAACCCGGAGAGGAAGAGCAGTCAGTCCAAGGGGGCTGTCGCGCTCACCTCGAACGGTTCGACCAACGACTCCTCGTCGCGCCGAGTCGGCGCCTTCACCAACACCTCGACCCGCCCTGCAAAGCTGACGGACGACGAGCGCGCAAAGATGATGCGCGAAGGCAAGTGCTTCATGTGTCGACAAGCCGGTCACGTCTCTCGCGACTGCCCCAACCGCGACTCGACGCGCGACGGGTGGGCGCAGTAGAGACTGGGTCCAAGGCCCCTCCCCTGCCGACGAACACGGCTCCGTCCACTGCGAAAGCAGCTCCCGACCCATCCAAAACCATCGCGGCGATCACTCGCCAGCTGAAGGATCTGGACGCGGAAGGCAAGGAGCAGGCAGTAGCGCTGTTGAAGGACATCCTGGAATCGCAGGATTTTTGAAACGCCCCCCAGTCGCGTCGTCTGGTGGAGGCAAAGGACTTTTGGTATCATCGTCGAATCGTTTCGCTGTATTATCATCCATGCATACCTGTGAGCAATCGTATCCCCCGTGTTTGTATCTGTCTACTGTCACCAAGAACAGGCAAACACCATCGATCACGCTCAAAGTCAAGCTGATCGGACGAGTTACCAAAAGAGAAATCGACGCAGACGCGCTGCTTGATAGCGGCGCAGAAGGAATTATCCTGAACCGAAGCTTCGTTGAACGCAAGAAGCTCACCACAAGAAAACTAGAAAACCCGTTCCCCGTGCGTAATGTGGATGGCACCGAGAACGTCATGGGCTGGGTACGCGACACAACGACCCAGCGGATCCGGATATACTCGCAAGATTCAAGGCGTACCATGAGGAAGAAGCTGAGTTCTTCATCACCGACATCGGCGATCATGACATGATCCTTGGAACAGACTGGCTCGACGAGCACAATCCCACCATAGACTGGCAACGAGACCGTGTTGACATGCTCCGCTGCCCTCCCTCGTGCACTCTGTCCAAACCTCCTGTGACGAACCTCGCAACCAAGCCACGGAAACCATCATCGGTCCAATCACAGCGTAAGGTTGAAGCAGGTAAAACCCCGAGGACACCTCTCGTCGTGGACGATCCCTTCCCAGAGCCGACATATGTGTCCTGGACCCCAGTCCCCACTTATGTTATTCCTGCACGCAGAGTCAAAGGTGTTCGCGTCCGCACGGTCCATCGCTCCCCTCTACCCGCACGACTCTTCACTGAAGACGACGACGAGCGGCCCATGGTATTCCGAGACTGGGAGATCAATGGACTACGCCGCGCCGGAATCCTCCCTGAAACCGATGGTCCTAATCCAGATGCAATACCCATCCGCGCGGGCTTTACAAAAGCGCAGGAGCTTGCAGAGCATTCAAAAGAACGCACGCCCGCAAACCTTTGAAGACTTAGTCCCCCCGCCGTACCGCGACTTTGCGCCTGTATTCGACAAGAAAACCTCCGAGCGACTTCCTGACCGACGACCATGGGACCATGCTATCGACATGAAAGACGGCTTTGAACCCAAACCGTGCAAGATCTACCCCCTCTCACCTTCCGAGCAGATCGAACTCGACACCTTCCTCGATGACCACCTGAAGAAGGGCTATATCCGCCCATCGAAGTCACCTCAGGCGAGTCCGTTCTTCTTTGTGAAGAAAAAGGATGGAAAGCTGCGTCCCGTACAGGACTATCGAGAATTAAACAAGGGCACTGTCAAGAATGAATACCCCTTGCCACTGATCTCTGAAATTGTCGACCGCCTCAAAGGTGCAAAATCTTCTCCAAGATGGATGTTCGCTGGGGCTACAACAATGTCCGCATCAAGGAAGGCGACGAGTGGAAGGCTGCGTTCAAGACGAATCGCGGTCTCTTCGAACCTACGGTGATGTTTTTGGGCTTATGAACTCCCCTGCGACATTTCAGGCAATGATGAATGAACTGTTCAAGGATCTCATCGACTCGGGCAAGGTCATCATCTACATGGACGACATCTTGGTGTTCACTCGCACCATGGACGAACACCGTGCCATAGTGCGGCAGGTTCTGCAGCGTTTGCAAGACAACGACCTCTTCCTCAAACCGGAGAAATGCGTCTTTGAGCAAGACTCTGTCGAATACCTCGGACTCATCATCTCGCACGACAAGATCGCTATGGACCCCGTCAAGGTAGCAGGTATTCAGGACTGGCCGACACCACGAACGGTCAAAGATGTGCAATCCTTCCTCGGCTTTGGCAACTTCTACCGACGTTTCATCAAGGACTTCTCCAAGGTTGCACGGCCCCTATTTGATCTGACAAAGAAGGACTGCACATGGGACTGGTCGACGGACTGCCAAACTGCGTTTGACGCACTGAAAGCTGCGTTTACTTCCTCCCCCGTCTTGTCATGCCTGACCCAAAGAAGCCTTACCTCGTTGAAGTCGATGCCTCGGACTTTGCTACTGGAGGTATACTCTCGCAGAAAGGCGACGACGGTCACTGGCATCCAGTGGCGTATCTGTCCAAGGCCCTATCGGAACCGGAACGGAACTACGACATCTACGACAAGGAGCTGCTTGCGATCATCCGTGCGCTTGAAGCCTGGCGCCACTACCTCGAAGGCGCCCCCGACACCGTCGAAATCTGGACAGATCACAAGAACCTGGAGCACTTCAAGACGGCACAGAAGCTGAGCCGCCGACAGGCACGTTGGGCTCTATTCCTCACTCGATTTGACTTCTCGCTCGTTCATAAACCAGGAATTTCCCACCGCCCATCCAATGTCTCGACGACCCGATCACAAGGATGGTGTTGAAAACGACAACAAGGAACGCGTATTGCTTGACCCCAAGTACTTCCAAGTACGCGCAACAAGGCCAGGAGCAGTAACCTCCCTCGGTGATGTCGAACTCCGACGACGTATCCGCGACTGCAAAACCAAGGACATCGAGGTCGTTCAAGCCCTGGACGCCATCTTACGAAACGGACCACGTACACTCGTCAAGAACCTTCAAGAGTGGAACTACGAAGAAGGCCTGGTCCTGTTTAGAGGAAAGGTATACGTCCCTGCGATGACGAGTTGCGACGCGACATTGTCAAAATGTACCATGAATCGCCCCTGGCTGGACACCCCGGTCGCTTCAAGACTTACGAGCTTGTGAGTCGTGAATATTGGTGGCCTGGCATGTCTGTCTTTGTCCGCGACTTTGTAGCAGGATGCGCAACCTGCCAGTCGACGAAGACACAGAGCAGCCGACCCCACGTCGACATGATCCCAAACGAAGTACCCGATCGACCATTTGGCGTCATCTCCACCGACTTCATCGTCGAACTCCCTGACTGCGAAGGCTATAACGCCGTCAATGTCGTGGTCGATCGCCTCACCAAGATGGTGGTTACCACCCCATGTACAACGAAGATCACCAGCGATGGCACGGCCGACATTCTCTTCGATAAGGTATACCGACACTACGGCTTAGCAGACAAGATCATCTCGGATCGTGGACCCCAATTTGCTGGACAGGTGATGCGTACACTCAACGAGAAGCTCGGGATCAAGTCCGCCCTCAGCACAGCGTATCACCCACAGACAGACGGCCAAACCGAACGCGAGAACCAGAACCTCGAGCAGTTTCTGCGAGTATTCTGCAACTACCGTCAAGACGACTGGGTGAAGTGGTTGCCCTTCTTCGAGTTTTCTCACAACTCTCGCACCCATGCAGCTACTGGAAAGGCTCCCTTTGAAGTCCTCTACGGCTTCCTCCCCAAGATGTACCCATCCGTAAACCCGTCCTCAAAGGTCCCTGCAGTTGAAGAACGCCTCCGTCAACTTGAAGAAGTCCGACAGAGATCAAGCCAGCCTTGCCCTCGCATCGACTTAATGAAGCACTACAATGGTGACACGATCAGCAAATCGACACTGTTCGCCATTGGAGACAAGTCTGGCTCGAAGGCAAAAACCTGAAGACGACGAGGCCGAAAGCTAAGCTTGCTGCCAAACGATTTGGACCCTTCGAGATCGTTGACGTCATTAGCCCAGTGAACTACCGCCTGAAGCTGCCGAAGACGTGGAGAATCCACCCAGTCTTCCATGCTTCGCTGCTCACCGCGTACAAGGAGACAACGGCACATGGTCCAAACTATGAACAACCGCCGCCTGACCTCGTTGATGACGAAGAAGAATATGACGTTGAAGACATCATCGACTCGAAGCCGACCCGCAACAAGAAAGGCATACAATACCTCGTCAAGTGGGCAGGCTATCCTGACTCCGAGAATACCTGGCTCCCTCGCTCCTCGCTCTCAAAGGTCACCGACATGATCGACGCCTTCCACAAACGCCATCCAAACGCCCCCGCCCTGTGCGTTCCCTCGGCATCTCCTTTGACGATTTTCTCGCATCTACCCTTGCAGATGACATCGCGCTCCAGGCGAAAGCGCGTCTTAAAGGGGGGGTAATGTCACGGATCGCTCCATTTCTCTCTTCGTTTGCAGACCTCGTACACGCGACGTGTCACGGCACATGACTTTCCCTTGCATCACATGCTTCAACGACGTCATTGCCCGGACTTCCGAGCGGGGTTCCGCATCCTTATCTATGACATCACTGCTCCGGACCTTCGTCCTCCGCCCCATGACTCCTTTCCTATTGTTCCCCCCGCTCGCACCACTATCGCATCGCATCGCACCATCGTTCCCACTTGTATATAAGGACAGTGTTTCTCTTCCCTTTTCCCTAGACTGTCCATCTCGTCATACGGTACTGTAGCGCACGTTGCACTACCCTAGACCCCGGCACTCTCGAATCTATTTTCTTCTCGCTCCTCTCATCGTCGCGACTTAGGCGGTTCATCGGTCTCATAAACTGCGTTTCTGACATGAGGAGATATCGACCCTGAATGAACAATAGTGAGTACAAACCCCATCCGTACAGAATTCATAAACATACGATGCGCCAGCGTCCACATTCGACGTACGTATGTCGTGACTTCATCCCGAGACATGTCCTTCCAGGCATTCCGGTCTTCGAACACTAGTTGGCCCTTCTTGCCTAGCCAGATCCCGCTGGTCGCGACGCGCTCACGATGTTGGATTTTATCCGCAGGTTGTGGTAGGGCGCCTTCAATTATACCTTTCTTCACTGAACTCCAAGGTCAGAAACATTCCGTGCAAGGAACCCCTGGAAGGAAAGGACACACAAGGTATAGCATGACATGGGCATTAAATGCGTCGCCCGCCTCCTGGAGAAGTGCTTCTCCCTCGGGCGTGTCGTTGAAGTTTTCGTCCAATAACCCCATCTCCTGGTGAAACTCGTGGCTGCCCGCCGTGGTGAGTAAAGGGTGACACGTGTAGGAGCAATTGTAAGACGTACATCTGTCCCTTGATTTCTCCCAGATCATCCACCTCTGCTGTGATGGTCAGGGTGTACTGTGTTGAGATCCCGGGCGTTATTTGCGGCCAACGCTTTGCACTGGGGCTTGAGACGCTTCTTGGCCTTCCTGGAATGAAAGTCAGCCAGCTGAAGATAGTGCTCGTGGTCGTCATTACTCACTTTGCTTTCATAGCTGGGGGCGCCCCGACTGCATTCCACTCCTCAGCCGTCTGCTCCAGAACCTTTCTGTCCGCGGCAGACAGCTGCTGGACGCCGAGAGTCGTCGCTCGCGTGTAGAAGACCGCCTTGGGCATCTTCGGATTTGGGTCCTCGCCATCTCCATCCGTCGAGGTCGGGTTGTCGATACACCACTGGACGAGCGTCTGTTGGTACTCCGGATACAGCTCCGCCCCATACAGGATCTTGCTGTCCACGCAGACCCACGGCTCCACTTCACGGCGCACGCGACTATTCTTCCGGCCCTTTGTCGCAAACCATGTCATGAGAGCCTATGGAATGGTAAAGGGGAAGAAGCGTCCCCAGTCAGCATGTGAGTGGAGAGTATGTAAGACATTGAGTCCACATACCTTCTTCGCCTCGTGATACTCCGGGTCATCGGTCTTCGTTGGTACGTCTCCCTGAACGTCAAACTCCGGGTGTGTCAGCTTCCAGATTGCCTTCATCTCCTCGTTGAACCATGTGGGATCGGTCAGCCTGAACAGTAGCTGATAAACTTGTCTAGGTCTCCCTCCATGGCGACAAAACTGTTCAGCGGTGAGAAGGGGCGGTGGAGGAACTGGGGTGGGGGGGGAAGGGGACCGCGACATTGTTGCAGAGTACCTGGGAACGGTCGGCGAGGGAAAAAAACGGCGTAGATGGTGAGTGCAGCCGGAAAAGCACCGGGGGTAGTCGAGTATGAGTCAAGGGTGACTGTGGATGAAGCGACGAGGGATTGGGCGGTGGAAGTCAAGTCATGCAGGTCTCCAATCGACTTGGACTCCCAAATTTCGAACCTGGGGGCCCATACCCCGGTACTTGGTTGCGTAGATCTGCGCCCCAGATGTTTCGGGGGCGAAATGGGCCCGGTCGCAAGTTGTATGGCCCCATCCGTGTCCGCAAATTGCCAACCGACGTCGCGGACATAGTTACCAATGGAAAGGACGAGCCGGTGGCCTAGAAGCGGCCGGTCGACAACCAGTGGGGCTGTCCGTCAGTGCAAGATGTGATTAGCTCCAATCCACTTGCCCGCCTGCGGCGCCTCTGGCCGTGTTCCCCCGGAGACTGGGCCGTTGATCCGATGGGAGGCACCGGACCACTGATAGGCTGAGATCTATGGCGGCACGATCGAAAGCAGGCCTGCTTCGTCAAGTCCTAACTTAGATTTGAGTTGATTTCTTGACGTCGGCCACTGACCACACCGACAATATAAACAATGGTCGGAAAAGGCGTAACAATCATAGAGATCGTCCCAAGTAATCCATTGTGATGCTACAGGCGTGGCTTGGGTAAGCACGATGCAGGTTGACGTATTGATCGCCACTGTTGACAATTTCGAGAGCACTTTCGTTTACAACACCGTTCGTTGTCCGTCCTCAGTCTCCTGTACCATCCACCCTCATTTGCTCTCATCCCACGCCTCACCAGGGTCTCCTCCACGAATCCGGGTCATCCCCATGGCGGTCCCTGACTCTCCCCCGGACGATGTGCCACCGCACTGGGCACTTCGGGACCTCGACGATGCCACAGCATATGGACATCTACTCCTGGGGCGCGCTCGTCAAAGACGCGCGGGGATTGTTGCGTCGGAGCCCACGGATTTATTCCCCTCCCTGTCCCCGGTGGTGAAGGGCGACCTAGCATTGGCCGCGATGGTCATTGCGAGTGCATTGGAGAATCGAGGTGCGTCCTCGGTAGTTGATCTATTCGGTCCCTGAGCGATCTCACCGTTCTTCAAGTCGTGTTATCCTGGTCAATGTCAGACTATGCGGACGCGTGTGGCTCACCCAGCAGGGACAACATGGCGTTTGAAGCTGACCTGCGAGCGCGTTTTCCACCACCGGAGATGGATCGTGCGGTAGCGGACCCGATCTCTATATGGGACAGCGAGGGGAATATTGTCGGATGGTTCTTGCCCGGTATACTGACCGAACGGCGACAGGTACGTCTTGGTCTGTTCTTCGCAGTGGAACACGACTTACTGATACCAGTGGGACCTTCTCTCCGACACCGTCTGGATGAGCGACGCCATGGACAACGGCATGCCTCACGACATCATCCTTTCACCCGCCCGGTGGAGGCAAAGCCGCCATCTCTTTCGGGAGGAGGAGGACTGCCTCGCAATTGGGCCAGGCTGCACGACACTCAGCCCCGGATGGATGGCTACCGGTCATTGGAAAGTGCGTAGTATCTGGCGACAGGTTGATCCGTCGCTGACCTGCTGGATTGTCGATGTCTCTTTGCAGGACCAGGACAAGGGCATCCGTCCGTCAAGAACGATGCAGACATTTCCTACCACTCACTTGTGGTTAAGGAAAGTCCGTGAGCATGCGATGGTCGCCAGTGCAATCTTGGCGATGGTGCACCCGGAGATGGCGCGCCTTTGCCGCCAGGCTCTCATCGAAATGTGTACGACCGACGAACTCGACAAGTCGCTCCAGATCTGGGGTTTTTACACGCCGATCGTTTCCGTCATTGCGAACCGGGAGTCTCCGATCCATCGCGACACCCATAGCTCACACCGTTGTTTGTATGACATGCTGGTTTCATGCGGCGGATGCCCGCGGACTGTCCTCGAACTACCTACGTTCGGATTACGGTGTCAATACATCCCGGGCTCGATGTCCTTCTTCTCCGGTGCTGTCGTTGCCCACGGGGTGTCGCGCACTGAAGAAGATCGACTGTCCATCGCCGGGTACATGAAGCTCGAATTGCTTGACCGCCTCGGAATTCCTCGTCCAACCTCTTACGTTACCATCGACCTCCTCGCGTCTTAATTGGCCTTTCTCCCTGTAACCGACGAGGTATATTGCTGGTACACATCTCCCATCCTCCTCCCGCCCGCTACCATACAATACTGCTACACCCCCTACACTGTTACAATCCGAGGCCTAATCTAACCTTCCCTAGTTCCCTGTACCCTCCTCCCTTTCACCAGCAGCAGCCCTGTTCAGATTGTCAGTGAAAATGAAAACTGACTGGGGGTATAAACACACGATGTCAGATGGGCTGCATGACGGGGAGGGAGACCCATGTCGCGCAAGAAATTGCCGTTCAGTCTCCAGACCTGTGGAGATGACAACGACAGGTTGATGGCTTGAAAGACGGTACAGGCGGTGCGGCGGCGGGTGGTATACTGACGAGTGACATGTTGCCATGCAGTTTCGCACATCTCCCCGTCGTTGATGGGAGTTCTACCGGGGATAAGTTTCAGAAGGAGCAAAAACAACGTGTCACGCACCGCACGGACACCCATCGGGTATGCTCACACATATGAATGAGCATGATTGTCGATCGGATGGAGGGAATCCTCTCCGAGAGAGAGGCGAAGCTGCTGCTAGCAGGCGTTGTTTGGGACGAGGGCGGCGAGTGAGGTAGAGAGGCCATGGAAATAAGAGAGGGTGCGGAAGGGTAGAGAAGGAGGAATGCGACTTAGGGAAATGGGTCACGACAGACGTTGCACCACGTGACATGGACTTCTGTCGTAACTGGCGTCAAATATTGGTACTCGCTTCACGCGCTAGTTGCACAAGTTGACAGGGACGAAGAGTCTACTGCCTACCTCGCGTCCTCCCATCGTGTTCTCCCATGGGTACCAAGACAGTCAACAAGAAGAAGAGTTTCCGCCAGCAGCAAACGGTTGTTGGGACCGACGGAAGCTTCCGCACGAAGACCAAGGACAAGGCTTACAAGCGGGTGGGCGCGCCCAGCACTCCTCATGCAACACCCAAGAAACGACGACCAGACGTGGTGGATTTCCACCAGGACGAGGGGGGGGCTATTCCCGCGCCGGACTTTGGAGTGGCTGGACCTGGGAACGTGCCGGATATCGCGATGTGCAGTGTAGACCCATTGCAGAGGCCTGGAGGACGGGTGCGCTGCACTTCCTTCGACATCTCCCCACCACTGACTGTGGGTTATAGCGTTCTGAGACCTGTATGCAGGAGTTCATGCCCCGGAAGGGTCTCTACCTCAACCAGATTTTGGGAACGCACGGCCCTCAGAACGGCCGTCGATGTCGAGGGTGCAAGGTGGCTCCAGCAACCTGGCGGTGTCTGGAATGCCTATCCGGACGTGACATGTGCGAGCCCTGCTTCCGCGCTGCACACCAGTACCTCCCCTTCCATCGTGTAGAGCAGTGGTCTCCCCGAGGGTTCTACGCTCCTTCCTGGTTGCGGAATGCAGGGCTCGTGGTTAAGCTCGGCCATGGGGGCGACTCCTGCCGCTTCCACCCAGTAGTTCCTGGCCGTCGCACAGGCAAAGGATCCATGCGGTTTGGAACCTCCAACCCATCGTCTAGGGCAACATCTCCCACTCCAAGGACTCATTCCCGGCAGTCATCCCGTTCGTCTTTTGCTTCCGACGACGATATCATTCCTCTGGATGCATGGGACGTCCCGGCGACTTCCAGCCCGACCTCTTCCTCCTTTTCGGACGGCGCTAGCGACTACACGAACGGTGCCCCTGCTCCACATGCATCCACATCACGACCTCGATCTCCGTCTCTTTCTCCTCTCCAGGCCGGCCAAGGAGGGAGGGGCAGTTTCCGAGCCCCACGGGCGACGTCCACGACGTCCTGGGACAGCGACAATGTTACACTGGTGGAAGAGGACCGGGCCGCAGATCGCGAGAACATGACGGAAGAGCCGGAGAACACGTACGTCCACGGAGCTCCCAACCGCCCTGGCGCCCGGGACGAGCAAAATAACAAGATATATGTCATTGTCGAACGCAACGGTATTCACGAAGTCGGGATGCAATTCTGCCACTGCCCTGGGGCCCTACCTCATGACCTGCAACTCCTGGACCTCCATCTCTTCCCTGCGACTCAGAACATCCCAAGCACCGCATTCACGTTCAACTTGATGGAAGACGCTATATTGGAAAACCTGGAATGCAAGACCGTTGGCAATGCCTATATGCACAAGCTTCAACGGCTGACAAACCCCCGGGATCCAGATTCAGTCGCAGTATGTTGTAGATCCCGCTTCAGGTCGTGGGACTAACCTGTCTTTTCTATGCAGTCGCGCTACGAGGAACTGCTTCGGGTCACCAGACAGTGGCGTCTCTTGCAAAACTTGATCACCTTCGGCCATGCTCACCCAGGAATTCTGAAGACACCGGGCCCAGGGGAATCGGCGTGGTTCTGCATTGCCTGCCCCCAAGACGGTTTCAACATCCCTGCTGATTGGAAAACCCACGAGGATTCGTACGTTTGACTCGAGTACACATTGATCCTTGGTGACGTCTCCTTCAGGTGGAAATATGTCCGAACCATCGGGATCGATGCCAACTTCCATGCCCAACATGTTGCATCGTCGACTTTGGGGCAAGACGAACACATATCCACGGGATCAGGATTCATGGTAACCCCCGGCCCTTTCAACGACTATCTAAAGAGGGCTGGTGCGTACGACAAACCAGAGGTGAGCTTGAACGATTCCAGGGGTGTGCACGCCTAACTTGAATCTAGGCAAACCTCCCAAAATGTCACTCCCACCATGCGGCGAGCAATCGAAACCTTGACCGGACGAACTTGGATGTTACGGGCATCGTCTCTGTCTGCTGCGCACGCCACGGGTGTTGGTACCCGCATTCCTGTGCAGACCTCCAAAAAGGAGAACGGTATGTGGGCGTCTGCACCCCCGGGCCTCTGCTTTCTAACCATGGATGAGTTGGCAGGCATATCAACGTCGACTATGTCGTGAACCAGGCTCTGACCTACAAGATGGACAAGATAGAGCGCGTTCTCATGCTGTACGACATCATGTGTCAATACGGCGTATACTTCATGGAACGGTTTATGCGTAACCCAGATGAGCTCACTCTTCCCAAGTTCAAGGAGATCCTGAAAGGCGTCGGGAAATGGCACATCCAAGGACACGTCGACACCTGCCTTCCAAAGTTCTCTCCATCGTTCATCTGGGGAATTGGGAACGTTGACGGCGAGATAGTAGAGACCTTATGGTCCCTCTTGAATCTCATCGCCCGTAGCGGTCGCCAGATGACCCTCCCTTCACGCGCGGAACTCATGGATGCTCATATGAACGACAACAACTACAAGAAAATGATCGGCATGGGTGAGTCTCTCCTCCGCATAGGTCCCATGGGTTCGTGCTCATATCGTGTGAGCAGCCGCGGCGTTGGTAAGAAAGTGGAAGAAGGGCCAAGTTGAGTTCAAGACTCGCGATGCAGAGTGCGCCCGTCTCCGGGTGTCGCTGGATGATGAGACCCGCCATGGATGGGAGGTCGACGCCCGAGCAGCCCAGGCAGCCAGGAATGAGGATGTTAATGAGATGAAGATCTTCGAGGTCCGGTCCCATACAGGTGTGTCAACTACTGGATCGAATTCTCAGAAGCATGCTTAGCTCACGTCCGGGGGTCAGCACCGTCCCGACAACAGGTGGAAGGCGAACTTATCGACGAAGAGACCTCCCGGAGGGACAACGGCGGACTTGCGGAAACAATCGCGAAAGGCATCCGATTGCAAGAGGAACAGTGCGCCCACCAGTGGATTTGGTCGAGCAGTACTGACTATCTGACTCTGTCATTAGAGTAGCCATCCAGGTTCTCTTGCGACGGGTTGTCAACGACTCGACGGAATGGATTAAGACCAAACGGAGGCGCCAAAAGCTTGCCTACGATATCGAAGAGTATCAGCCAAAGGCCGCGCGGTTCATGGTGGCTCGCCCCGGGTCACTCGAGGCACGACCGCACGCACCACCAACCCGCCTCGGGGAGGATGACGAACTCTTGGCAACGGGTTCCTGCAGCCTTGGGAGAGGATACGGTCTCCCCTGAGAACTGGACGATCGTCCTTCCTTCCTCTTTTGGGCGTGATTGGTGCCTTGACCCCCGGAACAAAGTGCTCGTACAGACTGAGCTGAAGCTACGTGTGGCACAAATGGACGACCTCCTCAAAAACCTCCGCATCGACCTCGCAGACAAAGCCTACCGATTCGAAAAGCAAATCAGAACGACAGGAAACTCGCAACAATTGAAAACCAAGGCTTGGAGGCGGTTGAGCGCAGCCGATCGGGAAATGCGCGAGCACGCGCACCGCTACAATGTTGGGTTCCAGGCGTTTCAGCTTCTGCGCCCCGCTCCGGGGGTAGACCCTTCCGGGGTCGACGGCCATCAAGACAAGGTGGAGTCAGCCCTGCAGCGCGAGAAGGATCGGAAATTAGATCGGTATCGACCTCTCTTGCCCGAGCATCTGAAGACTTCAACAACATTGGTCAACGCGAACAACGTGTCTAGCACGCGCGAGAAGTTGGCATGGTTCTGGGATATTGACGTGGAGAAGCAGGCGGAGAGGGGTGAATGGTTTGCAGAATGTACGTCTCCTTGCGCCTCAACTGACATCAGGGGCTAATTGATGGGGGTTCAGTTTTCCGGGTGCAGTGGCTTACAGCCTGGTCCACTTGGGAACGGGCCAGGGAAGATCTCGTCATATTCGAGTCGGAAATGCACTCGACCGTGAGGGGATTTCTCTTCTACGCCACCCGGTGGGTGGAGCTGGGGAAGCTTCGACGCCGGCTTGGGGAGGAGGAAGGAGCGACGGAGAAGTATTCCGGTCACATCTGCTACGCTCTCCAGCAGGAGACAGAGTGGCTTGAGATGGCAGAGCACGCCAAGCGGGCGTTTGAGGCGCCCGGCATACTGGGACCTGGCGGAATTCGGATCGAGATTCCTCCCCACTCAGCGGACGAGCACTTTGATCCCTACGCGTAGTCCATATGTAAACATTGCGGCAGCTATTTCATGACGTCCGGGGGTCATAACGTGGTGATCGGCGACCGTATGTGGGTCTCCAGCGTAAACAGATATCCGGTGGTTTTTTTTGTCGGGATGCCCCACGGATATGCTTGGTCAAATACTCCCCGCCATAAATATCTAGTCCACCTCCACCTCCACCTCCACCTCCTCTCCGTCCTCCCGTCGCATGCTTTCCTCCACTACTATGCTCGTCGTCAAACCTTACCGTCAGGTCAAGCCAGGCCCTCTGTGCGCCCTCGACCTCGTGACAAGCCTCACAGGCCCGGGGGGCGCTAGCTACAACCTCGCGACCCTCGACGACGACCACTCATTCGACGCTGACGCCTGGCTAGGAAACCCCCCCCCGTACTGGACGACTGTGTGGATGCCGGTGGTGGGTCCGTGGCGGGACATGGACTTTGCATGGTCCGAGGATGCCTTGGAGGTTGTGCAGCCTTTGGAGGACAGCTGGTTCGACGAGGGGATGGTGCGCACTGGTTACTTGATGTGCTGGCCTTTATCTGACCTGTCTTTCTGGCTCGAATAGGTGTGGGTGCCGATGTTCAAAGCACCCGAACCAGTTCGGTTCCTCCACATCCAGTCCGACATCCTCGTCCCTCACCGGCTGGCTGGGATACGTCTGCGCATGCGCAATATGTGGTCGCCGGATTACCTCGTGTGCCTGGATTCACAGGTCCTGCGTGAATGGAGGGTCCTCATGGTGACCGTGGCCCGTCTGCAGAACAAGTATGACTGGCAGGTACGTCCATGAAATCCCGACCTCGTCCCGGGAACTGACTTTGAGTTTGAGTTCGGAGACCTAGAGAGAGTGCCTCCAATGTTCAAATACCAGTGGACTCGTGACGACAACATCGGCGACCAGGCGACGCACGAGGTGTTCGCTGCATGGTGGGACTTCCTCGTCGGTGACGCCCGCCCCCCCCTCGCTGTTGGAATCGACACCGCGGTGAGAGAGGCGGCGCCCGTGGGTCACAACTGGAAGAAGGTTGCGCACTTCGGCACCGGGGGCATCCTGTGGCTCCTTGCTGCACTTGACCGCTACGCCTCAAGCATCCACAAAGGGACGGTCCACAACGAGGAGATTTACGTCGGCCCATGGTATCGTTGGCGGGGATTTGTGCACGACGTGACGTACACGTTGTCGGTCCTTGAAGGCATCCCAAGGTACGTCGTTGGCGGGTTGTCGGCGATTGTTTACACTAACTCCTTTTCGAAGTGACATCGTCGTCGGGTGGCACCGTACCAAGGTTGAGGATGATGGAATGGAGGCGTTTTAGACTACGTACTCTGAGCTACCAGCATGTTTCCCGCCTTCGATGTAATAGACCTCTGCAATCGCATCCCGTGGGTCCCATACGCCGTTCCGGGGGCGATAATTGTGAGAGTCTTCCGTGTTGGGCGTGATTCGAGTTGTAGCACTGTGCCATGGGTATGACATGCTACACGATCATCCTAGTCTGGCGACTGCGAACGACGCTCTGCCGGGGTATGAAGGTCAACCTTAGGGCACGAGAAGAAACCCCGGGGGTGCGTGCCCGCGGGATCAAAGGCGTGCATCCATGGGTACAGCTCCACAAGCCAGAGTCTAGGGATTCTAATACAACTTTGACATTACAGAGTAGTACATGTTCATACAGCGCCATACCTCACAATCGCTGGGAAGCCCATCATCTCCATTGCATCTCGCGCGTGGTTCGCCTCCACTTCTGCCTCCCTCCTTCTGGCCTTCACGACGTTCTCATGCAAGTATGTCTTGTTGGTAATAAGTTGGTCCAGGGCGATGACTTGCATGTTGATGAAGTGGCTGGTGGTGGAGACGAGGTGCTCAGTGTTGGTGGGTTGGAACTCGCCTTGAACGGAGCGGGTCCCTGCAAACAGGATGTTCGGGTGCTCGGTGTAGGGTCCAACCGGCTAGAATATAGTAAGTAGTATTCCGTGCGTGAGGGAGAATGAAAGACGGACCACTGTAAAAGCCCACGAAGTAATGGCATCATTGAGGGATCTGCCCTTGTCTAGGACAGGGCAATCCCCCTGACGGTCCTCCTTCCACCACTCGTTGACGTCGGCACGATGATAAAGTGGGTCGGGGAGCTCGGGGCCGTAGGGTATGATGTCGACGATGTCTTCTATCTTCTCGGGGGTGGTGACGGCGTTGATGGTGGTGTTGACGGCCTGGAGGAAGTCGAAGAAGGGTGCTTGAGGCGGCAAGTAGCGGCCTGAAAGGACACAGTACTGCCCTGCGACATACGACAAGTGGTGCTGGGAGGGTTACAAATGTGAGGGAGATACAGAGCTCAGGGGGGTATAAGCACGCACCAATTCTGCCTCAAAGCCGGCCTTCCATGGGGTATTCTCTACACCGCGTTCCAGCACCTCACGCACGGCCCGTCGGATCCATTGGGTGCAATGGTATAGCTCCGCTTGCATGGCCTCCCACTCTTGAAAGCGTCGTTTCCCCTCGAACGTTTTCATGTTGATGGGTGTGAGTTCGATCCGGACGTGTTCCATTTTGGTGGGTGTATGCGGGTGGAGAGGTGTAGAGCAGCAGTGACTGGGGAAAAATGTTGTTGGTATAAAGGATGATCGTTCTAAAAGGACGCTTCGGCTGTTTGCGAAAATCGATCACGTGCCCGATGTTTGTTGCGTTCAAAAGACATAAGTGTGATTGTCGTCCTACCCTTGACTTCCCCCAAATCACACCCGCTATCCTTCGACGGCGATCTCACCTCTATCACAATGCAAAGCGAGTTCCAGTCGAAAGACTACTTCTTCTCAGATGCGATGGACGCCCTCATCGAGTACTTTGGATGGCGACTTGGGAGGGCCGGCAAATACCTCTCCGCAAGGCCCGTGGTGGGGGTAGGGACGGAGTGGGAGATCCCGGGGGTCAAGGTGTCAGTGCAGAACGAGCTGGTGAGTCCCATGTGAGTTATCCTTGGACTTTGAGTGTTTACAGGGGTGAAGAACCTCGTCTTCCGTATCGTTGGATACTGTAGGACGCAGGGACTTACCACCCACGTGCCGGACATTATTGTGCAGGCTGCATCGTATCTCTTGGAGGGGACGGGCGGGGATTGGTCGGCGATCCCATCCTTGGCCGAAGATGGGACGGACCCCCCGGCACTCCCGATCTACCTCCCTTGCTGGTGGTGCTTCGACAATGTGGAGACCCCGTACGACGTTGGGCCCGCCTTTGTGACCTTCGTCACGATGGCTTTTTTGAAGGTGCGTCGTCGTCCGATCGTCGTACGCATGTAGGCTAATCACGAACTCAGGACGAGGATTCGGAGGTGTCAAACACATGGCTCCAGCCGCTGTGGACCCTCGCGCGTCATCTAGATCGTGCGGCCAACACTGCGGTGGACAGTAAGGAGGCAGGGACTCTGGTGCAGGAGGAGAGTATCCAGCGGGCTGATAAGCATGCGGGTGTTTGGGCTGAGTTACATGGGGGTCTGAGTGCGGTGGACAAGTCCTGGGACTCTGGTGAGGAGTAGCTACGCTGAGACCTTGTACTGCTGTATTTTGTAACCCTTGGAGTACAGTGTGGAATCAAATGCGACGACAGTATACCCCCGGAGAATATCGACTCGTTCTGTGGCTACAAAATCCATCCCAATACTGGTGACCATGTTTTTATGATATGCCCATTCAACATTCCTGATCCTGCAATACTCGTAGGGAAAGTCAGAGTCTCTCTTCATGGTGATATGCGGGGGTGTAGTAGGGACAACCATCACCTTTGGCACTGGACCCCCGGGTTATGGACGGATAGGGTAAAGATACCGGGGTGACATGTTGCGAGACTCTGATAAAAGGAGAGCTACGAGGAGGTAGAATGGGAAGGCAAGTGGTAGATATTATCCGTAAGGTATCCAACGGTCAACGGGGTAAAGGATCCAGGGGAGGTGCACGGCCGACTGCGGCCTATGGGGGTATGGAATGGGGCGGGATCCAGGGGAGATGCACGGCCGACTGCGGCCTATGGGGGTATGGAATGGGGCGGGATCCAGGGGAGATGCACGGCCGACTGTGGCCCATGGGGATGTGGAATGGGGGAGGATCCTGGGGGAGGTGCTCGGCCGACTGTGGTCTATGGGGGTGTGGAATGGGGGAGTAGACAGGTGGTGTACAGCAGGAGGGCCTCGGTCGACCATTATCCGTGGAGGGTAAAATTTGCTGGTGTGGTGGGGAAGGATAAGTCGGCCGGATGATATGAGACATAAGTAGGAGGGTGTCCAGCATATACACCGGCCGACCATGTATCAAGGGCGAGCGGCTGACGTTGGCCGAGCAGGGAACATGGGGATTAGGCATACTCGGCTGACTGTCTATAATAAGGAATATGACAAGATGGGGTCCTACCACCTGTCACCGACGAAGACTTCTCCGACCTCGACGAACCAATCATGGCTGCCCAGTGGATCCGCACCAACCCCCAACCCCCTCTCCCCACCGAACTTGCCAACTGCACCGAAATCGGTGGAACATGGAACATCGTCATCGGCCAAACTGGCTCTCCCATCCAACACATGAATAACGGCACCGACGATGCCTGGCTCATGGAAGTAAATGGCCAATGGGTCGCCATCCCTGCCGTGCTTGTTGCCGCCCTCAACCTGCCACCCCCCACCGTCAACGTCACGGCCCCCCCCATCACCGTCAACCCCCCTGCGGTCACTGTTAGTGCCCCAGCCGCCGCCGCCGCCAGACCCCCCCGAAAGAAAGTCCACGCGAAAACTCCTGAAGGATTCTCTGGGAAACGAGAGGACTTCAATGACTGGATGCGGTCGTGCGAGGAATACATGCGAGCCGCTGAGGATGACCTCGTGACGGACAAGGACAAAGTCCTCTTCATTCTCACCTACATGACAGGGGAGGCAGCACGCACCTGGAAGGCCGAGTATGAGGATGCACACTTGGCCAATGGAGCCATGGTCACCTGGGTGGACTTCCACAAAGCACTCAAAGGGGCCTTCACCGACGTCAATGAGCAGCACCGTGCCGCAGTCGAACTGGACGGGTTCAAACAGACGAAGGGTACCACTGCCCATGAATACTTCGCCAAGTTCGAGCAACTCGCAAGGAAGGCAGGATACTCCACGGCGCAGGACCCTATCCACCTCATGCAGCTGCTCAAACACAACGTCTACTATCGGACCATCGACTCCATCTACGACAGCGGTCACGTTCCTCAGAGATATGAGGACCTCAAAGAGCGCATCATCCTGATCGACGGTCTACGACAGGAGCGGGAGGACCTTAAGACCCAGCGCAGTGGACCCGCGCAGAACCAAAAACCCAAAGGACAAGGATCGACCAATGGGCAACAAGGGGGGCAGGTCCCATGGCGCCGCGATGGAACCGGCACGGTGCACGGTGGCAAAGGTCAGCCAATGGACGTCAACCGTGTCGACATCAAGGGGCGATGCTTCCGCTGCGGACAGAATGGCCACCAGGTGCGGGACTGCAGGGTGGACGTGAAGAACATCCGAGACATGTGGGGGAGGGACCGGTACACGGAACCACCAAAGCGGGAGGCTCGAGCACAGACGTTCGAGACGCCCACCGCCTGGGCTAGGAGCCTGTCGGCCGAAGATCGGAAAAGCGTGATGGACGCGCTTCAAGCTCAGCCGAAGGTGGAGGAGAAGAAGGAGGGTTTTTGAGGGGGCTGACGATGTACACGGCATCTGAAGCCCAAGTTTCTGTCTCTCGCTCATCTGGTTTTGTGGCGCCTCGGTGGCCTGGTTCTCGTTTACATATGCGCATTGCTGATTCGGACTGTACTACTACGGGGGATATCCCCATTATGACTTCTCTTACGGACTCTATCGGTACGGGCACGCGTCCCGTTGTTATTTTAGATACTCAGGCTTCGATTTGTGAGCCTTCGGCTTTGGATATGGCTTCGGTTTTGGCTTCAGTTTTGGATACGGCTTTGAATACAGACTCGGTTTTGGATATGGACCCTGTGAAGTCAGGGACAACGCCGTGCGATGGAAGGGGCACGGCGCCCAAATCATGTTATATGGCACCTGGAACGGCTCAATGGACGCTTCGTCGCTTAAGGGAAGACACACCCGAAAGTGCGATTGCAATCCTTCGCATCTGGACACACCACCGACGCCGTGACGAGGCTACTTATGAAGCCATCAAGGAAATAACTGGCATGGGAGACGAGTTAGCATGTCAAGCTCTACTAGAGCTCGCCACTCCTATGCAGTTCATACGCTCCTCCAGCACCAAGGAACAAACGGTCATTCCCACACAACTGGTGGTAAATTCCAAACGCATTGTCAAAGCTCTCGCACTCCTGGACAGTGGTTGCACTGGCTCGTGTATCAACACGAAGTTTGTGCAGGAAAATCACATCCCCACGCGACGGACCGCTCGCCCAATCCCAGTACGAAATGCAGACGGCACTCTCAACACAGGAGGTCCCATCACGGAATATGTCACACTTCGCCTAAATATTCAAGACCATGAAGAAAACATTGACCTGGCGGTCTCCAATCTAGGAGATACGGACCTTTTCATTGGACATGAGTGGCTAAAGAAGCACAACCCTCACATCGACTGGAAATCCGGGTCAATTGAATTTGACCGATGCCCTATCAGCTGCTCTCGTCCCCCTCCCCTCCTCAATATCGATGATGATGAAGAGGAGGAGGAAGAGCCAGTCCACATGGAAAAAGACGAGCAGCTGTTTGCCTTCGACTGGGATGGCTACAAAGCGACATACCACATCCGGACCCATGCATCGGACATTGCAATTGAAGAGCACGCTAAGAAAAAGGAACAGACCTTCTCTGAGCGAGTCCCAACGGCGTACCACGAATTCAAGGACATCTTTGACAAAGACGACTTCGACAAGCTCCCTGAGCGACGCCCATGGGACCACGCCATTGAGCTCACTCCTAACTTCAAACCGGTCGATTGCAAAGTTTACCCCCTCACATTGGACGAGCAGAAGCAACTGGACGCCTTTTTGGAAGAGAACCTGAGATCTGGCCGGATCCAACCATCCAAATCACCCATGGCCTCCCCATTCTTCTTCATCAAGAAAAAAGATGGCTCGCTACGTCCTGTGCAGGACTATCGAAAGCTCAATGAGATGACAATAAAGAACCGTTACCCGCTCCCGCTCATCCAAGAGTTGGTTGACAAACTTAAAGGAGCACGGCACTTTACCAAGCTCGATGTCCGATGGGGGTACAACAATGTTCGGATTAAAGAAGGGGACGAGTGGAAAGCTGCATTCCGCACGAACAAAGGTCTCTACGAGCCTACGGTCATGTTCTTCGGACTCACCAACTCCCCGTCTACGTTCCAAGCCATGATGAATGACCTGTTCAAAGACTTGATCCATCAAGGAGTCGTGGTCGTCTATTTGGACGACATCCTCATCTTCACACATACGCTAGAAGAACATCGTCGGATAGTCAAGGAAGTCCTTCGGATCCTGCGAGAAAACAAACTCTATCTGAAGCCAGAAAAGTGCGAGTTTGAGAAGGCAGAAATCGAATACCTGGGCATGATTGTCGGCGGAGGAAGGGTTCGCATGGATCCAGCAAAGGTCGCGGCAATCACCAATTGGCCAGCCCCCAAAACGAAGAAACAACTTCAATCGTTTTTGGGCTTTTGCAACTTCTACCGTCGCTTTATCAAGGACTTCAGCGGCATTGCTCACCCAATGACTAAACTCACTGGGAAGACGGAATGGGTCTGGGACACCCCACAGCAGGAGGCTTTTGAGGAACTCAAGCGACATATAACATCACAGCCAGTTCTAGCAATCCCTACAGACGATGGGCAGTTCCGTGTCGAGGCGGACTCCTCTGACTATGCCACAGGCGCGGTACTTTCGCAACAACAGGACAATGGCAAATGGCACCCAGTCGCCTTCCTCTCAAAGTCCCTCAGCGAAGCTGAAAGGAACTATGAGATTTATGACAAGGAATTACTGGCCATCATGACGGCACTAGAGGAATGGAGACAATACCTCATGGGGGCACGAATGGAGTTTGAAATCTGGTCGGATCATCGCAACCTCACGTACTTCCGCAAGGCGCAGAAGCTAAATCGGAGACAAGCACGATGGTTAACGGAGCTACAAGAGTATCATTGTACGCTACTCCACAAACCTGGCAAAACAATGGGCAAACCCGATGCTATTTCCCGACTAGCGGGCCTTGAGAAGGGGGAGAAAGACAATGAAAACATCGTCCTCCTGAAACCGGAACTCTTTCGCACCCTCAACCATGCAGGAATTATAACCAATGGACCTGACAATGTCTTCATCGAGCGAATTCAAGAGGCTACCCTACTCCGAGACCATGCAGTAGAACGCGCCTTAGCACTCAAAGTAAAGGGATGGCTGGAACATGCAGATGGAACGGTCACCTGGCAACACAGACTCTATGTCCCAAGAGACAAAGGACTCCGTGCAGACATCATCCAGGCTCACCATGACGGCCCGCTTGTCGGTCATCCAGGACGATACAAGACCCACGAGCTCATCACGCGCAACTACTGGTGGCCTGCCATTAGAGATGACGTCCGAAAATATGTCGAAGGATGTGAGACCTGCCAACGTACCAAGATTAGACACGATCGTATTGCCGCTCCACTCCACCCACATGACCCGCCACAAGCACCTTGGGAGCACGTATCCATTGACTTCGTCATGCCACTCCCGGTCTCGGATGGAAAAGACGCCATCTGCAATGTGAACTGCATGGGTACCAAGCAGGTTGTATTCTGGGCCACGACCAAAGACCTAACAGAGGACGAACTCGCCTTCGAGTACCTACGCGAGGTGGTCCCCCATCATGGAATTCCTAGAAAGATCGTCAGTGACCGCGGGCAGCGTCTTTGTCTCCAAGTTCACCACGGCATTATTCCAACTGCTAGGCATTGAAGGGAACCCGTCCACGGCGTATCACCCTCAGACGGATGGACAGACCGAACGCTCCAACATGACCATGGAAAACTACCTTCGCATCTTCATCAATCAGCGACAAGACAATTGGACACGTTACCTCCCACTTGCCATGACTGCGCTCAACAACATGGTCCATAGTTCAATTGGGATGTCTCCCAACTTTGCCAACTATGGTCGGGAACTCTACCTGGGAACAAACCCTCGACGTGAGACAGACAACCCATCGGCGAACGAGTTTGCACAACGCATGCGAGACATCTATGAGGAAGCCCGCTCTGCGCTAAAGGCAGCACAGGACGATCAAAAGCACTTTTACGATCGCAAGAAGGACGAACCAATAGATTACAAAATTGGCGACTTCGTCTGGCTGGAAGCCAAGACCAGAGATGGCCAAACCGTAATCAAGACGGCACGTCCTATGCAAAAGCTAGATGACAAGCGCTTTGGTCCTTTCGAAATCCTGGAGAAAGTCGGAGCATCGGCTTACAAGCTTCGCCTCCCTACATCCTGGTCACGAAAACATCCGGTCTTCAACGAGTCCCTCCTATCTCCACACAACGGTCCCGCCTTTGACAATCAGAAAGCACCTACACCTCCACCGCCAGAGTTAGGCCAAGGAGAGGAAGTCTATGAGGTCGAAAAGATTATAGACTCCAAGAAGGTTGGTCGTGGCTTCAAGTACCTCGTCAGATGGAAAGGCTACCCAGACAATGACAATACTTGGGAGCCTCTCACCAATCTCCAGAATGCCAAGAAACGCATTGACAACTTCCACCGTGAACATCCGGGTGCCCCGAAACCTGCACGCCTTAATCGTTGGAAACTCCTGTCGGAGGAAGAAACTGGATCTGATTACGACGAGGACGTCGAATCTAAGGAAGGGGTGATGTCATGAACGGTCTATAATTTTCTTTTTACTTTACATTGGTTACACGCTTTAGGACTTATCGACTTATCACTGGTCCGGCTCCACCTTGGCCCGGACCCGGCTTATCTATATCCCGCCCGCACCCACGTGACTCATCTCGGTCCGGGTCTGACTCCTTTCTCTTGACTCATGCTGTACGATACTAACTCACGCTGTGCTCTTTTACATACAACTGCTTACTTATACTTGGTCTGCTTACTGATCACCGTGTATTGGTTGCTTACCTAAGTCTCTCTCCTCTTGTGTATATAAGGCTCGCTCTCGCTGTACATATTCCTTATCTCGAGCTAGTCAATTCTACCGACTTTGCTTGCTTTCCCCTGTCTGTCGCCGTGTCTGATCGGCTCTCCTCCGTCGTCCTCACCTTCTAGTCAGCTGTGTCGTAACTTGGTGCTGTCGCACTAGTCGTTGCTGACACCCCGTGTTTGTATCTGTCTACTGTCACCAAGAACAGGCAAACACCATCGATCACGCTCAAGGTCAAGCTGATCGGACGAGTTACCAAAAGAGAAATCGACGCAGACGCGCTGCTTGATAGTGGCGCAGAAGGAATTATCCTGAACCGAAGCTTCATTGAACGCAAGAAGCTTACCACAAGAAAACTAGAAAACCCGTTCCCCGTGCGTAATGTGGATGGCACCGAGAACATCATGGGCTGGGTACGCGACACAACGACCCAGCGGATCCGGATATACTCGCAAGATTCAAAGGCGTACCATGAGGAAGAAGCTGAGTTCTTCATCACCGACATCGGCGATCATGACATGATCCTTGGAACAGACTGGCTCGATGAGCACAATCCCACCATAGACTGGCAACGAGACCGTGTTGACATGCTCCGCTGCCCCCCCTCATGCACTCTGTCCAAACCTCCTGTGACAAACCTTGCAACCAAGCCACGGAGACCATCATTGGTCCAATCACAGCGTAAGGTTGAAGCAGGTAAAACCCCGAGGACACCTCTCGTTCGGGACGATCCCTTCCCAGAGCCGACATATGTGTCCTGGACCCCAGCCCCCACTTATGTTATTCCTGCACGCAGAGTCAAAGGTGTTCGTGTCCGCACGGTCCATCGCTCCCCTCTACCTGCACGACCCCTATTTGACCTGACAAAGAAGGACTGCACATGGGACTGGTTGACGGACTGCCAAACTGCGTTTGACGCACTGAAAGCTGTGTTTACTTCCTCCCCCGTCTTGGTCATGCCTGACCCAAAGAAGCCTTACCTCGTTGAAGTCGATGCCTCGGACTTTGCTACTGGAGGTATACTCTCGCAGAAAGGCGACGACGGTCACTGGCATCCAGTGGCGTATCTGTCCAAGGCCCTATCGGAACCGGAACGGAACTACGACATCTACGACAAGGAGCTGCTTGCGATCATCCATGCGCTTGAAGCCTGGCGCCACTACCTCGAAGGCGCCCCCGACACCGTCAAAATCTGGACAGATCACAAGAACCTGGAGCACTTCAAGACGGCACAGAAGCTGAGCCGCCGACAGGCACGTTGGGCTCTATTCCTCACTCGATTTGACTTCTCGCTCGTTCATAAACCAGGAATTTCCCACTGCCCGGATCCAATGTCTCGATGACCCGATCACAAGGATGGTGTTGAAAACGACAACAAGGAGCGCGTCTTGCTTGACCCCAAGTACTTTCAAGTACGCGCAACAAGGCCAGGAGCAGTAACCTCCCTCGGTGATGTCGAACTCCGACGACATATCCGCGACTGCAAAACCAAGGACATCGAGGTCGTTCAAGCCCTGGACGCCATCTTACGAAACGGACCACGTACACTCGTCAAGAACCTTCAAGAGTGGAACTACGAAGAAGGCCTGGTCCTGTTTAGAGGAAAGGTATATGTCCCTGCAGATGACGAGTTGCGACGCGACATTGTCAAAATGTACCATGAATCGCCCCTGGCTGGACACCCCGGTCGCTTCAAGACTTACGAGCTTGTGAGTCGTGAATATTGGTGGCCTGGCATGTCTGTCTTTGTCCGCGACTTTGTAGCAGGATGCGCAACCTGCCAGTCGACGAAGACACAGAGCAGCCGACCCCACATCGACATGATCCCAAACGAAGTACCCGATCGACCATTTGGCGTCATCTCCACCGACTTCATCGTCGAACTCCCTGACTGCGAAGGCTATAATGCCGTCAATGTTGTGGTCGATCGCCTCACCAAGATGGTGGTTACCACCCCATGTACAACGAAGATCACCAGTGATGGCACGGCCGACATTCTCTTTGACAAGGTATACCGACACTACGGCTTAGCAGACAAGATCATCTCGGATCGTGGACCCCAATTTGCTGGACAGGTGATGCGTACACTCAACGAGAAGCTCGGGATCAAGTCCGCCCTCAGCACAGCGTATCACCCACAGACAGACGGCCAAACCGAACGCGAGAACCAGAACCTCGAGCAGTTTCTGCGAGTATTCTGCAACTACCATCAAGACGACTGGGTGAAGTGGTTGCCCTTCTTCGAGTTTTCTCGCAACTCTCGCACCCATGCAGCTACTGGAAAGGCTCCCTTTGAAGTCCTCTACGGCTTCCTCCCGAAAATGTACCCATCCGTAAACCCGTCCTCAAAGGTCCCCGCAGTTGAAGAACGCCTCCATCAACTTGAAGAAGTCCGACAGGAGATCAAGGCCAGCCTTGTGTCATGAACACCTCCAAATCGTATACATCGGACCTACATTTATTGTAGTTTATAGTAGTTTACCATCGGACCTCGCATCGGACTTCGCATCGCGTCCGGCCCTTCGGGCATACCGGTCTTCTCGGCTTCCTCGGTCAGGATCTAGACCTTGGAGTCATACTTACCTCGCCTCGTGTTGTGACCCACTTCGTACTCCGTGGTACCCACTTCGTAGTCCGTCCTGACCCACTCCTACTCCGGCCTCGTTTGTCCTTGTTTGGGCTCTTATCCTCATGTATATAAGGGCTCACTAATCTATGAGGAGGGGTCATCTCGACCTTTTCTATTCTCCGGCTACCTGGGGGATCCTCCCTAAGTACTGCAGGGGAAGGTCCACACCTTCGTTATCACCCGCCCCCCTCGATCCTATCCTCGTCTCCCCTCGCCTTGTACCTCGTCGCGACGTCCTGAACCTGCATCGCAGGTAGACCGTTGCTGACACCTTGCCCTCGCATCAGACTTGATGAAGCACTACAACGGCGACACGGTTAGCGAATCAACGCAGTTTGCCGTCGGAGACAAAGTATGGCTAGAAGGCAAAAATCTGAAGACGACGAGACCGAAAGCTAAGCTTGCTGCCAAACGATTTGGACCCTTCGAAATCATTGACGTCATCAGCCCAGTCAACTACCGCTTGAAGCTGCTGAAGACGTGGCGAATCCATCCAGTCTTCCATGCCTCGCTGCTCACCGCGTACAAGGAGACAGCCGCTCACGGGCCAAATTATGAACAGCCGCCACCAGACCTCATTGACGATGAAGAAGAATACGACGTTGAAGACATTGTCGACTCCAAACCAACTCGTAACAAGAAAGGTATTCAGTACCTCGTCAAGTGGGCCGGCTATCCCGACTCCAAAAACACCTGGCTCCCACGTTCGTCGCTCTCAAAAGTTACCGACATGATTGACGCTTTCCACAAGCGCCATCCAAATGCGCCCCACCCTGTGCGTTCCCTCGGCATCTCCTTTGACGATTTTCTCGCATCCACCCTTGCAGATGACATCGCGCTCCAGGCGAAAGCGCGTCTTAAAGGGGGGGTAATGTTACGGATCGCTCCATTTCTTTCTTCGTTTGCAGACCTTGTACACGCGACGCGTCACGGCACATGACTTTCCTTCGCATCACATGCTCCAACGACGTCATTGCCCGGACTTCCGAACGGTGTTCCGCATCCTTATCTATGACATCATTGCTCCGGACTTCCGTCCTCCTCCCCATGACTCCTTTCTTATTGTTCCCCCCGCTCGCACCACTATCGCATCACATCGCACCATCGTTCCCACTTGTATATAAGGACAGTATCCCTTTTCCCTTTTCCTCAGACTGTCCATCTCGTCATACGGTACTGTAGCGCACGTTGCACTACCCTAGACCCCGGCACTCTCGAATCTATTTTCTTCTCGCTCCTCTCATCGTCGTGACTTAGGCGGTTCATCGGTCTCATAAACTGCGTTTCTGACACATGTGTCGCAGTTCGAGATTCTGTGGTACGTAGATCTTCCCTTTTCTGATGATCAGATCATTCTCGAAGTTCCAATCTTCGATTCCTTTTGCAAGGGTACGTGGTCCTGATTTTTTGATTGTATCTAGCGCTGTCCAAACCTCATCATCTAGGTGCGAGAAGTTCATTAGTTCTCTGAGAAGTTCTTTATCTCCGATCGCTTTGACTGTTCCCCTTCCAGTGGCTCTAGCCTTGAATATTGAAGGGTGGAGTAGGATTCGTTCGTCGTTGTCTGGAATGTCTTCTTTATGATCTGATCTTCTAGAAAGTCCGTCCGCTTTATTTGTACTTCCTGGTTTGTGCACCAGGGTGTAGTCGAAGCAGGATAGGTACAAGCTCCATCGTGCTTGTCGTCGATTGAGCTTCTGGGCTGTTGTAAAATATTCCAGATTTTTGTGGTCTGTCCAGATTTCGATCTTGTAGTTCGCTCCTTCTAGATAGTGTCGCCAGTGTTCTAGGGCTTTTACCACTCCCAAGAGTTCCTTGTCGTATATTTCGTAATTCTGTTCCGCTGGTGACAACGATTTGGACAGGTACGCGACCGGATGCCATCTTCTGGTTTCATCCGGTTGTGATAGGATAGCTCCGTACGCGAAGTCGGAGGCGTCGCTTTCTATGCGGAATGGTTTGTTTTCGTCAGGCATGATCAAGACTGGGGACGACGTGAACTCGTGTTTCAGCCTGTTGAAAGTATTTTCACATTCAGTCGTCCAGTTCCAATCATGGTCCTTCTTCGTGAGTTGGAATAGTGGTCTTGCGATCTTAGAATAGTCTCTGATGAAACGTCGATAGAAGTTTCCAAATCCGAGGAGTGATTGAACTTCTTTTACTTTCCTCGGTGTAGGCCATTCGGATAGTCCTTGAACCTTAATCGGGTCCATCTGTACCTTGTTATGCGTGATTATCACACCTAGGTACTCGATTGATGATTGTTCGAAGAAGCACTTTTCCGGTTTCAGGAACAGATCGTTTCGTTCCAGAATTTGAAGGGCTTCTCTCATCAGTCTTCTATGTTCGTCGAGTGTTTCCGTGAATATCAATATGTCGTCCATGTACACCACTACTTTTCCCGTGTCTATTAATCCCTTGAATAGTGCGTTCATCATTGCTTGGAATGTTGCGGGCGAGTTGGTTAGTCTGAAGAACATCACCATCGGTTCGAACAGGCCTCTGTTTGTTTTGAACGCAGCTTTCCATTGATCTCCTTCTTTGATTCGAACATTGTTGTATCCCCATCGGAGATCGAGCTTTGAGAAGATCTTAGCATCTTTGAGTTTGTCGATGAGATCTGAGATGAGCCGGATCGGGTATTCATTTTTTACCGTGATGGAGTTGAGATAGCGATAGTCCTGTACTGGTCGAAGAGATCCATCTTTCTTCTTGATAAAAAAGAAGGGCGACGATATCTCTGATTTTGATTCTCGGATGTATCCTTTTCGTAGATGTTCGTCTACGAATGTGTCTAGTTCCTTTCGTTCTGGTACCGTCATTGGATACAATTTGCAATTTCGAGGTTTCCATCCTTCGATCAGGTCTATCGCATGATCCCAAGGTCTACTGATTGGGAAGTGTTCCGACGCTTTCTTTTCGAATACCTTTTGATACTGTTTGTAGCTGGGTGGAATCATCTCCTCGAGTGTCTTCTTCTTCTCTCCCATGGCCACCCTTTCTGCGAGTTCTTGTGCCTTAGTTGCTCTTGCTGTTATCCAGGTATTGGTTTCGTTCGTTTCTTCTGCAACTGGTATCGCTTCTATGTTAGTTTTTCCATAGAATGTTCTGATCGTCTTGATCTCGACGAGATCGGAATCAAATTCAGAATCTTCCTGTTCTTCTATTGTTGCGTGGGGGTTTGCCTTTTGTTCTTCGAATGATGGTAGAACGGGTTCGTCCTTTCCTTGGACGGTCATCCTTTTACTCGTAGTGGAGCACGTACCTGGACATGTCTGTAATGTAATCTGTTTCTTTCTCCAATCAATGCTAGGGTTGTGTTTTTTGAGCCAAGGGGTTCCTAAGATTACCTCGTCTCCTCCTAGGGCTGTGACGAATAATCCTAGGGTTTCGCGGTGAATTTCTCCATTGATCCCTTCCATTGTCATCGGAAGGTATACTTTCTGTTTGATCTCTCCCAGAGTGTTCCGAGATCCGTCAACGTTGTATATCGGTATCGGTTTCTTAAGTTGGATCAGATTCATCTTGTGTTTTCGCACGAAATCTGGATGGATCAGGGTGCTGCTCGCTCCGCTATCTAGTAGTGCTTTTGCTGCGGCTTTACGGAACTTTCCATGAAACATAACAGGTATATGAATTGATGGAGCGTGCGTTGCCCCATCTTGGTATGACCTTATATACACTGTTCTATTTACGTCATCTCCTGTTTCCTGCACAGGAGATCGATTTGAAAAGTTTATTGTCTGTGTCCTTTCAACAGCCGCGGTTGAAGGACGATTCAAAAACCCTGATCGTTTTTGAACATGTTGGCAGTGCGTGCAAATGTTTCACCGTCCATCTTGTTCACAAGCTTGGTGATCTGATCAATCGGGGATTCTTCCGATGTTAGATTCGCTGTTCGTGCATTGATCGTTGTTTGGGTACGTTTCTCTGGGCAGTTCGTGGAGATGTGTCCTGGGTTCCGGCAGTAGAAGCATGATCCTGATTTCTGGAGTTCTGTGCGCTCTTGCGGGGTAAGGCGTCTGAAGTTTCGGCCGTTATTTCCTGTTTGAGCGACTCGGGCGGTTGTAATGTTTCCTTTATTTCCGTTTCCTCTTCTGAATGGAACATACGTCTGTGGTTTCTTGTACAAGAGTGTGAGATCGCTCGTCGGGTTCATTGGTCTCGTGTAATGTCGTTGGAATGCTTGAGCTTCTCGCCAGTTATTATCAATGCGCAATGCGAGTTCATACCATTCGTCAATATCGTTCAAGATGTGATCTCTCTTGAGGATCTCGACTACAATATCGTTGCGCAGTCCTCTCTTGAATTGGTCGATCAGCGCTTTATGATCGTAACCGGCTTCCATGGCATAGTCTCTGAAGATCGTGATATAATCTTTGGTTTCCATGGTGCCTTGTTCCAGGCGCTGTATGTTGAATCTAGCGTCTCTTCCTGGGTCTATTTCCCCAAAGGTTTCTAAGAAATGGTCGCGGAACATCGTCCATGGAAGGTATACTTCTGGATCTAGACCGCGATCTCGTATCTTGTCGATCTTGCTTATTAAAAGGGACGCCCAGTGGAGGGCAGGTCCATCGGTGAGATGCGAGAGTACGAATGTTATTTTACGCATGTTGGCCGCATACGCGTTGGGGAATGCTATGAAGCGAAGTACGCATTGTTCTATGAACTTTGCCGCCTTTGCCCGGTCTCTTCCGTCGTATACTCCTAGTGCGTTCAGCTTGAATCCCTTATCCTTGTCTTCGGGGTTTGATCCGATTGTTCCTGTTCCTCCTGGTGGGGAATTCCCTGGTGGGTGCTTCGATTCTTTCGGAAGATCTGCGGTTGCTCCTCGTCCGAAGACGTAGTCCTGAACTCCTTTTCCTTTCTTATTATCGCCTGATCGGTCGGAAAGTGATGGTGATCGCGGTGATAGCGTTCTCCATCCTATTGGGTCGACCATGCCAAGTCCTAGGGGGAATCGAGTCTCATGTCTCGGTTTTGCGGGATCGGCTGGTGTTGGAGTTGCAGGCGTCTGGCGCGGTACATTAATCTCTCCAGGGGGGACATTGCCAGGTGCGGTGGCGGGGTCGGGTATCGAGGTGGTAATGTCTCCCATTGTTGTAATGTTTTCGGGTTTTCCGAATAGATTTCCTTTTCTTCCTCGTGTGGTTCCGAAGATGTCGTCAGGTGATGGGGATCTTGTTGGGTTCTCTGTATGTTCTTCCGTTTCTGCTGCGCTCGATGGGCTGCGTTCTCGACTTCCTCCGGAATCGGACTTAATTTGGGGGCTTGATATAGTTCTCTTAGGTTCTGGCGCGGTTTCCTCTGGAGGCTGTGTAGTTGTTGCGGGTTCTTGAGGATGCTGGAGTTCGGTTTGAGGGTTCTGTGGTTCGGTTGTCGTATCGGCTGTGTCGGTATCGGGATCAAATTCCCAGTAGTCCTTAATATTCCCGGTGTAAGGCTTCTCTTCGACTTTCTGTGCGTCCGGGTGTTTCCAGAGTTCTTCTGATGAGAGGGGCCCGATATGAGGTCTTGAATAATCTGGGCGCTTCCAATGTGAATTGTCGTAGCTTCCGTCTTCTTTTTCTCTTTTGGATCTATCTTTGAAGTATTCTGCTGCTGGGGGAAGGTTGTATCTGTATATGGGTGGGTTCCACTGGTATGCGTATGTCCCTTTGCTTTCTTTCGCGATGAGGGCTCCGTCGTAGTAAAAAAGGAGATGATAGGGGTCAAATGTCCCGCGATGATCTTCATTTCCGTTGGGGAAGTCTCGACTGCAGTTTGATTGGAGCTGAGGGATCTCAAAATCTGATGGTCTTTTTTCAGTGGGTTGTTCCGCTGACTCCGTGGTGGGTGTTTCGTTTGACACTCTGCGCCAAACTGTAGGGTGAGCTAGTGTAGAGGAGAGCTCGTTCTAGTGTTAAGGACGGTCCTTATCACGTGACAAGCGGCTCAGGCTACAGTACTCGTGCGTGCGAGAAGTGGGATCAGGTGATCCAGACGTCTCAGTTATGCGGAGGTTAGAATCGATAAGCGAAGCAGTAAGTATTCGCGGAATACTTAGGCGAGCTTTCGATGGCAATTGTTTAGGTTCTCTTTAGTATGCTGAAGAGGAGGTTCTTATTAGAACAGTCCTGTATTTACAAAGAGAACAAGCTGGGGAATAGCTCGTTCGTCGAGCCTCCTTTTATAAGAAAGGAGATCGAGTAAATATGCGTACATTTAGTGACGGTCGTATCAAGTATCTACGGAGACGAGACTGGGGCACAGTCGTGGCTGTATCGTTGAGACGGTGACGATCTGTGGCACTGTCGTGGTTGCATCGTTGAGACGATGACGATCTGTGGCACTGTCGTGGTTGCGTCATTGAGACGGTTACGAACTGGGCACAGTCGTAATCCGTCGTTTAGCGACGTCTCTCCCATTAAGGAAATAGAAAATGGAATACCTAAATGAAGTTGTAACAGGCTGGAGGTCAGTGCTCCACTTGTATGCAGGGCAATATCATTGCTTACTCCACTCCCGCAGACCTGACTTCCGCGCTCAAGGCACTTGAAGACCGCATGTTTGCCCATGTCGAGAACCTCTTCACAAAGAGGTTCGATGGACAAGCTCACATCCTCCACCGTGTGGAGCATGCGGTGTGCATCCCTCGTGGTGAGCGCCTGCGTGAGGCCCTTGCCTCCACCTCCACGTCCGACACCGCCACGTCCGACACCGCCACGTCCGACAACTTGAGGTCCAACAACGTGAGGCCCGATCCCGCCTTTTCCCCTATCCCCGATGCTGCCATCACTCCCGCCATGTCCACCGAGCTCGACATCCGCCTCGGGGTGATGGAAAGGAACTTCCTCATCTCGCTCAACAGACTGATTGACGCAAGATTCATGGAAGTTTTCTCGGAGATCGACGACCTCCGAAAGGCTCTGGCTGGTGCCGGAAAGGGCAAGTCTGGCAAGGAGTGAGGTAATTGGGTCGGTTTCTTGGGTCGGTATCTTGGGTAGCTTTCTTGGACTTACATGTTTTGATCGTTGTCGCCTCCGTTGCCCGTGCTTATTTATCGTCATCGCTGTCCTTTGTATTTTCATGATGTATATAGTTCTACAATAATCTGTACATACAAAGTTAGTTGGCAATATACACAGTTGCCTTTACTGTGGGAAAGCGGGAAGTTCCGAACAAAACTGTACAGCAGAAGATTGTCCGTCAGGATGTGACCATTTCTCGTCTTGTCTTCACCCACCACCACTCATAACACACAACACACATGAGCATCAAACAACCCACACCTAGTCCGCTCCGCCAGGAGACTGCATCACCCCCACACCGACCCACCTCCGACGGAGCACAGGTGCACAGGAGAGCCTATTACAATGCTTGGTTCCTCCGTACTCACGGGTAAGGGTCTGTCTGATTTTATGCTGTCAAATACTGATGATCTCGAAGTATCTATCCCGGCTTTTTGGAGGGAGAAATAATTGAAACATCATGGAGGGCCCGCGCTCAAGAGGTACGTTATCATGTTATTTGTACGCATGTTTTCCTCACAGTGGGGGTGTATCAGGCCGACTTTGACACAAAGTGAATGTTCGATATGAAGTATCTATCTACGCAGAAACCCATTTTGTAACTACGCGATGTCCATTATCCGACCTTCCGTTTCTTTGCCACCTGATCCGATGCATTGGGGATGCTGGAAGAACCTGCACCTTGTCCTAATGAAGTGTCTCCGCCCTTGTGCGCCTTGGCAATTGGTCTTGGCTTCGGTTTCTTCTTGTATGTCCGTGGCTTGGTAAGCTCGGGTGCTGGATATATTGAATCTCCCTTTGACGGTGGCTTTCGTATACGCTTTGGGGATGCAGGCATCCAATAGTTCCCAGGTGTTGGTGGCGGGATTTGTGGTGTTGGAATCGCTGTCGGAATTTGCGGTGTTGGAACGGGCATCGGATTTGGCAGTGTCGGACTGGATGGCTGAACTTGCGGTGTCGGAACTGTTTCTGTTTCGGAAACAGGGGCCTGGTTCGAGTTGTCCACAAAGTGAACGTGCCGTGGAAGTTGAACCACCTCCACATCCATTGCGTCTTCGTCCTCAGACATGTCGGAATCTGAAAAATCAAACTCGATGGGTGGCCTGTACAGCTTCCGTAGGAGTTCTGAGTTGGAGGTACTCCCGGCATCGTCTTCTTCCGTCTCGGATGAGCTGGGCATTTCAATAGGTGGCAGACGGAGGGCTGCATCCATCTCCATTAACGTATCTGTTGCAGTCCTTCTTGTATCAGGCTCCCTGTTGCTATGTTGACCTTTGGGCACTTGACGTGGCTTCGGATGAGATTCTAGACACAAGAATGTGGTCAGTAGAGTATCTGTTAGGGTAACATTCAGCACGGACTGGATGGTCCCGCTCTAGATGGTGTGGAGGTCATGGTGATATCCTCGTCATCACTTCTCGGGATAACAATCGCTCCTCTTGGGGGTTGGGCGGAGCGAGCAGGGTTCCGACGCCTGGGAGAAGGCGGAAGACGGAGGTCCAATGTCGGAGATGTTCCCGATGCTGTCTGCAGTGCAGTCTCGGCAGACTGAATCATGGCCTCAACTGCGTTGATCCACCACCAAGTGTTTTCCCTGCCTGGGTACTCAGACAGACGTCCAATGCATGACTCCTGTAGGGTCTCCCGAGCATAAACACCAGACGGAGCGTCATCACTTGCCCATAATTCCGATCCTTGCTGACTGGCAAACCAGAAGCTGAAGTCGTGATCATACAAGCCCAGAAGGAGTAGAGCTGCTGATGCACACTCCCTGCCTGCCCACGATCCGTCTTCTTTCTCCCAGAGATAAGTTGGTTTATCGGAGGTCACGTCCGCGACCAATCGTCGGACATGTATGATGTCGGGCTCATATCGGTGGATGACGGCATCTAGCCAACACTTCGATGATGACCATAACCCGCATGGCGGAATGGTGGCCAGAAGCGGATAATCACTGTTTGTTTTCTGCAAATGACTGTTAGCCTACCAGAGCGCATGTGTCAGAAGTTCAACGTGCCGGAATGGAATAGGAAACATTGATCAGGCGATGGAACCGTGTGTCCGAACTGAGAGTCCTAAGGTACTTCACCTCATGAGTGGGTTTTCGTTGGACTGTTTCTGGGGGGGGGGGGCTGGCCAGCAGGGATGTGGCCACACTTGAGGTCGGTCCAATCCATCACGTTCATCCTCCGATGCTTCTCCGACGTAGTCCATGATCCGCTTTTCAACGCGATATTGAGGGTCATCGGATCCTGAAGCAAAATTCCGGGGAGGACTTAATACCGCCTCATCTGAGCTTTCAGCAGGTGCCTGTGCTCGCGCCTTCCCCGACGCCTTCTTCTTTGGGGTCCTGGTTGAATTCCGACGGCGTTGGCGTGTCGGACGTGCTGGGGTTTCAGAGACTTCGAAGCCTGGTGGCTTGGTAGTTGGAGGTGCTTTCGAAGAAGCGGTGTCTTTCGTGCGACCTCGACACTTTGCAGCCGGACGAGCAGTGATGGACTGCCTATCTTGATTATCATCATCGGTGTCATCATCACCCTCGATCGCCTCCGTGTCCGCTTCGGCCTCCGGCTTCCACTGTCAGAGGGAAGCATGGAATGCAGGTTTTATCTGCTTCTTCACAGCTATGTGATGGAAGGAAAATCCACGCCCGTTGTCTTGCATATTTCTTTCCATAGCCGCATAGAATTCGTTGCACTGTACAACAGACCACTTGCCAGGCTCGGTCAGTGTCGACCAGGTAACAGGGAGTAAGGAGGGGGTGAAGAAGGTATCTTCGGGATTGTCTTGGAACATCTTCCACACGACACGGGCCGCCGACGAATCCGCATCGATGCCTAGTATAAATCTGAGTTGTGAGAGGACGTGGGATTGCATGCAGACGTACGGTACTCTGTGGTCAGGTAGGCACGAGTCCATGCACGTTTTTCATTGACCGACGGTTTTTCCGATGTCCACCCAGTCTGGGGGAGCTGTGGCAGTCCATTGTTGAAAGTCATCTTGGGCCAGGGCTTCTTCAGATTTCCCGACTTTGTGACGTTCACGGTCGGACCCTTCGGATTTGCTTTGAAGGCTGATCGTCGGGATGTTAGCTTGTGTGCATGGCCGAAGTAAGGTTAGCCTACTGTGGCATGATCGTCCCCAGTCATCAATCAAATCGTCCAGCCGCTCCGTTGCGTACTTTGGAAACTGCTCCACGAAAGTTTGACTGGCGTACCCGCAACCGACTCAAAACTCAAAACTGTCGGAGGTGTGTGATCAGTTCCATATTGCTGCCAAGATGATAAGAACATACGTACCAATCAGCCTTGAAACTCCCTTCTGGGAGGGTCGGAATAGCTCCGAAAGTCAACAGGGGGACTCCGCACATCATCCATGCTTTGATGTGTGCTTCGTATATTATCTTCGGAAGGAGAAGGCGGGTGTACCTACATTGCTATCAACAGGCTGTCAAACACAGAAGGGTCAGGACAAACATACTCAGCCTTCAGATGGTCCGGCACACCGCCAGCATTGTACTTGGATCGGACCTTCTCGACCTCCGACCTTTGTTCTGGCGTGAGCTCCTTCAATATCTGTGACAGCGCAGGCTGGTAGCATTTCAACTGCGGATTTGCACATTTTTCCCGGTTGCTGTCGGACATTGCTGCCACAAGCTCGTTGCGTCGCTGCAGGATCTCCTTCTCAAAAACAATGCAAAAGATCCGATGAAATGAAAAGCCGTCATGATGGGTTATCCATTCACGAGGGTGTCGGACACGGGATTCACTGTAGAGGTGGAGGCGGATGACCTACGTATCTAAAATTCAGCTTGAGTCCGAACATCAATGAGAGGCTACGCACTGTGCACTGTTCAACAAACTTCGGATCAACTCTCTTCGTCGGAAGTCGGTCTGGAGGATAGTTCTTCCCATTGTGGACTTCAGAGAAGAATGGTCCAAAGTGCTTTCTTAACCAGGCTGGTCGGGCGGCCCACTTGACACGGCGAAACTCGTCCATGTGCCTGGCGACCCAATCTTGTTCGTCGGGAAGGATTTCCGGGAGTTCGATGACAATGGTGTCAGGAACATCGGCATCTAGAAGATCTCTGGCGGCATCTCCGAAGTCCCAGGAGTAGATATCTCCATCTTCATCCCCACTGGACATGTTGCAAAGGGCCAAAGAGATGATGCCTGGCAAGGAAATATGGTGAAGACAGGAGACAAGTGCCAGCACACACTTCTCGCGTAGGGAAACAGTCACGTGCAATTCACAATAAACACAAATACATGATCACGGCCCGAAATGCCTGTCCGGGCCGGAGTTCAACCAGTCCATGTACCCTACAAGTCCTCAAGCTCCCCAAGCTCATCCTCCTCATCATCCGTGCCACGCTCGCTAGCACCAACCTCAAACTCAACCTCCGACTCTTCAACATCCGACTCAAGTGTTTCGTCCCATTCAATTTTCTCCTGTGCTGGGACAATGAAATGAGGCATGTCCTCATCATCTCCCTCGTTGGGGAGTTGTTGAGGAGTCGGAGAACGGGAGGTGTCACCGTGTGGAGTCAAATCCCGCACGGGAGGTGAAGCCGACCGTGGAGCGGAGTTTCGGACAAGGGCCTCGCAACGGCTAAGGTTCTCGCGCACCCTCACGAGATCGTCGGACAGCGTGTCCACCCGAGTGTGGAGCTGTTCCACGACCCTAGAAAGGCCTTGAAACATAAGAAGCTCATTTGCAAGGCGGAAATCCTGGAGGGAGAGGGTGTTGAGCGCTGACGCTTCAAGTGCCACGGTCTTCTCCATGACAACATCGGAGATACGACGCTGGATGTTGGATGCGAGGAAGAGAGAGAACGTGGTCGCGGTAGATGCATAGCCTATAGATAGAATATTAATACACACGGGGAAACTGCATACATTGAAAATGAACTTACGGGCGTGGAGGGCTTCAGTGTCGGAATCGGAGTCGGGGGCGTCGGACGTCGGACCGGACACGTCTGCCTCAACCTGAGACTTTACCAAGGCATTTGCACGAACTGTAGCAGAGCGCAGAGATGGTGCGCGAACACTGGACCCTGCTACAGAGCCCGATGTAGACGGAGCCCTAGGCGTGGGTGCACGCGTGCTTGGAGGGAGGGTCGGAGCATGTGTGCTGGGGGGGACCGAGGGGGGGACAGCGTTCGGTCGGAACGGAGGCTGGCGTGGAGCATTGCCGAGACGTCGCATGGTCATGTAGTCCGACTTGTTTGTACGGTTGCTTGTTCGAGGCTTGTGTGAGCATTCTAGGGTGTTCTCAACGCAGCCGATGCAGGACCGACTGCAGCCCTCATTCCAGCACCCAAGTCCCTGGTACTCACAGGCTGTGCATGGGATCTGCCAGACAAATGGTGCACAATTTCAGCTGAGAAATACCCCTGTGGATTCAACTTACCTCGTTTGGCCACCGGGCTGGGTGATCCTCATCAAATGAGACGGCGTCGGAGGTTCCGTCATCCGACACTGCGTCGGACCTGCTCTCTTGGGCATCGGTGCCGACGTTGCCTTGGTCTTTGGTGTCGGAGATTGCGTCGACAGTGGCAGTGGCAGCCTGGTGTTCTACAAACGGAATCAGTGACAAGGAATGGGAATTAAGAAGCTGATTTGCCGTACCGTCATCTTCAGTGATGTGGTCGGACGACCTGTCAAATTCGGCGTCGGAGGGAGGATCAGGGTGGGGATTGAACACCTCCGAGCGAGTGTCAGATTGCATGCCTGAGCGGGCGTCGGAGTGGTTGTCGGACCGCGCGTTAGACGCGGCATCATCCGAACGCCCGTCGGAATCGGTTGTCCCGGGAGGGACGATATTGGTGGTCCAGAACCCTTTCGGAACGATATACAGTCAGTACAAAGCGTGCACAACACAAGTTGGTACTCACTCTGATGTCCCCTCCTAATAGCGTGCATCCGCCATTTGCGGGCTGTGATGGCACGGATGTCGGTGTTGCGAGCGCGGAAAGTTCACCCCTCCCGGACCTCCTGGATTGCGAACACGGCCTCAATGATCGCGGGATACGAGGATAGTCCTGCCGCTTTGGCAACTGTGCAGAAGTTGTCTAACATTTTTTTCTTATCGGAAGAGTCAGTGCAAGAGTCGACAGAGAAAAGACAACTACGCACGAATGTTCGGAGAAAGTACTTCCACCATTTCCTATTGGGCTCTCCACGTGTCTGTTGAAGGACCTCAAGTGCCGTGAGCAGTCGCGATTCCAACGCGACAAACTCCGCGTTGAACTCAAAGCTGTCGACATCTGCATCTTGAGAAACTGGTTCATTGTTGCAGTCTGACCGCGTCGGGGAAGATGAAAAGAGAGATGTCATGACGGTGAGGATGGGGGAAAGGAACAGGGCACAGAGATAATCGCGCCTTTGCCACGTCGCAACAAAGTGGCGGTCACGTGACATTTGCCGCCGCGGCCCGGGTCTGCGCAAACGGCCAAGTCGTTCAGCCGCGTCTTGCGCCTTGCGTCTTGACCGCCACGTCGGCATCTTCCCCTCTCCTCTCCCTCTATTCCACCACCATCTGCTCATGTCCGCCCATCAAACGAAGCCCCTCACCAACTCCGCGCGCGAGCTCCGCCTCCGTTATGCCATCCTGAGAGCGCAGGAGCGGGCCCCGATAGACGAGCCGACGGAAAGGTGGTGGGGGACGTTTACCTCTGAGCTGGTGCGCAACGACGGTTTTTCGTCCCGAATATTGTACTGACCTTTTTCCGTCAAATTTAGAATATCATTCGGGGTCGATCGCTGCTCCACCGGGTCAGTGCGGTGCCATTCGAGTCTGCGTTCACGGCGTGGTTTGAAGGCCTCCTGGAGCTGCCACTGGCAGGGGGAGTGCAGTGGCAGGCAATGCGCAGCCGCCAGGTCGTGTTCGAAGGGGGCCCCACTCCGACAGGGCACGCGTGGTGGATGAGCGACGGTGAGTAGCACATTGACTCCTCTATCATTCATTCACTGATCAACATGTCCGACAGACTTGTACCGTGTCGCGCCGGACTTGTACCAAATCTCGCCGAACGCCACTCCGACCCCCCCTCCGACCGCCAATCGCGAACCATCGCCGGCCCCCCCCCCTTCCCCCCACGCTCCATTTCGACCCACTCTCCGACGAATCCGACGGGTCTCAAAAGTCCGACGCGTCCAATGATGAGGGCTTCGATGGCGGCGACCTTCCCGACCTGCCCGCCCTGGGCGGAAACTCGTTCCAGGACATGGACGTTGAGATGTGTTACAACTTGTCCAAGGTACTTCATTTTCCATTGCCTTATTAGGAAGGACGTCGCTAAACGACGGATTACGACTGTGCCCCAGTTCGTAACCGTCTCAACGACGCGACAACGACAGTGCCACAGATTGTCACCGTCCCGACGACAGTGCCACAGATCGTCACCGTCTCGACGGCACAGCCGCGACGGTGCCACAGTCTCATCCCCGTAGATACTTGATGCGACCGTCGCTCAATGTACATATATTTACTCGACCTCCTTTCTTATAAAAGGAGGCTCATCGAACGAGCCATTCCTCAGCTCGTTCTCTTTGTAAATACAGGACTGTTCTGAATAAGAACCTCCTCTTAAACACTAAAGAGAATCCTAAGCATACTAAGTCGATAAGACTCGCCTAAGTCTTCCGCGAAGACTTACTGCTTCGTCTATCGACCTTCACCTTCGTATAAACCGAGACGTCTGGATCACCTGATCCCACTTCTCGCACGCACGAGTACTGTAGCCTGAGCCGCTTGTCACGTGATAAGGACCGTCCTTAACACTAGAACGAGCTCTCCTCTACACTAGCTCACCCTACAGTTTGGCGCAGAGTGTCAAACGAAACACCCACCACGGAGTCAGCGGAACAACCCACTGAAAAAAGACCATCAGATTTTGAGATCCCTCAGCTCCAATCAAACTGCAGTCGAGACTTCCCCAACGGAAATGAAGATCATCGCGGGACATTTGACCCCTATCATCTCCTTTTTTACTACGACGGAGCCCTCATCGCGAAAGAAAGCAAAGGGACATACGCATACCAGTGGAACCCACCCATATACAGATACAACCTTCCCCCAGCAGCAGAATACTTCAAAGATAGATCCAAAAGAGAAAAAGAAGACGGAAGCTACGACAATTCACATTGGAAGCGCCCAGATTATTCAAGACCTCATATCGGGCCCCTCTCATCAGAAGAACTCTGGAAACACCCGGACGCACAGAAAGTCGAAGAGAAGCCTTACACCGGGAATATTAAGGACTACTGGGAATTTGATCCCGATACCGACACAGCCGATACGACAACCGAACCACAGAACCCTCAAACCGAACTCCAGCATCCTCAAGAACCCGCAACAACTACACAGCCTCCAGAGGAAACCGCGCCAGAACCTAAGAGAACTGTATCAAACCCCCAAGTTAAGTCCGATTCCGGAGGAAGTCGAGAAGGCAGCCCATCGAGCGCAGCAGAAACGGAAGGACATACAGAGAAATCAACAAGATCTCCATCAGTTAAATCAGACGAAGATATCTTCGGAACCAGAAGAGGAAGACAAGGAAATCTATTCGGAAGACCAGAGAACGTCACAACAATGGGAGACACCGCCACCTCGATACCCAACCCCGCCACCGCACTTGGCAATGTCCCCCCTGGAGAGACTAATGTACCGCGCCAGACGCCTGCAACTCCAACACCAGCCGATCCCGCAAAACCGAGACATGAGACTCGATTCTCCCTAGGATTTGGCACGACCGAACCAATAAGATGGAGACCGCCACAATCACCATCACCACCGCCTTCCGACCGATCGATAGAAGACAAGAAGGGAAAAGAAGTTCAGGACTACGTTTTCGGAAGAGGAGCAACCGCAGATCTTCCGAAAGGATCAAAGTATCCACCAGGGAATTCCCCACCGGGAGGAACAGGAACAATCGGATCAAAGCCCGACGACAAGGACAAAGGATTCAAGTTAAACGCATTAGGAGTATATGACGGAAGGGATCGGCAAAAGCAGCAAAGTTCGTAGAACAATGCGTACTTCGCTTCATAGCATTCCCCAACGCATATGCTGCCAACATGCATAAGATAACCTTCGTGCTCTCACATCTCACCGATGGCCTGCCCTTCACTGGGCGTCCCTTTAATAAGCAAAATCGATAAGATACGAGATCGCGGCCTAGATCCAGAAGCGTACCTTCCATGGACGGTGTTCCGCGACCACTTCTTAGAGACCTTTGGAGAAATAGACCCCGGAAGGGACGCTAGATTCAACATACAGCGCCTGGAACAAGGCACTATGGACACCAAAGATTACATCACGATCTTCAGAGACTATGCTATGGAAGCTGGTTACGATCATAAAGCACTGATCGACCAATTCAAGAGAGGACTGCGCAACGATATCGTAGTCGAGATCCTCAAAAGAGATCACATCTCGAACGATATTGAAGAATGGTATGAACTCGCATTGCGCATCGATAATAACTGGCGAGAAGCTCAAGCATTCCAACGGCATTATACAAGACCAATGAACCCAACGAGCGACCTCACCCTCCTATACAGGAAACCACAGGCGTACGTTCCATTCCGAAAAGGAAACGGAAACAAAGGAAACGTTACCACCGCCAGAGCCGCTCAGACCGGAAACAACGGCCGAAACTTCAGACGCCTCACCCCACAAGAACGTACCGAACTCCAGAAATCAGGATCATGCTTCTATTGCCGGAAGCCAGGACACATCTCCAGGAACTGCCCAGAGAAACGTACCCAAACAACGATCAATGCACGAACAGCGAATCTAACAGAGGAAGAATCCCCGATTGATCAGATCACCAAGCTTGTGAACAAGATGGACAGTGAAACGTTCGCACGCACTGCCAACATGTTCAAAGACAATCAGGGTTTTTGAATCATCCTTCAACCGCGGCTGTTGAAAGGACACAGACAATGAACTTTTCAAATCGGTCTCCTGTGCAGGAAACAGGAGATGACGTAAATAGAACAGTGTATATAAGGTCATACCAAGATGGAGCAACGCACGCTCCATCAATTCATATACCTGTTACATTTCATGGAAAGTTCCGTAAAGCCGCCGCAAAAGCACTGCTCGATAGCGGAGCAAGCAGTACCCTGATCCATCCAGATTTCGTACGAAAACACAAGATGAATCTGATCCAATTGAAGAAGCCAATACCGATATATAACGTTGATGGATCTAGGAACACTCTAGGAGAGATCAAACAGAAAGTGTACCTTCCAATGACGATGGAAGGGATCAACGGAGAAATTCACCGCGAAAACTTAGGATTGTTCGTCACAGCCCTGGGAGGAGACGAAGTAATCTTAGGAACCCCTTGGCTCAAGAAACACAATCCTCATATCGACTGGAGAAAGAGACAGATTACACTACAAACGTGTCCAGGTACGTGCCTCACTACCAGTAAAACAATGATCGTCCAAGGAAAAGACGAACACTCTCTACAATCATTCGAAGAACAGAAGATCAACCATCACGCAACGATAGAAGAACAAGAAGACCCCGAATCCAACTCCGATCTCGCCGATATCAGGATAGTCAGAACGTTCCATGGAAAAACTGACGTAGAAACAATGCCGATTGCAAAAGAAGCAAACGAACCCGGTATTTGGATAACAGCAAGAGCAACCAAGGCACAAGAACTCGCAGAAAGAGCGGCCATAGGAGAGAAGAAGAAGACACTCGATAAGATGATTCCGTCTAGTTACAAACAGTATCAGAAGGTATTCGAAAAGAAAGCGTCGGAACGCTTCCCAATCAGCAGACCTTGGGATCACGCGATAGACCTGACTGAAGGATGGAAACCTCGAAATTGCAAAGTGTACCCAATGACGGTACCAGAACGGAAGGAACTGGACACATTCATAGACGAGCATCTACGAAAAGGGTACATCCGAGAATCAAAATCAGAGATATCATCGCCCTTCTTCTTTATCAAGAAGAAAGATGGATCTCTTCGACCAGTACAGGACTATCGCTATCTTAACTCGATCACGGTCAAAAATGAATACCCGATACCACTCATCTCAGATCTCATCGACAAATTAAAAGGCGCTAAGATCTTCTCAAAGCTCGATCTCCGATGGGGATACAACAATGTTCGGATCAAAGAAGGAGATCAATGGAAAGCTGCGTTCAAAACAAACAGAGGCCTTTTCGAACCAATGGTAATGTTCTTCGGACTAACCAACTCACCCGCAACATTCCAAGCAATGATGAACGCACTGTTCAAAGAATTAATAGACACCGGAAAAGTAGTGGTCTATATGGATGACATACTGATATTTACAGAAACACTCGACGAACATAGAAAACTGATGAAAGAAGCCCTCCAACTTCTAGAACGGAACGATCTATTCCTCAAACCAGAGAAGTGCTTCTTCGAACAACCATCGATCGAGTACCTAGGCGTGATAATCACGCACAACAAGGTACAGATGGATCCGGTCAAAGTCCAAGGACTAGCCGAATGGCCCACACCGAGGAAAGTAAAAGAAGTCCAATCATTCCTCGGATTTGGAAATTTCTATCGACGCTTCATCAAAGACTATTCCAAGATCGCCAGACCCCTATTCCAGCTCACAAAGAAAGACCACGAATGGAACTGGACGGCCGAATGTGAACGTACCTTCGAAAGACTGAAACGAGAATTCACATCGTCCCCAATCTTAATCATGCCCGATGAAAACAAACCATTCCGCATAGAGAGTGACGCCTCCGATTTTGCGTACGGAGCCATCCTATCGTAGCCAGATGAGATCGAAAGATGGCATCCGGTCGCATACCTATCCAAATCACTATCTCCCGCGGAACAAAATTACGAGATATACGACAAAGAACTCTTAGGAGTAGTGAAAGCCTTAGAACACTGGCGACACTATCTAGAAGGAGCGAACCACAAAGTCGAAATCTGGACAGATCATAAAAATCTAGAATATTTCACAACAGCTCAGAAACTCAATCGACGACAAGCACGATGGAGCTTGTATCTGTCCCGTTTCGACTACACCTTGGTACACAAACCAGGAAGTACAAACAAGGCAGATGGACTTTCTAGAAGACCAGATCATAAGGAAGATATTCCAGACAACGACGACCGCATCCTGCTTCACCCTTCGGTTTTCAGAGCTAGAGCCACCGGAAGAGGAACAGTCGAAGCAGTCGGAGACAAAGAACTTCTCAAAGAACTAAGAAACTTCTCACACCTAGATGATGAAGTTTGGACAGCGTTAGATACAATCAAAAGATCGGGACCACGCACCCTCGCAAAAGGAATCGAAGATTGGAACTTCGAGAATGATCTGATCATCAGAAAAGGAAAGATCTATGTGCCACAGAATCTCGAACTCAGACGCATGATCCTAAAATCGCATCATGATCTAGAAACGATTGGACATCCAGGCGAAATGAAAACTCTGGAGCTAGTACAAAGAAACTTTTGGTGGCCAAAAATGATTTCCTTCGTAAAAAGTTATGTTCAAGGATGTCCCGTATGCCAGTCAACAAAGAATGTCACGCATCCGGCGAAACATCCATTACAACCTACGGAAATACCAGAACGACCATGGGAAACAATCACATCAGATTTCATTACAGATCTTCCGATCTCCAACGGATTCGATTCGATCAACGTAGTCGTCGACAGGTTCACCAAAACCGCAGTATTCACGCCGTGCCTAAAGACGATCAACGCAGAAGAAACAGCTGATCTTCTGATCGACAATGTTTACAGACGATTTGGACTATGGAAAAGAATGATATCGGACAGAGGCCCTCAATTTGCATCCAAAGTATTCCAGTCCATCTGCGAAAGCCTCGGAGTTATCTCGTCGCTCAGTACAGCGTATCATCCCCAAACGGATGGCGAAACAGAAAGAGTGAATCAAGAATTAGAACAATATCTTCGAGCATTCTGCAACGGAGATCAAACGAATTGGGCAAAACTTCTACCAAAAGCAGAATTTGCACACAATATAAGACAACATTCAGCTACGAAAGCTTCCCCATTTGAACTCCTACACGGGTATCAACCGGTTTTTAACCCGGCAATACCAACCGATCCGCGAATACCGACAGCCGAAGAAAGAATAAAGAACTTTAAGGACGCATGGGACAACGCAGAAGCAAGTCTGGAAATAGCTGCCAAATTAATGAAAATGCAGCACGATCAAACGTCCACACTGCGAGACCAACTCAAACAGGGTGACCAAGTATGGTTAGATGGGAAAAATCTTAACACGGTATACCCGAAAACTAAACTAGCACCAAAGCGATTTGGCCCATTCAAAATCGAAAAAGTAATAGGACCAGTAACCTATCGCTTAGAACTACCGGCGAAATGGAAAATACATCCGGTATTTCACGCGGCACTATTAATTCCATTCAAAGAAACAGAACAATATGGAGAAGCTTATGAAAAACCGCCCCCGGAACTAGTAAACGACGAAGAACTCTATGAACTAGAAACAATAATAGCCTCGAAACTAGACAAACGATATTCCGAACCATTACATTATTTCGTAAAATGGAAAGGCTACCCAGATTCCGGTAACACATGGGAACCAGCATCTAATCTCGAAGGATCAAAAGATGCGATCGCAGAGTTCCACCGGAATAATCCCAAGGCACCGAAGTTGCCACCACAGCCAATCAAAGATACCAACACAGAAGCCACTGATCGTGACGAAACTGAAGCAACGCAGCAAGAACGAAGACCAACGAGACGAAAGAAACGCAAGACGAAAGTAAGACACTAAGTGAGACTCAACGGCATTCAGGCGAATGCACTGCCAACAAGGGGGGGATAAAAACCCTACGGGTTCAACAAGACAGATCACCAATGTCCACCACCCCGAACGCAACCAACATCTCCTCTACCAATCAGACCGTCTCACCCAACAATGTCGAACGTATCCGCCTCGTCTGCAACAAAGCACACCACACTCAGCAGGAACGCACCCTCTGTGGAGACTGCTTCATCGCTCGATCGGCAGAAATCTTCGCAATTAAGTCAGTACCTCCTCCGTCTAGGTCAGGACCAGACGGAAGAACAGGGGGTAAGCCGATTAGAAGCATACAGAAGAACCCTAACTGAAGCGCCCGGATTCCTCACAGGTGCTAATGCAATCCCCGTGGCCCGGAGCGACGGAGGTCCCAACACCCGATTCCCCGATACTCGAGAATCAAATAGCCCGCATGATAGCCGGAGTAGCGATCGAGCAGGCCAGACAGCGGATCGACGACCTCAGGAGGGAGTCGGCCGACGTCCAGGGCATCCTGGAGGACCACAACAAGATGCTCGACGAAGAACTCCACCAGCTGGACCTGAGGTACCTGACGCTCTCGACCGAAATGGAGGAACGAGAGGTCAAGCTCCTTCGACGATTCAGGAAGCTAGCGCAGCGGCTATACTCAACGTCGCAGAACTCCGAAAGTTCCTCACTGAAGTCGGACTCCGAGTCAACTGGCTCAACTTGGAAAGACACACCTTCCGTGCCGCCTACGAAGGAGAAATCCTCCGAAGACGAATGGAAACTACCGGAGTTCCCCATATGTCGTCACGCGAAGGCCCTGACATCGACCTCATCTTCCATGGACATCACATCTCCCCGGGCTATACTATTCGACCCGATCCCATCGCATTCGCCCTCACCAGACCCCCGTTCCTTCCTAACGCCCCTCCACGACCCGTCACCGCCCCCACGCCACCAGGATCCTTACCCATCCCCGGCATCACCCAGATTAACCCCGTCCAGCCTCCCGTCGCTAGAAACGGATTACCCGGAGAGCAGTTCAGACAGCCCCTGCCAAGAGAGCTATCCGGACAGCCCATGGCTCCCCCAGAGCCCAGACAACAGACCAGCGATCCGCGACCAATACCTGGGACATCTCCTCGGCTGCCCACAGTGCCTAGACCGCCAACTCCATTCCCGGTATCTGCTAGCGACACTCCCATGCCATGGCACGGAGGCCCCCCTGCTTATCCCTCGTTCCTACATTCGCACTCCGACCACGATCGAGATTCCATCGCCCAGAATCCCCGAGTCGCCTCACAGCGACGTAAACATGAATCTGTCGACCCCGACGGAAGACCGTTCAAGCGGATCAGAGAGTTCAGACTCCCCAATGCATCGGGTGAGGAAGAACTTCAAGGAGCTCAAGAAGATAGTCGATCGAATGATGGAAGACCACGCCCGCAGGAGACAGGAACTCAACCTAACGGACGAGTCGAACAGTTCAGCGGACGAATCGGACAGCTCGGCGGACAAATCGGAGAAGGACGACAGGACGAAGGAAATAGCCGAGAATCCCTCGGACCCATGGAGCGACGAACCAACCACGTGGACGCAAGAGAAGTGGGACGCGATTCCCTCGAAGCCGCGGAAACGCTGCTGGAAATGCGGCAAGCGAGGCCATCTCCGCCGAGATTGTCCCCGTCGCAAGAACGCTCCCCCTCACTTCCCCCGATCTCGGTCCTGCTATCCCCTCCGACCACAGACTCCTCTTCCTCACCCTCGCCCGGACCGTCCGGATATCAGTTACGATCCAGGAACACTGATGTCCCACCCCCACCTCCGACGTACCGACGCTACCGCCCGCGCCCACAGGCAGCTTCTGGGATTCCTCACGCGACGCGAGAGCCTGACGCACGAAGCCGCCCAACACGCCACTGAGCAGTGGCTGTACTGGGAGGACGCAATGCTCCGCACTCAACGAGAACCCCCCTCACGCTTCAATCACTCCTGGCGCGTCGACGATCTCTTCTGGAAGGAAGCAGATTGGGACTTGCAGTGTCATGAACGGTCTATAATTTTCTTTTTTACTTTACATCGGTTACACGCTTTAGGACTTATTGGCTTATCACCGGTCCGGCTCCACTTCGGCCCGGACCCGGTTCATCTATATCCCACCCGGGCCCACGTGACTCATCTCGGCCCGGGTCTGACTCCTTTCCCTTGACTCATGCTGTACAATACTGACTCATGCTGTGCTCTTTTACATACGACTGCTTACTTATACTAGGTCTGCTTACTGATCGCCGTGTATCGGTTGCTTACCTAAGTCTCTCTCCTCTTGTGTATATAAGGCTCGCTCTCGCTGTACATATCCCTTATCTCGAGCTAGTCAATTCTACCGACTTTGCTTGCTTTCCCTCGTCTGTCGCCGTGTCTGATCGGCTCCCCTCTGTCGTCCTCATCTTCTAGTCAGCTGTGTCGTAACTTGGTGCTGTCGCACTAGTCGTTGCTGACATAAGCTCGAGATCTGTTTACTCTTGCACCACCCTACGACCGTCCCTACGTACTGTAGCATAGTAGTAGTAGTACCCGTCTGGTACTGACCTTGTTCTTCCCCTGTGCCGCCCTAGACCGTTGCCCCCAGAGTACGCGACTCGTTACCCTGACATTGTGGTCGTGCGCACGTATACCGGTGCCGGCTTGACGTTTCCTCGAAACGTTACACCTACTCGAGACTCTCCAATACCAGGAGTTGAAAGCTCAGAGGTGACAGTAGAAGGTGCACCTTTGGTGTAGGAAACGAGTAAAAGCGGCGAAAGGAAAGCGGTTTAGGAAGTCTTTGGGCTCGTGTCCCCTAGACGAAGAGACAGCCAACAGGTCGAGAAGACTGAGGCAGACCGTCTTGCGATCTCATAACAGAACCACCCTCCCTCGACAAAATCTTCCCTTGCCGCACAGAGTAACCATTTCGACTGGGGGCTCGTGCATGGAAGATTGGCGCTCGCAAGTACAAGAATTCATCCCCATCAGCCACGACGCTATCATCTCCCTCATCAACGAATCTAGAGACCCTTGGGCCTGGCACAATTGGAAGGTCGCCCTCGGCGTAGAAGAACTTGAAGACTCCATCATAGACGTCCACTTCTATCGCCTCAAAATAAGCGAACAAGGAAACGGAAACCTCTACGTCTACTCCTGCCCATACGTCACCTACCGCTACAAACTCGAGCAACCCCCAAAAACCTTCTACGCGCCCAACGAGAAAATACCAGTGGACACTCGACACACCCACCGCCTCCTTACACCAGGCAACACCCCCAGCCCCACACCAGAGCCAGAGGTCATCGACCTCACCCAGCCAGAGGTCATCGACCTCACCCACTTATAAACAATTCCCTCGTTCGGACTCAACGGCTCCGACTCCAGTTCTGACTCCGACACCGACGTTGAGGACGAAAACTGCTACATATATCCCCTCTCTCTAGGCTTCACTGAACGAGGAAACGACTTCTTTGTCCAACTCGGAGACACCACTGTCGAAGTCGCCTTCGTAGCAACCCAAACAAGTGGCATCAGTTGGTACTTCGCCAACGAAAGCCAAGACGACCTCACTGAAGCCGACTTCAACCTCATCGCCACCTCCGCCCTACCGCCTGTCACCGACGAAGACTTCTTCGACCTCGACGAACCAATCATGGCTGCCCAGTGGATCCGCACCGACCCCCAACCCCCTCTCCCCGCCGAACTTGCCAACTGCACCGAAATCGGTGGAACATGGAACATCGTCATCGGCCAAACTGGCTCTCCCATCCAACACATGAATAACGGCACCGACGATGCCTGGCTCATGGAAGTAAATGGCCAATGGGTCGCCATCCCTGCCGTGCTTGTTGCCGCCCTCAACCTGCCACCCCCCACCGTCAACGTCACGGCCCCCCCCATCACCGTCAACCCCCCTGCGGTCACTGTTAGTGCCCCAGCCGCCGCCGCCGCCAGACCCCCCCGAAAGAAAGTCCACGCGAAAACTCCTGAAGGATTCTCTGGGAAACGAGAGGACTTCAATGACTGGATGCGGTCGTGCGAGGAATACATGCGAGCCGCTGAGGATGACCTCGTGACGGACAAGGACAAAGTCCTCTTCATTCTCACCTACATGACAGGGGAGGCAGCACGCACCTGGAAGGCCGAGTATGAGGATGCACACTTGGCCAATGGAGCCATGGTCACCTGGGTGGACTTCCACAAAGCACTCAAAGGGGCCTTCACCGACGTCAATGAGCAGCACCGTGCCGCAGTCGAACTGGACGGGTTCAAACAGACGAAGGGTACCACTGCCCATGAATACTTCGCCAAGTTCGAGCAACTCGCAAGGAAGGCAGGATACTCCACGGCGCAGGACCCTATCCACCTCATGCAGCTGCTCAAACACAACGTCTACTATCGGACCATCGACTCCATCTACGACAGCGGTCACGTTCCTCAGAGATATGAGGACCTCAAAGAGCGCATCATCCTGATCGACGGTCTACGACAGGAGCGGGAGGACCTTAAGACCCAGCGCAGTGGACCCGCGCAGAACCAAAAACCCAAAGGACAAGGATCGACCAATGGGCAACAAGGGGGGCAGGTCCCATGGCGCCGCGATGGAACCGGCACGGTGCACGGTGGCAAAGGTCAGCCAATGGACGTCAACCGTGTCGACATCAAGGGGCGATGCTTCCGCTGCGGACAGAATGGCCACCAGGTGCGGGACTGCAGGGTGGACGTGAAGAACATCCGAGACATGTGGGGGAGGGACCGGTACACGGAACCACCAAAGCGGGAGGCTCGAGCACAGACGTTCGAGACGCCCACCGCCTGGGCTAGGAGCCTGTCGGCCGAAGATCGGAAAAGCGTGATGGACGCGCTTCAAGCTCAGCCGAAGGTGGAGGAGAAGAAGGAGGGTTTTTGAGGGGGCTGACGATGTACACGGCATCTGAAGCCCAAGTTTCTGTCTCTCGCTCATCTGGTTTTGTGGCGCCTCGGTGGCCTGGTTCTCGTTTACATATGCGCATTGCTGATTCGGACTGTACTACTACGGGGGATATCCCCATTATGACTTCTCTTACGGACTCTATCGGTACGGGCACGCGTCCCGTTGTTATTTTAGATACTCAGGCTTCGATTTGTGAGCCTTCGGCTTTGGATATGGCTTCGGTTTTGGCTTCAGTTTTGGATACGGCTTTGAATACAGACTCGGTTTTGGATATGGACCCTGTGAAGTCAGGGACAACGCCGTGCGATGGAAGGGGCACGGCGCCCAAATCATGTTATATGGCACCTGGAACGGCTCAATGGACGCTTCGTCGCTTAAGGGAAGACACACCCGAAAGTGCGATTGCAATCCTTCGCATCTGGACACACCACCGACGCCGTGACGAGGCTACTTATGAAGCCATCAAGGAAATAACTGGCATGGGAGACGAGTTAGCATGTCAAGCTCTACTAGAGCTCGCCACTCCTATGCAGTTCATACGCTCCTCCAGCACCAAGGAACAAACGGTCATTCCCACACAACTGGTGGTAAATTCCAAACGCATTGTCAAAGCTCTCGCACTCCTGGACAGTGGTTGCACTGGCTCGTGTATCAACACGAAGTTTGTGCAGGAAAATCACATCCCCACGCGACGGACCGCTCGCCCAATCCCAGTACGAAATGCAGACGGCACTCTCAACACAGGAGGTCCCATCACGGAATATGTCACACTTCGCCTAAATATTCAAGACCATGAAGAAAACATTGACCTGGCGGTCTCCAATCTAGGAGATACGGACCTTTTCATTGGACATGAGTGGCTAAAGAAGCACAACCCTCACATCGACTGGAAATCCGGGTCAATTGAATTTGACCGATGCCCTATCAGCTGCTCTCGTCCCCCTCCCCTCCTCAATATCGATGATGATGAAGAGGAGGAGGAAGAGCCAGTCCACATGGAAAAAGACGAGCAGCTGTTTGCCTTCGACTGGGATGGCTACAAAGCGACATACCACATCCGGACCCATGCATCGGACATTGCAATTGAAGAGCACGCTAAGAAAAAGGAACAGACCTTCTCTGAGCGAGTCCCAACGGCGTACCACGAATTCAAGGACATCTTTGACAAAGACGACTTCGACAAGCTCCCTGAGCGACGCCCATGGGACCACGCCATTGAGCTCACTCCTAACTTCAAACCGGTCGATTGCAAAGTTTACCCCCTCACATTGGACGAGCAGAAGCAACTGGACGCCTTTTTGGAAGAGAACCTGAGATCTGGCCGGATCCAACCATCCAAATCACCCATGGCCTCCCCATTCTTCTTCATCAAGAAAAAAGATGGCTCGCTACGTCCTGTGCAGGACTATCGAAAGCTCAATGAGATGACAATAAAGAACCGTTACCCGCTCCCGCTCATCCAAGAGTTGGTTGACAAACTTAAAGGAGCACGGCACTTTACCAAGCTCGATGTCCGATGGGGGTACAACAATGTTCGGATTAAAGAAGGGGACGAGTGGAAAGCTGCATTCCGCACGAACAAAGGTCTCTACGAGCCTACGGTCATGTTCTTCGGACTCACCAACTCCCCGTCTACGTTCCAAGCCATGATGAATGACCTGTTCAAAGACTTGATCCATCAAGGAGTCGTGGTCGTCTATTTGGACGACATCCTCATCTTCACACATACGCTAGAAGAACATCGTCGGATAGTCAAGGAAGTCCTTCGGATCCTGCGAGAAAACAAACTCTATCTGAAGCCAGAAAAGTGCGAGTTTGAGAAGGCAGAAATCGAATACCTGGGCATGATTGTCGGCGGAGGAAGGGTTCGCATGGATCCAGCAAAGGTCGCGGCAATCACCAATTGGCCAGCCCCCAAAACGAAGAAACAACTTCAATCGTTTTTGGGCTTTTGCAACTTCTACCGTCGCTTTATCAAGGACTTCAGCGGCATTGCTCACCCAATGACTAAACTCACTGGGAAGACGGAATGGGTCTGGGACACCCCACAGCAGGAGGCTTTTGAGGAACTCAAGCGACATATAACATCACAGCCAGTTCTAGCAATCCCTACAGACGATGGGCAGTTCCGTGTCGAGGCGGACTCCTCTGACTATGCCACAGGCGCGGTACTTTCGCAACAACAGGACAATGGCAAATGGCACCCAGTCGCCTTCCTCTCAAAGTCCCTCAGCGAAGCTGAAAGGAACTATGAGATTTATGACAAGGAATTACTGGCCATCATGACGGCACTAGAGGAATGGAGACAATACCTCATGGGGGCACGAATGGAGTTTGAAATCTGGTCGGATCATCGCAACCTCACGTACTTCCGCAAGGCGCAGAAGCTAAATCGGAGACAAGCACGATGGTTAACGGAGCTACAAGAGTATCATTGTACGCTACTCCACAAACCTGGCAAAACAATGGGCAAACCCGATGCTATTTCCCGACTAGCGGGCCTTGAGAAGGGGGAGAAAGACAATGAAAACATCGTCCTCCTGAAACCGGAACTCTTTCGCGCCCTCAACCATGCAGGAATTATAACCAATGGACCTGACAATGTCTTCATCGAGCGAATTCAAGAGGCTACCCTACTCCGAGACCATGCAGTAGAACGCGCCTTAGCACTCAAAGTAAAGGGATGGCTGGAACATGCAGATGGAACGGTCACCTGGCAACACAGACTCTATGTCCCAAGAGACAAAGGACTCCGTGCAGACATCATCCAGGCTCACCATGACGGCCCGCTTGTCGGTCATCCAGGACGATACAAGACCCACGAGCTCATCACGCGCAACTACTGGTGGCCTGCCATTAGAGATGACGTCCGAAAATATGTCGAAGGATGTGAGACCTGCCAACGTACCAAGATTAGACACGATCGTATTGCCGCTCCACTCCACCCACATGACCCGCCACAAGCACCTTGGGAGCACGTATCCATTGACTTCGTCATGCCACTCCCGGTCTCGGATGGAAAAGACGCCATCTGCAATGTGAACTGCATGGGTACCAAGCAGGTTGTATTCTGGGCCACGACCAAAGACCTAACAGAGGACGAACTCGCCTTCGAGTACCTACGCGAGGTGGTCCCCCATCATGGAATTCCTAGAAAGATCGTCAGTGACCGCGGCAGCGTCTTTGTCTCCAAGTTCACCACGGCATTATTCCAACTGCTAGGCATTGAAGGGAACCCGTCCACGGCGTATCACCCTCAGACGGATGGACAGACCGAACGCTCCAACATGACCATGGAAAACTACCTTCGCATCTTCATCAATCAGCGACAAGACAATTGGACACGTTACCTCCCACTTGCCATGACTGCGCTCAACAACATGGTCCATAGTTCGATTGGGATGTCTCCCAACTTTGCCAACTATGGTCGGGAACTCTACCTGGGGACAAACCCTCGACGTGAGACAGACAACCCATCGGCGAACGAGTTTGCACAACGCATGCGAGACATCTATGAGGAAGCCCGCTCTGCGCTAAAGGCAGCACAGGACGATCAAAAGCGCTTTTACGATCGCAAGAAGGACGAACCAATAGATTACAAAATTGGCGACTTCGTCTGGCTGGAAGCCAAGACTAGAGATGGCCAAACTGTAATCAAAACGGCACGTCCTATGCAAAAGCTAGATGACAAGCGCTTTGGTCCTTTCGAAATCCTGGAGAAAGTTGGAGCATCGGCTTACAAGCTTCGCCTCCCTACATCCTGGTCACGAAAACATCCGGTCTTCAACGAGTCCCTCCTATCTCCACACAACGGTCCCGCCTTTGACAACCAGAAAACACCTGCACCTCCACCCCCAGAGTTAGTCCAAGGAGAGGAAGTCTATGAGGTTGAAAAGATTATAGACTCCAAGAAAGTTGGTCGCGGCTTCAAGTACCTTGTCAAATGGAAAGGCTACCCAGACAATGACAATACTTGGGAACCTCTTGCCAATCTCCAGAATGCCAAGAAACGTATTGACGACTTCCACCGCGAGCACCCAGGTGCCCCGAAACCTGCACGCCTTAATCGTTGGGAACTCCTGGCAGAAGAGGAAGCTGGATCTGATTGCGACGAGGACGTCGAATCTAAGGAAGGGGTGATGTCATGAACGGTCTATAATTTTCTTTTTACTTTACATCGGTTACACGCTTTAGGACTTATTGGCTTATCACCGGTCCGGCTCCACTTCGGCCCGGACCCGGTTCATCTATATCCCACCCGGGCCCACGTGACTCATCTCGGCCCGGGTCTGACTCCTTTCCCTTGACTCATGCTGTACAATACTGACTCATGCTGTGCTCTTTTACATACGACTGCTTACTTATACTAGGTCTGCTTACTGATCGCCGTGTATCGGTTGCTTACCTAAGTCTCTCTCCTCTTGTGTATATAAGGCTCGCTCTCGCTGTACATATCCCTTATCTCGAGCTAGTCAATTCTACCGACTTTGCTTGCTTTCCCTCGTCTGTCGCCGTGTCTGATCGGCTCCCCTCTGTCGTCCTCATCTTCTAGTCAGCTGTGTCGTAACTTGGTGCTGTCGCACTAGTCGTTGCTGACATGCAGGAAGCGGAGGAGTCGAAGGATCACTGGCCGGAACCCTGGTAAGCACGCGGACGAACTTTTACCCATCATCATGCACTCGGACTTTCTCTCTTCCCCCATCATTACGCTCTCGCATATATCGTCACGATACTTCTCGGACTAATCATGGACTGCGCCCTCATCCGCACGCATATTTTCCTCGGACTTCTCTACTATACCGGTTTCTATCGCTATGAGGAAGGCGAGACGCTTGATATTCTCTCCGCGACGCGCTGGACGCGTCGCCTGCTTACGACTCAGTTTTGATTATGTACGAATCATCGCTTACGATTGCTGGCAATGATTACATCATTGCCCCCCCGCATCGTAAGGATAAAAAGGAAAGCTACAAAGACCACAACATCCTTAGACATCGTCTAAACAAACCCACTCGCACCACCCACACCAACCAAATGTCTTCCACCCTCACCTCCTCATCGCGCAACCTCTCCACCACCGACCACACTCCCCCTACCACTCCTCCTCCCTCGCCCGTCCTCTCGCGCACTCCCACGCCCGACCCACAAGACGAAGAACTCCTTCGTCATCTCAAGAGAGTCACGGAACTCCTAAGCCGTCCGGACGTCGCTCGTGCCATGAAGAGGCCGAGAAGCCTTGACGAAGAAGCCATGCGGGAATCGAAGGGAAGATGCGGCGTCAGAGGGATTTTCCGGAAGCACGGACCCCGGTTCAAAAGCCCGGACCACGCGACGACGGCGAGGATAGGGCATCGACTAGGGTCTCCCACGATGGACGGAGAGGACGTAAAAGTAGTAGAGGCGTTACTGAAGCGGTAGAATAGAATTCTATCGCTCGATTCCGGATAAGGATAAAAGGAGTGAACATCAAAACATGAGGACTCAGAAGCGTGATGCAGCCCACTCAGTCGCCCGATCTCGCGATTTTCAATACGCCCACTCCACGCTGGCTCATCGCCGTCATCAGCATCATCGTAGGGCTTACGATCCTCACCTTCCTCGCATCAACAATATTCCTCCTCCAATGGCGAAGAGCGAGCGATCGACAGCATGTTCAAGAGATCCCTCTAGAACCGCTTCGATTCAGGAATCTACGAGACGTAGATTCTAGAGAGGGGGATAGTGTTACAACTTGTCCAAGGTACTTCATTTTCCATTGCCTTATTAGGAAGGACGTCGCTAAACGACGGATTACGACTGTGCCCCAGTTCGTAACCGTCTCAACGACGCGACAACGACAGTGCCACAGATTGTCACCGTCCCGACGACAGTGCCACAGATCGTCACCGTCTCGACGGCACAGCCGCGACGGTGCCACAGTCTCATCCCCGTAGATACTTGATGCGACCGTCGCTCAATGTACATATATTTACTCGACCTCCTTTCTTATAAAAGGAGGCTCATCGAACGAGCCATTCCTCAGCTCGTTCTCTTTGTAAATACAGGACTGTTCTGAATAAGAACCTCCTCTTAAACACTAAAGAGAATCCTAAGCATACTAAGTCGATAAGACTCGCCTAAGTCTTCCGCGAAGACTTACTGCTTCGTCTATCGACCTTCACCTTCGTATAAACCGAGACGTCTGGATCACCTGATCCCACCTCTCACGCGTAAGAGTACTGTAGCCTGAGCCGCTTGTCACGTGATAAGGACCGTCCTTAACAAGATGGATGAGAACCCCGTTCAAGCCCCCCCAAAGGCGCCTACAGTCCCTCAAGAGGACGTAGCAATGGAAGATGCCTTGGGAGCCGACCAGGTGGCGGAGGAGCAGGTCGGCGATTCCGACGTCGGAGACGTCAGCGTTTACTCGTCGGACACCGACGGTGGTGTCGCAACGTGGCCGAACGAGGTAAGTCTCCATTTGAATATCATTTCTTATTCTGATCCGCTCCCACGCAGCGCGACTGCCTCCAGTGCATCGCAGGGAACGGTCTGTGCTGGGCCCGCGACCACACGACCAGCTGCACGCGGTGCCGATCGCGGAAGAAACCTTGCAGCCACCATACTGGCGGCACAAGCACGCCGAGGGCGGTGCACAACACCCTTCGCGCTCAGGGCAAGGGACGGCTCCTACCAAAGTTCAACAAGAGAGCCCAGTCTATCCCCCCCGAATCGGACGCGAAGGCCAAGGCGAAGAACCTCAAGTTGAATGCCGCCAAGTCCGACGGCGGGAAGTCCGACACCGCCAGGTCCGACACCGCCAAGTCTGACACCGCCAAGTCCGACGCCGCCAAGTCCAACACCACCAAGTTGACAAAAGGAAAGGTCGACAAAGGCAAGGGTCGAGCGATCAAGGCATCGGGTAGTGGTGGTATGGGCGCATTTTATCCTTTTCATTCATCTTTCGTCTACTAACCCAGTTCTTATCCTTCTAGCTCACATCCACGTTCACCCGTCGGAAGAACTGGAGGACATGATCGTCCGCAATCTGGACACCTTTGCAAACGGGCTCCTGGCCCACCTCGAGGCACAACACGAGCGGCTCGACGAGGTGTTGAAGACCGCACAGGATAGCATGGACGCCAAGCTCGACACCATGAGGTCTGCAAATGGCGACCTGACTCGTGAGGTCCGAAGCCTCGCTACCAAATGCGACAACATCGCTGACAACATCGCCGACTTCGTTCACAGGACGGAGGCCCTGGAGGCTCTGTTGAGGGACCGGGCTCAGGACTGAAATATATGTTACTCGGTGTTTCTTCGTTTTTTCTTGGATTCTGCATTCGAGATCCGACCAATGTCGGACTTCTCTTCTTCCCTGTATATAATGAATATTGCATATAGTGTGGTAGTTGTATTGGTCATATAGGTCACAGTAGTCATTGAATTGGAATAAATGTTGTGTTAGTGTTTACTTTGAGCTTTCGGACCCCGTCGGATCCGACCCCCATTATGAACCCTCCAAATAACGGTCCGTGTCCGTTTCCAGATGATCGCATCCGACCACACATATGTTCGACCGACTTATCGGATCCGACAGACATGGATTTCTGAGCTCTGTGTCGGACACAACTCACATACCAAAACCTGACAGACTAAGTACTATTCGGATCCGACCACTCTGCGGTGGGCCCATACCCCCATGGGCCCACCATGGGACACATGTTACCAGCGGGTTAGTAGACTCATGGGACATGTGTTGCCATCTTTTTACTTGACTAATATAGGTCCGCGAACAATGGTGCCAAAGGAAGGGGAGGACGGGAAGGTGCGACGTATCATGAGTATACAAAAACAACGATGTTTGTCTGGCGATGGGTGTTTCTTGTATGCGCGGGGTGTGATGAGATGGTATGGGTGGTGCATGTGCGAGAATGAAGCGACGAGGGAGGGAATATGTGGGGAGTAAACTGGACGGCGAGAGAGACGGGAACGTGCAGTAGGCGTGACGCCGTCCGTCGTGCTCGCGAGCTGATCCTGCCATCCTAGTCCGCGTCGAATTCATCGCTTGGCTACACACGCACCCTTCTCGTAAGTAGCCGCCAGAGAAAGAAAAAAGAGGGGCGACACACAACTCGTCGTCTTCCAGTCGATCCCCAGTCTCCTTTGCCACGCGTCGCAGGTTGCGCAAGCCGATTTCGGCCGTGTTGTCATCTTCGAAGAGGTGGGGAGCAGGTCGGATCTCGTCCACGCAACGTCGTGCGAGGATCCATTTGTTCACTCTGCACGTAAGTCATGAGAAACGACTTCCACGATGACGGAAATGCACGCGCTCACCGCTGGAGGTCGAACTCAACGTCATCTCCACATCTGACCAGCCCTCCACCCAGCCCCAAGGCCACCCATAATGCATGACCACCCACAGCCAATCGCGCGCCCCAAACTTTCAACCAAATGATAAAACCCACCTCACCAATGTCGCGAAAGTCATGAGCTAGTGGGGTCCGTGGGGACAAACTTGACACGCTCTGGGGAAGGCATGTAACGTTGAATGGTCGCCCGCACGCCGCGCGCGTCAAATGAGTCCTGGAGCATGATAATAAGTACGAGTTCGATCAGAAGCACGTAAACGGAAAGGCTCACCCCCTTGTCCTCCGCTACCGCTGTTTCCTACATCGAGGCCTCCATCTTCAGACACTGGCACATCTGCAGGCACAATCCCGAGAGTACAGCAGAGCGAACGGCGCGCGTCGAAGCTAGAAATGGTTGCGCATGCTGGGAGTGACGAGGAGTGACGCTAGTGGAACCAGGACCGTGAACAAAAGTTGTGAAGCATAGCCGGCAACGGCCAGCCGCCACACGCGTCGAAGTCTCTCGGAATGCCCCAACTAAAACCCCCTTCAAGCTCTTCGTCCATTACCAGTGTCGACGCAAACACCCCAGAGAATAGAAGATGCCGTCGTACCGTATCTCGGTGCTCTCCCGGACTGTCTTTCCACCCACCCAATGAGCACCGATTCCTTCTCGACCCCGCACCCCACCTCGCGGAACAGATCACCATGCCCGTATGTCGGAACATCTCACATCTTTTGATCCGGATGACTTCGGCTTGATGCCGCTATGACCATGTCGTTGCGAACGAGTCATATCGGACTATCGGTGCATTTCATTCTCTCCATATTCTCGGGCACGCACTGGCATGGTTAGCGTTCCAGCCCCGAGAGACCCCCGCGGACGCATCCATACTTTCATAGCCCCAGAGTATCGTCGATCCATCTACGTAGGAATGACAGTGGGAGCTTAAATGTCGGCTAAATTGAGCTGAGATGATGAGGAGCCAGAAGTACAACTCATGGTTCGTCATGTTCCCCATCTCCCATGGTAGAATTGTTGATATATATCAAGCACAACCCTACTTGTATAGGACGCATGCCCCGGCGAATCTTCACTATTTTTGCGTTGTGTGCAAGTACCCAGTTTAGATGATAGGTACGCAATCGTATTTTGAGCAACTCGTTGGTCCGCATCGTGCCTGCGCCCGGAAACATAAAAGCCAGCCTGGGGTCTTCCAGGTTTCGATCCTTTGTTTTCTATGTGGTACGAACGTCGTCGGGATAGGATCGTTGGTCTGTACGGAACCCACTTCGCGCTTTCCTCGTCACCTTCTACGCAGATAGTCGCTTCGTTCCGACTCACCCCGCATCTGCGCAACACGAAGCAAGTGAATGGGTACGTTCTAGTCGTGTTCCGCAACAGTGATGGTGTTTGCTCGTGCGTAGCATTTTCATCCCTGCGAGGCACTGTAACTTTTACACTCCCCACTATATAAAAGGCTCCAGTGCTTGCACATGGGCACATTGTCCATCATGTCTGACTGTCTTAGCCCCGAACAAGTGTCTTTGGCACTCACCGACTTGGCCACAACAAGTATTGGGCGCATATTCCCCTTGCTCTTTGAAACATTCCTCTTTGGTAAGTTTTGCCTTTGAGAGTCAAGGTCCTGACTGACCTTCGTCACTATAATCCCAGGGGTCCTCTCCCTCCTTGTCATCGTGTCAACCTATGTACTCAGGTAGGTATTTCACATGACTATATGACTGGTCATCTTATTGAGCAACACCCAAAGCTTGAAGGGACTTCGCTCTCGGCCCCGCCTTCTAATGCTTATCTTAACGCTGACAATGTATGCTCTGTCCGCCGCATTGTGGGCGATTGACGTGTATTCCGCTTGGGATCACCTCAGCATCATTATTCCGTTAGACCTTGCTGGTGGCGAAGGAACCACTTCTGGGAATGATTCCAACTTTCATACTGTGCTCGTGACAAACATTCTTGCTGCAGTCGTTGTAAGTCCTTTGTTTTATGCATAATGACTTGAGACACAGTGACAGAGCTGCCTTCTCATTTACAGTCCATCATGGGCGACTCCATCGTACTCTGGAGAGCCTGTGTTGTATGGGGTATGCATGAGGGCATGTGCATCTTCTCTGTCGTCCTCATTCTTGTCCAGATATGTGCGTCCCTGTTTTCTTCTGCTCCTTTCACATTCTCCCTTGTGTCATTCTGCTTAACAAGATCATCATATCCAGGCTCCTGGGTGGTTTATATGATTGGGATTGTTGTAGCTCAAACCGTGCCTGCGACACCGGCATCCTTCCGACCGCTGGGCTCTCCTTCTGCAAATGTTGACCTGACTGCCTTGGTATTCTCAGTGTCACTTGCTGCGAATGTATGGGCCACAGCAATTGTTGCCTATAAAACTTGGTTAGTTGATCACTGCATCTTGTCTTCATGAAAACTGACTAGCCAATCAACAGGAAGCACAGGCGTGACGTCCGTCGCTACTTGAACAACCGTACACGTAAATCTGCAGTAGAGGCTGTGTTCCTGCTGCTTGTGGAATCTGGTGTCCTCTATGCGATACTTTGGGTGAGATCTGCTTATCTATCAGAACCAGTCGGTTTACATCGATTCTCATCGCAGATTTTGTATACTATATCAGACGTGGCTGAGGTTTCTCAAAGCTTGCACTCAGTCCCGGTTGCAAATGCGGCACTGACTGCCGAGCTCGTTTGGGGCGATGGCATGAATCAGATACCAGTGTGTGAGCCTTGTGATCTCCTTGGAATCTCACTCACCTCACATACCTAGGGGATATACCTAACCATCGTTATCCTCGTCCTCGCGTTTCAACAGTCGCACCGCGAAAGCACGCTCACGAACATGCGCTCAGGCGCTGAAATATCCGTCCCGTTCTCCTTCCGTATCCCGCAGACGACCGTTCGCACCGACGATACCCAGCAGCATCGTTCCATAAATGTTACCATCCCGGACGCGCAAGAAATATCCGATCCGGAGATCTTCGTGGTGGCGAGGGAGAGTACGACGTCGCTCTCCGAGGATGACGACGTGCACGCAGGCACTCAGGCTGGTGAGAAGAATGAATAACTCTAGTCCGTCGGACAACGCACGCTCCTTGGTGCATCTCTCCAAAGCATTTGTAAAAGTAGTCTCCGGTTGTCATGTTATCCTTATATATTCACCATTGGTCGAAGGATTTATCGATTAGAGCCGCTGGGAACATCTTGTCTGTGCCCGATGCAGATGTACGATCAGTTCAATGCTGATTGGCGTTCGCCCACGGTGCACTTCGTGGAGTTGGATCTCCCAATTGGTAAAGCATTTGGCTGCTTCTTGACCTCGCCGAACGTCGAACTACAGCCCAAGCTGTCAGAGACCCTTGACGGCGGCTGTAAACACCAATTAAAAACGGCGTGTGAAACGGAATGGGCTTCGGGTCGTAGAATTTCTGCAGCGCGTATTGATTTCCGGGGCCGAGGTGGGCGATGGGAGCTGTTGGGTTTGCGGGGATATGAGCGTGGTTCGGAGCGGGGCGTAACAGGAGGAAGGGGAGGTTTCTGGTGGCTGAGATTTGAGGAACGCATGTGCGGGTACAGGGAATGTGCATAGCCATAAAATAAGTAGTGCGGAGTCGTGTTAAGATACAGATGGGTCGAGAACAATGGCGACAAGAGAGAAGGACGGGAAGGTGCGAGGTATGAGTATGCAAGAACAACGACGTCAGTCTGGCGATGGGCGTTTATGTACACGCGGAGGTGTGGGATGAGATGGTATGGGACATGCGTGTGCCAGGATAAAGCGGGGGGGAGATATGTGGAGAGTAAAATGGATAGCGGGGGAGACGGGAACGTGCGGGGGGCGTGGCACCTAAGCGTCGTCCGTCATAATCGCGAAAAACTCCTGTTCGTTGATCTCGCCGTCCTGGTCCAGGTCGAATTCATCTATCATGGCTTGTCTACACACGTCCCCCCTCGTCAGCACCCGCCACCGGAAGAAGGAAAAGGGCCACGCACAGCTCGTCATCCTCTAGTCGGTCCCCGATCTCCTTCGCCACGCGTCGCAGGTTACGCAGGCTGATTTTGCCCGTGTTGTCGTCGTCGAAGAGTTGGAAGGCGCGTCGAATTTCGTCCATGGGATCTCGTGCCAGAATGCGTTCGCTCACTGTGCGTGGGGAATGTCAGAACGGAAGATGACGATGGCCGAAACACACGCGCTGGAGGAGGCCGTTAGACGCGTCGAGCGCGTGTTCTCTACGCCAACCCTCCGCCCTCCGCCTTCACCCAGTACCCCGCCATCCAAAGCTCGCCCCAAGCCCGCCCATGCGCACAAAAAGACAAGCAATCAAAAGAGAAGTCCTGACTCACTAATTTTCGCAAAGTCCTCAAACTCCATAAGCCCATGACCCATCTTGTCATGGTCCCTCAGAATCTTCAGCACCTCTGCCTTCTTCAAGTCAAACCCCAACGCGCGCATAGCAACCTTGAGTTCGTGGTAATCGACGCAACCGTCCTTGTCGGTGTCGAAGAGGTCGAAGGCCTCCTTGATCTCCTGCTTCTGCTCATCGGAGAGCTCGGGACGCGCGTGCGTGCGTCGTTTGGCTTTTGTCGCTGCTGATGAGGTGTACATGGCTTTCGGGGAGGAAGAGAGGGGAGGAAGGGGTCTTTTGAGTTAGGGTTTTGGAGAGCGGGCGCGGTGGTGAATGGGAGAAGGGCGTTTCGAACACACGCGACATCATCGCGACGCGTCGAGGACCGTGGGAATATACACCCGCCCTCACTCAACAAACTTTGACAACCTCAAAAACCACGGCATAAATCGTAGTCTTTGAAGGAAGTGTATGCGCATTTTCAACGAGAACCCGTATGGAGAGGTTTATATTTGGTTGTGTGCGTAGAAAAAAGCGAAAAGCGAACAGCGAGCGCTCAACTGAACTGGATCGATTCAATCTCCGCAAAGGGTCTGCTATCGTTTGCCAACGAAATTTGTCCGGTTTATAACGAGCCGCGTCCCGCCTCCTCTTCGTCCCCGCCGAACCTCGCCTTTTCTCTCAATTTTACATATACAGGATCCCCCAGGACGCTGCTCGGAGAACGTATTTGATCGCAGCGCGATCCGCGATATTCTAGCTCGACCACCATGACCGCCGAGCCCGCCCCCGACCTCGCTGTCGAGGCCGACCCCGCCTCTTCCTCCTCCCGATCCTCCTCGCCGCCTGCTCCCGCAGAAGACACCACCCCCACCCACGGCGCCACAGCCCAAAAAAAGAAGAAGAAAAAGAAACCGAAGAAACCCAAGGCGAAGCAGGCCGTCGTCGTCCCCGATGACGAGGAGGATGCCCGCCCGCCCGTGCTCTGCATCAGCAGAAACAAGCACTGGCGATACATCAGCTCCTACCACGTGCGTCTCCTCATTTTTTTTGCCTCATTGTTTGTTGAACGCCGGTGCGTGCAGGGACCATGGCTGCAACTCCCCGTCGAACTCCTCGAATCTCTGCTCGTGCTCAACATGGACCCCGCCACGATGCAAGTCCCCGAAACCCGCTCATCCACGGCCTTCTCCACCGACGCGTACGCGAAACCCTACCCCCGCATGCGCGACCGCGGCTTCGCCAGCGTCAGCGACCACTCGCCCCCAGACAGCCCCCACAGCACCTTCGCCTCGATCCCCTCCTACCCCCCTCTCCCCACCCCGCAACCCGGCCACGCGACGCCCCCACCGATTGACCCAGGCGTCTTCCGCTCCGTCGCCGGCATCCGCAAGCTCATCGACGAAGCCTCCGAACTCTCCGTGCGCGCCAGCTCCGGCCTGTCCGCCGCCGCCCTCGGCTCGATGCGCAGCGGCGGGTCTCCCGTCAACAACAGCCCCTGGGCCATCGCGCAGTCGCTCGGGCTGAACCCCCTCGGCGAAAACGGCGGCGGCGGCGGACGCCACGTCGCGATGTCCGCCATGCGCATCCACCGCCTGCGCGCGCTCGCGGTGCAGAAGCTCGCGGCGGCCTACCGCGCGGACGAGATCGCGTCGAGCGTGATGGTGATGCAAGGCGGGAGCGTGTTCGACGACATCGCCGAGCGCGTGCTCAAAGTCGGTGAGTTCTCGGATCCATCCCGCTGCCAGCATGGAAGCAGTTTATGCCGAGAGATAGTGCCCACATTGGGCCTGGCATTCCTCTCAGTTTCCGTTACCTTGGCGAAACTGAAGGGAACGCCAGGACTCATGTCGGTATCATCTCCCCAAGTAACACGCTTTCTGTGCTCGCGGTGCTCCCCTCTTTTCTCCGTTCGCTGACGTCTCTCCGTCACACAGACCCGCACGACGCCGACGCGCAATACGTGCACTTTTTCCACGAAAAGATCCCCTCTCGGTACGTTTTTCCGCGCCTCCGTAGCGCCCGCGCCCGGCTCCTGACCTCCCCCCGCGTCGTCATCCACCAGCCAGCTGGCCGAATCGACCTCGACCCAGGTCCTCGATGACCTCATCGCGGCCTACCCCCAGCGCCTCGAGCTCTTCCGCACGCGCGGGATCGTGCACACCTTCCGGGACGAGTACGCGCTCGCGGTCAAGGACTTCACGCACGCGCTCAAGGAGGCCCGCGCCGTCCGCAAGGCCCGCACGCTCCACCGCACCAGCGCCGCGCCGCAGACGGGCAAGGGCAACAAGAAGAAGAAGACCGCGGGAAAGCAGCAGCGCACGCACGGACAGGCGCCGCCCGCGGGGACGAGCGTCGCGGGGGGCGGGGACGGGAGCAGCGGGGGCAGCGACGAGGGCGGGAGCGACCCGCTCGTCCTGCACCCGTCCGTGCTCCCGGACGCGCCGGAGCCGATCGAGCCCCAGGTGCTCTTCCTGCGCGGGGCGGCCTACCTCCAGCACGCCGTCTTCCTGATCGAGGACGCGGTCCTGCGCCTCGAGGGCGTGCGCAAGGCGCCCGCGGCGGACGGCGGCGAGCTGCGGCTCTGCCACCTCGCGCACGGCGCGTACGGCGGGGTCGAGGTCGGGAACCCGGACGGGCCCCTCGGGCGCGCGGACGGCGCGAAGGCGCGCGCGTACCGCGGCGCGCTCGCCGCGCCCGCCGTGCGCGCGCAGGTCGGCGCGCTCGTGCGCAAGGCGATGCGCGACCACGAGCGCTTCCTCGCGCACTTCGACGCGCTCGAGGTGCCGCAGCCGCCGCTCGCGCCCGAGGACCTGCCCGCGCGCGCGGCGTACGCGTTCCAGCTCGCGGAGGCCCTGCGTCCGGGCGCGCACGCGCCCGCGCCGCCTCCGCCGCCCGCGGACCGCCCGCCGCCGTTCACCACCTACCACCCCCTGCTGGTGGAAGCGCACTTCTCGATCCTGCTCTGCCACCTCCTGTTGGGCGACTTCCCCGCGCTCGTGCGCGCGTTCGTGCGCACGGCGGCGGTCGTGGACGGGCTGGAGGGGTACCCGGTGTTCCTGCCCCCGCGGTCGATGGCCCAGGCCGAGTTCGTGGAGATCTTGGAGCGGCTCGCGGGCGGGTGGCGGGCGGGGGTGCAGCCGCACTCGTTCGCGGGGGGCGCGGCGCGCAACGGGAAGCTCGCGATCGAGGCGGCGGGGCGCGCGGAGGAACACGAAGGGCCGGCGCGGGAGCGGGAGCAGGAGCAGGAAGTGGAGGAGGCGGACGAGGACGACGGCTCCGCGTCCTCGTCCTCGGTCCAGACCCCCGTCGATCCGCACGCGCCCTCGACCTCGACCTCGACGTCCTCCGCCGGCCCGTCCTCCCAGCCGACGTCCGGCCGGGCCACGCCCGCGTCCGCGCCCCATCCCAAGGCATCGAACACCAGCAACGCGACCGTCCCCGCCGAGGCGGACGTCGCGGCCGAGCGCGCGGCGATCCTCGACAGCGCGCGCGTGCTCCTGGCGCCGGTGCTCGCGCGCCAGCGCGAGCGGGCGGAGCAGGAGCAGACCGGGCACGGGCACGGGCACGGGCACGGGTACGGGTATTGGGGCGGAGGTGGGAAAGCTCCGTCTCCGAACGGGAGCGGGAACGGGAGCGGGGGGAAGGCTGCGAACGGGGGTGGGAAGGCGAATGGGAAGAGCGGGGGCGGGGGCGGGGGCGGGGGCGGGGGCGGGGGCGGGGGCGGGGGCGGGGGCGGGAAGAAGAAGACGGCGCCGCCGCTGAGTATACCGCTGCACGGGCCGCGGGTGGAGGTCGTGCTGGCGTGGTTGGGCGCGGTGTGCTTGGTCGAGCTCGAGGGGAAGGCGTGAGCAAGTCAGGGGGGGTCGGGGTCGGGGTCGGGGTGTTCATGTGTGTTCGGATGGTTCCGCGACGTCTCGCTGGTTTTTTTTTGTTCTCTTTCTTTCTTTTTCTCTTTTCCTCTTTCTCTGTCTGCTTCGGCTGTAACGAGTACGATTGCCCTGATCGGCGGCGGCAGCAGCAGCAGCGCGTCACGCATCCGCGATGACGGGGATAACATAAGGAAGGAGCCTTGCGTGAGCTCGTCCACGGCATCTGCGACTTGTTTTGAATTTACAATGCAAGTTTCTCTTCGTCTGTGCATCTCCGCTGTCGCTGTGGCACCCAGCATGCACGCAGCGCTGGCCCTTGAGCTTGCTGGGCAAGCGAATATCTTATAGCTTACAGGCAGTCCACAGTCGCGCTCAGGCAAAGAACGTCCATCGATCGTGCGAAACCAAAAAGTCGCGTCGAAGGCGCAACGATGGGGGGGGGGGAGCAGGTGGCGGCGATCAACGGTGCGGGGGTTACTACATACAGGACGGGAGACGCGTGGACGGTGGGGCGGTGGGTGCGTGCGATTACAAGCGAGAGGAGTGGAGACGGAGAACGGAGAGAGAGAGAGAAGAGAAGAGAAGAGACGAGACGAGACGAGACGAGACGAGACGAGGCCATGGCTACAAGGACGGGCGACGGGAATAATTGCTGGGACGAGGACGAGGACGGGGACGGGGACGGGAACGGAGTGAGCGTGAAGGAGACGGGTGGCGTGGGGGAGAGAGAGAGAGAGAGAGAGGTGGTAAAAGTACATAAATGCGTTGCGATGGAGAGGGAAGGCGGCGGGGCGTGTTGTTCGTTGATCGATGTGTGGGAACGGGCGGAGGTGGAGGGGCGTTGTTCGACTTCGTCAGGGTGAGGGAGCGGGAGGAGGGAGAGAGGAGGAAGGGAAGCGGCCGGATATAGACGCACGGGGGGGAGGGGGGGAGGGAAAGAAAAGAGGTTAACTGGCATGGGTACTTATGGCGTGGGGCGTGGGGCGTGGGGCGTGGGGCGTGGCGTGTGGCGTGTGGATGGCATGGAGGACGGAGGGGTCGAAACCGAAGGGTCGTGAGTGAACGTCGCGGTCGATCGCGTTCAGCGAAGAAGGAAGGGGGAGGAGGGGGGGAAGGGAAGCGGAAGGGCATGGGGGGCACTCGACGTCACCGGCGGCTCGAGCTGCGCGGCGCGTAAAGACCGCGCGCGCTCGGGCGCGTGATGTTTCGGGGAGGGGAAGAAAGGGAAGGACGCGGAGCGTCGCCCGTCCAAACGCGGACGTGCGTGCGCGTCCCGTATCCGTGTCCAAAAGGGGGAAGGACAATGCATGCAGCGAGTCCGAAGTCGAACCCCACCGAGGAGGAAAAAAAAACCGGAAGAAAGAAAGGCGGGAAAAGGGAATGAAACGGAGGAGAGGAGAGGAGACGGGCCGTTCCAAAGTTCCAACGGGCGAAAGGAGGAGAAAAAAAACAGGCCCGGCGAGGATTTCGATCGAACCGAGGACATCAAGGGACGATGGACTGGGATAAGAGTGGTGGGTGTGGACGGGAGTGGGGAGTGGGGATGGGGAGAAATACATGGACAAATACAGATGTGTACGGTACGGAGGGGTGACACGGCACGAACAGACGACGCTACGCTACACTGGCAATACGGCGAGACCAACCCCCGCCCGAACCCAACCGTCGGAGCTCATATACGGTGATACCAACAGAAACATGATGAAGAAAACGCTCGAAATGTCCGCGATCGCGCCGTGCAGCGCGGGCACGAAGAAGGGGGGGGGGGGTCGAAGAGCGTCCGTGGGGGGGGGAGTAGAGTACACTGAAGGAGACTAGAAGATGGGAGCCGGGTCGAGAAGGACCGATCGATGCGATAATGAGGCCGAGGAGAGAACGAGATATCCGTGGGATCCGAGAGACGTGGACGCGGGTGTGCGCCGGGGCGGGGTAGGAGGATCCGATGTGCGAACGCGAGAGTGTGGCGAAGGGGAGAGAGGATGGATGTGGCACGCCGAAAGAAGGTTCCAAGAAGCGCCCCCGACGTTCGACGCGACACCGTGGCACTCAGTACGCCTCCGCGTCGCGGTAGCGCCCCTTGTGCACGCGCATATGCTGGCCCAGATTATCGTGCCGACTGAACTGCTTCCCACACCCGGGCGCCGGGCATTGATGCGCTACATAACATCCCCCCACCACCATCAACATCCGCCCTCCAAAACAAAGCAAAAAACGACTCACGTTTCTCGTTGGTGTGGATCGAGCGCACATGCCGCTTGAGGTGCTCGCCGCGCGCGAACCGCTTCCCGCACCCGTCCACCTCGCACCGGTACGTCCGCAGATCCTTCTGCACGCCCCCCTGCGTCACGATCACCGGCCCCGTCGGCACCCGCCGCCCCCGACTCTTCTTCGTCAGGTTCGGCACCGGCACCGGCTGCGCCACGCGCGACGGCCGTCGTCGCCTCCCCGCGCCCGCGCCCGAATCCGAATAGCAGCTCGTGTGCGAGTGCGTGCGGCTCCGGCGGGGGAGCCGCCGCACGCCGCCGGGGACCGCCACCCCCGCCGTCGTACGCGCCGTCGTCGCCGTCCGCGTCCTCGTCCTCCTCGTCCTCGTCCTCGCTCTCGCCGCTCTCGTCCTCGCCGTCTTCCTCGCCGTCCTCGTCCTCGTCCCCCGTCAGCCCCGGACTGGCGCTCGCGTACGCGTACGCGGGCGGGGACGGGGACTCCGTGAGCGGGAACGGCACCCTTCGTCCGTACTCGAGCGGCGGGGCGGCGGCGGGCTCGCGCTCGTACTCCGGCGAGGAGCCCGCGAGGGACGCGGCGAGGGAGAGCGAGGCGGGGTATTGGAGCTGCTGCTGCTGTTCGAGCGCGAGCGCGAGGTCGAGCTCGGGCTGCGCGGAGAAGAATTCGGCGGGGACGACGTGCTGCTGCTGCTGTGGCTGCTGATGGGGCTGCTGCTGCGGTTCGAGCTGGAGGTCGCCGCGGGCGGGGCCGCGGCGGCCGTAGCGGTAGAGGTCGGACATGTCCGAGTCGACGGAGGCCATGTGCGGGTGGTTGAAGAAGACGTGGTGGGCCTGGAGCGGGGAGAGCTGGACGGCGCCGGGCTGGGCGCGGCCGTCGGCGGGGTCGTCGTACCCGCCGTCGTAGTAGTTCGCGTGCGGGGGCGAGGTGGTGTACATGGGGGACGGCAGGTCGTGTTTGAGGGGGGGGGAGAGGGGCAAAGGCGGCGCGGCGGCGGCGACGGAGACTTTTTCGGACCAGGCGCCGTGGGGATCGTAGACGTCGTCGGGGGCGTACGAGCCAGCGTGGTGGCCGGCGAGGTCGTCGAGAACGAAGGGGAGATCCGAAAAATCGCCGGGGTGGAGGGTGGTGGTGGAGGGGTCGGGAGAGGCGGAGGAGGAGGGGGAGGACATGGGGAGGACGGCGTGGTAGACGGCGTTGGACCAGACGACGGGGTATTGGGAGGGGAGCGGGGGGGAGGCGACGAGGGCGTGGACGTTGGAGAAAGAAGAGGCGGAGGGGGAGGAATGCATCGCGCGGCGGCGCTGGGCGGGGGGGATGACGGGGGGATGGGGGGACCTGGGGAAGAACCGAGCGGAGCGGTCCATTTGAGCGAGCAGGAGCTGGAGGGGCGGGTACTGGAACGGCCGCTATTGGGCGCGGACTGAGACAGGGCGAGCGGGCGGAGCGGGGGGCGGGCGGGAGAAACGAACCGTGGACATGGTGCGGCGGGCGACTGGACCGTCGGGGGCAAGTCGGGGGTGCCGGAAGCGGGTTGGGTGGATGGATGTCAGGCGCGATCGAGGGGGGTGCGGGGCGGGAGGCGGCGGGAGGGGGCGGGCTGACGGGGTTGTGTCTCGGTGGAAGGGTGCGAAAGGAACGGAGGTGCGTCGTGAAAGAATTGAAAGAGGTCGTGAGGGGTCGTGAGGAGGAGGAGGGGGGCAAGGAAGGGCGGGGCAGAAGCAGGAGGCTCTTGAGCGCAAAGCCAGTTATCGTCGATCCGAGCCGTCCACGCAAGATCCCGCCGCCCGTCCGAGTCGCGCCCTTTTCTGTGTGTCCTTATTTATCCCCCCCCCTCCCCACCTCATTAACCGCCGCGCCCTCGGATCGCCCCTTCCCCATTCGGCCACCTCTCGTCCTCCACCGCTCGCCCTCTCGCCCACGAGGCTACCAACCCCCACTTTGCCTCCTCCGTCCCCTCACCCTCCCTCTCCGATCTCTCCTCGTCCGCGCGCGCTCTCTTTCCCCGCCCTCTCGCCCGATCTCGGTCTAACCCGCGGCTGGCGTCGAGGACGAAGGCCATCACGCGCCGCTCGCCACGTACAATGAACGACCCCGCAGATCGGCGCCAGCTCCATTCTTACGAAGATTCCCCTCGCCCGATCTTCCCTCGATTGACCGCGTCTTGCGCCCTCGATAAGCCTGATTGCCTTTCATCTCCTCCGTCCATCGATCCCAGCCTCCCTCCTCCCTCCTCCCTCCTCCCTCTCCACCCAGGCCGCCGCCGCCGCTTTCTCTGTCTCTTCTCGACCCGGGCGCGCGCTCACCACCATCTCCCGGCGCCGCCTCTTCTTTCCTCGACCTCCTCCTCCCCATCCTTTGCCCTTGCCACCGCTTTTCCCTCCCCCTCGGTCCGACCCGACTGCGCACGGCCTGCGCTTCTCCTGCTTCTCTTCACGCCTGCGTAACACGCCCAGCTCAACCCCCCCCCCCCCCCCCCCCCAGAGTTATCCCACCGCGAAGTCGAAAGCAGATCACCGGTCCCCCGCGCGGCGCTGTGGGCCCGTCATGCGCTGCCCCGAGCCATCCTCTTTCGTTCGGGCTGTCCCTGCGCCTCTTGCACAAAGCACGGATCGCGAGCGATAAGATCGCCCGTTGCGTGGGATCCCGATCCAGGCCTCCCCCCGCGCGCGCGCGCGCTCGTTCGTCCCCAAGTTCAAGTTCGAACGTGGCCCCGCGCCACATTCCTGTCCCGACTTCGACTTCGCGCGCACCCCCCCCCCACACCCCAAGCAGCTTCCAAGCGTCCACGTCCACGGTATCCACGTGGTGCACGAGTCGTATCACCACCGCGGTCCCCGCTCCCCCCGCGTGAGACCGCCGTGTCGAATCTCTGACTCGACTCTACAGATCAGCAACACGTACGGCCCCCCACCGACGCTCCTACCTACGAACGCGGGGGGCCCATCTCCACGCCAGGCCCGGCGCAGAGGGCGCATGCGGCCGCGGCGTGGGGACTGGGATTACGGAAAGGGTCGAGGACAGGGCCTCGCCCGCCGTGTTCGCGACCGTTTCCATTCTGCACGTCCTCCGCTCGCAGGTATCGATATCCAACGCCTCGCCCGACCGCGCGTACGTACGTACCGCTCGACCATGTACGTTGCTCGAGTCCACGCACGCACGCACGTACGCACGCACGCACGCACGCACGCGCTCGGCATGGCGCGCTGACTCCGGCGGATCGCCCGATCGATGCCCGCCCGCCCCCCCCTCTCCCCTCTTCCTCCTCCCTCGCCCGCGCTCACCCGTCTTCTTCGCTCGCACCGCGGGGCCCAGACCCGAACTCGGACCCCCACGCACGAATCGCGCCGCACACCTCAAGGCCTCAAGGGGAAGCCCTCCCCCGCGTCTACGCGGCAGTAAGCACACGCACAGTATTGCTCCCGCGCACGGCGCGCGCGCCAGTCCGAGCCCGCGCGCGCTGCTGGAAGCCGCGATCGCGCGCGCCCCACACCCCCGCACGAAGCCAACCATCCCCCGGAAACACGAACGCGAACGCCAATCGGATCCCCACAACGCGGAACGCCCATCTCCCCCTCCCCCCTCCCTCCCCCACGCGACGTCGCGTCCCTGCCTCCCAACCCACGCCGGCGTCCCCCCGACCCCGATCGCCCCCACTGGTCCGACGTCCCCCGGGCCGAGCCTAGTCGCCTCCTCAGACACCGATCCACCGCCCACTCCCCCGTCCCCAATGCCCATCTTCGTCCTCTTCAAGTTCCAAGCCCCGCGCCGCTCCCATCGATGCGTGCGTGCGCCCCGTCACAGAAGACAGCCCAGCCGCGCGCGCAATAGATAAGTCCCACCCTCTCCACAAGTCACACCGTCGACGCGCGTCGGACGTGGCGGAAGGTAAGCGTTTTCGCCCCGGGCGCAGCCTCCCCCGCCCCTCCGTCCGTCCTACCAACCCAACCCAACCCGGCGACTCGTACTTACTGGCACTGACGCACGCGCGCCCTGCGCCTCTTCCAGTCGCAACGGACGTCCGACATATCCAACCCACCGACTCACCGACGGACATACATACATACAATCGAAGCCGGAAACGCGCGAAGCTCCGGAGGGGAAGGGGGGGAGAGGACCGGGACGGGGGCGCGTCCCGACCCCCCCCACCCGCTCCAGCTTCGAGCGTGCGCACGCGCTGCCTTGATGCCTGATGCATTGATGGGCTGATAACGTTCGAAGCCCGCCCGCGCGCGCGTGAGTTGGAAACCTTCTACTTCGAACGTTCGTGTGGCACCGTGACGGGCGGGGAGGGGGGGGGGGGGGGGGCAGGGTGGGACTGGGAGCGGTGGGCGGGTCATATGCACGTTGACATGCGCGCGCGCGACTAGGGTGGGTGGGTGTCCAGAGTTCCACCGTCTCTCTCTCTCTCTCCCTCCCATTCTGTGTGTGTGTGTGGTCTACGGGATCCGCTCCCACACCTCGCTTTGTGAGTTCTGACATATCCTGCGCGGGGGCGGTGCGGCGGAATATAGACGTCGACGGGAGAAGGCGAGGTTTGAGTAAGTCAGTGGCAGTACGTTGAGCACAGCACGTCGCGGGCGGCCCGCAGTGGGGTGGGGGGGACGCCGTGGCGCGTCGCGGGTGGGGCGAAGCGCAGAACACAACACAGCAGCTGCACAGGAAACGACATAGCCATCGCAGGCAAACGCGTCCGAACGTAGTACGTAGACCCCCCCCCCCATCCTTCTGCTCCCCATCGCAACCCGCCCATCCCCAAAGCCTCGCATCGCACAATGACGGAAAGCCCCCGCGCCTCCGAACCCTCCCAAGCCCCGCACCCGCGGGCCCGGCGCACCATATCAGGACGGTTCTGCGCGCGGAGCGGGGGGCAAGGGTTGCGTCACCGGCACGCTTGAGAAGCGCGGGGGGCGTGTGCGCCGGAAGAGGGCTTTGGGAGGGGTTAGGCTCCCGGGAGGGGGATGGATGGATGGATGGGGATGAGGAAGGGGGGAAAGAAAGGGAGGGGGAGGGAGGGAGGGACGGGCGGCGGCGGCGGAGGCGGAGGCGTGGGAGGGTGGGTAAGTACGGGTAGAGATAGAGGTGATAAGGTGCGTGCGTCTCCGGGGGGGGGAGGGGGGCGGGGTGATCGATGCAGGGGGAGGGGGAGAGAAGGGGAAGGAGCGACCCGCGCGGTTGGGATGCTTCGGTATGGGCGGTGCGTTGGGGTCAGGAGAGGGGGGGGGATCAGGATTTGCGGAGAGCGGGTAGGTACTGTGACTATAGGACGAGGGGGGTACGGGGGAGAAGACCTCTGCGGACTGCGCCGAACATATGTTCGGCGCGATCGAGCAGCGAGTGAGGCGAGGACCGGTGTCGGGTGTAGCGTGCAGCGAGCTTCTACGCGGACGTCGGTGCTCGACGTCGATCCATCGTCCGCACTGACCCACATACCGCGCAAACATCGCCTCCAATCCCAAGACTGCCAGCCGACCTTCTACCACCGTACACGTACTGGTACTCCTTGCGCGCTGTTGGTATCCCCCCACCGGCATCCGCACCGGCACGTCGTCCTCGCATTCGACGATGAACCTCGCCACGCCCGGGCCCGCACCGCACCGCACCGCGGGGGGGGGGGGGAAGAAAAGGGCAAGGATCGGAAACCCCCGTACGACCAAACGCGTGCGGGGGCAGGTCGGCTCTAGGTGGGTCAGTCGGGGCCGGGGGTCCTGTCCCCTCGAGCCGTCACCCGCGTGTGCACTGTGCGCTGAGGCCGCGGAAGCGAGCGCATTCGCGCCGCCGCGCCACCGCGTCCGGGCGTCGCGTTTATGGAGCGGAGGTGTGGGCTCGGGTCGGCGCGAACGAACGGGCGAAACGGAGCGGATGAAGGGAAGGGAAGGGAAGGGAAGGGAAGAAGATGGGGGGGGTGCCTTGGGCCGAACGTGGGGGAGATCGGACTCGGAGGCGTTGGGCCGTACGTGTGTATGGAGCGGGGTCCTAAGTGAGTGCGAAGGAGCGCTAAGCACAGGCGCGGAGGTGAAGAGAGAGAGGAAGAGAGAGGGGGAGAGAAAGAGAACAGAAGACGGGCTGGCGACGGTGCGTTTGGCGGTATATCGATGGGACTGGTGTTCGCAAGCTCGCCGTGAGGGGAGGGGGGGGGGGGCACCGTCGCTGGTTGGCCGTGGGAAGGGATGGACGCGCGGACGTTCGGGCGCGGCGTGAGGGGGGCGGAGAACTGGTTAGAATCACGTCGTGCGACGTTGACTAGCACGGTGGAGGCCCGCGGTGCGTAGGGAGAGAGAGGTCGACCCCAGGCGTTCGAATGAGGACTTTGACGTCGGAATGGAGGTCCGGAGCCGCGCCGCGCGACGGCGAAGGGCGGGACTTCAACATGTTGGGACTGGGATGTCCGTTGGGCGTTGGGCGGGCTGGGGAGCGTGAGATCGGGCCTACGTAGGGCGTGGACACCTCGACCGTCGGTGCGTAAGGCGGTGGCTGGATTGAGCGCGGCTCGTGGTTGTTGACTTGAAATTTGCGGGATGTCGTCGATCGAGATGTCGGGGGGACCTCCTGGCGTATTTTTGGTTCGTTGACGCCGTGGAAGGAAGAGAAAGAGTGGCGGGAGATGGGGGCAGAAATTGATGTACGGTGCGAGGGACCGGGCGTCGGGTCCGCGTCGGAAAGTTACGCGCGACCGCGGTGGCGAAGCATTGGTTCGTCCCGTTCGCGGTCAGGCGAGGGGACGGGTTCGGAGGGACTGGTTCAGGCTCGGCGGGTGCGGGGTGCGGGTGCGACTCGGACGATCGGGGGTTTAATGGATTTCTGGGGGGAAGGGCTGGAATGGAGGGAAGGGCGGGCCCGAAGCGACGTTATGCGCGGTCTGCCGGGACGGGACGCGACGAGCACAGGTGCAGGGACGGGGACGGGGACACCCTACGATGGTTGGATGGGTTGGACTGGGTTTGGGTGTGGATGGTCCTCATCCATGCACAAGGCGGGGGCGTCGCGCGTACGGGGGAGTGACTGGAGCGTGATGCGGGGTCAGTTACGTTGGGCGTTCGGCAGAAGCTCGCCGCCCAATACGTTCTCGTGCCAATGAGCGGATCCTCGCGCTTTCAGACAGAGTTCAAGCTCAAGCTCAAGGCCGCCACGTTGAGATGATGCACAGCGCAGCGGGGCGGGCGGACGCACAGTAACAGTAAATGGTCGGCGTGAGAAGCAGAGAACGTTCCAGCCCGTCCCGTCCGCGTCAAGCAGGAGGACTCGCCCAGCGCCCTCGGCCGTCCTGGGCACAGGGCGGAAGAAGGTTGGGGTTTTTTTTTTTTTGGTCCCGCCCAACGGTCTGAGGCTTGCTCGGTCGAGCGCGCGGATCTTGCAGAATTGCGGCGATGGTGCGTGCAGACGGGGACCCACATCATACATGCGATGCGATACGCTCTGGTCGCTGCAACGGGGCGCTGCGCAGTCAAGGCGAGTTATGTTTTGGGGGGATCCTGCTACGTCGCCGGCGCGGCCAACGCGCACGCGAGTCATCGAGGATGGACTTCCCCGCCCTCTGCCAGCGGTGTGAGCTGTGCAGCGGCCTGCGGACGGTCTCGGGTTCCCGCGTTTGCGTCGTGACGTCTGTGGAGCGCGAGGCCCGTAAGATCCGCCCACTGGACCAGAGCGCGGCGGTCGACCACTCGGCGTCGCACTTCAATGCAGTGAGTTCGAGCAGTCAGCAGAGGTTCCAGTCGACGGGACTGGATGGAAGTCTGGAAGCTGCAAGTCTGGAACGCACGGACCTTGCCGGTGGTGACCGTCTCACTTCCGGATAGGGAAGGCGGCGATGGCCACGTGGCACGTTGGGCTGGAAGTCCCCGTCGGGTTTAGACCTCCGAGGCGCACCGCCACCCGCGGCCGATGGGAACCGAACGGCGAACGCGGTTTCGCCGTCGAACGCGACGGAATCGAAGGAGTCGATACTTGGTTGTGCGCATGCGCTGGGCGAATCCGCGGAGGACGTGGCAGGCATCATGCGTTCTTGCTTGGAAGTTTGGAAGCCGTCAAGTTGACCGCCGTCGCCGTCGACCCGACTCCCGGCGGCGACGCTCCCCAATACCCCGCACTCGCATCTTCTTCGCCTCCTGGGACCTTGTCCTGAGCCCGTCGGTTCGTGGCCCGTCCCTGTGTAGATGGAAGCAGCGAGGGACGGCGGTACGTAGCCAATGCCCATGCCAATGCCTATTGCCGACTCGACCGCGGAAATGAGTAGGCGAACGAGTCCGACGCGCACATGCGCCACTTGCATTAGTCTTGCAAGTATATCCGCCTGTCATTCGTGGGTGCGCGTGCTTTCCTCCGAGCGAAGGACGGGTCGGAACGCGAATGGGGCATCACGGAGGCGGGGAGTTCGTGACGGCAGGAGGTCCGATTGTGTGTCGGGGAAGGAGAGTGGGCCCCTTGCATGATATCTGGTGGGTGTTTTTATATATCTGGAAGAGGTGGGTTGGTGTCTACGTCAAGGGGCTGGAGAGACCGACGTTGGGGTGGGTTGTTGGGGTCCGATCGAGGTGCGTATAGTACACCACGGCATGTGTCTGCTCCGCGATCGAGGTGGAGGTGGAGGCAGGCGCATCGCCGGGCAGCGTGCCCGCTCTGCACGCACGCGCAAATCCAGCTAGTCTTCGTGGCTGATTTGGCCGCCGGTCAATACGAGTGGCGCGCGGCCCTGCGAACGGATGCACGCCTATGCACGCATGGTGAGTGTGTATTCAATATGCTGAGTTGATGATCTCATACTTATCTGTATGCTGAAGGTACCGAGTTACCTCGAGCCGTTTATCTTTGGCGCTACGCCGTCGAAGCATGCGTGCACGCTGACCGCATCTTCTTCGCGGTCTTCGCTATAAAGCGTTCGAGGAGAGCGTCTTCTGTTGCACACGGTCGACGCCGCTTCCTCAGATCCGCTGTTCATGGAGAGGACCTCCCTCGATGGAGGAACGCGTTCCCACCGCTTCATTTCCTCGGAATCATCGCCCGACAGCTCGGCGGGGACCTCAACTATCGCCTCGCTGCAGAGATTAGAGTTGTCGTTTATCGCGCGAGGGACAATCGCGCGAACTTGAAGGACCCACTCTTGTTTGGGGTCGAACACTCCAGAGATACGGGTACGTCGCCGTTCTTGATGCTAGATATGCTGCAGCCCACGTCGCGCACCGACATTGTAGGGTTTTCCGCGGTTGATCGATATCCTGACCAGGTCGTCAGTAATAAGTGGCGCACGTATCATGCGCTATAAGCTGCCAGTGGGAAACAGGAAGGACGGCCCAGATTCCGAAAGGTGTAAATTGACGAGGTACCCGCCCAGGGAGGAAGCAAGAAGTTCCTGGCGAATGTTGAAGCCAGTTTTTGACCTGGAGCGGTTTTATGCTTCTGCAGAGCGGGAGCGGACGTCTAACCTGTCTTCTTGATATCCTCTGCCGAGAACTGCGAGCGTCGTCAACTGCGACTCGCGTCGGGCGGGTGTGCTCCAGCCTCCCCGTGCGGTGGCCGCCCCCCCGCCATATAAATATCCTCGAACAACACGGGCACGATGGCCATACGCGTTTCGAGTGGATGGTGCGGACGCCACCCGGCGGCATGGGCGGCTGCTAAGACGAAGGCGGGCAGTTGGACAGCCGATGGGAGGGCTTAGGTAAGCGAGTGGTCCATATGCTCCTCGTTATCGCGTGTGTCGTTTTGCCCTTGTGACTGGCCGTCTTCTCCGTCTCCAACATTCGTCTCTCGAGCTATATAACCTTCCCTGATGCTCCCTCTGAGTCGTGCCCCCGCGCCCCTTCGCCGTTCCCCAACGCTCAAGTTGCCATCATGTTTGCTCTCCCAGCATGGTACACAACGCCTATGACCCAGGTCGTTCTCGTCGGTAACGTCCCCGTCCGCCTCCTTCCCGCTCCAACCTCGCTCATCTCGCTTTTGTACAGGCATAACATGTTTTGCCACCGTCGGAATGTTTAGTGCCGTCTCCAACCTCGGCGCTGGCGGTATTTCCGACATCGCGCTTTCCGATACCGCCAACGGCGTTCTCTACGGCACATTTGCCATCATGGGTCTCGTAGCGGGCGGTGTCACCAACGGTGCGTACTCCTTTCATTCATCGGCTTTGTTTTGTCCACCCCACCGAACCTTTTCGACCAGTGCTCGGTCCTCGATTCACCATCTTCCTCGGCACGCTGGGCTATGCCCTCTACATCGGCTCTCTCTGGTGGTACGTTCTTCCTCCCTTCCCCACCCCTCCCCACCCTCCTCATTTTTCCCGCTCCTCTCAGCTATCAAACCCAGGGCTCGAGCTGGTTCGTTATCTTCGCCGGGGCCGTTCTCGGCATCTCCGCCGCCTTGCTCTGGTCCGCGCAGGGCGCCATCATGATGAGCTACCCCCTCGAAAAGGACAAGGGCAAGGCCTTCGGCATCTTCTGGGCCATCTTCCAGTTTGGCTCCTTCATCGGCGCCGTCATCGCCCTCGCCATCAACATCCGGTCCGGGGAGCTCTCCGCGGTCTCGACCGGCACTTACGTCGTGCGTTTTGTCTCCATTCCCACCACTTTCGAGGGTTTCGCGGGGAGACTCAGCCGTTCGCGCGCGTTTGTTTTCAGGCTTTCATCATCATCATGTTCATCGGCACCGCGTCCACCGTCCTCCTCGCGCCCCCGGCCTCCATCGTCCGTTCGGACGGCACGCTCGTGAAGGTGCAAGCGGCGAGCTCGCCCAAGGAGGAGATCCGGAGCTTCATCCGGCTGTTCAAGGACTGGCGCATGCTCGCGCTCACGCCCATGTTCTTCGCGTCCAACTACTTCTACGCCTACCAGGGCGCGGTCAACACGTTCTACTTCGACGGGCCCACGCGCGCGGTCAACGCCACGCTCGAGGGCGCGGGCGCGATCATCGGCGCGCTCGTCATCGGCTTCTTGGTCCTCGACGGCAAGTACCTGTCGCGCCGGAACCGCGGCTGGGCCGGGCTCGCGTTCGTCACCGTCTGCGTCGTCGTCGTGTGGGTGTGCGGGCTCGTGTGGCAGACGTCCTTCACGCGGCACACGCCCAAGCCGTTCCTCAACTACAAGGACTCGCGCTACGGGCCCAAGGGCGCGCTCTACTTCTTCTGTGCGTCGATGCGGGTGTGCGGCTCCGTGTTCGGCGTGAGGAGACTGATTTGGGCTCGGGGCAGATTACTTCGGCGATGCGTCGTATCAGGCGTTGGTGTACTGGATCATGGGCGCGATCACGAACGATCCCTTCCAGCTCGCGCGGTACGCAGGGTTTTACAAGGCCATACAGTCCGCGGGTTCCGCGGGCTCTTTCGGGATGGACGCCGTCAGCACGCCGTTCCTCAACGAACATGTACGCTCCCCCTCTCCTGGCGGGGTTTTTTCTTCTCACACAGAGCTGATGCGTCTTCCTCCGCCCTGGCAGCTCGCGAGTTGGATATTGATCCTCGCCTCGCTCCCGCTCGCGGCCGTCGTGATCCACTCGATCAAGGAGACGTCGTACACGGAGGAGAAGACGGTGTACGTCTCGGATCTGCAGCGCGAGATGGCGGAGGAGGGCGCGGTGCCGGAGGGCGAGACGGCGAGGGAGAAGGACTCGGCGTCGGATATCAAGGAGTCGGTGGCATGAGACTGGGACGCTTGCGTGCGTGCGATGCTTTTGTACTCTACGAACTGTGGGCAGGGATATTTGGTCCTGCTGCCGTCGCTATTTCGCTTTGTTTGTTGTTTTACATTTTTGGGGGTACGCTACGCTACGCTACGCTACGCCGCGGTCATGACATACGGTAACGGGACGGTGTTTAATGCGTTATCATGGTCTCTTTTCTCTCTTGTAACTCGGCGTGTTGCTTTGAGTTTGGACAAGCGCAGGCCCATGATCGTCTGTAGATCGTCAGATCTTCAAACGACTTCGTTTCGTATTGTGGCACGTGACATGTCATATCTGGGTTAGTCTGTCTTTCAGAGGACGGTGACAGTTTCTGTCTCCAATCCTTCTCTCAGTCTGGAGATCGACACCCTCCGAAACTCCGCCAGCGGTTGACATTCACGAGGTCACATGAAGTTCTCCTTGAGTCTTCGCCGTCCGTGGACCAACCCGTAAGCAATCGATCCGATTTCACCCTACTTACTAGTACGACCCCCACCGCCGCTTCCTCTCCTTCTGACCTTTAGCTTCCAGCAGAACCTCGCTGGCAGTACGGACCAAGGTATAAAACACCAACGGAAACGTCTTCTCGCTGACCTCAAAAGGCCCACTTTGCCGTACCAATGCAGTCTTTGATCTTGAACGAGGAGGGCGTGAAGCTCACCTACACCGACAGCGGTGCGCCGCCCCAGGCCGTCTCCGGCGCACCGTACACGACCGTGTTCGCGGTACACGGGATGGGGTTCAACGCGAGTGCGTGCTTTACTCTACGGATGACACACACATCGCGCTCATTGCGATCCACGTCCGTCCACCCCTCTCCCCCCCTCCCGCGCTCTCCGTCGACGAGCAGACGTGTGGAAACGCCTGTCCGACCTCGCCCCGACCGCCAACCTGCGCTTCGTCGCCCTCAACCGCCGTCCGTACGGCGGGTCCACCCCCTTCTCGCCGCGAGAGCTCGCGGCGCTCGCGGGCTCGGCCGAGGACCAGGCCGCGTTCGTCGCCGCGCGCGGGCGCGAGCTCGCCGCGTTCGTGGACGCGTTCGTGCGGGCGTTCGACCTGCCGCCGGTGCCGGCGGACGGGAGGGGCGGGGGCGTGGCGCTGCTGCCGTGGTCGGCGGGGCAAGGCGCGACGCTCGCGGCGCTCGCGGATCTGTCGAGTCTCCCGGAGGCGACGAGGGCGCGGTTCGCGTCGCACCTGCGCGCGTTGGTCATGTACGGTCAGTCTGCGTTTCTCCCTCCGAAATCGCGAACCACGCGTGCGTCGAGGCTGATGCGGATGCGGACGTCGCCCGGAAAGAACCGCCGTCGTCGCTGCTCGGTACCCCCGTCCCGCCCGCGACGTGGTCGCCCACGCGCGACCCCACGATCCCCGCGCACCTGCAGATACCGCTGACGGCGTCGTGGATCACGTCCTACTTCGACCACGGCGACCTCGCCGCGCGCGACCGGGACGCGCTGTCCCACGTCGTGCCCAGCCTCCTCCGCACGCCCTCCGTCTACACCATGTCCCCCGCCGAGATCGCCGCGGCCGTGGACGACGACGGGTGCGCGTTCGACGCGCGGGTGATCGCCGCGGCGGCGCCGCGCGCGCTGGAGGTGTATCGGAGGGTGTGTTTTGATGCGGGCGCGAGGGCGCTAGTGCCGAGGATGCGAGTCAGGGTGGTTTATGGGGAGAAGACGGTCGCGTTTTGCGTTGCGGGGCCGTGGAGCATCGAGGAGGACGACGAGGCGCGCGGGGGAGGGTTCGTGGAGTCGAGGAGGATCCCGGGGGTGAATCACTTCGTGCGTCCGTTCGTCTTTTTTTTGGCTGGCTGGGTGTGGGGAGACTGATTGGATTTGTCGAATGGGGTGTGTGTAGATGCAATGGGACGAGGCGGAGCTCGCGCTGAAGGTTGTGAGAGAGGCGGTGGACGGTGTATAGGCACATGAGTGGATAACGGAACATCGAGGTGGGTTTGGAAGACGAGTCGTACTGGGTATTCTAAAGATCGGTTTTGGTGCTTTGCGCGTAGCGAAACAGGGCCTTTTCTGGAGCCAAGGTGTGACTATCTATTTGAGACTTGCGCGGTTGTACATGTCGACAATATACGACCATCGCTGCCTTCGATTTTGCTGGTCGTTTGTCGATTACAGGTCTCACGACTCGCACCGTCGTCGCCTCATCAACACGCGCTCGGAAACGCGCCAGGTCCCTGTCGAGGACCTGGTCGGCCAAGTTTAAGACTATTGGAGGGGAACGTCTGCGCACGCCTTTCAATCGTTGCCTTTCGACGGCTTTCCCTCATGCGCATTGCCTGCGCGTCTGCGAGATCATCTTCACAGATGGCGGTATGATTTCCGGCGAAGGCGGTACGGGGAGATAGGACGTGACATGGTCGAAGAGTCAAGATCTTCACACATACACCACCACCTGGTATACTTGGTGATGCCGCGGAATCGGTTCCGCTGCAGTGCAGGAGGAAACCCTGGTGATAGTGGTGTTCCTCGCATCAATCCAAGTACATCGCCTGCAAGAGTCTAAGGGTTTGAACGATCCAGGAGAGGGTACTGGGCCGATCGCTTCCTGGATGGACGGTGCATTGAATGCGGCGCGGGGACAGGATTGGCTATCAGCACGGTGCACAGGTCCGGAGTTGGGGCAGGGTTGCGAAAGATAGTCAGGAACGCATGTGCATTGGTGGGAGTATGGAGAGTTTACAAGGGCCGTACGACGGAAGAGGCATGGCACGGGGGCGGGAGAGCACCGTACGTGCGGGCTTGTGTGGTAGTATACCTGTGCTTCATCTCCGAGTTACAGAAGTTGAGGACTTACCTACCACGGTCACCACGTTCGACCAGCAGCAGCGGCGCCGCAGTGTTGGGGTGTGATGTTATCACACATTCCTCGTGGGCCTATAGATATATTGTGTTTGCTGTGTGATCTTCCTGACACGAATACAAAGACCGTGACGCCACTGTCACCGTACGCGCCGAAGCCCAAGGGTGCCCCGAACGAGTCGCCATCCATCCAAGAATCGCGAGAGATCTAGAAAGAAGGGCTGTCCGTAAGCGAAGCATAATCCAGTCAGCAAGCGTGATGATGGTCGGGGACGAAGAGGAACTTGAAGTGAAGCTGAGCACGCCCGCGCCCGCGCAGAAACGGGCCACGTGATAGCGCTGACGGAGCACGCAATTGCATCATTCGTCCCTCTGTATAAAAAGGTATCGACAGATCTGAACACCTCCCCCCACTGCAACGACCAACCCTGATCCCCACCCAACTTCTCACACCCACCCATCCACTCACGCCCACCCACAACACCACCATGAGCGTCACCCCCATCACCTCCCTCTCCCAGTTCCAGCAAGTCGTGAGTGCTGCTCCGTTCCACCACGACTGCCCGCGTCCCGAATTTCGTGCCTTCTTACCGTCCCGCCACAGATTGCTTCGAACAAGCCCGTCTTCATCGACTTCTGGGCAACGTGGTGCGGCCCCTGCCGCGTCATCTCGCCTTTCTTCGAGGGCCTCGCTAAGGAATACCCCGGGGCCGAGTTCTACAAGGTCGACGTCGACGACCAGCCCGATATCGCCCAGGAGGTTGGCGTCCGCGCGGTCAGTCTTCCTTCTACGTTGTCTTAATCTTCCCTTCCCCTGCCCCCCCGGAGATAACGACGATCTGCCCTCGTGTTCTGCGTGCGGAAGTGAAGAAGCGCTTGCTGATACACTCGCAGATGCCCACCTTCGTCGGATACCAGAGGGGACAGAAGATCGGAGACCTCACGGGGGCTTATAAGGACCGTCTCGAGGTATGTTTGGCCTTCTTCTGTGCGCGATGTGCTCCGATGCTCATGTCGATCCAGGCTTTGGTCAAGAACTCCCTCTAAGCGCCGATGCTTCGAACGGCCGGTTGTATATATGTGGAAGTAGCCAAACTAGTTGTATTTTAACTTCGATTCTGTTGTGCTGTCTATGAAAGACGTGAGCGGTATGATCGCGGTGTGCGAGTGAGCCTGAGTGAGCTTGGGTGAGCCCACTGCTCGAGCGGATGCGACTCTCCTACATTTATGCATTGTGAGGAGATTGGGCTCGGATCCTCAAATATTGTGGTAACAATAGCTATGCGTGCAATGATATTTCATAGCGACCCATTGTACTTGTACGCACTCGCTACGACGGGAGTCACGGTGTGGACTCCTGGATGTCCACTCGTGCAATTGTCGGAAAGAGATTTGCGGATGAGATCTCGTGCTGCGCTTACATCATCATTCGAAGTCGCGTCGCGCTCGTGGGCATCTGCGCGACACGTCTCCTTCGCACCACGACCACCTCCTTCTTCTGGGCCACCTTTTCTTCCTACCCAAAGACGTCGTCAGCGACGTTTAACCATGTCTAAACCGTCGGAAGTCCGACAGAGGAAGCAGGTTTCGCCTGCGGGCGCCTCGCGAACTAAAGACGAAGCCCAAAAGGTCGGTGTATGCGCCTGCTAGTGGGTGTGTGGGGTAGTGCTCATGCCTTTGCAGCTCAAAGGGACCACAGCTGGCTATGGACCGTCCAAGCTTCTCTATCTCGCAGTAGCGGCAACTTTGGGTGTTGCCCTCTACATGGTACGTTATTTGTGCCGTCTGCATTCAGCCCACCGACGTCGCATTGGCTGCGCATGCAGTACCCGGACATTCCCAAACATCTCGTCAACTCCTGGCTGGGTATAGACGTGACCCCTCGCATCCCCGGCGCCGATAAAAGCACCTACATTGGCTTTGAGGCCGATATTCCCAAGCGCGACGCCGTCGTCGAGGCGTTCAAGGTGTGTTATACACATGTTTTCCGCCGATGACGTCTTGGGCTGACTATATGCGTTGTGCTGCAGCACGCGTGGTCGGCTTACGGTATGTGCTTCTGCTATTCGTGCGCGCGCGAGGCTCATGGTGCCAGAGAGGGACGCTATGGGCGCGGATGAGTATCACCCTATTAGCCGCAACGGCTCCGACCTCGTCGCCGGGGGCGGTATCGGATATACCGTCGTCGACTCGATCGACACAATGCTTCTCATGGGGCTCAACGAAGAATACGCGCGCGCGCGCGACTGGATCGCGCACGAGATGACGTTCGAGCGCGACGGGAACTTCAACACGTTCGAGGTGCGCTGCCGGGTTATCGCTTCGTGCTCGTCCAGATCTGACCTGGGGCGGCTCGACAGACGACCATCCGTGTCCTGGGTGGACTGCTTTCCGCCTACCATCTCTCGGGCCAGGACCCGCTGTACCTCGAAAAGGCGGTCGAGCTCGCGGACCGTCTCCTCCCCGCGTTTGACACCGAGTCGGGGCTGCCGATGTCGATGGTCAACCTGGGGCGTCGGGAAGGGGTCTCGGATAGGGACAACCAGGGACTCGTCAGCACCGCTGAGGCAGCGACACTCCAGCTCGAGCTGAAGTATCTTTCCTTCCTCACGGACGACGACGTGTACTGGAAGAAGGCTGAACGGGTACGGGCCACGCGTTCGCGGTGTCGTCTGGCGAGCTGACGAGTGACGTTGGGTAGGTGATGGCGGTGATCAGAGCCGCGCGCATGCCCCCAGGGTTGGCCAGCATCTTTATGAAGTATGCGCTTCCTCGTCGTCGCCTGTTCGTGTCCTCACCCGATGTATAGTCCTCGCGACGGTCGCTTTGTCACGTCTGCCATCCGCTTGGGCTCCCGCGGAGACTCTTACTATGAGTACTTGATGTGAGCTACTTTCGGTGCCAGACATAGCTGTGTCTAATCCATCCACGTCAGAAAACAATACATACAGACGGTGAGTTTTCTTCTGCTCGTGCCCGGGACTGTCTGTGTATCACTCAACAACTTCGACGCAGGGCATGACCGAGGAAGTCTACCGCGATGTGAGCTACACCTTCGACCATATGATCACACCCAACTCATCGGCTAACAGATGTACGACGACGCGATCCAAGCCATCCACGACCACCTCGTCCAGAAATCCGTCGCCAGCGGCCTGACCTACACCTCCGAACTCATCCCCGAGCGTGACGCGAACGGCATGTGAGCTTCCTGCGCCCCCTCCCACGACGTACGCATGCTGAACCCGCGGGCGAAACAGCTCATGGCGCCTGACTCCCAAACAGGACTTCCTGGTGTGCTTCTTCGGCGGATCGCTCCTGCTGGGGGCCACGCACACGGGCGCGCTCACGAAGGACGTGTCGAGGCCTCCGCGCGTCGAGGAGCTCACGGCGCAGGGTCTTCGGGACTGGACGACCGGCATCGAGCTCATCGAGACGTGCATGGCCACCCACGATACCCAGACGTGCGTGTCGCCATCCATCCTTCGGTGTGAGCAGGACGGAAGGCTAACGAGAGCGAATCATCGCAGTGGGCTGGCTCCGGAGATCACCCATTGGAGGATCCCGAGCGATAACCTGGAGGTCATGGGCAACATGCCTGGCGACTGGTACATCAAAGGAGCTCGGTACGTCCGCTCGCTTCGTCGAATGACAAAAACCTGACCACCGACCCCGCCCCAAAGCCCCGGCGCGTTCCCTCCTTATGACGCCCGATACATGCTCCGGTGCGTCCTGCCTCTCTCCTGCTCCTCCCCTCCTCCTCGTGGCTCACGCGTGCCTCGCTTTTACAGGCCGGAAACGACAGAGTCCCTCCTGATGGCCTTCCGTCTGACGGGCGACCGCCGGTACCGCGACCACGGCTGGGCGATCTTCCAGGCGATCGAGAGGCACTGCAAGATCCCCGGCGGGGGGTACGCGACGATCGTGAACGTGGACGAGATCCCCGTGCGGCACGAGGACAAGATGGAGACGTTCTTCATGGTGAGCCGTCTGCGCTCCTTTCTTGGACAGGTGGAGGACGCTGACGCCGGCCGTGCGCGACAGAGCGAAACGCTGAAGTACTTGTATCTGCTCTTCTCGGACGACCAGACGATCCCGCTCGACAGTGCGTCGTCTCCCCCCTTCCTTGTCCCTTGTCTTTTGTTTGAGCGAACGCTGACGTCGTCGCAGAATACGTGTTCAACACCGAGGCGCACCCGCTGCCGATATTCAGCCCGACGATCCGCACGGGCTTTTCTTGAATACATACCATCATCGACAAAACACCTCTACTTACAATGCCTACGCATGCATGTATCGCTTCGCTATCTTTATTCGCGCGTACTCGTGGAATGCAATGGACTCGCTTTGCTTTGCTTCGCCCAAGGTCCTTGCCTGCGAAAACAAACGTGAAGGACATATTACAGCACGTTGCCCGCTGTCGTTGCGGGCGGTCGGGGTCTAAAGTACAAGGGGGGTCAAAGTACAGGACGAGGAATGTACATGCGCACAATGCGAGAAGAGGCGGTATATGATCAGACGGTGGTACATGGTTCGATTTCTAACGTTAGATGGTGTATTTGTAGGTATATGGATTGTTCCGTGCGAGGGGGAGGAAACGGTCGTTGGCATCGGGTCGTGGTTATGGTTGTGGTATGACAGATAAAAGATCCTTCAGTCGGGGGGCGGCGTCGCTCGTCAAAAAAATGTCCAGTCTAGTGCGTCTTCGCGACGATCTCGGCGTAGGAGAGCACGGTCCTCGATCGCTCGTCGCTATCGTCGTCGTCGTTATAGTCCGAGAGGGCGACGCTGGAGAGGTACTCCCAGGGCTCGTCGGACTCGGGCTCGCCGGGGGCGAAGGCGGAGGAGTCGTCGAGGACGATGACGGAGCGGACGTGTGGGACGAGCTCGAAGTCGGGGTCTGTGAGGGGGGGGGTCCTGGTCAGTCCAGTCCTGACCGAGAATGAAGATCGGAGGGCGGATGGGGGAGGGGGGGCACGGGTGTGGCGGGGCGGGGCGAATGAGGAGAGGAACACACCTTTGGGTTTCTTCCCCGACTTGGCGGGTCGAATGAGGTCCGCCAGCTTCACCTCCGTCGACGTCGCCCGTCCGCCTCTCCCGTGCCCAACATGATGCTGCCCATGGTGCACACGCGCAGGGAGCTCCGGCCACTCAGGCTCGCCCTCGCCGCCGCGTTCCCTCGCCTTCGCGGCCGTCCGCGCGACGGCAGGTGGCGCGCTCGAGCCCGCCCAGACGTCGGCCCAGAAACGATCGGTGGTCGGGCTCGGACAGGGACTGCCGCGGTCCTTGCCCTTCTCTCGTCGGCTCGGTGGGGTGCTGGTGGCGGCCTTCCGGAGGCGCTTGGAGTGGTAGGAGGCTTCGCGGTCGTGTTTGGAGGGCGTTAAGGGGGGTAGGTCGAGGGGGTCGGGGAGGGGGAGGGGGAGGGATGCGGCGCGGAAGGAGAGGCTTTGGGGGGCGGGGGTGGTGTAGGGCCTCGTTTGCTGGCTCTGGCTTTGGGTGTCGCGGTGGAGGGGGTGCAGAGTGCGGGGTTGGTGGCGCATAGAGGTGGTGACGGACGAGGAGGAGAAGACGATAAGGATGTAACTGGTTGACACCCGGAAGTATTGGTATTATGTGTAGGCTGGGGCGCAGTCAGGACTCGAAGCTCGAAGGGTCGAGCGGGGCTGTGGCACCGGGAGGGTACAAGTCGGACGCTGGCAGGACAGTCAAGTCTGCGGTGCGAATCGACGAAGAAGCGGAAAGGGGACGAAGGTGGGTAGAAGGAAATGTTGTTATAATGATGCAGGACAATAGACGGGAGTCATATGTTAACCTGGGGGGTCCGATAAGTGTGCGAGCCTCGAGGTCATCGCATATCCTCGTGCTCGCGCTCGATAACGTCTTCGCCGGCGGTCGCTCCGACGAGCCGGGATAAGAACATATCAGCAACTGAGGCGCACGGGCTGCCGTTGTCGTCGGCGGTGGCGCGATCGTGCGTGGTTTGGTGATATGTTCGGGGAGGAGATGGTGGAATGGAGGGGAACACGTGGGTCGGGGTACATACCGGTGTTTGGGCTGCTCGGTGCTATCGCCGCTCGAGCTCGAACCAGGTTCCGTGGTTGGCGCTGCCAATGCTATGCGTAGACTTCGCACCGGTGGTGAGCGTCGAAGTTCCAGTTGATACTGGGAGGAAGAGCATGGAATGGATTATATACGATATAGTAGTAAAGTCAGTACGCCCGATGCATAACTGGGGTCTCTCTACACGTGCGCGAAGTTCTATTCAATAAATATACGTGCTCAGCGAGACCAGTAGATCCTGATAGATGTAGCGGTGTACGCAACGCAAGGCGCACACGATAAATAGCGAGTACACACCCAAAAGAGAAAGGGGACGCAGGCCGTTTACGATTTCTGTGCTACTCCTTCTTCTCATCGCTGGGCTCACCACCTTCGCCGCCATCGTCTCCACGCGAATCCGTGCTGTCCCTCGCCACGACGACGATATCGGGACCGGATGTAATATGCGCGTTTGGGATGGTGACGTTGATCGAACGATGCTGCTGGGTATCGTCGGTGCGAACGGTCGTCTGCGGGATGCGGAAGGAGAACGGGACGGATATTTCGGCTCCTGAGCGCATATTCGTGAGCGTGCTTTCGCGATGCGATTGTTGCAACGCAACGACGAGGATGACGACGGTGAGGTATATTCCCTATGTATGTTGCGGTGAAGTCAGTAAAGCTTTGAGTGAAACACGAAGTTTACTCACCGGGATCTGATTCATGCCCGAGTCCCAAACGAACTCGGCCCTCACTGCCGCATTTGAAATTGGGACCGAGGACACGGGAGCTGCGTTAAGCGCTATTTCTGACATGGTATAGAAAATCTGCGACAAGCAACATCAGCAAAAGTGCGCGGGATTGACCATCCGCCAACAGACCCGCCCAGCAACCACAATGCAACGGCCAGCGACGGCCAGGTCCCGAGGGATGACCAAACCCGGACAACCTGGTGGTGAGGTGAATAGATCCGAGTTCCGGTCGCACCTGGTCAAATTGAGCGGTCTTTTCGAGGCTGGTCGTGTCTGACAGTAGATGGTCAGCAGTGTCCAGGATTCATGAGATGACCGGCTTGGTCGGTACCTATTATTCCATGTCCGGAATCAAGCATGCATAAAAGAAATTGAATATAGGTTTATTTTCTAAGTTACAACACGGGATACAGGAGTTGAAAGCACACAAGGAGGAAGCAGTAGAGAACAAGAGAGCATGAGAGCAAGGGAGAGAGGCGGAAGCGATCGACGACCAGAGGTTCGGGACCGCAAGTCGGAGTCGTAAGTTTGCTTTACAGAACATCATGGCGGTGCGTCACGGTCGCTCGTACTTTGAGATCAAGGCACCGTAAGCTCGAGGAGAAAAGAGTCGAATGGGACGTACGCAAGTGTGATAGCGGAGCGAGATTGCCGACGCACCCTGCAATGGAGACGGGAGATAAAAGAGAATGTCAATGGAGAGTAGCGTAGAAAACACGGGAACATACCGTCACCGATTTCTCCCCGAGCGACGGGTCCCGATGGAAGGTTGGGACTTTGTCTTTGAGCTCCTCTTTGGGACGAATGTGACAACGATCGTCGTCGTCGTCGCCGGGCCAGGTGCAGAGTTCGCATTGTGTTTGGCTTTCTTTGCAGGTGGAGGGCCCGATGCACGAGGGGGGTCTTGCGTGAGCTGATCCTGAGACGGATCGAATTCAGGAGGAATTGTCCCCTGGCGTGAGGACGGGGCAGGTGACATGGGGCTTAGGCGAGGAATGGGAGGCGGTCCTGTGAAAGAGTGCAGTCAGAAACCAACGTGAATCCGAAGGGGACGTACCAGGTGACTGAAGCGCGGTCATAGGTTCTTCGGGTTCTTCGATGGTGCACTCGATGGCCTGGCGTTCCTCAAGTTCTTGTGCAGCGCGATCTTCTTCTTCTGCGAGACGGTCCTCTTCGCATTCTTGAGCGAAGATTTCGTCGAGCTCATCGGCGTTGCCTTCAGCGGCTGGATCGCATGTGCGCTTACCAACGGAGGACCCGTCCAGAACGCCGTCCGGAAGGAGCCTGCGTGGACAAAGAAAAGAAAGGGGAGGGCGCTCGGGAGAAAAGGAAGACGTACGCTTCATACCACGCGAGCGTCTCTCTGCCCATCCTCGAGACCGTGAGAAACCGGATGATGTTCTTGTAGAAGATCTCTAGGCTGAAGGGAGGGTCTTCATAGCTCCACTGTTCTAGGTCGGAGAGAAAAAGGTAGCACTGAGCGCGCGTAGCGCAATGGAGTCAGACCGAGCGCGACACGACAAACTCCTACTCACATGGACAGCGGCATAGGCGACCATCTCGGGGACAACACTTTGAATCTTGTATTGGATGATCTTGCACTGTCGGTGGACCTTCCGTCCATTTGTTGTCGCTGAAAGTTGCCCGGTCATGATATGAAGGAACACCTGAGACGGTTAGTAGTAACGTAAGACGAAGACGAATGAAGGGGCTTACTCTAGTAACTACCGGACCTCGAAGCAGGTTGACAGCTTTGTTCGTTGGGTCATACGGCAGGTCACCGTACAGAAACGAGGGCCAATGTCCCGCATCCATATTGTCTACTTCCCTAGCCTCAAGCTTCTCGATAAAGCTAAGTTTATCAGCGCGATACAATGACGAGGAGGAGATAAGTGCATACCATCAGGGAAACCCTCACCTGCTAAAGCCAGGTTTTTTAACGCTCAGTTATATGAGACATGTGAATCGTGTTAAGCGGAGAAAACAAGAGCTAACTCACCTCGATGGACGGTCGTGCCTCAGCTCGTCCTTTAGCGCAAACCAGCAGAGGCGACATCGGGCTTGCGCCAAGCGAGGGAGAGCCATGGGCTCTCCTCGAGCACGAACTTAGAACAGGGTCGAGCCTCGAGCTGCCTCGAGGCGCCGTCACCGTCGGAGCTCGAATCGACTTCGCATTGAACGCGATCGTCCCAGTGCCAGCTCACCTTACTTCCTACCACTTCGACCTCCCGGTCCTCCCCTCCTTGACCGCCTGCAGTCAGCCATCAACCGCGCTCGACCATGCTCGCCCTGTTGTGCGCTCAACGCCTGCCACAAGCCATGTCGTCCTTCTTCCTATGTCTGTTGTCGCACATGGTCTGCTTTGGATGGTATGACTAGGCCCGTGGGTTAGGACCTCCAACGTGCGTAACCCACATCGTGCATCTCGTCCTCAACCCTGATGTACTCATTTTATCAGCGAGTGAAGCTTGCCAAGAGTCTCTCCTTCTTGCTGGACCGGCGACACCCTTGGCACCATCACTAGATTCGCTACACCCTCAGCGTCATCACACCCACGCTCCCTTCCTTTTTTTCACCGCCATTAACCAACGTATCAGAATCCATGTTAATCAATGGGAGGACCAAGTCATCCTTTGCTCGTCAGTAAGTCGTATCTCCTCCGTTCTCGCGCGCTGACCCGCGTCATAGCATCAGGCGCTGGCGAACATGATATCGGTGTCCTATTCACACACATCCGAGTCACTGTAGCATTATCTCTTCTTTCTTCCCCCTGCCTTTTTCTATCCGAGTACCTGCATCCCTGTATCACCCATTTCTCACATCCTGTACTGCGTCGACGTACCGTAGTAATGGATAGTAATGGAGTATTTCATGAATAATCTCGTACCAATTGTGTGAATAGCAAAATTAGCAGCCGAAAGGGACTAGAAAGGATTGGGTACCGATCTTCTGGAGGAAGATCTGCCGCCGATGCCAAGTTTTAGCTTGGATGAGCTGCAAATGTTGCGCGAAATTATGGGGGGGGAACCAAATTTTGCTAATCTGCTAATTACCGTGAATTACGTCCGAGTTAATGCTAGTTAACAGATGAGGGTTTGCCTGATGACTTTACATCGGTGTGGTATTCATCGCGCAATGAACGAGGACAGAGAAGCTGCGCTGTAACACAATTGTGAAACCCACGAGTTGACTTTTCGCCCAACGGAACGATGGCGTCGCAGAGCATGTTGTCACGAAGGTAGTTTTGACCTTGGGCTTTCAGATCACTGGCGTCGTTTGAGCGAGTTGCCTCGGAGATCTTGCCAAGCTAAAAACAAGTCATGATATATGCGTCACAAGGTGCATATATGCACGTACCTCTTCAATGAAACTGTTCAAAATGCCTCTGTTCTCCTCGGCACAGAGCTCATCAAATATTTCGCCAAGGTAAAGGGACAGAAACGTTGTTTCGAGGCTTCCGAAGACGCGGACGCGTGTTCGGACGTCTTCTGGTAGCCTATATGCGCATTGTCAACGAGAAATCATGCACAGAATATCAGGCAGAGATGTCCTTACATGTCGAACTCAGCTTCTGCGTCCTCGTTGTCCTCGGATCGTATCAAAAGTGATCCATAGTCTAGACCATTGTTCAGAACATCTTTGAAGGAGATGAATGGGCTGATAATGAACGGAAAGCAGCGTGCGATCGTGATGTGGTTATAGAGAGGGTCTTTTCTATGGTATGAATTACTTTTAGAATGCAATAGGACCGCTGAAAAAAGCGACGCACTTGGTACGCCGACCTGAGCCACGCCCTTTCGTGTAGCGGTTGATGATAATCTCCGAGATTTGTTTGATGGCTGTTGCGGGGGCCTTTTCCTCTGCAGAACTCTTCTTGTTTGATGCTGTGGTGGTAGAAGAAGAAGATTGCATTTGTCGGTAATTGGAGTAGGAGATGGTGGTAGTGGAGGAGAAAAGAGGGGGAAAGAGATCCGAATGCACGGGCTGAACCGTATCTCGACGCATTCAGCGGGCATTTAACTGATTGATTCTCCGCAGCGCATCAAGTCCCGTGCTCGCGTTCGAACACCACGACACGTTAAGCGCCTTGAGCATGGTCTGCATGGAGTAGATTTGAGTAGGACCATTCGAAAGAGAATTAAAAGTACGGCTTTTTGATGTAAAGAAAGTATGGTTTGAACGAAAAATGAAACCGCAGAGCCACATATCTGCAGTGGGGGTGACACGACGCGACTTGACGCTTGACGCGTCGCACACGGCAAGTTCTCAGATCTCAAGGCTTGCTTTACACTCATATCCTCCATATATGACTTAGAATGCGCCCTCTCCTCATCCTCTTGGCTTTGATTACGACCATGGCTATTTATTCATGCATATGTGGCTTTCAAGCCTTCAGTCCAATCGGAATCAGCAATCACAAACGCAAGTGCCGCAAAGCTAAAGAGCAGGTTGCAAGATTGGGAGCGATCCGCGTGGCCGATCTTTTACTTCGGCATCAAGAGGAGGAGAGGGAGAGGAAAGAATTGGAGGCCAGGATACAGGATCAGATACAGGGTGACCTTGAAATTGCGGTAGAACAAGAGGTATGTCGGCACATACTCAGGGTTGAAGTCCTCGACGTTAAAAACATCGACTAGATCACACCAGAACCCGCGCACCGTCCCTCAGGACTACCCAATTGCCGTATACATCTTCCAAAAAGATACAGGGATGAGCCTCCTCCCCAGGTAGTTGCCATGGCTGAGAACCCCACGCTTCCCTCAACAATATATGGCGATCCGATTGAGGAGAACGAGGCTGGGTTTCCCCTTCCACTGTCACAATACTCAACACTGGAGCCTCCGAACGGCGACCCCCCCTCCACATTTGATACCGAGCCCGATGAATTTGGTGTCTTCCGCACATACTTTGGACTCGCGCCATCTCACATTCCCGACGCTCACACCCCCATCCGTGATACTTGCGACTCGGGGCAATTTGTCCCTGAACCGTCCCCCTCTCACACTCGTCCTTGGTGGTCAGTTCTTGGCTCATCAGCGAATACAGCCAATGACGCCTTTTTTGCCCCATTCATGAACGCAACCGTCTACCGCCTCATGGGTTGGTTCTACAGCACATCAAGCGAGAAATCCCTCGGGGAGCTTCAACGCCTTGTGGACGAGGTGCTCCTCTCCGATGATTTCAAGGCCGACGACCTACACGGATTCAACGCCAGCCGGGAGGCGCGCCGTCTCGACGACTCTTGGAAAGGGCTCGACAATTCAGAGTTCTCCTCTGCGGACGGCTGGGCAACTACATCAATCAAGATCCGTGTACCTTGTGAAGGTGTCGTGCACGAATCGGAGAAGCACGCACCCGTATTCGAAGTCCAGGGGCTTCACTATCGACGCCCACTCGAACTTCTCAAGGCAGCATTTCAAGAGCCGTCTGCCGAGGACTTTCATACCTCACCATTCAAGATGTTCTGGAAGCCTGACGATGACAGCCCTCCTGAACGTCTGTATAGCGAAGTATACAACTCGGACGCTTTCCTAAAGGAACAAGAAAAGATCCGCTCCCGTCCTCCAACCCCAGGCGACTCCCCCACGATTGAGAACGTCATCGCGGCAATGATGCTATGGTGTTGAAATACATCCGATGCAAACCCTCGTCTTTCGCGGCTCACCACCTAGCCTACATTCCCAAGGTACAAAATATGTCTGTTTATTTCTACCCCCTCCATACTCACAAACAATCATCCAGCTTACCGACACATTTCAAGACTGGTACCAGAAGACCTTCGGCAAGGTTGCTACATCAGCCGTCCTCACGCATTGCAGACGGGAGTTGATGCATGCAATCTGGCTTATCCTCCTGGATGCCGAGTTCATGGACGCCTATGTCCACGGAATCCTTATATGCTTCCCAGATGGGATCGTTCGACGGGTTTTCCCTCGAATATTTTCATACTCGGCAGATTATCCAGAGAAGTAAGTGCCTCCTCTCGTCCGTTTACCGAGTTCTCGCTCACAGCTTCTCATCTAGGATCTTGCTCGCAGGTATCAAGTACCTTTCAAAATGCCCATGTCCCACTTGCCTCACCCCAAAATCTCAGATCTCGGAGCTAGGTACCAAGCGGGATCGGGCACGGCGTGAAAGGCATAAGCGCATAGACAACCCACGGCGCCGTGGTCTTGTGGAAACCGTCCGCCGCTGGATTTTTGTCACCGGAAGAGCTTTGACAAGCGTGTGGACCAAACGCACATTGGGCCCGACGTCCCTTGTCCCAATCCGCGTAAGTCTACCCGCTTTAGCTCTGCTGTCGTCAACTCACCTGAAACCTCTGAACCGCCTTCTAGAACGCCTTCTCTGTCCGTCTCGCGAAGCATGGCTTCGACTTTCATGAGATGTTCGTCCCCGACGTCCTGCACGAGTTTGAACTCGGTGTTTGGAAGGCAATATTCACACACCTTCTGCGTGTTCTTTGTGCCTATGGACACGATACCATTCAAAGCCTCAACATGCGGTATGTGTTCTCTTGACATCTGGCCTCTGAATATGTTCACTTGATGAGTACCATGCCAGATATCGAAAGGTGCCTACGTTCGGCTCTGGGACAATTCGCAAATTCAGCAACAATGCCGCAGACATGAAAAAACTCGCCGCGCGCGACTTCGAAGACTTGTTACAGGTGCATATGATTTAAAGCCTGTCCATGGTCTCATGTTGACATTCTAAGTATTAGTGTGCAATCCCTGTTTTCGAAGGCCTGGTTCCGTCGCCTTACAATGAGCTGGTACTAACCTTGCTCCTTACGCTTGCCGAATGGCATGCGTACGCGAAACTACGCCTTCATTTGGACACGACCCTCAGCTTTTTTGATACCTTGACGACTCGACTTGGTCGGATCATTCGCCAGTTTGCAAGCAAGTCTAAAGACTTCGACACACGGGAACTTGACAGAGAGCTGTCAGCGTGTGGTCGTCGCACAGCTGCGAAGGCTAAGAAAACTGGAGGTGGAACGGCTCCCCGACCCAAGTCACGTTTACAGCGTCTACTCAATCTCTCAACATTCAAGTTTCACAACCTCGGGTACTACGTCGGTCTGATTCGGCTCCACGGTACACATGACAGCCATAGCACACAGATAGTGAGTGCTCCCGTTAAGGTTTTATTTTATATCCTAACATACTATTTGATAGGCTGAACAAGAGCACCGTCGCGTCAAGCGGTTCTACAAATGCACAAACAAAGTTCGCTTTGCCTTCGGCTGTCAGAAACGCAGTTTATGAGACCGATGAACCGCCTAAGTCGCGACGATGAGAGGAGCGAGAAGAAAATAGATTCGAGAGTGCCGGGGTCTAGGGTAGTGCAACGTGCGCTACAGTACCGTATGACGAGATGGACAGTCTAGGGAAAAGGGAAGAGAAACACTGTCCTTATATACAAGTGGGAACGATGGTGCGATGCGATGCGATAGTGGTGCGAGCGGGGGGAACAATAGGAAAGGAGTCATGGGGCGGAGGACGAAGGTCCGGAGCAGTGATGTCATAGATAAGGATGCGGAACCCCGCTCGGAAGTCCGGGCAATGACGTCGTTGAAGCATGTGATGCAAGGGAAAGTCATGTGCCGTGACACGTCGCGTGTACGAGGTCTGCAAACGAAGAGAGAAATGGAGCGATCCGTGACATTACCCCCCCTTTAAGACGCGCTTTCGCCTGGAGCGCGATGTCATCTGCAAGGGTAGATGCGAGAAAATCGTCAAAGGAGATGCCGAGGGAACGCACAGGGCGGGGTGCGTTTGGATGGCGTTTGTGGAAGGCGTCGATCATGTCGGTGACCTTTGAGAGCGAGGAGCGAGGGAGCCAGGTATTCTCGGAGTCAGGATAGCCTACCCACTTGACGAGGTATTGTATGCCTTTCTTGTTGCGGGTCGGCTTCGAGTCGATGATGTCTTCAACGTCATATTCTTCTTCGTCATCAACGAGGTCAGGCGGCGGTTGTTCATAGTTTGGACCATGTGCCGTTGTCTCCTTGTATGCGGTGAGCAGCGAAGCATGGAAGACTGGGTGGATTCTCCACGTCTTCGGCAGCTTCAGGCGGTAATTCACTGGGCTAATGACGTCAACGATCTCGAAGGGTCCAAATCGTTTGGCAGCAAGCTTAGCTTTCGGCCTCGTCGTCTTCAGGTTTTTGCCTTCGAGCCAGACCTTGTCTCCAACGGCGAACAGTGTCGATTTGCTGATTGTGTCACCATTGTAGTGCTTCATTAAGTCAGATGCGAGGGCAAGGCTGGCTTTGATCTCTTGTCGGACTTCTTCAAGTTGACGGAGGCGTTCTTCAACTGCAGGGACCTTTGAGGACGGGTTTACGGACGGGTACATCTTGGGGAGGAAGCCGTAGAGGACTTCAAAGGGAGCCTTTCCAGTAGCTGCATGGGTGCGAGAGTTGTGAGAAAACTCGAAGAAGGGCAACCACTTCACCCAGTCGTCTTGACGGTAGTTGCAGAATACTCGCAGAAACTGCTCGAGGTTCTGGTTCTCGCGTTCGGTTTGGCCGTCTGTCTGTGGGTGATACGCTGTGCTGAGGGCGGACTTGATCCCGAGCTTCTCGTTGAGTGTACGCATCACCTGTCCAGCAAATTGGGGTCCACGATCCGAGATGATCTTGTCTGTTAAGCCGTAGTGTCGGTATACCTTATCGAAGAGAATGTCGGCCGTGCCATCGCTGGTGATCTTCGTTGTACATGGGGTGGTAACCACCATCTTGGTGAGGCGATCAACCACGACATTGACGGCGTTATAGCCTTCGCAGTCAGGGAGTTCGACGATGAAGTCGGTGGAGATGACGCCAAATGGTCGATCGGGTACTTCGTTTGGGATCATGTCGACGTGGGGTCGGCTGCTCTGTGTCTTCGTCGACTGGCAGGTTGCGCATCCTGCTACAAAGTCGCGGACAAAGACAGACATGCCAGGCCACCAATATTCACGACTCACAAGCTCGTAAGTCTTGAAGCGACCGGGGTGTCCAGCCAGGGGCGATTCATGGTACATTTTGACAATGTCGCGTCGCAACTCGTCATCCGCAGGGACGTATACCTTTCCTCTAAACAGGACCAGGCCTTCTTCGTAGTTCCACTCTTGAAGGTTCTTGACGAGTGTACGTGGTCCGTTTCGTAAGATGGCGTCCAGGGCTTGAACGACCTCGATGTCCTTGGTTTTGCAGTCGCGGATGCGTCGTCGGAGTTCGACATCACCGAGGGAGGTTACTGCTCCTGGCCTTGTTGCGCGTACTTGGAAGTACTTGGGGTCAAGCAATACGCGTTCCTTGTTGTCGTTTTCAACACCATCCTTGTGATCGGGTCGTCGAGACATTGGATCTGGGCGGTGGGAAATTCCTGGTTTATGAACGAGCGAGAAGTCAAATCGAGTGAGGAATAGAGCCCAACGTGCCTGTCGGCGGCTCAGCTTCTGTGCCGTCTTGAAGTGCTCCAGGTTCTTGTGATCTGTCCAGATTTCGACGGTGTCGGGGGCGCCTTCGAGGTAGTGGCGCCAGGCTTCAAGCGCACGGATGATCGCAAGCAGCTCCTTGTCGTAGATGTCGTAGTTCCGTTCCGGTTCCGATAGGGCCTTGGACAGATACGCCACTGGATGCCAGTGACCGTCGTCGCCTTTCTGCGAGAGTATACCTCCAGTAGCAAAGTCCGAGGCATCGACTTCAACGAGGTAAGGCTTCTTTGGGTCAGGCATGACTAAGACGGGGGAGGAAGTAAACGCAGCTTTCAGTGCGTCAAACGCAGTTTGGCAGTCCGTCGACCAGTCCCATGTGCAGTCCTTCTTTGTCAGATCAAATAGGGGCCGTGCAACCTTGGAGAAGTCCTTGATGAAACGTCGGTAGAAGTTGCCAAAGCCGAGGAAGGATTGCACATCTTTGACCGTTCGTGGTGTCGGCCAGTCCTGAATACCTGCTACCTTGACGGGGTCCATAGCGATCTTGTCGTGCGAGATGATGAGTCCGAGGTATTCGACAGAGTCTTGCTCAAAGACGCATTTCTCCGGTTTGAGGAAGAGGTCGTTGTCTTGCAAACGCTGCAGAACCTGCCACACTATGGCACGGTGTTCGTCCATGGTGCGAGTGAACACCAAGATGTCGTCCATGTAGATGATGACCTTGCCCGAGTCGATGAGATCCTTGAACAGTTCATTCATCATTGCCTGAAATGTCGCAGGGGAGTTCATAAGCCCGAAAAACATCACCGTAGGTTCGAAGAGACCGCGATTCGTCTTGAACGCAGCCTTCCACTCGTCGCCTTCCTTGATGCGGACATTGTTGTAGCCCCAGCGAACATCCATCTTGGAGAAGATCTTTGCACCTTTGAGGCGGTCGACAATTTCAGAGATCAGTGGCAAGGGGTATTCATTCTTGACAGTGCCCTTGTTTAATTCTCGATAGTCCTGTACGGGACGCAGCTTTCCATCCTTTTTCTTCACAAAGAAGAACGGACTCGCCTGAGGTGACTTCGATGGGCGGATATAGCCCTTCTTCAGGTGGTCATCGAGGAAGGTGTCGAGTTCGATCTGCTCGGAAGGTGAGAGGGGGTAGATCTTGCACGGTTTGGGTTCAAAGCCGTCTTTCATGTCGATAGCATGGTCCCATGGTCGTCGGTCAGGAAGTCGCTCGGAGGTTTTCTTGTCGAATACAGGCGCAAAGTCGCGGTACGGCGGGGGGACTAAGTCTTCAAAGGTTTGCGGGCGTGCGTTCTCTTTCGAATGCTCTGCAAGCTCCTGCGCTTTTGTAAAGCCCGCGCAGATGGGTATTGCATCTGGATTAGGACCATCGGTTTCAGGGAGGATTCCGGCGCGGCAGTAGTCCATTGATCTCCCAGTCTCGGAATACCATGGGCCGCTCGTCGTCGTCTTCAGTGAAGAGTCGTGCGGGTAGAGGGGAGCGATGGACCGTGCGGACGCGAACACCTTTGACTCTGCGTGCAGGAATAACATAAGTGGGGACTGGGGTCCAGGACACATATGCCGGCTCTGGGAAGGGATCGTCCACGACGAGAGGTGTCCTCGGGGTTTTACCTGCTTCAACCTTACGCTGTGATTGGACCGATGATGGTTTCCGTGGCTTGGTTGCGAGGTTCGTCACAGGAGGTTTGGACAGAGTGCACGAGGGAGGGCAGCGGAGCATGTCAACACGGTCTCGTTGCCAGTCTATGGTGGGATTGTGCTCGTCGAGCCAGTCTGTTCCAAGGATCATGTCATGATCGCCGATGTCGGTGATGAAGAACTCAGCTTCTTCCTCATGGTACGCCTTTGAATCTTGCGAGTATATCCGGATCCGCTGGGTCGTTGTGTCGCGTACCCAGCCCATGACGTTCTCGGTGCCATCCACATTACGCACGGGGAACGGGTTTTCTAGTTTTCTTGTGGTGAGCTTCTTGCGTTCAACGAAGCTTCGGTTCAGGATAATTCCTTCTGCGCCGCTATCAAGCAGCGCGTCTGCGTCGATTTCTCTTTTGGTAACTCGTCCGATCAGCTTGACTTTGAGCGTGATCGATGGTGTTTGCCTGTTCTTGGTGACAGTAGACAGATACAAACACGGGGGATACGATTGCTCACAGGTATGCATGGATGATAATACAGCGAAACGATTCGACGATGATACCAAAAGTCCTTTGCCTCCACCAGACGACGCGACTGGGGGGCGTTTCAAAAATCCTGCGATTCCAGGATGTCCTTCAACAGCGCTACTGCCTGCTCCTTGCCTTCCGCGTCCAGATCCTTCAGCTGGCGAGTGATCGCCGCGATGGTTTTGGATGGGTCGGGAGCTGCTTTCGCAGTGGACGGAGCCGTGTTCGTCGGCAGGGGAGGGGCCTTGGACCCAGTCTCTACTGCGCCCACCCGTCGCGCGCTCGAGTCGCGGTTGGGGCAGTCGCGAGAGACGTGACCGGCTTGTCGACACATGAAGCACTTGCCTTCGCGCATCATCTTTGCGCGCTCGTCGTCCGTCAGCTTTGCAGGGCGGGTCGAGGTGTTGGTGAAGGCGCCGACTCGGCGCGACGAGGAGTCGTTGGTCGAACCGTTCGAGGTGAGCGCGACAGCCCCCTTGGACTGACTGCTCTTCCTCTCCGGGTTCTCTTCGAGCCACTGGTGGTTGATGCGGCGGGCGCGCTCCTTCCACTCCGCGAGCTTGGTGGGGAACGGGTACGACCGGGCCACCTGCTTGCCGAGGTCACGCTGAAGTCCCTTCTTGAAAAAGTGGATTAGCGCCTCGTCGTCGTACGCTGACATGGTTACCAGCATCTCAAACTCGGTGATAAAGTCAGTGACGTCCCGGGTGGTCATTGCGAGCTCGTTGATCTTATGCTGAGCCTCTATCTTCGGATCGACGGGCACGAAGTCTTTGCCAAACCTCTCGAAGAGCTCTTTGTAGGAGCTATAGTGGAGTGTGGGGGGCGTGGGGTCGAGGGTGTCGGCGTCTTCCTTCTCGTCTTCGTCGGCGAAGAGTTCCATGCGGCGATGCGTGGCCCAGGCTTTCGCCGTGTCGTCCTCCATCAGGCTGAGGAGGAGCATCATCTTGGCGTCATCTGTGGCATAAACATCCTTGTTAACGCGCAGGAACATGCGGAGCTCGAGGGAGAACCGGAGGGTGTCGCGTCTATCGCCTTTGAATGGCTTTGGCTTGGGGCCGATCTCCCGCTTGGAGACGGCAGGTTTGGATTCGGCGTCGGACATCTTGTCGAAGGGGAGGGGGACGGTGAGGGATTGGGCGAGTTCTTGATCAAGGCGGCGTAGAGTTTCTCGTCGGCGTTCTTCTGCTTCTTCAACTTCGTCCTCAACTTGTTTTGCGACAAGGAAGTCGGCGGGGGTGAGGAATTGCTGGTTATGATGCCACGACCAGTGATCTTGGACGGGACTGAACGAAGTGGGCTGCCACTCAACTACTGATCGTCCTGGGGTTCCGTTCTTGTTCCGTCTATAGGCGTACCACTTCCCAGTTGTGTCGTTGTGGTTGATCCCTTCTGGGACTTCGATTACAGTACGTCGACGGGGTGGGGGCGAGTTGGTCGGAGGGGGGTTCAGGAAGCGCTGTAGAACGTCCGCAGCGGTGGCAAAATCCGATTCTTCGACGTAGGGTTGTTCGTCGCGGTCGTCGAAGTACCAGTCTCGACGTTGCCGGTTTGGTTCGTCGTGTAGCCAACGTACGGATTCCTTAGTCTGCTGCGAGGTGAGGATATAGTATTCTTCGGGACAGTAGTCTCGAAAGACGCCTGGGGGGAGGTTCGGGGTGGGGGGACGAGGGGCTGTGGAGGACGTGATGATGGTCTAGAAGAAGTCCGCCGCGATGGGGCGACGGCCGAGGAGTTTCTTGGTGAGGTAGCCGGCTTTTACTGCCTGGCGGATCTTATGTTCGTGGTGGCGGCGACGAAGGGTCTTACCCTTGATGGTGGGACGGAGGACTGGTGGCGGGGTGGATTCGGGGGTCCGACGGTTAAACTGGGAGACGGAGGTGAAACTGGTGTGGAGGATCGGGTTGGGGGCGTCTTGGATGAGGTATGTGTGGTAGGTGGGGGCGTGGAGGGTGAATTCAAGGCGTTCGAGATCTACGTTGATGCACGTAGTGATCCGGACGTATAGGGCGAGGACGACAGTACCGTGATCCTTGTGCCACCTCCACTCGAAGATGCGGAAGTTGAGACCATGCGCGGTCCAGGGATCTTTCTTGCAGAGGTTCTGTACGGGGACGAGGCAGTTGACGGTGACGGCGTCGGACCAAGGGTAGGGGAGTGGTGCATCGTCGCGGGGGGTGATCGGCTTTCCGTTGAACGGGAGGAAGACCGGTGCGTTCGGGAGGTCCGTGGTGGGAGTTTTTAACGTCGTAGAGACGGCAGAGGTAGATGGAGAGAGGGGTGCAAGGTAGGCGTAGGGGAGACTGTCCAGGTGTCAGAAACGCAGTTTATGAGACCGATGAACCGCCTAAGTCGCGACGATGAGAGGAGCGAGAAGAAAATAGATTCGAGAGTGCCGGGGTCTAGGGTAGTGCAACGTGCGCTACAGTACCGTATGACGAGATGGACAGTCTAGGGAAAAGGGAAGAGAAACACTGTCCTTATATACAAGTGGGAACGATGGTGCGATGCGATGCGATAGTGGTGCGAGCGGGGGGAACAATAGGAAAGGAGTCATGGGGCGGAGGACGAAGGTCCGGAGCAGTGATGTCATAGATAAGGATGCGGAACCCCGCTCGGAAGTCCGGGCAATGACGTCGTTGAAGCATGTGATGCAAGGGAAAGTCATGTGCCGTGACACGTCGCGTGTACGAGGTCTGCAAACGAAGAGAGAAATGGAGCGATCCGTGACATCGGCATTGCGAAACTGTCATGAACGGTCTATAATTTTCTTTTTTACTTTACATCGGTTACACGCTTTAGGACTTATTGGCTTATCACCGGTCCGGCTCCACTTCGGCCCGGACCCGGTTCATCTATATCCCACCCGGGCCCACGTGACTCATCTCGGCCCGGGTCTGACTCCTTTCTCCTGACTCATGCTGTACAGTACTGACTCATGCTGTGCTCTTTTACATACGACTGCTTACTTATACTTGGTCTGCTTACTGATCACCGTGTATTGGTTGCTTACCTAAGTCTCTCTCCTCTCATGTATATAAGGCTCCCTCTCGCTGTACATATTCCCTATCTCGAGCTAGTCAATTCTACCGACTTTGCTTGCTTTCCCTCGTCTGTCGCCGTGTCTGATCGGCTCCCCTCTGTCGTCCTCTTCCTCTGTCAGCTTTGTCGTAACTTGGTGCTGTCGCACTAGTCGTTGCTGACAGAAACAGCAACTTCGCGAACGACGGACCCATATCAAGTGTTTGGTTGAGGTCAAGCAGCGACCCACAGCTTCACTTCGCTTGGACGAGGAGGATCCCCTTCCGTACTCCCCTCCCGAGCTCCACTATCACATATCTTCGTCGACGAGACACAGTGTCAACATCTACCGATACGGAGGGGCAGGGGAAAAAGATCCTGCCTTTGTGGTAAGCTCTGCCGGTGTTCATTCTTCCAGGCTCTCGCTCACTGGCATTATAATCTCACAGGACTTTCCCAAATGCGTCAAGCATCACCTCCTTGACCGTGTTCTTGGCGATGACGCACGCACGGACAACGAGTACAGCTCAGATGACCGCCTCAAAATCGCTTTCATGAAGAACAAAATCTACCGCCACAAGGTCGTCCGCGTGAACTACACGCACGACTTACGACCTACGACCTTCGTCGCGCACAGGATTCTATCAACCCCCGAACACATGCCGACTTCATGGTTCTCTCTGAGGACTACGAGGATTACCCCTACCTTTTTGGGCGTGTATGTGGCATCTTTCATGCAGATGTCCTACATCCTGGCCCCAGCTCCCGCTCTAAAGTCCCGGAACGTATGGACTTCCTTTTGGTTCGGTGGTATGGTTATGGCAGCGAGGTTGGCGATGGACGTTATCGTTCAGGCTTCAAGGCAAAACACCTCCCACGTGTTGGATTTCTTCCCTCTCGCAACCCTAACACGTTCGGGATCATCAATCCTCGTGATATTGTGCGGGGGTCCCATCTCATCCCAGCTTTCCACTATGGGCGCACCAATGAGATCATGCCTGAGGCCTCACAAGTACAAAACAAGGACGACAAAGGATATGATTGGCGGTTTCACTACGTGAACATGTACGTCATCAAACATTGATTGTCTTTGGCACTTCCTCACACATTTTCCCTATAGATTTGTTGATCGTGACATGGTCATGCGTTTCCGTGGAGGAGGCGTCGGTCACAAGACAACTCGCGAAACTACTGCGCAATTCCTGCTGGACCTCGACAAATTGGATGCGGATGAACGCGGTATCTCGACCCAGATTGTTGACAGTGGTGACAGTACGGACACGGGAGGTGAGCCGGACGACGAGGATGATGAAGATGTAGATGATGAGGATGAACTCATGCCATTCGATGCCGAGGATTCCGATAGCTCAGAGATCTCGGACTTCAGTGAAGACGACATGGAGGAGCACAAAGTAGTCACCGCCGTCGAAGCTGGTCTTACCAGCGACGACTCGGAGGACAGCGACGAGTACTACGAGGCTGAAGCTCAGGAAGCCGAAGAAGAAGAATATGGATATGGTGGAATCCTTTCCGATGTTGAGGGCGACTCGGAGGATGGAGACGAGGACCCCATTGTGGAAGGGGAGAGGGATGTCGAGGCTGTCGAGATGGTAGATGAGGAGAATGCGGACGACGAGCGTGAGTATATAGACGAGAACATGGGCTACGGAGAGTTCTAGATAGGCTTGATAGTATCAAAGATGCTGTGGACAATCGGGACTCAGGCTAACTCAGTTTATTCTGAAACTTGTTGGGGACCATCGAGAACGAGGTTGAGAACTTAACTGGGGGTGAAATCATATCACTTATTTTCAGCTAAACAGGACTCTACAATTTTCTAAGGGGTCTTTTGAGTGAGAGAGCGTGCAGAGCCTTGTGGGGGCGAAGCAGCACGCCGTCGCGCATCACGTGACCTGACGAGGACGCGCGAGCAGCAAGCACTCTCTGGTCAGATGCCACCACACTTTTTAATAGCTGGACAGCTCGAAACCTACCTGGTGAGTACCTGTTCAAACCCCCCACCATTCCCGACCAGCTGTGACCAGCCTGGCCGATATGACCAGACCTGACCAGGTCATGGACAGGTCACGGACAGTTCCGGGATGTTTTGCTGATGAAAGTAAACTGACCAGTTCTGATAGATACACAGGTCTCACCCAAAATAATGCATAGACAACACCAGATTCCACAAGTAATAGGAACGTGGCCTCTACGGCGGATTTTCGTGTACGGTTGTTCAAGTAGCGACGGATGTCACGCCTGTGCTTCCTGTTGATCAGCTAGTCAGTGGTTATGAAGACAAAATGCAGCAATCAACTAACCAAGTTTTATAGGCGACCATTGCTGTGGCCCATACATTGGCAGCAAGTGACACTGACCATGCCAAGGCAGTCAGGTCGGCAAGGGTGGAAGGAGTGCCCAGCGGTCCGAAGGATGCTGGCGTCACAGGCATGGCGTCAAATACAACAAGCCCAATCATAAAGACCATCCAGGAGCCTGCACATGATGATCTTGTTAAGCAGAATAATTCAAGGGAGAACGTGAAAGGAGCAGAAGAAATCAGGGACACACATATCTGGCCAAGAATAAGGACGACAGAGAAGATGCGCATGCCCTTATGCATACCCCATATGACACAAGCTCTCCAGAGTACGATGGAGTCGCCTATGATGGTCTGTAAATGAGAAGACGGCGCTGTCCCTGCGTAGCTTTTTATGCATAAAACGAAATACTTACAACGACTGCAGCAAGAACGTTCGCCACGAGCGCGGTATAAAGATTGGAATCATTCCCAGGAGCAGTAAGGGAAATATGCGTTCGATCTCTGTACCGACCAAGTCGCTGAGTGCCAGAGACACTTGTTCGGGGCTAAGACAGTCGGGCATGGAGGACAAAGAGCTCGTGTGCAAGCACTCAAGCCTCCTATATAGTAGATAGCGTGAAAGTTCTACCTCGTAAATAGCAGAAGGCTACGCACGAGCAAACACCATCACTATCGCGAAACACGACTAGAATATACCCATTCACTTGCTTCGTGTTGCGCAGATGTGAAGTGAGTTGGCACGAAGCGGCTACTTGCGTAGAAGGCGACGAGGAAAGTGCGAAGTGAGTTACGCACAATTGCAAGCTAGCCGTCCTATCCCGACGGCATTCGTGCCACACGATGGAAACAGGATCGACATCTTGAAGACCTCGGGCTGGCTTTCTTGTTTCTGGGTGCGGGCACGATGCAGAGGAGTTCCGGACGAGTCGCTGAAGATACGATTGCGTCCCTATCATCTGAGCTGGATACTTTCATCGCGAAGATGGTGAAGATTCGCCGGGGGACGTGTTCCATACGAGTAGGAACGCGATACTGATATGAGCAACTCTGGTACGCGAGGTGCGGGCACGACGAACCACGAGTTGCACTTCTGGCTCCTCATAGCTCCTCATCATCTCAGCTCGATTAGCCACATCCATTCCTCGACATCTGGGCTCCCACGCCATTTCCTACGCAGAAGAGTTGACGACACCAGGGAGCTATTAAATAAAAGATGAATGCGTCCACGAGAGCTGGAACCATGCCAGTAAGTCCGCCGCGAGGATATGAAAAAAAGGAAACGCACCGATACGAGCCATTCAGGCCGCAACGAGGCGATCATGACGGTGTCCATCCGTGTCATCCAGGTCAGAAGTTGGGCGACGTTCCATCATACGGGTATGGCGATCTGTTCCGCCATGCGGGTATGCGCGATCGAGCGGTCGGTGCGGGGTCGAGAAGGAATCGGTGTTCATTGCGTGGGTGGACAGATAGTCCGAGATAGCACAGAGATACGGCACGGCGGCGTCTTATAATTTCTGGGGTGTTTTCGTCGACGCTGGTTGTGGACGAAGAGCTTGAAGGAGGTTTTAGTTGGGGGACTCCGAGCGACTTCGACTCGGACACCCGCGTAGTGGCCGTTGCCGGATACGCTTGTCCACGGTCCTGGTCCACCAGCGTCACTCCTCGTCACTCCCAGCATGCGCAACCATTTCAAGCTTCGAGGCGTGCCGTTCTTTCTGCTATACCCTCGGGGATCGTGCGAGCGGATGTCCCAGTGTCCGAAGATGGAGGCCTCGAAGTAGGAACGGCGGCAACGGAAGATGAAGAGGTGAGCCTTTCCTCGGCCTTTCTGCTCACCGATGGGAATCTATCCTCCTCGCCGTACATGCTGTTGACTCGTTCTTATTATAATTCACCAGGAACCAACTGACGCGCGCGACCTGCGCGCGACCATTCGACGGGACACACATTCTCCCCCTTGCGCCGGCGCGCGTCAAGTTCGTCTCAACGTCCCCACCAGCTCAAGGCTTTCGCGAGTTGGTGAGTTGGGTTTCACCGTTTCGTTGATTTTTTGAGGCGTGTGATTGGCTGTGGGTGGCTTTGGGGCTGGGTGGAGGGTTGGTCAGATGTGGAGATGACGTCGGGTTCGACCTCCAGCGGTGAGCGCGTGTGTTTCCGTCATTGTGGAAGTCGTTTCTCAGGACTTATTTGCAGAGTGAACAATGGATCTTCGCACGACGTTTCGTGGACGAGATTCGACCTGCTTCCCACCTCTTCGAAGATGACAACACGGCAAAAATCGGCTTGCGCAACCTGCGACGCGTGGCGAAGGTGATTGGAGATCGACTGGCAGACGACGAGTTGTGCGTCGCCCCTCCTTTTTCTTTCTCTGGCGGCAACTGACGAGAGGGGTGCGTGTGTAGCCAAGTGGTGACTTTGGCGCGGACCAGGACGGCAGGATCAACTCGCGAGTACGACGGACGACGCTCAGGCGCCACGCCTGCTACACGTTCCCATCTCTCTCGCCGTCCAGTTTACTCCCCACATACTCCCTCTCCGTGTACTCCCTCCCCGTGCCATTCTCGCACACGCTCGACCCATACCATCCCACCCCACACCTCGCGTATACACAAACGCCATCGCCCGTCATTATCTGTATTTTTTAACCCACTCCGCATTATTCTATGTACATCTCTTGTACCCGCACCCGCGTCCGCCAAATATCGGCCGACGAGGTTCTTCCCTCTGCTTGATACCCCCGCTCAGAAAGGCCTTCGCGTCCCCACGAACCCGAAGCTCCCATCGCCTGCCTCGAGCCGGAATCTGGATCGACGCAACCAGATGTTGGGGATTGGTCGCCCCTCGAACGTATGTGCGTTTATAGCCATTGTCGAGCGTTTCCGACAATGTTCGACGTTCGACAAGACCGCGGGACGCTGTACCGCTCGGGAGATCCAGCGACGCACACCCAGAACGCTCTCCACAAATCGATAAGTCCTTCACCCAGTGCGCATCACGGGATAATTGAAGACTACAATTACAAACACTTTGGAGAAACGCTCCGAGGAGCGTGCGTTGTTCAACGGACTGTGGTTATCCAGCCTTTTCACCAGCCTAGTTTCCTGCGTGCACGCCGTCATCCTCGGAGAGCGAGTTCGTACTCTCCCTCGCCACCACGACGATCTCGGGACCGGACGCGACGTGCGCGTCTGGAATGGTGACGTTGATCGAGCGCTGCTGCTGGGTATCGTCTGTGCGAACGGTCGTCTGCGGGATGCGGAAGGAAAACGGGACGGATACTTCGGCGCCTGAGCGCATGTTCGTGAGCGTGCTTTCGCGATGCGACTGTTGAAACGCGACGACTAGGATGACGACGGTGAGGTATATTCCCTGTGTATGTCGTGGCGAAGTCAGTAAAACTTTGTGTGGAACACAAGTTCCACTCACCGGTATCTGATTCATGCCCACGCTCCAAATGGACTCGGCCGTCAGTGCCGCGCTTAAAGTCGCCGTGGCCACAGGATCTGAGTTACCCGCTATCTCTGATATGGTATAGCCAATCTGCGACAAGAAGCAACGTAAACCGACCAGTTCTGACAGGTAAACAGGTCTCACCCAAAGTAATGTATAGACAACACCAGATTCCACAAGTAATAGGAACACAGCCTCTACGGCGGATTTTCGTGTACGGTTGTTCAAGTAGCGACGGACGTCGCGTCTGTGCTTCCTGTTGATCGGCTAGTCAGTCTTTATGAAGACAAAATGCAGTGATCGACTAACCAAGTTTTATAGGCAACTATTGTTGTGGCCCATACATTGGCTGCAAGTGACACTGAGAATGCCGAGGCACTCACATCGACAATTGCGGAAGGAGAGCCTAGCGGTTGGAAGGATGCCGGTGTCGCAGGCACAGTGAGAAAAACAACATCTCCAGTGATATAAACCACCCAGGAGCCTGTACATGATGATCTTGTTAAGCAGAATAACGCAAGGGAGAATGTGAAAGGTGTAGAAGAAAACAGGGACGTACATATTTGGACAAGAATCAGGATGACTGAGAAGATGCACATGCCCTTATGCAAACCCCATACGACACAAGCTCTCCAGAGTACGATGGAGTCGCTCATGATGCTCTGTAAACGAGAAGGTAGCTTGTCTCTGCGTCTCTCTTTATGCATCAGACAACGAACTTACGACAACTGCATTGACATCAGGGAAACCCTCACCTGCTAAAGCCAGGTTTTTTAACGCTCAGTTATATGAGACATGTGAATCGTGTTAAGCGGAGAAAACAAGAGCTAACTCACCTCGATGGACGGTCGTGCCTCAGCTCGTCCTTTAGCGCAAACCAGCAGAGGCGACATCGGGCTTGCGCCAAGCGAGGGAGAGCCATGGGCTCTCCTCGAGCACGAACTTAGAACAGGGTCGAGCCTCGAGCTGCCTCGAGGCGCCGTCACCGTCGGAGCTCGAATCGACTTCGCATTGAACGCGATCGTCCCAGTGCCAGCTCACCTTACTTCCTACCACTTCGACCTCCCGGTCCTCCCCTCCTTGACCGCCTGCAGTCAGCCATCAACCGCGCTCGACCATGCTCGCCCTGTTGTGCGCTCAACGCCTGCCACAAGCCATGTCGTCCTTCTTCCTATGTCTGTTGTCGCACATGGTCTGCTTTGGATGGTATGACTAGGCCCGTGGGTTAGGACCTCCAACGTGCGTAACCCACATCGTGCATCTCGTCCTCAACCCTGATGTACTCATTTTATCAGCGAGTGAAGCTTGCCAAGAGTCTCTCCTTCTTGCTGGACCGGCGACACCCTTGGCACCATCACTAGATTCGCTACACCCTCAGCGTCATCACACCCACGCTCCCTTCCTTTTTTTCACCGCCATTAACCAACGTATCAGAATCCATGTTAATCAATGGGAGGACCAAGTCATCCTTTGCTCGTCAGTAAGTCGTATCTCCTCCGTTCTCGCGCGCTGACCCGCGTCATAGCATCAGGCGCTGGCGAACATGATATCGGTGTCCTATTCACACACATCCGAGTCACTGTAGCATTATCTCTTCTTTCTTCCCCCTGCCTTTTTCTATCCGAGTACCTGCATCCCTGTATCACCCATTTCTCACATCCTGTACTGCGTCGACGTACCGTAGTAATGGATAGTAATGGAGTATTTCATGAATAATCTCGTACCAATTGTGTGAATAGCAAAATTAGCAGCCGAAAGGGACTAGAAAGGATTGGGTACCGATCTTCTGGAGGAAGATCTGCCGCCGATGCCAAGTTTTAGCTTGGATGAGCTGCAAATGTTGCGCGAAATTATGGGGGGGGAACCAAATTTTGCTAATCTGCTAATTACCGTGAATTACGTCCGAGTTAATGCTAGTTAACAGATGAGGGTTTGCCTGATGGAGAACGTCTTCCACGAGCGCGGTATAAAAATTGGTATCAATCCCAGGAGCGGAACCATCGCCACCAGCAAGGTCGAACGGAATTATGATGCTGAGGTCATACCAGGCGGAATGCACGTCGATCGCCCACAACGCGGCGGACAGTGTATACATTGCTAGTGTTAAGATGAGCATGAGGAGGCGGGGGCGAGAGCGAAGTCCCTTCGAGCTTCAGGTGTTGCTTGATCAGATGATCAGTTGCATAGTCATGTCAAGGCCCTACCTGAGTACATAGGTTGACACGATGACAAGGAGAGTGAGGATCCCTGGATTTATAGGGGTGACGGTCAGTCGGGCCTTCAACGCTCAAAGGCGAAAACCTACCGAAGAGGAAGGTTTCAAAGAGCAAGGGAAATATGCGAGCAGTCTTTATTCCATCCAAGTCGGTAAGTGCTATGGTCACTTGTTCGGGGCTAAGACAGTCAGACATGATGGACAACGTGCCCGTGTGCAAGCACTGGGGCCTTCTATATAGTGGAGAGTGTGACCGTCCTGCCTCGTAGGCATCGAGACGCGAACAAACAGCCTGTGATGTTGCAGATGGATGGATGGATGAATGTGTCAATTCGGACGTAACTTACTCGCCGATTACTGACGTTGAAGGCAACGAAGACGACGCATTGTTTGGGCGCAAAGCGCAGCATGTCCGACATCCCATGATTCCCATTGTGAAATAAGTCGTGCAATCCGTAGAGAGCTCCAATCCAAGCGATTTCTGACCTCTGGTGTCGGAGCATGATGCAGAAGATGTCGGTATTCAGTCCTATTGTTAATGGTGAAATCCCTTTCCCTGAACTGGGCTAGTGAGCGGTGAACAAAAAAATCACTACTGATACGCCGTCCATCGTATGTTCTGCCTCCTCCTTGGTCTCGTCCTCGGGGTTCTTGCCTTGCATTCTGTACGGCAGCCCATCCCAACACATGGTCCCGCCATCATCCGCGCGACTCGGCTGTGATCAGCAGCGCGGAAAACAAAAAGATCCGGATAGAGGCGATGAGGGTGGTCGAGGAGCAGAATGAACGGGATGGGGGTGTTCTCGAGGTTACGCTTGAATGGGAGACGATTCTGCGCCCCGATGTGCAATGGCAGTGTACGACGCGTAGTCGATGAGCTGGTATAAGTAGATCGGTGAGAGAAGTGGACAATAGGTTCGGCGGAAGTGCATGGCGTTACCACAAGGGGAGTCCGCGTGTGAGAGTGGGAATGCGAGTCAGGGAAAGGGGAGGAAACATACGGAGAAACGCACGGATGCGGACCAGGAGAGGCCAGATGAAGTTCCAGTGGAACGGCCAGCGGGTGTCGTCTAGCTTCGAGATCCGTAATGATCCAGAATTCGTGAGGATACGGGTATGTGCCGTGAGGCTCTCATACAGTGGCATACAGAACAGAACGTACTTACCATGACCATTTGCGTGGGATTGGAGTCGTTGGACGGATACGAAGTCGATGCACGTTGATGACTTCGGTGTTGGCAAATTAGACAAACGGACGGCCAGCCGGGAGAAGAAATGCTTGGATTGGAAGTAAAACGCAAGCCTAGGGTAGCAGCCTGTTCTATTACACGTTCCAGAGGACCTGGGGAGGTCGTCGCGCGAGGTCGGGTTGAGTGCGTGATCGTGAAGAGCGTCGCGCGTGCCGGCTGTTGCCGGTCGCGTTTCCCCCTCCTCTCCACCATGCAATCGTGCTCGTGAATCCACTCTCGATGCTTTTCACTGCCAACACAAGCAAAACCTCTGTTTTATCGAACATGCTCATCGCCCATCCAGTTAGCTCAGAGCCGCCAATACCACAGGGACCAAATGTTCCCGTTGGCATGCGTAACCGCTCCATAACCCGTCGTCCCCACTGGCAGCCTGTGGACCGGGATATATTCACCGCACTGGCTCGGATGCCTCGATGTGAAAGTCGCAGAAGATAATCTGGGTCCCAAGTGAGGGTCGGAACACGAGGAGGTGAGTTTTTCCTTTCTTTGTTACTCGTGGACGTCTGTCCTCGCTGTTGTACTTTCAATTCAATCTGTTCTATAGAACACATTCTTAATATACCGCTCCTAGACTGTCGCATGAGGACGAACCCGACAAAGACAAACGATGTGGGACCCCCTTTTCCGACTCGCGCCGGGCGCATCTTCTTCACTGTCGATGGAGAGCGGGGCCTTTGCGACAACCGGTGAGTCGCCGTTTCTCCTTGGCTATCTGGCTGGATGCGTGGAAGATTCTAAACGGCGTTGGGCTGGTGCTATGAGATGTGGATCAAAGCGGAGTGTGGGAGTGTTATCGGCATGTAGAATTAAGAATATGCATTCGACGCCGCGGCGTTCAGCGACCCTCTTCGGCTTGCGTGTTTTTGCAGTTAACTCCGTTTCCGACATTCAGACTGTACAGTGAGCGAGCGGGTCTTCGAACGACATTTTACGGACAAAATCCCACTCCTCTTCTGACTCTTCGACGACGGCGACAACACGAGCCTACGCGAAAAGACCCGACAATCGACTCAAGATAACAAGCTGTGCGTGGCCCTTTCTCCCCTCCTTTTCTCTGGTGGTCGCGTTGTTGACGAGACTGGGTGTATAGACAAGCGGCTATATACGAATGCCACTCGGACGAGCCTGACGGCGAGGCCAACAAGCAGAGTGTTTTCACGGTCATGACAGTCGACGCTTACGCGCCACGCCCCCTGCACGTTCTCGATTTCTTCTCTGTCCATCTTACTCTCCGCATGCTCCCTCTACCCTCGCTGTATTCTCGCACGCACACGTCCCATTCTATTCCCTGCGTATACATATATACCCGTCGCCAGATCGACTGCGCTGTTTTTGCACGCTCATAGTCATACGTCTCGCATCTCCCCGTCCTCCGCCCTCTCTTCTCGCTACGGTTTCACTATAGCCTTCCACTTTGACTACGCACTATTCCACGCATACTCTCCCTGCTCGCGCCCGCATCCCTTATTTCTGCACCCACCAGAACTGTACCCTTTCCGATCTCCTCTTCCATAACCCTCGCAACGTCCGGCGCGTTCCCGCCAACCAACACGCAAAATCGGCGCCCACAGCTCCCGCCGCCACAAGCCTTTTCGGTCCTGGGATCCAGTCCACATGGCTGGGATTCTGCCATCTACGATCCCTCCCTCGTTCCTTCTCGCATCAGGTTGGTTCGATGCGAAGCATCGTGGACCGGGGATTCGTCGGTCTTCGTGCGGGCGGGCGGGCGGGCGTACCATGGCTAATGTCAAGGCTCCGGCATTTCGAATCACAGATCAACAAGGATCCACCGACTGGTCGACGAGGAGCTGAACGTCGTCAGCTGCAAGCTTACAAGTTCCAATCTTCGAGCTTTCGCCCTCACGCTGAATGCCTTCAACCCCTCCCTTACATCCCTCTCCACCTGTCCGCGCCCTTGCGCCTGTACTCCGAGGACGAACGCGGCTTCGATGTTGTTCGTGAGCGTCGGTGGGCGCTTCTGACCCGCGACGCGGTGCCCTACGAATCGCGCGAGCTACGCGACGTTGGATGCGAGGACGCCGGGGAGCCATGGGGCGTAGACAGTCGCAGTCTGCGTTAGGCTCAAAGGGACCTGTACATGAGCGATTGGAAGGCTTCCCGGGTGGGGATGAAGATGGCGCTGGGGGCGAGGACTTGGCGGATGGAGGCGGGAGTCGGCTACTTTCCGCGACGGGAGTTGCGCCAAGGGTGGGGTTGTACTACGGTACGGATGGAGTCGGCGACAAGAGGGGGGTAGGAGGAAATGATAATTCAGATGCCTAGAAATTGACGGGGACGAAAATGAGGGGCGAGTCGGACATCGAATGGGTGAGATTTCGTCGAGAGTAGAAGGGAATATCGTAAGTCATTTGATGTGGGGGAAAGGACGAGGAACTTGCTTCTCTACCGCGTTGCGTATTTGGCCATCGATGGAAGGATTCGAACGTCGCTGTGGAACTTGGATATCTATGTGGCACTCGCGGTCGTCCACTGGTACTCAAAGGCCCGGATGAGTGCTACACCAGTGCCAGTCGATGTAGTATAACATTCCACGAATATATAAGCATAACGGGGCGTGGAACACGCCCATTGTACAATTCACGTCACGTAGAAACAAATCGGAGGTTGCACTGGATCCAACGCATATGATCATCCACTCTTTTCACCGGACTCGACGTCTGCGTGCACGTCGCCTTCATCCGAAAGTGAATTCGCACTCTCCCTCGACACGACGACGATCTCCGGACGGGATGTGATCTGTGCGTCTGGGATTGTAACGTGTATGGAACGATGCTGCTGGGTGTCGTCGGTGCGAACGGTCGTCTGTGGAACGCGGAAGGAGAACGGGACGGATATTTCGGCGCCTGAGCGCATGTTTGAGAGCGTGCTTTCGCGATGCGACTGTTGAAACACGACGACGAGGACGACGAGGGTGAGATATATTCCCTATGTATATAAAGTAAGTAATATACCAAGGGGATCAAAAATTTCACTCACCGGTATCTGATTCATGCCATTGTTCCAAACGAGCTCGACATTCGCTGCCGCATTTGAAACCGGGACTGAGAACGGGGTTTGAGAAGCCTGAGCCACTTGTGATATAGTATACAAAATCTGCGATGAGAATCAATGTAAACCAACTGGTTCTCATAGATAAACAGGTATCACCCAAAGTATCGCATAGATAACACCAGATTCCACAAGTAATAGGAACACAGCCTCTACGGCGGATTTTCGTGTACGGTTGTTCAGGTAGCGGTGGACATCGCGCCTGTACTTCCTGTTAAGCGGCTAGTCAGTTTCTACGATGACAAAGTGCAGAGATCAACCAACCAGGTTTTATAGCCAACCATTGCTGTGGCCCATACATTGGCAGCAAGTGACACTGAGAATGCCAAGGTAGTCAGGTCGGCAACTGCGGAAGGAGAGCCCAGGGGTCGGAAGGATGCCGGCGTCGCAGGCACGGTGTCAGATACAACAAGCCCAATCAAAAAGACCACCCAGGAGCCTGTACATAAGGATCTTGTTAAGCCGAATGATGCAAAGAGGATGTGAAAGGAGTAGAAGGAAGCGGGGACGCACATATCTGGACAAGAATAAGGACGACAGAGATTATGCGCATGCCCCTATGCATACCCCATACGACACAAGCTCTCCAGAGCACGATGGAGTCGCCTATGATGGACTGTAAATGAGAAGGCAGCTCTGTCCCTGTTTATCTCTTTATGCATAAAACGAAGGACTTACAACGACTGCAGCAAGAACGTTCTCCACGAGCTGGTTATGAAAGTTGGAATCATTCCCAGGAGCGGAACCATCACCACCAGCAAGGTCTAACGGAATCATGACGCTGAGGTCATACCAAGCGAACTGTACGTCAATCGCCCAGATCGCAGCGGACAGAGCATACACCGTTAGTGTTAAGATAAGCATAAGGAGGCGGGGCCGAGAGCGAAGTCCCTTCGAGCTTTGGATGTTGCTCAATTAGATGATTAGCCGTATAGCCATGTCAAGATCCTACCTGAGTACATAGGTTGACACGATGACGAGGAGAGTGAGGATCCCTGGAATTATAGTGACAAAGGTCGGTCAGGGCTTTGACTCTCGAAGGCAAAAGTTTACTCACCAAAGAGGAAGGTTTCGAAGAGCAAGGGAAATATGCGTTCAAGCTTTATGGCCACCAAGTCGGTGAGTGCCAAAGACACTTGTTCGGGGCGAAGACAATCGGGCATCGTGGACAACGAGCCCGCGTGCAAGCACTGGAGCCTTCTACTATATATATAGTGGAGAGTAAGACTGTCCTGCCTCGTAGGCATCGAGACGCGAACGAACAGCCTGTGATGTTACACATAGATGGATTGAGATGAATGTGTCACTTCGCACGTAACTTACTTACCGATTGCTGACATTGAAGGCAACGAAGGAGACGCATTTTTTGGGCGCAAACCGAAGAATGTCCGACATCCCACGATTCCCATCCTGAAAGGCGTCGCGCGACCCATAGACAGCTCGAATCCCAGCGATTTCTGACTTCTGGGAGTGGGAGTATGATGGAAAAGATGTTGGCAGTCGGAACTGCTGCCAATGGAAGGTGGGCTCTCTTTCCCTAGATTGACCCAGGCGGTGAGCGGTGACCAAAAAAATCGCGACTGCTATGCCGTCCATCATACGTTCCGTGTCCTCCTTGGCCCCTTCCTCGGGGTTCTCGCCTTGCATTCTGCACGGCAGCCCATCCCAACACGCCGTCCCGTCATTCACGCGGCTCGGCAGTGATCAGAACCGTGGAAAAAGGAGAGATTCGGACAGAGGCGAGGAGGACGGTCAAGGAGCAGGATGAATGGGATGGGGGTGTTTTCGAGGTCGCGCTAGGATGGGAGACGATGCGCCCCGATGTGCAGTGACAGTGCACTACGCGTGGTTGATACGCTGGTATAGATTGGTGAGAAAGTTCGGCGGGAGTGCATGGAGTTACTGTAAACGGAGTCCGCGTGAGAGTGGGAAAATTAATCAGGGAAGAGGGAGGAGAAACTTGGGAGGAACGCACATCGGATGCGGACCAGCAGAGGCCAGGAGATTCGCGGCATGAAGCCATAGTAGCGCGCCCAGCGGACGTCGTTAAGATTCATGATGATCCCAATTGCAAGTTCGTAGGGATACGTACGTGTACTATGTACCGTGAAGATCCGGCATATGACATGCGATCGAGAGAACAATGTTCGACGCGTTATTGCGTGGGGTCAGGTCTCTCAGTACCGTGGACACTTACTTGTTCGGCGCTCAGGCAGTCGGGCACAACTTGAATAGGTCTGTGTGCAAACAATCGTGCTTCCCTGATATTTTCGTATGAGCCGTGGGATTGGCGTGCCCTAACATACAAAATATCTGGGTGATCGGTAGGAATGGGGGATACATATGCCTAAGCATCCTTGGGGTAGGGGTCGCTTGTCGTGAAACCGACGAATCGGTATGAAGAGCCGCGTACACGCTCTACATAATCATATTAATACTTCTGTAACGATGGGGGCGGACTAGGCCTGGGAAACGGCGAACGAACCAGTGTCCGAACATCAAGGACTCACCTAGGCGAGAAACCGCGAAGGTGAAACCACTCCATCTACCACACGCCATCCGTCCAAAGTTGACACCTTTACTCTACGCCCTTCTTGACCTCCATTCCTCGCAGCTCCCGCCTCGCTTCCTGCGCGACCTTCCCGAGTCGATCCGCAATCCCTCGTCCAACCATCCACGCGAAAGGAATCAGCAGGGCGAAAAACGCGAGCACGGGCGCGACGGAGGCGGGAAGAACGCCGAAATAAAGAGGTTCTAGGAGCAAGATGAACGGAACGGGTGGGTTCGCGAGGTCCCGCTGGGATGGAGGACGCACGCCGGTGTGCACGACGCGGATGCGCGCGTATTGTCGACGCGTGGTTGGACTTGATGGGGCGAGGGATGACGTGGAGGTGTGTGAAAAGTGGGCAGCAAGTTCGGTGGGAGTGTACAACGTCATAGAGAAGTCTGCGGGGGACTACGCGTGAGAGTTAGCGATATGATTCTGAGCGCGAAGAGGGGGAACGCACAGATGCGGGCCAGGATATTCGAAGCGTGAAGCGATCGTAGCGCGCCCAGCCGCCGTCGTCGAGATCGAGGGTGGTCCAGAGTTCATACGGACAAGGGTCTGTGCCGTGAGGCTCGCATATGTGATCAAGAGGCGTGTCGAGGGGAGCGGGGTCGAGAAGGAACTGGTGTTCGTTGGATGACGGACGGTACACCGGCCTACATATAGCGCACCCCGATCAGCGTCATGAGAGAAGATCTTACAGAGAGATTGGACGTGCCATGATGTGAGGTTCGGGTGTAGATGGGGTATGTCGATGTGGGGCGAGCTCGTTGCGGAGAAGTTGATGATTTCGGTGTTGGCGGCGACGAGCGGAGCAGTGAAGAGCGCGACGAGAAGCGTGGAGGGCAGGCAGGAAAGCGACGGGATATGCATAAGAGCCTCGGTCGTCGTATGTTTCAGATGGCAGGGCGTGGTTCGGTCGTCGCTGTTCACGCGTTCATGGTGGACAGTCAAAGAGCACGACGGCCGACTTGGAGCGCGTCGCGCCGGCGTCTTCTCTCTCTTGTCCACCATGTCGAACCTGCTCGTCATCCCACATCCGAATTCCTTCGTCTCTATTTCAGGGAAAGATATATGCAATCGAGTCACGGAACGCCCCGCACGTCCAACCAACCAGCCCCTAACTCATCGATCGTTTCGAGACCAACTCGTGAGTCAAGGTCTCCACTGACAACCTAGCACGTCGTTTGTATCACTGATAGCCAAAACCCCTGGACAACAAATGAACCTCCATTCTGCGCCCAAAGCAAATGACTGTTCTAGCTCTGCCTCCTAGGACTTGTACGGCGGCGATATGGCGGTGTTCATTTTCTCAAGCTGGCTCGGTTTTATTGGCCTGGCGGTACAACACGCGGCAGCGGCGACGTCTTGTTATCGATCTTTTCTCCAGATGGACCTAAGTACCCTAGGACTACTGAGCTTTGCTGTGACGGTCGCTGTATAATAACAAGAACGATCCTGCACGCATGGATGTATCGCTCACACCACATCGATCCTCCCCCCGCACGTAGTGTTTCCTCTCAACACCCCGCACCCCGCACAACCCCCGAGGATGTCCACGCAAATCCAAGGATCGTCCCTACAAGAAGCCCCAGGGAAGAATCAAAGCGGGCCACATCCCCCGACCCCGCCACCGACCAAACCCCTCCTCTTCCGCCACCTGCACGAGCACTTCGACGACGAGGACACGGGCGACTTCCTCTCCACCGTCCTCACCTGGACCGACGGCGCCGCCTACTTCTGGGCCTCCCTCCCGGAGCGCGCGGCGGACATCGACCCGGACGGCCCACGCGTCCGCGCGCTCAGCCAGACCGCGCGTCCCGTCCCTCTGGACTTTTACCAGCAGCCCAGCCCGTACGCGTGGTACCGCCGCGCGCGCTCCCCGCTCCCGGACGACTGCTTCGTGAAGCACACCGAGCCGTTCCTGTATCACCCCTCCTTCGCGGACCTGTGCACGAATGCGGTCTTGATGCAGCAGGAGGCGCGGAATTATGAGCGGATCGCGGCGTGTGGGGGGTGTCGGCATCTGTGCGGGTACGAGGGGTATGTGGCGGATGAGTATGGGTGGATGGTCGGGCTGTGTTTGAGGAGGTACGGGAAGGACTTGTGGCATGCCGTCGTGGAGGGGGACCCGGTGGACGTCGAGAAGGTGCTGAGGGGGCTGAAAGCCGGGCTCGAGCATTTGCACTACATCGGGCTTGTCCACGTTCGTATCCCTTTCTTCGCAGCCCGACTGCCCGGCTGATGGGTCCTACCGACAGAACGACATCAAGCCGACGAACATCATGCTCGACGACGACGGCGAGGCGGTCCTCATCGATTTCGACGCGTGTCTCCCGGAGGGATCGGGGATGGGCATCAAGGGAGGGACCCCGGACTGGTGCCGGCAGGACGTGGACCTGTCGACGGTGGACAACGATTGGTATGCGTACGACAAGGTCGCGGAGTGGCTTCGCGACGCGTGCAAGGACCCGTCGTTGGCGGCACCCGATGAGGAGGGAGGTCGCCGTTCATCTTGTTCAAAGCGTGCTCTGAGCGAAGGAGCTAGCACACAGTAGTGATCACCGCCCGTCGTACAGATTACAAGCATGAAAAACCAATATACAACACACTACGTACTTACAACCAAAGTCATACGTCTGTTCTCTCAGCTGGAGAGCTGGAGCTTAGGCCCACGCCTTCACGTCCTCCGGCGAAGGCCCCGCGGGCTCGTCCGACGCGGCGAGGTTGCACTGGTGGAACATGCGCACCTGGTCCTCGGCGAACGCGCCGACGACCGAGTGCAGCACGCCGCGGTTGTGGAACAGGACGAGGTCCTTCTCCTTCCAGTCGTGAGGATAGACCAACTGTGATCGACCAAGGCGTCAGCACACGAGGCGAAGGGATGCGAGAGGGGAGACGCACGCTGGGGGCGATGGCGGGCCGCTGCATCTTGTAGAGGAGCTCGCGGACCTGCTTGAGGTCCTTGAGGTGCGCGCCGTCGGGGTAGAGCGCGCCCTCGCGCTTCGCACCCTCCGGGAGAGGGTCGACAAGGAGCTCCTGCACGCCGCAGGGATGCACCTGGAAGTGCAGCGCCTGCGTAACGGGGTTCTTCCACAGCTAAAAAAGCAGCCCGTTTCGTCAGCGCACGCAGGCGCGCACGACGGAGACTGGAGCACACGCACCACGGGGTAGACCTTGACCTGGTCCTCGGACCACTCCGGAAGCTCCTCAGGAGGCAGCTCGAGCCCCTCGCTCTCGATCCCGAGCCCGGTGCTCATCGCGTGCGCGGGCGCCATCCACACGTACGGGTGCGGCGCGTAGCGGACCTTGGTGCGCACGGCGAGGCTCTTGAGCTCGGCCGGGAGGATGTCGAACATCGTCTTGCCGGACACGAACGCGGTCGTGCCGAGGGGCACCTTGAGCTCGTCCCCGGAGCCGTCGTCGTACTTGCACACCTGGGGCGGGCCCTGGGGCACGCGGATGCCGTACAGCGTCGTCACGCGCGGGGGGGAGAGGCCGTAGAGCGCGGCGTCGATGTGCCAGCGGTAGAAGCGCGTGGTGTTGGGCGCGGTGGTGTGCGTGAGGTGGAAGGTGGTGTGGTTCGGATGCTTGAGCTGCACGGGCGGGAGCCCCTCGTGCGCGGGGGCTGGGCCGTTGCCGATCAGCTGCACTTGGGGCACGCGCGGGATCGTCTTGAGGTCCGGGTGGAGGATGGACTTGGCTTGCTTGCCGGTCTTGTTGTTGCCGTGGCCGTAGGACTCCGAGGCGGGGTCGAAGGACTGGGAACGGTGGGGGTGAGTTCACACATCGCGTGTAAGTGGAAATCGAGGAAAGGGGGGCGGGTGGTTAGGCACTCGGGGCGGCGAGGCAGACGGGGAGCTCGACCGATAACGCCGGGTAAAGGGCGAGACCGTCTTGGGTGTGCGTAGACCGCGTGGACCGACGACGGAGGTCGAGGCACGCGTAGGCAGCAGCCTCGAGCTGATACGCCCAACATCGCCAGAGAGTTCGCACTCCAGCTGGCTGCAAGAACAGGAGATAAACGACAGACCTTGGTCAAGGCGTACTGCTGTTCGGGGGTAACATCGCAGTCACGGAAGAGGAGCGCACCGTGCTAAACACGAAAGAACGCTTTGGTCAACGATCCACTCGCCCTTCACAGCATCGCCATCGACGTACTTTGTACAGAAGGTCCTGGATCTCCTTCGTCTGCTCCGCGGTGAGGTTTCCTGGATTAACGCCCTTGACCTCCCTACCGAAATCGGCGAACTTGGAGGCGTCGGCAGAGGGCGGGAGGGGAAGCGGGGTGAGTTCGATGGCCATGTTGTTCTGCGCGACGGTGGCGAGGGTGCGAAAGGCGGTGAAGACGCGAGGGGGGTGTCGAGCAGCCGCGGCGAGGCGAAACATCGTGCTTATATACGGGGCGGGCCAGATTCGATCGAAGCAGCGTGCTTGGTATGCGATAGAAGGTCCAGGCACCCGTTTACCCCCGTGGGAATAACATACCTATCTAGTTTTACGGGCGATTTCTCCACGGTCCGCTCGTTTGCTCGTCGTTCTTCCCCCTCCCCTGTCCGTCCCTCCCCCTTTCCCCTTCTCCTTGCGCAAACAGCGCTACTTACACCATGGCTCCGACACCGAAACCCGGCTCGTCCTCCAAAACCCGCTCGAGCTCTTCCCAAGTCTCCCTCAAACGAGTCAAAGGAGAGAACTTTTACCGCGATGCGAAGACCGTCAAACGGCTCAAGATGCTCACGGGCGGAAAGGCCATCCGCGATAAAGACGGAAAGATCATCGAGGCCGCCATCTTCCAGAAGGGCGAGGACGAGACGAAACCGGGGAGGGTGCAGCCCGACAGACGATGGTTTGGTGCGTGGGCCCATCTTGATGCGTATTTTCCTGGTGGCTGAAGGATTGATTCGGGCAGGAAACACGCGGGTGATCTCGCAGACCGCTTTGGATCATTTCAGGACGAGCTTGCAGACGAAGCAACACGATCCATACTCGGTCTTGCTCAGAAGGAACAAGCTGCCCATGCAGCTCCTGGACGACGCGGCCAACCCTAACACGCGAAAGGTAAAAAAAAAAAGCCTCTTGGAATCGCCGTAACTCCCCATCCCGACTTACCCAATATCACAGCGCTCGCACATCGTCGAAACCGAGTCGTTCGGCGACACCTTCGGGCCCAAAGCCCAACGCAAACGGGCCCGCATCGACGTCGGTACCTTCGAGGAGCTCAGCAAAGTCGGCGCTACGGCTGCAGAGAAAGCAGCCGTGGCGGCCGTCGCAGTGGAGATGGCCATCGACGCCGGGGATCCCACCGCCTTGGCGGCCGCACAAACGCACGCGGACTACAACGAGCCTATCTACGCCAAGGGCACTTCCCGGCGCATCTACGGGGAGCTGTACAAGGTCATCGACTCGTCGGACGTTGTTCTGCATGTCCTCGACGCGCGGGACCCGCTCGGCACGATGTGCGATAGCGTGCTGGAGTACATCAAGAAGGAGAAGGCGCACAAGCAGGTCGTGCTCATCATCAACAAATGCGATCTCGTACCGAACTGGGTCACCGTGCGTCTTCACCCTCGCCTTCGTCGCTGACCTTCGCCAATCTTTTTTTTTCAATCGCGGTGTTGACAGGCGCGGTACATCCAACACCTCACCCCGCGATTCCCCACCATCGCTTTCCACGCCTCCCCGAACCACTCCTTCGGCAAGGGCTCGCTCATCCAGCTCCTTCGCCAGTTCTCCCAGCTGCACTCCGACAAGAAGCAGATCTCCGTCGGGTTCATCGGCTACCCGAACGTGGGCAAAAGCAGCGTGATCAACACGCTCAAAAGCGGGAAGGTGTGCCGCGTCGCGCCCATCCCCGGCGAGACCAAGGTGCGTTTCTCCTATTTCGTTTTCGGTGGTACGATGTTCAATTTTTTGTCTTGTTTGCGTCGGACAGGTCTGGCAATACATCACGCTCACCCGGCGCATATACCTCATCGACTGCCCCGGCATCGTGCCCACCTCCGCGCACGACTCCCAAACCGCGACCGTGCTCAAGGGCGTGGTGCGCGTCGAGGCGCTGCCTACGCCCTCGGACCACATCCCCGAGCTGATGGAGCGCGTGAAGCCGCTGTACCTCGCGCGCACGTACGGCATGCCCCTCCCGGACGAGGACGACCCGACGCGTGGGTGGACCGCGGAGGCGTTCCTCGACGTGCTCGCGCGGATGAAGGGCCGTCTGCTCAAGGGCGGCGAGCCCGACCTCGAGGGCGTGTCGAAGGTGGTCCTGAGCGACTGGGTGCGCGGCAGGATCCCGTTCTTCGTGCCCCCGCCGGAGCGCTCGGAGGAGCTCAATGTGCGGGAGGCGAAGGCGAAGGCGCGGAAGGGGAAGGGGAAGAAGGAAGAGTGGACCCCTGGGGTGACGCAGAAGCTGGGGTCGATCGTGCAGAAGAATACGTTTGTCGGGGAGGACGTGAGGCCTTTGGAGGAGAAGGAGGGTGGGGAGGAGGAAGAGGGTGGGGAAGAGGAAGGCGGGGAAGGCAGCGATGGCGAGGATGTGGTGGAGGAGCGGGCTCAAGAGGAGGAGCCTTTGACGTGGAACGACGTGTTCGCGGAAGGAGGTGATCATCCGACAGCTGCACGAGACCAGGCGGATGGGGAGGAGAGCGAGGAGGAGGAGGAGGAGGAGGAATGGCAGGGCCTCGGTGCAAAAGCTGAGACGGCTGAAGGTGCGTTTTCCTCCCTCCATGCACTACTGCGCACTCACGCTGACTGCACACATCGTAGCTTCGGGCGACGAGTCAGACGCACCGGCACAAAAGGAGCGTCGTATGACGACGAACAAAGTACGTTCCCTCGTACGATGGTGCACTCGTTTACTGATCGTGCGCGCGCGCGCGCTCTGCAGAAAAAGGCGGAGAACTTCTACTCCAGCGCCAACGTGAAGAACAAGAACCGGACGAAGGCGGCGCTGATGAAGTCGCTGCAGGGAAAGAAGGGGAAGGAAGGGGGCGGGCGGAGGAAGCGGTGATTCAGATTGTGACGATCTGTGGCGAGCACGCTGCTGTCCGAGCTCGGTGGTCTGTTTGGGGTTTGTATCGATGGCTGCCGTGCGCCATCCAGCAGGACGTTACCCGCCATCCGCGAGGGCCTGCATACAATTCATCCGCGTTCTTCAATTCAGTAGCGACGCGCGAGGCTGGAGTCGGCGCAGGCTGGCCCTCCGAGTCTAAGACCCGACCAGTCCCTCAAACTTATATTTACTCGAGACGCCTTGGACGCGCCGCAGACTCACTGACATACTTCCACCGAAGATGGTCCTATAGGCTGGCATCTCCCCCCTGGCGTCCTCGTCGGACCGGGAAGGTGTTCTGGATGGCGTCCGTCACTTTCTGTGGAGCTCAAGCGGCGGCCTTTTGGCCTCGAGGTTGGGCCAGGCGGCTGCGCTACCCCTCGGCGGTGCCAGACCCCAGACCCCACCGCCTCTGCGCGTCCAATGGGAGTTCAACAACGCTCAACGAGTTGCTCGTCGCGATCCGTCAACCTTCAAGCTTCAAGCTTCAATGCTCTCCAGCGACAATCAAACAAGTCGTCGGTGGGCCTGACGTGTTTTTGAGTTGTGCGTGAGAGCGCGAACGGGAGCTGGAACTCTCAGATGAAAGGAAGATTGAGATAAGGTTACGCTTATATTAGGATCGCACGCGCAGAGAGCGTGTCGCCAACTGCTGCTGCTCGACGAGGTGCGATGGTTTTACTCGCAGTGCGACTGCCAAGGTCGTTTTTCAGGGTCGGATGGAACGTCGGCGCGGTCGAGGACGCGTTGGGGACGCGGACGCGGAGATAATCAGCGTGAGAACGCGTATATTATAAAAACCCTCCGTCCGGAGCGCGGACTTCGCTCCAGTCCTTTGCACTTCCACCACCATGTCCATCTCCAAGATCCTCGCTCGCCAGGCATGGATCCTTCCCCTTCGCCGTCCCCCGCGACGCTGACCGCGATCTCTTAGATTTTCGACTCGCGTGGAAACCCCACCGTCGAGGTCGATCTCTTCACCGAGAAGGGTGCGTCCGCCTTTTTTTCCGCGGTCGAATTGTCTCGTTCATGGCTCGACATGCGCGCATACAGGCCGCTTCCGCGCTGCCGTGCCTTCTGGCGCGTCCACCGGTATCCACGAGGCCGTCGAGCTCCGCGACGGCGACAAGACCGCGTACGTCGGAAAGGGTACGCATACATCCATCTCCGTCCCCACGCCCCTCACCCATCTGCGCATGCATCCGCCCAGGCGTCCTCAAAGCCGTCGCGAACGTCAACGACACCATCGCGCCCGCCCTCATCGGCTCCGGCCTCAAGGTCACGCAGCAGAAAGAGATCGACGACTTTTTGATCAAGCTCGACGGCACCCCGAACAAGGGCAAGCTCGGCGCGAACGCGATCCTTGGCGTCTCCATCGCCGTCGCGGATGCCGCCGCGTCCGAGAAGGGCGTCCCCCTCTACCAGCACCTCGCCGACCTCGCCGGCGTCAAGCCCCCCTTCGTCCTTCCCTGCCCCGCATTCAACGTTATCAACGGCGGCTCGCACGCGGGCAACAAGCTCGCCTTCCAGGAGTTCATGCTCCTCCCCACCGGCGCCTCGAGCTTCACCGAGGCGTTGAAGATCGGCTCGGAGACGTACCACACCCTCAAGAAGGTCATCAGCGCCAAATACGGCATTGACGGTGCGTGCAGTCTTTGTTCGCGTCATCCGATGGAGACGCCGGGGCTGATTCTTTGGGAACGATGGTGTAGCGGTCAACGTCGGTGACGAGGGTGGGTTCGCGCCCAACGTCTCCGGCGCGGAGGAGTCGCTCGAGCTCCTCTCCGAGGCGATCAAGAAGGCTGGGTACGAGGGCAAGATCAAGATCGCGCTCGACGTCGCGTCCTCCGAGTTCTACAAGGAGGGCAAGTACGACCTCGACTTCAAGAACCCGAACTCGGACCCGACCAAGTGGATCTCCGGCACCGAGCTCGCGGACCTTTACCTCGGATACGTGAAGAAGTACCCCATCGTCAGCATCGAGGACCCGTTCGACCAGGACGACTGGGAGGCGTGGACACACTTCACCAAGAGCAGCGGGATTCAGATCGTCGGCGACGACCTGACGGTCACCAACCCCCTCCGCATCAAGACCGCTATCGAGAAGAAGGCTTGCAACGGTCTCCTTCTCAAGGTGCATTTTCCGTCGCCCCCGCCAAGCGCTGGCTCGCCCTGCATGCATCGCTCACTGCCCTTCCATCCAGGTCAACCAAATCGGTACCGTGTCGGAATCCATCCAGGCGTGCGTCTTTCCCCCCTCTTGGTTGTCGTTCCATCCTCGCTGACGGTCAACCGCGATGTGTCCAGCGCCCAGCTCTCACAGTCCGACGGGTGGGGCGTTATGGTCTCCCACCGCTCCGGCGAGACGGAGAACACGTTCATCGCCGACCTCGTCGTCGCCCTTGGCGTTGGCCAGATCAAGACCGGTGCCCCCGCGCGCAGCGAGCGCGTGGCCAAGTACAACCAGCTTCTCCGTATCGAGTGCGTCCCCCCCCCCTCTCCGTCTTCGCCCATCGCTCGGTGCTGATACCCACGGTGACTTTCCAGGGAGGAGCTCGGCTCCAACGCTTCGTTCGCCGGCGACAAGGGCCTGTCCGCGGGCCTCACGGCGCCCGCCCTCATCAAGAAGTAAACTCGAAAGGGTTACGCTCTTGGGGTGTGGACGGATGTATACTCGATCGTAGGAGGGGGGGAGACGGTAAAAAGAAGAAGCTGTTACGACTAATCAATCTCAATCTCAATGTAGAATTCACAGTGCTCGCTCTCGCTATGGCTGGCTCGTTGTACTACCTTCGCGCAATGTTAGAATCTTATTGCGATATCTACGTGAGGGAGGCGGGGGTGGGGGTGTCGCAGGAAAAACGGATATCAAGAATCACAAGGCAAGGACCCGTCTATGGGCTTGCCTTTCTCCAGCGCCACTACACACTGCTCATGTGAATTGCTAGTGCACAGATAAATAAGGGAACAGTGTCCCGCAAACTGACATATGAATGCAATAGCGACGAGGTACAAAGGTGAGGGTGAGGGCAAGGGAGACGCTAAGGTTGGGGGGAGCCTGCGCCGCAGGCTTCCGGCGCCAAACACATCCTAATGAAAAGGAAATCCAGCCACAGCGATAGGGTGGGCTGGGAAGATAAGGGAGAGGTGGGAGGGAAACGGAGACCCTATGACTCTGTGCAACAACGAGCGGATGAATGTTTGGGCCCATGAGAAAACAGCGAGAGAATGTAAGGCGATGAAGTTGGTATGGAAGACGAGGGTACTAAGGAGTGTGAGTCCATTGCCAAACGAGGGAAGGAGATGCGGAAGGAGGGACACGAATACCATATGCAGAGGGTGGTGACAAACGAGGGTACGCAAAAGGGGGGTAGTATGTGCATGTCAAGCAGGATGCCCCAGAAACGCACCCCACTCTGCACTCAACAGACGAACTCCTCTACTCTGCCCTCCTAATCCTGTGCCACGAACCTGTCCGCCACCCGGACTGAGTACACAGCCGGGGCGTTCCGGATGTGCACGCAGTCCGGCCGAGTCTTCCCGATGCAGAGGCCACGGTGGGGCTTGCAAGGCCTAGGCTTGGCTGGGCGAAGGTGGTCTCCAAGAGACTCGTGCTGCTCGAGGAGCAGTGGGAGGGGGATGCGGGCGCCCTCGCGAGGGATAGAGAGGTGGAAGCTGAGCAGGGCGCTGTCAATGAAGAAGTCGACCCAGTCACTTCGAATAGCTGTGACGCGCTGGACCATGCCTGCCGATACGACTTCCATGATGGTAGCGCCAGGGTCGTCAGCCCGCTGGTGTATCTCCACCCAGTCTCCAAGCCCAATGCGATGCGCTGGCATGCAAACCGCGGTGTAGGAGCAATGTTTGGAAGGATGACCCGTGTGGCAGTCGGTGACGACGTGGATATGCTTGGAAAGGAAGTCGAAGGTGAGAGGGTATTCTTGCTGGAAGAGGGTAACGGAGGATGCTAACGACTTGACATCGCTAGGTGTGATGCGCTGGGGTGCAGCAGGACGAGGAGGCAAAGAACGCATGATGGGATAGAAATGTTGGCATGGAATGCTAGGGAGGAAGAGTGCTCCGCCCCATTTATAAAGGGGGAGGTGAGTGGCGTGGGTAAGAAGCACGCGCGTCGCTTAGCCTGCACACTAGAAAGGCCTAGAAAGACCTAGGGGGGGAAGCGCCCATGCAGGCGCTGGGCGGGCGAAAGAAAAGGCCAGAGAAGTACCCAGAGCTTGGGGCCAGATAGAGACAGTGGCCGCAGGAGAGAGAAAGAGCTTCGGCTTCTTCCGAACTCCGGCATCGACCATAGACCTCGCTCTGCGGCTGTGTTCGTTCCTCGCACCGCCCCAGACCTACTATCTATGGGCTTGCCTTTCTCCAGCGCCACTACACACTGCTCATGTGAATCGCTAGTGCACAGATAAATAAGGGAACAGCGTCCCGCAAACTGACATATGAATGCAATAGCGACGAGGTACAAAGGTGAGGGTGAGGGCAAGGGAGACGCTAAGGTTGGGGGGAGCCTGCGCCGCAGGCTTCCGGCGCCAAACACATCCTAATGAAAAGGAAATCCAGCCACAGCGATACCCAACTCTCTAGGAGCCCAGTGACACATCAGCTGTTGCTAGATTCCCACACAATTAGGAGCTGGGTGCACCTTAGCGAACCGGCGGCATAGCGTAGCGCAAGAAGGCCCCGTGCACAGGTGGCTTTGCTTGTATCCATGGTGTGATGATTGCTGCATGCCGCCGCATGTAGACCAGAAAGGCATCACTTGCCCACCTGCCCTTAGCCCGCATGACCTCGAAGGGCAAGCCACGGATGAGATACTCCACTGTGCTGCCGATGCGAAAGCCATGGCACTGCTTGAAGGGAATGTCCGCATCCGAGAAAGCCTTCCTGATGCGCTTGACGAAGTGAGCTTTGGCTAGCGGTACCCGCGAGCCGCTAGCATCCATATAGGCAAATAGGTGTTCGCCTTGCCCGGGCGCATTGACCCAGTGGATGCTCTCGGTTTGATTGTCCTTCATGGACTTCGAGCGGGGAAGCTTGATGGACGTGACTTCACCCCAGTCGTCGAGAACCTCCCTCGAGACGCACTTGATAGTCGGATTACGGGCTGCGTCGAACTTGGTGGTTTTGGTGGTGAGCTCGCCGGTGCGACCCACTCCATAAAAGAGGGATGTGGCGCAGGCCCACACGGATGCATCAAATGGTGAGGCAAGGTTGAGGTGCTCGCGAATAGCGACCAGGTCGGCGACCGTATACGGCTCTCGGGGCTTGACTTTGCACGCGGCTGGGGCGAGGCGTGCTCCGGCTCGGAACAGGAGATCTGCATGCGCGGGGTCGATCCGCCAGGGTTGACGGTGCAGGATGTGCCAGGCATGCACCCCGGAAACGTAGTTGGCAATGGTGCTCTTTGAGTACGCGCCGATGAAGGATGACATGAAGACTAGCAGCAGCTCTGGGCTAGCTGGGCATCGTTCGGCCTCCGGTATCCCCTTCGCGTCGCACATAACATGGAACGCCAGCAGCCCGGAGCCATACGTCTCCAGCGTGCCCATCTCGAATCCCTCTCCGAGGAGTGCGAAGACGCGCCTTATGTCTTCGTCCGTCAGAGAGCCCGACGTGGCTATGGCGCGTAGGGGTGTCCAGAGCCTTATCCGCTCCCGCGCGAAGCAATGTGGGCGGAGCAATGATGGTGATGGCGCGAAACCCAGCTTGTACGGCTTTGGCTTGTTTGACCCAACGGGCGCTGTAGGAGGCGGCGCTGGCTGTGCTGCGACGTGCGCGGGGCTGCGCTGGGGCGTGACAGCTACGAGCGGGGGAGGGGAAACTGCGGGGCCGCCTTGTGACGCGCCGTGTGTGGGGGAGAGAGCGCGCGTTGAGGGCACCACGTCACCTACGCTTGGGCGCACTGCTGCCTGCGGAGATGGGATCGTCGAAGCCTGCGAGGAAAGGACGGAGCGCGGGAGGGAGAGATATGGGTGGGAGGAGGAGGTGGGTTGGGGGGTATAACCCTCTGGATGGGTTGTCTGCTGGGTTGTGCTCACTACGGACGTATCGCGTATGGACGACACGGCCGTCGGGAGCCAGGAGTGAGTGAATTCGCTTGAAGACGTCATTGACTTGACGTTGCCGACTGCGTCCGTTCCACCACCCTTCGACAACACCCTTGTTGTCCCCATAGACGGCGAGCTGTGATGGAGGGGGTGGAAGCGCTCGCATCGATAACAGCGCTCGAACGAGGAGCTCGAAACCTACCGCTTCTGCCCAGCCGATATCGCGCCCGTCTGCTTTCCAACCCGGTAGCAGCCGCCATGCCCTCCAATGACCTGCGATCCAGATACCGATGCCCACGCCGGAGCTGGCGTCGGAGAAAGCGTGCGTGTCGACGACGGTTGTGGGCGCGGAGATGCGGCGTACGAGGTGCTGAGCCAGGGTCTGCTGCCACCAAGATAGGTCATTCTCTGTGTCGCGGGGCGGAGTGCGCGGCTTGAGTTCGTCGCCCGCTGGGAAGAAGGAGAGGAAGACTTCGAGGTTGGTGAGATACGCGCGGCCTTGCGGGACAACGCGAGTGGTGTGAAGCAGCTTGCCGTACAGCTTTTGGGCGTCGCTGAGAACATGCGTTTGGGAACGTTGCCATTCCTGGATTGCGCCGAGATATTTCTCACGCTTCCGGCGCGGCAGGCTAATAGCTCGCCGCTCGAGGTCCCAATCGAGTCCAGTGAACTCGAAGGCCGTCGCGAACAGCTTGTCCTTTTCGAGCTGCCATGGAATGCCCAGCTCATCGGACACGATGTCTATGTCCGCTAAGCAGCATGTAAACTCCATATCGCACGGTAGACGGGGCGACGCGGAGGAGAGGTCTTGTATGGGGAACATCATGTCGTCGTCAAATTCCTCCGCTTTCCCTCGCTCTAAAGGCTGGCCTCCGTACCAACGGCGCCCACCGCTGGTCCGCATCCCTCCACCTAGCCTGATGTGTTCTCGCCACTTGCGCCGCTGATTGTTGTACTCTACGAGCAACTCTCGTTGAATGCGAATGAATACATGGTCGTCAACCCATTTGGAGATCGGCCCGAGGCCGCGCGAACGCATGATATCCACCGCTGCGTCTTGAAGATTTCCGTACACCCCGGCCATAGACGCGGTGCCAAAGCTGCCATTTGTGTCAATCGCGTAACGGTCCTCTTTGTTGTGCAGCCTGACGACTGCCGCCCCCCATTGCGACGGGTGCAAAGGGATTGTGCGGTAGGCCTCCGAGACGTCGCGCACCGCACCTTCAGACCCTGGTGGGAGATGTGTAACTACCCAGCGAAAAATCTCGAAGGTGCTCCACGAGCAAGGGTAATCATCCGAAGATATGTAAGAATTGACGGAGGGGTACGAGGTAGATGGGGAATGCGGGAACGAGAAATTCTGTATCAGACGGAAAGATTCGGGTTTGTGGGGTTTTGGGATCAAGGATAAGGGGGAGGACTGTACAGGTCCAAGGAGGCTAACCGCTTCTGCCAGTGAGACGGGCCCTAAGTACCTGCCAGAAGAAAATTCATGTGTGATGATGCGCTCAAATTCCGAGGTGTGCTCGCCGAGGGATAGACTATTGGGGGGAACGTGTGTGGAGCCCAATGGGGGAAAACCGATGCAGAAACCGAGAGAAATCGAACTTGGTAGAGTGGGGTACTTTCCCGACAACCCTGCACGTGTTAACGCGAGCGTCCACGTGCCGGCATGGTACGGTGTGTTAGGCCTACGCTTTCTCAGCGCGAGGGCAGCCATCAGCGCCGTGATCCGATTTTCCGCAACCGGAGCACTCGTGGTTGTGGTGAGCGGCGCGGGAGGAGCAGCCCCCGGCGCGCTGCCAGTCGAGGCAGAGCTCCCTTCCGTCGGGGGACGTGATAGCGCCGCGCTCCGTTCGCCTGCACCGCGCGATCGATCCGTCCCAGAGGGTGGGCGAGGTACACTGCGCCACTTGGTGGGGCTGGCGGCTAAGGCAGATGGCACAGATGGCACGCTTTGCGCTGCCGCTGCCCGACGGTCCTGCCCGCCCGCTGGAGCCTGTACTGGGCCGAAAGGAACGCCCTTCAGACCGCTCGGGGCGGTCAAAACGGCTCTTCTTCGTCTCGAACTCTCCGCCTGCTTTGACCGCCGCCGGGGGACGGGGAGGAGAACGCGACCGTGCGTGTTTCCGGCTGCTGTACCCTCCGGCGTGCGTTTTCGCGGCCTCCGTCGCTACATCCAGCCTGTGGAGGCTCTCTCTTTGCAAGCGGGAGAGGAGTTCCTGCTCGATCCTGGCCAATAGTGTGTCGTTGATATTGGATATGTTGAATAAGCCTACGTGGGCCTTGAGCGCGTCAAACCAGGCGCGACGAATACGCGCGTGGTAGAGGATGGCGATGCTTTGTCCGTGCTCTCGCCGCAAAATTGGCAGAGTCTCCAGGTGGTAATAAAACGCGGCCATGGCGTCGATGTGTTCTCTTGGCCATTGGCATGCGGTGATAACCTCGAGGAACTTGGTTCGGCCTACCAAAAGCTGCGACCACGTTAGGTCGTGATCGGGGACAACTTTCTTGGAGGGGATCAGGGCGGTGTTCGGCTTGAAGGCGATGCCGTGCTCAGTCCTGACCAAGCCGAGGCCATCATCCGCGGACGAGGTTTGTGAGGCGGTCTCGAGGCAGCCTTCTACCGTGCAGTACCACAACTCCGTGTACTCCGGGGTTTTCTTCGCCAGCTTAGCGAGGACGTACGCCGACACGCTGGGTTCAATGTGGTCTGGCGGCAGCAAATCCGGCGGGAAAAAATCGAGGACGGGGCGTGCGTCGTCTCGCTGCGCCTTGAGCTCCTGTTCTTTTCGCGCTCGATCCTCTTCGCGCGCCGCGTCCTCCGCCGCGGTTTGCGCGACGTGCTGCTGCCAGCTTGCGACGCGCTGACCGTGTCCGACTTGCCATATAGCGTTGAGCCTCGTGATGGCTATGTCGTCGTCCTCTCCTGCGCCTGTGATAGCTGCTCGCAAGGCGTCGTGCTGCGCGAGGGAGTAGTCGGGGAGTGTCTCGTCTCCTGGATCTGTAGGTACTTTGTCAGCCATTCCCTGGGTCACTTTGAGCGGTAGAACTGCCTGGATAAGTGGGATGGGAGGGCGGTAGTGATAGCAAATAGCGAACAAAAGAAAAGGCCAGAGAAGTACCCAGAGCTTGGGGCCAGATAGAGACAGTGGCCGCAGGAGAGAGAAAGAGCTTCGGCTTCTTCCGAACTCCGGCATCGACCATAGACCTCGCTCTGCGGCTGTGTTCGTTCCTCGCACCGCCCCAGACCTACTAATGACCTGGGGCAACGCACGCCAATTCAAACTCCGAAAGCGTCCACGGCGTTTCGACGTGTCGAGCCTTTCTCCACTTGCGAGGATGGTCTGCACAGTTCCCAGCGACCTCGCACACAAATAAAATAGTTTGAGAGCATGTAAAATCATCTAAAATAGCATTGTTCATTTTGTTCAGAGCAGAAGTTCAAAATTGTGCGTTTAAACATCGAAGTACGTCAGGAGTGAGCTCCTGAAGACATATATTGCAATTCCGTTCTGAACAAAACCGATAAACCGATTTTAACTGATTTATCGTCGAGGCCTTTCGAGCCATCTTGCGATGGTTCAACTCATCTCGAATTTCTTTGTACGACGTCCAAACACGTTCTTTTGGCAGCGACACGTGTTATGTAAGCGTGTTTATCGACGCGTCGCGTCTCCCGTCTCGATGTCTTCCTCCTTCAACACACCTCAACACAACCCTCTAGAACGCGTTTTCGCGTCTTTCGCTCCTTTTATATTTATCTCTATGGTATATCATATTGCCTAATGAGCCCCCATCTCCCTTTTCTGCGAAAAAAACCGCGATCTTCAGCACAAAAAGCATCTGTTCAAGCTGCCCGGGTGTTTGCACACAGTCCTGTCAAGGAGAACCACCCCCCAAGCCCAACAACCACGAGATCCTCGTCATCTAATTCAAGTATCAGCAACTCAGCATCAAATGTACTCAAGTCTGTGCAGGAGAAGCTGGCAGAGGCCCGGAGAAAGGTCCACAATGTGACCCGGCAGGTTCTCCGAGCGCAGAATGGGCAGAGGAAGCTGAAGGTGCACATCGACCGTGTAGGGTGTTTCAATATACTAATACATGCTCTAGGAGGAGAACTATCTGCTTCATCGAGAGCTCAAGGCCTTGGACCGGAAGAATGTTGCCAATGCTCAAGCTCACATCCCACACATCCCAACTACATCACCATCCAAACCCCAAGCCCGGCCATCTCCCGCGTCACCACCCACTTTGTCACGATCCAAACGCGATCAAGGAGTGCAGCACACAACCCAGCTCATTTCAAGATTGCGGAAGAAGAACGATGCGCTCCGCAAACGCGTTGCACGCGGCCTCAAAAGTCGCCCGAAGGCCATCGAGCGCGCGCTTGCAAGCGCGACAGTAAAAGGGATCAAGACATTCGTTCTCAAGGAGAAGGGGATATTTACGGACAAAGTACGCCGTCTGGTGCGATCGCTGGTGCAAGATGGCCTTCCATTTCGCAATGTCTCGCGCGTTATTCGCCGAGTTCTAAGGGTTGTCGGCATCGAAGTTGTCGGCGACATTGATCGGCACAGCGTGCGGCGCATCAACCTCGAGAGCCGTGTTCTGTCCGATCTACAGGTCGCCAGCGAGCTTCAGCAAGCAACGGGTACGTGCCCTCCGGCCTTGGTCGTTGTTGTATACTGATTTGGTGGGATCTCCAGCCTTTACCGTCGTGGGCGATGGAACCTCGCACAAGAATATACATTACGAGACAACATTTCTCGATATCAAGCTCCCAGACGATGGCTCAACCGGAGAACCGGCCACTCGCGTCAAGCGTATGCTTCCACTAAGGACTGCCCCCGACCACATGAGTGCGGAGCAGCTGCGCGGCTTGAAGCAGCGCATTCTTGACCTCATCGACCTCCACAACCGAAGCCCCCTCGGTGCCAATAACCCGATCGCTCTGGCCGAAATCCTTGCCAAGCTCAAAGGCATGCTCAGTGACCACGCTAACGACCAAAAGCGGCTGGCAGAACTCATCGAAAATCTCAAGCGTGATGTGGATCGGGAGCAGCGTGGTCGAGACGCGCTTGCAACGTTGTCAAACCTCGAGTTCGTCTTGTTTCTGCAAGGCTATACAGAGCAGTGCATTCGCAACGCTGGAGGGATTGACGCATGGGAGCGGTTAGACGAGAAGGAACGGATGACCCACGCAGGGCACGCTCGGGGTGCTGCTCTTCGGCAGCTTGGCCAGGAGCGCTTCGATGCACTCAGTGATGAAGAACGGCGTTGGATAGATCTGTTTATCTGGGCAGGATGCGGAATGCACAAGGAGATGAACACATTCAAATGGGGTGCGCGCAAGATGAAAGAATGGTGGTCATCAGATGAAGCAGTCGAGTCGGGTGCAGTGCCGCCCCTTCTTCTATTCAACAAGGACAATGCTGCCGCCGTTTCCGACAAGTCCGCATCATCATCGAAGGTGCGCGCTGAAGCTGTCTCCACCGGTGGTGGCATCAAGACCACCGAGCTCGCCGGCGCGTACTTTCGGCACAAGAACTCGAAGAAAGGCCAGCAAGACCATTACCGTTGGTTCTTCCAGATCACCCTCAGCTACGTTGTACAGTTTCCGGACACCAGCAACACACGATTCGGGACGTTCGGCGAAGGTGCTGGTGAACTACTCGTTCACCTAGACATCTACGCCGAGTTCCTCTTGATTGTACGCGATACCAAGGAATCCGGAGACTTCAATCACTTAGAACAGAATCTACACAAGGCTCTCTGTGATCCCCCCACACTCACCGAACTCGCAGTTCTCACCCTCTACTCCCAAGCTATCAGCCACCCATATATGCGCTATATTCGAAGCGCTGACAATGCTCTCCTCCTTGGCCCCTACCATGACCATGTTCTCTCACACTGTCAATCCCTGCTCAACGACCCGACAATCCTTCTGACCACCGAAAGTCAAGCCTACTCCACAGCGACACTTGACGGTCAAAATTGGGAACGTCCCGAGGCCATCTATGCCATACATCGGCTCCGTCAAAGTGGCCGTCTCCCTTTCCTTCAGCCCGTCCTGCACGCATTTCTGCGGGGCGCACTCAAGGGATGGAAGCGGTTCACAACGGAGTTTGCACCTGGAAGCCGTATCACCACTGCTACACCTGCCGAGCTTGAAGCTGCAGCGTCAGATGCAGCAAACGATCTTTCGGAGGGATCTTTTGGCTGGTTCCGAGATGGGCACCATTCAAAGCCAAGTATGACACTCGAGAGCTGGAACGCAAAGACCGTTCACAAGTTCAATGGCACGGATAAATGGGAAACTGCTGCCCTTGACAACACTCCTTCCCTTTCGTCATTCGTTCGCAAAGAAGGACGGGTCCTCGATAGTGCCGTACAGGATAGGGCTGCTCGTGCAGAGCATGTGGAGAGTATGAAGAGGAAGCGGGTACAACTCCTTGAAGATCGTGTGGCAAAACGACAGCGAGATGATGAGCGCAAGGCAAAAGTTGAAGCAATTAATGTCAATCTCAATCCAGAATATTGGTCCAACCCCGACAACTTCTCGAACATCAAGCGGGCAGACATTATCTCACATCTCTCTTGGCTACGGGTTCCAACACGACAGATCACAGTGCCAAAGGGTGCCTCTTCTCTGAAGAAGGAAGCAGCTCTTGAGGTGCTTGTCGCTATCTTGAACGGACTCACGGAGAAACAGCGGCAGGAATTGATTGAGTCGGCCCTAGTACCAAATTGACCATAAGCGACATAACTTTGCACGTACTACTCTGTTCAGCTGTATGTATTGATTCATGTGTTTACTAAGTAACCCTCTAGCATGTTCTTTTTGAAAACAGCTGAGCAACGGGTGTGTGAATGATCAAATAATGAGATGCACGCACTGTGACCATGTTTCGACGCGACTTCAGGTCACATGACCTGGACACTTTTCGAACCGGCGTTGCCCCAGGTCACTACTAACAATGGACAGACGCGATCATGTGACTGTCCCTCCAGTCCACAGATACACTGCATGATACAGACGGTATCCAAGCGTCACAGGAGGAAGATACACGGAAACCGGAACACGGGACTCTACATGTAGCGTAGGAGGTGGGGTCAATGAACGAGCGCGCGTACGGCAACTTGAACAGCGAGGGAGCACGCACATATCTCGACAGCAGGGGCCTTCTTCGCATGCCCATCACGGAGCCACCGTTCGATCTTGTCCAGCCCGTACCAGTCATTCTCTTCCGCGGCTGTCTCCGAATCGTTGCTCCAGGGCATGGTCCCGAAACACAGGGAGAGCGGCGAGCCCATCGGTACGCACGAGCCAAAATCGATGATGATCGGTCGGCCGCGGGCGTCGAGGGCGATGTTGGTCGGGTTGATGTCGTTCTATCGTGATCCCACGCGGCGTACGCGCCGGCCCCTGTTTTTGAGATGGAAGGGGGTTAGAGCGTGAGGAGGCACGTACGTGAACGAGGGAAAGACCGTGCAGATGCGTCAGCCCGCTCCTGATGCCTTCGACGATATCGCCCACGTCGATCGACTCGCCGGTGTCGATCGCGGTCTGGAGAGTCTTGGGGTAGCGCTTGAGACACAACGCTTGGATGCGTCCGTCCTCGGTCGGAAGGTATCCGCGATACTCGCAGATGTTCGGATGGGGATGCGCGGACAGCCGTTCGTACACGCGCGCCTCGCGCACGACGGTGTCGGCGACGTACGTGAGGTCGCGCTGATGGGGTAGGAAGACGAGGGGTTTGATGAGCTTGACGAACGTATCCTCCGGCGCAGGCAGCTCGGAAAGTGTCAGGTCGCTGGGGGCGGACGCCTGGTAGAACGCCTTCGGGACGCGCGTCGCTTGCGCGCTCAGAGCCTCGAGCTCCTCGGGTTCGTACGTCCTGGGATCCACGGGGTGATGGGTAGCGGTTCAGTTCGCCAGATGCATCTGACCCGACTAATAGTCGGGGGTCAGATGCATCTGTCCCAACTAACCCCACAGGGCGGCCGTGACACGGTCCCATCTGGCCGGGGGCGACAGATCTGTCTGTCTCCCCCCGGCCAGATCCATCTGTCGCGCCCTCCCTGACAGATCCATCTGGCCGGGGGCGACAGATCCATCTGTCTCCCCCGCGGCCAGATCCATCTGTCGGGACGCGTCCAACGCCTGGACGCGTCAGCATCAACCTCGCTCGCCACGCGACCGACGTCTTACACGCGTGCTTCGCACGTCGTGCCACCGTCGGCCGCGTTCAGCCGGGTTGAACGCGTCCGAATAGCGTGGCGGGAGGAGGGGGGACGGGGGTTCGCGAGCGTGCGCGCGCGCGTTGCTCGGCGGTGGCGGCGGCGGCGAACGCGAACGCGTCCCGATAGCGTGGCGAGCGTGCGAGTGGGGGACGGCGGCGGCGGGATACGGAAACAGAGTGGTGATTGAGAAACCTAGCTACATACACGTCGGCTTTGACCTCCCCGCGTCTCGACTATAACCGCTCCTTTCCCCCCCACCCACAGCCTACTCGTCTCCGCACACGGAGTCTTGCACCGTGTCGAGCGCCGCGTTGCCGGCGGTTTCGTCGAGATCCACCTGGGCGATCTTGATGCTCCTGAGCGGACCGAGTTTGCTGAGCTTTCGAAGCCGCTCGAGTTCCGCGTCCCCGCTGGCTTGCACGACGACGTAGCGGTAGAAGACGCCGCCGCTCTTGAACAAGGTGCCCCACTTGAGGAACAGGCCGGCGCTCGCCGTGTCGCGGTCGTTGGTCGGCCAGAAAACGCGCCCGGTCGTGCCGTCGAGGAAATCCCGACGCATCTTCCCTAAGACGCCGTGCTAAAAGCGACGAACAGTCAGCGTTTTCTCGCGACCCACAAACGGTGCATCTCACCTTTTCCATCGCCGGCCGCACGACGTTCTTGAAGTGTTTTGTGATGCCAAGATACATCTGAAAACCAATGTTAGTCCTGATGCTTTCTGGTTGCTTTACAAGGCTTACCTTCTTATATTGGTGTTGGAAGTGGAGTGCAACAGAGGCAGGAGTGAGGGTAGGAGTGAGGGCAGGAGTGAGGGCAGGAGTGAGTGAGAGGGTAAGAGTCAAGAGGGAAGAGAGAAGAAGAAAAAAGTGAAGAAGCAACAGTGCGAGAACGAACGACCAATTGAGGACGAACGGCAAAGCGAGAACGAACTCGAGTGCCACAGCGTCAAGTGTTCAAATCCCGCCCTTGCGCACGCAAACCCGTCCGTCCGTCCCGAGACCAACGACCTGTGCATGAAGGGCAATTCACAGCAAGCTAAAATACAGATTAAAGGGCATAAGTCGCAGGGCAATTCAACATGAAACCCGAGACTAAACGTGACTTGTCGCCGAAAGGTTGTTGAGCGCAACGCTCGCTTCTCATGTCTAAGTCGAAGACGCTCCTCCTGGCGCTAAAAAAGGGAAACAGAAATCAGATACGTCGTGAATCTCGAAGTGCAGGGTTATATCACTCGCCATTCACATGTCTCGTCCATGCATTGCATGCATGACTCGGGCAAAAAAATATGTTCCCGCTACGGGTGTTTAGATGCGAGACAGCCCCCGTTCGTGCATCGTCAGATCCGATCCATGTTAATCCTTGTCTTGAAAAGACCCGCACTCCTGTCCAGTAGCCGTCTTTGCCCCCTAGCCTCACGAGCCTACACGAGGACGAAGATAGCCCCGGGATCTTTGAATTCATACATCATATCGGAATTCAACAAATCATGGAAGTGCGTCGTGGTCAGACCAATGTACCGTCTCCACCTTTCCCTTGAACTTCTCCAAACTCCTAACCAACAGCCGGTCGTACCCATGGGCTTGTCTGACACATCATGTCAGTCCCCAATGCCTGAGGCACCTGTGAAAGACCTACTTTGCTGCGTAAGCACCCGCCCCACCCTTCCCTGCCCCTCTCAGCTCTGTCGCGCGCGCCTCCCACTCCTCCCGTTTGGCCAGAAAAAATCTCGCAATGCGCCGCATCTCCTCCTCCAACAGATTCTTCTCTTCCTCCCATCTCATCAAGAGTGCGTGGGTGCGGAACCAATGTACTTTGAGCACTAAAGTCACGTAAGTGAGGCCCATGCGCATTCGTGGTGACGCACTTACTTTTCCCGCAGTACTCGCGCAGCTTTCCATCGCCTTGCTTCTCCACAAAAGAGAAGTCGCTCCATACCCAGGATGGTGTCTTTTTACCTTGGCCCAAAGTCTCAGCATCCGACGCCACTGCGAACGCGGTCACGTCTTTCGCCGCCAGAGCGCGATATGTTTCATCATTTGCCGCCATACCCAGCGCCAACATCGCCCGCCTAGCCCGACGATACGTGTTTGCCGCGTCGGTCACCGCTGTCCTCTTCCGGTTCTGTTTGCGCTGCTCCCGTGTATTTGCTACGGTGCCCGACAGACCCCGCGCGCCCCGCCGCATCGCGTAGCTGGTAATCAGCTGCGCTCGAAGCTCGTCTAGCGCCGCATCCGCATACCCTTCCCGCAACTTTAGTTCCAGCGTGGCCGCCTCTGCAGTCTCCGGCGCGGAAAGGATCGTCCTCCCCCACCGCGATGGCAGATCAACGCTGGCAGCAGCGATCTCTTCCCACTTGGATCTCCGCACACGACGTCCTGTGCCTACGTCCGCCGTCGTCCGCTTCCGTTTTGAGCCAGTCTTCACCGTCAAAGCGACGTCTTCCGTTTTCTCGTCTTCAACGTCTTCAACGTACTCTCCCCCCGACGTCGTCGTCGTCCTATCCTCGCCGGTGGCCTTCACTTTATCTAAGTAAGCCTCCTGCATGACCCGCCAAGTTTCAAACCTCTCCAGCCAACCCACCCTTGCCTCCTTGGTCGCCTTCAGTGTGGCTTCTGGATCTTCCTCCAACAGCTTAAGTGTACGCACTCTGCCATCATTCTCAGCCCAGACATCGTCACCGTATAAAAACGTTTCGCATACCTGCTTTCCTCCAAGGCGATACCTTCCGCGATCGTCCCCACCAGACCAACCATGTTGTGCATGCTCTGCACAGAGGCGGCGTCCGTGATCATGGCAAGAGCATCCTTCTGAGTAAAAGCTGTGCTCGTCAGTTCATAGCGTGGCGTTATGAGCGAGTATGATGCTTACTCGACTTCTCCTTTTTCTCGGCCTCGTAGGGATTCTTCAAAGTCTTGTGATTCTTCACGTCCACCACCTTTCGCATCCAATCCGCCTCTTCCGCCTTCCACTCTGCCAGGGTGTCGGCAGGGACGCTCTTCTCCACGTCGTCCACCACCTCTCGCACGATGTCGATCTGTTCCACGGCCTCGGTGTGTTTTCTCACCGTCAGTGTAGCTGCGTGCTTTGTTAGCTGCCGCCCTCGACTATGAGCAAACCCTGCTTACCTATCCCCACCGTCCGCCGGTAGTTCATGTCCCCATGGTGGTCGTTGATACGATCGTGCCTGTGCCCAGAAGTCATCTCCCGCGTGCTTGCGGCAAGGGCGCTCAGCGTCGACCATATTCGTTCTTGAGCTTCGCCATCCGTTCGCCCCGAGCCGGGCAGAAAGTTAAAAGAGAACAAGTACCGGCAGAGCGCGATGTGCGCGGGTAGGTGAAACTTGCCCACTCCCAGGATCGTGAAGGGAAAATCCAACGACGGGAGAGATTTGAAGTCCCGAGCTTGTTCCTTGAACACCTCCAACCGACTCTCGAAGTTTATGCAGTGCTGACAGTTGATGTCGTATCCCCGCACGTGCATGTCTAGCTCCATCCACCGCTGCAGTCCAGAAGCCAGGGAGAAGTCTACATTCACAAACCTGCTCTTCCATCAACGCTCGTTCCCGAACACTCCAAAACGCCCAGCTCACCTCTCTCCTTTCTGCAGATCCACTCCGCCGCCGGGAAGAACGAACATGTGTCTCGCACAAGACAACCCCATCGTTCCAGAGATATTACCCCAGTATCCACCGTATCCCATCGCCCCTAATCGGTGGCAAGTCGACGGCTGCGTCGCAGGTAATTAAGCATTCTGTCGTCAATCGAATAATTCCCCACGGCGCGCTCACCTCCGGCTCCAGGGGACCCAGCATCTCTTGGTATTTCTGGAAGTCTTCCTCGTCCGCGAAATACCCAGCTCCAGTCGTCAATGGTATGTCGTTCCGATCCAGTGGTTTAATCTTCTGGGTGAGTTGGAAGTTCCCGTCGATGGCGTGGAACAATGCGTCCAGATACCTACAATCCGTCAGAGAGGAAAAGGATGGACGGCGGTCACTCTGCACCTCAAGTGTGCCTCTCGTCTGATCTTGGGGTCCATGTTGATGCCGGGTTGAGGACAGGAGGGACACAGCACCGCCAGTGCACCTGCTTGAAGTCGTTCCCCGGCCTTTGCGCCGTGCCGACGCACGAGTGTCAGATAACTATGCTCACGGTTGGACGTCAGGAATTCTCTGTAGCGATCCTGGCGTTCGTGGCATGTCAGCCATCGCCACCCTTCCCAGAGGATCCGAGACAGACGTACCACGACCTCGTCGAACAGCACACCGTCGGTCAACCTCTCCAAATATTTCACCCACTCCTCCCCGTTGACTTGCGCATGGCACGATATGAGCAAAAACTTGTCAAGCATTCGGATGGTGAAGGCCGTCCCGGGCTGAACCCAAGACGCTGGGAACAGGCCAATGGAGATCAGCTGCATAGACTCTGCGGTCGGTGGCTTTCCTCCCTCGCTAGGGCAGGCACAATACCCAACATATGCCACCTGGAAACCATCTTCAGTCCCGACCACCGTGCGCCGCGGCTCCCGCAGCGTCCGCGGGCAGCGACTCTGGCGATGTCGTGTGTAGATTACCATGCCCAAGTCCCCCAAGGTCGTCCTCAACCAGCATCCTTTCCCGTCGGCCCAGCGTTGAATACGGTGAAGCGGGAGGGTCTTGTGCGAAGACACAATGCACGTTTGACATACCACGTCCGCGAAGAAGCACTCCTCGCACCGGAAGAGCTCGGCCACGCCCGCCTCCCGTTCGCAGGACGCGCAGGCCGCCGAGCGAGGAGGCGCCTCTCTGTTCAGCAGTTCTTCGTGGGCGGCAGGTGCATATTCCGTGAAGAACTGCGCCATGTGCTCCGACGGCGACTACAAACTTCAGCAAAGCGATGCACAGACACCAGGCAAATTGAACCCACAATTGTATTGTTTACCCTCGCTTTTTTGGCCGAGGGGTTTACGTTCTCTTTCGACGCGGAAGCCTTCCCTCCGACTTTGTTGGGCTTCGCGCTAGCCTGATGCCCGCCCAAGCTCTTTCCCACAACCGCTCCTTGAGTCCCGCTCCCCCACGCTTTCCGCGGAGTCGCAGCCATTCCACCCAGTCTAGAGGTTAGTGCTTGAGAGAAGCCCACCCCCTTCACCGGCGTTCGAGGCGTCGCACCCAGTCGAGAGTTCAGGCCTTGAGGTAAAGGTGTGCTTTTCACCGGCGTTCGTGGAGCCGTGGCCAAGACCCGCCGGGATGCCACACCCGGGTCGACTGTCTTCTCGCTCGCCACTGGGAGGAAGTTGTGAGGTGTGCCGCCTTCTGACATGGTAGACGTCGATGCGTAGGAGAGCTGCTGCGTCAGCGGTCACTCGACGCATTTCCCCTGCATCATCTGTGCATCCAATTTGCTCTGCTCCCGTCCTGAAATCTTTCCCCGATCACCCCGTTGCTAGTGGTATGTCTCACATTCAGTATTTCGCTCCAATTACACATTTCCAATTCCCCGATCCTCGATCCACCCCCCCACACCCCCCTCACAATCTCCCCTTCGGCGGCGGCAGCGGCGCCGCTGATTCTCAACGTCAGCCCGGATGTGCACTCTCAGATGAGTGTACTTACCGTTCTGCTCCTTCTGCAACCCACGCCAATACGGCTCCACAGACTCGCCGTCCGTCCGCCCATACCCATGCCACCCCGGGTGGAACTGCCATCGACCCGCCTCCGCCCGTACGGGAGGCAGCAAGGCGCAGAGCTCATAGAATTTCTTCCAGTCCCTGCGTCCTCGGTTAATCAACACTCCGTCGAGCGACGTCGAATCACGTACCGGGGCTGGCAGTCCAATAATGCATCGATCTCGGCGACAATGCGCATGTTCGCGATTCTCTGCTCGTCCGTCATTCTGAGGTGTCCGGGATGTGAACGCCACGCGTGCAAGAGGTCCTCCCAAAGAAAAGCCCGGCCTTTATATCTTAAACGTCAGCTTGCCGTGCCTGGGTTGAATTTCGTTTTGGTGCCAGCTCCACGGTACATCGACCACCAGACGTCTGCAACGCACTCGAGCCGACGCTCTTAGATCGGAACAACCCATGAGACGAGATCCACTCACCGACCTCTCCATAGCTGTTTGACTCGACTTTGTGCGCATTTGCGTGTCCGCTAGCACCGAGATACAGGCCTACCACCAGGAGTTGTTACAACTTGTCCAAGCTCGTAACCGTCTCAACGACGCTGCCACAGATCGTCACCGTCTCGACGGCATAGCCTCGACGGTGCCACAGATCGTCACCGTCCCAACGGCATAGCCTCGACGGTGCCACAGTTCGTCTCCGTAGATACTTGATACAACCGTCGCCGAATGTACATATATTTACTCGACCTCCTTTCCTATAAAAGGAGGCTCAACGAGCGAGCTATTCCCCAGCTCGTTCTCTTTGTAAATACAGGACTGTTCTGAATAAGAACCTCCTCTTAAGCACTAAAGAGAATCCTAAGCATACTAAGTCGATAGGCTCGCCTAAGTCTTCCGCGAAGACTTACTGCTTTATCTATCGACCTTCACTTTCGTATAAACCGAGACGTCTGGATCACCTGATCCCACCTCTCACGCGTAAGAGTACTGTAGCCTGAGCCGCTTGTCACGTGATAAGGACCGTCCTTAACACTAGAACGAGCTCTCCTCTACACTAGCTCACCCTACAGTTTGGCGCAGAGCGTCAAACGAAACACCCACCACGGAGTCAGCGGAACAACCCGCTGAAAAAAGACCATCAGATTTTGAGATCCCTCAACTCCAATCAAACTGCAGTCGAGACTTCCCTAACGGAAACGAAGATCATCGCTGGACATTTGACCCCTATCATCTCCTTTTCTACTACGACGGAACCCTCATTGCGAAAGAAAGCAAAGGGACATACGCATACCAGTGGAACCCACCCATATACAGATACAACCTTCCCCCAGCAGCAGAATACTTCAAAGATAGATCCAAAAGAGAAAAGGAAGACGGAAGCTACGACAATTCACATTGGAAGCGCCCAGATTATTCAAGACCTCATATCGGGCCCCTCTCATCAGAAGAACTCTGGAAACACCCGGACGCACAGAAAGTCGAAGAGAAACCTTACACCGGGAATATTAAGGACTACTGGGAATTTGATCCCGATACCGACACAGCCGACACGACAACCGAACCACAGAACCCTCGAACCGAACTCCAGCATCCTCAAGAACCCGCAGCAGGCACACAACCTCCAGAAGAAACCGCGCCAGAACCTAAGAGAACTGTATCAAACCCCCAAATTAAGTCCGATTCCGGAAGAAGTCGAGAAGGCAGCCCAGCGAGCGCAGCAGAAACGGAAAGACATACAGAAGAATCAACAAGATCTCCATCAATTAAATCAGACAAAGACATCTTCGAAACCAGAAAAGGAAGACAAGGAAACCTATTCGGAAGACCAGAGAACATCACGACAATGGGAGACGCTACCACCTCGATACCCAACCCCGCCGCCACACTTAGCAATGTCCCCCCTGGAGAAACTAATATACCGCTCCAGACGCCTGCAACTCCAACACCAGCCGATCCCGCGAAACCAAGATATAAGACTCGATTCCCCATAGGATTCGGTTTAGGCGAACCAATAGGATGGAAAGCACCATCACCGCGACCATCATCGCCTTCCGACCGATCAGCTGATAATGAGAAAGGAAAAAAGGTTCAGGACTATGTATTCGGAAGAGGAGCAACCACAGATCTTCCGGAAGGACCGAGACACCCACCATGGCATTCACCACCGGGAGGAACAGGAACAATTGGATCTAAACCCGAAGACAAAGACAAAGGATTCAAACTGAACGCACTAGGAGTATACGACGGAAGAGACCGAGCGAAGGCAGCAAAATTCGTTGAACAATGCGTACTTCGCTTCATAGCATTCCCCAACGCATACAAAACCAACATGCGTAAGATAACCTTTGTACTCTCGCATCTCACAGATGGACCCGCCCTTCACTGGGCGTCCCTCTTAATAAGCAAGATCGATAAGATACGAGAGCGCGGCATAGATCCAGAAATGCATCTTCCATGGACGGGATTCCGTGACTACTTCTTAGAAACCTTTGGAGAAATAGACCCCGGAAGAGACGCTAGATTCAACATACAGCGCCTGGAACAAGGCACTATGGAAACCAAAGATTACATCACGGTCTTTAGAGACTATGCTATGGAAGCCGGTTACGATCATAAAGCATTGATCGACCAATTCAAGAGAGGACTACGCAACGATATAGTAGTCGAGATTCTCAAGAGAGATCACATCTCGAACGATATCGACAAATGGTATGAACTCGCACTGCGCATCGATAATAACTGGCGAGAAGCTCAAGCATTCCAACGACATTATACGAGACCAATGAACCCGACGAGTGATCTCACCCTCCTATACAAGAAACCGCAGCCGTACGTCCCATTCCGAAGAGTAAACGGAAATAAAGGGAATGTTACTACCGCCAGAGCCGCTCAGACCGGAAACAACAACCGAAGCTTCAGACGCCTTACCCCGCAAGAACGTACAGAACTTCAGAAATTGGGATCGTGCTTCTATTGTCGGAAACCAGGACATATCTCCAGGAACTGCCCAGAGAAACGTACCCAAACAACGATCAATGCACGAACGACGAACTTAACAGAGGAAGAATCCCCGATTGATCAGATCACCAAGCTTGTGAACAAGATGGACAGTGAAACGTTCGCACGCACTGCCAACATGTTCAAAGACAATCAGGGTTTTTGAATCGTCCTTCAACCGCGGCTGTTGAAAGGACACAGACAATGAACTTTTCAAATCGGTCTCCTGTGCAGGAAACAGGAGATGACGTAAATAGAACAGTGTATATAAGGTCATACCAAGATGGGGCAACGCACGCTCCATCAATTCATATACCTGTTACGTTTCATGGAAAGTTCCGTAAAGCTGCCGCAAAGGCACTGCTAGATAGCGGAGCAAGCAGCACCCTGATCCATCCAGATTTCGTACGAAAACACAAGATGAATCTGATCCAACTGAAGAAGCCAATACCGATATATAACGTTGATGGATCTAGGAACACTCTAGGAGAGATCAAACAGAAAGTGTACCTTCCAATGACGATGGAAGGGATCAACGGAGAAATTCACCGCGAAAACTTAGGATTGTTCGTCACAGCCCTGGGAGGAGACGAAGTAATCTTAGGAACCCCTTGGCTCAAGAAACACAATCCTCATATCGATTGGAGAAAGAGACAGATTACACTACAAACATGTCCAGGTACGTGCTTCACTACCAGTAAAACAATGATCGTCCAAGGAAAAGACGAACACTCTCTACAATCATTCGAAGAACAGAAGATCAACCATCACGCAACGATAGAAGAACAAGAAGACCCCGAATCCAACTCCGATCTCGCCGATATCAGGATAGTCAGAACGTTCCATGGAAAAACTGACGTAGAAACGATGCCGATTGCAAAAGAAGCAAACGAACCCGGTATTTGGATAACAGCAAGAGCAACCAAGGCACAAGAACTCGCAGAAAGAGCGGCCATAGGAGAGAAGAAGAAGACACTCGATGAGATGATTCCGTCTAGTTACAAACAGTATCAGAAGGTATTCGAAAAGAAAGCGTCGGAACGCTTCCCAATCAGCAGACCTTGGGATCACGCGATAGACCTGACTGAAGGATGGAAACCTCGAAATTGCAAAGTGTACCCAATGACGGTACCAGAACGGAAGGAACTGGACACATTCATAGACGAGCATCTACGAAAAGGGTACATCCGAGAATCAAAATCAGAGATATCATCGCCCTTCTTCTTTATCAAGAAGAAAGATGGATCTCTTCGACCAGTACAGGACTATCGCTATCTTAACTCGATCACGGTCAAAAATGAATACCCGATACCACTCATCTCAGATCTCATCGACAAATTAAAAGGCGCTAAGATCTTCTCAAAGCTCGATCTCCGATGGGGATACAACAATGTTCGGATCAAAGAAGGAGATCAATGGAAAGCTGCGTTCAAAACAAACAGAGGCCTTTTCGAACCAATGGTAATGTTCTTCGGACTAACCAACTCACCCGCAACATTCCAAGCAATGATGAACGCACTGTTCAAAGAATTAATAGACACCGGAAAAGTAGTGGTCTATATGGATGACATACTGATATTTACAGAAACACTCGACGAACATAGAAAACTGATGAAAGAAGCCCTCCAACTTCTAGAACGGAACGATCTATTCCTCAAACCAGAGAAGTGCTTCTTCGAACAACCATCGATCGAGTACCTAGGCGTGATAATCACGCACAACAAGGTACAGATGGATCCGGTCAAAGTCCAAGGACTAGCCGAATGGCCCACACCGAGGAAAGTAAAAGAAGTCCAATCATTCCTCGGATTTGGAAATTTCTATCGACGCTTCATCAAAGACTATTCCAAGATCGCCAGACCCCTATTCCAGCTCACAAAGAAAGACCACGAATGGAACTGGACGGCCGAATGTGAACGTACCTTCGAAAGACTGAAACGAGAATTCACATCGTCCCCAATCTTAATCATGCCCGATGAAAACAAACCATTCCGCATAGAGAGTGACGCCTCCGATTTTGCGTACGGAGCCATCCTATCGTAGCCAGATGAGATCGAAAGATGGCATCCGGTCGCATACCTATCCAAATCACTATCTCCCGCGGAACAAAATTACGAGATATACGACAAAGAACTCTTAGGAGTAGTGAAAGCCTTAGAACACTGGCGACACTATCTAGAAGGAGCGAACCACAAAGTCGAAATCTGGACAGATCATAAAAATCTAGAATATTTCACAACAGCTCAGAAACTCAATCGACGACAAGCACGATGGAGCTTGTATCTGTCCCGTTTCGACTACACCTTGGTACACAAACCAGGAAGTACAAACAAGGCAGATGGACTTTCTAGAAGACCAGATCATAAGGAAGATATTCCAGACAACGACGACCGCATCCTGCTTCACCCTTCGGTTTTCAGAGCTAGAGCCACCGGAAGAGGAACAGTCGAAGCAGTCGGAGACAAAGAACTTCTCAAAGAACTAAGAAACTTCTCACACCTAGATGATGAAGTTTGGACAGCGTTAGATACAATCAAAAGATCGGGACCACGCACCCTCGCAAAAGGAATCGAAGATTGGAACTTCGAGAATGATCTGATCATCAGAAAAGGAAAGATCTATGTGCCACAGAATCTCGAACTCAGACGCATGATCCTAAAATCGCATCATGATCTAGAAACGATTGGACATCCAGGCGAAATGAAAACTCTGGAGCTAGTACAAAGAAACTTTTGGTGGCCAAAAATGATTTCCTTCGTAAAAAGTTATGTTCAAGGATGTCCCGTATGCCAGTCAACAAAGAATGTCACGCATCCGGCGAAACATCCATTACAACCTACGGAAATACCAGAACGACCATGGGAAACAATCACATCAGATTTCATTACAGATCTTCCGATCTCCAACGGATTCGATTCGATCAACGTAGTCGTCGACAGGTTCACCAAAACCGCAGTATTCACGCCGTGCCTAAAGACGATCAACGCAGAAGAAACAGCTGATCTTCTGATCGACAATGTTTACAGACGATTTGGACTATGGAAAAGAATGATATCGGACAGAGGCCCTCAATTCGCATCCAAAGTATTCCAATCCATCTGCGAAAGCCTCGGAGTTATCTCGTCGCTCAGTACAGCGTATCATCCCCAGACGGATGGCGAAACAGAAAGAGTGAATCAAGAGTTAGAACAATATCTTCGAGCATTCTGCAACGGAGATCAAACGAATTGGGCAAAACTTCTACCAAAAGCAGAATTTGCACACAATATAAAACAACATTCAGCTACGAAAGCTTCCCCATTTGAACTCCTACACGGGTATCAACCGGTTTTTAACCCGGCAATACCAACCGATCCGCGAATACCGACAGCCGAAGAAAGAATAAAGAACTTTAAGGATGCATGGGACAACGCAGAAGCAAGTCTGGAAATAGCTGCCAAATTAATGAAAATGCAGCATGATCAAACGTTCACACTGCGAGATCAACTCAAACAGGGTGACCAAGTATGGTTAGACGGAAAAAACCTTAACACGGTATACCCGAAAACTAAACTAGCACCAAAGCGATTTGGCCCATTCAAAATCGAAAAGTAATAGGACCAGTAACCTATCGCTTAGAACTACCGGCGAAGTGGAAAATACATCCGGTATTTCACGCGACACTATTAATTCCGTTCAAAGAAACAGAACAATATGGAGAAGCTTACGAAAAGCCGCCTCCGGAACTAGTAAACGATGAAGAACTCTATGAACTAGAAACAATAGTAGCCTCGAAATTAGACAAACGATATTCCGAACCATTACACTACTTCGTAAAATGGAAAGGATACCCAGACTCCGGTAACACATGGGAACCAGCATCTAATCTCGAAGGATCAAAAGATGCAATCGCAGAATTCCACCGGAATAACCCCAACGCACCGAAGTTGCCACCACAGCCAATCAAAGATACCAACACAGAAGCCACTGATCGTGACGAAACTGAAGCAACGCAGCAAGAACGAAGACCAGCGAGACGAAAGAAACGCAAGACGAAAGTAAGACACTAAATGAGACTCAACGGCATTCAGGCGAATGCACTGCCAACAAGGGGGGGATAAAAACCCTACGGGTTCAACAAGATAGATCACCAATGTCCACCACCCCGAACGCAACCAACATCTCCTCTACCAATCAGACCGTCTCACCCAACAATGTCGAACGCATCCGCCTCGTCTGCAACAGAGCACACCACACTCAACAGGAACGCACCCTCTGTGGAGACTGCTTCATCGCTCGATCGGCAGCAATCTTCGCAATTAAGTCAGTACCTCCTCCGTCTAGGTCAGGACCAGACGGAAGAACAGGGGGTAAGCCGATTAGAAGCATACAGAAGAACCCTAACTGAAGCACCCGGATTCCTCACAGGTGCCAATGCAATCCCCGTGGTCCGGAGCGACGAAGGTCCCAACACCCGATTCCCCGATACTCGAGAATCAAATAGCCCACATGATAGCCGGAAGTAGCGATCGAGCAGGCCAGGCAGCGGATCGACGACCTCAGGAGGGAGTCGGCCGACGTCCAGGGCATCCTGGAAGACCACAACAAGATGCTCGACGAAGAACTCCACCAGCTGGACTTGAGGTACCTGACGCTCTCGACCGAAATGGAGGAACGAGAGGTCAAGCTCCTTCGACGATTCAGGAAGCTAGCGCAGCGGCTATACTCAACGTCGCAGAACTCCGAAAGTTCCTCACTGAAGTCGGACTCCGAGTCAACTGGCTCAACTGGGAAAGACATACCTTCCGTGCCGCCTACGAAGGAGAAATCCTCCGAAGACGAATGGAAACTACCGGAGTTCCCCATATGTCGTCACGTGAAGGCCCCGACATCGACCTCATCTTCCATGGACATCACATCTCCCCGGGCTATACTGTTCGACCCGATCCCATCGCATCCGCCCTCACCAGACCCCCGTTCCTTCCTAACGCCCCTCCACGACCCGTCACCGCCCCCCACGCCACCAGGATCCTTACCCATCCCCGGCATCACCCAGATTAACCCCGTCCAGCCTCCCGTCGCTAGAAACGGATTACCCGGAGAGCAGTTCAGACAGCCCCTGCCAAGAGAGCTATCGGGACAGTCCCTGGTCCTTCCAGAGCCCAGACAACCGACCGGACGACCGGCCAGCAGTCCGCGACCGATACCTAGGACACCTCCTCGGCTGCCCGCCATGCCTAGACCGCCAACTCCATTCCCACTATCTGCTAGCGACGCTCCCATGCCGTGGCACGGAAACCCCGCCCCCTATCCCTCATTCCTACGTCCGCACCCCGACCACGCTCGAGATCCCGTCACCCAGGATCCCCGAGTCACCGCACAGCGACGTAAACATGATTCTGTCGACCCCGACGGAAGACCGTTCAAGCGGATCAGAGAGTTCAGACTCCCCGATGCATCGGGTGAGGAAGAACTTCAAGGAACTCAAGAAGATAGTCGATCGAATGATGGAATACCGCGCTCGCCGGAGACAGGAACTCAACCTAACGGACGAGTCGGACAGTTCAGCGGACGAATCGGACAGCTCGGCGGACAAATCGGAGAAGGACGACAGGACGAAGGGAGTAGCCGAGAATCCCTCGGACCCATGGAGCGACGAACCAACCACGTGGACGCAAGAGAAGTGGGACGTGATTCCCTCGAAGCCGCGGAAACGCTGCTGGAAATGCGGCAAGCGAGGCCATCTCCGCCGAGATTGTCCCCGTCGCAAGGGCGCTCCCCCTCACTTCCCCCGATCTCGGTCCTGCTATCCCCTCCGACCACAGACTCCTCTTCCTCACCCTCGCCCGGACCGTCCGGATATCAGTTACGGTCCAGGAACACTGATGTCCCACCCCCACCTCCGACGTACCGACGCTACCGCCCGTGCCCACAGGCAGCTTCTGGGATTCCTCACGCGACGCGAGAGCCTGACGCACGAAGCCGCCCAGCACGCCACTGAGCAGTGGCTGTACTGGGAGGACGCAATGCTCCGCACTCAACAAGAACCACCCTCGCGCTTCAATCACTCCTGGCGCGTCGACGATCTCTTCTGGAAGGAGACAGATTGGGACTTGCAGGAAGCGGAGGAGTCGAAGGATCACTGGCCGAAGCCTTGGTAAGCGCACGGACGAACTTTTACCCATCATGTGCACTCGGACTTTCTCCATCATCATCATCATCATCATCATCATCATTGTCGTCACGCTTCACGACTCATCGTTACGATACTCTTCGGACTGATCACGGACTGCGCCCTCACTCGTACGCATATTTTCCTCGGACTTCTCTACTGTACCGGTTCCTATCGCTATGAGGAAGGCGAAACGCTTGGTATTCTCTACGCGACGCGCTGGCCGCGCCGTTTACTTACGACTCAGTTTTGATTATGTACAAATCATTGCTTACGATTGCTGGCAATGATTACATCATTGCCCCTCTGCATCGTAAGGATAAAAGGGAAAGCTATAAAGACCACAACACCCTCAGACATCGTCTAAACAAACCCACTCGCACCACCCACACCAACCGATATGTCTTCCACCCTCGCCCCCTCATCGCGCAACCTCTCCACCACCGACTCCACTCCTCACACCACTCCTCCTCCCTCGCCCGTTCTATCACGCACTCCCACGCCCGACCCACAGACGAAGAACTCCTTCGTCATTCAAGAGAGTCACGGAACTCCTAAGCCGTCCGACGTCGCTCGCGCCATGAAGAGGGCGAGAAGCTTAGACGAAGAAGCTATGCAGGAGTCGAAGGGAAGATGCGGTATCAAGGATCTTCTGAAAGCGCGGACCTCGGTTCAAGAGTCCGGATCACGCGACGACGGCAAGGATAGGGCATCGGTTAGGGGCTACTACGATAGACGAAGAGGACTGAAAGTAGTAGAGGCGTTACTAAAGCGATAGAATAGAATTCTATCGTTGAGGTCCGGGCAAGGATATAAAGAGTGAACATCAGAAAACGACAAACCCAGAAGCATGATCAATCAGCACAATCACCCGATCTCGCGATTTTCAATACGCCCACTCCACGCTGGCTCATCGCGTCATCAGCATCATCGTAGGACTTACGATCCTCACTTCCTCGCATCAACAATATTCCTTCTCCAATGGCGAAGAGTGAGCGATCGACAGCATGTTCAAGACATCCCTCTAGAACCGCTTCGATTCAGGAATCTACGAGACGTAGATTCTAGAGAGGGGGATAGTGTTCAAACTTGTCCAAGGTACTTCATTCCCATTGCCTTATTAGGAAGGACGTCGCTAAACGACGGATTACGACTGTGCCCCAGTTCGTAACCGTCTCAACACGCGACGACGACAGTGCCACAGATCGTCACCGTCTCAACGGCACGGCCACGACGTGCCACAGTCTCATCCCCGTAGATACTTGATGCGACCGTCGCTCAATGTACATAATTTACTCGACCTCCTGACCCCATCTTGTCATATTTCCTTATTATAGACAGTCAGCCGAGTATGCCTAATCCCCATGTTCCCTGCTCGGCCAACGTCAGCCGCTCGCCCTTGATACATGGTCGGCCGGTGTATATGCTGGACACCCTCCTACTTATGTCTCATATCATCCGGCCGACTTATCCTTCCCCACCACACCAGCAAATGTTACCCTCCACGGATAATGGTCGACCGAGGCCCTCCTGCTGTACACCACCTGTCTACTCCCCCATTCCACACCCCCATAGACCACAGTCGGCCGAGCACCTCCCCCAGGATCCTCCCCCATTCCACATCCCCATGGGCCACAGTCGGCCGTGCATCTCCCCTGGATCCCGCCCCATTCCATCCCCATAGGCCGCAGTCGGCCGTGCATCTCCCCTGGATCCCGCCCCATTCCATACCCCCATAGGCCGCAGTCGGCCGTGCACCTCCCTGGATCCTTTACCCCGTTGACCGTTGGATACCTTACGGATAATATCTACCACTTGCCTTCCCATTCTACCTCCTCGTAGCTCTCCTTTTATCAGAGTCTCGCAACATGTCACCCCGGTATCTTTACCCTATCCGTCCATAACCCGGGGGTCCAGTGCCAAAGGTGATGGTTGTCCCTACTACACCCCCGCATATCACCATGAAGAGAGACTCTGACTTTCCCTACGAGTATTGCAGGATCAGGAATGTTGAATGGGCATATCATAAAAACATGGTCACCAGTATTGGGATGGATTTTGTAGCCACAGAACGAGTCGATATCTCCGGGGGTATACTGTCGTCGCATTTGATTCCACACTGTACTCCAAGGGTTACAAAATACAGCAGTACAAGGTCTCAGCGTAGCTACTCCTCACCAGAGTCCCAGGACTTGTCCACCGCACTCAGACCCCCATGTAACTCAGCCCAAACACCCGCATGCTTATCAGCCCGCTGGATACTCTCCTCCTGCACCAGAGTCCCTGCCTCCTTACTGTCCACCGCAGTGTTGGCCGCACGATCTAGATGACGCGCGAGGGTCCACAGCGGCTGGAGCCATGTGTTTGACACCTCCGAATCCTCGTCCTGAGTTCGTGATTAGCCTACATGCGTACGACGATCGGACGACGACGCACCTTCAAAAAAGCCATCGTGACGAAGGTCACAAAGGCGGGCCCAACGTCGTACGGGGTCTCCACATTGTCGAAGCACCACCAGCAAGGGAGGTAGATCGGGAGTGCCGGGGGGTCCGTCCCATCTTCGGCCAAGGATGGGATCGCCGACCAATCCCCGCCCGTCCCCTCCAAGAGATACGATGCAGCCTGCACAATAATGTCCGGCACGTGGGTGGTAAGTCCCTGCGTCCTACAGTATCCAACGATACGGAAGACGAGGTTCTTCACCCCTGTAAACACTCAAAGTCCAAGGATAACTCACATGGGACTCACCAGCTCGTTCTGCACTGACACCTTGACCCCCGGGATCTCCCACTCCGTCCCTACCCCCACCACGGGCCTTGCGGAGAGGTATTTGCCGGCCCTCCCAAGTCGCCATCCAAAGTACTCGATGAGGGCGTCCATCGCATCTGAGAAGAAGTAGTCTTTCGACTGGAACTCGCTTTGCATTGTGATAGAGGTGAGATCGCCGTCGAAGGATAGCGGGTGTGATTTGGGGGAAGTCAAGGGTAGGACGACAATCACACTTATGTCTTTTGAACGCAACAAACATCGGGCACGTGATCGATTTTCGCAAACAGCCGAAGCGTCCTTTTAGAACGATCATCCTTTATACCAACAACGTTTTTCCCCAGTCACTCCTGCTCTACACCTCTCCACCCGCATACACCCACCAAAATGGAACACGTCCGGATCGAACTCACACCCATCAACATGAAAACGTTCGAGGGGAAACGACGCTTTCAAGAGTGGGAGGCCATGCAAGCGGAGCTATACCATTGCACCCAATGGATCCGACGGGCCGTGCGTGAGGTGCTGGAACGCGGTGTAGAGAATACCCCATGGAAGGCCGGCTTTGAGGCAGAATTGGTGCGTGCTTATACCCCCCTGAGCTCTGTATCTCCCTCACATTGTAACCCTCCCAGCACCACTTGTCGTATGTCGCAGGGCAGTACTGTGTCCTTTCAGGCCGCTACTTGCCGCCTCAAGCACCCTTCTTCGACTTCCTCCAGGCCGTCAACACCACCATCAACGCCGTCACCACCCCCGAGAAGATAGAAGACATCGTCGACATCATACCCTACGGCCCCGAGCTCCCCGACCCACTTTATCATCGTGCCGACGTCAACGAGTGGTGGAAGGAGGACCGTCAGGGGGATTGCCCTGTCCTAGACAAGGGCAGATCCCTCAATGATGCCATTACTTCGTGGGCTTTTACAGTGGTCCGTCTTTCATTCTCCCTCACGCACGGAATACTACTTACTATATTCTAGCCGGTTGGACCCTACACCGAGCACCCGAACATCCTGTTTGCAGGGACCCGCTCCGTTCAAGGCGAGTTCCAACCCACCAACACTGAGCACCTCGTCTCCACCACCAGCCACTTCATCAACACGCAAGTCATCGCCCTGGACCAACTTATTACCAACAAGACATACTTGCATGAGAACGTCGTGAAGGCCAGAAGGAGGGAGGCAGAAGTGGAGGCGAACCGCGCGCGAGATGCAATGGAGATGATGGGCTTCCCAGCGATTGTGAGGTATGGCGCTGTATGAACATGTACTACTCTGTAATGTCAAAGTTGTATTAGAATCCCTAGACTCTGGCTTGTGGAGCTGTACCCATGGATGCACGCCTTTGATCCCGCGGGCACGCACCCCCGGGGTTTCTTCTCGTGCCCTAAGGTTGACCTTCATACCCCGGCAGAGCGTCGTTCGCAGTCGCCAGACTAGGACGATCGTGTAGCATGTCATACCCATGGCACAGTGCTACAACTCGAATCACGCCCAACACGGAAGACTCTCACAATTATCGCCCCCGGAACGGCGTATGGGACCCACGGGATGCGATTGCAGAGGTCTATTACATCGAAGGCGGGAAACATGCTGGTAGCTCAGAGTACGTAGTCTAAAACGCCTCCATTCCATCATCCTCAACCTTGGTACGGTGCCACCCGACGACGATGTCACTTCGAAAAGGAGTTAGTGTAAACAATCGCCGACAACCCGCCAACGACGTACCTTGGGATGCCTTCAAGGACCGACAACGTGTACGTCACGTCGTGCACAAATCCCCGCCAACGATACCATGGGCCGACGTAAATCTCCTCGTTGTAGACCGTCCCTTTGTGGATGCTTGAGGCGTAGCGGTCAAGTGCAGCAAGGAGCCACAGGATGCCCCCGGTGCCGAAGTGCGCAACCTTCTTCCAGTTGTGACCCACGGGCGCCGCCTCTCTCACCGCGGTGTCGATTCCAACAGCGAGGGGGGGGCGGGCGTCACCGACGAGGAAGTCCCACCATGCAGCGAACACCTCGTGCGTCGCCTGGTCGCCGATGTTGTCGTCACGAGTCCACTGGGATTTGAACATTGGAGGCACTCTCTCTAGGTCTCCGAACTCAAACTCAAAGTCAGTTCCCGGGACGAGGTCGGGATTTCATGGACGTACCTGCCAGTCATACTTGTTCTGCAGACGGGCCACGGTCACCATGAGGACCCTCCATTCACGCAGGACCTGTGAATCCAGGCGCACGAGGTAATCCGGCGACCACATATTGCGCATGCGCAGACGTATCCCAGCCAGCCGGTGAGGGACGAGGATGTCGGACTGGATGTGGAGGAACCGAACTGGTTCGGGTGCTTTGAACATCGGCACCCACACCTATTCGAGCCAGAAAGACAGGTCAGATAAAGGCCAGCACATCAAGTAACCAGTGCGCACCATCCCCTCGTCGAACCAGCTGTCCTCCAAAGGCTGCACAACCTCCAAGGCATCCTCGGACCATGCAAAGTCCATGTCCCGCCACGGACCCACCACCGGCATCCACACAGTCGTCCAGTACGGGGGGGGGTTTCCTAGCCAGGCGTCAGCGTCGAATGAGTGGTCGTCGTCGAGGGTCGCGAGGTTGTAGCTAGCGCCCCCGGGCCTGTGAGGCTTGTCACGAGGTCGAGGGCGCACAGAGGGCCTGGCTTGACCTGACGGTAAGGTTTGACGACGAGCATAGTAGTGGAGGAAAGCATGCGACGGGAGGACGGAGAGGAGGTGGAGGTGGAGGTGGAGGTGGACTAGATATTTATGGCGGGGAGTATTTGACCAAGCATATCCGTGGGGCATCCCGACAAAAAAAACCACCGGATATCTGTTTACGCTGGAGACCCACATACGGTCGCCGATCACCACGTTATGACCCCCGGACGTCATGAAATAGCCGCAATGTTTACATATGGACTACGCGTAGGGATCAAAGTGCTCGTCCGCTGAGTGGGGAGGAATCTCGATCCGAATTCCGCCAGGTCCCAGTATGCCGGGCGCCTCAAACGCCCGCTTGGCGCGCTCTGCCATCTCAAGCCACTCTGTCTCCTGGAGAGCGTAGCAGATGTGACCGGAATACTTCTCCGTCGCTCCTTCCTCCTCCCCAAGCCGGCGTCGAAGCTTCCCCAGCTCCACCCACCGGGTGGCGTAGAAGAGAAATCCCCTCACGGTCGAGTGCATTTCCGACTCGAATATGACGAGATCTTCCCTGGCCCGTTCCCAAGTGGACCAGGCTGTAAGCCACTGCACCCGGAAAACTGAACCCCCATCAATTAGCCCCTGATGTCAGTTGAGGCGCAAGGAGACGTACATTCTGCAAACCATTCACCCCTCTCCGCCTGCTTCTCCACGTCAATATCCCAGAACCATGCCAACTTCTCGCGCGCGCTAGACACGTTGTTCGCGTTGACCAATGTTGTCGAAGTCTTCAGATGCTCGGGCAAGAGAGGTCGATACCGATCTAATTTCCGATCCTTCTCGCGCTGCAGGGCTGACTCCACCTTGTCTTGATGGCCGTCGACCCCGGAAGGGTCTACCCCCGGAGCGGGGCGCAGAAGCTGAAACGCCTGGAACCCAACATTGTAGCGGTGCGCGTGCTCGCGCATTTCCCGATCGGCTGCGCTCAACCGCCTCCAAGCCTTGGTTTTCAATTGTTGCGAGTTTCCTGTCGTTCTGATTTGCTTTTCGAATCGGTAGGCTTTGTCGGCGAGGTCGATGCGGAGGTTTTTGAGGAGGTCGTCCATTTGTGCCACACGTAGCTTCAGCTCAGTCTGTACGAGCACTTTGTTCCGGGGGTCAAGGCACCAATCACGCCCAAAAGAGGAAGGAAGGACGATCGTCCAGTTCTCAGGTGGAGACCGTATCCTCTCCCAAGGCTGCAGGAACCCGTTGCCAAGAGTCGTCATCCTCCCCGAGGCGGGTTGGTGGTGCGTGCGGTCGTGCCTCGAGTGACCCGGGGCGAGCCACCATGAACCGCGCGGCCTTTGGCTGATACTCTTCAATATCGTAGGCAAGCTTTTGGGCGCCTCCGTTTGGTCTTAATCCATTCCGTCGAGTCGTTGACAACCCGTCGCAAGAGAACCTGGATGGCTACTCTAATGACAGAGTCAGATAGTCAGTACTGCTCGACCAAATCCACTGGTGGGCGCACTGTTCCTCTTGCAATCGGATGCCTTTCGCGATTGTTTCCGCAAGTCCGCCGTTTTGTCCCTCCGGGAGGTCTCTTCGTCGATAAGTTCGCCTTCCACCTGTTGTCGGGACGGTTGCTGACCCCCGGACGTGAGCTAAGCATGCTTCTGAGAATTCGATCCAGTAGTTGACACACCTGTATGGGACCGACCTCGAAGATCTTCATCTCATTAACATCCTCATTCCTGGCTGCCTGGGCTGCTCGGGCGTCGACCTCCCATCCATGGCAGGTCTCATCATCCAGCGACACCCGGAGACGGGCGCACTCTGCATCGCGAGTCTTGAACTCAACTTGGCCCTTCTTCCACTTTCTTACCAACGCCGCGGCTACTCACACGATATGAGCACAAACCCATGGGACCTATGCGGAGGAGAGACTCACCCATGCCGATCATTTTCTTGTAGTTGTGTCGTTCATATGAGCATCCATGAGTTCTGCGCGTGAAGGGAGGGTCATCTGGCGACCCGCTACGGGAGATGAGATTCAAGAGGGACCATAAGGTCTCTACTATCTCGCCGTCAACGTTCCCAATTCCCCAGATGAACGATGGAGAGAACTTTGGAAGGCAGGTGTCGACGTGTCCTTGGATGTGCCATTTCCCGACGCCTTTCAGGATCTCCTTGAACTTGGGAAGAGTGAGCTCGTCTGGGTTACGCATAAACCGTTCCATGAAGTATACGCCGTATTGACACATGATGTCGTACAGCATGAGAACGCGCTCTATCTTGTCCATCTTGTAGGTCAGAGCCTGGTTCACGACATAGTCGACATTGATATGCCTGCCAACTCATCCATGGGTAGAAAGCAGGGGCCCGGGGGTGCAGACGCCCACATACCGTTCTCCTTTTTGGAGGTCTGCACAGGAATGCGGGGTACCAACACCCGTGGCGTGCGCAGCAGACAGAGACGATGCCTGTAACATCCAAGTTCGTCCGGTCAAGGTTTCGATTGCTCGCCGCATGGTGGGAGTGACATTTTGGGAGGTTTGCCTAGATTCAAGTTAGGCGTGCACACCCCTGGAATCGTTCAAGCTCACCTCTGGTTTGTCGTACGCACCAGCCCTCTTTAGATAGTCGTTGAAAGGGCCGGGGGTTACCATGAATCCTGATCCCGTGGATATGTGTTCGTCTTGCCCCAAAGTCGACGATGCAACATGTTGGGCATGGAAGTTGGCATCGATCCCGATGGTTCGGACATATTTCCACCTGAAGGAGACGTCACCAAGGATCAATGTGTACTCGAGTCAAACGTACGAATCCTCGTGGGTTTTCCAATCAGCAGGGATGTTGAAACCGTCTTGGGGGCAGGCAATGCAGAACCACGCCGATTCCCCTGGGCCCGGTGTCTTCAGAATTCCTGGGTGAGCATGGCCGAAGGTGATCAAGTTTTGCAAGAGACGCCACTGTCTGGTGACCCGAAGCAGTTCCTCGTAGCGCGACTGCATAGAAAAGACAGGTTAGTCCCACGACCTGAAGCGGGATCTACAACATACTGCGACTGAATCTGGATCCCGGGGGTTTGTCAGCCGTTGAAGCTTGTGCATATAGGCATTGCCAACGGTCTTGCATTCCAGGTTTTCCAATATAGCGTCTTCCATCAAGTTGAACGTGAATGCGGTGCTTGGGATGTTCTGAGTCGCAGGGAAGAGATGGAGGTCCAGGAGTTGCAGGTCATGAGGTAGGGCCCCAGGGCAGTGGCAGAATTGCATCCCAACTTCGTGAATACCGTTGCGTTCGACAATGACATATATCTTGTAATTTTGCTCGTCCCGGGCGCCAGGGCGGTTGGGAGCTCCGTGGACGTACGTGTTCTCCGGCTCTTCCGTCATGTTCTCGCGATCTGCGGCCCGGTCCTCTTCCACCAGTGTAACATTGTCGCTGTCCCAGGACGTCGTGGACGTCGCCCGTGGGGCTCGGAAACTGCCCCTCCCTCCTTGGCCGGCCTGGAGAGGAGAAAGAGACGGAGATCGAGGTCGTGATGTGGATGCATGTGGAGCAGGGGCACCGTTCGTGTAGTCGCTAGCGCCGTCCGAAAAGGAGGAAGAGGTCGGGCTGGAAGTCGCCGGGACGTCCCATGCATCCAGAGGAATGATATCGTCGTCGGAAGCAAAAGACGAACGGGATGACCGCCGGGAATGAGTCCTTGGAGTGGGAGATGTTGCCCTAGACGATGGGTTGGAGGTTCCAAACCGCATGGATCCTTTGCCTGTGCGACGGCCAGGAACTACTGGGTGGAAGGGGCAGGAGTCGCCCCCATGGCCGAGCTTAACCACGAGCCCTGCATTCCGCAACCAGGAAGGAGCGTAGAACCCTCGGGGAGACCACTGCTCTACACGATGGAAGGGGAGGTACTGGTGTGCAGCGCGGAAGCAGGGCTCGCACATGTCACGTCCGGATAGGCATTCCAGACACCGCCAGGTTGCTGGAGCCACCTTGCACCCTCGACATCGACGGCCGTTCTGAGGGCCGTGCATTCCCAAAATCTGGTTGAGGTAGAGACCCTTCCGGGGCATGAACTCCTGCATACAGGTCTCAGAACGCTATAACCCACAGTCAGTGGTGGGGAGATATCGAAGGAAGTGCAGCGCACCCGTCCTCCAGGCCTCTGCAATGGGTCTACACCGCACATCGCGATATCCGGCACGTTCCCAGGTCCAGCCACTCCAAAGTCCGGCGCGGGAATAGCCCCCCCCTCGTCCTGGTGGAAATCCACCACGTCTGGTCGTCGTTTCTTGGGTGTTGCATGAGGAGTGCTGGGCGCGCCCACCCGCTTGTAAGCCTTGTCCTTGGTCTTCGTGTGGAAGCTTCCGTCGGTCCCAACAACCGTTTGCTGCTGGCGGAAACTCTTCTTCTTGTTGACTGTCTTGGTACCCATGGGAGAACACGATGGGAGGACGCGAGGTAGGCAGTAGACTCTTCGTCCCTGTCGACTTGTGCAACTAGCGCGTGAAGCGAGTACCAATATTTGACGCCAGTTACGACAGAAGTCCATGTCACGTGGTGCAACGTCTGTCGTGACCCATTTCCCTAAGTCGCATTCCTCCTTCTCTACCCTTCCGCACCCTCTCTTATTTCCATGGCCTCTCTACCTCACTCGCCGCCCTCGTCCCAAACAACGCCTGCTGGCAGCAGCTTCGCCTCTCTCTCGGAGAGGATTCCCTCCATCCGATCGACAATCATGCTCATTCATATGTGTGAGCATACCCGATGGGTGTCCGTGCGGTGCGTGACACGTTGTTTTTGCTCCTTCTGAAACTTATCCCCGGTAGAACTCCCATCAATGACGGGGAGATGTGCGAAACTGCATGGCAACATGTCACTCGTCAGTATACCACCCGCCGCCGCACCGCCTGTACCGTCTTTCAAGCCATCAACCCGTCGTTGTCATCTCCACAGGTCTGGAGACTGAACGGCAATTTCTTGCGCGACATGGGTCTCCCTCCCCGTCATGCAGCCCATCTGACATCGTGTGTTTATACCCCCAGTCAGTTTTCATTTTCACTGACAATCTGAACAGGGCTGCTGCTGGTGAAAGGGAGGAGGGTACAGGGAACTAGGGAAGGTTAGATTAGGCCTCGGATTGTAACAGTGTAGGGGGTGTAGCAGTATTGTATGGTAGCGGGCGGGAGGAGGATGGGAGATGTGTACCAGCAATATACCTCGTCGGTTACAGGGAGAAAGGCCAATTAAGACGCGAGGAGGTCGATGGTAACGTAAGAGGTTGGACGAGGAATTCCGAGGCGGTCAAGCAATTCGAGCTTCATGTACCCGGCGATGGACAGTCGATCTTCTTCAGTGCGCGACACCCCGTGGGCAACGACAGCACCGGAGAAGAAGGACATCGAGCCCGGGATGTATTGACACCGTAATCCGAACGTAGGTAGTTCGAGGACAGTCCGCGGGCAATCCGCCGCATGAAACCAGCATGTCATACAAACAACGGTGCGAGCTATGGGTGTCGCGATGGATTGGAGACTCCCGGTTCGCAATGACGGAAACGATCGGCGTGTAAAAACCCCAGATCTGGAGCGACTTGTCGAGTTCGTCGGTCGTACACATTTCAATGAGAGCCTGGCGGCAAAGGCGCGCCATCTCCGGGTGCACCATCGCCAAGATTGCACTGGCGACCATCGCATGCTCACGGACTTTCCTTAACCACAAGTGAGTGGTAGGAAATGTCTGCATCGTTCTTGACGGACGGATGCCCTTGTCCTGGTCCTGCAAAGAGACATCGACAATCCAGCAGGTCAGCGACGGATCAACCCGTCGCCAGATACTACGCACTTTCCAATGACCGGTAGCCATCCATCCGGGACTGAGTGTCGTGCAGCCTGGCCCAATTGCGAGGCAGTCCTCCTCCTCCCGAAAGAGATGGCGGCTTTGCCTCCACCGGGCGTGTGAAAGGATGATGTCGTGAGGCATGCCGTTGTCCATGGCGTCGCTCATCCAGACGGTGTCGGAGAGAAGGTCCCACTGGTATCAGTAAGTCGTGTTCCACTGCGAAGAACAGACCAAGACGTACCTGTCACCGTTCGGTCAGTATACCGGGCAAGAACCATCCGATGATATTCCCCTCGCTGTCCCATATAGAGATCGGGTCCGCTACCGCACGATCCATCTCCGGTGGTGGAAAACGCGCTCGCAGGTCAGCTTCAAACGCCATGTTGTCCCCGCTGGGTGAGCCACACGCGTCCGCATAGTCTGACATTGACCAGGATAACACGACTTGAAGAACGGTGAGATCGCTCAGGGACCGAATAGATCAACTACCGAGGACGCACCTCGATTCTCCAATGCACTCGCAATGACCATCGCGGCCAATGCTAGGTCGCCCTTCACCACCGGGGACAGGGAGGGGAATAAATCCGTGGGCTCCGACACGACAATCCCCGCGCGTCTTTGACGAGCGCGCCCCAGGAGTAGATGTCCATATGCTGTGGCATCGTCGAGGTCCCGAAGTGCCCAGTGCGGTGGCACATCGTCCGGGGGAGAGTCAGGGACCGCCATGGGGATGACCCGGATTCGTGGAGGAGACCCTGGTGAGGCGTGGGATGAGAGCAAATGAGGGTGGATGGTACAGGAGACTGAGGACGGACAACGAACGGTGTTGTAAACGAAAGTGCTCTCGAAATTGTCAACAGTGGCGATCAATACGTCAACCTGCATCGTGCTTACCCAAGCCACGCCTGTAGCATCACAATGGATTACTTGGGACGATCTCTATGATTGTTACGCCTTTTCCGACCATTGTTGATATTGTCGGTGTGGTCAGTGGCCGACGTCAAGAAATCAACTCAAATCTAAGTTAGGACTTGACGAAGCAGGCCTGCTTTCGATCGTGCCGCCATAGATCTCAGCCTATCGTGGTCCGGTGCCTCCCATCGGATCAACGGCCCAGTCTCCGGGGGCACACGGCCAGAGGCGCCGCGGCGGGCAAGTGGATTGGAGCTAATCACATCTTGCACTGACGGACAGCCCCACTGGTTGTCGACTGGACGCTTCTAGGCCACCGGCTCGTCCTTTCCATTGGTAACTATGTCCGCGACGTCGGTTGGCAATTTGCGGACACGGATGGGGCCATACAACTTGCGACCGGGCCCATTTCGCCCCCGAAACATCTGGGGCGCAGATCTACGCAACCAAGTACCGGGGTATGGGCCCCCAGGTTCGAAATTTGGGAGTCCAAGTCGATTGGAGACCTGCATGACTTGACTTCCACCGCCCAATCCCTCGTCGCTTCATCCACAGTCACCCCTTGGCTCATACTCGGCTACCCCCGGTGCTTTTCCGGCTGCACTCACCATCTACGCCGTTTTTTCCCTCGCCGACCGTTCCCGGTACTCTGCAACAATGTCGCGGTCCCCTTCCCCCCCCACCCCAGTTCCTCCACCGCCCCTTCTCACCGCTGAACAGTTTGTCGCCATGGAGGGAGACCTAGACAAGTTTATCAGTACTGTTCAGGCTGACCGTCCCACATGGTTCAACGAGGAGATGAAGGCAATCTGGAAGCTGACACACCCGGAGTTTGACGTTCAGGGAGACGTACCAACGAAGACCGATGACCTGGAGTATCACGAGGCGAAGAAGGTATGTGGACTCAATGTCTTACATACTCTCCACTCACAATGCTGACTGGGGACGCTTCTTCCCCTTTACCATCCATAGGCTCTCATGACATGGTTTGCGACAAAGGGCCGGAAGAATAAGTCGCGTGCGGCCGTGAAGTGGAGCCGTGGGTCTGCGTGGACAGCAAGATCCGTATGGGCGGAGCTGTATCCGGAGTACCAACAGACGCTCGTCCAGTGGTGTATCGACAACCCGACCTCGACGGATGGAGATGGCGAGGACCCAAATCCGAAGATGCCCAAGGCGGTCTTCTACACGCGAGCGACGACTCTCGGCGTCCAGCAGCTGTCTGCCGCGGACAGAAAGGTTCTGGAGCAGACGGCTGAGGAGTGGAATGCAGTCGGGGCGCCCCCAGCTATGAAAGCAAAGTGAGTAATGACGACCACGAGCACTATCTTCAGCTGGCTGACTTTCATTCCAGGAAGGCCAAGAAGCGTCTCAAGCCCCAGTGCAAAGCGTTGGCCGCGAATAACGCCCGGGATCTCAACACGTACACCCTGACCATCACAGCAGAGGTGGATGATCTGGGAGAAATCAAGGGACAGATGTACGTCTTACAATTGCTCCTACACATGTCACCCTTTACTCACCATGGCGGGCAGCCACAAGTTTCACCAGGAGATGGGGTTATTGGACGAAAACTTCAACGACACGCCCGAGGGAGAAGCACTTCTCCAGGAGGCGGGCGACGCATTTAATGCCCATGTCATGCTATACCTTGGTGTGTCCTTTCCTTCCGGGGGTTCCTTGCACGGAATGTTTCTGACCTTGGAGTTCAGTGAAGAAAGGTATAATTGAAGGCGCCCTACCACAACCTGCGGATAAAATCCAACGTCGTGAGCGCGTCGCGACCAGCGGGATCTGGCTAGGCAAGAAGGGCCAACTGGTGTTCGAAGACCGGAATGCCTGGAAGGACATGTCTCGGGATGAAGTCACGACATACGTACGTCGAATGTGGACGCTGGCGCATCGTATGTTTATGAATTCTGTACGGATGGGGTTTGTACTCACTATTGTTCATTCAGGGTCGATATCTCCTCATGTCAGAAACGCAGTTTATGAGACCGATGAACCGCCTAAGTCGCGACGATGAGAGGAGCGAGAAGAAAATAGATTCGAGAGTGCCGGGGTCTAGGGTAGTGCAACGTGCGCTACAGTACCGTATGACGAGATGGACAGTCTAGGGAAAAGGGAAGAGAAACACTGTCCTTATATACAAGTGGGAACGATGGTGCGATGCGATGCGATAGTGGTGCGAGCGGGGGGAACAATAGGAAAGGAGTCATGGGGCGGAGGACGAAGGTCCGGAGCAGTGATGTCATAGATAAGGATGCGGAACCCCGCTCGGAAGTTCGGGCAATGACGTCGTTGAAGCATGTGATGCAAGGGAAAGTCATGTGCCGTGACACGTCGCGTGTACGAGGTCTGCAAACGAAGAGAGAAATGGAGCGATCCGTGACATTACCCCCCCTTTAAGACGCGCTTTCGCCTGGAGCGCGATGTCATCTGCAAGGGTAGATGCGAGAAAATCGTCAAAGGAGATGCCGAGGGAACACACAGGGCGGGGTGCGTTTGGATGGTGTTTGTGGAAGGCGTCGATCATGTCGGTGACCTTTGAGAGCGAGGAGCGAGGGAGCCAGGTATTCTCGGAGTCAGGATAGCCTGCCCACTTGACGAGGTATTGTATGCCTTTCTTGTTGCGGGTCGGCTTCGAGTCGATGATGTCTTCAACGTCATATTCTTCTTCGTCATCAACGAGGTCAGGCGGCGGTTGTTCATAGTTTGGACCATGTGCCGTTGTCTCCTTGTACGCGGTGAGCAGCGAAGCGTGGAAGACTGGGTGGATTCTCCACGTCTTCGGCAGCTTCAGGCGGTAGTTCACTGGGCTAATGACGTCAACGATCTCGAAGGGTCCAAATCGTTTGGCAGCAAGCTTAGCTTTCGGCCTTGTCATCTTCAGGTTTTTGCCTTCGAGCCAGACTTTGTCTCCAATGGCGAACAGTGTCGATTTGCTGATCGTGTCACCATTGTAGTGCTTCATTAAGTCCGATGCGAGGGCAAGGCTGGCTCTGATCTCCTGTCGGACTTCTTCAAGTTGACGGAGGCGTTCTTCAACTGCAGGGACCTTTGAGGACGGGTTTACGGATGGGTACATCTTGGGGAGGAAGCCGTAGAGGACTTCAAAGGGAGCCTTTCCAGTAGCTGCATGGGTGCGAGAGTTGTGAGAAAATTCGAAGAAGGGCAACCACTTCACCCAGTCGTCTTGACGGTAGTTGCAGAATACTCGCAGAAACTGCTCGAGGTTCTGGTTCTCGCGTTCGGTTTGGCCGTCTGTCTGTGGGTGATACGCTGTGCTGAGGGCGGACTTGATCCCGAGTTTCTCGTTGAGTGTACGCATCACCTGTCCAGCAAATTGGGGTCCACGATCCGAGATGATCTTGTCCGCCAAGCCGTAATGTCGGTATACCTTATCGAAGAGAATGTCGGCCGTGCCATCGCTGGTGATCTTCGTTGTACATGGGGTGGTAACCACCATCTTGGTGAGGCGATCGACCACGACATTGACGGCGTTATAGCCTTCGCAGTCAGGGAGTTCGACGATGAAGTCGGTGGAGATGACGCCAAATGGTCGATCGGGTACTTCGTTTGGGATCATGTCGACGTGGGGTCGGCTGCTCTGTGTCTTCGTCGACTGGCAGGTTGCGCATCCTGCTACAAAGTCGCGGACAAAGACAGACATGCCAGGCCACCAATATTCACGACTCACAAGCTCGTAAGTCTTGAAGCGACCGGGGTGTCCAGCCAGGGGCGATTCATGGTACATTTTGACAATGTCGCGTCGCAACTCGTCATCCGCAGGGACGTATACCTTTCCTCTAAACAGGACCAGGCCTTCTTCGTAGTTCCACTCTTGAAGGTTCTTGACGAGTGTACGTGGTCCGTTTCGTAAGATGGCGTCCAGGGCTTGAACGACCTCGATGTCCTTGGTTTTGCAGTCGCGGATGCGTCGTCGGAGTTCGACATCACCGAGGGAGGTTACTGCTCCTGGCCTTGTTGCGCGTACTTGGAAGTACTTGGGGTCAAGCAATACGCGTTCCTTGTTGTCGTTTTCAACACCATCCTTGTGATCGGGTCGTCGAGACATTGGATCTGGGCGGTGGGAAATTCCTGGTTTATGAACGAGCGAGAAGTCAAATCGGGTGAGGAATAGAGCCCAACGTGCCTGTCGGCGGCTCAGCTTCTGTGCCGTCTTGAAGTGCTCCAGGTTCTTGTGATCTGTCCAGATTTCGACGGTGTCGGGGGCGCCTTCGAGGTAGTGGCGCCAGGCTTCAAGCGCACGGATGATCGCAAGCAGCTCCTTGTCGTAGATGTCGTAGTTCCGTTCCGGTTCCGATAGGGCCTTGGACAGATACGCCACTGGATGCCAGTGACCGTCGTCGCCTTTCTGCGAGAGTATACCTCCAGTAGCAAAGTCCGAGGCATCGACTTCAACGAGGTAAGGCTTCTTTGGGTCAGGCATGACTAAGACGGGGGAGGAAGTAAACGCAGCTTTCAGTGCGTCAAACGCAGTTTGGCAGTCCGTCGACCAGTCCCATGTGCAGTCCTTCTTTGTCAGATCAAATAGGGGCCGTGCAACCTTGGAGAAGTCCTTGATGAAACGTCGGTAGAAGTTGCCAAAGCCGAGGAAGGATTGCACATCTTTGACCGTTCGTGGTGTCGGCCAGTCCTGAATACCTGCTACCTTGACGGGGTCCATAGCGATTTTGTCGTGCGAGATGATGAGTCCGAGGTATTCGACAGAGTCTTGCTCAAAGACGCATTTCTCCGGTTTGAGGAAGAGGTCGTTGTCTTGCAAACGCTGCAGAACCTGCCGCACTATGGCACGGTGTTCGTCCATGGTGCGAGTGAACACCAAGATGTCGTCCATGTAGATGATGACCTTGCCCGAGTCGATGAGATCCTTGAACAGTTCATTCATCATTGCCTGAAATGTCGCAGGGGAGTTCATAAGCCCAAAGAACATCACCGTAGGTTCGAAGAGACCGCGATTCGTCTTGAACGCAGCCTTCCACTCGTCGCCTTCCTTGATGCGGACATTGTTGTAGCCCCAGCGAACATCCATCTTGGAGAAGATTTCTGCACCTTTGAGGCGGTCGACGATTTCAGAGATCAGTGGCAAGGGGTATTCATTCTTGACAGTGCCCTTGTTTAATTCTCGATAGTCCTGTACGGGACGCAGCTTTCCATCCTTTTTCTTCACAAAGAAGAACGGACTCGCCTGAGGTGACTTCGATGGGCGGATATAGCCCTTCTTCAGGTGGTCATCGAGGAAGGTGTCGAGTTCGATCTGCTCGGAAGGTGAGAGGGGGTAGATCTTGCACGGTTTGGGTTCAAAGCCGTCTTTCATGTCGATAGCATGGTCCCATGGTCGTCGGTCAGGAAGTCGCTCGGAGGTTTTCTTGTCGAATACAGGCGCAAAGTCGCGGTACGGCGGGGGGACTAAGTCTTCAAAGGTTTGCGGGCGTGCGTTCTCTTTCGAATGCTCTGCAAGCTCCTGCGCTTTTGTAAAGCCCGCGCGGATGGGTATTGCATCTGGATTAGGACCATCGGTTTCAGGGAGGATTCCGGCGCGGCGTAGTCCATTGATCTCCCAGTCTCGGAATACCATGGGCCGCTCGTCGTCGTCTTCAGTGAAGAGTCGTGCGGGTAGAGGGGAGCGATGGACCGTGCGGACGCGAACACCTTTGACTCTGCGTGCAGGAATAACATAAGTGGGGACTGGGGTCCAGGACACATATGCCGGCTCTGGGAAGGGATCGTCCACGACGAGAGGTGTCCTCGGGGTTTTACCTGCTTCAACCTTACGCTGTGATTGGACCAATGATGGTTTCCGTGGCTTGGTTGCGAGGTTCGTCACAGGAGGTTTGGACAGAGTGCACGAGGGAGGGCAGCGGAGCATGTCAACACGGTCTCGTTGCCAGTCTATGGTGGGATTGTGCTCGTCGAGCCAGTCTGTTCCAAGGATCATGTCATGATCGCCGATGTCGGTGATGAAGAACTCAGCTTCTTCCTCATGGTACGCCCTTGAATCTTGCGAGTATATCCGGATCCGCTGGGTCGTTGTGTCGCGTACCCAGCCCATGACGTTCTCGGTGCCATCCACATTACGCACGGGGAACGGGTTTTCTAGTTTTCTTGTGGTGAGCTTCTTGCGTTCAACGAAGCTTCGGTTCAGGATAATTCCTTCTGCGCCGCTATCAAGCAGCGCGTCTGCGTCGATTTCTCTTTTGGTAACTCGTCCGATCAGCTTGACTTTGAGCGTGATCGATGGTGTTTGCCTGTTCTTGGTGACAGTAGACAGATACAAACACGGGGGATACGATTGCTCACAGGTATGCATGGATGATAATACAGCGAAACGATTCGACGATGATACCAAAAGTCCTTTGCCTCCACCAGACGACGCGACTGGGGGGTGTTTCAAAAATCCTGCGATTCCAGGATGTCCTTCAACAGCGCTACTGCCTGCTCCTTGCCTTCCGCGTCCAGATCCTTCAGCTGGCGAGTGATCGCCGCGATGGTTTTGGATGGGTCGGGAGCTGCTTTCGCAGTGGATGGAGCCGTGTTCGTCGGCAGGGGAGGGGCCTTGGACCCAGTCTCTACTGCGCCCACCCGTCGCGCGCTCGAGTCGCGGTTGGGGCAGTCGCGAGAGACGTGACCGGCTTGTCGACACATGAAGCACTTGCCTTCGCGCATCATCTTTGCGCGCTCGTCGTCCGTCAGCTTTGCAGGGCGGGTCGAGGTGTTGGTGAAGGCGCCGACTCGGCGCGACGAGGAGTCGTTGGTCGAACCGTTCGAGGTGAGCGCGACAGCCCCCTTGGACTGACTGCTCTTCCTCTCCGGGTTCTCTTCGAGCCACTGGTGGTTGATGCGGCGGGCGCGCTCCTTCCACTCCGCGAGCTTGGTGGGGAACGGGTACGACAGGGCCACCTGCTTGCCGAGGTCACGCTGCAGTCCCTTCTTGAAAAAGTGGATTAGCGCCTCGTCGTCGTACGCTGACATGGTTGCCAGCATCTCAAACTCGGTGATAAAGTCAGTGACGTCCCGGGTGGTCATTGCGAGCTCGTTGATCTTACGCTGAGCCTCTATCTTCGGATCGACGGGCACGAAGTCTTTGCCAAACCTCTCGAAGAGCTCTTTGTAGGAGCTATAGTGGAGTGTGGGGGGCGTGGGGTCGAGGGTGTCGGCGTCTTCCTTCTCGTCTTCGTCGGCGAAGAGTTCCATGCGGCGATGCGTGGCCCAGGCTTTCGCTGTGTCGTCCTCCATCAGGCTGAGGAGGAGCATCATCTTGGCGTCATCTGTGGCATAAACATCCTTGTTAACGCGCAGGAACATGCGGAGCTCGAGGGAGAACTGGAGGGTGTCGCGTCTATCGCCTTTGAATGGCTTTGGCTTGGGGCCGATCTCCCGCTTGGAGACGGCAGGTTTGGATTCGGCGTCGGACATCTTGTCGAAGGGGAGGGGGACGGTGAGGGATTGGGCGAGTTCTTGATCAAGGCGGCGTAGAGTTTCTCGTCGGTGTTCTTCTGCTTCTTCAACTTCGTCCTCAACTTGTTTTGCGACAAGGAAGTCGGCGGGGGTGAGGAATTGCTGGTTATGATGCCACGACCAGTGATCTTGGACGGGACTGAACGAAGTGGGCTGCCACTCAACTACTGATCGTCCTGGGGTTCCGTTCTTGTTCCGTCTATAGGCGTACCACTTCCCAGTTGTGTCGTTGTGGTTGATCCCTTCTGGGACTTCAATTACAGTACGTCGACGGGGTGGGGGCGAGTTGGTCGGAGGGGGGTTCAGGAAGCGCTGTAGAACGTCCGCAGCGGTGGCAAAATCCGATTCTTCGACGTAGGGTTGTTCGTCGCGGTCGTCGAAGTACCAGTCTCGACGTTGCCGGTTTGGTTCGTCGTGTAGCCAACGTACGGATTCCTTAGTCTGCTGCGAGGTGAGGATATAGTATTCTTCGGGACAGTAGTCTCGAAAGACGCCTGGGGGAAGGTTCGGGGTGGGGGGACGAGGGGCTGTGGAGGACGTGATGATGGTCTAGAAGAAGTCCGCCGCGATGGGGCGACGGCCGAGGAGTTTCTTGGTGAGGTAGCCGGCTTTTACTGCCTGGCGGATCTTATGTTCGTGGTGGCGGCGACGAAGGGTCTTACCCTTGATGGTGGGACGGAGGACTGGTGGCGGGGTGGATTCGGGGGTCCGACGGTTAAACTGGGAGACGGAGGTGAAACTGGTTTGGAGGATCGGGTTGGGGGCGTCTTGGATGAGGTATGTGTGGTAGGTGGGGGCGTGGAGGGTGAATTCAAGGCGTTCGAGATCTACGTTGATGCACGTAGTGATCCGGACGTATAGGGCGAGGACGACAGTACCGTGATCCTTGTGCCACCTCCACTCGAAGATGCGGAAGTTGAGACCGTGCGCGGTCCAGGGATCTTTCTTGCAGAGGTTCTGTACGGGGACGAGGCAGTTGACGGTGACGGCGTCGGACCAAGGGTAGGGGAGTGGTGCGTCGTCGCCGGGGGTGATCGGCTTTCCGTTGAACGGGAGGAAGACCGGTGCGTTCGGGAGGTCCGTGGTGGGAGTTTTAACGTCGTAGAGACGGCAGAGGTAGATGGAGAGAGGGGTGCGAGGTAGGCGTAGGGGTAGACTGTCCAGGTGTCAGAAACGCAGTTTATGAGACCGATGAACCGCCTAAGTCGCGACGATGAGAGGAGCGAGAAGAAAATAGATTTGAGAGTGCCGGGGTCTAGGGTAGTGCAACGTGCGCTACAGTACCGTATGACGAGATGGACAGTCTAGGGAAAAGGGAAGAGAAACACTGTCCTTATATACAAGTGGGAACGATGGTGCGATGCGATGCGATAGTGGTGCGAGCGGGGGGAACAATAGGAAAGGAGTCATGGGGCGGAGGACGAAGGTCCGGAGCAGTGATGTCATAGATAAGGATGCGGAACCCCGCTCGGAAGTTCGGGCAATGACGTCGTTGAAGCATGTGATGCAAGGGAAAGTCATGTGCCGTGACACGTCGCGTGTACGAGGTCTGCAAACGAAGAGAGAAATGGAGCGATCCGTGACACCTCACGGGTCGATGCGGATGGGGTGGACCAACGTAGAAGGAGCCCCGGAGATCTTTGTCCCGGAGGATTTTAGGCCTTTTCTCCTTGTGAACGGCGAGAAGGTCTACGACACTATCAAGGATCCTGAAAAGATGTCCTGGGACAGTCTCCAGCGTGCTTTGCCGCGTTGGACAAGAACCGCAGACCCCTTACGCATGTTGCGATACCAAGGAAAGCAGCACGACGAGCCCTGCAAGCCTGTTGCGCTCAATCGTCGCTACTGGCATCCTCACGGCAGCCACGTCGATACCCATCCTATCAAGACGCCTAAACCGCCCGCACCCCAGGTGGATCCACCCCTTCCCGGGGGCCTGCCAGCTACGACCACCGGAGTACGTCCTGCCCCTCCTCGTACGAATATAGGTGCACCGACCCTCCCCCCTCCCGTTGTCGAGCTTCGCCAACTGTTTGCACCGTGCTCCTACCACGGATGAAGGTCCTGTACATCCCAAGGTAGGACCGCCGAAGAAGGCCCGACGTTTGGAGGTGACCGGACGGACACAGCGAGTAGAGAGCCCAGCAGCGTCCACGGGATTCGACGACCAGGACTACGTTGAAAATAGGGCTGCCGATGGAGAAGATTCTGATGAAGAGGCCCACAACAACCTCCCCAGACCTGTCATTGCGTCGCTCGACACCGCAAATATGATGACATCTGCCGACAACGACAACGACTCTGGAGACTTTTCCTTGTCAAGCAGCTGGCCTGGCCCGCGGATACAAGACGAGTCAGGACCGGGATACAGAGCGTGGTGGAATCGGGTCTCCGGCGGTAACCAGACCCTCATGGACCTTGTGGAGGTGGCGTTTAAGATGCCGGTGAGCATCCTGTACGATCTTTCCGGCGTATTTCTCACCATGGTGTCGAGTAGGCAAGGAAGTCTGACGACGACTGTCCCGTCGGTGAGGATTTTGCCTTGTGGGTCCCCGACGACTTCCAATACCCATGGATTGAAGAAGGTTACCAGAAGATCGAGGCTATCGCCCAGTTGCGTCGGTGGGTCGCGCAGCGCCCTTATCTGGATGACCTTGGGTACGCAGGCTTCGCACATCTCCACGCGTTTCTGCGTGTCACGGTGATTTACCACCACGACCTTCGGGCACGTCAAACCCTTGGACACAACCCCACGGTCACCATGCAGAGCGCACACTGGGTCCGGGCCATTATGAAAGCAGGCCATGTCATGGACGATCCCGATCTTCGCTGGATTGAAGAGGAATGGGATATCTGTCTAAAGTTCCTGACCAAATGCCTGCGACTGTGGGCGTGGCCAGGAGTTGGTCCCATGGGGCGTCCAGGTACTGAGGAGGAGTACCTCCTTTGGTTGCACGATGCCCCCAACTTTCACCGGGCGGTCAAGTTGATCATGCAGGTTGAGGTGCGTTTCTTCCGCCTTATCATCTCTATCGCGCGTCTGACGGACATCTTCCAGTCTACAAAAGCGCAGATCGACCTTTACATGAAGCATCGCCTTGCTCTGCATCCGGGAGATTTCGGATCCTGGGAGTATAGACAGGCTGGACTACCTCCCGATACCCACAGGAAGGCCAACGCCGTTCGGATGCTCATCGACGAGTCTACTCAGGCTAGCTGGGCTCCGGGGGGGACCTTCGGCGGTGTAGAGCTTGTCGTGGAGTATCTGCTTCGCTCGGGGGCAGCTGCTCGGGACTGTTTACTTGTCGTTAATCAAGCCGAACTGGAGTCGACATGGAGCGACTTAACAAGGTCAACTATAGACGACTCATGTCTTCGGAGGGCATTCCCCAGTGCGGTGGAAGTCCTTGGCAAGCTCGATGACGGATGGAGGCGCCTAGTCTCCGACATTCTCAAGGCACATCCTTCCCTCGAGCCACAACCCGGGCGTCGTGCGATGGAAAAACGAGCTGAACGCCCCCGTCCATCTCCACGAGTGCCGTCCCCATCCCTCCCTCCTCCGCCCCAAGCTCCTATACGGAGGGCGCCACCACTCCGGCTTCCACTTCCCGCACCATCCGCCCCCAAACCAGTCGTCCCCAGGAAACAACGCACTCAACCAGGAACATCTGCGCGTACTGCACTGCAGGTACCAAGCATACCCCCCCCACCATCCATGTCCTTGGCCCAGATCGCGCTTGCGGCCAAAGCTCCGGTCGAAGGTGGATCCAAAACAGGGCAATACTTTGTCGGACAGGCCGCGTTGTCCACCCAATTCACCGTCAATAGGCGGAAGGGCAGTGGCGGGAAAGGTGGGACGGCCAGCTCCCCGGAGGACACAGCAGGTTTCACGAAAGCTGAACTGGCGGAAATGGAGGAAGACCCTGATGCGGACGAGGAAGAACCCCCCTTGGAAGAACGCGCTGCAAGAGCTCCGCCACCTACCACTCCTTCTCCCGCCGAGAAGCAATTGGGACTTATACAGCAGGTGCGAGCTGACATTGTGGAATCGGATGGGGATGAGGATGAGGGGGGACTACGGGATGCAGGACCAGAGGGGGTGAATGGGGGCATAGTGGACGAGGTCCCCGGCCCAGTGGTGCGCCCCGGTAAACGGAAAGCGGCCCCTGTGCGTACTGGCCCACCGAAGAAACGGAAGAAGGTTGCAGCCCCCAAGACGAACCCTACTGGGCCTCCCCGAGGAAAGAAAGCTCCTGCCCGACAGGTGGCAACAGCGTCTCCTACCAAGATAGGCACCAGATCAACCACAGAGGGTGTCACCACTCGTTCGAAGGCAGGCCAACGGAGGAGGTGGGACAAGCTTTGACGGGGTAATTGTAGACTATTTTGCGTACTTTACCATCCTTTGAAATACCTTTCGCCATAGTGGGTTTTCATTTGTTACATTACTCAATTTACCTTACATTTTTTAAAGAAATAAATCACCTAATTGTCTACCCACTTCTAACTGGGAAACAAGTCTAGGGCAATTGATCCGGGGGCGCACCACCCCCGGGAGCGGTGTCATCTCCATATATCCGGGGGTGTCTCCCAAGGGTTGGCTTTCGCCGTTGGCCCACGGATTATGCACACGCCCCTGGAGAGTGATTGTGTTGGCCCTTGTGAGCTTGTTTCATCCAGGATCTGTTTCGGTGTCTGTGGAGACCTGTTGGAGTATGATTAGAGCTGATGTAAAACCGTGTATCTATCACTGGGTAGTAGGAGGCTAGCTCAGCCCCCTTCTGTTTCACTCCAAACATCCGTCCAACATGCCACGGTCCGACTTTCCATTCACACCAGTCGCAAGATATGCATACATCGATTGTGTCAAAGGTATAAGTACATCAAGAAAGAGACCTAAGGAAAACGTACGAATTCAAACCCTAAGAGAAGCAAGCAAAACCAGAAAACCTGCGTCAAAGCATACGCGGCAAAATGTACAAGTCAAAAGATACAGTGCAAAACGTACGAGGCTAAACGTACGTGTCCAAACGTACGTGTCCAAACAAAACCGCGCAAACGTACATACAAGTCCATGCCACCACTACCCCGTCTTCTTTGCAGCCTTGTCGTCCTTATCCTGTTGGCGGGTTCGGCGATCCGTCGGCCGAGGAGGGCGGGAGTTTCGCGTGCGCCGACTGGGACCCGCCACCGGCTGACTCTGAGCGGAGGAGGGAGAACGGGGGCGGGGAGCGAGAGGTGAGTCCGGGCGGAGGACGAACGGGTCCTCTCGCTCTTCGTCATCAGCCGTGGTGGGAGGTGGAGCGGTGGGAGGTGGAGCGGTGGGAGGTGGAGGGGTGGGAGATCGCGACGGCGTTGGGGATGGGCTGCTGGGGCCGGGGTGGGTCACGGTACTCGCGAACGAGATTGGCTGGATGTACATGCTCGGCGTGGTGAGCGACCCGGGCGACAGGTTGTAGGGGTGAGGGGGAGCGGCCGGCTGGGGCACGACAAACCGATGGAGGGGCGTGGACATCGAAGGGAAGCTGGCCGTCGAAGTGACGGGCCACTGGTCATTGCCGATGGGGACGTTGAAGGGGGGATGAGGGGGAGGTGGTGGGGTGGGGGTCGAACGAGGGAGGGGGTCCGGGCCGCACAGGTCCTTGGTGCACCGCTCCATGTCAAAGACCTGAGATGCGGAGAAGGACGCGTCGGGGTCGCGGTGGCCCATGGTCGAGGGAACGTGCGGGTTGGTACTCACCTCGTCCTCCTGCATGCTCCGCTCCTCGTGTTCCCCGGGCCCTCCTCCTTCCATCCCGGTCTCCGCCGTCGAATCGACGTCCATGGCGTCGATGTCACCCTTTGCAATGCGTCCTGCGCCCTCCACGGCGACATCTTGAGGTGCGTCTTCTGGCACCTGCACCGCATGGTCTTGCAGCGCCGCAGCAATGGTAGGAGAGGCCTCCGGGGCCTGTACTCCACGGTCTTCCATCTGTCGTGGGTGGGCTTGAGGGACAGATGGGAGGCGTGCTTGTACGCGGGCGACGATGTCGTCGATGTCGACGGTGGGTGGGAGGCCGAGCTCCGCAGCGTTGCTCTTCACGATGGCGAGGACGCGTGCCGCGAGGTCGTCAACCGACAGCATGCGACGCTCTACGTCGCCGAGGCGGGGCTCTAGGTCCCTGACCGCGGAGGTCGCTGCCTTGAGCTCTTCGATGAGTGCCGGGGGGAAGCCGACGTTCGTCGATGGGGAGGGAGAGCGGACGGGACGAGGGGTTGGAGCGCGAGGGGAAGGGACAGGTGGAGGGGAGGGGAGGCGATCGTCCGTCATATGGACGTCTTCCGTTGGCGGGTCCTCGACAAGGTGAGCTATACTGAAGGTCAGTGAAAGGGTTGTGTGAGAAAAGGAGGCGACGCACGTGTGTGGGCTTGCGGAGGGGAGAACTCCCCCGGACGAGCGGGTTCGACACGCGAGCGAACGCGCTTGGGACGAGCAACAGGCTCGGTGTCCATGGGCTCGTCGTTTTCAGCCTGGGAGGTGCTTGCTACCGACGGATGAGTGGACTTGAGCGGGGGAATTTTGATGACGAGCGACTTGGCGGAGGCGTTCGCGAGGGAGGAGGTGGAAGGGTCGGCATGGTCGGCAAGGTTGGCCGATGGGATTTCCGAGGGCCAGGCGGCTTGAATGGGGTCGTCGTCGTCATCGTCGTCGTGGACGTCGTCCTCCTCGTCCTCGTCCTCATCCTCCTTGTCCTCCTGCTCGTCCTCGTCGTCCTCCTCACCCTCGTCCTCGTCCTCCTCCTCACCCTCGTCCTCGTCCTCGTCCTCGGTCTCTTCAACTGCCTTGCCCTTGCCTTTGCGATCCGCCTTGCCCTTGCCCTTGCCGACCGTCTTGCCCTTGCCCTGCCTCGCCTTCTCCGTGCCCTTCGCGACGACCTTGCCCTTCGCCGCCTTTGCCGATCCCCGGGGGAGTGGAGGGCCGGCATCACCTTTCCTGACGGGGGGCAACGTGATGCCCAACTTCTTCTCGAAGTACGATTTCGAGTGGGGGTTAGGGGGGGGGAGTTCGGCGTCGAGGGGGAGCTTTTTAAGATCTGTTGGCGACATAAGAGATGAGTTCGTCAGAGCTGGGAAATACGAGGCACGTACCTATGGGATCCTTGTGGTTGGCGGACATGGCCTTCGGGATTGTCTTCTTGCCGTTCGCAACCCACGTTCGATACCGAATGCGGTCGTCCGGGTAGAATCGGCGAGGGAGAGGAGGGAAGGGTGCAATCTGGCAGGGCTTGTGAAGCTCGAAGCAGGTGAAGCAAGACTTGTTCTTGCCCCACCAGCACGGCACCCCGCATCGAAAGCAGGCGACGCAAGTTTGCTGTGGAGAACGCCATAAGCAAACATCGAATGAGTAAAGGAAAAACGCACGTATGGAGTTGTTGGGTGGTTGGACCAGAGGCCAGCGGTTCCAGGGGCTAAGTAAACCGCCTGCTTGTGCTTGAGATCGACGGTCTTGCTGGTGAAGCCATTCACCACGGGGATGAACTCGCCATCGCCCTTCTTCTGCCCCTCGAGGCGGACCTTGCCCTCCACCTTCTTGACGCTGAAATTTGAGCCAGGGCGGAGCATATTGGCAGGGCCGATGAGCTCGTTGGCGGCCGTGCGTTGGATCGGGGGGGCGAGAGGGCGGGCGGAGGTACTTGCGCGGGGCTGGGACTTGGATGTCCGGGGGCGTTTTGCGGGTTTGGGGGGGCCAACCTTGAAGGTGGGGGCCTTGACGGGGGGGGTCTTGGTGCGTTTCCGGTCGCCTTTCGACGAGCTCCCCAGTCGCCAGCTGATCGTGCCGGGGGTGATGACGGTACGCGTCCGGAGAGGCATGCGGACGGGAATCTGAGGCAGGTCGTCGTCGTCCGAGTCTTCGTAGAACAGGCGCGACCGCTTGGTGGTCGTCTTGCGAGGGGGCGTGGGCGGAAGGTCGTCGTCGTCGTCGTCGTCGTCTGGCGGTGGAGCTGGTTTCGGGTTGGCCTTGCTCTTCCCCTTGTCGGCGGGCTTCAATGGTGGGCTCAGGAGGAGCTCATCGTCCTCCTCATCGGAAGGGCGCGGAGCCCTGATCTTCGAATGCCAAAATTTCGGGGCGGGCTTGGCGACATTGGAGCTACTCGGGCCGGGGGGAGGGGGAGAGGAAATGACGGCTGTGGTCGACTTGACGGGCCGGGGACGAGGAGGGGGGCGGGTGGGCGGTGGAGCGGTGGGTCCGGTGGTAGGGGGGGCGGGTGAGGGGCTGGGCGGTGGGCTGGGCGATGGGTGCATTGGGGCGGAGGGTATGGTGGCCACTGGAGGATGGGATGGCACCCGCGGTTTTTGAGCTAACATTCCTACGTTAGTTACATGGAGATAGATGTATGAAGATGTCGGGGGCGCACCTTGGGTCTCCCACCACCGGTTCGGGCCCAACTCATCTCCGTGCAGTGATGGGGCGTCCGCTGTCGAAACTTGAGTGCGGATGCGGTCTTGCAGGGCGATCGGATCCATTGATGCCTTGCCGTCGGACTTGCGCGACGTCGCCGGCTGTACAATGTTCACGAAGAGCCACTTGAGGAAGGCTGGGGCACCGGGTGCCCCGATCAGGCGCCGGCGTATGACCACGGACTGTGCGATGAACGATGTCAGGTATGCGTACTGAACATTACGGAGGGAGAACGTACGATCTCGCGTTGGAATTGAGTGGCGAGTGGCGCCCCCGGATCTGTTGGCGAGGCTTGAAGGGCGTGGAGAGCCAGCTGAAGGCGGGCACTGCAAATGACGGCGGCATGAGGGTGTGAGGCAAGAAACTCGTCGAGGGCGGAGGACATGGCGAGGAAGGTGCGGTGAGGTTGGTCGTGGGTGGAAGTGGATGAAGTGGAGAGGTGGAAGGGCAAGGCGCGTCGGACGCGTCCTGGAATTATGAGGCGCGGCAACTGCCGGGGCCGCAGACGGCCCGCGGGACGCGGGACGCGGGACGTGTCGAAATCGCACAAGTCCAGATCCCATTAGCACGCGTGGAGGTTGTCTCCTTCCTCTGCGTCTCTTCCTCCTTACCCCTCGCTCTCCTCCCACGTATCCTCGCATCGACGATGGAAGAAGACAATTTCGAGTTCAACATTGAAGATTTCGACGCCGCGATGGGCGATGCTGGGCTCGGTACACCTGCTGGAGTGGCGGGATTGTCGGCGGTGCCAGCACCGGAAGGTATGTCGTGATACGTTATATCGACTACATCGACTAACCATGTGGTTATACCATTACAGGGACATATACGAAAGCCGTAACGACGGCTGAAGAACACCCTGAGGGCGTCCGTCCCCAGTCAGCCCCCAACGTCGCCGAGCCCTCCGAAGTGGCACCCGTGGGGTCAGCGAAGTCCGTCCCGCAAGTCGATGGGGGCGGCGAAGACATCGAAATGATATCGAGGCCGAAGGGATGGACGGATGCGAAGGGACAGAGGCAGAAGGGGAAGCAGAAAGCGATCCCTGCTGAAGACGGTGCGTCTAATCACTTCCACTCGATAATTTTGGCTCTAACATACGGATTTACTGGACAGTAATCGAGATCCCATCATCTCCTCCTACGCCTCGACCATCACCCGGGCCCTCGGCACCCATCCACCCCCGGAAGCGTCCTGGGTCCCCCTATGCACCTCCTGTTGCATCTGCACTGGACAGCAAGAAGCCCCGAATCGACGACCCGCGGCGTATCTCCTGGGCGCTGACGGCGGAGGAGCTGTCCTCGAAGCCGGCGTCCGTCTTCCGCCCCGTCAAATTTGGGGAAGGGTCGTCGAGAGGGGAGCGGATGGGGTGGGGACAGGAGGCGGGTGAGCAGAGGCGGTGCCCCCCCGACAATCCGCCCAACATTGCGGGGCTCGCTCAGAGACACTATCCGGCGGAAGGTGAGTCAGTGTGTTGGCCCCCGGAGTTCGCTCACTTACCCTCTGATGTAGAAACGCACGACCTGAAGGCCTGGATGGATTTCGTCAAGCATTTCGCCCCCGACCCCGACAACGTGCGTCTGCCAGAACGTTCAACCCAGCTGCTTGACCCTCGACGGGCCGCACTGGCGATGACGGTCCTGGCGGAGGGAGCCGCCGCCGCGAAGGACTTTGAGGCATGGGAGCGGCTAGACGAGGGGTATAGGGTGGAGGTGGAAACCCTACGTCGAATCAGGGAGGAGGTGCTTTCAATGGGGTTTGCGTTGAGGTTTGCGGCGGATAGAACGAGGGCAGGGACTGGGGAGTGAGTACTGTTGATCTCGCGTGGGTATATAGTCCAATATAATGATACTTCGACTTACAATCAAGGCGTGAATTTTCGTAGGAAGCTCGGGTGCGAGACCTGGTGCAGAGGATGGAGCTGCAGAGTCAGATGAGGTCGTCGAGCGTATACAAGACTGTGTCAATGACATTGACAAGAAGATGACGTTCCTGGTCCTCGATGGGTCGCTCCATAAGCAAGGGAAGGATTTTGTCGAATAAAGGCCTAGCTCGAAACTCGCAGGCTTTATCTGTGATCTGGTGTAGTGCTGTCTTGGGCACAGGTGGGGTCCCATTCTTGATTTTGAGCAGCAACCGCATGATTTTGCGTTCCTTCTTTTCATCAACCGTCAACTGCGTCTTGTCCTCCTTGAAGATCTTTGCAAAGCATCGCGCCTCTTCAGCTTTGAAAAAGGCGAGGTTACCGACCCTGGGAATTTCAGTTGGAAGGTTAGACCCGCCGGGTGCGGTTACAACCATCCCCCTAGATCCATGGGCAACGAAATATATTGCAAGTCTCGTGTGGGATGTACATATATATTCCGGGGATATCCCGGCGGTTGAAGTTTTCGACCCGGGGTGTATTGGCACTCTAGGTCGGCCGCATATTGGGGGCAGGCATGCCTGGGTACATGTCTACTGGAGACCTACGCAACGGCCGGTTGTAGTAGGGTGATCTTGTAGGACGAGGACGGCCGGACATCGAGGAAAGTCCCATGTGGGGCCCTGTGTGCTGTAGGCCTCCCTAACGGCCGATTGTCGATTGCATACATAGGACAGGATGTCGGGCGAGCGTGGATTATACTGGAGTCAAATCGCGCGGCCGACGGCGGCTCAGCGTGTAGCATACAGGTTAGGCATATGGGGCTGATCATGTATTATAGGTATATATAACCAGAATGTGTGACCTCCTTTCTTATAAAAGGAGGCTCATCGAACGAGCCATTCCCCAGCTCGTTCTCTTTGTAAATACAGGACTGCTCTAACTAAAGAACCTCCTCTTAAGTATACTAAAGAGAGCCCAAAGTAACTAAGTCGAAAGCTCGCCTAAGTCTTCCGTGAAGACTTACTGCTCCGCTTATCGACCTCAACCTTCGTATCACCGAGACGTCTGGATCACCTGATCCCACCTCTCATCTACACGAATACTGTAGCCTGAGCCACTTGTCACGTGATAAGGACCGTCCTTAACAGAGGCTGTTGGACGGTACGAATGCTATATTTGGTTGTCGTAACTTGGTAATACGTGGCCAAGTCGTCACAGAATCTGGGCAACAAGCTGACGTGAAGGTGTGTTACTTACTACTGGGGCGGGAGACGAATATCCGTTCAACAGAAGCCCTGTTCCGTCATGGAGGTAAATCAGTCAGCTTTGGCGCCACGAAGCTTTGGCCTTGAGCAATCTTGCCTTTAGCATTTATTCAAGACTGCTCTGCGAGTGACAGACCAGTCCGCGAGTGCTAGACCAGACCAGTCCACGAGTGAGACTGGTCTTTGAGCTTTTGCTCAGACCAGTCCGTGTGACAGACCAGTCCGTCCTGAAAAGAGCTGACCATTTTGGCGACCTTGTGTTGACTGTTCCAAAGGGTAGGGGGCTGGTAAACAGGACATGGCCAACCACGATGATGCTCAAAAGGAGGTTTGAAGGAGATGAGTAAGCCTCTCTCTGCAGTACGAGTTCGATGGCTGATGGCATGGGTCATCCTACTTGATACGGGATAATATTGCTAGTGCTTACTGCAAGCAAGGCTGATCGAACAGAGTACTTTATATAACAACTCGACCATGAGATGGCAGTGCCCACTTGTGCCCAAGTCGCTGAATCAGAGACTCAGCACATCGGCCTAGTTTCAAGGTTGCTTAGATATCTGTTTTGATATTTTACCAAATTTATTGTCAAAGAGAAGAAGTCGTTAATTATATCCAAGTTTCGAAGCTATCTTTCGAATAAACATGGCGAGAGTTGCCCAAAAAAAATTATGTTAACAGTCCCTGCTGATAACCGTTCGTGCAGTGGATGTGCTTACCCTGATGCTTTTCGTTTTCTTTTTCAATTAGCAACGACGCCTGATCTCCAAGTGCCGCGAGCCTACCTCCACGTATGTTTACCTGTCCCATCGTACGTCCCCTCGCCTTCTCCTAGAAGTCGAGCTATACCTAACCGCTCGCTCACACAGATCCTAAAACTCCTCGCAAAAAAAGAAGATGGATTCGTTGCCTCGTCGTCTGTTGATTGTGATTGCTGTGCGCGGACTTTGCTGTACTGTCGGTCTAGGTGTCCATAGTCGTTTGTACCCCCATACGTATGCATGCTGAGAGCCTTCCGTGAATGAATATCTTGTGTTTTGCCTGTTACTTGTGCAACGAGCTTATGAATTTGTTGCCGAGCGCATATCAGACTAAGTTGTCAAAGTAGGTAGTCAAATCGCGTTGCTGCGACTTGGAGGTCTTGAACTGGATATGTCATCATCGTCATCCGATGATCCGATGCCGTTGTTGAGAACAAAAGCTCTCGTCACATGTCAACACTGAACTCTGACAACATCCTCTGCCGTTGTCTTGGTTATCTCAATATCTTGATGTCTCTGATACGACAATGGGGCCACAGGTACGTACATGCACAAATACACAAGAGAGAAAGACTGACGCTAACAGTGAAACATCAGGCTTATTCCCCATCGTCCATACCATCCGATTCCTCCTCCGATGCGTCTTCGTACATCTCCACCCTCATCGTGAAGTCACAGCCTTCATCGTCGTCGTCACCACAGGGATCCCAGCCTTGATCGTCTTTTCCTCTGTCGCCTGGCCACCCAGGATGGATGAGCGTGACATCAGAGGCATAGTCCAAAGACGATGGTGAATCTGGCGGTGAAGTTCCTGTAATCGTTGTGTCTGAGCCATGGCCGACAGAGAAAAAGGCCATAAAACTCACCATAATCGGAGTTGTTGTCGCCCTCCAACGTCTCCAGCAGCATGGAGCTGACTTCCTCGTCCTTCGTACGTGCCCTCTTCTGCGGCTTTTCCAACAAGTCCAAGACTACCATCCCCGAGATCTCGTCCTCTCTCTTCCGCTTGGTGCTCCTGGTGGGCGTCTTCTTCGTCTGAGGAACTCGCGTCTCGGTGAGGAGCTTCGAGCTGACGACTGGTGCATACATCTTCCCGTGAGTCTTCTCGACATGGTCACACCACTCTATGGCGCTGGAGATCTCGACAGGAGGGGTGCAGTGCGGACACAAGAAAGACTGGTCGAAGGCACCCTTGTCGATATGGGTGGTCTTATTGTGTCGACTAAGGCAGTGACGTCTGGCGAACGGCTTGGATTTGTCGCACAGGAGGCAAACCCAGCTCTCTGGTCTATTCGCTTTCGGTGCCTCCACTGCCTTGGCTCCACGGCGTTTGGGTTTCTTGGCTGAAGTCGCCGAGATGGGGACGGCCAGACTCAGGGGAGTCCAATTCTCAGTCGCGTAATGGAGGAGCCAGACCATGGCGCCTTCTAAGCGGTCTTCGGCCTTGTTGTCGAATACAAGCTCCTCGGAGGTGCCTGAACGGTTCCCAAAGCCCGCCTTGCCAATCCAGTAGGTCAACAGGCAACCCATGTCCAATGAAGCATGATCGCAGCGACGCCTAGCCGGACGTGAACGCTGTTGAAGCTCGTCGGTCGACTTCCCCTCAGCTCGAAGCTTGTTGGCTTGCTCGAAGTATTCCTCTCGTGATTTCAGGAGGATGAGCTTGTGGAGGGCGCGTCTTCACTGGTCGAGAGCCGACTTCACCTTCGAGATCTGGCCTTTGTCTTTACTGAGCATAGCCGCCTCCAAAGCAGCCCGTCTTTCCGTGATATCCCTCCGTGACTCGATGCTGAGTTTCTGTTCTGGTGTTGCTTCAAGAGGGGCGCCGGAGTCGTTCTGCTTGGACAAGTCCCGCATGACCTCGAACAACGGTTCGTTCGTCTGTCCACCTGCACACGGCCCAAAACGCGTCCTGGAGAGGTCTGCTTGCACGCGCTTGGTCTGATAGTTGTTCTCGTAGACCTTGGTCGTATGACTGGCGACGAAATTGCGCGTAGCCTGGGTGAGAGACTTGTTGTATTCGATGAGGGCACCAACACGGAATGCGTAGAGACGGGCCATGGTGCTGAACCCTGTGTTGAACAGACTTATGCAAGTTAGTGAGACGCTCAGTCGAAGGGATACTTCGAGTTATGTATTATACCTTATGCAAGTTAGTGAGACACTACAGTAAGGTATGTAAGCAAGAGAGAAATAAGTAGAAGGTATAAAGGATTGCTCACCTCAGTCGAAGGAATACTTCGAGTGAGGAGGCAGGACGAAATACGAGAGCCTTATATACCCAAACCGCTGTGCCATAAGAGCCAATCATAAAAGTCGTAAGAAAGTGGTGCCATAGTGTAGCATAATTAATCAGCACCAAGAGTGCGCTCAGTCATCCACCACCACTTTCATGTGAAAGCGTACAGTAAGAATCACATGCTCTGCACAGCCTCGCACAGCCGATTCCATATTGTTCCGGTTCTTCCCAGAACCCTCCGTTCCTTTCCGTCACATATTACATAATGTAGTTGAAGCTAGAGATCGTCCGCATTACTATCTTCAACACCCTGCTACGAGGAGAACGCGTTGCAGATTACACCAGAAGGTTGTGTATGACATGGGGAAGATGGGCTTGTCGAGGAAATCTTCACGCCATTTGAGATGGATGTAATCGACGTTTTCGAGGTTGGGACGGTGGAGAATCTCATCGACGGACTTGTATCCAGCCTTAAACGCGTTGAAATGGATGCCAACTACAAGAATGAGGTGGGTCAGGCAGAAGAGCGAGTACGGAAGGAAAGTCGTGGTGAATTGGAAGTTTTCGCCTTTCACATGCTCCAAGGCGTTAGCCCTAAGCTTATTGCGATTCACGGTAAACGTGGTGGCCAATCTCCGTCGGCCGTCTGCATCACAAACGAAAGCCACGACGACCTCTTCGTATTTCATGCCGATGATCATGCCTTGGTGATAGCCAAAGGAGAAGAGAAGGGCGAGGGCGTGAAAGATAATTCGTTGAATTGGGGAGGTGAAGGGGATGAGGTCGGCACAAAGCCAGACGGTTTTGAGGATAAGTCCAATATCCGTGACGGTGAACTCGACTTTCTCGTAGTCCGATTTGGTGGAAAGACCCATGATTTCGGCGCCCTCGTGGTAAATCCACTGGCTAATCTGGGAAACAGGTCCTATATCCAAAGAACCTGGCGCAAGGGTGTCTTCAGGATACTTCAACACGACATCATAAATCGAACGAACCTGGCTGATTGGTAGGGCACTTTAACGTCATCCAATGGTTGTCTGGGTGCTCTCTCATCGGCAACAAGATCTCGGCATCAGCTGCGGCTATCAACGACTTCCAAAACGAGTTGAGCGACCTAGAGGACTTGATGGACCGCTCCTCCACCTCTTCTCTGTTGGCATCGTCAAGCAGAACATGCTGGTAGACGGAGGTCTCGACGTAGATCTGCAGGAGAGTCTTGCAGTACTGCATGGCAGTCGCGTCCTCGCGGCATAAGTCAACCCACACTTGGTTGGGATCGACGGTGGGATGGACCTCGAGTAGCATCAGTTGACTAGTTGCATCCGGCTGTGTAACTGGTTGCATCTGATCTGTCTCCCTCCCCAGGCACATCAAACCCCTATTTCATTTCAGAGCTTCAAGCTTCAGTACTTATCATTTCACATTACGTTTCATTCAAGACCTGCACTACATATATCCCAAGTAAGTATAAGTCCAATTACTCCCCTTGTCCGTCGCCGCCCGTCGCGCGCCGCCCCTCTCGACCCCGCCCCTCTCGACGCCCCTTCGTGCCCCTCCTCCTGCGCCGCCAGTCCCGCCCGCCTTCTCGCGCACCCCTCGTTGGCCCCCGCCGTCGCGCCGTTGCGTCTCGACCCCCGCTCGTCGCCCACGCCCCGTCGTCACGTGCTCGCACTCGTCGTGCGCCGTGCGCCCCCTCCTCCCGCGCCGTTGATGCCCCCACGTAGTACGCGGCCGCCACTGTCCCGCCGTGCGGCGCACGCCGGGACCATGACGGCTGCGTGAGGATACCGGCGGCATCCACAAGCAAGTCAGATGGTCGTGCGCCGTGCGCCGGTAGGGTACATGTAACATACTATATTACAAACGTCTATCGAACGGCGGCACTCCCGTCACATGCTCGTCGACCGCGAGTACGCCAAACCATCCATGCCCGCCGGGGATCGACGGCGCGAAAAACTCCATGGGCGCGAGATCCCGGTCGAAGTTGGAGCGGCATGGGCAGAGCGTCTCCATCTCTCGCAGTTCCTCGGCGACGATGGGGAGCCTCTGTCGCCACCATCGATCGCCCAGAGTATGCGCACGTACCATGCCTGGCTCGGCACTCTCACTTGGATACGTCCATAGCCCCTGCGCCTTAATTTCCTCTTGCGCGCCTCGAGGGCAAACCATATGGCCTAGCGTGCCGTCTCCGTCGCCCAGCAACTGGAAAGGCTCCCACAGCCAACGGTCGAACCCCCACGAGCGACGCGCGGGACCCTCGGGTTCCCGGTATTCGTCATGATCGCGAGGTATCGGCGGGCCCGACAGGAGCTTCAACCCCGACACGAAGATGTGCGGCAGACACACGTCGTAGCCGCACTCAACAGCGTCCGACAACCCGTCTAACAAACGGTGCAGCAGGGAAGCGGTGTCGTCGTCTTCGAACTGCAGGCGCTTCGCCGGGTGAACCAACTCGACGCGGGAGAGCCTCGGGACTTGCCCCAGCGAGAGGAGCGACGGCAGGCCCTCGGCCAAATCGTCGGCTGCGCGATGGGCAGCAATGAGGGTCACAGGTGAGAAGCGGGCGGCGTAGAGGCGCCCCACGCGCGTGCTGCTCGCGGACGTTGCCTGGACCACCAGCGTGTCGACTTGACGCATATGAGGAGGAGGGTTGGCGAGGAGGACGTCAAAAGGGGGACTCGGGGGGGCGTCCCAGGTAGCATGGTGGGGAGGATGGACGGGCCCCCGTAGGGCGAGCTGTCGAGACCCCCAGCGTGCGTCTTGGTTCCCGACGTCAACGTCGATGTGCACATGATGGGCGAGGCGGGCGGGGACGCGTATCGACGCGCGGTCGATATCGTGCGAGATGGCGACGGAGGGGATCGGGAGGGATGAGGGGAAGAGAAGGAGGAAGATGCCCTCCAAATGCATCATGTCACGGTGAGACCCGTCCACGGTCATTCAGTGCTGGCAGCTGGGGAGGACTTCGCAAACGAGGAGGGCGCGGTGGACGAGCATTGTCTCGTCCGCAATTTCGAGGTGCTCCAAGCGAGGGAGGGCCACGCGCATGTCGGAAGGGGGGCACATGGCACCTCGTACGAGCGGGAGGGCGTACGCCAACGTCAATTCGCGAAGCTGGGGGAGAGACGCGAGGGTGGCCACGAACTCGGAGGTGGTTGTCCATTGGCGAACACCGAGCAGATCCACGCGCGCCAGACCGGGGCTGAACCACGATGAAGTTGGAGACAATAAAATGCCTGAGAGTTTGAGGGATGCGAGCCCGGCAATGGCGTTGGGCGGCGGGTTGGGGAGGGTCGCGTCGTGCTCCGTCCAGACATTCTGGCCCCACCTGTCTCGATCCACGGCGGGAAGAGCCCAGGGAACGCGCTGGTCGGACGTGAGAGTGACGCAGCGTAAACTGGATGTGCATGCGGCGACGAGGCGATCCGGGGGGCAGTCGCGGACGGACGCTACGATGGACCGGAACGGACATTGAAGACCGAGGAGATGGACGATTCGGGCGTGCCAGCCAGCCGGAAAGACATCGCGGGCGACATCGCGCGGGGACTGCGGCATGCTCTGTAGGTCGGCGGGGTGGTTCCCTAGGCGTTCGACGAATAGGTCGAACCAAAATTGTGACGCGATCGGGATTATGGACCAGAGAGCGCGGTCTGCGATGGCACATGCATGCCACCGCCGACAGACGTGCGTGGCCGAAATCCATGGCCCTGGATGGACGAGGATCCCCGTGCTGGTCGAGGTGTCGCGGAGATGGCGGAAGACCATTTGAAGCACTTCGGTGGGGAGGGCGTCAGACATGTTGAGCTGGAGATCTGTTAGCGAGAAATGCAAGCGAATGGTGATCAACATACCCGGGCAATCGACGAATATGCCGGGAGGGGGTAGGTTACAGCGATTATCGTCGTTGCGCTTGGTGGACGAAGGGCAGAAAATGTTGAGGGACGGCGATTGGACCGGCCTCCATGGTTGACACCAGAAGCCGGGCCCGGACGAGGAACCGATTGCGCGCTGAGCGATCTAATGAGACCAAGTCCCCCGGAGCCCTAGATCGGTCGGACACCGTTAACGTGTCCGCGCGAGGAATCCGTTAACGTGTCCGCCCAAGAAACCCGTTAACGCCTCTGCGCGAGGAATCCGTTAACGTGTCCGCCCAAGAAACCCGTTAACGCCTCTGCGCGAGGAATCCGTTAACGCGTCGGCCCAAGAAACCCGTTAACGTGTCCGCAAGAAGCCCGTTAACGCCTCTGCGCGAGAAGTCTGTTCACGCCGCGCAAGAAATCTGTTAACGCGTTCCCCCAAGAAACCCGTTAACGCATTTGCGCGAGAAGTCTGTTCAAGCGGATAAGACAACAATCATCCAATATCCATAGGCCAGACCGCCGCGAGTTGACACTCACGTGAATCCGGTGTCTTCGAAAAGAGTCGTCCCTCATTGTCACCCCACCCTCCCACTGTGTACTTTTTGTTCCCCATAATAATACATCCATTCTGTGAAGGCAATCCGTTGAGCGCGCTACGCCAAACCCCCCTGTATACAGAGCCCATGGCATACCTTTGCGTGGTTGAGTGTGCCGTGCTCGCCGCCATGGAGCAGGGGCCATGGTCCGGAGTCCAATCCAAACCGCGCGAAAGCCACACGCATCCATATGAATAATAATATTTCTAATGTCATACACCCAGCACCCACTCCCTGACCACCCTTACCAGTCCGACACATCAACCACGCCCGCGAAATCCTTTAAACACTCTTCCAGAAGACTCCGATAGTTATGACTTTGTCTAGCGCGGGCGTCAGCCGGGGCACAACCAGTGTGGTACTCAGAGCTTACTTTCGACGATACGCCGCCTCGCCGGCCCTGTTGGCCACTACAGATTCTTTCGCCAGGCCATACCATTGTTCTACCTTTGCGCGAAAGAAGCGCACGATACGGCGCATCTCCCGCTCTAGCAAGGCCTTTTCCTCGGTCCACCGGGCCTGCAGTGCCCGCGTCCGAAACCAGTGTACCTTCAGCACTAATAAAGAAGCCGGCATGAGCATGTAGGACTGAGTTTGGTCCACACAGCACGTACTTTCCCCGCAGTACTTCTTCACTTTGCCATCGTCTTGGTTATGAACAAAGGTGAAGTCGCTCCAGACCCAGGAAGGGCTGGTCTTCCCCTCCCCGAGCGTGTCCTTGTCTGATGCCACCGCGAATGCCACAACGTCCTCTCGCGCCAAGGGCCGATACTTCTGGTCCTCTGGCTTCATGCCGAGGCGCAGAAGAGCCAGCCTTGCGCGACGATATCAGTCTGCAGCTAAGGCGACTGCCGCTCTCTTGCGTTCCTGCTTCGCAAACTCGCGCAAGTTCTTCTTGACACCGGAGACGTTGTGCGCTCCCCTGAGCAAGGCGTAAGATGTGATCAGTTGGACCCAAACATCATCCAGAGCCTCGTTGGCTTCACCCTCCCGCAGCATCCGTTCTGCGTCCACCGCGCCCTTCGCCGCCGCTGTTGCTTTGAGTTCCTCCCCCCAATGGCAAGGAAGCTCCACCGTCGCTTCCGCCACGTCCTTCCACAGAGCGCCGCGTACCCCGTCATCCCGATTCGTACCGTCGTCCTCCTGCCTCCTCTTCCGCGTCTGGCCCGTTGCTTCCTTCCCGTCCCCGTATCCCTCCTCCAGCTTATCCTCCACCTCCTCGTAACCACCATCCGCCACATTTTCCACAGCCAACTCAGACGCCGCCACCTTCACGACGTCCAAGAATAAACGCCGCATTTCCGTCCAGTCTTCGAATCGTCGCCACCAGTTCTTCTTTGCCTCCTTCGTCGCTTTTGTGTCGGCTTCAGGGTCGTTCTCGAGCTTCTTCAGCAGCTGTGCCCTGCGCAGAACACTTTGAGCCGTCGTAGCGTCGCCAAGGATGCCACGTACCTAGCCTCCTCCAAAGCGATCCCCTCTGATATCGTTCCTGCCAATCCCGCCGTCACATCCTTACGACTGGCCGACTCGCTCAACATTTCCAAGGCATCCTTTTGAGTGAACCCTGGCCATTGGTCAGTCCAATCGCCCCGGAAGCATGCGCCTCAGCTCACCTTTCGTCGCGCTGGTGCTCGGCTCGTACGGATTGTTCAGCCCTTTGTGGTTCTTGAAGTCCGTAACCTTGCTGAGCCACTCCTTCTCCTCATCTCTCCATTTCACCACCGTCTCAGCCTCCAACCCGCCCTCGACATCCGCCACCACCGCGTTCACGACGCCAATTTGTTCCACAGCCTCCTTGTGCTTCCTCACGCACGCCTTTCCTACGAAACGTCAGTAAAAACTATATTGGACCATCACTTGCGATGCTCACCCACTCCCACCGTCCTACGCCAATTCATGTCGCCATGGTGGTCGTTGATTCTGTCGTGGCGGTGACCCGAAGTCATCTCCCGCGTGCTAGCCCCGAGCGCGTTCAGCGTCGCCCAAATCCGCTCTTGCCCTTCCCCATCTGTGCGCCCCAATCCAGGTAAGAAGTTGCAAGAGAAATTATACCTGCACCCCGGCTTGTGCCCCGGGAGGTGAAACTTCCCGATAACCCGGATAATTTTTGGCCAATCCAGATTTGCCAGGGATTTGCACTCGGCAACCGCCTTTTTCAACTCGAGCATCCGCTTCTCGAAATTGATGCAGTATTGGCACCCGATGTCATATGCGAATATGTGCAGCGACAAGGTCATCCACGGCTGCAGCCCTGATGTCACGGATCGCTCCATTTCTCTCTTCGTTTGCAGACCTCGTACACGCGACGTGTCACGGCACATGACTTTCCCTTGCATCACATGCTTCAACGACGTCATTGCCCGGACTTCCGAGCGGGGTTCCGCATCCTTATCTATGACATCACTGCTCCGGACCTTCGTCCTCCGCCCCATGACTCCTTTCCTATTGTTCCCCCCGCTCGCACCACTATCGCATCGCATCGCACCATCGTTCCCACTTGTATATAAGGACAGTGTTTCTCTTCCCTTTTCCCTAGACTGTCCATCTCGTCATACGGTACTGTAGCGCACGTTGCACTACCCTAGACCCCGGCACTCTCGAATCTATTCTCTTCTCGCTCCTCCCATCGTCGCGACTTAGGCGGTTCATCGGTCTCATAAACTGCGTTTCTGACACCTGGACAGTCTACCCTACGCCTACCTCGCACCCCTCTCTCCATCTACCTCTGCCGTCTCTACGACGTTAAAAACTCCCACCACGGACCTCCCGAACGCACCGGTCTTCCTCCCGTTCAACGGAAAGCCGATCACCCCCGGCGACGACGCACCACTCCCCTACCCTTGGTCCGACGCCGTCACCGTCAACTGCCTCGTCCCCGTACAGAACCTCTGCAAGAAAGATCCCTGGACCGCGCACGGTCTCAACTTCCGCATCTTCGAGTGGAGGTGGCACAAGGCTCACGGTACTGTCGTCCTCGCCCTATACGTCCGGATCACTACGTGCATCAACGTAGATCTCGAACGCCTTGAATTCACCCTCCACGCCCCCACCTACCACACATACCTCATCCAAGACGCCCCCAACCCGATCCTCCAAACCAGTTTCACCTCCGTCTCCCAGTTTAACCGTCGGACCCCCGAATCCACCCCGCCACCAGTCCTCCGTCCCACCATCAAGGGTAAGACCCTTCGTCGCCGCCACCACGAACATAAGATCCGCCAGGCAGTAAAAGCCGGCTACCTCACCAAGAAACTCCTCGGCCGTCGCCCCATCGCGGCGGACTTCTTCTAGACCATCATCACGTCCTCCACAGCCCCTCGTCCCCCCACCCCGAACCTTCCCCCAGGCGTCTTTCGAGACTACTGTCCCGAAGAATACTATATCCTCACCTCGCAGCAGACTAAGGAATCCGTACGTTGGCTACACGACGAACCAAACCGGCAACGTCGAGACTGGTACTTCGACGACCGCGACGAACAACCCTACGTCGAAGAATCGGATTTTGCCACCGCTGCGGACGTTCTACAGCGCTTCCTGAACCCCCCTCCGACCAACTCGCCCCCACCCCGTCGACGTACTGTAATTGAAGTCCCAGAAGGGATCAACCACAACGACACAACTGGGAAGTGGTACGCCTATAGACGGAACAAGAACGGAACCCCAGGACGATCAGTAGTTGAGTGGCAGCCCACTTCGTTCAGTCCCGTCCAAGATCACTGGTCGTGGCATCATAACCAGCAATTCCTCACCCCCGCCGACTTCCTTGTCGCAAAACAAGTTGAGGACGAAGTTGAAGAAGCAGAAGAACACCGACGAGAAACTCTACGCCGCCTTGATCAAGAACTCGCCCAATCCCTCACCGTCCCCCTCCCCTTCGACAAGATGTCCGACGCCGAATCCAAACCTGCCGTCTCCAAGCGGGAGATCGGCCCCAAGCCAAAGCCATTCAAAGGCGATAGACGCGACACCCTCCAGTTCTCCCTCGAGCTCCGCATGTTCCTGCGCGTTAACAAGGATGTTTATGCCACAGATGACGCCAAGATGATGCTCCTCCTCAGCCTGATGGAGGACGACACAGCGAAAGCCTGGGCCACGCATCGCCGCATGGAACTCTTCGCCGACGAAGACGAGAAGGAAGACGCCGACACCCTCGACCCCACGCCCCCCACACTCCACTATAGCTCCTACAAAGAGCTCTTCGAGAGGTTTGGCAAAGACTTCGTGCCCGTCGATCCGAAGATAGAGGCTCAGCGTAAGATCAACGAGCTCGCAATGACCACCCGGGACGTCACTGACTTTATCACCGAGTTTGAGATGCTGGCAACCATGTCAGCGTACGACGACGAGGCGCTAATCCACTTTTTCAAGAAGGGACTGCAGCGTGACCTCGGCAAGCAGGTGGCCCTGTCGTACCCGTTCCCCACCAAGCTCGCGGAGTGGAAGGAGCGCGCCCGCCGCATCAACCACCAGTGGCTCGAAGAGAACCCGGAGAGGAAGAGCAGTCAGTCCAAGGGGGCTGTCGCGCTCACCTCGAACGGTTCGACCAACGACTCCTCGTCGCGCCGAGTCGGCGCCTTCACCAACACCTCGACCCGCCCTGCAAAGCTGACGGACGACGAGCGCGCAAAGATGATGCGCGAAGGCAAGTGCTTCATGTGTCGACAAGCCGGTCACGTCTCTCGCGACTGCCCCAACCGCGACTCGAGCGCGCGACGGGTGGGCGCAGTAGAGACTGGGTCCAAGGCCCCTCCCCTGCCGACGAACACGGCTCCATCCACTGCGAAAGCAGCTCCCGACCCATCCAAAACCATCGCGGCGATCACTCGCCAGCTGAAGGATCTGGACGCGGAAGGCAAGGAGCAGGCAGTAGCGCTGTTGAAGGACATCCTGGAATCGCAGGATTTTTGAAACACCCCCCAGTCGCGTCGTCTGGTGGAGGCAAAGGACTTTTGGTATCATCGTCGAATCGTTTCGCTGTATTATCATCCATGCATACCTGTGAGCAATCGTATCCCCCGTGTTTGTATCTGTCTACTGTCACCAAGAACAGGCAAACACCATCGATCACGCTCAAAGTCAAGCTGATCGGACGAGTTACCAAAAGAGAAATCGACGCAGACGCGCTGCTTGATAGCGGCGCAGAAGGAATTATCCTGAACCGAAGCTTCGTTGAACGCAAGAAGCTCACCACAAGAAAACTAGAAAACCCGTTCCCCGTGCGTAATGTGGATGGCACCGAGAACGTCATGGGCTGGGTACGCGACACAACGACCCAGCGGATCCGGATATACTCGCAAGATTCAAGGGCGTACCATGAGGAAGAAGCTGAGTTCTTCATCACCGACATCGGCGATCATGACATGATCCTTGGAACAGACTGGCTCGACGAGCACAATCCCACCATAGACTGGCAACGAGACCGTGTTGACATGCTCCGCTGCCCTCCCTCGTGCACTCTGTCCAAACCTCCTGTGACGAACCTCGCAACCAAGCCACGGAAACCATCATTGGTCCAATCACAGCGTAAGGTTGAAGCAGGTAAAACCCCGAGGACACCTCTCGTCGTGGACGATCCCTTCCCAGAGCCGGCATATGTGTCCTGGACCCCAGTCCCCACTTATGTTATTCCTGCACGCAGAGTCAAAGGTGTTCGCGTCCGCACGGTCCATCGCTCCCCTCTACCCGCACGACTCTTCACTGAAGACGACGACGAGCGGCCCATGGTATTCCGAGACTGGGAGATCAATGGACTACGCCGCGCCGGAATCCTCCCTGAAACCGATGGTCCTAATCCAGATGCAATACCCATCCGCGCGGGCTTTACAAAAGCGCAGGAGCTTGCAGAGCATTCGAAAGAGAACGCACGCCCGCAAACCTTTGAAGACTTAGTCCCCCCGCCGTACCGCGACTTTGCGCCTGTATTCGACAAGAAAACCTCCGAGCGACTTCCTGACCGACGACCATGGGACCATGCTATCGACATGAAAGACGGCTTTGAACCCAAACCGTGCAAGATCTACCCCCTCTCACCTTCCGAGCAGATCGAACTCGACACCTTCCTCGATGACCACCTGAAGAAGGGCTATATCCGCCCATCGAAGTCACCTCAGGCGAGTCCGTTCTTCTTTGTGAAGAAAAAGGATGGAAAGCTGCGTCCCGTACAGGACTATCGAGAATTAAACAAGGGCACTGTCAAGAATGAATACCCCTTGCCACTGATCTCTGAAATCGTCGACTGCCTCAAAGGTGCAGAAATCTTCTCCAAGATGGATGTTCGCTGGGGCTACAACAATGTCCGCATCAAGGAAGGCGACGAGTGGAAGGCTGCGTTCAAGACGAATCGCGGTCTCTTCGAACCTACGGTGATGTTCTTTGGGCTTATGAACTCCCCTGCGACATTTCAGGCAATGATGAATGAACTGTTCAAGGATCTCATCGACTCGGGCAAGGTCATCATCTACATGGACGACATCTTGGTGTTCACTCGCACCATGGACGAACACCGTGCCATAGTGCGGCAGGTTCTGCAGCGTTTGCAAGACAACGACCTCTTCCTCAAACCGGAGAAATGCGTCTTTGAGCAAGACTCTGTCGAATACCTCGGACTCATCATCTCGCACGACAAAATCGCTATGGACCCCGTCAAGGTAGCAGGTATTCAGGACTGGCCGACACCACGAACGGTCAAAGATGTGCAATCCTTCCTCGGCTTTGGCAACTTCTACCGACGTTTCATCAAGGACTTCTCCAAGGTTGCACGGCCCCTATTTGATCTGACAAAGAAGGACTGCACATGGGACTGGTCGACGGACTGCCAAACTGCGTTTGACGCACTGAAAGCTGCGTTTACTTCCTCCCCCGTCTTAGTCATGCCTGACCCAAAGAAGCCTTACCTCGTTGAAGTCGATGCCTCGGACTTTGCTACTGGAGGTATACTCTCGCAGAAAGGCGACGACGGTCACTGGCATCCAGTGGCGTATCTGTCCAAGGCCCTATCGGAACCGGAACGGAACTACGACATCTACGACAAGGAGCTGCTTGCGATCATCCGTGCGCTTGAAGCCTGGCGCCACTACCTCGAAGGCGCCCCCGACACCGTCGAAATCTGGACAGATCACAAGAACCTGGAGCACTTCAAGACGGCACAGAAGCTGAGCCGCCGACAGGCACGTTGGGCTCTATTCCTCACCCGATTTGACTTCTCGCTCGTTCATAAACCAGGAATTTCCCACCGCCCAGATCCAATGTCTCGACGACCCGATCACAAGGATGGTGTTGAAAACGACAACAAGGAACGCGTATTGCTTGACCCCAAGTACTTCCAAGTACGCGCAACAAGGCCAGGAGCAGTAACCTCCCTCGGTGATGTCGAACTCCGACGACGCATCCGCGACTGCAAAACCAAGGACATCGAGGTCGTTCAAGCCCTGGACGCCATCTTACGAAACGGACCACGTACACTCGTCAAGAACCTTCAAGAGTGGAACTACGAAGAAGGCCTGGTCCTGTTTAGAGGAAAGGTATACGTCCCTGCGGATGACGAGTTGCGACGCGACATTGTCAAAATGTACCATGAATCGCCCCTGGCTGGACACCCCGGTCGCTTCAAGACTTACGAGCTTGTGAGTCGTGAATATTGGTGGCCTGGCATGTCTGTCTTTGTCCGCGACTTTGTAGCAGGATGCGCAACCTGCCAGTCGACGAAGACACAGAGCAGCCGACCCCACGTCGACATGATCCCAAACGAAGTACCCGATCGACCATTTGGCGTCATCTCCACCGACTTCATCGTCGAACTCCCTGACTGCGAAGGCTATAACGCCGTCAATGTCGTGGTCGATCGCCTCACCAAGATGGTGGTTACCACCCCATGTACAACGAAGATCACCAGCGATGGCACGGCCGACATTCTCTTCGATAAGGTATACCGACATTACGGCTTGGCGGACAAGATCATCTCGGATCGTGGACCCCAATTTGCTGGACAGGTGATGCGTACACTCAACGAGAAACTCGGGATCAAGTCCGCCCTCAGCACAGCGTATCACCCACAGACAGACGGCCAAACCGAACGCGAGAACCAGAACCTCGAGCAGTTTCTGCGAGTATTCTGCAACTACCGTCAAGACGACTGGGTGAAGTGGTTGCCCTTCTTCGAATTTTCTCACAACTCTCGCACCCATGCAGCTACTGGAAAGGCTCCCTTTGAAGTCCTCTACGGCTTCCTCCCCAAGATGTACCCATCCGTAAACCCGTCCTCAAAGGTCCCTGCAGTTGAAGAACGCCTCCGTCAACTTGAAGAAGTCCGACAGGAGATCAGAGCCAGCCTTGCCCTCGCATCGGACTTAATGAAGCACTACAATGGTGACACGATCAGCAAATCGACACTGTTCGCCATTGGAGACAAAGTCTGGCTCGAAGGCAAAAACCTGAAGATGACAAGGCCGAAAGCTAAGCTTGCTGCCAAACGATTTGGACCCTTCGAGATCGTTGACGTCATTAGCCCAGTGAACTACCGCCTGAAGCTGCCGAAGACGTGGAGAATCCACCCAGTCTTCCACGCTTCGCTGCTCACCGCGTACAAGGAGACAACGGCACATGGTCCAAACTATGAACAACCGCCGCCTGACCTCGTTGATGACGAAGAAGAATATGACGTTGAAGACATCATCGACTCGAAGCCGACCCGCAACAAGAAAGGCATACAATACCTCGTCAAGTGGGCAGGCTATCCTGACTCCGAGAATACCTGGCTCCCTCGCTCCTCGCTCTCAAAGGTCACCGACATGATCGACGCCTTCCACAAACGCCATCCAAACGCGCCCCGCCCTGTGCGTTCCCTCGGCATCTCCTTTGACGATTTTCTCGCATCTACCCTTGCAGATGACATCGCGCTCCAGGCGAAAGCGCGTCTTAAAGGGGGGGTAATGTCACGGATCGCTCCATTTCTCTCTTCGTTTGCAGACCTCGTACACGCGACGCGTCACGGCACATGACTTCCCCTCGCATCACATGCTTCAACGACGTCATTGCCCGGACTTCCGAGCGGGGTTCCGCATCCTTATCTATGACATCACTGCTCCGGACCTTCGTCCTCCGCCCCATGACTCCTTTCCTATTGTTCCCCCCGCTCGCACCACTATCGCATCGCATCGCACCACCGTTCCCACTTGTATATAAGGACAGTGTTTATCTTCCCTTTTCCCTAGACTGTCCATCTCGTCATACGGTACTGTAGCGCACGTTGCACTACCCTAGACCCCGGCACTCTCGAATCTATTTTCTTCTCGCTCCTCCCATCGTCGCGACTTAGGCGGTTCATCGGTCTCATAAACTGCGTTTCTGACAGCGAGGGGCCTCGGCGCTATGCTGATGTCTTTGGCATATCGTTCTCAAATCGCCGATGGCGCTGATTGGTGACTTCACCGTGAAGAGGTGTATATAATCTACCTTACCCCGTCGCCCCTCCGCCCACGCTCCAACTTCCGCCTCTTCCCTCACCATGGCCTTCCCCAACTCCTTGAAACACGCCCCCCTCCCGGATTGTTTGTGCCCGCCCGAGGCAGGAGTACAACCCAAAGTCGAAGTGTGATTTGTGGAAAAAATGGGATGCGAGATGCTGGGGTGTAAGAAGTATAGGACGCAGGGGTGGATCGACTGCGGTGTATACGGTGCGCCGCCTCCTAACTCCTGGAGGGTCTGTGGTATTGACCTGTTCACAGTGCCGCAGGATACCTACGACGCCAGGTACGAGGCTCGCGGCGACAGGGTCGGAGTGCCGGATGATGTGATCCTCCAATGGAACAAAGAGGACCTGAACCCGCGCTGGAACAGAGAACAGGTGAGAGCACAGGCTGCGCAGGGCCTTCCAGCCATTGACAAGCGCACTCGGGGGTTGCTCTACAAGTCCACGACCGCCCAAGGGAAGCGCCCGATCGGAGAAGTGGAGGACGGTGCGACCCAGCCGGCCAGAGTAACCCCTTTCTCCTCTCCGACGCGCGCGCCCAAGGCCGCCTCATCTCACCACCCACCGCTCGGCCCTTTCGCGACAGCCTCTTCACCCCAGGCTTCACCATCCGGCGCCAATAAGCGCCAGGCCGCGCTCCAAATGCTGGAAGAAGCAGACGTCGAAGAAAGGTTCGGCGAAATCCAGACCGCGAGGCTCAACAAGGTTGTTCGGGAGCAAGGTGTCACGATCCAGAAGCTCAAGGTGGACCTCGACGTCCAGTGCAAGGCTGTGAAGGGGCGCGACAATCGCATCATCAAGAAGAGCGAGGAAAACAGCGAGCTGTCGAAGAAGGTGCGGGAGCTGCAGGCGCGCGTCGAGGACTTGGAGGAGAAGTTGAGGGACGCAGAGATGTACGTGGGCACGCTCCCAGAGGCCGACGCTTGAGGCCTTGAGGCATGGGGTGAAACATTGGCTGGTTACTTTTACGCTTCAGGTCGTTTGCAGGCAGTGTGCGCGTGGTCGAAGGCCCTCTCGGGGTGTTGGCGCGGGGGCGGGGTGGCGGTCGCGATTGGGAGCGGGTTGATATATGCGTACTTACATCACGGAGTGCAAGCATGAGTTGTTTTTCCATGGCATGCGTGAGGACTGGTGCAAGTTGAATTAAATTGAACGCGTGAACGGACCTGGCGGCGCGACACGACACGTTAATGGATCTGGCACGCAGGCGCGTTAACGGGTCAGGGGCGTGAGAACGAATCGGCTCAGTACTGCGGGGCTGTTTAAAAAGGGACGCTCCCAATCGCGACCGCCACCCCGCCCCCGCGCCAACACCCCGAGAGGGTCTTCGACCACGCGCACACTGCCTGCAAACGACCTGAAGCGTACGGTGACCCATGGGTGAGTCCTCGCCTGGTTTATTTTATTTTCCACTGCGCCAGCCGCCCAAGTGGGAGCATGGGGGCTGCGTGAGCCGCGACTACGGCACGTACATTTTTTTCTCTTTCACATCCCCACATCGTCCACCGTGTCACTTTGCGCGGTGGGTTCTGAATATAAGCATGGGAGCCACGTGATTATACCGGCACCCTGCGACGAGGACGAACCCTCGCCAGAACCACATTTCTTGTTGCGCAGACCCTTTGTTGTGTTATCATTGGCAGCGTCTGGCGCGACGCGTCCCATCATGTGCCTTCTTATCAGTGCACGTGCGTGTTGGTCAGCCCGCAGAGGTGCCAGGCGGACGACTCCTCTTCTTGCTTCCCGCCCCAGCCACCCCAACCCCCGTGGACACCTTGTCCTCCCACCGCAGCGGTCCGCCCTTTGAGGCGGACCTATGCATGCTTGTGCCGCCTTTTGGCGGTCTCATGTGCAGGCCAGTGCGATCCCCCACCCCCGCCCCTTCTCCCCCTTCTCCCCCCACATTCTCGGATGCCTTACGTAATTATTTTGCTCTATCGCTTGGGCGTCATCTGGAGGCCGATGGCGACGTGCTGACCTTTGCACAAGAAATCATACAGAGGCACTCTTTACTGGGGGGCCGTGATGAAGACCCATCCGACTTCTCTTCCCGGTGTGAGGTGGTCTGGGCGGGGCCGACGGGCACGTGCCCCCTGGACGCGGTCCCCAGCAGGGTTGAAAAGCCTTGGGAGCAATGTTCGTTTGCAGACCAGCCGCCGCCTTGGTGAGAATTGCTTCTCCCTCTACTTCTCCTGCCGACTGACCGCCCCGAAGCGACGCCCGCCGCGACCTCCCCGCGAAGTTCGACGGGGTGCCGCCACAAGGCCATCGTATCTGGGCAAGCGTTTGTCAGCTGGCCGCGCTCGACTACGCCGCGCGCGACATGTCAACCCTGGCGCTGGTTTGTCGTCATTTCTGGGAGGTCTGCAAGCAACCTCCTGCGGTTTTCTGGGCGGAGGACACGGAGAAGCTCTGGAGTTTTCTTGACGACGTTGTGGGCTATTATGCCGCCATGGAAGGGCTCGCGCCGACTCGCGCGGCAAGCTTCCTGGGCGTGGAGGAGCTGGCAGTTTCGCTTCCACGGGGGGGTGGCCGCGAGGGGTTCGCGAGGCGGCGGCGCGGGCGATTCCTCTCGTCGGAGGGCTGGGTCGAGTTTGTTTGGCGTGGGAATGCGCTGGAGGAGGGGAGGCGGAGGCGCTGGCTGCTGTCGCCAGGTGCTGGCCTGAGGAGGGTGGCGGTGCGACGGCTCTGGAGCTATGGGAGCGGGCGCCGCGCCGTGCGAGAATGGCTGGCGCAAGGCGGGCGCCTTGGGACGACGAGCGGTTTATGGAGGTTGCCTGCCAGTTTGGAAGGGTGGAGGAGCTATGCATTGTCACAGCGGGGCATGGGTGGGGTGATGGCGTCGCTGGTGGCGGGTTTGAGCCTCGGCGGGCGTTGCACATGCTGCGTCGCATGCGCGAGCGCCTGCCGGGCTTGGAGAAGGTTCGACTCGTGCTCGGCGCCCACTTCGACAAGATGTCTCCGCCCTGCATGGGCGTGTGGGCGGGCGCAGAGGCTGACGTAGTTTGGCGGCTGGAGGCGGGCGCGTGGCAAGTGTATACATCCTCGTTTTCTCAAATTTGATGCATACTGTCTCCTCATGCCACGGCCTGCGGCACGCAGGGAGACGGGAGGCGGGGCTTTTATGAGAGAGCACGAAGGGGTGCGCACCTGCAACGCAACGCACCCCAAACTCACCCCACACGCCAGTGAACAATTCAATTCGACCCTTCGACCCCGGCCTCCCTCCCCGGCCTTCAAACGCAATTTTCCTCTCCGGCCTTCAAACCCGCCCGGAAAGGTGGCGGCAAAGACGTCGGACCCTTACAACGACGGCCTTCACCGCCCGGGCGAAGGGGGGACGGCGGGTGGTGGCGGGGACGGCGACGGCGGCGTCCGTGGGGGTGGTCGAGGGTGAAACGGCCGAGGCGCCGTCGTCGACGGGAAGCTGCACGGCGCTGGTAGGGGTGGGGCACGCAGAGCGTGCTCTAAACAAGGTGAGATACTTAACATTGTATTAGCAACCAGCACTCACCCGAGGGCAGACGCGGAGGGCGAGAAGCGAGAGGTAGGTGGGTCGTGGAGGCAGCGTGGGAGCGGGGCCATGAGGTCGGACGTGGAGGGCTGAGGTGGAAGGTAGAGGTGGAGGGCGGGAGGTGTCGAGGTGGTAGAGGAGGGTGAAGGACTGAAGGGACGCGCTGGGTGGAGCGGACACGGCGGGACAGGTTCGACGTGGGATCAACGCAGGATCAACGCGGGATCAACGCAGGATCGACGGGGAATCAATGCAGGATCGACGCGGGATCGACGCAGGACCCCACCCGTTTCCGCCGGTTCCTCGCCCGTCCTTTCCATAGCGCGGTTGTCCGCTCCCACCTCCGACGAACTCCTGCTGGGAGCACGGTTTCCCCTGGCTTCACGCCCAGCCGCAGTGCTCGCGCGTCGCGCGGGGATCAAGGTGGGGCGTGCACGCGCGGTCTAACATTCAAATTCATTCATATTGGTCAGGCTATATACAGCAAGCATCAAGACAAAAAATGACAAGAAATTTCAAGCAAAGAACCCAAGAATAGCCTCGACTTCAGCCCCCCCCCCTCTCCGACCTTCAAATCTGCGCCTCTCCGACCTTCAAACCTGCGCCTCTCCGACCTTCAAACCTGCGCGCCAAGGTGCCGGTAGAGACGGCGAACGCAACGAACGACGGCCTTCATTGGCCGGGGGTGGTGGTGGTGGTAGTGGTGGTGGTGGTGGTGGTGGGCCGAATGGCCGAGCCGCCGTCGTCGACAGGCGGCTGAACGGCAGAGTGGGTACTAAAAAGGTGAGAAACTCACCTTCGCTTTGCGACTCGGAACTCACCTGGGCGGGGAATACACAGGTGGAGAGGGCATGCGAACGCCCGCGGTTTTGACGAAAGGACGAAACTTGAATGGAGGGAGGGAGGGTGGGTCATAGAGGAAGAGCGGGAGTGGGGCCATGTGGGCAGAGGTGGTGGGCGGAGGTAAAGGGTGGTGGAGGCCGAAGGAGGACGCGGCGGGACGTCGAGAGGACGCGGTGGGACGGAGTAGGACGCGGAGGAACGTCACGTCGAAGTGGTGGAGGTCGAAGGAGGACGCGGAGGTCGACGGAGGACGCGGAGGTCGAAGGAGGACACGGAGGTCGAAGGAGGACGCGGAGGTCGAAGGAGGACGCGGCGGGACATCGAGGGGGTGGAAGTCGAGGTGGTGGAGGACAAAGGAGGACGCGGCGGAAGGATGAGGACGCGGTGGGACGTCGAGAGGACGGGGCGGGGACGTCGAGGATGCGTTGAGGATGAGGACGCGGCGGGGACGGAGTAAGTAGGCGGCGGGGACGGAGTAGGCGGCGGAGGGACGTCGAGTTGGTGGAGGCCGAAGGAGGACGCGGCGGGACGTCGAGGCGGTGGAAGTCGAGGTGGTGGAGGACGAAGGAGGACGCGGCGGGAGGATGAGGGCGGGGCGGGGACGACAAGAGGATCGGCGGGGACGACGCGGCGGGACGTCGAGAGGCATGTGGGCCGTGGAACGGTGCGGGGGGGAGAGGGGTGCAGCGGAATCAGGGGTGGACGAGGCGACCCTCGGTGCAACGCGTTCTGTTCGCAAGAACGACAGGGGATCGACGCGGATTGACGCGGAGTCGAGCGGGATCAACGCTGGCTTCACGCCCAGCCGCAGTGCTCGCGCATCGCGCGGGCATGGAGGCGGGGCGTGCACGCGCCGTCCGGCGGGACGTCGAGGGGGTGGAAGTCGAGGTGGTGGAGGACGAAGGAGGACGCGGCGGAAGGATGAGGACGCGGTGGGACGTCGAGAGGACGGGGCGGGGACGTCGAGGACGCGTTGAGGACGAGGATGTGGCGGGGATGGAGTAGGCGGCAGGGACGGAGTAGGCGGAGGGACATCGAATTGGTGGAGGCCGAAGGAGGACGCGGCGGGAGGATGAGGACGGGGCGGGGACGTCGAGAGGACGCGGCGGGGACGTCGAGAGGACGCGGCGGGGACGTCGAGAGGACGCGGCGGGGACGTCGAGAGGACGCGGCGGGGACGTCGAGAGGACGCGGCGGGGACGTCGAGAGGACGCGGCGGGGACGTCGAGAGGACGCGGCGGGGACGTCGAGAGGACGCGGCGGGGACGTCGAGAGGACGCGGCGGGGACGTCGAGAGGACGCAGCGGGGACGACAAGAGGAGCGGCGGGGACGACGCAGCGGGACGTCGAGAGGCGTGTGCACGCACTGTCTAAGGTGGCTGCCGGGCGGACTCATGGGTTTAACGAACACGTTTGCCCCAGTGTGTCTGTGATCGGGGGCAGGGGGGCGACGCACCCTTCCAAACAATACGCCGACCACCCCTCCTGAATGGGTTATCGGGACGCATCGCCCCGCCTTTCCTGCAGACGTCAGTCCTGATGTAACGCGGCCCTGTGCATCATGTCGTGCGACGCACGCGCGGATGCAGGGGGTCGCGTACCACAACAGGGGCGGGACTAATGGGAGACGTCGGGTGGCGGCGGGATGGTGGGGGGCGGCGCCGTGCACGCGCGCGACGGTGAACGTGAATTCACCAACCGCGCAGGCGTGGATGGCGGGGCCGTGGAAACGGTGGCTGGGGAGAAGGCAGACCAATGATGCACCAACGCCGAAATGGCGCCTTTGAACGCCAGAGAAGGGGTTAGCGGATGGAGAGAGGAGACGTGTGGGGCGCTCACCCGGGAGCCAAGTGGAATCTCCAACCCAAACGCATCCTTCGCACAGCTTGAGGAGGGTAGAGGGGGCGGCGCGGGCACCCTGACGTCGTCGTTGGACGGAGCGCTGCGGATTGAAACGTAGAGGTGGTGGAATGAGTGGCGAAAGGGGCGGATGAGAAAGGATCGGGGAGGGAGGACGTGAAGGAGGCGCGCGAGGAGCAGGCTGAGTAGAGGTCGAGATGACCTTGGAACGAGAAGCGATGATGCGCCACTTAAATTCAAGGATATATGGTTAAGTGGTAATATGCTACATAGGTTCCAAAGGCTGGAGTTCAATCCCGCAGGAAGTCATTTATTTCGTAATTGAAATTGAAGCCGGGCACGGGACCTGTGCCTGGGGAGGGAGACAGATCAGATGCAACCGGTGTTAACAGCCGGATGCAACCAGTGAACTGAACATCTACGGACCTCTTTCATCCACCTAAAAGAGCAAAAGACCCACGTCAGTCCAAAGGCGTGGCAGACAAGAACAACATGCAGCACTTACTCATCCCATATAGCCAGAGCTCGATCACATTGCACCTCTGTCGATTTTGCTATCTTTGGTTTCCGGAGGTTGGGGCCATCCGTCTTGGGTGCGTGACTCTCGAACACCTTGGCAGATAGTTCTTTCAAAGCGGCAGTTCGTCCAGAGAAGAACGACGGCTTGGATGACTTGGTCGTCGATGTTTTCTTAGCCGGCATAGTCGGTGGTGGTGGTGGTGGTGGTGTACTAGGTAGGTGTTGTCGAGAGTCGAGAAAAGAGCAAGGGCGGGAGGGGAGTTTGGAGAGGTTAGAAAGCTCAGCGTGAAAAGTGGCTCGCCTTTTATCTCCCTCGCCTGCACCGCCATCTCTTCGTCCAAGACGAACTTATCGTCACTGCCAAAGGGGTCGGGGATACAGGCCACTGCGGATCAAAAACGGTCGGACAAAACGGAGTGGGGTGCCGGCCATTGGTCACGTGGCCAGCCTGATTTGGAAGAGTACTTGTGCCAGCGGTGTAATAATTCGCTAGGATCGACGCCGGCGCAGCAGGTTAAAGGTGTGTCATATTCTAAAACCCTCACGGCGCCGGAGACGACAGCTTACCAGAAATCAGCTTTCGCGCCATGCTTTAGTTTTACGCACGAATGCGACATGTACATACCCACCACCATTCAATCGGCCGCCGTGCACGGTGGCATAGAATTCACTCGTTGTATGCTGGTTGCATGTATTTTGGTCGGCGTCTGTCGGCGTCAAGAGTCTCAGCTCAGGCTCGAACCGGCCTTGGGTCGGTTCCCAATTGGCTCCCATCGCACTCGGCGTCTCTGAAATACGTGTGTAGATGATTGATCGTATCAGTTTCGAACATGACCTGATATGGATAAGGCGACGTCAAGACGGTACGCTCGTGTCCTGAATGTGTATGCAGGCCATCGATTTTCATTTGCATGCATTGGTGTGCTGTGAAGGCGGGCATAGGCGTGGAGGGCACGCGTCGGCGGTCCGACTCGTCACAGTGGTATCAGGACGAGCAGTGCAGTTCTCGGATGTTCGGTAGGGTGTATTAGTAGGTTGAAATTGAATCATTGGCGCTGATATATGCAATAGCCGCAGTGATTAGACATGTTTGACGGTCGACGTGGCTTGCGCATCACTGCGGCAGACCGCACGGAGACCGTCATATAAAATACCTTGCCCTGCCTCGTCTTTCCTCAGGTCTCCTTTCTTTTCTCCTCCCGGCTCGCTCACGAACATCCGTACCCTTCCCCCCTTCGGTCTCGTATAGCAAGTTCACGCATCCGCCTTTTTATCTTATTATTTCATTCTCTTTTTTGCATCATCTCCCGCCCACTCCTCGCATCATCAATGGCCGCCGTCGCTTCTTCCTCCAACCTTTTCCAGTCCAGTCTCTTCCTTGCGCATTCGGAGTCCTTCGCGCCCGCGCAGCGCCGCGCATTTCACAACCGCACCGCGTCTGCGCCCACCAACGAGCAAGCCAGCTCCATCCTCCGCCAGCCCCGTGGCCCGCCCAGCGGTCCCGCGACCGCGCACACCTCGTCTTGGCGTCAGCGCGCGCGTCCTGCGGAGCTCCCCCTCCAAGCAGAGCCCTCGACCACAACGGAGGCCCCCGCGTCGCCCGGAAAGTCGCCGAAGTCCCCCAAGTCTCCGAAACGCCGTGGCGGTCGTCGTTCGGCAACCCCGCGTTCGGGCACCCCGCGCTCCGCGTCGCCGTCTGTCTCGGAGGACAGCTGGAGATCGCGCTCGTCCTCCCCGGCGCCTTTCAAGGCCGCGCGCTCCCCCCTCCCCGTTGTTGAGACCCCCGCTCCTGCCAGCGCTGGTAAGTTTTACTGTCCCATTGCGCTCATGTGATCGCGATCCTTATCATGATGTGTTCGTAGCACCTATCGCGGAGGGTCCCCGAGTATACTCCCTCGTCGACCTCCTCGCCCTCTCCGTTTCGCCCCTCGTTGGCGTGAGCGCCAAGGACGAAGCGCACATGGAAGACCTTGTTCTCAACCACACCTGGCGCCGTGGCCCGCAGGGCACCAGCTCGCGCTCGTCATCGCGCTCGCCTTCGCCCTCTGCTTCGCGTTCCTCTTCGCGCGCATCCTCTCCCGCGCGCCGGACCTCCGAGGGTCGTCGTCGTGCGCCTTCGCCGTCCAAGCTCCGCGAGAGTGTTCTCAACGCCGAGGACAGCGATTAAGCGCGTCGCCTCTCGTGTCCATGTTCTTGCGTGTACTCTGTATTCCGAGGTTTTGTTCTGGTTCTGCTCCGCGATGACGTTAACTTATTGATATTGGATGGGCCATCTCGCTCGCTCTCCCTTCGCTCCTAACTTATGTTTATGCATTTTTACGACCAACCCTTGTTTTCATGACACCACCCATCCACCCACCCACCACCTCCTTTTGTTCAGCATACCATTTGTACTTCGTACACTTCGTTATAATCAACAATATCACACTGTGTTTTACTCTGTATAGCTTGCGTGCCGTTCACGGATGAGGCCTGGACTGGGACATCGTTGATGGTTTATGTTTAGGCCTTAGGTGCAACATCACAAGTGTATGGAGGTGTGAAAGAATCCGCCTTCCGTCTACCGTTCGCGCGCATGCTGCTTGGCGTGGATAAATGCACAAAATTGACAGACCCGGAAAAATAGGGTGAAGTGCTTTGAGTAATGCATATGAACAGGCGCTGTATTGGTGGGATCGAAGTGCAAACCGCACCTGTGAAATCTTAGTAAAAGCCACTCCGGGAGACGGCCACGCTCAGCCCTTCTCCTCGTAACCGATCTTCAAGCTGCGGATACAAAAACCTTTTCGGTAGCTTGATATGACGAATCGGGGTGCCAGATTCACGACGGGCTCGTAGGGACTTCATCAGGCGCTCTTCGCAAGCGAACGGGAAATCGCCTAGTGCGTGAAACATTTCTTCGGGTTCCAGGATACTAAGAGACTCGAGCTCTAGGAATAGGATAGTTTTCATTGCAGGCGTTTGGGAGTCGTCTGGAGCGGAGGGCGAGTGGAATTGGTCCAGAGCATCGAACAGACTAAACACAGCTTTCCCAACGACGCGTAATCGGCGGACTTTGGTCGCAGACTTGAAGGTGTTGACCCATCTCTCCGCGGTCGGATCCTCGTCGTCTCGATACGTGAGATCTAACGTGCCGCCTAGTGGAAGACCCTGACAAGGGTTGTCGCCTTCGAATGTCCCCGGAGGTTCGATGTAAACGCAATGGTCTTCCCACAACGTGTGGGAGGAACCTGTCGATATGGGCCACGGATCGCGGAAAAGTTTCAAGTCGACCACATGTCTCGCGGTGTTCCTGTTGAGGTAGATGGCTCCGGGGATGTAAGTGACGCGCGACAGCACGGCTGCAAGGAAGGCAGAGGAAGTGAGGGGTTGTCTGAAACCGAGTGACCAGGTCATTCTGGATGCCGGTTCTGAGAGCAGTTTGTAAAATGCGATCGAGCGATCGGACAAAGAGGTGATAGTCATGAGGGAGCAAAGCTCGACGGAGGGGGGAAGAGGGATTGGTTGATGGTCGTCGAAATCGTCAGGAGCAGGATCCACGAATTCCAAGTTGAATAGCATCGGCATGCATCGTAGGAGGGTTGAAAGCTGGTCGATCGTTGGCTTGATCCCTGATAGAGATCCTTCGTAGGACAACATTAGCCATTTAAGGCATGGGAAAGGAGTGGTACAGGGGGTGAGTGCGGGTATAATGTCTGTGATATCCAACCATTTCAATCGTGGCAAGGATGCGGCGAAGGCGTCTTGAAGAGCAACCTCGCAGGGCTCTCCGCGGTTCTCGAGCTGCAAGGATTCCAGGACAGGAAATCGGGAACTGGAAGGTATCATTTTGATAAATGAGGGAATATCCCTTCCAAACAGAATCAGATCTCTCAGGCGTTGAGAGTGCTCGTCGATGACTTGTTGGAAGAATTCTGTGGGCTGAAAGCTTGCACGATATCCAGAGTCTGCGAGGACGTCGATATCCAACGGGGCGAGCCTTGAACGCAAAAGTAGCTCGTTAGCCCACGGTCTTGTTAACTTGGTATAGTGTACGTGACGCCAAAGCGTGGCACAGTTGAGCGCAATCTGCAGTGGCGTCACGATGAATGGTTGGCGGGGCACAAATGACAAGCGACAAGCGCACCTGTCTCCAGCTGTGACATACATGGGTAACTCTGATCCACCCGAGTCCATCCGATGAACCATCGTTGTCTTGATCTGTGATAACGTCAATGGAATAAGGCCAAACGTCTCTCAGGATATCGAATATCTCCAGGAGGATCTCGGGCGGCAGTGAAGAAACAGGCGTGAAGGAGTTCCTCCACCTACGACCCAATGTCACCACTTCGGAGAGAACTTCAAGTTCATCTTCTAATTCTGCAAGAATATTTTTGCGTGGTTTATTGGGAACTTGAGCACTATGCACGCGTTTCGACGCTACTTCGTCAGAAAACCTTGAGAGTGCAACGGGGAGCCAAAAATCGCTATAAAGGATGGCGCGATGAGCCTACTTTAGCTCTTGACTGATAGTACACTGTCATACCGAGGATTACTTGGTAGCATTTTTCGACATATCGGAGTCAACTCGAGATCGACCACCACGGACTTAGATGCGAACCCAGGACATCGGACAAGAGCCTGCCAGTGAAGCTATGGATGAGCGTGCATCAATACCGGCACGTGGTAGTCCAAGAAAGGCAACTCAGGTGAACCAAAAATTACGCCACTCGCCAGACAAGTCTGACTCTTTTCCTTGTCATTTCTCTCTCAACCACCACATTTTCCCCACTTCATCACCATGGACGTCGACATGAAAATCAAGGAGGAAGTCGAAGACAAACGCGAAAAGGAGAAAGATCGTGATTACGACCGCGACCGGAGCGACAGGGATAGGGAACCTCACAGAGATAGGGATAGGCGGGACCGCGACCGGGACAGAGGGAGGGACCGTGACCGTCGCGACTCGGGTAGGTTCATCCTTATGAACTATCAAGTGCATTCAGACTCATTTTTGGGCGGTGCGATGGGGTTCAGGACGAGGCAGGCGCGGGGGCGGTCATGGCGATCACTGGGAACCTGATGACAGGAGGATAGACGTTCGTGTTCACGGCTTTCGTGTTGCAATAAAGTTTTGACCCGCTTTCTTTTTACAGCGCCGTCGGCGTACGCACTCTCGCTCGCGTTCGCCCAGACGCTCTGCGTCACCGCGCCGTCGGGCGAGGCGCTCTCGTTCCTCTCGTAGTCGCTCCCGCTCCGGCAGCCCATCGCGTTCTCGGGACCGCAGAGGTTCTGAGCCATTCCCCCGTTCGCTCGGTGGTCCAATGAATGCCCCACACGAGGAAGCGGTCGAGTTCGGCAAAATCAGCAAACGCGAGAACCGGGTCTACGTCGGCAACCTCAGCTACGACGTCAAGTACAGAGACCTGATGGAATTCATGCGGGGAGGTGGGTGGGGGAATCTTAGATGTTGTGGTCGTTTTTTCAGCCGCCGCCCTGGGGGGAGAAGAAAGGTAGAAGTCGGGGTCGGAGCAGTGGGAGAGGTCGAGGTCTTGGGTGAGGAGGCAGAGGTTCGAGGCGTAACAGGGCGTGGGTTAGCAGCGGGTGCAGGAATGCGGCGCGATATCGTCCTCGACGTAGGCTCTTCAATCCGTGCAGCGCGGTTTCGCCGGCGAAAAGGGGCGGGGGGTCGGAGCTCAACAGGGCGGAGGGGCGATTTCAATTTCTTTCTTTGGCGGGCGGCGAGTTGTGAGGAAGGTTTATTGATGGGCATTTTCGACTGTTAGCTGGTGAGGTCCTGTTCGCCGAAGTCCTCGTCACCCCGACCGGAATCTCGAAGGGTTGTGGGTGAGTGGCCCGTCGTTATTCCTTGGTACATCTTCTGACGTTCGCCCTGTAGCATTGTTGAATATGCCTCTCAAGAGGATTCGCAAAGAGCTGTCCGTGAGCTTTCGGAACAGCCTCTGCTTGGTCGTCCTGTGTTCATTCGTGAGGTATTCATTTTGACGATTTCTACCGTCGCACGCAGTTTGACCTCGGTGTTAGGACCGTGAAAACGAATCTCGCTTCGGCGCCACTCCTGTTCCCGGTAAAATTGGAATGGCAATGGCAGGGCAAGGTCTGCATGCCGCACCTCCTCCTCGTCCCTCCTACCACAACTCTCTTGGAGGAGGAGGTCCTCAAAACCCCGGAAATCAACTTTACGTTGGAAATGTTAGTGGTATGGTTGTTACATGAGTGCTGTTTTCTAACGTTATATCCAGCTGCCGTATCAGGCTGGATGGCAAGACTTGAAGGACCTGTTCAGGTCTGCTGGCAACATCGTTCGCGCTGACATCAACATTGGTGCGGATGGCCGCCCGAAAGGCAGTGGTACAGTCATTTTCGAGACATCAAAAGACGCCCAGCAGGCCATTTGTATGTCATACTCTCCTTCGTCTGACACTTCCCACTGATGTTTCCTTAGCCATGTACAATGGCTTCGACTGGTATGGACGCATCTTAGAAGTTCGCGAAGTGGGTGTTTTGTCTACTATCATTCGTAGAGCCCGCCCTCAGGTTTCTTACAGGATCGTTTTGCTGGGCTTACGGGTCCTGGTGGTTTCCGCGGCGGTCTCCGTGGCGGATTGCGTGGCATGCGTGGTGGCTTCCGAGGCGGCCTTGGCCGTGGGGGCATGCGTGGTGGATATGGTGGTGCTGGACGCGAATTCAACCAAGACTTGTATGCGGACTACCCCGGTCCTGATGCTCAAGGCACCACATTCGCCGGCGCTGGGGCCTTCAACAGCTCTCTGCAACCCGCATATGGCACACAAGGCTATGACCCGGAGCCTAGCCAGCAGATCATGGTTCGGAATGTAAGGTCATCCAGACATACTCTTTCCTCCTTTGTCGCTGATACTATTTGCCCGTATAGCTTCCGTGGTCGACAGCCAATGAAGATCTGGTTGAATTGTTCGAGACCACTGGTCAGGTCGAGCTGGCCGAAATCCTTTTCGACGGAACACGATCGAAAGGCGCCGGTGTCGTTCAGTTTGGTCAGGCTGCTGAGGCAGAGACGGCAATTGGTGCGTACTTCACGTTAAATGTCCTCACCTTTATTTAATGCCGATGTTCTGTAGCTAAGTTCCAGGCGTACATGTATGGAGGTCGACCTCTCGGTTTGTCTTTTCTTTTCTCCGTGGATGCTGGTGGGCTAACCAGATATCGTAGATGTCCGCTTCAACGATCGCTGGCACACGTTCACACCCACCGCAGCCAAAGGAGGGCAGGCTATGCCCATGCAAGCCGACGTCATTTAAGATGCCTGCGGTTTCATATCCCCATTGACCTTCATGTTACTTATTTCTCGTTAATATTTCCTGTCTCTCAACTCCCAAGCGAAGTCTTCTGAAACGACTCTTAGCCCGCAATGACGACACGTCTGTCCATAATTACGGGTTCCAAATTCGCAGTGTCCATGATCCCCTTCAGCCCCGTTTGTACATGTGTTTCTATATGCATCTATTTATGACACTTCGGCTTGCACTGTGTTTATCCTATACCAGCCGATCAACATCGCTGACCGGTGCCCTTTCGTAAATCTGGCATAGTCCATGTGGTCTCTGTAGCTGCATTTTCAGATCCCTGACTGAAAGATATGGAAGAAGTGGACAGGACTAAATCACTGAGGGCACCGCGATCATTTGCTGGTGTGGGGCATTCGCCACTCTGTACACCCGCTCCATCTTCCATCCACTTCTGATAAACAGACTGCAGTACTGATCTAATGTGCGTTCTTGTCCATTCATCAAGAGGGAAAGCTGCGCAACAATCAGTTCATAGCATAGCTTTCTACGCATGTCACCAGTACTCGCCTGCAAGTCTGCCAGGTGGACCCGAGAGTTGGCGAGCCCGAAGTTGGCCAGTAGAGGGGTGGGCGCAGGATCAATAGCTCCTCCAGATATGCCTCTTACTTCATCCACTGAGCTGCTCGACTGGCGGCATGTGTATGCGAGAATGTGTTCGATAACCATAAGTCTTGTGTGTTGACTCGCGGCGGCACGAAGGTGTTTCAGTATCTTCAAGGCGTACGAATCCGACCAGTCGTGTAGAACCATACGTAGTAGGAATATCGCGGCGTCGGTGATCGGTTGAGGTGTGAAAAAGTCATGAACTGACGAGCCTGGTGGTAAGCGCAAACGGTATTCGTGTCCCTGAACTGCCCAACACACCTTGCAGATGGACACGTTTATCAAACAACGCGTGCGGTAAGTGCGACTGCCAGTACTGAAGTGAACCATTAGTCTGAGACGCGTTACCCCAAACCCTAATCGTACTTCTTTAGCGAGAATGATAACGGCGGGACGGTCTTGGACCACTGCTTTCAGAGAAGGGAGATAGTGAAGAATCTCTAGGGTCGTGGACCCGACTCCCCCTCCTACGTCCACGATACAGCTGCCAGCCGGGAGAGTTGACCAGTCGAATCCTGGTTTAAATAAATGTCGGTGATGGCCAGAGGCGTACTGTTGGCGAGATGGCTTCCTACCTCTTAGAATTGCTTTCGGGGGGGACAATCGTCGGGCACCATCCATGGCCATGGAAAACCGAGCGAGGCGGTCCCTGTTTTCGGGAGATTCGTACCAGCTGAATATCTCGAGGTCCGTCGAGAATGCTCGATTGAACGCGCTCTCTGTAGGATTGCCGGAAGACTGGGTTGATGCTTCGAGAATGGTATCAGAAAAGGCTGTCGCGGAGCGGAAGACTTCATCTGTGCTATATATGAAGGCACGTTATTGGGACGAAGATATAGTTGAGGATGCCACCTTACAAACATTCTACCATGGCGGAGTATCCGCGGGCACCCACGAACTTATTTACTGGCCTAGAGTGAGAACAAATGATCATCCATCAGCGGTGTTCAGAGGCTGACTTGGATACTAGCACTCACCGGCTGAGTACATGATGAGAATCTTTACCAGTGTCCAACAGTGAGGAAATCTGATTGTTCGCAAATACATCTGGCGAGACTTCACGGAAGATATGGTGCGTAGCCAGGGCTCGTAGAATTTGACCTGATCGTGCATCAAGAAGTAGTACGGGGACCAGCGTGAGGACCTTACCGAGTTTCGAAGGTTCTACTCCGACCTCTCGTCCGATGGCATTGATATGGCGCCCTTCCGCACCCGCTTCTCGGAGGACCTCCGCGGTACATGTTCGACTCGCGATGCTGAGCGCAGACGAAAGGAGGAACTATAAAGCTATCAGGGGTAACCGGAGAGCGATAACAAATGGCGCACGCCCGTAGAACGGTCCAACAAAGTCAGCGAAGGAGGCCGAATAGTGGCTATGAGCTGAGCGGCGGCGGCTACAATTCGAATGGTTGCGGACTCCACGTCGCCATCGGATCTGATTTCTTGGCTTTGGTCTGTAAATTCCTCGTCGAGAGTAGGGAAATGCTTCCCTGTCTCCGTACACCTGAGAGAGATCACAGAAACGGACTCGACAATAATGGTCGCAAGACTTTGAAGAATGTCAGCCATGACTTCAAGGTGCTGAAGAGTGAGGTAGTGAGGTAGACGTTTGGAGCAAGAAAATTGTTCCCTGTTATACTGTACGTAGCTTACGGTCGTGCACATGGAGCGTTATTGACAGCGCCCAAGGACTGACAAGGTTCGAGGGTTACAAGGGCATCTGCGAGGTACTGTGGGTTTACGTACCACAGGCCCACACTCACGGCGGTGATTGGCAAGGTTTGAGGGTACCACGAGGTGGGAGTTTAGGGCTGTGCAAGGAGATCCGTGTCACAGTACATATGTAAACAAGCTTGATGCAGTCTTTAGGCGATCCTGAAATTGAGAAGGTTTGACACAAGTGTCTCGTCTGCCCTGGGAGACTACTTAAGTATCTTGAAGTGGAGTTGTGTGAGAAACAGGCTGGTCACGGTCGAGCCGCCGCCTCGGACAGGTTCGGCGGATCCCGGCACCCGAGATTCGGAGCGGCCAGCGCGGCGCGCGGCGAGGACTTCCATGGCAACTTTCAAGTTTGACAAGAACTGAGCTACTTCAGTTCCTCAGAAGAAGTATTGTTATACATTTTCATCAAATTCACGCATCACGATGGTCACTCTGTCGCCCTCCCTAACTGTATAAGTATCTCCTCTTCAATCTCCCTAGTTCGCTATCTATTGCCAGCTCCGCATTCCAAGGCTACTACCCGGCGAGTGAGTCTTCGCAGTTATGGCCGAGTCGACCGCCCTCCCCGCCCTCCAGGTTGACCTTACCAGCACCTACGGCGCGTTTCTCATCGGCATGTTTGTATCTTGTGCGGTGTGGGGTGTTTCATGCCTCCAAACGTCAGCAGCGCCTTGCCCTCGCTCCTTTAATCTGTTATTTTCTGACTTGTCGTTCACTATCGGCGCGATGTACGCACAGGATGTATTACTTCCATGCGTAAGAGTCTTCCAGTGGACATGCATCTAGTACTCCTTACAGGGCGTTCTGAACAATTTCTCTCAGCTACGAACGTGACCCCCTCTTCTTAAAGACGATGGTAAGTACGCGTCCAACTACTACTTGGTCTTTATAATTCTGAATAGACACCGGGCAGGTATTAATCCTATGGTAAGCTAATGATACGTCACCGATCTCTACAGCCCACTGATCCGCTTCAAGGATAATTGATCTCGCCAATGAAATCGTTACCCTTAAATCCAGTAAGTCGCCCTCGTACCAGTATGTTGAGGTGATGGATTGAACTCACAACCTCATGCACATAGTATGGCCTTTTCTGGTCAGTAAATGGGGAGACACGGCTATGTTATCTAAGCTGTCATCGTAAGTTCGAATTTTATCGCCGCTGCCTCGTAAAGCTTGAAGCTTGAAGTCTCACGAATATGTCCTTTCCTTTCAAGAGATGTCATCGTAAGTACTAATCAACACCGCCCCTCCGAGTCCCGACTGACATAACTCTGACTATCGTATTAGCACTCCGTCTGGATATCTGTGCGTCCTACTGCTGTCTCACTTCTGTTAAGTGATCGACCTTTATCTCCTTCCGCGGATAGGGCTTGATGGCGGCGGCATGCCAAACTTTCTTCATCCGTCGTGTCTGGATCCGTGAGCACTCTTCTCAGTCACAGAAAAACTACAGCGATTGACGTTCCTTGGTCCTCTCCCAGTCAGCAACAGGAAGTGGTGGCACCTTTGTTCCCTCCTGGTGCGTGTGTTTCGAGAGTAGGAGCCAGACGAGCTCTAGTACTAACATTTCCGACGCTCCAAGGCACTTCTCACCGCTTTCCAACTCTGTACGTTGCCCAGTCACTTTCCGTTTTCCGCTGACCGAGCCGTATTTCCTATCAGTTGCTCTGATTCGTGAGCCGTCTCATGTTTGTTTATCGGAGTTTGACCTCTGCCAACTTGTATAGCATACGCGACAATAGCGTACGCATTTCCTTCCCTCAGAATGGACACTCTCCTGATTTATCTATCTTGCGGATCGACAGACTCCGAGGTGGTACCGTGGCGACTATGACTGGCAAGATCGAAGCGGTGAGGATCTTTGTGTTTCAATCAAGAGGAAACAACAGCTTGACCTATATACCCAGCCTTTAACAATATCAATGCGGTCATGTATGTTGGCGGATGACATCCTCATCACATTGTCTCTACTTTATCTGCTCTTACGACCAGGAATCCCGTGCTGGACAAGGTATGTTGCTATTTGGATCGCGTTAGCATCTTGAGGATTCAGAAGCTGTCTCCAAGGTCGAGGATCCGACTGTATCGGCTCCTTGTGGTTACATCCAATACCGGAAGTTGGACAGCATTGCTCGCGCTCGCGCACGTTGTCCTGGTGAGCTTGCATCTTATTTATGGGCTGGTTGTCTCACATCACTGCCTAGTATTCTGCTCTTCCTCGCACGGAATGGTTTTGCGTGGCCGATTTTCCTATGTGCAGCGTTTACTTCAGCACCATACTCGCCAATCTCAACTCTCGCAAGTACATTCGCGGCGATGACGATGATGTCAACGAGTTCATATCACGCGACCTTGAACAAGCGATGACTACCGACAGAGCGGCACCCCAGCGCGATCATGTTCTGGTTCTCGACATTCTACATGTATGTTTCCATTGATGCACCGTCTTACCCGACCATTAGTTGATACGGCGTTTCTTACTTCCGCGATGATCTAGCGCAAACCAGACTCCTCTTCAACCGCTGACGGCGAAGAAGAAAATGGATCCGATGGCCAATATCAGAGCGAGCCTCCGCTATCACTCTCGAGAAGCGACCCCAAGCATCCATATGTGTTCTCGGCAGCACCAGTGCCCGTCGACCCCGGGGCCACATGTGAGTATCGATTGCATGAATCTTCTCAGGTATCTTCGGTGCCCCTCGACGTTCAACGTTCAACATTTGTGTGTTTAGATGAATGATCACGGTGGCGTTATAAAGTTATATGACTCCCTTCAAGCTTCCATACTTATTCTCAAACTGCGATTCATCGGGGAGGTATAGCGGCCCCAACTTCAATCTTGACGCAACCACCCCATCTCCTTGCTCTCAGTGTCGAACATACTCTTGTATGTACATACACGCACCCGTGTTTATATGCTTGCATTCGAGTTCAAACATATGTACTTGACAATGGAGACGAGCGATGAGAGCACGAGTGTGAGCCGCGCAGGTGGCAGACGCCACTTGGACGCCACAGAGGTTCCTGAAGGCTGGCGCGCCCGGGGCGGCCGCGTCAACGGGCGTTCGGCGTCGACGTCTTCCACAGTACTCAGACTCTTGAGTCTGTCACGTCGTCATACACGGTTAGGTCGCATTTTCCCATGCGAGAAGAACGAACTTGGTGGATCCGTAACGGATGGGCAGGAGCCTGGTCCGATCCTCACGTAGAAGCATCCAGGAACTTGAAGACCCCAAGCTGATACTTACAAGAACGGTGGCCCTCATACCCTCCTTGCGGCCTTGCCCCCTCCCACCTTCCCAGCGTCACATTTGTCAATATGGCACACAATATCCGCTTCCGACCCAACGACTCTCAGCCTTTCCTCCGCCCGCCTCTCGACGGGAGTTTGACTGTCTCTGAGTTCTTTGAATTCCACGCTTCCCACAACCCGGATTATCCCCTCTATGTGCACGCGGACGATGACCTAGGGATCCGCACCATCAAGTATCCAGAGGCGTACCGCGCAATCCGTCGAGCAGGTGGCATTGCTTCGAAGCATTACGTGGACGGGATACCCGAAGGGACCTACGCGGAGCGAGAGCGCCTTGCTCGTCCTGTGTTTGGTATCCTAGCCTCCGCAGGTCCGTCCGTCTGCACTCTCTCAGGCCGCTTCTGCTTATCACATTCTCTTACAGACACCATCACATACGCGACTCTACTCATAGGCATCAACCATGTGGGCTGTACTGCGTTCCCTCTCTCTCCTCGTAACTCGCCTGCTGCGGTGGCCCACCTCTTGAAAGTTACCAGCGTCACCCACGCTTTCATTGGACAAGATCCGGCGACCCAGGCTCTTGCCAACGAGGCCATTGCAATGCTGGGAGTCGAAAATATAAACATCATAAAGCTGCCGATGCCCAGATTCGATGATATTTACAACGACACCCAAGATTTTTACGACGTCCGTCTGCGGGCGTTGGATAAAAATATGATTTCGTTCATCTTCCACAGCAGCGGTAGGTGTGAACATCGTATTGGATAGGCTTGGAACCGACCCCTACTTCCACTGTTCAGGATCGACCGACTTCCCCAAGCCAATCTCGTTGACCAGTCGCAACTTCGCTGCATGGGGTCTACTCTGTACGTGGCTACTTTGGGCCACATGTATATAGCATGCTCACGACGGACCCAGTCGACGACGGCACTGATATCAGCGGTCTGCGCCTAGCTATACATGCGCTTCCCGCGTTTCGTGAGCGACTGTTGCCACGAAATATTACTTGATATCGCTCACCGATGTAGTAGATCCTATGGGATTGGCTGCTATCCTTTGGCCAGTGAGTGTCTCTTCTCCTTTTGTCATGTTGGTCGACAATATCTTGCCTAGGCTTGCGTAGGTACCGTGATGGCGTGTTTCAAGCCCACAGTCCCTCCGACTATTCCGGCCCCAGACGTTCTGCTTGACGCAGCTCTAGCTTCTCAATGCGAAGTCTTGTATTGTGTTCCATCATTCATCGAGGTAAGGACGCTACGTCACGACTTCGTTTCTCGCTACACACTCCAACTCATGATATCTCCACAGACGTGGGCACGCGATCCCGAGAAGATGGATAAAGTGAAAAAGTTCAAGGGGGTTGTGCGTAATTCGCAATCACTTCTCAGTTGTTTGCTCGCTAACCTTCGGACCGACAGATGTTCGGCGGTGCACCACTGAACAAGGAAATAGGAGATCGGCTGGTCGCTGCGGGGCTCCAACTCATGGTTCTTTGGGGCTCGTAAGTCGTACTACGCCTTCACACTGGTGGTTAGTTGAAAGTGCTTATATTTTCTAGTACTGAAGCGGGGGGAATCAATCTCATCGGGTCCGCGCCGACGAAATGGGAGTGGAATTACTTTCAGCTGGGCAAGCACTTCGGTACGAAGCTCATCCCGCAAACGGGTCAAGAAGGCGTTTACGAGCTGGTCATATTGGTATGTTAGCCCCGCTCACTCCACCTCTGTTGTACCCACTGTCGCTTCTGATCGCCTAGACGTCACCCACATTCAGCCCCAGTGTGATCAATACTTCTGTAGACGGCATACCTGGCTGGACTACTGGAGATCTCATTGAAGATCATCCTACTCGACCTGGATTCTATTGCATCCACGGGAGGGCCGATGACCAGCTTATGCTGTCCACCGGGGAAAAGGTGGGTATCATGTCAACTGGTGAACTGATATCATTATTTATGACCACCGCCAGACCAACCCAGTTCCCTTGGGTAAGCTAATTCGGGTCTGATGCTGCTGTCGAGTGGAAAGTTCACTCTATCGGCCGTCTTTGAAGAGCACATCCTCCGCCAAGACGATAGCATCCTAAGCGCTGTTATGTTTGGTCGTGGCCGTTTCCAAAACGGTGTCATCGTGCAGCCGAAGGTCCCTTTCGATCCTGCAGATGAGACTAGCCTTGCTGAATTCCGCAATAAAATATGGTGGGCCCTCTACAATCTCTGCCCACTCTAACTCTTATCTGCTTTTGTCGGTACCAGGCCCACTGTTCTCAAGCTGAACGAGTTTGCTCCGACACACTCGCGACTTTTTAAAGAGGTATGGCCATAGGTCTAGTATGGTCGTTGCGGATTTCAACGAATGCTGATGGTTTGACTTGGATAGACAATTTTGGTCACTCATCCCGATAAGCCGCTGCTCCTTACGCCCAAAGGGACGCCACAGCGTCGGGCATGCTTAGGGGCATATCAAACGGAGATCGAGAGTATGTACGACAGCATCGAGGATTCATCCCAAGTAGACATCAAAATCCCGACAACATGGAACGTCGAATCGACGCTCAGCTTTATTCGGAAGAATGTTCACAGCGTTATGAAGACCAAGGTCGAGGATGAGGACGATCTTTTCCAGCACGGATGCGATAGGTTTGTTACGTTGTCGCACCCATACACGGGATATGGTTCTGACTTCCCGGGAAGTTTGCAGGCTACGTGGATTAGGAATACCATCATGCATGCGCTTCGAGTGTCAACGAAAGTTTCTATCCACGAGCTTCCTCTCACCTTTGTTTACTCTCACCCCTCAATTCGTGCCCTGGCTACCTTTTTACGCGGTGTCATTCAAGGCGAGCTCACCAGCTTGGAGCCGGAGGAGACCGTCGAGGTCGAGGTCAATGCAATGTTCAAGCTTCTCGACAAATACAGCGCCAATTTCACGACGAAATCGTCCTCGCCGGAACACCCAATTGGGACGACCATAGGCAGGAAAGAGATCGTGGTCCTCACGGGATGCACAGGTCGTCTGGGCTGCTACCTCCTTGCGTGTTTGGTTCAAGACAAGAATGTGGAGCGCGTTTACGCTCTCAATCGTCAACCAGGAGCAGTCAGCACGCTACAGGAGCGCCAACGCAAGGTCTTCAGTACCTGGGGCATGGACCCTGGCCTGGCCGATGACAAGAAGGTGGTCTTCGTTGTATGTGATTTCGGAGCAGCGGATCTCGGTCTGTCGAAGGATAACTATGACGAGGTGAGAGTGCATTTCCACCAGTTGTCAGGGCGTTTGGCTAATGATGTTGTTGCTAGATTTCTGAGCAGGTCACTACGATCATCCACAACGGTACGCTCATGATCTGGTTGATTTCGGTCTGTGACTCTCACCACGATACATACAGCTTGGCGGGTCGATTTCAATGTCGGGCTGTCGTCATTTGAGCCTTTCATTGCGGGGACGCGAAGTTTGGTCGATCTGGCGTTGCGCGCGGCATGCCCTGGGGGTGCCCAGCTCCTTTTTATAAGCTCCATTTCAGTTCTCATTCGTACGTCTCATCTCGCTGACCTCCCAGTGGGTCGTTCTAACTTGCGGCGCTGTCCTTAGGCCATCCTCCTCTCAGTGGTGCCGCCTTAGAGGTTCCACAAGAACCTCAGAAAGCCGTCGGGTCGGGGTACAGTGAAAGTAAATGGGTCGCTGAGCGGCTGCTCATGAAAGCCCGTGACCAAACCGGACTACGCACAACCGTCGTGCGTGTTGGCCAGCTCAGCGGTGACACTCAGCTAGGCAGATGGAGTGCGAAGGACTGGATTCCCGCCTTGGTTGCACTTGGGAAATTCCTCGGCGCAGTACCATCCAAGCCAGATGTGCGCTCGTCATTCCATTTTGTAATCGAGCGCCAAATGAATGACGATGTACAGGTGCTTTCGTGGGTTCCAGTCGATGTCGCGGCCACGGTTCTCGTTGAGGTGATGCGTTCATCTGAGCCGGTTCTCCACCTCGTCTCAGCTAACCCTATCGGCTGGGACGTGGTTTTTGGGACATTTGCGCGGCGCCTCAACGTCTCACTAATCCCTTATAACGAATGGATTGGCCGCCTTCAAGAGGTGTCATCCGAAGACGTCCCCCCGGAGTTAATATCGGCATGGAGCCTGGTCCATTTTTTCGCGACATTGGGCGATTTCGGGTCGGTTAAGCTCAGCGTTGAGCGGGCTGTGCAAGCATCGTCGACACTGGCGGCGGCGAAACACCCTGGAGATGAAGACGTGGACAAGTACCTGAGGTTTTGGAAGGAATCCGGTCTGCCTTTGTGACGGGTTGTCATGTCAGCTGGCGTCTTTTCCGATCGTTGAAATGCATGCTTTTATGACCAAGGGTTGAGTGGCACGCGTAGGTTATGAATCAGTACATGGGTTGCTGTGCGCGCGGGAAGACAGTTGAGACATCCGACGATTTTTTATCGTCTTCGTTTATTTAGGAATCAGTTGGTGCATATTCCGTGTGTACTTCAGGCTCTCGCCATCCTTCAATTCGTTGATGGCGCACTCCCGATCTGTGAACTGGCACGAAAGCCTCGGAGCGTGGTCACGCGAAAGCTTTGAGACGAAGGTGGCATAGTTGAACGCGCCAATGACGGTCGAGATGTCGAACTCCCGCCCGAGACGGTCGATGATCTGAACGTCCTACAGAAAATGTTCAGGAAGGAAAGCAGAGTGTGCGATGGCGGGAACTCACAATTCCGCTGTCCGAGTCGTCGCGCATTCCCCACGCACACACCACGACGCCGACGGGCCCCTTCGTTACGAGCCCAAACACCGGAAAGTCCGTAATGCCCAGTGTGGCGAGAAACTTGACGCTGGCGACTGCATCGATACGCCATCGATTTACAGCTGTTTCCTTCGACGTCCTGACGCTTTCCTGGTACTCGTGGAACAATATCGGGATATGGAGAGTGTCTTCCGCTCCCGGATCCGTGTCAGCGACGTCTCCTACGTCTTCGCTGCCGCTAAGGTGTGCGTTCTGCGTGTTTGGCTCTGGATTGATCTGCGTGAAATCAGAGATCCCAGGCGACAAATCACCGAGAAAGAACGATGAGACGAGGGATTGTGCGGGAGGCAATGATCGGATGCAGGAAGTCTTTGGGTGCGATGTACCATTGGGAAATATAGTTCCACGCACACAATCTGTCCGTCTCGGATCGAAGGTACGGTCTAGCATTTTTTCAATAGATCCTGCTTCACGAGGAAGAACCCGCTTCAACGTGGGGCTCAAAAGGGCGACTTTGTTGCCCTTGATTCTAGCGTCGCGGGGGGGAAAGGACGTGATCTGTAGGGATCCCAGACCATCGCATCTGGCAGTCATTGGGTCGTACTTCAGACGGTCCTCCCGTGTTTGGTCTTGTCGCCGTTGCTCCCAAGCCCGGAAGACATCGCCACAGGTCCTCGCAACGATCCTCGTGACGTCGAACTGTGCTTCAGCGTCCTGCTTCGCGCGTTTCTTGCATGCGCTTTGGTCTTTGGAATATGCATTTCTGGCGCGAATGAAGTCATCCTGAGCCAGGAGACACTCCTCTATAACAGCCTTCCGGTAAATGACGTCGACGGGGGTCTCGGTAAGAGTTTGTTCATAGTCCTCTGGCGATCCGATGCCCGGGATCGGGTCTTCTGCACGGGGTAGATTTATTGTAGGCTCCGCCCTGAGATAACGATACAGGGTCAGACCAAGCCAGCATATGCAAAAGTGTTCAAAAACCAACATATAGGCAGTGGTGGGGCCAACGAAGAAGAGTCTTGCAAGCATCTCCCATGAGAACTGCCAGTCTAGCTCAGAAATGCCGCTGATGCACCTGGGGCCGACCAGCAATCTTGTCCCCGCCACAATTTGGAGGACGTCCACAATCCTGGTATTGAGGACGTCCATGAGCCAGCTGGATGTTTCTAGATCGCGCGTTTCGGGGAGACGACCGGCCGCTACGTCTTCTTCTCGTAACGACTTTTCTTCGAGGAGCTCGTCAAGCAAGCATTGTAGATGTTCTGGTACCGAAGGCCGCTGACGAGCCGGAGGAAAATTTAGATGGGGAAGGGCAACAGTGCAATTGGCCTACCTTTCTGTCCCACTCGGCAGGATAAAAGAAAGTGGTCATATCGTCATATACTCTGAAGTGTGGGAGCGATGCTTGGATGTGGACTGCGTCTGTTTGGGGTTCTTCGGTTCTTAGCTTGGACATGGTACGCGCCGGAAGGAGGGAGTAGGTCAGAGCTCTCCGGTCGAGAAGCCACATGTTTGTCAGGTGATTGCCATCCTTGTGGGGGTCGTGATGAGAGGGTGAAAGATGCCTTGATAACCATGTCTCTTCTGACGCGCATTCGGAACCGTCCATGGGACAGCTGCGTTCGGTAGCGCAAGGGGAGTCTCTGAACAACACGCCAGACAGGTCAGATCGGTACGACTTCGGGCGCGGAACGAGCTCACGCACTCACCGTCGTGCGCAAAGTCCACGCCTTGGATCCACTCTTCTATATGCTTTTTCCATGCCCGTTCTTCCTCTTCCGCTGTCAATTCGCTCCCTGCCCCATCGCTTCGCCATAGCGAAATCGTCCCACACCGGATCTTCTCGGAGACATCTCGAGCCGTAGATTCGCACTGACAGCGCGATTGCACCAGCATCATGTCTTCTTGGATCGCGAGAAGAAAGGAGGCGAGCAGCTCCGCGGAACGGATGCTCTTCAAATCGAAGACTCCGCCGGCCTCTCCTGCATTTGCATCGGGTGCCGCGTACGCTGTGTGTAGTGAAGGCTAAAGGGAGTAGAAAGGCATAAGATTAGAAATCAGTGATGAGATACCGAGTGCTAGAAGGCTTACTGTCGCGTATTTGCTAGTGGCACCATCGCACTCGGAGGCCTCAAACCATCCGAATACGACTTGGACGGTGGTGTAGGATGGGTCGAATGCGAGGCCGACGATAGGTTGATGTATGCCCCAGACACGTCTCTGGTGCAACGCGCTGGCGATCGCGTCGGAGATGTTCTCGGTGTCGGCCATGCAAAAAAGGCAGACAAGTGGTTTCGACAGATCGTCGGGACGGGAGAGAACGTGGGCTTCGAGAGCAAAGTCGTCAAGCGGGTTCGGGGCTTGGGATTGTGGGTGGGATGTAGGGTAGCTGGTTTCCGCGTTGCTCGCCACTGCAGACGACGACATTTCATTCTCGTAGCCGTCCGAGGTCGAGGTGGACTCCGGTAGGGAAGATGGAGGAGTGGGTGGGAATGTCAATCCGGCAGCTTGAGAGAGCAGAAGAAGAGATGCTGTTGTTGTTCTCGGCAGGTACTGTGCCAGTGGTTCAGCACGGGCGTGCGGATGCATCGGCAGAGTAATTGGGGCGGACTCCCTGGGTGATACATCAGAAAAGAATAGAGAATCGCAATCTAGGGTGGGTATGCACCATATGAGAGACTTGGGCATGCTTGAAAGAAAGATAACCCGAACTAGCAAGATGAGAAAGCATGTCTTGGGATTTGGGGACAGTCTGAGCTGGCACTCGCGCTGTAACGCTGCCTGTAGGTTCGAGACGAGGAATTTTATTCCTTCGCGGTGTTCTTCTGAGAGAATTGGATGGATCTGGTTTTTAGAGTGAGCGGATTGGAGGATGGCCGATGGCGTTACGTACCTGGCCTGGTTTGGGGAGAGCAGCGGTAAGGTCAGTCAAAGCAGAAGGCCAAACCATCGAGTCGCCGTCGTAATGGATGGCATGGCAAATCACAGATGGCCGTGGGGGAAAGCCCATAGAAGATATGTACGATATATAATCTGGTCTGTTGGACCAGGTAGACGTTCATCGAACGTTGAACGACTCGAACGTTGCCAGCCTAGCTTTAGCTCTCAAAGGTTGCGTCGGCACGTCCCGACGAGCACGTGCCTGAATTTTTGAGGCAAAGTTTTCTCACAGCGCACGATTTTCCTTTCTTCACCACAGCAGGTCCAAAGCCGCGAAGCTCGTCCCCCACAGATCGTCTACGACTTTCTCCCTCGCGAGCGGGCTAAGGTCTGAGTACATTTCTCTTCAGCTCCCTCGATCGACTCCAGCAGGGTCCGACTCTGACGAGTCGCGCGATACACAAGACATGCCGCTGGTCGCCGCATTGGACCGGAGATCCTGCTCGCCGACAGCCTTCGTGGCCCGGTGACAGAGGAGGTCGTGGTGACCTGGCGTTGGTATTATCGCGGAGCGTGGGCGGTACGTCGCACAACATATTCTTCTCGTCTCCAGGCGTGCCCGAGGTATCAGAGCCGAGGGCCCGTCTACCCTATCGCACTCACCTGTCTGTTACAGATGGTCAGGACACATGAGGCAGGTCCTGTAGAGCGCGTGCCAGAGCACGTCACCCGACGACGGAAACGCGTCGACGCGCGTCCTGACCCACCCTCGGGATGCGTCGAGATGCCAGAGAGTCGGTCCGCCCGCTTGCGGGCGACTGGCAAGGAACCCTATAGGTCAAAGCAGTCAGCGTCCCGACTCCGGTTGGGATGCGCTTTGACAGGAAACCCTTCGATCGTCCATGGAGATGATCTGTATACTTCAGCTAGCGTCCTGGCGAATGTCGGGATGCGCTTTAACGCTGCTTCGATCTCCTATCGGGATGATCTTCATAACCCAGTCAGTGCGCCCGCACCGCAAGGTCGGGCTGCCAAGGCTACCACCGGGACTCCCAGCGGAACTGCTCGAGCTTCACGGCTCGGGCGCGGTGGAGTTCTTGCTGTGGACGATCCCAAGAAACGCCCGTCTCTTGCAGACAAATGAGGCCCGCTGGCGACGGAGTCCACAATAGGAATTCGGACGTGATCCTGCTTGGACACGCCGACGGATATATGTGACGGGAACGCCTATCCTAGTCCAACGGAAATGTCTGACGGTGAGGGATGCTCTGTCGAGGTGTAAGAGGGGTGGCGAGAGTTAGGAGGTGTCGTGCGTACGTACCTGCCCTTGAGTGCAATTCGTGGCTCGCCTGTCGTCTTTTCGGAGACGACGGTGAAACTCGATTCAGACTACTCTGGGCCTGCTGTGACCCAATTTTTTTCCTCCCCGTTCTCTTCGTGAGGACCTTTCTTTGTTCGTGTTCGGTGTTTTAGAGTAGACGCTTCATGTACATGTGCCTATGGTTGGTGGCGTAATAGACCGCGTGCTTCTTTCTTACTTACATACCTTGAACACTCGTCTCGTTTTGAAATCGACACCGACATTTCTGTGCAGCGCTTCAGTTTCACACATGGCTACATAGGCCTCTCGTCGTGAGCGATCGCAACTCAAGGCGGTCCAATCGGCATTCGGACGTCGTCGGACTTGCGATTCGCCAAACAAACGAGTCAATTGCACCACGACTTCTGCGACCAGCCGCACCCGCCCTTTTCCCCAACTCCCATCTTCTCATCTCGCCGCTCGACCACGACGAGCTCCCCAAGCTCGCATCCAGCCTACCTCTCCTGTTCGTCCCAATGGACACCTCACAGCATCCTCTCGGCGACCCCATCCCCGCGTACACGGAGCACGCGATCTCCGTGTCCCTGCCCAAGTGGGAGGACAACGTCATGTACGAGGAGAGCGACCCCCGTGTCGTCAGTCGCATGCAGACAGGATACCCGCGGTTCTTTATCCACAAGACCATTGAAAAGGTGAGCTTTCCGCACACAGTCCGGGAAGAGCTGGGTTGCACGGGCTGGGAGATGGGTACGCGGTGGGGCATCGCCGTACACGGGGTTCCAGGAGACCACCCCTGGGTCCTCTCTGGTATTCTGGGTCACAATATCTTCTACGATCCGTGCAGCTCGGGGGTAAATCCAGCAAATGCTCCCGAGAGCTCCTTTTCCTCACGCTCGCCCTTCCCATCTTCCTCCTCTTTCTCGCGTTCTAACCCCGATCTTTTCCCCAGCTCGCCCAAGTCTGCGTCCAAAAGCTCGGCACCCCAACCGAATCCGCCATCCTCTTCCCCTCCGCCCCAATCGCCGAGGCCTGCCGCACCTTCGTCGCCATCCGCGACGTCCCCGCTCGCGTCGTCACGCTCACCACGCCCGATGGTCCCAAAGCCAGCGCCAGCGTTTTTGCCGTGCTCCTCCCGACCGACAAGTTCTCCGTGGGCAAGCAGTTCTGGCAACATTCCGGCCTCGGCATCTCCAGCCGTCGCGCCGAGCACTGTCTCGCGCTGCTCGTGCGCAACGCCCCCGCCCCAAGCCCGGCCGTGCGCGTCGCGGGCAAGACCGCCAACAAGCACTACGCCGCAAAGCCGGCGCGCGGGGCTGCCCTTCCGTCCCCGACGTCGCCCTCGACCAACGGCTTTCCGACCGCGGTCGACGATATGGAAAGCGAGCACGCCACCTTCCTCGAGGAGCGCTACGGACGCAACCTCAATGTATGCGCGGTTTCCGAGGCCAAGCGCGCGCTGAGGCGGAGGATCGCGGGCGTGTTGGTGAGGGACGATAAAGGCGAGGTGGAGGTCGGCGTCAGTGTGCGCGGCGTGGCCGTTCAAGAGTCGGACGTGTACTTGTACCCGACGGGCATGAGCACCATCTGGTCGGCGCATCAAGTGGCGCTGAGTACACTGGGCGAGAGGAAGAGCATTTGTTTTGGGTGCGCATCATGCTTCGCGATTGGGTTACGTGGCTGACGCGTTCGTCCATAGTTTCCCTTACACCGACACGCTCAAGATCTTGGAAAAGTGGGGTCCTGGTTGCCATTTCCTCGGCTTTGGCTTGGACGAGTCCATCGACGAGCTGGAGCAGATCCTCGCCGAAGAAAAATCCAAGAACCCCGATGTGCCTCCCGCGTTGGCGCTTTTCACCGAGTTCCCGTCCAACCCCCTTCTCCGCTCGGCCAATCTGCCCCGCCTGCGTGCCCTGGCTGACAAGTACGACTTTCTCATCGTGGTGGACGACACAATCGGCAACTTCGTCAACGTCGAAGCGTTGCCCTACACCGACATCATGGTGACGAGTCTGTCCAAGATCTTTAGCGGGGACGCGAACGTTATGGGCGGCAGGTGACTCTCACAACTTCTCTCTTACCCCGACAGTCCCGCTGACCGTTTTTCAACTTCAGTCTGGTGTTGAACCCCGCCGGGAAACACTACGCCACCCTGAAATCGTACCTCGACAGCACCTACGAGGACATCTACTTCGACGAAGACGCCATCTTCATGGAGCGCAACTCGCGCGATTTCCAGCGCCGCATCCGCACCATCGACGACAACACGCTCGCCGTCTGCGCCTACCTGCACGCCGTCTCCCGCGCCCACGCCGCGTCCTCCCCACTCACGCGCGTCTTCTACCCCAAGTACGAGACCACGGCGAACTACGACGCGTGCCGGGTGGCCGGAGGCGGGTACGGCGGGCTGTTCTCGCTCGACTTCGTCTCGGCGGACGCCTCGCGCGCGTTCTTCGACGCGCTTCCGTGCTACAAGGGCCCGAGCCTCGGCACCAACTTCACGCTCGCGTGCCCGTACACGATTCTCGGGCACTACGCGGAGCTGCCCTGGGCCGCGGGCTACGGCGTCCACCCAACGCTCGTGCGCGTCAGCGTCGGCCTCGAGGAGCGCGCGTGGTTGCTCGACGCGTTCAAGACCGCGTTCGAGGCCGCCCAAGCCGTCGTCGCGACGTAGGGCGCGGCGGCGCATGGGGTAGGAATTCGACGGGGAGAAGAGGAACGACGTCCGGATCCATCCAACTGGATCTCGCGAGCTTGCCCCATCCAACTGGCGCAGAGCGGCACGTCCATCCAACTGGACACGCGGAGTGGTCCACCATCCAACTGGTGTCCGAGCGGTAGCTTGACGGAGGACGGCGCGATGCCGGGGTTTATTTCGAGGAGTGCGCGACGGCGAGGGAGGGGGGGTGATGAGAGTATATAGCAGAAATAGTGATTTAATTTGGATTTCCTGGTGCGGCAAATACATGGGTTAGAGTACTACGACGAGACGATTCGAAGATGAGAACGGCGGAGGGAGATAGATAGCTAGATAAAAAGTCCTCACGAAGAGAACGGCAATGAAAAAAAAATGGGGTCGCAGCAGACCCAGAGTAGTCTGAATCGAGTTTCACGGCCGCTCCGAAGAGACGAACACGCGAGCCACGGAGACGAACACGCGAGCCACGAATTGCACTCAAGGGCAGTGACGCCCCTCCGACGAACGCTGCATCCCGCCGCCCCTCTTACACCGCTCCACACGTCGCATCTAAGCACCAGGATACCCTAGGAAAACTCCACCTCGTCCACTTGGGCGAGGCAGTAACGCAGTTAACGACGGCGGTCGTCGGTGCTCCCGTCCACGATTGGACGACGAGCAGGGTGGTGTACGCGGGTCAAGACCGTGCCCGACCCTCCATGGTCCGGAGACCAATCTGGGGATATGCAGGAGAGGAAACGCGTTCCGATCCTGCAATGCGGGACAGGACTGCACGTCCTCAACAGGACACCGCGCCGAAGTATGCGTCGAGCGACTCCTCGACGGACTCCGGCAAGACGGGACTGCGAGCGCTCTAAGGACGGCGAAGACCCGCGTACGGGACGGGCGCGCACGAATTGAAAAGGTGGGAGCACCGGCCCAGCATACACAGGCTAGTAGCGTGCCAGCGCTCGGCACCATAGTCAGACGGGCCCATCCCTGATGCATGCGAGAAAGTGAGCACCAACATGGTGTTCATCCGCAGATACCTGGCGCGGGGTGTGGATAGCAGGACCTGCCTGGCAGTCCGTCCGTCTGCGAACAGACGATGGGGTGTGATAGGGCAGACGAACGTTCGTACGAACGACGCCGGGGGACGGGAGAGGTCGAAAACGGAGAAAGCACGTACCGCCCGAGCCCCGCAATACGTTCTCATCCCGACGCTTGCCCGCGTCCTCCCCCGCTCTCGAGCCTCAAAGAGGCGTCGAAAGAGGGATCTCCGGACGGAGTGGCGCGCGAGGGTGGATGTCTTGTGTACTGCTCGACGCGTCGGCGTCGGGTCCTGCGAGGACCGATCGAAGGAGGGGGGGCTGGGAAGACTCAGACCTTAGCCCGCTCGCGAGTGTGCACGTCGACGAGGACGCGCGGTGCGGAACGAGCGTTCGCGGCCTTGGACCTGCGGCGACTCATGAACGACGAGTGCAGACCCGGCGATCTCGCGTTTTATATTCCAAGTCGGAAAATCGGAGCCAAACGGGCGCAAACAACGCGCGAGAAAATTCGCGGCGCGCTGGCGCAAAAGGGCTCCAGCGTTTTGCTCACCGCCGTTCTTACACCCCGCACCTTCATCCCCTCCGTTCGTCATGTCTGCCTCTGCCCTCCGCACTCTCCGCCAGCTCGCCGCCGCCTCCTCCCGCACCCTCGCCGCGCGCTCGCTCACCAGCAGCGCACGGCAGAGGCTCCCTGCGGCGCTCGCACGTTCTGTGGTCGTGCCAGCAGCCCGGTCGTTCACTGTTTCTGCTCGCCGCCTCGGCGAAGGTACATGTATGTCTGGCATCTCGCATTTGGGAAAGGACAGGTCACGCTGACGATCGCTTACAGCTGACCTCGCTGTGTCGCAGAAGCTCGCAGAGGAGCTGCAGTACGAGAAGGACGCCGTGGCCGAGCCTGAGCCCGAGTTCCTTAAGACGTTCAAGGAAGCGGGTATCTGGACCGTGCGCTATACTCCTTTTCTTTGGTAGATATGCGCTGACGTGTCTCCGGGATAGATCGAGGATACCCCTGGTAGCGACGAGGTCACCCTTCACCGCAAGTTCGGCAACGAGGAGTACGTTCTTCCCCTCGCTTTCTTTTAGACGGCGGGAAAGCTTACGGCGGGGCTCGTATAGCATCCGTGTGATGTTCTCCATTGCGGACATCCAGAGCCAGGAGGACTACGCGCAGGAGGAGGGCGAGTCAGAGAACCCCGAAGTCGATCTCGACGTTTCCTACCCTCTCCGTTGCTCGTTCACCATCACCAAGGTTGGTTCCTTCGTCCTCCTTGGTTCACATCGAGCGAGGTCTGACACGTGTGTGCGGTTTAGCCCACAACTCCGGGTGCGCTGACGATCGACGCCATGGCGCAAGACGGCGCGTTCATGATCGACAACGTTTCCTTCTACAAGGAGGGCAAGCTCGCCACCGAGCTCACCGCGGAGGCTGACTGGAAACGTCGGGGTATCTACATCGGTCCCCAGGTGCGTTCGTCGTCGCCGCCTCGTCGAATGCCGAAATCTGACGCTCGTTATCAGTTCGACACCCTGGACGTGGGCGTGCAAGAGGAGTTCGAGAGGTTCCTCCAGGAGCGCGGGATCAACGAGAGCCTCGCGGGGTTCATTCCTGAGTACTCCGAGCACAAGGAGCAGAAGGTTTGTTTGATTCGCCGTGCACCTCCAACGAGCGCTCGCTGATCTTTTTTTTTGTCTTACAGGAGTACGTTTCATGGTTGGGCAACGTGAAGTCGTTCATTGACGCTTGATTACTCGGCATCCCTTCCCCACCCACCACGATATTACCACCTAAAACCCCGTGCCCCCGGGCTGTGACGTCCCCCTCTCCCCCTCACGCTACCTTACGTCCAACTTAGTATTATAGTCGCATACACCACTCATCACCAATGCATGCTTTTCACATCCTGTGACCCGCGTGTTCCCTCTCTCTCATCCCCAAGTCGGAACTTCCATTGGGTCCCCCAAGTCGGAGCACCTGCAGGCTGCGTGAAGCAAAGCATATTATTGCCGCATAGTATCATACACGTGCGCATGCAGACGAAATTACGCAGACCCCCCAAGACCGAATCAATTCCACAGGAACCTGGTGCTGTGTCGGAATCTCCCTAGACAAATTACATCGACCCGGGGACGCCCCGAGCGCCGATGCTGCTCCGCGACCCCCGCCGCCCGAGGTCGGTGAATGAGCCGGACATGGGCGAGGAGGACGTCGAGGAGGCGGAGGACGCGCGACGGTGGCGCTGCATCCGCGTCGGGTCGACGTCAGGGATGTTGGCGAGGCGGGCAAAGAGGGAGAGGACTGTGCGCGTAGGCTAGCAATCAGCAGGCGGTTCAAAGGTAGCAAGCAGGGCAGGGAGGAGGCGGAGAAACCCCGAAGGGGACGCACTGTCGACGGCGGAGACGATGCCTGTGAGATTTCCTCTCACGTTCAGCGCGCCGGAGGAAGGGGGTGTATGGGTGCTCTCGGAGGTGACGAAAACGCGGTGGGAGTTGGCTGGGTGAGGAGTTCAGCTTGATGGGCGGAGGAACAGGGAGGATAGAAAGACGCACTAGCAAGGAGCTTCTGGATGGTGTACGACAGACTGGATGTGGGGGAAACGCTGTATACTACACGGGGAAATGAACGTCAAAAGACTCCCCCTAAATGAATATATGTGGATGACGACTCACCGGGGTATCGATCCGCCCCATCCATCGATCCGTCGGTGAGCTTGAGATGGTCCCGGTCAGTTCGAAGTGCGCGGCAAAGCGGTCGAGGTGAAGCACCTTGATCTCCGCCACAAGCCCCTGCAGCGCCATTCCCAATATCTCCTTGTTCTGCGCGGGCACGACCGTCCTCCCCACGTCCGTCACGCTCACGGCGCTCAGCAGCCCGCCGGTTGCCTCGTCCATCACCGCCACGCTGCTCACGCCGAGCTCGCTCATCGTGCGCATCGCGTCGAGCACGCTGTCGCTCGCGCGCAGCGCGACGACCTCCGAGTACAGGTTGAGGGACGGGAGCGGGAGGGCCTGCAGCTGGTTCGATATGTAGCGTTGGAAGGTGGTTGTGGACGCGGGCGATATGGGCGAGGTGGGCATGATGGGAGAAGACGGGAAGGTGAGGTGCGCGGGCGAGGGCGAGGGCGGGAATTTGAACGTGTGCGGGGAGGCCGCGCGCGCAGAGGTGCGGGAGAAGGAGGCGAAGTAGGAGAGGAGACGGGTATCGGAGACTATGCCGATGTGGGGCGAACTTGCGTCGGGGGGAGATTTGACGAGGACTGCGCGAGAAGGGCATCGTCAGCCTATGTAGTTCGACCTGGCCAAGGGTATGGGAAACCGAAACAGACCTCGGTGGGCGCCGGAGGCGAATACGCCCAGGAGCGAGATGACGGTGGCATCGTAGGGAAGCTCAAGCAGCGGGTTCTTCTCCGACAGGTCTGACGTACGAAAATCAGCTCGAATAGGTCGCATCTGCAGGGTCGGGGGGACGCATACTGCTCACGATGCCCACGGGGACGTGGCCGGCCCTCGCCGCGTCCAGGATCCGTGCAACGCCGGGGTTGTCCCGCATGTATTCCGCGGTGTGTGTGTGGCGCGTGGCTGCGAACGTGAGGAATGCGTTGACGTCCGCGAACTGGAAGGAGGGGGCGCGATGAGACCACGAGGATAAGGACGAAGATGGGAACATGCGTCAAAAAGCCCGGAGTAGGGCGAGGACTCGGAGGGTTCGGACGATTTGACCACCAGGCAGGGCACACTGCGCGAAAGGAGGAGCTGGGATGGGTGAGTTGTGGATTCAGCCGGGGCGGCGAGAAAGGGGGGCCCACTTCGCATGCGCCTTCGACCGCCATGTCGTGGTCGACTTCGACGACCGCGCTGTCGACGAGGTCTGCGGATGGGCAAGATCGGGCCAGGTCAGAAATCGAGAGACGCGTGCAGGATGCGAAGGAGAGGACCGACCCCGCGCCATCGTCGTTTCCCAGCTCTTCACCCATTCCTCGCTCTCGTCGTTCGGCGCGACGGCGAAGCGGGGGAGGAGAGGGCTCGGGCTGCGACCGCTCCTCGTGCTCGAGACAGACACCCTCTTTCGTAACGAAGACATGAAACAAATTGAAAAGGGGCGGGGAGTGGCACTCGGGCCACCAGTGCTATATGATACGGTCGTATGAAGACAAGTAATGCGAGCAGGAGTTGCGAATCGATGCGAAGTGCGCGGGATGCGTGTGGTTGCTAGAGGGGGTCGAGCGGTGTCGGTGGCGACACTCCGGAAGGTATGTAAAAGCTACTGAGAGAGGAACTTGAAGGGCATAAGTACTTTAGGGCATGACCCTGCGCCTGGGCGGATCGCCCCGAAGCCACGACCCTTGTCGCGTTGTTGACTTGCTGGGGATTGGGAACCCGTCAGCCGCGTCGCGTCGCGTCCTTCAGTTCGAGCTTTTTTATTGCAAACTCCCATCTCTTCGTTCGTCCAGTGTTCTCACTTCGGTCTTGCTCTGCGTCAAACTACATTCTACGCGCACGGCGCATCACCATACACCCATGTCAGACCAACAGGCCGAATCGAATGAGGAGTCTATAAGGTGTCGTCCATGGCCTTCCGTTTTCTGCAATCGCGTTGCTCACGCAGTCGTAGCCGACAATTTTGGATCCCGTTCGCAAAAACCAAATACTTTTCTTCGGTTGCTCCAGATCCGACGGCAGTCGAGTGGCTCGACGGCGAGCTCGACGCCCTCGCTGAAGTGACGCGACTCGTGAAAAGACGACGCAACGACTGTGCCCATGTATCCCGTTTGCCGCAGGAAGTCCTGGTCCGCATATTTCGCGCCATGGAACGTCCTCAGAGGCGTATGCTATATTACTCTAGATTCAGCTACGACCTGGGGTGGATGTTGGTCACTCACGTCTGCCAATACTGGAGAGAGGTGAGCGTCGCATGATTTGTGATACCCCAAAGTTCTCAACATCCGCATTTTTGGTGGCGGTTAGGTCGCCCTTGACAACTCCTCCCTGTGGAGCACCCTCCGGTGTGCCGATGTATCTCCTGCCTGGGGCACCGAAATCATGAAGCGATCCAAGCAAGCTCCCTTGAACGTGGAAGTGTCGACGGCATCGGACAGATCCTCGACACGCCAACCTTCCATAAAGGATATTCTTGAAGAGATCATGACATCCCACTCACATCATCTCCGCAACCTCAAGTTAGTCGGCGCAGGACTCGTGGAACACTTCTCCCCTCTATGTCACCCCAAAGCTCTTCCGGACCTCGAGGTGCTTGCTATCGAGGGGGACGAACGCTCTCCGCAGACGTTTTCATTATCCCTCAAGTCGCTACCCAAGGCTGCTCCCAAATTAAAGGAGCTTCACCTGGCACGGATCCCGATCTCCGGCATACCCACTCGCCCGTTCCCAAATCTAACCACCCTCTCCCTCAACTTCGAAAAAGACGAAGCCCTTTCCTTCAAACAGCTGAAGGGTCTATTGGACCGCACACCGGCCCTGGAGCAGCTTTGTCTCGATGGCGCCTTTCCTGCAGACCTGCCCGAATCCGGGACGGGCGCCATCCTTTGAGCTTCCTTCCAGCATAAAATTGATCCAGTCCACCGTCAAGCTCAGGGCGCACATGGCCCCATGGCTGCAACTCCACGACCTCATCAAAGCACCGACGGCAAGGTGCTCCATGATCTTCGAGACGGACCTCTCGCTCGAGTCACTGGAAACAATCATGCGCAGGCAGGACCCCTTCCACTTCCCCGCGGTCGAAATCAGTTGCGACTCCGAAGGCGCCTTTTGCCTTACACTTTCCGCCGCCTCCCCCCGCAAGGACCCGACGCGACCGACGTTAACGCACCTGTCCCTATGCCAGAGCCCATCCTGTCGATAGCCGCCCGGGGGAGGGCCGACTTCAACACTCTCATCGGCGCTATGCCGGAGTGGCACAGCGTGTCGGTCCTGACATACCATGATGGTCCGCACCTCGTATATGCGCGATGGTGCCCAAGCTCGGTGGTTGACAATCGCGAAGCTCGCTACCCAGGTGCGCCGCCTGAGGATCAAAGGCTCGGGCACGATCGTCTGTTTCCTCCGTCTCCTCACCGACTTCCACGATGGATCGGAAAAATACCCAGACATATACGACGCGTCGCAGCCCAGCCGCGTCCACATCTTCCCCGGACTCGCCTCGCTCACCTTTTTGGACGATGGATCCCCGGCGTTCGCGAAGACGCTCGCGCGAACGGAGGAAAGGCTCCTGGCCGCCCTCGCTCTGCGGAGGATATACGGAAATCCTATACCCGAGCTCAACCTCCCGCTCAATGCCATACCGCCGGCTCTGCTGGAGCGGCTGCGAAACGAGGTTCTCGCCATCGGCGCGGCCGAGTACGATAGGTTTTAAGTCCGCGCGTTCGCGGCATTCGAGCTCGGTCAGTCTACGCGTTTGCGTGAAGCTACTTGTGCGATTACTGATCGTCTCTCCGCCTTGCAGTCTATAGAATGTGGAAAGTCGACGCCATAGGCGGAAAAAGAGCGAGTCCTGTGACGCGCGGCTCTATCATCTACTCTAGGGTCTCCTGACATGTTTGCTTCACACCGTTTTGACTATACGTCCCCCACTTTATGCCTTGTACAATATATCCTACACATAGAGAGCCTGGAGTAAGTGCGGCATGTGCCGTAGTCGCCGCCTCGAGGCTCGAGACGCCTGTGATGCTTGCAGGCTCTTTCATTGATACCACGATCTTCTCCCTACTATTCCTCGAGAGCAGTAGTGCAGCTTCCTAGCAGAGTCCCTCCACATATCGCAGCCCAGATATCTCCAAATTTTCGGCATGTCGGCGACGTCAGAGACTAGTCTTGATTCAAGGTATCGTCACGCAGCACGCCTCTCTCTCGTGGTTTCACTTTGCTAACTTCGAGCCAGTCTCCAGTTTTGGCGGTCCATCTTCGAGAAACGATGTCAGGCGAGCTCCGGCTTATCTTCTTCGACAGACCAAACCGTCTTCGAATGGTTCGACCTGGAGATCGATGCTCTTGCAGAGCTCACGCGGCTGGCCAAGGCACGACGCAACAATTCGACGTTGATATCCCGCCTTCCCCCGGAGATCCTTTCGAAGATATTCCTCTTCCTCAGAGATGTCAGCCAACCTCAGGCCATCAAGCCTGCTCGGACGTCTAATCTAGGATGGATCGGGGTCAGCCACGTTTGTCAAACGTGGAGGCGGGTAAGCGGCGGCACTCCCCTTCGTGTCCGTGCAAAACAGCTGACCTCGGAATGTTGTATGTAAAGCTCGCAATCGAGTACAGCAACTTATGGAACAATCTCGATTGTCGGTCGATATCCGAAGCCTGGCGGTACCGCATTCCTGAGCCGCTCTGGGCAAGCTCCTCTCAAAGTGACCTTACCGTACCTGAGCACCTCTTTCACCCACGATCAAAGTGCCAGGTCCCTCAAGTACCTGGAGTATCTCGTTCAATCCCACTCACAGCGTCTTCAGGACCTCGCATTGCTCGGTGCCGACGCAGAGTTCCTGCAACACCTCTACCATCCACTCCCTGCCATCAGTTGTTTGGCGATCGAGGGCTACCGAACGCTGGCATTGTTGGATTTCAACAAGCTGGCCACAAACGCTCCCCATTTGACGTGGCTCGGTCTCGGGAACATATCCCACGTCAATCCTGCCACCCAACCGTTCACGCAGTTGACCGAGTGCACCATCTACTACGACACGGGGTCCACGCGCCCCTCATTTCCGTTGTGGGAAAGCCTGCTATCGTGTTTCCCGAACCTCCAAGTTCTCCGTCTGACAGACGCATTCCCCTCCGAGTTCGCCGAGGAATCGGATACAGATGTACTCCCTGCAATCCAACTCCCAGCCAGTTTAACCCAGCTCGCGCTGACCGTCTGTGCGCCGTCGTGCGTCTCCCCGATGCTTACCTTCCTCCGGCATCTGGTCGCACCCTCTGCATGTGTGAACATGCAATTCAGAGCCCCACTTTCCTGCCGACGCGTTCTCCGACGCTCTTGCTTCCCGCGATGCCGCCGCCCCCTCGGCGGTCAGTTTGGATTTCCATGGGTCCGGCGTGTCCATCGGCCTGTACCGCGACCCTTGGCCTCCTTCGAACGGCGACGCCGCCGTCCACGTGCCCGATCTGCACATCGGCGCCAAAGAGATGTCGAGCTACCAGCCCATCGAGAGCGTGTGCGGCAAGATCGAGTGGGACAAAGTAGCGACGTTGACCTACACCGACGATCGCACGAACGGATCCCAATCGGGCTACCAGCATTTGAGTCGCTGGTCGGCGGTGGCATCCCTCGCCACCGAAGTGCGCCACCTAAGAGTGACTGGCGACGCAGCCCTCGGCTTTCTTCACCTGCTCACCGACCATGCAACGAACCCCGAGACGACCGCGTCGTCGTTCCTCAGGCCCTCGCGGTTATTCAACGCCAAACTCTTCCCGCGCCTCGAATTGCTCTCTTTCGGAGACGCCTCCGAGACGAGCGACCGCCGACTGGGACCGTTATTACTGCGGGATGAGGATCGATTGCTGGTGGCCCTCGCGTTGAGGAGGCTGCACAAAATACCTCTACGCGAACTCAGGCTCCCCAGGGACGTTCTACAATCAGAAACGGTCCAACGATTGAGGGCAATGGTTCCCAATATCGGCGCTAGCGAACACGGCAAGTATTAGACAAACGACTGGCCCCAGATGCGGGCAACTTAGGTGAGCATCATCAGCACAGAGCTGGAACAGTGTCTAGTCATGTGTACCCAAGTATCAGTGTTTTATCATTTACAAGCTTCCCACCGTATCCGGGAGTGAACTGGGGATGTCCGAAAAAATGCTATGCATTTGGGAACAGACGCAAAGGAGCCGTTAAGCAAACAAAAGGATCGTTGGCTGATCGACGCCCTACAAAACGGCGGAAGGCGATGGCACATCGACACCACCAGCATCTCCTTCCTCCGTGTAAACAAATTGTTCGTCTTCGCCATCCCCTCCTTCCGCTGCGGGGTAGGAAAACCCCTCTTCCTCGTCGCCTTGTTCATTCTTCACCTCCGCGGAATATACGAACCCCTCGTCGACATCTTCGCGCGCGTCTCCCGCGCCCTCCTGAACCGACTCCGGTTCCTCTGGGTAAACGAAGGGCTCCGAGTCCGGTAGGCTGGCGTCCGCATCCAGGCCAACGATACTCGTCTCCGCGTCCTCGTGGTCAGACGGTTGCCTTGGCGTATCCTCGATTGTAATATCAAGGTCCGCCACAGCGGCGGGTGGTTCGGAAGACGGGCCATTGGCTTGGTCGTTCTCCCCAGTATCCAGTAAAATGCCGACGGGATCGCCGTTCGAGGCGTCCAGGCCGTCGTTGCCTGTTAAACCTCCCTCGTCTGTTCTTCCATCCTCCACGTCCACAGCCTCCCTCAAACGATCATCCACCGCTTTCATATCCACGGGCGATACCAACGTCTCCTCGCCGTCCTTCCTCCCGCCTGGATCTTTCTTCCTCCCCAACAGCTTCACCTTCGTCAACCGGAGCTTCTCCGATTGCTGTTTGGAGGGTACCAAGAACCCATCCGCGCTGAGGATCAACGCGCGGCGTTCGCCTGCGAGGAGCTCAGGACCCGGTTCCGCCGTGGGTGGGGGCAGGGGTGGTGCTGGGACGACTTGAACGATGGCTTGCGTCTCGACGTTGTGCACTTCAATGGTCTGGTTGGGGAGGAGAGCCGTTATGTTCGGATAGTCCAGACCTACCACGATATCTCAGCTCGAGGCGGGCAGAATACATAAAGAGAAACATACAAACGGAGAGAGGATGACTCGGCCACTCGATGGTCCCGCGGACGGGATCGGCATCTCCTGTGAGGAAAAGCCCCATGGTACTCGCGCCGTTCCAGGAAAGGACCAGGAATTCTCTCTCGGAGATAACAGTGATGACGGGACGGATAAGGGGACCGCCAGGTGGCGCTTGGGAGATGGGGAGAAGTGCTGTGATGGTGGCTCGTTGGAGGTTTACCATCGCGTATTGTTCGCGGTTGGCGACGCAAAGGTACTTGCCAGACCTTCGTGCAACAAATGCGCCATTGGGAAGGGGTATTTCCTGTTGGATGCACAATATAAGTGGAGGTTGAGAGCTGGAACGACGGTGGGACGTACTTTCTGATAGCTGAGTTGCTCGCGCAGGCTGTATAACGCAATGCTACTTCGCTTGACGATACACAACTCAACGGGCTCGACGGGTATTGGTGGATCAGAGAACGGAGGAGCCGGTCGGATGATATGTTGGTGGTCGACGGCGAAAGTTTGAACGTTGCGAACTGGCTTTATAGGCACGACATCGAGTGAAGGAAGGACGTAGAAATGGACCTGCCGATCTGTCTTTCCTGTCAGAACCATGGCCCGTAACGAACCAGAGAGTGCGTACCACAGAGTACCAATGCCCTCGATATACTCGGCACCAGAATAATTTCATCGATTGGTTTCGGTGCGGGAAGGGTTTGGCGAGAAAGAAGGCTGTACGACTCAGGCTGAGCACTCATCAGAGGGACGGGGAAGTTAAACGCAAGAGATGAACCCACCTGGTCGGGATCGTTCACTTGCAGCGCAAATCGAAGGAGTTCTCCATTTGAGCAGCCAACGTATATCTCAGAACCTGATTTACAGTGTAAGGGGCGATATGAATGCGAATCGTATAGACACGCACCGAGAGCTTGTGCACATCGCACATCCACTAGAGGCACGCCGTCTGCACTGTTATAACCTCTCCACAGTCAAAGAGTTAGACACGAGGACCGGACATGAAACGAGATAAATTTACCGTAAAGCTCGATGACTGTGTCGAGCAGAGGCTGGACTTGATACGGAGGAATCTCGATGGGTTGTGTTGGAGCCGAGGTCATTGTAAGCAGACACAGAGTACACGTTGTCGAGGATATATGGGCTCCCAGACAATCTGCGATAGCCTCTAAGACGTTAAAGTTTGTGGTCGAGTTCGAGTGTCAATAGGATGGAAAGTGAAGGACTCGAGCAGACATTTGCTCAGCCTTGTTGGCAGAAGCGGGGATGCAAATTACGTAATGAGGTCATTGACGCATTGTCGGCGACTTGTCGGCATCTTGTCGGCATCTTCAACTCGTTTCCTCTCATCCCAATCTCATCCAACTGAGTTACTTACTGTCCCGATTGAACTCGCCCTCGCAGGCCCATATGCTTTGCATTAAATATTGAAATTGCATCTATCATCCCCTTTCCTTCTTCTTTTCACAACCTTCGTTGTGCGTTTCTCCCAGGATGCGCCTATAGGTGCGCCATCTACCTGCGTGCAACCCAAACTCGCCGCTAAAGCTTTGAATTACAGGATCAGGCCGATTCTCCGGAGCTGTTGAAGAATGGCATCACGACGACGACGGCACCTTCAAATACAAGCTTGCGCAGATCGAGCTCGACCATCCCGGTGCTCCGCATCCCACCTCTACCGTAGTCCGGGCTGTCCCCCAAATTCGGCGCCTTAGGATTCTCCTATGCCGTCACTCGCAGCGACGTGTCAAATCCACCGTACTTTGCGTTCGTGTCTGCACCGCGCCGGAGAAGGAGTTGCATGACTTCGGAATGGCCTTCCTCGACAGCCGCCTGCAACGCGGTCCCATATCTCCCACCCCGCGCGTCGACGTCCGCGCCACGGTTGAGAAGGTGGTCCACAACCTCAAGATGGCCCTGCGATGCGGCTGCTTGCAACGCTGTGTCGAATTCACCGCCCCGCAAGTTCACGTCCGCACCATTGTCAAGGAGGAGGCCCACGATGCTGAGATGGCCCTCATATGCAGTCACTTGCAAGGCAGTGCCGAAGTTGCCGAATTGCATGTTCGCGTTCGCCCCACGCTGGAGAAGGAGACGCACGACCTCGGAACTACACTCCTCACCGGCCGCTTGCAACGCTGTCCCATGTCTGCCACCCTGCGCATTCACGTCCGCTCCACGGTCAAGAAGGACGCGCACGACCTCGTTATGACCTTTGTGTATGGCCATTTGCAACGCAGTGCCTTGTAGGCCATCCTGTGCGTTCACGTCCGCGCCGAGGTCAAGAAAGAGGTGCACAACTTCGACATTGCCCTGGTATGCGGCCGCTTGCAATGCCGTACCCCATTCGGCGCCCTGCGCATTCACGTCCGCTCCGCGTTCGAGAAGGAGATGCACAAGGTCGGAAATGCCGTTTAGGGCAGCCGCTTGCAATGCCGTGCCGTACTTGCCACTTCCGCGCGTCCATATCTGCACCGCCCTCGAGCAGTATAGACACGACATCGAGGCGCCCCCTCAAAGTCGCCGCTTGCAACGCCGTGTCGTATTCGCCGCCCCGAGCATTCACGTTTGCACCGGCTTCGAGAAGTAGACGCACGACCTCGGGACTGCCCCCGTATGCGGCCGCTTGCAACGCCGTGCCGTAAACTCCACCCTGCGCGTTCACGTCCGCACCGCGCTGGAGAAGAAGATGCACAATGTCGAGACTGCTGTTCAATACGGCCGCCTGCAACGCCGTGCCGTATTCGCCGCCTTGCGCGTTTACGTCCGCGCCGCGCTCGAGAAGAAGACGCACGACCTCGGGAGTACCATCGTATGCGGCCCCTTGCAACGCAGTGCCGAATTTGCCCATCTGCTCGTTCACATCTGCGCCGCTGTCGAGAAGGAGGCGCATGACCTCGACACTACCCTCGTATGCGGCCGCTTGCAACACCGTGCCGAAAGTTCCACCCTGCGCGTTCACATCCGCACCGCGCTCGAGAAGGATGTGCAAAACTTCGTGGCTGCTGTTCAACACGGCCGCTTGCAGCACCGTCCCGTAAACACCACCGTGCGCTTTCAGGTCCGCGCCGCGCTGAAGAAGAAGATGCACAACTTCGGGACTGCCGTTCAATGCGGCCGCTTGCAACGCCGTGCCGTGTTCGCCGCCCTGCGAGTTCACGTCCGCGCCGTTGTCGAGAAGGAGGCCCACGACCTCGAGATGGCTCTCCAACGCGGCCACGTGCAACGCCGTCCCGTATTCGCAACTCTGGGCGCCCACGTCCGCGCCGTGCTGGAGAAGGAGGCGCGCGACCTGGAGATTGCCCTTCCGTGCAGCCACGTGCAATGCCGTGCCGTGTTGGCTATCCTGCCTGTTCGGGTCAGCGCCGTGCTTGAGAAGGAGACGCAAAACGTCAAGACTGCCCCCGAACGCGGCCGCATGCAACGCCATGCCGTATTCACCACCATGAGCATTCATGTCCGCGCCACGCTCGAGAAGGAGGTGCACGACTGTCGAGCCTGCCCTTGTATGCGGCTGCTTGCACCGCCGTTCCATATTTGCCGCCCCGCGCGTTCACGTCGGCGCCATGGTCAAGAAGAAGATGTACAATCTCGAGATGGCCTGCCCATGCAGCTGCTTGCAGAACCACAAAACTGTATTCCGGGTTGGCACCAGCCCTGTGCCTTCGGCATAGCATGTCGGTTTGCTTGTAAAATCCGAACAGTGACGTGTAAAGAATCGGCCGGCTAGTCGGAGTCTGTGGGCAACTGACTACGAAACTCCCATGGAGCAGGGTCGTGGAGGGTCAACCATCCAGAAAGCAAGGGGGTTTGGGGGTTGAACAATGTTGCCATCATACGATTTACTGTGGCATTATCGACGACGGTTTCATGATTTGCATGCATGATCCAGGACTCAGCAGCGTATTTCAGGAAATCCGCATCGACATCCTTTTGCACCAGCATGCTCAGGCAAAGCTGAGCGATCGTGGTGTGCGACAACTGTAGTATCGAGATGGTAGATTCGAAGCTCGTCCGGATTTTCGAAAGACGCTCCGAGACCAAGTACTCCTGCACGGAGAAATGGGCAAACTGCACGACCCTGTTATTCAGAACTACAAGGCCTGAACATATCCTCAGAACCTGGGTAGACAATGGACGGTAAGAGCTGACGAACTCCGGGACTGTATCTGTGTCGAAATCAACAGCGAGGACGTCGGCCAACTCCTCGATGGTAAGGGGCCGCAACGAGAAAGCCAGACATTGGAAGAGATGAAGCGCGTCCTCTGAGACATCCTTCTGCAATGTTCTCCAGGATCCGCTGGTAGGTTTCATCCAATGTCTTCGGCAAGTTTTTGAGGACATGTCGGATGTGCTTCGGCAGACAATCCCGCAACACCTCGAGCTGACAGAACACCCAGCGAAACCTACCGCCCGAAATGATAAGAATGGCGCAAACGTGACAGTGTATGGTATGCTCACATTCCATTGGCTTGATCCGACAAAGTGCGGATGGCGAGGTTGGCGTCGTCAGGCCTCCATCCTTGGAACGCATAATCGTGTTGAAGGATGTGGCGGATGTATGCTCCTATGTCCTCCGCTTGCTGATCGACCAAGTGTAGATTGACCTGCACCGGAGCCAGTGGCTCCAGCCTCGTCTTGATGTCATGTTCTGGTCGGCTCGTTACGCACAGATGAAGTCCCTGGATCTTCCACTCCATGACTTTCTCGATCACTGTCAATACCTTCGCGCGCTCCGTATGCACGGGGCATTCATCCAGAGCATCAAGGACAACGAATGTTTCACCGCGTACAGAGAGCATGCCTCTGAAACAATGTATCAATGCATCACTACTGGGCTGCTCGCCCCCGTCCTGGTTCTTTGAATATAGGTCATGCAGAACAGAGCCACCTTCGGGGTATAAATACGCAAGCTGGATGACCAGGGAGGACAGGAGGCCGCGACAGTTGTGTTTTGCGTCGTCCCTGAAGTCGAAATAGAAATAGACCAGGCTGGACGGCGGCGCTTGGAGCTTGAGTTCTTGGATGATCGTGGAACTATTGAGTTAACACGATGGGTCAGCCAAGCTCATTAGATGCGAAGCGCACTGGGACGCACCACAGGACGCTCTTTCCCGATCCAGCTGTCTTTTACGGTGAGCTGGGTAAGTGCCGCCGATGACGGGAATGGACGAACGTTTGCCGTGTATCCATAGGAGAGACGCGCCGTCGCTCTTCCAGCCTTTGAAAACGTCACCGCGGAGGAGCCAGTCGCCCGTGCCAGGGTGATGCGATTCATTCATCAAGTTGTGGTTTGTCGAAGGATCCGGCGGGGAGAGCCAACGTATGATGTCCTTTTCCACCTGGTGTCGCTTGATCGCGTTCAGCTGCGCCGTGGTGTTCAGAGCATGTTCTATTGAAGTGCGGGGTCAGTCGCCGACGACGTGGTGATAGCGCGTTTGCCTGCCTCCTGACGCTATAACGGACTCTCGGATGAGAGTATCCATAGATTTGAGGATATTATCCAGGTGGCGATGGGACGCGTCCTTGTCTTATCACAAACGTCAGGGCATTAACTTTATGCATGGATAAAGGAGCGCACCGGCCATCATGGTGTTTATATGTTCGAGCACCTTGCATGTGTTCACAAAAGTCTCCGTCGCCATCACTCCCGAGTCCTCTACCGTCAGCTTATCCAGCCTGTCCACAGCATCCTTTACGTCTTGATTTCCCGACAATATCGATACATATTGACCTTTCACTAGATGAGTTAACACCTACGTGACTGCGCGAAACGAACTGACCCAGACGTTTCTTCTTCATCAACTTTGTTGCGAGAGCCAGCACAGAGAGCAACTCGACGAGTATCTTGACGACAATGTCTTTCGCCTCCGACCGCATCTTTATCTCTTCCCGTATCTTGAGGCGGTCGAGAAACGCTGTGAGAACATTGAACAAGTCCACTAGGGAGTTGTAGCTGGCACTGACTCCCTTGGTAGCCTGTATTGAAGATCGTTAAATGGACGGTGCCACCATAGCATATACTGTCCTACGCACCGTCAGTAGTACGCCGATCGCGGCGAATATCGTCTTCCCGGCGGGGACGGCCTGTAAGACGGTTTGTTAGAAGTGGGGTAACACGTACAGGTGTTTCTGCGCACTAGTGCGACACCCTCGCCCGCTGCTTCAGAGAATGATGAGACGACATGCGCTATCGGTTTCAGGGCGCTCCTCAATTTCTCCCATGTCGGGTCTGCTGCTCTGAATTTCTTGAAGGTCGTCATTTGCTCGTCAATCACAGTGAGAACGCCGTCGACCGAGTCACAACCTTCCAAGTCGCCAAACATGTCCTCGGTGGTGAGGTCTGTGCCAGTGCGTTCTTCATACGCACTCAAAGCGGACTGCCACAGGTCTGTGAGGACGCCGGGTACGTATAGATCCATTACGGAGGGTTGACGCGAAGAGCTTACGAGAGTAGGACGATCGTGGGGGGAAAGAGATGGACATCGACTGGACTTCCTCACTTGCAACGCATAGTAAGTAGTAGACTTCGAAATTCGAATGATCAAGGAATGATCAAGGGGAGACCGGCGTCGGGAATTACCGCACAGCCAATATTGCCAGGCCCGGCGTCACGGTCTCATCTGGCCGTCGACCCAATACTGGTAGTACTAGGTATGCCATGTATACTAGCCTCACAAGCAAAAACCATTAAGGTTGGGCGAAGTAGGACGCGGAAAAAGAACTTCGCGTATGTCCTACGGACAATGGAAAGTCCTCGGGCAAAGCGCTTGTTATGCTGCGGGTCACTTCGTCTCGCCAAATCTGAACAGGGACCTCCCCCGACTGTCTGTGATCGAAGGTGACTCCCCGTCGGATGAAGGGTGAGTGATGGTACGCTCCTGACGCCGATCTATTAGCAGGCAGGCATCTTTTGTCAGGAAGACAGGTGCTTACTGCCAGGTACTTCTGGTGCTGTCCGACGTCGCCGCCGATACCACCAAATGAAAGCGATAAGTACTCCTACGACAGCGAGGCCTCCGATTACTCCCTCCACGATGGCTCCGATAGATTCTGACCTATTTGTGGATGCTTTCAAAGGGGCTACGACGGCAGACTGTGATGGAGCGGCAGACTGTGATGGAGGGAACGTAGACCGCGATGCAGGCAATGTGGATAGTGTGGACAGCGTGGATGGCGTGTATAGCGTCGACGTCCCCAGAGACGCAGAAAAGGGGTGTGATAGTAGCGGAGTGGAACTTGTGGACGTGGAAGACTTGTTTCCGCCAGGGACGGAAGGTGTGTAGAGGATGTAGTCGACCCAGAAGTTTTTCCCGTTCACCACTGTTGCTTTTAGCGTGTGTTCTGGCCCCTCGTCCAATTTCACAGAGGAGTAGAACAAATTACGATAGATCGGCTGCGTGGGGTTTGCACTGCCTTGAAATATTGCCTGGGGGAGGTCGTCCACCTGAAAATGCACGACAGGGGCCCCGTGAAGGGTCTCGGGTGGGACGGTCCCATACACTTCTACGGCAGTACCTTCCAATGTGACAAGGCGTAATGAGCCACCCAACCGGCCAGATGCAGTCCTTTGGACTCACCGGAGAAAGTTAAAGTTAAACTACAGTTCAGGACGTCCAAGTAGCTACCTGTGGTTGTTCCAAGGTACTCGCTCGACGTCCCAGACTGTTCCCAGTGACTGTCGTAAAGGATGTTTGGGTCGCGGTCGTCTAGAATTAAAGTTGTTATGTTGTAAGATACCATATCTGACTGGGGCGATCGAAGTGGCCACTGGCAGGGTTGATCGGGACGAGTGCGATGGACCTAACATACATTGAGTTTACTGGCATGCGTTTATATGCAGGCAAGCTACCGCTACGTTCCGCTTCCAGGTCAATTCGTTCCAGGATGCGCATTTTTGCAGGTCGACGTCTACTCGGTGCGAGTACGCATGGGTCCTCAATCAAGGCGTACTGACGCTAGACGATTACAGGATGAGGGCAATACGTAGTAACGTGCCGGAACAGTCAACGTACCGTCATGCGGTGGCTGGCCGACTATATGCGGATGCTCCCATGCAGTACGTTTGCGTTTGCTGGTACTTCGCGGACACTGTTAGCACGTGGGCCAGACGTCTGTATTTCATCGTCATCGGTATTCTCCTTGAGCGGGGAGACGAAGGAGGGCAGAGTTGCAGCCTCACTGCTGGCTAACTGGCAACGGCGGGCCCGTCTTATTGCGTATCATTTTACGCTACTATACACAAAGAGACGCACCGAGCTAAACTCATCAAGGCATGACAAAGTGGGACGTAGAAAAAGAACTCCGTGTATGTCCTACAGACAATGTAATTTCCTGAGGCAGAACGCTGCGAGTCATTTCGTTTCGCCAACTTTGGATGGGAACTTCCCCCAACTGCCTTTGGCCGAAGATGAATCCTCGGTACTTGACAGAGGGCGGGTGATGGTACGCTCCTGAGGATCTATAAGCACGTGGGTTGCGTTCAACAGAAAAATAGCTTGTGCTTACTTCCGGGAGCTTATGATGCTGGCGGACGAGTCGCCGCCGATACCACCAAATGAAAGCAACAAGTACGCCAAGCACAGCGAGGCCCCCGATCACTCCCTCCACGATGGCTCCAATAGATACTGATTTGTTTTTGGGTGCTCTCGAAGGAGACACGACGGCAGATTGTGATGGAGGGGATATATGTGACGAGGCCGGTGGAGACGGCGGAGGGGAGATAGGTGGCGATGGAGACAGCGTGGCCGGCGTGGACAGTGTTAGTGACGCCAACGACGCAGGAAATAGCGATGGCGATGGCGAGGCTGAAATCATGGAGGTGGAGGTATTGCCTTCTCTAGGAATTGAAGGTGTGTAGAGGATGTAGTCGACCAAAAAATTCTTCCCGTTTACCACTGTTGCTGTTAATGTGTGTTCTGGTCCCTCGTCCAATTTCACAGAGGAGTAGAACAAATTACGATAGATCGGCTGGGTGGCGTCTGCACTGCCTTGGAATATTGCCTGGGGGAGGTCGTCCACCTGGAAATGCACGACAGGGGCCCCGTGAAGGGTCTCGGGTGGGACGGTCCCATACACTTCTACGGTAGTACCTTCCAATGTGACAAGGCGTAATGAGCCACCCAACCGGCCAGATGCAGTCCTTTGGACTCACCGGAAAAAGTTAAAGTTAAACTACAGTTCAGGACGTCCAAGTAGCTACCTGTGGTTGTTTTAAGGTACTCGCTCGACGTCCCAGACTGTTCCCAGTGACTGTCGTAAATGATGCCTGGGTCGCGGTCGTCTATAATTAAAGTTGTTGCGTTGTAATATACCTGCGTCATATCTGACTCGGGCGGTCGAAAGTGGTCAGGTTGATCGGGACGAGTGCGATGGACCTAACATGCATTGAGGTTACCATGCGTTTATATGCAGGCAAGCTACCGCTACGTTCCGCTCCCAGGTCAACTCGTTCCAGGATGCGTATTTTTTGCAGGTCGACGACCACTCGGTGCGAGTACGCATGGGTCTTCAATCAAAGTGAGTTGACGCCAGAGAATTCGTTGAGGGCAATACGTACAGTGAGGTTCGGCGGAAGCGCGTGCATACAGTGATACAGAGGTAAAAACTTCCGTACCAGGCGGTGGTCTCTCTTCGAGAGCTGAACTCGCGTGCCTTCGCCGCCACCAAAAGAGGAGGACGTTGAAGAGCGTACTTAGCTCTACGAGACCGCCAACTGCTCCTCCTGCGATGGGGTTTTATCTCCCTAAAACCAATACACGTAGACTGCTCCCGAACCAGCTCATCTCTGAGATATATATCTCAAGCCTGGCGTAGGGATGCATGTGCCATACGGTGTCCATCCTGGAGTGGAAGAGAGACTGCTCCAAACGTAAGACAGTCAAGGTACGCGGTGACGAGACTTGAACGGAGCGGAACGTCAGGATGGCAGACGGCACGGATATCCATTCGTGGGAAAGCATCCCGGGCCGTATCGGCGGGCATCCGTACGGCGGGTGGATGACGTCATATTGGGGCAATACGTTTGCGTCTCCTAGAGCCTGAGGCTAGAGGTCGTGAATAGAACCATCCCCTTATGTAAAGGCCCTTTGAGACGTCAAGAAATTCGATGAGATATTGTAGTTGACCGGGAAAGTTGGACTCTGTGATGGTGGGATTGGATTGCAGCGCTCAGTATCCCGTCGTGGCCAAGGCTCCGGACGGACAAGCTAGTAGGGAGGAGAGATGGATAGATCATTGTATCCCGCACTTGCTCTTGTAACAGAAGGTCAGCAGTCACGTTAACATGTGTCTCATACTTCCTCCTTAGCCAAACCTCCAATGAACGACGGATAGAATTCCGAGTGATGTACCCAGCCACCTATTTATGAAACGAGACCGCTATCATGATCTGGCCCCGGGAAGCCCTGCATACGGCGGAGGGAGGAGGTCCACGGGGACCCGAGTATCTTCACGATGCGTTGACCACCCGCGTCCTTCCAATATCATCGACATCATCTCCAAACGATGCGCGTCTTGGGTTGACGTCAACGGCACAGCTGTCCGACTGGCAGTAGCAATACTCTGAGCCCTGATGGGTGGTGCACGAGACTTCTCCGGACGAGGGGAGGAACGTCGGCGTTCGAAGAAGGGCGAAGGTGGTCGAATGCCTACAGTGAACCGTGGCATCAGAAACGCGGGCATTTAGAGATGTAAAATTCCGTACGGGAGACCAATCCTTCAAGAGCTAAACTCGTGCGTCTTCGTCGCCACCAGATGAGGATCAGAAGCGTGCTCAACGCAACAAGGCCTCCAACTGTGCCCCCTACGATGGTTGCGACCGGCACTGAACTTCTTGCGAATGTGTTCGTGGGAGGGGTGCTAGTGCTTGACGATGGTAGGGGTGGAGACATAGACAGCAGAGACGACGTGGGCGATATTCGGGATACTGGCGGTGGAAGAGGCGAAGAAGACTGTGGCTTTGGGCTGACCGGTGGTGCGGGAAGCGAGGGGGTATACAGAAAGTAATCAAGCCAGAGTGTCTGCTCGTTCAGCACCTTCCCCGTCAGAACGTGCTGTCCACTATCCAGCGTCGTAGAGGAGTAAAACAACATTCCGTAAGTCACCACATTCACGGTGGGCTGGTGATATATCACCGCGGGAAGGTCGTCAATCTGGAAATTCACGACAGGAGGCGTGGTCGCAGGGGTGCCAAACACCTCTACGGCTGTACCTTCCGAGAGCGAAGTATGTATTGAATTACATGCCCCTACAAAATGAACATTGCACTCACCGAGAAAGCTGAATTGAAAGCTGCAGTTTGGAGATCCGACTTTGCTGCCCCGTGTCGTGTCATCGTACTCGTCTGAAGTTCCTCCGTTGTACCAATCGCCTTCGTAATGGACACTACTATCGCGGTCGTCGACGATTATTGTTGTCGCATTGAAATATGTCGCCATTATTTGATCGAGGATGCCAACAAGAGGGGTGGATGAGGATAGAAGAAAAGGCAAATGGGAAGCCATGGCGGAGCTTTATCTTCCTGAAACGAATATACGTTCTGCTCCTGGACCAGCTCGATTGTCTCTGGGTTATCTTTCCGGAACTTGGCGAGTATGTGTGTGCCATGTGGCACCCATCCTGGGGTGGAGGAAAGACAACGGCCTCACACGTAATACGGTCGAAGTACGTAGCAGTCAGAAGGTGAGGTCCGGTTTTGTTTGGCGAGGAGAGCGGGCCAATAGACTCGGGCGGACCCGATGTTCTTGACGGCCAAGCCGTGGGTTTACGCTGAGAATGGGGTGGTGGAAGCGATGGGATAATTGAATGAACAAGAGAGAGGCGGTCGAAGAATGAGGATTGAGGACTGTATAATCTTGATGCGAAGGTTCTTCATATCCAGGTTGTCGGATAAACACGAATATACATGCTCCACGCTCCACGTTTTCCTTGCACTGCACATGTACAAGAAGAAGGGGATACGTATACGGTATAACCGACAGGCCTCTTCACGGTACGGGGGCCCGGTAAAAGCACGAGCCATCCATAGCATCCCATCCCGGATACGATGGTGACGCCCCGAGCGAGGGATGAACAACGTGTGGCGATAGATACGAATGCTACGGGATATTGTTTGGAAGGAGATACGCAGATCGGAGAGGTAATCTGGGCTTTTTTGTTTCTCCTACGCCACCAGATGAGGACGATGACTATGGCCAGTACAGAGATGTCGCAGACAACACCGCTAGTCGATGGGGACTACGGGTGAGTTTCGTGGGAGTTCACCTAAACCTGGCGAAGTCCTTGACGGATATTGGTGGAAAGACGAGAGTATGGAAAGAAAATGGAGAAAGGCCTGACAAGGACCGCGTGGAAAGAGCGTTCGACAATAGATGATATCGTAGATGAAGGAGCGTAAGTGACGATGGGGAGGTCCATGAAGATGTGGCTGAGGACGCTAGCGGTGATGACAGGGAGTCCGGGTCATGCGAAAGTTGCAACGCTGAAGTGTCATGTTTATAGCCGTCCCGACTTCCGACAACCAAGAAGTCTCCGATGTACATCATTTTGTCCACCATAGTCCTATTGGATAGACGGGCGGTAATCCGTAAAGACTGAACCCAGCTATCTGTGTTCTTGATGGACCGCTATTACTGATCGACTCCGGCGGGCCCTCCATACGGCGGTGGGAGGTCGAGGGTTCGTCCTCCTTGATGTGTCGCACATCCGCGTCCTTCCAAGGACATCGAATGTTATCTCCAGGGGACGCACATCCCGGGCTACCGTTGGTTGCGCGAGGGACCGTGTCGGCGCGTGTCGGTCAGATATATGCATTCCTCTGCCGGTCTGGGGGGAAGGAGGGAAGACCGGTTGGCTGCCTACTAGCGGCTGGTTGGACGCTCCGAGTCCCTGTGGCCGGCTTTTCTGGACGAGTGAATGAACTTCGGCGTTGGATGAAGGGTGACAGAGGACGGATGTCTACAGCGAACATTGATATTAGAAGAGTGTGCATACAGACGTGGAAAATGTTCGTACCAGGCGGAGGCGGCCTGACTTCGACAACAGATGACGACAAGCCCGCGCGTCTTCGTCTCCGCCGAATGATATAAACGCCGAAGAGCGTACTTAGCGCGAGGAGGCCTCCAACTACTCCTCCAGCGATTCCGATGGATATCAGGTTCCCTGTGGATGTCCTGGCGGGAAGGGAGCTGGTGTTTGGGGATCCTGACAAAAAAGAAAGGGAAGATGAAGAAGATAGGGAGGATGTTCCAGAGGTTCCGGTAGGAGGTGAAGGAGTGTAGAGAAGATAGTCAAACCAAAATATCTGCTGGTTCAACACCGTTGCCGTCAGATTATGATGTCCATCGCTCAATGCTATTGAGGAATAAAAGAGCAACTTGTAGATCGGCGTCGTATCCTGCTCAGGCTGATAAATCACCCAAGGAAGGTCGTCAATCTGAAACTTCACGACTGGAGGGGGGGTGCTATTTCCAAGGGTCCCAAACACTTCCACGGCCGTGCCTTCGGAGAGTGAAGTACTGTATTAGTCACTTCCATATCCCGACAATAATGGATAGTAAACTCGCCAAGGAAGCCAAATTGGAAGCTGCAGTTGGAAATATCCAACAGACTACCGGTCGTCGTGTCCTAGTACTCGTTTGAAGTTCCCTTTTCCTCCCAGGAGCCTTTGTAATGTATGTTGGGATCGCGGTCGTGGAGTATTAATGTCGTTGTGTTGTAATATAGCTCTGTGGACATATTGCGAACCTAGAATATTCACAAGAGGGGTGGTTGAGAGGCAAAGGAGAAAAAGCAAGTAGGCAGCCCCGCCGGGGTTTTGCGTTCCTGAAATGAATATACGTTTTGCTCTTGGATGGCCCCACGTGTACGACAGCCAAAGTACGTAGTTGTATAGGTTGATTTTACGATATGGGTGGAGGTAGGTTTGGAGATGACCAGCAGACAGACGTTGATGGCCATGCGGGTTGAACACCCGGCGAGGCTCGGTTCTTCGGTCCACAATGTTGTACAAATCCGAATATATATGCTCCACGTTTCCTTGCACTGCAACTGAGCAAAGAGGTACGTATAGCCAGCAGGCCTCTTCACGAAACGGGAGAAACCGGTAGCTCAAGAAGCCATTGTCCAAGCACCGTTCATCCGTATCATCACCGTCCCGAATACGGCGGTGGCACATCCCCAACATTGTCGTGATGCATTCTTCGAGATGTCCCGTGGTCTGACATGCTTCCCTGCCTGGAGAGCCTCCGCTCGCTCAAGTTCTGTACGAGCCCGATGCTTTCCCCATTCTCGAGAGCGGGATTCCCTGCGGTGGCCGCGTTGAACGCAGATGGTGCGTTCGACCTGTGCGTGTGACGGATAGAAGACCTTGATATCTGTCTTTCAATGCCGAAGGATGGTGTGTCTGGGATGAACGCTTCGCTGTAGTGTCCGCTGTGCCGGGGAGACGTGGTCACGATCCTGGCTTTGTTGATTGCACGATAAGTGCTCCGGCGTTGAAGAAAAGGTGAAGGAGCACGTGATAAACGACGTGCTACGATGGACCCGAACGTTAGCCGCGAGAACAGTCCTCGGAAGAGACGAAACAGACCATAAGGCTGGGTTGAGCCGGCTTTTGCTTTCCTCCTACGCCACCAGACGAAAGCGAAGAGCACGACGAGAACGAAGACCCCGCCGACGACCCCGCCAACGATGGGCCCTACGAGCGAGCTTGCCGTGGATCTATTTGATGAATCCACGGCGTCGGTTGTTGGTGGGGTAGAAGTCGGTGAAACCGAGGGTATAGGCACGGGTACGGTAGGAGATTGGGGTACGAAGGGTGTTAAAGGAGAGGTCGACACTGAGGAGAGTGAAGGGGTGAGAAAGAGCGACGAAGATGGAAGCAATGATGATAGGGATGGTGACGCGGCAGAGGAGGGTGGAGGTGAAGACGGGTCCGGGTCCTGCGGAGGTTGCGGAGATGCTGATGGCGCAGGCGGCGAGGAAGGTGACGGAGACGATGCAGGTGATGGCGACGGCACAGGCGGCGGAGACGACAAAGACGAGGAAGGAGAGGAAGACGGATCCAAGGGGACGCTGGTATCGCTCGGGGTCGAGGGTGTATAGATAATGTCATCGACCCATAGGGTGTCCGCGTTCGTAACCGTCACCGTCAGGGTGTGCTGTCCAGCGTCCAACGTAGGGGAGGAGTAGAATATATTGCCATAGGTCGTGTCGCTGACTGCGCCCTGTTCGTATACCGAGACGGGAAGGGCATCTATCTGAAACTGTGCGACCGGGTTTTGGCCCACTGAGGTGGTTCCAAGCACCTCAATGGCGGTCCCTTCCGAAAGGGATACATGTCAGAATCAAGTATCAAACAAGAGCGCGGTGGACTCACCAAGGAAAGGAAATGTGAAGTTGCATCCACCCGCACTACATTTGCTACCGTGGGTGGTCTGCTGATATTCCTGCGGCGTCCCTCCAAGAGACCACCCGTCCGAGTACGCAATGCTATAATAACTGTCGTCGATGATTATGGCCGTCGAGTTGTACCATATCGTCATTGGTTAACCGCCGCCCACTGAGGGGGAAAGATACTTGTAGGGAAAGGAACGAGGGAGATCATGGGTCTGTGGTGGGCTTTTGTACGCGAGACGTTCGATCGGTCCCGAAAACATTCTTGCAGCCTTGTAAAGGTCGTTGCTGCGTGTGATTATGGTCGTGATTTCAGGCCTTCAAACGGGCATACAATGACTTGTCTCAACATCGTGGATTCTGTGTCCGTTTACATGAAGCCGCAATTCAACTACATCAGTCTTGCGAAGACATAACGTGGGGATAGGCAACACTCACTTTGGCAATGTAAACAACCGGGGTACTAGACTGGGCACAAATTCATCTATACCAAGTCATCACAGTCCAGTTTCGTCCGCGGCGCTCCGAAATCCGAGAAGTCAGGTGGCGACCCCACAACCAGCAAAGCCATAGAAGGCCATCCTGTCGCCCGCAAACAGCTGTTGGAATCTGAAACGGCAACACGACGCCAGGAGTTGAAGATGTTCTGACGCGATCTACAACATCAACAAAGCCACTGTTGCCCACCAAAGCTGATGGAATCTAAAACAGCGATACGGCGTCAGAAACTGAAAATATTCTGATAAACTGAATGCACGAACTTCATCTTCACCAAAGAGGTCAACCGACGGTGGGCACTGTCATCTTCCAGACCAGGTATATGTAAGCACATAGTCACTGCGATTGGTTGCAACCGAGCCTGTTTGGCGCCTCCTTTGTGTCATCCATGCCTGTGACGATCAAAGTGCATAGTTAGAGGGGTTAGTTTGGCGAGGTGGGGGGTGGGTGGATGTTTAGTATGTCAAGCACTGTGAGGAAGAAGTTTATGACTATAATTTCGAATGAACACGTCGGGGAGCTCGGTTCTTCACGCCGATGCTGTTGGATCAATACGAATATAAATGTCCGATGTTTTCCTTGCACTTCAAAATACCACGGAGGTGTGTGAGGCCGGCGGGCCACTTCACGAAACGGGGGAACCAGCAGCTTGAAAGGGGCCATCCAAGCACCGGTCATCCATATCATTACCGTCCCGAATACGGCGGCGGCACATCCCTAACATCGTCATAATACACTCTTCGCGACGCCCCTTGGCGGTCTGACACGCTCTCCTGCCTGGAGGAACCTCGCTCGCTCAAGTTCAGCACGAGTCCGGAACGTTCCATGTTCTCGAGCTCGGGATCCGGGGTTGCAGTGGTCGCGTTGAACGCAGATGGCACGTTCGATATGTGGGTGCGGTGACCATAAGACCTTGACGACCGTCTTTCTAGGCCGAAGGATGGTCTGTCAGGGGTAAACGTCTCGTTGTAGTGTCCGCTGTGCCGGGGAGAAATGGTCATGGCCCGGGCTTTGTCGACTTCGCGGTAGCTGCTTCGTCGTTGAAGAAAAGGTGAAGGAGCGCGGGATGACCGACGTGCTACGATGAACCCGAATGTTAGTCGCAAGACTAATGTCTAGAAGGGACGAGATTGACCGGAGAGTTGATCTGAACCGGCTTTTGCCCTTCTCCGACGCCACCAGATGAGGGCGAATAGTACGGCTAGGACAGAGACACCGCCGACGACCCCACCAACGATGGGGCCTACGAGCGATGTTCGTGTGGATCCACCTGGTGAAGTATCGTTGACGGTTGTGGGTGGAGCAGAAGTCGATGAAGATGAGGATACGGGTAAGGACTGTGTCGATGGTGAGTTCGACGGTGAGGAAACAGAAGGGATGAAAAAGAGCGACGAAGAAGAAAGCAATGAAGATGAGGACAATGATGATGCGGCTGAGGAGGCTGGAGATGAAGATGAAGACCTGTCAGGAGCCTGCGAAGGTTGCGGAGATGGTGACGGTGCAGAGGGTAGGGAAGAGGAAGGGGATAACACAGGTGGCGAGGACGAGGACGAGGACGGGGAAGAGGAAGAGGAAGAAGGTGCGGGAGACGAGTTGGTATCGCTCGGAGTCGAGGGCGTGTAAAGAATGTAATCAACCCATAAGGTGTCCGCGTTTGTAATCGTTGCCGTCAGGGTGTGCTGTCCAACGTCCAACGTAGGGGAGGAGTAGAATACATTGCCGTAGGTCGTGTCGCTGACTGCGCCCTGTTCGTATACCGAGACGGGAAGGGCATCTATCTGAAACTGTGCGACCGGGTTTTGGCCTACCGAGGTGGTCCCAAGCACTTCAACGGCGGTCCCTTCCGAAAGGGATACATGTCAGAATCAAGCATCAAACAAGAAGGCGAGCGCGGTGGGCTCACCAAGGAAAGGAAATGTGAAGGTGCATCCACCCGCACTACATTTGCTACCGTGGGTGGTCTGCTGATATTCCTTCGTCGACCCTGCAGTGTCCCAATCGCCCGAGTACACGATGTACAGGTTACTGTCGTCGATGATGATGGTTGTCGAATTGAACCGTACCGCCATTGGTTCACCGTGGAAGTCTGGGCGGGAAACACGGACTGCCACACAGGTAGGAATGGAAATGAGGGAGAAGAAACCATGTACACATATCCATGGCAGGCTTTTATGTGCAGAACGTTTTATTTGATGGGTGAGTACGAAAGAAGTCTTCCAGCCCTGTACAATTTGTGGTTTCGTGTTTCGCCATTACACGCTTATATGATCGTGATCGCATGCCGTCAGTGGACATGCCAAGGACATGCAGTGATTTGTCTCGACATCATGCATCAAGGGTCGCATGTCGTTTACAGCTGCAATTCGACCGCATCACTTAGTTCCGCGAAGACAGCGTGGGGATGGGCAACACTCACTTTCACGAAGTATGTAAACAGCCGAAATACCACTGAACAGGTACGGGACCCCTCTATACAAGGTCGTCATTCATTCTGCTCCACGGTATTCCAGAATGGGATGATGCACCATCGAGAACGCCAGAGAAGGCCGTCCTGGCGCTCCTGTAAAAGCAACTGAAATCTGAAACTGGTGAACCAAGGAAATCCAGACTTTGTCTTCGCTGGAGAGGTCGATCGACGGTGGGCGCCGTCGTCTTCCGGACCAAGTATGAGTGATCGCCGCGGTTGGTTGAAATCTCAAACTTGTTTTGCTGCCTCCTTTGTACCTTAGCATTCGTGGTTTGAACTTTGAGCGGCTGACCTTGTATTCATTTGAAGTTTCTTCGTCGAGCCAAGTGCCTTGTCGGTGATAATGACAGTCGTCACATTAGGATGTGTCGCCATTATTTGCGCGAGGATGCCGATATGACGTAGTAATTAGAAGGAGGAAAGTAGTTGTGGGGAGGTGGATGCCAGTTGATCTATGTCGGGTCAGGTTATTGATTCTTGCGTAAAGACCACGCCGAGGCTCTGCCGGGCCAGGGAATGGTGGAAGGGTTGGGACGGAAGTTGAAGGTTATTTGAGACGAACACGCCTGGAAGCTCGGTTCGCTATTGGATAAATACGAGTATATGGATCTTTGTTCCGCGGTTTTCCTTGGACTGCAAAAGAATGAGGGGATATGTACGACCGGAAGCCTCTTCACGAAACAGGGGAACCGGTAGCTTGAGAAGGGCCATCCAAGCACCGACCATCCATATCATTCCCGTCCCGAATACGGTGGCGGCACGTCCCCAATATCGTCGTAATACACCCTTCGCGACACCCCAAGGTCTGACATGCTTCTTTGCCTGGAGAACTCCCGCTCGCTCAGGCTCGGAACGAGCTCGAGGCTTTCCCCGCTGCCGAGCGCAGGATCCCAGAATGCAGTGGTAGCATTATACGCGTATGGCGTGTGGGATGCATGTGTGCTGTGGCTGTAAGACCTTGACGATCGTCTTTCTAGGCCCAAGTCTGACAACGGCGTATCGGGGGTGGAGGCCTCGCTGTAGTGTTCCCTGTGCCAGGAAGACATGGTCATAGCCCTGGCCTTGTTGATTTCGTGGTAAGCGCTCCGGCGTTGAAGAAAAGGCGAAGGGGCGCGTGATGAACGACGTGCTGCGGTGCGTACGAACGTCAGTCGCGGGGCCGATTTTTGAAAGGGAGGATACAGACCGGAGGGATGGCTTGGGCCTGCTTTTGCTTTCCTCCTACGCCACCAGACGAGAGCGAGGAGTATGGCAAGGACGGAGACGCCACCGACGACGCCACCAACGATGGGGCCCACGAGCGAGCTTCGTGCGGATGCACCCGATGAAGTATCGTTGACGGTTGCTGGTGGCGCCGAAGACGATGAAGCCGAAGGTACGGGGGGAAAGGACTGTGTGAGAGGAGAGTTTGACGGTAAAGGGAGGAAATGGGCGGTGGAAACGAGTGACGAAGGTGGGGGCAATGAAGGTGGGGATGGGACATTTGGTGAAGATGCGGTTAACGTGGGGGGTAAAGGCGAGTCCAAAGGTTGCGGAGATGGTGACGATACAGAGGGAGAAGAAGGGGAAGGGGGAAAGGAAGAGAGCACCACAGAAGGTGGGGATAACGAGGACGGGGAAGGAGAGGAAGGTATAGGAGACCACGCCAGGATGCCCGACAAAGAAGACGGCAACGCCAAAACATCAGATGTCATTGACAGCGGGACGTTGATACCGCTCGGAATCGAAGGCGTGTAAAGAATGTAATCAACCCATAGTGTGTCCGCGTTCGTAATCGTGGCCGTCAGGGTGTGCTGTCCGGGGTCCAAGGTGGGGGAAGAATAAAACAGGTGGCCGTAGGTCGTGTCACTCGTCGCGCCTTGTTCATATACCGAGACGGGAAGAGCATCCATCTGGAACTGCACAACCGGGTTCTGGCCTGCAGAGGTGGTTCCAAGCACCTCGACGGCGGCTCCTTCCGAAAACAGTGCCGGTCAGACTTGAGCTCCAAACAAGATGGCGGGTGCGATGGCCTCACCGAGGAAACTAAAAGTAAAGGTGCACCCGCCCGCACCGCACGCGCTACCATGTGTGGTCTTCATGTATTCATTTGTCGATCCCTCTTTGTACCACTGGCCTGAGTACGCGATGTTCGGATAACTGTCGTCGACGATAATGGCCGTCGAATTGAACCATACCGCCATTGATTATCCGTGGACGTCCGGGGGGAAGGGCAGGTTGCCGCACTAGACTAGTAGGGATGGGAACGAGAAGATAAAAACCAAGATTCGGTGGCATGCTTTTGTACGCGAGACGTTCGATGGGTTCCGACCGCATTCCTGTAGGCTTGTGAAGCTCGTGGTTCCCTGTTCCGCCATGGTCGCTGATGATAGACGTGTCGACGGGCACATACTAGACATGAACGACGTCCCGAGATCGCGGACTGCCGGCCGTCTGGAAGCCTACGATTCGAATGCGTTAGTTCCGCGAAGTCGCAGCGTGGGATGGGCAATCCTTACTTACGAAGAAATTTCCGGTATCCAGCGCACGATGGAAGGCGGAAGTCGTGTTGAATCCACATGGTGCACCACTAGCATAACCCGAGAAGACCGTTGCCTTCCTTCTCGCAAAAACTGCTGGAGACACTGAGACGACGTCAGAAACTGGATATATTCCAAATCAAATAAAAAAACCCGAACTTTACTTTCAATGACGATATTCGAGGAGTATCCGTGGCCGACCGGGCTCGGGAGACGGTTCTTCTGACTCTCTGAGTATACGCCAGCCGACGGTGGGCATGGACATCTCCCGAATTCCCGGAACCCCGACTCCGTTGAAGTCTCGAGCCTATTTTGGCGCGCCCTGTGTGAAGTGATCTCCGCGGGACATCTATGGCGGGTTGAGCGGTAAACGAGCGAGTAACTTTGGACGGCAAAGGATTCCGGTCGAGGACATGATGATGGAGCATGATGATGGTTGAGAGCATGAAGCGTCGGCGTTTACCGACGCGCCGCTGACTTCCTCCCCTTCCCACCGTCACCTCAGTTCAATCGGTCCTCGACGTCAACAACCGCCATATTCGGTTCCCAGTTGTACTCTACACACGCAAAGCCATATTTGAACCACATTCCAGCTTCCGAAGGACCCAGCTGCCAAGCTTCCGATTCAAGATGGCCGTCCGGTCGACCTTTCCGCGCTCGAGCGTGCTCATTCTCGGCTACAATTCCATCCAATCTCTTCTCCCCACGACGACAATCTCGCAAGCCGAATCACTGCTGGACTTGCACAGGATTGACGATGTCGTACTGCTCGCCGACCAGCTTCGGAAGAAGCTCGAGAGCAAGCTAACCGTGGACGAAGACGAGGTGCGTCTTTCCCTCCCCCTACCACCCTTCTTTCCCTCTTACGATTCCAGGGCCATCGCTAGGCAGAAGAGCTTCGCTATGTCTTCCAGCGCATTGGGTTCCAACACTTGATTGAGACCCGCTTCGAAGATGCAGGCTACAATCTCTTCGAAGGCGACCTGGACCCCCGCATCCTCATCTCCTACTTCCCCGATCTCCGAGGCGAACTTTTATCCCCGGACGACGAGCTATACATGTACGCAGGCGTAGCGGACCACATGGCGCCCTACGACTCCGGTCGACGACATCAGTACGTGACCGCTCCCGCTCCCCTTCCACCCTCTTCCCTCTCCTCCACCTCTCCTTCCCACATCTTCCTTCACCCACTGTAACCCTCCGGACGTAGTAAGATGACCCGCCCTTTGCTCTCCTCCCCATATCTGCGTTCGCGTTTGCGTCCACGTCCGCCCCCTCTCGGACTGATCTTCAGTTTCGGCCAACCTAGTCAGGAACTACTCCCCGCACCTCGCGCCCAACACGCGCTCTGCGCCGCCGACGGCCGAGCTCAGGCGCATCCTTGGCATCGCCGCGCTCGACATGCTCGAGGCGTTCTTGCGCAAGTGGCGGCGCGTGCGGGGCGGAGGGAGCGCGCGCGAGCTGCGCATGGTCAGTGCATTTTTTCTCTGTCATTTTACGGCTATAACCAGACTTATTGACGGGCAGATCGTGGATACCGTGCTTGCGAAACTATTCGCGAGGGCGGAGAAGACGACAGACCTGTATGCGCTCCTCAAGGAGTCTCCGGACCTCGTCCTGCCCGAGCTCGAACCGGTATTCGTCGCTACAGGCCAGTATAATGCTCTGTGCAGCATATACGAACAACGAGGGGACGACGAAAAGCTTCTGGAGGCTTGGTCCAAGTTTGTGGTCCTTTTCTGCTTGTGTTCGTATTGGTGCTGAGGCGCACATTACAGGATGGTTGAGGGCGAATGGTCCGACCCCGAAATCCCCGACCCGCTTTCAAATATGCTTACTCTACTCGTGGCCAAGCGAAATCGTGCTCTGATTCAACAGTGGGGAATATGGCTGACGACCAAGGATCCCGAGCGCGCTTTGAAGGTGGGTTGTCCTTGCACTGTAGTTGGAACGGGCACCGATGCTGACCTACGTCGCTTCTGCAGCTATTGACGTCGCAAGGATCGAACAAACGGAACCAGAAGACGGGCGACGACTTGGCGATGCTTCAGCAAATTCGTGCCGCCAATCCCGAGGCAGGTCTCCAGTTCCTGGAACACTTGGTGCTACAAAGGCGAAGTACGGTGGGTACCGGTCACCACGTTTTACGAGCCCAGTAAGCTCACCAAGAGCGCAGGATCGCACATTACATACGGAGCTCGCGATGGCCTGCGTTGATCAAGTCGTCTCCGCCCTTTCCGAAGATTCAATATCAAAACTCTGGAGAGCCAAATGTATATCTGTCTTTGACCTTACCACCTTTCCATCCTAACTTATTCCTTGGCAGCCGCATCCTACGCGTCCTCCCCGTCATCCACGCCCTTCCTGTCCTACTTCTCCGCAACCACCCCGGACTCACCCTCGAAACGAAGTCGCATCCACGCCGTCCTGTTCTTGCAAAACTCGGCGTACTACGACGTACAGTCCGTGCGTGAGCGCCTAGCACCACACGAACGTATCCTCAGCGTCGAAATCGCCATCCTCGAGGGGAAAGTAAGCCTGTTCTCTTCGTCTATCTATCTAAAGACGCCTCCGTTGCTGATGTGTTGCGATTTTTCGTAGCTTGGGAACCACCAGACCGCGCTGACGATGCTTGCGCGAACGGTGCGAGATCATACGTCAGCGGAGGCGTATTGCACAACGTGCGGTTGCGTGCTTCCGCCGAGGACAGGCGCCTCACTTGCAGAACAGTACGGCCTTGGGCTTTGGGCCCTGACGCCAAAGACGCAAGCGACGCCACCGACGCCAACGAAAGACGAGGAAGAGACAAGAAGGCTGCTGAGGATGTTATTGGAGGTGTACATGAGCGGGTGCGATCTCTACCCGGCCATGTTATTCTGGCCGGCCTCTGACAATGCCTGTAGGGGAGACGCCGCCGCGACCGCTGCCACAGCGAATCTGCTCAATTCGCAAGCCATGAACTTCGACACCGTGGACGTAAGGGAATCGCCTCGCCTCTCGTTGACCTGTTATCTCACACATCAGCACCAGGTCCTCGAACTCGTTCCGCCATCGTGGGCGCTCCCAACGCTCTCCGCCTTCCTCACGCGGTCTTTCCGACGCACCCTGCACGCGAAGCACGAAGGGCTTATCATCAAGGGCGTGAGCATGGGCCAGAACCTTGTCGTGCGTCACGCCTCGCCGCATTCCCCTCCCCGCGCCTCTCACTGACGTCAATGCATTCTGCATTATACTCTATCGCGTCGACGTCTGGTTCCTTAGGTCGCGGACGAAACACACGCGGTACTGCGCGCGCAGGGCGCGCTCATCGAGGAGCCGTTGTCGCCGTCGTCTTCCGCACCGTCGACGCCGCCGATAGACGAGAAGCCGTTGCCGGTGGTGGACGAGAAAGTAGGACTGCACGAGGACGGGGCCATCAAGGTGGCGGAGATCGAACCTGAGTCGTATGGGTCAGGCGCAACGCGGGGTGGAGAGGCGGGGTTGAGGTAGCGCAACGATCGAGGACTATGCCGTTTAGGATTTTAGGCTTTCGGTTTCGTCTGTGTTTTGTGTCTGCGATTTGGAGTGGGTGTTACCGTTGTACGACCCTTATCTCGGTTATCTGTGAGGGGGACGTGGATGGGAATGCGATGGTCCATCTGGCCATTCATTGCATGGGAAGATGAGAAGAGGGCGTTTGTTAGGGGCTCCAAGCGTCTGAGCTGGGAGGTTTCTTGTGGCATTCGATTGTGACTCGAAAAATCCGCTCTCATTCCTGTTTTTTTTTGTCGCCGACGGTCCACGCTACACGCACTGTTACTGTGTGTAAATACCGCCGGCTTTGGGAGTGCAAGTGACCAGCTGACCCTTGCTGGCCGCTGAACCCTGTCTTTGCATCATCGACTCGAGAACAAGTCGACAACGGACCATGTTCCTTGCCACTCATCGTCGTCCTGCAATCTGATCGCGCAATCACATGCGTGCGACCGCTGGTCAGTCGGACGTCCCTCGCCTCGGCCTCGTCGTCGGATGCGCTCATCGCGCGTGCTTCTTCCCGAGGCGAAGACAGGCGGGGGCTGTCGAGGGCGAGCGGAGAGCGGCGGAGAGCTCGTCTGGACCTCGTGAGAGTCGCGAGCGCGCGGATCTGAGATCGGAGGGCAGAATCACATGCGAATGGGACTGTGCTCATAACTCTGCCAGACTGCTTTATATCTTTTTTATCATCGTCCTTCCCTTCCCGTCCTCCCTCCTCTCCTCCTCCCTCTCCGATGGCCACAGAAACTCTGCCCGCCCAGCCCGTCCCCGAGCCCACTTTCCTCTACCGCGTCGCCTCCATTCCCCTCGTCAAGGACTCGCTCGCCGCCGTGCACGCCTCCCTCCAGGCCAACACCTACACCCGCACGCCTTACACCCACGCACAGGCCCTCACCCTCTCCGTCTTGCACTACGGCGAGCCACTCGTCGCCCCGCTCTCCCCCATCCTCGTTCGCGCCGATGGCTTCGCCAACAAGGCCGTCGACGTCGTAGAAGCGAAGTATCCCTACCCGTTCAAGACCCCCACCGAGAACATCTTCGAGGACATCAAGGAGAGGCGCGACCACGCGCGCGACGTCGCCGAGAAGACGATCGACGAGCGCGTCAAGGCGCCTGCCGTCAACGTCGTGCAGGGGATCGACAAGGTGAGAGCTTCGTTGCGGCGTCCCGCATCATGCTTATCGGCGCGCTCATTTCGATTGGATACATTCGTCGCACAGCGCTTCGCACCGCTCGTGGACTACCTCGCAAGCGCGGTGTCAAGAGCACATGCCCCTCACGCCGATGGCCAGCCCAACGGCGAGCCCTCGACCCCGCCGAAGTACCAGTACCAGCGCGCATACGCGCTTTCGATCGACCTCAAGGACCAGATCTACGATTACTCCTCCGAGCAGCTCAAGCAACTCCACAGCCAGAGCGTCCTCATGTATGTTTTTCTTTCTCCGCCCCTTATCGGTCGACCGACACCAGGGCTCATGGGCGAATAGTCAGCGCGCCTCCGTGACGGCGCAGAACATCTCCACCGTCGCGTCGTCCTCGCTCGACGCCGCGCAGACCCGGGTGCACACCCTGAGCACCAAGATGCTTGACGAGCTCCACAAGATCCAAGTATGCATCTCTTCCGTCGTGTCTTCCTACGATATAGCCCTGATCCGCATCGCATCGACGCTAGGCATCCACCGCTGCCCTCCCCGCCCACCTCCAATCCTCCTTCCAACCCGTCCAGGCCGGCATCTCGAGCACGATCCACGACCTTTCCGCCGTGCTCACCTCCGAAGCTCCGCTCCAGGACAAAGTGACCAAGGTCGCCGCGACCGTCCGCGAGCGCGTCACGCCCGTGCTCGACGCCGCCGCTGACGCCGTCCGCACGGTCGTCAAGCGCGTCGAGGCAGGTGCGAAGCCCACGCCCGCGAACGGTAGTACGGAGACGCCGCAGGCGAACGGCGCGCATTGATGACTCGGTTCAGGGCGCGATGGCTACGATATATGGGCTCCTCATCATAGACGATAGACTGTTTTCTAATCTCGATGGCTGTGTTGTATGCATTTTGCAAGTTGTTATTGTTGTTACGGTACGACCGGAGGGTGCTCCCTGGCACCCTCATGTTATGCATTTCTTTTCGGATGTTCCCTTAGCTTGCCATGGACTAGACGAAATGCCTCGTCCTCTGTACATGTTCCGAACGCCGTTGGTCTGACAACTTCAATATTCAATGGCCGTTGACCGTCAGCTTTACGCGTTTCGATGATGAGGCGATCGAACGCGACGGCGGCATATGATCACGTGCTGGGAATTGTTTCAGGACGCGGGGCAAGCGCCGGCACTTTACCCGGTAGTACCGGCGTACTTACCGCCACCACCGCCTCTCTGCTTACTGACCGTAACCTCTTGCCGCTGCATCTCTAGGGGATGTACCATGGCGATACGCCGCACTTCACCTGAGAAGGCGCGCTCAAAGCCACCCTCCTCACCCTCAAACGCCCAACCATCCTCCAAGCCGAAGCTCGACTGGAACGCCCTCCGGGAACAGAGCCTCGCGCCAGGCGGATTGGGACCCGAGCGCGCATCTCTATGGTGCGTCTTTCTCGCGCTCGCAATGCGCAATCTCCTAAATACACCCCCCCGCACGCGCAGGCCCCGGCTGCTGAATGTGGACGTCGCTCCCTGCGCGGCTGAGGAGACCGACCTCGGCGCGCACGACGACGAGCGTCAGATCCGGCTCGACACCGACCGCAGCTTCGTGCTCTACCCCGTAGGTGATTCCATCCCGCGCCTCCCCCCCCTCCCGCCCCGCTCACGACCCCTCCTTTACCGGCCAGACGAGACGATGGACGATCGCCAGCGCCGACAGGCGGAGCTGAACGCGCTCATCGTGCGTTTGTTCCGGAGGCATCCCGGGCTGAGCTATTTTCAGGTGTGGTTCGGCTGGGCTGGGGTTTGTGCGATGCTGACGGGGAGCGTTGGGTAGGGGTACCACGACATCGTCACGGTGTTGTTTCTGACGCTGCCCGAGGAGGTGCAGCTCCCTGCGGCGGAGAAGATGAGCCTGCACCGTTTGAGGGACTCGATGGGAAAGACGCTCGAACCGCTTATGGGCCTTCTGAGGTGCGGCCTCCTCCTCCTCCCCCGCCGAAGTGCCTCGTCTGACCCGCGTGGATCTCAGGATCCTCCAGCAACTGCTCCGCCTCGCAGACTCGGACTACGCCGCCCTCCTTGAAGAGTGCGTCTCCTTTTTCGTCGGTCCGTCGTGCTGGAGGCTGACGCGTGTGGTGCGCGCAGACAGGCCCCCCTGCCGTATGCGGCTCTCTCACACCTGCTCACGCTGTTCGCGCACGACGTGCCCTCGCTGCCTCTCATCCAACATGTGTTCGACTACCTCCTTACGCGGCCCCCGATCGCGGTTGTGTATCTCGCCGCTGCGGTGCGTCTCCTTCACCCTTCCTTCCCTTCACCACCCCTTCCCCTTGCCGCCGTTCATATCGCGTACAGTAAAGATGTGGTGCTGACCTCGAATTTTGGGGGGTGGTTGTAGGTTATACTGGCGCATCGGGATGAAGTGCGTTTAATGGAGCGGGAGGGCGAGGAGGGGATGATACACTCGGTTTTGACAGGCATCCCGGACCTAATTGATGAAGAGGCGGATGCGATCCTTGCACATGCGAAGACAGAAGATGTACAAGGTGGTGTAGCAGTCGCTGACGAGGTCCTTGAAGAGGACAAAGCCGATGTCAACACCGACGATTCAAACACCATCCTACCTTCGGAGGAGATGCACGCCGACGTTGAGGTCAAGGAGGAGCCTCTGGAGTCAACAATAGATTCCATACCCGATCCTCCAGCCGAGGACACTCCTCGGGACGAAAAGGACGAGTCGTGTTCCTCGAGTCCAAATATCTCGGGCACCCCTAGCCCTCCCGATTTCGGAGAACCACCTATACCGCCCTTCCTCCTCGAGCAACACCACCGCCGCCACCTTGACCCCGCATCGATTCCCCTTCCACCCTCTCCTCCACTTACCCCTCCCCCCTTGCCACCCTCTCCCCCTCCCACGCCTCCCCGTCGTCCAACCCGCACACCGCTCTCCCTCCCCACCCTCCTCCGCCAAGCCGACACCCTCCTCTTTCTCTACCCTCCAACGCATGCCTCCCTCCGTCTCGCCCAAACAATGGGGCCCGCAAGCGTGATACATACCTGGTCCGAGGACCCATCCTCACTCCCGCCCGACGCCGAAGCGGAGGCGATGGTCGTGCGTGGAACGGACGTCGTGCTCGCGTGGGAGCCCGAGCCGCCTTCCTCCCCCTCCCCCTCCGCTTCCCCCTCCGCTTCCTCAGACGAAGACGAGAGACATTGGTACGGCCTCCGCCGCCGCCACCCCCACCACCCCCACCCCTCCAGGCCCCACGACGAGAAAGGGAAAGAAAAAGAAAAGGAGAAAAAACCGAGCAGGAGAAACAAGCTCCGCAAACGCCGTCGCCGCGTCTTTGGCGCGCGCGCCCCCGTCGAGCGCCGCACGCTCCTCGCGGGCGCGGCGCTGGTGCTCGGCGTCGCGATGGCGGTGTCGGTGTACGGGATGCATGCGCATCCCGTCCGAGGGTCGGGCGCGGGCGGGTTTGGGGGCGGTATGGGGAGGGCTGTAGGCGGGTTGGTCGGTGCGGGGGAGAAGTTGTGGGCCGCGGCGGTTGGGGGCTTCGGAGCGTGAGGCTGCGTGAGTGGGGAAGCAGTGGGAACTGGAGTGCGTGTGCGCGGGCGGGCCAATCGCACTTCTCCGTTGGTCGCTCGGGGTGGATGCGGTGTGAAATAGTGTTTGTTCGTCGCCGTATGGGCGTTACGCGCCCGAGCGGGTGGAGGCGAGAAGGAAGGGATCTCTCGAGCCCAACTCACCGTTTGTAGCTTTCATTCGATTCTGCACAAACTATTCGCAATGCAATCCGGTGTATCTTATTCTCACTCACTCGCATCCCCACTCTGGCCGCGGAGCCCGATCAATATTGTTTGTACTACCGTTCGCGGCAGACACAAGGCTAAAAGTGAGGATACGATGATCCTGTCATAGTACTGTACATCGACAGCAGCGAAAGCACCACGATTGCGAGCTTCATAGGTCAAAATGCCAAAAAGTAGGGGAAAGAACAGTACGAGCTTCAAGCTGTAAGTATGTATATGCAACATACCGTCGGACACATGCGAAGGGGGGCGACAAGCAAAGAACGGAGGCTAGCGAAACGAAAGCAAGGTATTATCAAGGTGAAAGACAGACGAGGTAGGTATAGTGAGTGTGGATGAGAGCGGGCGGAGCAGGCGTCCGGGTGGGTCGTCTGGTCCGCGATCTATAGGTAGTGTGTAGATATGTCTGAACGACGCGCGAGGGTGCGATGTGTTGCGATGACCGCAATGGGATGAGAATGCCGGACCAACGAGCCCGAAAAGAAAAGCTGGCCATCGACGGACGGTTATCGCCTGCCCGAATACGCAGGCGGATGGTCGCCGTTCGGCGACAGAACGCGCGTAGTGCGTTCCCGGCGCGACTCGCGAAGCTCCGGGAGGAACGACGGCCCCTCCTGCTCGAGCGCGAGCTTGTCGTCCCCGGCGTGCATCCACTTGGAAAATTCGACGGAACCCCCGGTCGCTTCCTGGTCGAAGTGCCTGCGCGAGCCCGTGCGCGCCATCGAAGTGTCATTGCGGGGAGCGAACGCCATGCTGTCCATGGTCTCTGCACAAACCCCGCGCGACGATGAGCGAACCGCGAAGGCTTCGAGAGCGTGGGCGGCGACGTACCGGTGTAACCGGCGCCAACGGACGCGAGGTAGCTCTGGGAGGGCGGGACGCACCTCTTGCGGCGGGCGATGCACCCGCACTTGGGGCGCTTGTGCAGGATACCGAAGAAGACGAAGCAAAGCGCGGCGATGACGACGATGGACCCGAACACGACCCCAATCGCGATCCCGACCGAGGCGGGCGGGCCCGAAGGCGCATCAGAGTCGGCCTCGCCGGAGGCGGCCGTGGCTTCCGCGCTCGCGGCCGCACTCGCGACGGCCGTCGTGGTCGTCGCATTGGTGCTGTCCGCTGTCGCTGCAGGGCATGAAGCGGAAATTGTCGAGGGCCATGGACTGGCCACTTTCCTGCACGAGCAGGATCAGGACGTGGCTTTTGCATCCGAGCTCGTCGATGAAGAAGAAGGGGGCGGAAGGAATTGTCTGTGGGGCGTGGAGTCGAGGGCTGGGGTGTGGTGCTGGGGATGCCGTCGAGGAGGTAGGAAATGGGGGCGTCGGGCGGGTTCGCCTGGCCGACAGCGGTCACGCTCGTCCCTGGGTGGGGTGCGGTCAGACTTCAGAGCCGACTTGAAGCAGGACGTGGCGCACCTTGGAACGTCAGAGAGACGGCAGCGCCTTGCGCTGAGGATTCGTGCACCGTTCCGTGCGGCCACTGGATCGCTGACTATCGTCCAGTTGCCCTGAGTACGTGACCGCGGACGCGTCCCCATCCCCGACCTTCACACTAGCAGCAGGGCTCGTCAAAGCTGACATGATTCCTGAGGACTTGAAGAAAGAAACTAGGACAGAGAGGAGAAGAAAACTGGGATAAGCGTGATGCGCCGCACCACAGTGCAAAAGGTGCGAGAACCTGCCGGTAACACGCAGGGAGATTCGATGGTAAGAGCAAGAGAGCCTCACACGTCCGGCGTGCATCCACGGCTTCTTGAAGGAGCCAGGGCCCTTCGTTTCGCGTAACGCGAAAATGATTGGAGGTGTCAATACAATTGCCGTAACGACGGCGACTTCATGTGATGTAGAGCGGGGTAGGTTCCAGCTATCGGGGTTCGACCAAGACTTTCCATTCAGCTGTGTGCTGATGCGGCCACGAAACAAAGGAAGACCAGTTATGGCTGATTTTAGTGGTAGATCCTGTTGATCTCATTCACAGTTGGAGGGATCTCTGGGGGATCTGGATCGACTGGTATAACTTCGAACATCTGAGAAAAGCCGATCAGCTTCCTTCGTCCGACATGACATACAGAAGGAGCCTACCTACGCAACTTCAACTGTTCGATAACTTGGAGTCCGTGAATCCATCGAGCACGAGCTGAGCTACTTGCTGACAGCAGTGAGCAGCCGTGAACGCATGCCCGGACTTGGCTTGAAACTTGAAGCTTGAAGAACTGTGGAACTTCTGGAATCTGAGAAGGCGAGAGGCCGGAGAGTTCAAGCCGGCTCAGGTCCGCTGCGCCGGCGCTGATCCCGTCGAACACCTGTTATGGATAATGGAAATACAGATCGGAATCGACAGGCCGACTGCCAGCGACGTTGGTCTCTATGAGTGAGTCGTGCCAAGAATTATTGGAGGTGTTGTTCCGGGGCACAGTAAGGAGACAAAAGTACAGAGGACATACAGCGCTGGGATAGAAAGATTAAGTACAAGATGTAGGGTGAGTAAGTACTGGTAGAGTGAACGATAGCACAAGCTTAAAACCCGCAAAAAGTAAGAACAACCGTCTGGGTCGTCCAGATCATATTGCAAGGCATGCCCCCCTTGCCTGTCACCGCAATTACGGATGAAGCTGACCCGTGGCTGCGTTACGCGGTCGCTCTGGGTGGAACGAAACACTGCAGGGAATAGCAGCGGCGGGCGGTCGTGGAGTGAACTCGTAGCAAGCGTCATCTTCCTTGTCCATCGCGCTCGGTATCAAACATCGAAGTTTGGGCCGAGCCAGGCGGGGAGTGGGTTTGACAGCGTCTGAGTGTGGTGTGCTCTGTTGTCGGCGCTCGGGAATGGCTATGGAATGTGTCAGTAAGACAAGGCGGCGCCAGGTGTGAACAGAACTCGCTTTGAGCAGGCCGATCTACAGATCCTTGTCGCGATGTTTGTTTGATGGCGGGCCCACCTCCTACAGAAGGAATTTCAAGCCTGTCCACCCCAAGCTGCGTTCTGGTAAACCCGCGTGCAGGCGAGCGGGGGGAAGGTGGATCCTGCGCGCCTTTGAACAGCCTCCGAAGGAACGACGGACGTCTAGCGTGCATACGCGCAAATCCAAAGGAAGTGAAGGATTGAAAAAAACGCGGGTTTAAAAACGGAGGGGGGGGAGAAGAATAGGTCTTGGATGTCGAAATGAACGGGCTAATTTATCAAAACACCGACGCCACAATCCAAATCCGCAGGCTGGTGACCCGTACTAGCCCCATTCTAGACCAGGGCTCTCGACGAACCTTGCTTGGAATTGAGGCTGGAATGACTGCGGACGTGCGCACCGCTTTGCTTGCAGTGTCGGGAGTGCCAGCTGTCTGAGTTACCAAAGCGCGCAGGGGCAGGACGGGGGGTAAGATGTTCGCAGAAACGGAATCCAGGCTGAGCCAGGTGTCGGGAAGTCAAGTGTGGCCCGTATCAGCTTGCGAAGGGTCTCTTCTGTTTTGTACAATGGCAGGTTGAAGTGGAAAGTTTCCAAAGTCGAGACGGAGACTGAGAGCGCTAGAAGAAAGCGCCGTCTGCACTGCAGACGGCGCTTTCTAATGCACTGCAAACAAGTTTCTACGCTCACGTGGTTACTTGAACTGATTATTCTGTCCCAGACTCCTAGTTCATCAGAACTGTTGGCATTTTGCTAATAACCTGAACGGTAACCTACAGGGACGAGGGGGTGGAACGAGGGGAGATGGGATGGGACGAGACGACATGAGACGAGAAAAGTAAAGATGGGGCGTATGTGGGGGAGGCGAGACGAAAAGGAAGGAGGAAAAGGTCCGTTGGGCGTGGATCTCGACGACCTACTCGACGATCTACTCAACGACCTCGTAGAGGAAGGAGCTGGGGAAGTAATTCTTGATATCCGCCTCGATATACCCAGAACATGAAGTTTCTGTCCCATCCCGCTACGTCGCTACAGATCGGACCAAAAAGAGACAGGTCGTATCAGCATGTCCGATAAAACGGCAGATCTGTTGCTTCGTGTCGTCGCGTCGTGGCGACGTATTGGTGAACCCTTGGCACTACTTTTCGACGGATTGTCTGAACAATGACTGGGTGATGTATCGGAGTGACGAGGCGACGGAGCGACGGGGTCGGCTGAAACCCTTTAAGACACCTCGCTGTACTGAGGTCGACATAATTTCCCCCCTCCCGTCGTCCCCATGTCTTTCCGCACTCTCATCTCAACCGTCATCACGCGCCCCGACGTGGTGGACGCCTTGTCAATCGACTCGCTTGCTCTCTTCTTTCGTCTTATCGCCCACCTCAAGCCCCGCCTGTCTTGGTATCAAGCGCGTTCCTTCCCCGGCCCGCCACCACTCCTTCCGCCCGAGATCGCCCATTTCCTGTCATCAGTTCTGCAAGCAAACTTACTGACCGTCAGCGCGGTGTGGTCGACGCTCGGAGAGCTGGCCTGGTCTTTCGGACCCTCAGTCTCCGAACGGCAACATCTCCTTTCTGTAGGAGGAGATCTGGTGGATACCTTTCGGCAGCATGGTTTGCTGTTTGCTGTTGGTGCGCGTTAGTCTGCTTTTCTCCGCGACGCGCTTGTCGAGTGATAGGGGGAGCTCGCTGATTGGCTGAGAGGACTTATCGAGACAGGTTACCACAGAGAAATATTGTTTAGACTAACTGATCTGAGTTGACGACGAGACGCAAACCAAACGAGTTAATGGCAGTCGAGACATCGACGGCTACTGGTACATTTACCTCTTTATTGTCATTCAACATGTTCCCGCCTTAGCTTAGAAAGTTCAAACAGAGACCGCGCTTTCCACGCGCGATAAACAAAAGTCGCAGTGTTCTTCGAGTCCTGGGAGCTTTCTTGGAGCTACCCTGGCTCATGATAAAACGGTAGCACGAGGCGACGCAAGGTGCATATGCATATCCTACACAGCATCCTTTCGAGTAAAAAAGGCCAATCGAGTTGTGGATGCCTCGCTACTCGTGGTTGACTCGAAGGCCCACCGACGCTACAGGTGTCAGCAGGCCTTCGAGATCCCTATACTTTCTCCACTGGATCCGCAGCGGATACACTGGCACTTCGTACCATGTCCCAAGGTCTCAACCCTCATCCACAACTTACAAAATACATGAAGCCTTTGGAAGAAGAATGATGGAGGAGCTGCCGAGGCCCGAGTCGGGAATACCATAGGTACATTTTCATCTTGTTGACTTGAGAGATTCAGCCTCTCGAGTCCGAGAATATGCCGACATACTTACATCGGAAGGCGTGGTGTACTACTGGACCCTACTCAGTAACTCAACTTGAGCTTGATCATGGTTCACTGGTTTATATTAGTGCTCCATTTTTATTTAAACTTCAAGCCTTGTGCTCCTCCCACATATGAGTTCTTTTCCATAATGAATCAGATTGGACTTGGAAGAAACCAACGTATTGTGCTCGGAGGGTGTTCAGCTCGACGCTTGTTGGACATTAGACAGATTCTGCTTTCCAGTGCACGTGACATGCCGAAGCTCGGCAATCACAATTCCCTCGCGCACTCGGTAACACCCACCGTAATGAAAGCAGACGCCAGATAAGAGGATCCTGAGCCTGAGAAGTGTTGACGAAATATCTCGTCTGCCTTGGGGAGACTAGTGCGCGTGCTCTTTGATTGTATACATTCACCGCTGACACTTCTATTCCAGCCTTCTATAATCTATATCCTCCCACCCGTGTTTGCCTCGACCCTCAGTGCGTCTACATCAGACAGGGACGGATGCACGGCGAACAGCAAGAGCTCGCTCATCTCACCTCCACTCGCATCGTCTACTTTTCGAGGGAATGCGGTCCTGTCCCTGGCCTCTCGTTTGCGGCGACGTGCAGGCGTGAGTCCGCATCTAAATCTATTTAGCTGTCACTAACCTCGCTTGCTATTTAGGATGCAACACCAGATACTATCCTACCTTCTACGTTCACGAACATGCAACTATGCGTACATATTATCAAGGCGTTCCACCTGCCATTCACGTCGCCACCCACGTCTACGTCGAGACGTCTCTCTGTGATCGGTTTACCAACTCCTTCGTCTGCGCATGGTGAGTCATTTGTAGTAGTCATTCGACTTTCTGAACTGACAGTGCGTTCAGGGTTTCCGCCACGAACAGTGCCCGCATATATAATCTTGAACATCGTGAACGCCTTGATTACTTTCCTCCAGACTGGCCAATCACTCCTTCTCTAACCACTCCGCTCGTCTGGGACGCGTTCTTTCTCCTCGCCTTGCTTCGAGACCATTCTGAGCGAGGAAAACATCTGGAGCACATAAATGACGACACCGCGGCCGCTCGACTTCACAAAGCACTTTATGACCGAAACCTTGCCATGGTAGGACCTGGCCAAGAAAGCTGGAACCACGCTTGTGACAAGTGTTGCGCGCATATGGAGAAAGACGGCAAATATAGTAAGTGCCCGACTTTGCTCCTAGGTATTACCATTTCCTCACCATTGTGGCTTTCAGACGTCATTCGTGCAGCTGTGATGGATGGCGTGACAATTGGACATCCCTGCTGCAACGTGCATGACTGCAAAGGTCGTTTGCCTACGCAGCGCGCCCGCTTCTGCGAAGAACATGCATCCATGGATGCACTGTGCGTCGTCGTCGGGTGTGACGTCACTGCATCTCCTGGGTTTAGGACATGCGACCAGCCTGATCACCGTGAGTTGGAGGACCTTAGTGGGCACTCGGCACTGTTCCAGCTGCGGCGTCGTCTCGAGCGTCTGAAAACCAGCCGTGTCGAGGATAATGACGAGGGTATGACCGAGGAGCTGACAGAGGTCACTGTGGATGGAGAGCAGCCCATTGTAGAGGAAGGGTGCCCCACCAAGCCGGATACAGGAAACTCGAGGCCCCGCGCACGGTTTGGCCGTCGTCGCACTCACGGTGAACAGCTTTGTGTGGCTACATGTGGGGTTATGCTTGCTCGTGCGACATTTTATGGCTCGGAAGGTTTAGATGGTGCTGCTGTACGTGACTCTTTTCTCTGCGTGGTTTCTCCACTCAAACGAACTGCAGAAATTTCTGCATGTTGCCTTCCCAACCCCACAATCCTTGCCACAGGCGCTCAGCTACGACAATGCCTGCAGCTTCAAGAAACATGTTCAAAAATGCGGAGATACCTACTTTGATGGGATCGCCATGCCTGTCGATGTCTTCCACATGAAGACGAAGCACAAAGAAACAGATGCGTTCTGTGGTCAGTATTGTAACCCCGCCATGTTTCCGGATCTTGTCGTCAATGGACGGTGGCGATTTAACACCTCAGCAGCAGAAATGACAAACGCCTGGATTGGAGGCTTTGGGGCTATAGTGAGGGAGATGCGGCCAGATCGATACAATTTCTTTCTCGACGAGATGGTCAAGCTCCGGAATCGTATGATAATTGACGATCTCCGAGAGCGAGATGCGTACCCTTTCGAAATTCCTCGAACCATGCTTCTGTCTTGAGGAATCTACTTATATTTATGCCAAGTTCTTCCACTAGCTATGCACCGCCGCCGACCTGAGCAGCTCGAGGACCTAAACGATAGTCGCCCTCGAGCATAGACATTGACCAGACCAAATGATCCAGTCCGCCGCCACCTCCCCGCGGCTGACATGCACACTCTCCTAAACGAGCGCGTTGGCGCAGGGACGGTCGAGTGGACATGGGTGATGGGTATGGGGGCGCGGTTGCGTGAATAGTATTTGACATGCGTGCACGTCGGGTAAGTGCAGCGGTGGGAATGTTGGGTGCAGGGACGACGCCTACCAGTGGGCAGCGGGCGCATCGGGAGGTTGTTGAGGTTTGCCGCCACCGTTGTACCAGTAGTTATTTGTCCCGAATATAAGCCTCATCAGAGCACTCGTAAAATAAGATCGGGAACCATAGCCTTGGCGAACAAAAGGAAATTGTAAGGTCAAAACGAAGCGAGACAGATGAGACGGACGAGGCGATGGCTACAGTAAAGAAACGAGGCGGACATGATAAATGAGACGAGATACCTATGAACCCACACCCACAATTGAACAACGACCGAGAGCTGACGACCAAACACCGCCTAGAGCGAGCTTCGTCCCCACCCGACTGATTCCCCCCTACCATTGTTAGTCGCTCAGGAATATTGGCGGGTGCGGCTGCGAGCCCATATCCTTCTCGGGGAGTATCATCGGCGGATGCAGGTACGCCGAGAACAGCGCGTCGCCGTCTTCGGAGGGGAGCATGGGTGGGTGCAAGAAGTCAATGGGGACTCCTCCGTCATCTGCGGGAGCACCAGTGGGTGGATGGAGTGGGGAAGTGCGTCGGCGGCAGCATGGGCGGGTGCTAGAATGGCGCACCGCTGTTCCTGCCTCATCCACGCAGCATGTCGGACTGGCGTCTAGGGCGGATACCCTCCGAGGCCGAAGGGGTACTTGAGCTCGCCGGTGGACCAGTTGTTGTTATTGCAGCCTCCGGACATGTTGCTTTCCGAGCGGTGCGCATAGGATCCCCCTTCAGGACTTAGAATACACTATAAGTTGCGGTTAGCATTGACGACGGAGGTTGAATGAGAAGTACAAAGAACAGTCCAAAGGGAGAGTGAGATAAGTCGAAAGGCCTTACCTTGAGCGTGTGGCAGGCTTCGCGCCAGTCGCGGTCGGGAGTAGTCATACCCAGCTGCCTCCGCTCGCCCTCCTGCTCCTGCAGCTCCTCCGTTTGCCTTCGCTCCTCCTCCTCATGTCTCCTCACCTCCTTTTCTCTCACTTCCCCTCCTGCCACCTCCTCCTTCTCCTCCTCCTCTCTCTTCTTCTTCTCTGCGAGCTCCCTCTTCAGTGCGGCCTCCTTGTCCCTGCGTTCCTCTTCTTCTTTGGCCTTGCACTCCGCTTCTTGACGCACGCGCACCTTCTCCTCCTCGGTCGGACGCGGGAGTACAAGCGAGTACATCAGAGGGAATACGACGGGTAAGATCTGGTGGGGTGGTTCAAATGATGGCAGGTGCGAGGAAGGATATCTAGGAAGCATACCGCTAATAGGCTAACGCCAACCCGAACGCCGAACTACGCACTGTAATCGGCGCTGCTCGGCCCATGAGCCGCTCCTCGAGCCCCGCCGGGTCGCTCTGCACGAGCCCAAGTCGGAGCGTCAACGTCTGCGCGGCAGGCGCTGCACCGAGCTTGACGAATCCGGCGGGACCGCATCGCGTTTCTCGTGCACGACCATGTCGCGGGCGAGCGGCGTCGCGGACACGCCTGCGAGGGGCAGCACCAGTGCGAGAAATGTGAGCGCGAGCATCGTGCGGTCGATGGGGAGGACGAGAGGGAGGAAGAAGAGCGCGGCGAGCTCTGGGCTCTTGTGCGGTATTTTAGTCCAGACTTTATACTGCTGAATCCCAAGGTGAGGGTGCCTTTGGTACGGCGGCTCTTGTATCCTATCGATGGACATCCCAGTCCTCCGCGATTTGCGTCAGGATTGCAGCAGGGTCAGAGTGAGTGCACTGTCAGGGTACGTCATGACCTATTCTTCGGTGTGGCGGATGCAGGATGAGAGCCGTACAACCCCTTGTCGCGTGGCCGCCGTGCCCTCTTCAATGGGCAATAAGCGTGAGTGAATACGCCGATGGGAAAGAATGGCCCAACGCGGGTCTTCGTGGCGGGGAAACATCCGTCTTCTTGTTCCGCGCACCGGGAGTGAAGAACCCAAGGAAGCAATGCAACAACTTCACGCGGGGAAGGCCACGGTTAGAGAAAAAAGGTAGCGACCCGAACGTGGATAAAATAGAAGGATGCCTATCGAGAGAGGTTATAGGAGGGTAAGGTGCCTTGCCCCGACCTGACTGCGTAGGGACGACAGAGCAAAGGAGCGGATCGTGAGGGCGTCGTGACAAGGAAGAGAGTGGATGAGGACGATTAGGAGGGCGGCGCAGTATAGACAAGACATAATGATACACGAGAGCGATGTCGGCGTCCTAATCCGAGATGTATGAGTTGTATGTGCATCAAATGATGAAAGAAGACAATGAATCCTTGAAGACCTGGAACCAGAGGTAGAGCGATGAATGTGAGGGGGGAAATGCAGAGGATGGCAGGGTATGGGAGTCGATGAAAGACAGGGTAGGGTTGGAAGGTCAAGGGTTCATTTGATGCTCGACAGTCGAGTCCAGAACGACGGTCGTTTTCGAGAGTGGACTCGGGATCTTGACGCGCCCACGCCGGCTGGTAGGTTATGGCAGACGACCCGGTTCGTTCGCGACGACGCATGATCATCGTCGCAAGTTGGGGCATCCGGTAGACGCGCAGACCGGAAAGTGGGGAAGGCGGAGGAGTTGATCGAGGCGGGGACGGAGATGGGGTCGTGGCGGCGGGTGGACACGTGATGACGGTAGGGGGTGAAGGAGGTGGAGACGTCGGGGCAGGAGGGATTGGAAGGGAAACAACGGATGGGTTTGCAGGCGCGAGCAGAAGGAGTGCCCCAACAAGTCCACTGCAGTGCCAGTGCCGGATGCAAAATAACTAGCCAATGATTCATGAGTGATGGTCGATAAGCCCAGGATACGACGCCATACCTGAGGCCCTGGAAAACGGAGGTGCCCGAGCTTGAGAAGTCTCCAAAGGACGAGTTGGAGACCACGGACGATCGGTTGTGGACGAGCTGGACAGCCGCCTGCGTTTGATGGGCGTGTCGTAAGTGGTGTCTGTGTCCGAGTTGTCGCTCGGGATCGTGTGCAATTCGACAACCTGGTTGAACATTTGGCTCAGATAGTCCGGGTGGTATGGGATGGGGTACATGAGATCGGAGGGGTAGGAATATGAGAGAGGACGAGAGCTGAGAGCGCTGAGAGTTGAAAACGGGGAAAGCGACGCAGCCTCGCAGTCCCGTGCGTTTACTGCACTGTGACTCCCTGCTAGCCACTGCTACTACACGGGAACGGCGTAGTAAGGTTTGAGCTCGCCGCCCTCTTCTCGCATGGTCCGAATATACGGCATACGTCTGGACGTCGGGGTACAAGGTGAGCACGAGACTGGATTCAGACGCGGTGAAGAACTTACCACACATCCCGCCGCTCCCCGTAAACATGAGCAACGTCTTCGTGACGTTCGACTGGGCTCGGCACGTGCGGGATCTCCCCATTTATCTGCAAGCCCACCGCCCCACTGCGAAGGGCCTTCCCGCGCAATCCACGCCCGCCGGGCACTCCCGCGAGCGGGAAGCGATTTGTACCCTCGACACCTGATTCAACAGTGAGTCTCTGAATTGATTGACGAACGAAACGAGAAAACTTACTGGGTTCTAGAATGTACACAACGATGACGACCCACGCACTCAATCGGTGCAGTGAACGACGACGGGGTGAGGACAGGTCTGAACGGAACTCAAGTGAGTCGGTGAGTCTTGGGATCAATCTGCGGAAGGGATGAGAAATCTCACCAGTCCCCAGAATGTACACCATGACGGTCACACACGCACAACGACTGGGAGCAGGGGAGGACAACGCGGAAGCTAAACCTCAGACGACAGGTGAGTCACACCTTACTGGCACCGCTTCGCGGCTTGGGCGCCTAGTTTGGGACTCTGTGTCCCAAAGTCGACACGCCGAGCACCGTCGTGACGGCCTACTCGTCTCCCATTCCTCGCTCACCCTCGCCCGCCGCATCCCAGGCAGAACACGTTCACGGATAAAACGAGGACTCGGGTACTTTCCCTGTCCTCTATGGCACCGACGACTCGCATTCCCTGCTCGCTGCTGCACCGACGGAGTGTCCTCTCGCCCCCGGTGCGTGTCTCTCTGTTTCCTTCACGCCGTCACTCACGCTATCTAGCCGAAACCGCCCATCACCCTGGCCCGCCAACTTGCGCCTTTCCCGACATCCGTCCGTACGTTTATTTACATTCCGCCATCTCGTCCGCTCCCTTCTCACTCCATCCCTCCGTCCCTCCATCCCTCTGTCCCTCCATCCCTCCGTCCTTCTCGTCCCGTCCCCTGGGCCCTCCCTGCCGTTGCGCCCCGAGATGTGTACTGAAACCGCGCGAGGTGAGTAAATGCACCCTCTACGCGCTCCCGATTGCTCACCTCGTCCGTCTAGTCCACCGGTTTCACGCCCCGCCTTCCCAAATGCGGGGGAGACTCTGCCAGGTGAGAGATCACCCTCGCTGCGCACGGATCCGTGTCAGCAACGGCCTTAGTGACGAGCACTAGGCGACGACGTGTGACACAAGTGAAGAGGGACGATGGGGGATAAGGTCGGTAGTATTGACTAGGTCGAGATGAGGAATATGTACAGGAGGAATGGAGCCCTTATATACTACGAGGCAGAGTCACTTAGTAAGCTACGACACACGGCGGTCAGTAAGCAGAGCTAAGTATAGATACATGCGCAGCAGGATCAGTAAGCGAGACAATAAGGATGAGCCGGGTCCGGAGCGGCATGATGTCATGCGCAGCGTTATGATGTCATGTGGAGTCAAAGGAAGCGATGATAAGACGAGCCTGGAGTCATGACGTCCGGAAGGAACAAGGATAAGCCGAGTCTCCATCGGAGTGACGGAGTATTACTAAGTGATGAGTAGTCAGATAGAAATGAAAATAAAAATGAATTGGGATATTATCCCCGAGGTCTCCGAGGTGTCCGAGATGTCCGGAATGGTAACGTTCATGACATCACCTTCCCGTTAGATTCAACGTCCTCGTTGAATCCCGATGATAAACCTTTCGGCATACAAGATGTTTGTCCAGACGCTCATGGGCAGCCTTCATGATCGCATGGTTGGCTTCGATCGTAATCGGCGTATGAGGAGCCATTTGAGCAGTCTCAAGGCAGTGGGGTGGCGGCGGTAGAAGTCGTCTAGGGGTTTCTTGGCTTTCCCCAGATTTGTCTTTGGTTCCCAGGTATCTTCACTTTGATCGTACCCTTTCCAATGGACCAGGAATTCGAGGCGTTTCGACTTTCTACGGACGTCGACGATGGATTCTACTTCGTAGAATTCTTCTCCTTTGATAAGGTCAGGGGGCGGAGGTGGTGCTTTTTTCTGTTGGTCGAAGGCAGGACCGTTGTGCGGTGATAAGAGGGATTCGTTGAACACTGGGTGTTTACGTCCCCACGTCTTCGGGAGTTGAAGATGGTACGCCGATGCCCCAACCTTTTTTAGAACTTTGAACGGCCCGAATCGTTTGGCGTCTAGCTTCTGCATTGGTCGTACGGTATGGATCACCGTCTGTCCGTCGCGAGTTTTGGCTTCCAACCATACGAAGTCCCCGACATGGTAGTCCACGGGGTCGGCTTTGTTACGATCATAGAACCGCTTCTGATCATTTTGAGCGGCCTTGAGGGCGGAGCGTGCTTCGGTGTAGATGTCTCGCATTCGTTGGGCGAGTTCGTTGGCCGTGGGGTTGGTTGTTTCGCGGCGGGGATTTGTTCCGAGGTAGAGTTCGCGACCGTAATTGGCGAAGTTAGGGGACATGCCGATGGATGAATGGGTCATATTGTTGAACGCGGTCATGGCCAGGGGTAGGAAATGGGCCCAGTCGTCCTGACGATGGTTTACATAGATGCGGAGGTAGTTTTCCATCGTCATATTGGAGCGTTCGGTTTGTCCATCGGTTTGGGGGTGGTACGCCGTGGAGGGGTTGGCTTCAATTCCCAGTTGTTCGCACAAGGCTTTCGTGAATTTGGAGACAAATACGCTGCCTCGGTCGCTGACGATCTTTCGCGGGACACCATGATGGGGCACGACATTGCGTAAGAATTCTTTGGCTAACTCGTCTTCGGTGAGGTCTTTGGTTGTGGCCCAGAATACGACTTGCTTGGTGCCCATGCAGTTGACATTACAGATGGCGTCGTATCCTTCTGAGACGGGTAACGGCATGACAAAGTCGATTGAGACGTGCTCCCATGGTCCCTTGGGAGGCTCGTGTGGATGCAGCGGGGCGGCTATTTGGTCGTGGCGTATTTTGTTCCGTTGGCACGTTTCGCAGCCTTCGACGTACTTTCGTACGTCGTCTCGTATTGCCGGCCACCAATAGTTGCGCGTGATGAGTTCGTGTGTCTTGTAGCGTCCTGGGTGTCCATTGAGTGGTCCGTCATGGTGAGCCTGGATGATGTCTGCGCGTAGCTTTTTGTCGCGGGGTACGTAGATTCGTTGTTGGAACGTAAAAAGATTGTTTTCTTGTTCCTTCCATCCCTTGACTTTCATGGCTAGCGCTCTTTTTACTGAGTCATCCTGCTTGGTTGTCCCTTTTATGCGCGTGATGAAGGCGTTTTCCGGTCCATCCACCATTATTCCTGATCCTTCGGGTGTCCTGAGTGCACGAAACAGCTCGGTTTTAAGGAGGACGACGTCCTTGTTGTCATTTTCCCCCTTTTTAAGCCCCGCCTGTCGTGAAATGGCGTCGGGCTTGCCCATTTGGTTGCCGGCTTTATGCGTCAGGGTGAAGTCGTACTCCTGTAACTCCATTAACCATCTTGCTTGTCGTCGGTTGAGTTTCTGCGCCTTCCGGAAGTAGGTCAGGTTACGGTGATCGGTCCATATGTCGAACGGTTGTCGGGCACCCATAAGGTATTGTCGCCATTCGTCTAGGGCCGACATGATCGCTAGCAGTTCCTTATCGTAGATTTCGTAGTTGCGTTCGGCTGGGCTCAGTGCTTTGGAAAAGTAGGCAATGGGGTGCCAGTGGCCGTTGGCTTGCTTCTGCGATAGTACTGCTCCGGTGGCGTAGTCGGATGAATCGGCTTCGACACGGAACTTTTCGTTATCCGTGGGAATGGCTAGGACCGGTTGTGATGTGATTCGCCGTTTGAGCTCTTCGAAGGCCACTTGTTGAGCGTCTGTCCATTCCCAGTCCGTATGACCCGTGAGTTTGGTTAGGTCATGCGCGATTCGACTGAAATCCGATACAAAGCGTCTGTAGAAGTTGCAGAATCCGAGGAATGATTGTAATTGTTTTTTTGTCGTGGGGGCGGTCCAGTTGGTAATAGCTGCGACTTTGGCGGGGTCCATTCGGACCTTGCCGTGTCCTACGATCATTCCTAGGTATTCGATTTCTTCCTGCTCGAAGTCGCATTTTTCCGGTTTTAGGTACAGGTTGTTGTTGCGTAGGATTTGGAGTACCTGTTTGACGGCCTGCCGGTGTTGTTCAAGCGTTTCCGTAAAGATCAGGATGTCATCGAGGTAGACAACTACAATGCCTTCATGGATCAGGTCTCGGAAGAGGTCGTTCATCATGGCTTGGAAGGTGGCGGGCGAGTTCGTGAGGCCGAAAAACATGACCGTTGGTTCAAAGAGTCCCTTGTTGGTGCGGAATGCGGCTTTCCATTCGTCTCCTTCCTTGATACGGACGTTGTTGTATCCCCATCGTACGTCGAGTTTGGTGAATACCTTGGCTCCTTTTAACTTGTCGAGGAGTTCCTGTACGAGTGGGAGTGGATAACGATTTTTTATGGTCATGTCGTTAAGCCGTCTGTAGTCTTGCACCGGTCGGAGGGATCCGTCTTTCTTTTTAATGAAGAAAAACGGTGAGGCCATCGGGGATTTTGAGTTGCGGATGCGTCCGGAGCGTAGGTTTTCTTCGAGAAAGTCGTCTAGTTTCCCTTGCTCGTCCAGCGTTAATGGGTAGACTTTGCAATCTACGGGTGTGAAATCGGGCTTGAGTTCGATGGCGTGGTCCCAAGGTCGTCTTTTTGGGAGTTTATCAAAGTCGTCTTTGTCGAAGATGTCCTTAAATTCGTGATAATCCGAGGGGACGCGTTCCGCGAAGGTTTGAGCCTTTTTCTTCGCGTTTTCCGCAATGGCGATGTCCGAAGCAAGTGTCCTGACGTATAGCGAGGTCGATGATTGGTAACCTTCCCAGTCAAAGGCGTATAATTGTTCGCCTTCTTCTAGAGGGTAGACTTCATCAGGTGTTTCCTCATCTTTCTCGTCGATGTTGAATTTCGTGGGTTGGCATTCCTGGGGGCACCTGTCGAACGTGATAGTCCCTTCTGTCCAATTGATCGACGGGTTGTGCTGTCGAAGCCATTCGTGACCGATGTAGACGTTCATTCCGAGGTGTGAAACCGCCAAGTCAAGGTCTTCTTCGTGCCCGTGAATGGTTACATGCACCGTAACGTACTCGGTTATTGGTCCTCCCGAGTTGTGGGTTCCGTCTGCGTTTTTAACCGGAATCGGTCGTGCGGTTTTCTTAGTAGGGATGTCGTGTTTTTTGACGAAGGCTTCGTCAATGCACGACCCCGTACATCCGCTATCGATTAGGGCCTGGGCGTTTACTGTCTTTGGACCGAACTGGAGCCGGATGGGGACGTTGATCTGCTCTCGTCGTCCGTTTGATCGTATGAACCTCATGGGTGAGTGAAGCTCGTGCAAGGCTTGGATCGCTTGTTCGTCTTCCATTCGGCCGATCTCTTGAACGGCTTCGTGGGTGGCTTCTTCTCGTCGCTTATGATGAGTCCATATCCGTAGTTCTGCGATCGCGCTTTCAGGTTTGTCTTCCCTTAAGCGTTTCAAGGTCCATCGCGCAGTTCTTGGTAACGCATATTTTCGTGACGTATCTACACCTGTGGGGGGCGCCCCTGCCATCGCGCCTCCCCTGTCCCGAGCTAAACTCGGGTCCACCGGGATTTCCCTGTCAATGCAACCCCCGCCTCCGTTTTCCGGCTTCGTGTCCCCGACCTTGCAAGAAGGATCTGGCGTGTATCCGCCCTGGGGAGGTCGAACTATGCCCTTTTCCTCTCGGGGAGGTGGTTGGGTGACATCCGTATCCTCCTCATGGATGGTGCCCACATGAGCGCGCGATGTCTTAGGGAGTTTCACCAGTGGCACTCGGAGGAAGGGGTTGAACGCGGGCCATGTGAAGGTCCGCGGCTTGATTGGATCCAGGATTTTCGGGGCGGCCCAGTCGACGGTGTTGAAGGCCGTCCATCCGACCGGGAATTTCTTCCTTTCTTCGTCCTTCTTGAGGGCAGGCTTCTCACCTGGGCTACAGTTTATCGTCGTGTTGGACGTGCGGAGCGACATATACGGGGGAGGAGGGGATTTAATTGTGTCCAGCGACGCGCCCCAGCCATCGCGCGTCGTAGTCTCGGTCTTCACCGAGTCCTTTTCCAGTGAGGGATATACATGTGATCGTAAACGAGAATGGGGCCAGCGATTGAAGAAATCCGGGTCAGGGAAGCGAGAGGGTACAGAGAGTCCTGATGATAGAATGCGAGAAAGAGGCCATCGAGAAACTGGTTTCGAGGCGTTGGATGCCGTGTTCATCCTTCGCCCCTCTAAAAATCCGACTCCGCGTCGGCATCCGATCCACCGCTCTTGGTGCTCCTGTCGTCGACTACCTTGTTTTTGTCCTTCTTCTTCTTCTTTGCTTCCGTCTTGGGCGTTGGCGTGGTTTTGCCGTCGGTTTCCACCAGAGCGCGGAGGATCATCTTTCGCTGCTCGTCGTCTAGAGTGTCAATCCATTCTTTGGGCGAGGCGAACTCTTCCGTGGTCTGGGACCGTGCTTGCTGGTTGGGGTTGCGTTTGAAGGGAGGCGGTCGCGGGGTGTTCGGGGAGCGGGGTCCTTTGTAATTGGGAGACGTGCTGTAGCGATCGCGTCCCCACTTTTTTCGGATATATTCGACCGACGCTTTGCAGTCCTTGGAGATGTGGTTGGTCATTCCACATTTGAAGCAGCGTCCCTTGGTATCGACGGCGCCTATGTCCATGGCTTGTCCACCGCCTCCATGAATGGTACCCGTGGCATCTTTGACGTCTTTGGGTTTGGAGGTGGTATGGGTGGAGGAGGAGGGGTGTCCGCGGTGCATTTCGGAGATTTCGCGCCAGGCATTGTCCATCTCGGTGACGCGTTTCTTCCAGTCGGTGTATGTGGTGGGGACCGGCGGGCTGCGGAAGATGTTCTTCAGTATCTCTATCTTGATGTTGGCTTTGAGAATACGAAGGAACCAGGCGTCGTCGTTGGTGGGGATAACGTTAGCGCGTCGCGCAATTTGTTCGAACTTAACGAAGAATTCATCGGCTGATTTGTTCCCCATTTTGAACTGATCCAGTTCATTGAGCGCGTCTTGCTGATCCGAGGTGCTAACGAAGGAGGCGTCGAGGGCGGTGATGAAGTTGGCCATAGTGACCGTGGTTCTGGCGGTGAGGACATTGGCGTCTTTGAAGTTGCGCGCCCATTCCTTGGCGGCGCCTTCCCTCATGTAACTGAGAATGAAGCGGACTTGGTCGATTTCACTGACGAAGTCTTGGGGGGCCGCTTCGATGTAACTGGTGACTTCATGTTTGAAGTCCGCGTATTCCGAACGTTTTCCGCTGTACTCCCGTGGTTTGGCGGCGTGGATTTTTCGTTTAGCGGTAGCGGCTGTCGGCGCTCCTGGGGCGGCGGGAGTGAATGCGGCGATGATTAGGTTACTGAAGGCGTGCCAGTTTCCGGCGTCGACATAGGCCCATTGGGTTCCATTTAATGGGTCGTCGGTGAATTCGAATTTGGCGACTTCGTACGCTATTCCATTAAGGAAAGCGTAGCGGGTATTTCCGATGACAGGGGCGAATGCGGCGATGTTGGCGGGGCAGTTGGTTTGATCGGCCGCGCGGCGGTTGAGGACAGTGGCGGCCATGGCTTGTCTTCTTTTCCAGGCGGATGAGGGGGGGGAGCGGGGTCGTAGAGGTCCGGTGTGGGTTTGGACTTGGAAGGTTCGAGGGGGTGGGTTATATGGTGGGGGTGGGGGTGGTGCGGGGGGAGGTTGGTTCCTTAGACGTTCTTGTCGTCGGTCGTAGTCTAGGGCGATGAGGGCGAGGTGGTCTTCGGTGAGGGCTTGATTCCCTTCTTCGTCGGCACACCACTCTCCGTCAACAAAGTAGACTTGTTCTTCTTCTTCGTCTCCTTCTAAGTGGATGAAGTAAAGAAATCTTCGTTCCCTTCGGAGGTACTCTTCGCTGATTCCTCGGGGGAGGGGATGGGGACTACGGGGGCGTAATCCGTAAGTGGACGACACGGTTTAGAGTGGGCGAGGGATTTGGGGCGGAGTTGCGATGTAGGGGACGGGGATCTGATCCCAGTCGTTGTTATTGAGGTTTTCTGGTTCTCCCCACTCGAGGTTGTTGGGGTCGTATTCAAGGGAGTCGTCGTCGACAAGGGTAGTAGTGTCGGAGAGGTATAGGTCGAGGATGTCGTCGACTTCGTCTAGTTCGCTTCCAATTCCTCCTCCGTCTCCGATGGTCCAAGGCCCAAGTGGATAAATCCGCGGGGATCCGTCCAGGGATCGCAAGCTACTGGGTGCGGACCTGCTGGAATCTGAATCCTCGTAGGTTGAGGGGAGGGGACTGCTGGGGGCTGTCCAGAAGCCTTCTTCTTGCGGTGGCGGGCTTGGCGTTGGCGTTGGCCTCCCACCTTCTGGGCTGGTCGTGGTGTAGAGGGGGATGGGGGTGTGGGGCCCGTACCACTGATTTGGTAGTTGTTCGTTCCGGTAGATTGCAGAGAAATAGGGCCGGAACTCAAGCCGGGGATGGCCCTGTTCAATTGATACGATGATCCGAGTCCAGTCAACTCGAACCCGAAATCCCCAATCAGGGTTGCTCGCAGAGGCGTAGACCCAGTTGTGGGCGTCGAAGAGGTTGTCGCCAAAGTAGGCGGCGATGGCGGTGTCACGTTCGATTTCGGTAACGGCTGTGAATTCTTCGCGTTCATACACGAAGTCGAAGTCGGGGAAATGGAAGTTTTCTTCTTCCAAGGCTTGGTGTTCCTCTCCCATGTACTAGCCCCCGAGTCGAGGACGGTTACTAGTACGGCAAGGGGATCGGGTGTCGAGGGATATGTCACTGGTCTTTCCAATCGCAAGACGGTCTGCCTCAGCCTTCTCGGCCTGTTGGCTGTCTCTTCGTTCAAGGGTCACGAGCCCAAGAACTTCTCGGGTCACTTTCCCTTTGTCGCTTTTACTAGCCTCCTACACCGTTAGGTGCACCTTCAACTGTCACGTCTGGGTTCTCGTGGTGTTCGAGGGGCCCCGAGTACGTGTAACGTAACGCGGTTACGTCAAGCCGGCGCCGCTGATGCGTGCACACGACCACAGAATCGGGGTGACTAGTCGCGTACGCTGGGGGCAATGATCCGAGGCGGCACGAAGGAAAAGTGGAGTTAGTAGCGCAATAAGGCGTCTACTACGGACAGGTATGCTACGCTACGATGGTCGTCGGGTAGTGCGATGGTAAAGTAGATCTCGACCTTATGTCAGCAACGGCCTTAGTGACGAGCACTAGGCGACGACGTGTGACACAAGTGAAGAGGGACGATGGGGGATAAGGTCGGTAGTATTGACTAGGTCGAGATGAGGAATATGTACAGGAGGAATGGAGCCCTTATATACTACGAGGCAGAGTCACTTAGTAAGCTACGACACACGGCGGTCAGTAAGCAAAGCTAAGTATAGATACATGCGCAGCAGGATCAGTAAGCGAGACAATAAGGATGAGCCGGGTCCGGAGCGGCATGATGTCATGCGCAGCGTTATGATGTCATGTGGAGTCAAAGGAAGCGATGATAAGACGAGCCTGGAGTCATGACGTCCGGAAGGAACAAGGATAAGCCGAGTCTCCACCGGAGTGACGGAGTATTACTAAGTGATGAGTAGTCAGATAGAAATGAAAATAAAAATGAATTGGGATATTATCCCCGAGGTCTCCGAGGTGTCCGAGATGTCCGGAATGGTAACGTTCATGACAATCCGCCGCTGATCACGTCCCCCTTCTTGCCCCTCTACCGTGCTCCCCGCCATTCTCTGCACGTCCGTCGTCAGCGCAAGTTCCTTCAAGCACAGCAGAACACGACGTACCGCGGAACGATGAATGAAAGCGCACGGCGTAGACGTGGCCAACGCCCTGGCGACGCCAGTCCACCCCGCTTGCACTAAGAAGGGGAAAGTCGAACGCAGGGAGACGGGCGATGGAAAAGCACGAAGGTGAATCGCGCACATTTCCACGGCAATCACGAATACTCACCTCCTCCGCGTCTCCGTTCCCCGCCGAACATTATTAGTGACCCTCCCCCGACGCACCCACAGCGCACGCGCCACGCAAACAACGGCGTACACGCGTGCATCGCACGTGGCGACGTCGTTGTTCGCGTCCAATTGTGTTTGCAAGGAATCGCGTTCGCGTTCGGAGGCCTGAAGCACAGCAAACAAGGTCAGCTTCCGTGCCGTTCTCTCGCGCACGCCTCTGATCAGGACGGCATTCACGGGGTCCGCGCGGCTGCGCCACGCTCCCATCGACGCAACGTCGACAGGTACGCCTCCCCCCATCTTTCGTGGGCGGGGTCATCCGCTCGCTGTGGGGGCCGAAACCTCGAAATTTCGAGGGTTTGTAGCCTCCATTTGGCGTCCGCAGCTCCGCACGCAGGTTGAGCGCGCGGGGTGTGCTTGGAGGCCGGACCTGTGGACGGAATGGTCAGCAAGTCCTTCCTCGCCCACTTCGAGAATCGAACTAACCTCGCCAAATGCCACAGGTATCCGCGCTCCGTGCACGCGTGCGCCCTGAGTGTCAACGTGGTGTGGACGTCCGCGCGGATCCCGCCCCTGCGAGTGCGCTCGCCGCGGGGCCAAAACAGGCCAAAACCTGGAACGTTCGAGGTTTCAGGGGATGTGAAATTCCATCCGCGGGCCGACCACAGGAGGGCAGACGGCGTGGCAAGCCACGCCCTGGGAATCGTCTGGTGGAAGTCTGGTAAGCACGAACCCGCCCGATGTATAGGAGTAAAACTTACCATCGGGTGGAGCTGTGTAATGAGAGCGTGGCCTGAGTGCTGATGAGAGATGGGACACCGAGTTGCGTGGGCAGAAAAGTAGATGGGAAAGAGAAGGACGCACACCCAGTAATCCCGTTGCACGCTGCAAGTACCCGTCAGCATCGAAACACGAACGCGAGTGTGTACCACTCACCAAACCTCCCGAAGAGCGAAATGTGTGTCCCACCTCCTGCGATACGTGACCGACACCGTGCGTACGTGCGTCGCACGCCGCGACTGCATCGGTCGCGTTCGAAGCGAGCAAGAGGAGGTGGATGCACATCTGTGGATTGGTATTCCTCGTTAGACATTGGCCCGTCCCTCTGGGCACGCGTGCGTCCGTGCAGCTGCGCCGCACTCCCGCTCATGATGTTTTGCTCAGAGCTCAGTACATGCTCAAATGCTCAAGATCAAAGCAAATTGATTATACAAATATAGTGCACTATGTAACATTATATGGTAGATCTAGTGAACGTGAGAGGTCGTGAAGAATGGGGGAATGGGGGGCATGGTGAGGGCGTATAGTTAGCTATGTACTGACAAAGCGCAGTGTTGACTGACAACAGGGTGATTAGAAGATGTATAGTAGTGGTTATCATCCAACGGCTGGCCAGTTCATGCCGAGGATATCATTGTTCATGCCAAACATGTCCATCTCTGGGGTGTAAGGCTGAGAACCCGAGGGACCAGCATCGCTGGCATCATTGTCAATGTCCGTGCTGCCACTGCCTGGTTGCAAGCAGTCGGCAATGGCTCCGGAAGTATAAGGAGTTAGAAGAGCGGAGAGGGTCTTAGGTGATAAACCAAAAGTATTGTCGAATTGGACAGTGGGCAGAGCAGTGTCAGTAAAGGGGTACGAGGGCTGATCGAGATCATCGGCGGAATGGAGCTGGTTGTTGGAAGGAAATCCGCCATCGAACAGGAGCTCGTTATCGGAAGGAAGCTGGTCGATGGACACGACCTGAGTACTAGGTGGACTCTGACCATGCGCATCGTGAGAGAGCTGAGGCTGACTGCCCACCTCGTTAGAGGGACCGGGGGCACTCGTTAGCATGTCGACAAGATCAAATTTAATTACGCCTACAGGAGAAAATCAGTGAGGATTTGAGCACTCAAAGTAATACAATCATAACATACCTGCAACTTTAGGAGGAAACGGTGTGTTGCAGGGGGGCAGTGCCAACGTACGTGCACGATACTTGCTGTACACAGCCTCCGGATCCTTCCCAAGACGAATAAACTCCGTCCATAGAGCATGATTCCCCTGACGAAGTTCTTTGGCGATGCGGTTGTAGTTTGTCTCTGCGCACGATAGACTGTCCGGAAGGACACTTCTAAGGACATCCTTGACCTTGAGTTTGGACGTGCCACGAGAAGCGTTGATTGCCTTCGCTCGTTCCACCTTCAGCATGAGCTCGAAGACGTATGAGAAGAAATATGCAGTCGGAAATGCAACACCATCGCTAGCGGAACCCGAGCGTACTTTGAGTCCGCCATACTCCGCAGGCAGGACATAATTGCGGTCTTGAATGGGAATAGATGATGGCCGTGTAGAGGGATGAACTAGAGGAAGGGAAGAGACTGGCAATGGCTCCACTGAGGATGGCGTAGAGGGTGCAGAGGACTCAAAATGAGAGAAACTTGATGATACTGTGTCGTCGACGTCGGAGCTGTCAACAGAGTCTTCAAGGATGGGTGGAAGGCCTTGGAATGGGGATGCAGGACGAGGCGATGAATGAACGGAAGTGAGCGCTGCATCATGGAGAGAACCTATAAAACCAGGTGCTGACATGGTGCGACGGTGGGAAGGATGACATTGTATGGTCGCAGTGGATGGGGAAGGAACGGACTCGGAGGATATCCTAGCCTGTTTGGGAACCGGCTGATCTTCAGAGATGCTATCAGATAAAGTTCGTGGTCGCTTAAGTGTGGATGAAGAAGGGCGCAATGGTAGTGTGGATGCTACGACATAATCTGGTAGGCCAGGACAGTCGTTGTCGCATAGCGGTGCTCCACCTGGACCATGAGGAAGGACACGAAAGAGAAGCTCATCCTCGCCCGATGCGAGTCGTCGTACAGCTTTAAGACCGGTCGTCACCCAGCCACGCTCCTTGCGACTGTAAATCTGGACACAAGCAGTGTTTGCCGGGAGGATCGACAAGACCTCATCTTGCTGTTGGAGAAGAAAATCAGGGTGCGACTTGACCGCAACGGAGACAAGATGTGGCGCGGTACCAGCCTGAAGTCGTATTACTGCATGAGATAACTGGCATGATATGAACAAAGACTCGACACTTACCGCGGTCCAGATACGTCCCGTGATAGTCGCCTTTCCCAACGCCGTGGCCTCCTGTAACACCTTCTTCCGCTCCCTTGCAGCTTGTGCATCGGCGATACTTTGTTCTCGAAGACCTCGAAACGCCGGGGCCTCTGTCCACAATGGACCGAGAGGCTGTGCGAAGGAAGTGGTCGTTGGTAGAGGCGTCGGAGCTGGCGGTTGTGTCTGCACTGGTAGGGTGCCAGCTGAAACTGAAGTGGTCGACGGCGTGCTCAGCGAGACGGGATTTGTCGGTATAAAAGAGGTACCGAGAGTAGGCGTAGAAATGGGGGAGGCGGAGGTGGATGGTTGTTGAGAGCCTGCAACCGAGGGTGATAGCCGATGATGTGGTACGGCGCAGCGACCAAGGCGAGACTTCCTGCAGCATGGAGGACACATTTTGAAGGTGCATTTCTCCGTCGCTTTGTTATTGCGACCATCACATATGCCAGCGGCCTTCCGCGAGCAGTCCTGCTTCAGCGCGTCAGAGCCCATGACTTCGAAACCTGACCAGCACCTCAATGTTAGAGCATGATTGGTTATAAGTAACAAAATATGTACGCACCAGATACCGTTCTCCGAGAGACTCCTAACGGGTCACTTGTGGAACGCCGATGATAGCTGGAAGGATGAAAGGTGCCTTGTGAAGTGGCCGAGGTGGCAGCGTCCGGGAAGAAAGTAAAGAAAGAGGCGGTGGTAGGATCGTTGTTGATGAGCGAGATGACACCCTCAGCTTCGGTGAAAGCGTCGATGGACTGGACTTGCTCAGTGTAGAAGACGGCGACGGGACAGTGTGGGTTTGAGCACTAAGTTGTAAGGTCAATACATCACACTGAAGACGAGATGCAAGGAGACGACACCACGCACCAGACGTTGAATACGACCACGGTTCTCTCGAGTCGACGAGCCACGATTGACGGTCAGGAAACGATCAAGGGGACGACCACACCGACCGCAGGATGTGCCTTGCGGTGGGGGCATGCACACAGGCCGCCTCCCTCGTTTAGGACGAGCTTAATATATTGCGTGACGTGCTGCGCCGACACGTCGATACGTCGTTTGTTTCGTCTCGATATGTCGCTTCAATGAAAAAAAACTTGTTGTTTGTTTCGATACGTCGATACGATACAAACAGAAAGAATTGTTTTTTCACAACATGTTGCACGCCGACTCAATCCGTTAACATAATACGTCGCTACGTGGTCCCGATCTACGGACACGTAGCGAACTGGGACAGAAATCTATCGTTCCCGATATACCAGTACGGTGTGAGATAGGTGATGTCGGTTCTGTTGGTGGAGCCAGCACCTCCGTTCAGCATCCCGAGGATGCGGCCGTTCCTGTCGAGGACGATGGAGCCTGAGTCACCGAGAGCAGAGAAAGGACCGTTCGCGTTGCCGTAAGGGAGGACAGCGATTTCCATAGACGTCTCCTTGATACCGTACTCGTTAAACTTGCGAGTGAAAGACTCCATTCCAGTGACATCAGGGAAACCCTCACCTGCTAAAGCCAGGTTTTTTAACGCTCAGTTATATGAGACATGTGAATCGTGTTAAGCGGAGAAAACAAGAGCTAACTCACCTCGATGGACGGTCGTGCCTCAGCTCGTCCTTTAGTGCAAGCCAGCAGAGGCGACATCGGGCTTGCGCCAAGCGAGGGAGAGCCATGGGCTCTCCTCGAGCACGAACTTAGAACAGGGTCGAGCCTCGAGGCGCCGTCGCCGTCGGAGCTCGAATCGACTTCGCATTGATCGTCCCAGTGCCAGCTCACCTTACTTCCTACCACTTCGACCTCCCGGTCCTCCCCTCCTTGACCGCCTGCAGTCAGCCATCAACCGCGCTCGACCATGCTCGCCCTGTTGTGCACTCAACGCCTGCCACAAGCCATGTCGTCCTTCTTCCTATGTCTGTTGTCGCACATGGTCTGCTTTGGATGGTATGACTAGGCCCGTGGGTTAGGACCTCCAACGTGCGTAACCCACATCGTGCATCTCGTCCTCAACCCTGATGTACTCATTTTCTTAGCGAGTGAAGCTTGTCAAGAGTCTCTCCTTCTTGCTGGACCGGCGACACCCTCGGCACCATCACTAGATTCGCTACACCCTCAGCGTCATCACACCCACGCTCCCTTCCTTTTTTTCACCGCCATTAACCAACGTATTAGAATCCATGTTAATCAATGGGAGGACCAAGTCATCCTTTGCTCGTCAGTAAGTCGTATCTCCTCCGTTCTCGCATGCTGACCCGCGTCGTAGCATCAGGCGCTGGCGAACATGATATCGGTGTCCTATTCACACACGTCCGAGTCACTGTAGCATTATCTCTTCTTTCTTCCCCCTGCCTTTTTCTATCCGAGTACCTGCATCCCTGTATCACCCATTTCTCACATCCTGTACTGCGTCGACGTACCGTAGTAATAGATAGTAATGGAGTATTTCATGAATAATCTCGTACCAATTGTGTGAATAGCAAAATTAGCAGCCGAAAGGGACTAGAAAGGATCGGGTACCGATCTTCTGGAGGAAGATCTGCCGCCGATGCCAAGTTTTAGCTTGGATGAGCTGCAAATGTTGCGCGAAATTATGGGGGGGGAACCGAATTCTGCTAATCCGCTAATTACCGTGAATTACGTCCGAGTTAATGCTAGTTAACAGATGAGGGTTTGCCTGATGGACCCGACCAATGGTGGTGCCCGTAGTCAGACCGTGCTTGACGATGAGAAGGCATTCTTCGCCGTTGGCGTCGAGCTGCTTGGGGTTGTGGATCTCGTCGAGCTGGATGACGCCGGACGCCTGGAGAAGACCGTCCTCCGGGTACTCGTAGTTGGCCTGGTCCTCCGGGTGGGGAAACATGATCTTTCCATAGTCCAATGACGAGAGGTTGCCACCTGCGGGAGAATATGATGGTCAGCCAAAACTGTGGGACGATGCCGGCCAAGATGGAAAACGTACCAATATAAACTTTATTACCCTTAAACGTAGACCAGTCAAACTTTTCATTGTAGAGCTCGATTAAGGCCCAATCCCGGTCAGCCCGTGGGGTGCGACGTTGATGCCGATGGGCTCGACGTGGACGACCTCGCCAATAATGCGCTGGTCCGGAATCGTCCATCGCTTCGAGATCTCGTCATGGAACGTGTTAATCTCGACGATTTTCGCCTTCGCCTTCTCCACCAGGTCTAAGTGCTCCTTCCGCCTATCAGTAACTTTCGCAGACTCGCCCTCCTCGGGCTCGCCCATCCGGCGAAGTACGATCTCCCAGTCCTTGATAGAGCGCTGTTGGTCGCCGATGGCGCCCATTATGTTCTTGACAGCATTGGTGTAGCCCGAGTTGCCGAGGGCGATGACCTGCTCGCGAGGATGGCCCCTCTTGATCTTGCGAGCCAGACCCTTGTTGGAATGGACGGGAGGAGGTCGAGCGACGTGGGCGCAGGTGAGGAGGAAGACGCGGCCGCTATCCTTGCTCTCGCGGAGATACAGAGCGCCGGTGCCTTCATAGTGGGGAATCTTGAGGGGCGCAATAGAGAAGCCTAGAGTGGGCGCAAAAGGCTCGCGGAGCTCGGGGACCGAGTCATTGAGGGGGTCGAAGGAGAGCATCTTGGGGCCAGCAACTGAGCGGGTGACAACGGACTCGCGGAAGCCTATCTCGAAGCCGCTGAAGCCAGCCTGAGACAGCAAGAAGGTGACGGCATTGGCAGCGGTATTGGCAAGCTCGTAGGCGAGAGACTTGGGCTCTACTCCGATCCAAATAAGGAGCCTTCTGCATCCCCGCCTGCGAAAGCTAGGGGGTCCATCGATGTCCAAAGAACATTATTGTCGTCGAGCAAGTTACAAACGCGCCTGCCGAGTTCATGCCAGATAGCTTGCATAGGATGACCATGAACGCCGCGAGCCTCTCTAATGATCCGCTGGGAGTCAGGGCCAGTGCATACGGGCCAGGCCTCCCCTGTCTTGTAGACGCACAGAGCGCCGCTGGGGGTGCCGCAGAAGTCGTATCCGGCGTTAGGGTAAAAGGCGGAGAGGCGTTCGCCGGAGTCTGAGACGGGCTCCTTGTCGTCGTCGAGGCTGAGCTCGGCAAATTTGTAGGCAGTGGAAGAGGCGACGAGGGTGATGGTAGGAGAGAGGGGAGACCGGAGGTTCATCGAATTTGAGACATCTTTGCAAGAGTCGAGGAAGACCTCGTCGACTCCGAAGGGGGTGCCAGACGGCACTAGAGAACGAACGGTCAACAACGAGAAGAGGGACCACAAAGGTTAAAGGGGCTTACTAGTTGATCTGGGACGCAACTGGGACTGGGACGTTTCCTCAAGATCGGCCAGCCTTTATAGTTATAAGTAGTGATCGCGGGCACGTCACACTAGCTGCGTGGCTGCGTCGTTGCGTCGTTGTGTTTAAGTTTTGAACACGAAGCGGAGTATGTACTGAGTTCCTGGTCTCGAAGAACCAGTTAACCAGGTCTTGTCGGGGCGTCAGAAATGTGAAAATCGCCCCCGGGCCGTCTCGCCGCTTGTCAGCGGCGCAGAGCGAGGCCAACAAGGCCAAAACAAGGCCAACAAGAACAACGCGCGCGTCGCGACGACATGACACAAAATCTGTGTCGTGGCTGCTTCGACATCATGACGTTGTAGGTCCCGTCGTTATGTACATGGTGTAAGTAGTGAGCCAAACTTTTAATGTTCTGAAAACCCTATAGCCTCGTCGTGTATGGTATCGTGTGTGCAGAGTACTATACAAACCCGTCTGATAAGATGCGCACCCCCGCGCTAAGACAAGTGCGACAGACGCCCTCCCCACGTATAAAGACGTACGCCAATCCAGCCCCCTCATACATAGATCTGATCCAACAACGAGAAAATGCCCGCGACCAGAAGCCTAGGGAGAACTGAGATCTGAGAAGGAACCGCCCCCAGCCTCCAGCACTACTCTCTCCTTCTCGCGCCGTCGTCGCCTTCATCCAGATCCTCAACCTCCCTGACATCGCCCTTTTCCTTCCCTTCCCTCTCCATCTCGATCCGAACGCCGTAAACAAACTCATTGCTCTCGTCCGTAGGCGTTGGCGGGCCTACCGAGGACCTAGTTGACGTCGCCGAAGCGGGCGAGACCAGATCGGGCATCACAAGGGCAGAAGTGGAAAGGACAGGCGGAAGAATAGGCGCAAGAGTGCTGTTGCCACGGCGTGAGAGCAGATCTCCAGAGGGACCAAGTGTGAACGAAGTCGCGGCGGTGTTGATACCGAGAGGCGAGTGCATCAAGGCGGGTACGCGGGTTGTTGTGAGGTAGTCGGCGTGAGAGGGGCCGCCGTTCGGAACAGATAGCATTAGATATGGCGGTAGATTCGTCGGTGCGATAGACATCTCCAGTGTTGATGTGCGTGCGCGGGACACGGGGAGAGCCGAGAGAGTGATCGAGCGTGGTTGAACCTGTGGATGGGGACCCTTCGTCATCCGGGCTAGTCGTATTCGCCACAGTCGGGAGAGATTCCGTTTCGGGTTTCAGACGCGTTCGAAGACGAGAAAGACGGTTGAGCACAAATCGACATGCACTTCGGGAGTAGAACCCGAGGACAGTGAAGATGACAACGCCAGTGACAGAGATGACGATAACTGGCACACAACGATCGGTCAATTCTGTGAGTAGGTGGACTAGAATAAAACTCACTGTTGAGGGGCATGGCGGGGTTGAGGGGTGCATACACGATTTGACCGTCGGCGGTCGGCCCAACCGGATACGAGTTTGGCGAGATCTTGGCCGCATCCTTAGCCGGCTGGAGACCATCGATGTTCGTCATTGCTGCTGAGACAAGGTGTAAAGAGCGGCGTAATAGGGATATGTGAGAGTCGAACGAGCGGCGGGGTAGTGGACTGGAAGCGCGGTGGTGGCCGTGAGGGAAGAGGAGCCCACCGGGGAAAGTTGAAGCTGGCCGCGGGTTATGTAATGTGAGGAATGAAGCTGTCAATCGAACTCAACGTGGGTGGGATTAGCCAAGGCTTAGCGGAGTTAGTTCGGTATAGTAGTCAAGCTTCTTGGAGATCTAAGGGTAATAGATAAGAGTATGAGGTGCACGTACAATAAAGATACACTCGAAATCCTAATGATACAAGAGTCTGGTAGTGTCTGACTCCCCGCCATCATGGCGGCGATCGACGATGGTCGCCCTCCCACCCCGCTGGCTCGGGAAATCGGCCCTCTTGCCAATCATGCAAGATATGTAGCACATTCTCGGTGTTTGCCCATGAGTTCAGATCATCGTTCATGCACAGTAACGATGGCTTGCCCTCCTCCACCTCGGCTACTGCCTTTTTCGCCTGCCGCTCGCTGGTCAGGAACTGGAACTGGGACGAGCTTTCGCCTGGTATTCAAATTAGCACGCGAGGTCACTGTCGATCTATTTGGAACTTACCAAGGACAAAGCGATAACGATCCAGAACGCGCAACGTCCATTCACGGAGGTTGAAAGGCTTGCGCCCGTACGCGAATACGCCGTACAACGAAAAATCGACGTCTTTCCACTCCGAAACAAGCGGGAGGGTTCTTGCAGTATCCCCGATGGCACTGGGGTATACAGTCCTTTCCGGCGGGGGTAAGAAAGCCGACAAACCGAGCTTCCCGCTCATCCGAACCAAGCTGTCGACAACTGCCAGTAGAAGTTGAGATTTCCAGGTGTACACACACCGTGATACGCCACTCACTGCAGTCACCACAAGTCGGATTCGCGAAGGCGACGTGCTTGAAGATCTCGCTTGCACTTGCCATCGCAGGCGGGAAACACTCCTTCCGTCGCATCGAACACATCTCCCCTGTCTCCGGATGTGTCGTCGGCCAGTCCTTCTGTCCCTTCCTAAACCCTCCATATGGATATCCGTCGCCCGACGCTGCATGTTTAACACCCCTTCGTCAGCCAGGATTCATGGTACCACCTCGAACAACTCACCAAACTTGTAATGTGTGTCGCCTGCATAGTCGTATCCCGCCTGGTCAAACGTGTTCAGGACACCGTGAAGATCCAAGGTCGCTCGCTCAGACGAGGGCACATGCATGATATCCGGCTCCTCCGCCCCGCCCAACGCATTCCACGCTCCGTCCGCATCGAATACATCATCGTCCGTCCCTATCCTTCCCACGACCCACGACCATAGAAGTGCTTCGCGCCACCGTTCTACCAGGAAATGTCCAAAGAGGAACACGGTGTGTACGTCGCCCAGCTCGTTGCGGTAGACGTCCCGCATCTGGCGCTCGCTTGTACGGAGGAATGCCTCGGGCCAAATAGCAGTCATCTCACGGAGGACAGGGATGGAGAAGGACTTCGCGATGTGGCCGAGATAGGGGCGGGCAGACACCCTGAAAGAGAACAAGACGTAGTGTGAGCAGAAGGAGATATACAATTGGGATGGTGACGGGCGCACCCGAAACGTTCCGAGAGCATGACGTTGCTTTCGCGTAGAGGTTGCCATTCGCCTTCGGTCCGTAAGCAAGGCAGGTCATTATATGGGTAGCTCCGAGATACATACCTCTGACCGGACGGGGATCGCGGGTGGGCGGGACTACAATCCATGGCTGCACGCGGAGCACAAATCCATAGGCTGGAAAAAATCTCAGGTCTGGTGTTGATGGGCGGAAAGAGGTGACCTCACCTGAGGTGTAAAAATCTGCAGGGTGTAGATCACGCAGGAGGTACATGTCGTCATTTCTGCCGTCCCAAGTCAACGATTTCCCAGGCGAACCATGGACAGTCAACTCACAAATAGATGCTGCATGAGAAAGTATCCCCGTCAGCATGCGAAGGCGATCATATGACATTTAGAAAACTTACAAGATATCAGACATCCCTTTGAGATTCGGCAACTGCGACTCTATGCCAAAGCTATCCCGACGAGAAAATCAGGAATTAAGATATCTGTACAAAACACTGGCCAGACGCACCTACTGAACGTCGTGTCCAGATATGGCTCGAAATATGCGCTATGGTGGTGTATCCTCAGCTGGACTTCACCATCCATCAGGTCTAACTGGTGCACGCTCTTTATCAATCCACTGCGGGGCCTGCCCGAGCCTGTACTCCATGGGATAGGATGATGCGTTCGGGAATGCTTCCGGTATCGCGAAGTCTCTGGGAATGCAGTCATTTTTCGTGTCATCTTCGAATAACCATGTCCACATACGATGCAAGCAGGTTAAATGTTCGTGCGTGCGGACGGAAGTGTTTCAAAACGCTGCGCATTGAGTACCGCAGCTCGTCGAAGTTTCTGTAGACCCGCCGACTCAGCGGCACGTGGTGACAAAGAAATGGAAGAGGACACACCGAAGATGAACGATGGGGACGCTGTAGTCGAAGTCGGGCTCGCCATCCTCCCCGCTAAGGTCATGCTCGATGAGCGTATGTGTGTATCTCCAAACTGGATCCGAGCTATTGACCCAGGACCATACGACGTCCATGCTCTTATCATCCTCAGGCGTCCCGCACGGAGTCCCAGCTGCAATGATATTTTCTAGGCATTCCGGCGATGGCTCCGACCTGTGGATTGGTGGGGTATCGAGAATAGGATGTGTGGCGGGGTCAAACAGGAGATAGAACTCTACGAGTCCGCACATTTAATTTCTGGGGAAACGATCGAGATAAAATAAACGAGACATACCCGTAACCTCCGAAATGTTTAAACCCACGGTACCCTCGAGTCCCAGCAGCGGCAGCACATCGTACACGAACGAGGTCACAGATGTGAAGGTGTGTAGGTTCGCGAGAACGAGTAAGGCGAGCACGACCGCGGCTGCCAGACGTAGGGCAGACCACTGCACTCGCGGAAACATCGTCGTCGTCGTCAGGAAAGAAGGGTATCGTGTGCACAGGTAATGGCATGGTCCCGTCACCCCGAGGTTTACTTTTGTGTGGGCTTGGTTCACAGGCACTATCACCTCGGTCCGCGCCAAGCACTTCTTCTGTGGAGCGGGTAATTTCAGGTAAGTGCTCAAATATGGAAGGTTCGTATCAGGTCCATGTGGCGAGCACCAATCGGCAAAGGATGCCGAACCGCGGCAGAGAGCTGGCATGACGTTTGAGAGGTCTTGCCGAACCGCGGCACTGTGCTGCGGCAAGGGTTCTCAGCCTCGATACGTTGAAGTCAATAGGTATCGTCAAGCCCGGTCCTATTGTCATCATGATAGGCAGCAACACCCACCCTTGCCCGGGTCTTCCGTCAGTACCAGTGGGAGACCAGACGCGTGTCCGGTGGACCTTACGTAGTACCATCGGTATATGACTCTGTCAGCCTCACCGACATTCCCGTCCTCGTGCCGGTGTCCGCAGTACTCGCAGTCGCCTAATATACCGTTGTAAGTACCACGGACGGACATGTTCATCATTACAGAAGTCATTAATCAGACCTCACCGAAAAAATAGGTCGGAGAACAGGTCTGCTCCTCGGAAGAGATAGAACGCCCGGTGAAAGTCCACTCAGCGTCCCCAGGGTGAAGTGACCGTGACTGGAACGGGAGTGAGAATATCGGAGCGAAAACGGAATGAGCGGGGCACAAAAGATCGAAGACTGAACGGATCGGATGAGTAAAAATACCAGAAAGGTCGACGCTCAGCGATAGAACACACCTGCTGACTTGGCCAGTGACTAGTGACGCCCGAGACATCCCGCTCTCAGCCTGAAATCCAACAGCGGGTGGGGCTACGTACAGATGGTGTTTCAGGCGTGTAGGATCAGGCAAGAAAACCCTGTCGACCGGATACGATAAGTGATCCTGACTGCGCCTCAGAAGGTTAAACGAAGGATCTCACGATCACCTGCATCTGAGAAACTATCGGAGGTGGGACGCAGATATTCCACCAACGGAGCGCCATGGTCGTCTGGAAAGCCCTACAAAGGCGTATTCGGAGTTCAGCGAGTTCCCACTCATGGCACTGAGAAGGTGCGCCAAACAATCGCTGACAGCCTTCATACCGAGAAGGAAAGATGTCGGACGAGACTGGGGGATCTGGGCCAATGACCATTGACAGTGCCCGCCGCCCAGCTTTGAAAATACAAGCCGTCAGTCCTGCGTCGGGTCGTACAAAGATCAGTACCGCATCAATGTCACAGAATTTCAAAACCAATGGGATATAATGCACCGACGACAAAGGGTCCAGCACTGCAGACATGTAAGTATACGAGCGCCGCGTTCGTTCGAACTGCGATGCGCGCCTGCGTTGTAAGAGAACCTGTCATAACTTAGCAAAGACAGGCTACTCCGAGTCATCTTCCGAGTTCCCCTCCATGTCGTCCACACCGATCTCCTTCCCATCGGCACCCTTGCGCGCTCGAATGGCCCAAAATGCAAACGTATAGCTCAGGTCCGGTCCGTTATGGTCTTTGCCCTTGCCCATGTAGAACCGGTGGCGGGACATCTGACTGAGCTCGATCCCGAAGTTGAAGTAGCCTTCGAAAACCTCCTTCAACTCACCGTTACTCTCACGAGCCCACAGGCGACGCATCCTCAGGTATCCTCGACCACTGTTGACCCCACAGTCCCTTTCTGGGTATTCCAGAACAGCGTTTACGCCTGGTCCAGCGCGGGTATCCCACTCCTCGTACGAATCTAGGCCAAACGGGGACTCGCATACGTCCATCTCTGGCTTTTCCAGCTTCCAGGGATCCATGTTGCATATGTTAACGGCGGCAAGGGTCCCCGAGTATCCCTCTTCAGGCTTGTCCGCTTCTTCGTCGATATGATTTCCTTTGAAGATGCCGTCAAGACCACTTTTGCACGACGGAAGATTAACACGGCCAGTGCACTGGTTTTCCTCTTGGCGGCGAATGAGATCCTCGTAGAGCTCCGCGGGGGATGGGATGCCCGAGTATCGGGGAAGATAGACTTTGAGAACCTTTTTCTTGTCGAACGACGCGGCATAAATGTCGAAGGTTCCCTCGTATACGGGTGGTCCCAGCTTTACGCCGCGCGATTCGTGTGAGACACACGAGATACGGATACAACGTCATGTACACACGCCTCTGCTTCATTAGAGTGCTCTGAGCGAGCGGAATCGGAAGCTTCTGCTTCTACTTCACCGTCGTCCTACATGACATGAGGATAACGCATCTCGTCGTTACAAGTCTATAACTCACCTCGTCACTCGTGTACACCGGAACAGGTTTCGAGACTGGCTTTCTTGACTGGTTTCTTTGGGGCTTTCGGGGCAGCTTTCCTCACCGGCGCCTTAGGGGCAACCTTCGACTTTTTCTTGGGCACAGGCTCCTCTTCTTCATCCGAACTGGGCGTGGGGGACCTAGCGCGTTTAGCAGGCGCCTATGCCACATACTAAACGTCAGCGCGCAATTTCAATAGAAAAGGATGGTAGTGTTTACACGAGCAGGTTTTGCCTTCGCCTTGTCGCCCTTCTTTGAGGCAGCACTTGACGCGTTCTGGTGACGAGATGAGAAATCCAGACAGTACTACAAGGTACGAGCACCGACGGCTCGAGCAGTCGACCGTGTAGAAATCAGAGCTACAGCTGGAAGAATTTCTCACCTTTCCTGCCGCTTGAGCTCGTTGTGCCCATGGTTGCGGAAACGAGGTCGTGAACCGTTGGGTCACGTTACCGTGCCTCAATGATGCATGAAGTATGAGTCATGCCCATCGAGCTCGGCCAGCTGGTGTGGCTACGGGCCACGGCTGGCTACGGTGCTGAATATGTACATAACGGTCTACTCTCCAGACGAGGACGTCCGAGCTCTTAGATGGAGCAGACAGTACCGGACCGTCAGCCATATAAAACAATTCAAAAGCAAAGCGTCCCTGATATGTATATCGAGCAAAGTCCACGCCGAGTAAAAATACATTACAGATGGTACATGAGTAACTTCAGTAGATGCAAAGATGGTAAGCAATAATGGATTGAACACAGCGACACAACAACTCCTCATCGATCATCGCTCGCATCCGAGCAACTATCACCACAGCCGCTGAAAACACCGAACAAAGGGATCAGGTCACAACTTGAGAGGGAGTACGTCTATTTGATCGTAATCCCACAGTCAGATAGAGAGATGATCGTCAGGGTGCGGGAGCAGATCCTGTGTCACAATAAGATCGAACCAGTCGCGGATTGTGAGAGTAGAGACATACGAAGCGATAGGTGATCCTGGCCGCGTCACCAACTTGAGCGATATAAAAATGTGAAAGAGTGTGTTAAGCCTGCAGAACACCCGAGTAGAGCGGCAGCTTCAGAACCGTGCGACACCAGCGCAAGCTATAGACCGAGGTCAGTCCCACGTCCGAATCTATAAGATATCGACATACCGGTAGTTTCTCATCGAACTTCACTCTTCGCATGTGCCCATCTTGTTCCACCTCTGCTTCACCTTGCCTCCTCCCCCTCCTCCTTGGTAGCGTTTACCATGTGCACATCCCCCTCCCACGCTGCCGCATTCGGGAAGCGGCTCGACTGCCACTTGCGCACGATGTCCACAACACTTGCCGTGTTCTCCGCTGCCGGCAGGTCGTCGTTCAAGCATAGCAATGACGGACGTTTCCTCTCGATGTCGTCGATCGTTTTCTGTGCTGTGCGTGCGGTCTTCAGGAAAAGGAATTCAGACCTGTTATTGCCTGTGCGCCCGTCAGACAGGCACAGAATGAGGAAGGAAAAGAGGAACATACCGACTACGAAACGGTAGCGGTCCATAACGCGGGTTATCCACTGACGGACGTTGACAGGTCCAGGGGCGCGGGAAAACACTACCTCCAGCGAAAAGTCTGTGTCCTCCCATTTAGCTGCGAGAGGTAGCGTGGTCGGGGCCTCCCCGCGTATGATGGGGGTTATGTTCCGGTCTGGTGGAGGCAAGAACGCCGACAGCCCTAGTGCGCCACTCTGACGAACGAGTTCGTGAATAACTTCGTCATAAGGTCCAGTCAGCTATCTGATAGAAAGAGTCGGAAGTGAACGCGTACTGCAGTCACCGCAAGACGGTTCGTCGAATGCAACATGCGCGAAGACATCGCTCGCGCCGGTGAGTTCGGGTGGGAAGCATTCCGTACGGGACATCGAGCACATCTTGCCTGATGACGGACGGATAGTAGGCCACACATCCTTCCTGCCTTTACGATAGTCGGTGTAAGGATAACCATCGGCAGATGCTACACAGACGCCTTCATTAGCCGCAGGACGAGGAAGTGAAAAACACCACCTCCAACTCACAAAAGATGTACGTCGTATCTCCAGGACGAGCATAGCCCGCTTTGTCGAAAGTGTCCTTCACCTGGTTGGCCCTGAGGCTCTGCCTGTCGCGGAGCGAGGGGACATCCATCATCTCCTCATCGTCAAGACCCCCGAGCGCTGCCCACGCGTCCTCCACATCAAACCAGTCGTCATCCGCGCCCATCTTTCCTACGACCCATGACCACAACAGGGCCTCGCGCCAGCGCTCGACAATAAAATGCCCAAACAAAAATGCGGTGTGCACGTCGCCCAGCTCGTTCCTATAAACCTCGCGCAGCTGACGCGAGACCGTTCTTCGGAAGGCTTCAGGCCACATCGCCACCATCTCACTGAGAATGGGGATTGAGAAAGTTTTCGCTAGGTGACCTAGGTACGGCCGCGGCGACACGCTGGAAAACACGAAGTGATGTGAGCGATAAAGTGCGTGGGCAAAGAAGTGTAAGGCGAACCCGAAGCGCTCTGACAGCATCACGTTGCTCTCACGCAAAGGTTGCCATTCGCCTGCTTCGCGATCAGCACAGAGACTCGAGTGGAGTGGGATTTCTTACCTCGTGTGGGATGGGGATCGCGGGTAGGCGGGACTATGAGCCAAGACTGAACTCGTATAACGAAACCGTAGGCTATCGGCCAAGGTTAACGAAGGCACGCGACCACATAACGCCAGTTTTAGAACAACGTACCTGAGGTATAAAAGTCCGCTGGATGCAGATCGCGGAGGAAATACATATCGTCGTTGCTGCGGGGCAAGATTAGACTGTTTCGACCACGACTCGCGGGGATTGACTCACAGGTAGATGCTAAAAGTATCAAGGGCAAGGGCAAGGTCAGCCACCCTTTTCTTCCGAATATACATTCCTACGTACAAAACTTCGGACACGCCCTTGAGATGGGGCAACTGGGACTCGATAGCAAAGCTGCCCGATACATGGGTTCAGCGACGGTTGACAGGGAGAACCAAGCTCGATCGTACCTGCTGAATGATGTCCCCACGTACGGGTCAAAATACGCGCTGTGATGATGAATTGCAAGTTCGACATCGCCGTCTCTGAGCTGAGCGGGAGCGACCCGTTTGTCAACCCATTGGGGCACCTGGCCCAACCTGTACTCCTCTTGGATACCTCTCCGGGAAAGTTTCCGGGACAATAAAATCACTGGCGCCGGGTTAGTCGCCGCTACCTCAGGCTGTCAAAAGAAGGAAGGAAAACGCACGATGCGAGGATGTTGAGTCGACGTGTGTGGCGACGGAAATGTTGGAGAATGCTTCGCATCGAGTACCTCAGTTCATCATAATTCCTGGCCATCCCGCGGAGTTAAACGTCTGTAACTCGACAGAGAGAAAAAGAGACATACCTGAGATGTTCCAGGGGAATGTTGTAATCGAACTTGGGCACGCCCGGTTTTCCGCTGAGCTGATGCTCGATAACGGTATGCGTATACCTCCATACCGGGTCCGTGCTGTTGACCCACGTCCACACCAGATCCATCGTCGTATCCTCGTCCCGCACTCCGCACGGCAGCCCATCCGCAATCACATTCTCCAAACATTCCGTCGAGCGAGCTTGTCTGCGTTTCGGCACGATGTCGAGCACGGGATGTTGCGCGGGGTCAAAGGGAGATAGAATTCCGCTAATAATAGCGCGAGCGCGTCAGCTATTTCGAGCACCAAGGGGGAGTTGGATGGATGGAAAGGCGCACCAGTGGCATCCGATATGTTCCACTTCCGACGACTAGCGTCGGTCCCAGTCCAATTATATGTGATACGGACAGCGTCGGCGAACTGTGGCATCACCTCGTAGACCGTCACCCATAGCGTTGACACCGATGTGAACGCGTAAAGATTGACGAGCACGACCAGTACAAGGACGGCCGCGCCGGCCGAGCGCAACGTCGACCATTGAGGAAATCGTAAGGACAGCGGGTGTGACACCGGGACCGACGAATAAAGCCCGCCGAAGCCTTGTTTGGAGGCCATGATTGTGGTGGGCCTCAGTCGGACGGGGGACAATGGACGGATAGGCAAGAGAAGACGGGGAGGTAGGGAGAAAGGGAGAAAGGTTAGATCATCCCCGCGTGCGGACTCTGCTACCTTTAATAATCCATGGCTGCCTCCCGTATCGGTGGCGCTGTTCGCAACGGCCGCACAAGCTGGAAATAAACCACGCCGAGATTCCGAGACAACAACAGATGTGGAAGCAGCCCCGTACGAGTTAGCGCTCATCGGCTTTTCCCGCAGTAGGTCCCGCAGCACGCAGCGTCAGCGGTGAAGGTTGTCCAGCGTTCTTTTGGTTCTGCCTATATCTTCCATTTCATCGCAGTGAATCGTGCTAGATCTGTCGTCAGTGCGCTTGAGGGCTTGGAAAAAGGCGCGCCGAGTCTGAGTTTAGAGCGGACGCAATGAGAGGTCACACGAGCCCGCAAACGAAGGGCATCGACAAGTTCTTACCTCAGGGTCTGTGGAGTCGGCGTGGGCACTGTCTGGGCACTGTCATCGTCCGTCGAATCGCGAGAAAGCTCCCTAAGAAAAGATGCAAAGAACTTGCCGTCAAAGGGAATGGGGGCGCAGCTCCTGGCTATACATCAGGTCTTCATCAGGCCATCTTGGTCATTCCGGGACCGCAACTGCCAACCGCGCGCCTCCGTTGGTGGTAGCGAAGGCCAACTTATAGTCGTGTGAAAACATCTCTGAGAGACGAGAATGGGGTGTGTGGGCGATGATAGCGTTGAAGAGTGGAGTGAGCGTGAGGATCGAAGATGATAAGTCAAACGAAGAAAGGACGTACGCGAATTGGTACCTCACGGTTGGAAGTTAGCTGGCAGCTCCACCGCAGATTCCTCGGCACACGACAATCCACAAGCACCCCGGAACCCTTTCTCAGACGCAGCCTGAGCCGACGGGACACCGATACTGCGTTGTGCCAACTTGTGCCAAATATTGAGCCACCCAGATGCCGTTGAGGGCTTCCTCATCTCACACATTTCCCGACGTCCAAAGCGTCAAGCCTGTATCGCAATCCGAGCCCAACCGACATATACAAAACGCTATAACATACGAAAACGCCACGCTATGCTCGATAGCAGACCAAAAGCTTCCATAAACGCGCCGAGCCGTCCTCAGTTTGTCTGCGCGCCCACCGCCTGTGCCAAAACCTTCGTCAGTACGACTCGCCGGGTTGCAAGCCAAGGAAGGGCTCACCAAACGCTTCAGATGCTCCATAAACACCTGCAACGATACATCGTCCGTGAAGATCGCCTGGCCTGCACCGCTGCCTGGCCCCGAGCCATACATCCCAGTGGACATATGCGTCGTCGACGGGTTCAACTTCGATAGCAAGAACCGCGCCTGACTGCCTCCTTGGTCGCAGACGATGTACCGTGGGATGGGGAATCGGTCCGACAGCAAGTCCTGGGAAGTGAGGGAGCGAATTAGTATAAGAAAGATATCTTGGCGAGGTGGCTTGCCTGAGCATCCGTGACCGGCATCTCCAGTTGCTCCTTCAGGTTCTCGTACCCCTCCTGATCCTGGTATCCCGCTTTTCTCCATTGCGCAACAGTCTCGCCATGGAAGATTAGGATGTGGAAGAACGTGTCGAGCAGGAGAACGACGTCCGGCTTGATGGAGACACTGTCCAACAGAACGGGTTGAGGGGCCATGTCCAGGCCGTACGACATCAGCGTCGGCTGAATCATGATCAAAGAGTTGTTGACATCCTCCTCGTTCAAGATGTGCCTACAATGCCCTGATCAGCACAACTGACGGCCGTGATGGAGGGAAAAGGATAGGACGTACCTGTAGAACGCCGTCTCGTCTGGACTGTTGTTGAACACCTGCAGGAACTGGCTTCTCCTGAGATGGAACATAAATTGCGGGTAAATGCTGAAGTTGTCCGACAGCCGGAAGGAGGTCGAATCTTCTTTACGGTATGAAGCGAACTTCTGGCAGAGCCTGATAAGCATGCGGTCGAGCCAGCGAAGGACGTCCGGCGAGTCGTCAATCTCCGCCTTGAACACTGCAATGCGTGCCATAAGGACCGCCGCCGCCTCTTGGTCGAACGAAGCCGCAATTGAGGGAGAGTCGGCTTCTGCGAAATTGCGTGCGATGGTGGTGACACGCAAGCGCATCTGCCCCGAAGAGTGTTGGTAGTGAGTAACAAATTGGATGAGGCCCCGAGAGTTTGGCTGAAGCGGTTGTCCTGCGGGGGTCACCACCTCGAAGTAAACGGCCTCAGACGTGCGCGGGTTGATCGTGTTGATCTTCCAGGCCGACGTCTGCCCGATACCAATCTCCGTTTCTCCAACACACCCCGACTTCTTCCCGGCAGAAATGGCGTGTCCGATAAGGCCTGACACCTTCAGCTCCTTCGTCGTCTGAGGTGGCTGATCAGCGACGTGAAAAGCAGTCGGACGCGCGAAGTACATACCTGCACGTCGAAAGTTGCGTTGAAGCCCATTTCCAGGTCACCTTGATCGTCCTTGTTGAACACCTGCAGGAAGCTCTGCTTGAAGATCGACGTCGCAAACGAGTCAGAAAGAACGATGACGCCGTTGGTAGAATTGGGTAATGACCGCATCTCCAGAAGGCCGACCTGGTCCAGACAGCCAGCAAAAAGGTCAATGACGTGACCGTTGTTGGAAGCACGTTTCGCGAGGGCCTCGTAGAACTGAAAAGGTCGCGTGAGCCAAGAGCTCCCTGCTACGAGAAAACAGGTAGTGTACCTTCAGCGCACGCTTATAGTGTTTTACGCTATCGCGGTCGATATCGTGGTGAGAACGAATGGGCTCCTTGAGCTCATTGCTGACCACCATACCAGGACCTTCCGTAGCCGCTCCACCAGCGAACAGCATCATGCGTGCTCCTGTGTTGTGGAAGTTCGCCTAGACGAAACATGGGTTAACCTTTGTCCCATGTCGATAAAAAAGGACGTACCTCAAGAATACCGACGGCGACGCTCAACGCAACACCTGTACAGCGCAAAGGACGCTTGTCGCTCGCCACAGGCCATGGATCACGGGTAAGTGATTCGAGGATGCCCGTCAATTGAAATTCGCATTGAGCGACAGGCATGAAGAACCGCTGAGAGCCGAATGCTTGAGGGGGCATCGGTTGGCCAGGACGGGGGGCAGCACGGTTTTGGGAGGTGAGACCGAGCATATCCTGGATCTGCTTGGGGGTGTACTCTTTCGCACCGCGGAATACGTATGACTTGTTGCATTCGCCGTAGCCGAGCTCGTGCACTTGAGCCTGACGGTCCAAATCTTAGCATTCGCGGACAGCATCGCATGGTCATGGACGCGCTTACCATGGTACCGAAGGTGATCAAACCGACAAGAGCGTAGGGAGGCAACAGGCTGAGGCTGACGACGATGGCTTCCCGCAACGCCTTGAGGTCGTCCGCGTCGAGACAGGTGTCCACTATGAACAGGAAAACGGGGGGAGTTGGGGAGGGGCGGCTGAGGGTGTACTCGATAGTGGTGTATTTTGGCAGAAGCTCTGCGGGGAGATTCGTGTTGGAAATGTCCTTGTAGTGGGGCGGAAAGGCGTTGCGGGTGAGGCAGAATGGGCATATCCAGAGTTTTCCACGGATGTCGATCTGGCTGGAGGGACCGATGAGCCGGGAAGAAGTTTGGAGGGAATGGGAGACACTCTACCAGTAGGGGTTTAGCACACCGCGACACGGCGGTTTGCAGGTCACGGGCTCGTAGAGAACGGGGGGGAGGTCGTCGCGCTGCTTGAGCGGGGTGTAGAGGGCGGAGATGGGAACGACGGTGCGGTTGGCCTCGATGCGCGATGAAGGCCAAACATTCCACGAAAGCCTGATGCCTGAACACAGGATGTGAGGTGATTCCGCAGAATCCGTCCGACGCTACGTACCATCGCGTTCCTCGACGTCTTCGAAGTTCATGGCGACAGGGCAGGAGGGAGACGGGGCACGATGAGGTCGGGGATGGGCGTGGTCGTCGACAGTCACGACGAGCGGACACGTCGCGCATCGCTTGTACAAACATATGCAAATAGCCGCATCATCCCGACATCCCTTCAACGTAGCTCAACACCGACCGTCGTCGACATCTTTCCACCGTCGTCGTCGTCGACCGCCGTTGCCCCCCAATACCATCGCCTTGGGTTTACTCATCCGTAGATGCGATTTCGGACCGCGCAAGTCCTGCTCCACCCCCCAGCTCATTCCCACCGCTCCTCAAACCGCATATTTGCACCGGCCCCTACGGATTGACCTTCCTATCGATCATGACAAGGACTCTCACAAGGATATCCGGAACGCGCACGATTAGAGTGCACTCTCTGCAATATGATAACGACGAGCATGTCGGGCGAGCCACCCATTCTGGTCAAACCGTCCCCATCTCGAGGCTGCCGCCATTCAACGCTGTACCCCATGTCTCCGCGGACCCGTCCTTGCGCACAGCGGCAATCTGTTGGCGGTCGTCTGACCTTGCCTCACCGTCGTTTCATCCGTTGATGCCCCATCGCCCTGGCAGCATCAGGCCGTACCACGAAGACTGAAGGCTCCCGCTGTACGTAACCCCGCCATGAAACCGTCCCTTCCCCTCTGCCCACGTTCGTGCGCCGTGCGCCATTTGCCTTTCTTCCATGGCTTGTGGCTTCTGTCGCCAAATAGTTGGGTTGTCCTATGGAGCGGTCGGAATCTCCCAGAGGGGTCGCCCTGAAGACTGCATACGTCGGTGGGGTATGCGGCCGCCGCCTGTTGCCCCACACGGCCACAAGGCTTCTGCTTTCCGCCTCCGCCTGATGGGAAACGGGTTTATGTATACGCCATGGCCCGTAAGTTTTCATGAGCTTTGGTTGAATGCGTCGCTCAACGGTGTGCAGTCGCGCAAATTGCAACGCTGACCGAGGTCATTCCAGAATAAAGGGGTGCATACTGATGTCATAGGTGTTTAGCTTCGCGAAGTCCAAGCATTTTTAGGCTGTATTGCCTCAAAGCGTTGAGAGGCGCTTCTTAGCCTCTCTTCACTCTCAGGGGCCGACGGCAACAATTCCATCTATGAACGCATCCCTCAAGGCCGCCGTACCGATTGTTCCTCGCCTATGCGTATTCGGTATACCTCGGTATACGCTTTGGTACCCACGGCTCCACGGGACGCACCTTAGCAAGCCATACATACATTGCCGTAAACAGCCCAACGATCCTCCGGAAATTCGACCCCAAGATTCAGGACTCCCGAAGAACTAATCTGATCCGTTATGCTACTCCACCTACTTAGGTGTGTGCCTTTGGTTCGTCCTTGCAGCTGACCAACGGAGTGACAGATACGACGCCTTCTTCCGCGTCCCCGACTCCCCGAACCCCCTATGTCCGTCCAGCGCCCCCCCTCTGCCAGGAACCGCCTGTCCTAGGATTACGCACATTCCTTCCTGTTGGTGCACAAATGCTCGATGCTCGAGAATAATAATCCTCGGGATATGCTGCCCCCCTCATCGGCGGTTTCATGCCTGCTTTTACATCACGCTTGTCTTGTTGTGGAGTGTGCGATCGAAACGCGTTGCACGATACTCCCTCCCCCTGCCCACTAGTTCGGTCCTGTCCGCCAAGTTTATGAACGCGAGTTCGGGTATGCACAGCGTGCACGGATAGACCTGCAAAGAACAAGGTTGCGCCCCGTGGCGTTCGGGGGACGACGTCCATCGCCATCGCCAACCCCGAGAGCTTCTCATACTTAGTACGCGACTGGTCACGCTTCGAGTAAGGACCGCTCTTTCCTCTTGTCAGCTTTTGATACTAATCTTAAACCTTATCATCTAGATGTCAGACTCCCTGTCTTCCTGCGGCCACGTTGTGCGTATGGTCCTGAGTACGGTTTGATCGTACAAAGAAGGCAGTCGTTGTCCACCATCTTTACTTTGCTAATAAACGAACCTTGGCCGACGTGTCCACACTTCAACCCTTGCTGCGGCGAAGTAAGTCTACATCAGATCTGTTGGCACTTTGCAAGGTCACTTGTATCACCGTTCAATGAAAGGTTTGTCAGAGAAGAAAGGACCTTGATCGTCGCAAGTCCGATCAGCGAACGTCACTGCGACCCGGGCACTTACCGAGAAGTCATCCTAGTATATCTGTCGGCCCTTGTACTAGCAAGCAAAACGCGGCCGCACCGCGGGGCCCCTCGTTCTCTCCTTGAAACCGTTTGGAAGAGGATGGCGCGATATCGATGCCATGCGCGGTGGAGTACCGAGCAGCGCGACAAGCTGGCGGCGCCGAAACCAGCCGCACAAGCCGGTGCCACCTCAATAAACCAAGAGAACTCAAGATCGCATGATTTTTGGGAGTGTGGGCCCATCGCGCGGGGTCTGCGCATTATGAGAGACACCTCGCAGAGTCGCACCATCCCTACAGCATCTAATACATAGTGCACATGCGCTCGGTGTACTGCGGTGGGCGCGCGCAGGCGGAGCTGGCATGCCCTCGGCGTGCGCGGACGAGCGAGCGTCACCTGGCCTTATAACGCTTATCTCGACGGGAAGGCATGCTGTCTCCGTGTACACGAAGCCCGCGAGTTGGGTGAATTGGGCGGGGTGAAACGGCTGCAGAACTTGAACATATTCAAATATGAGCGGAACCAGAATGACGGTGCGAATTGTGCGGGGGGTTCCGTGGGCGTCTGCTTAGCCACGGCAGCGGCCAGCCTGTGAGGCAACGGCACACGGCGTGCGTGCCACGACGCGGTCTCGCGACTCCGCGTGCGGGCGACGACCATCCAGTTTGCTATTCTTCGCCATCGCATCGCCCTCTTCCATTTCCTGACCCCGTCCTCTCGTGATTGGTTGCGATTTTTGACACCGGCGCCGACGAAGGCAAGCTCAGCTGGACGGAAATGCATCAATCCTGGTCTTCCCCTGAAGCCTGAGGCTTGGTGGCGATTGCCGCCGTGCTAAGGGAAAGGTGCGCAGATTGGGGACTTGGGGGGTTTCTCCAGAGGCTTCGGGTTGTTTCGATTCCTCCACTCCACGCCCGCCTTGCAATTCAGAGCAGCGTGCTCCGTGCGGGTGCCTCGTCGACGACGAGTCACCCCAGCCGGCCGGGGCAGCAGGAGCCGGCGACGGAGAGACGGAGGAATCGGTGATCGCATCTCATATATGGGACCGAGGCGGACGAAACAAGCGCCCATAGATGAGTGTAGTTTAAATACAGAAACTCGCGTCGGTACGTGTTCTCTCTTACCCCCTCCTTTGCCCCTTCCCCTCCCTCGGGTTTCCCGCCTAATGCCATCCTTCCAGCTCCCATTCTCCATCATCTTCGCCTTCTAGCCGAGCGTTCCTCAAGTGCATCTACGAACAACTTCCTGGCTCGCCTCCTTCGTCCCATGGGCACAGCCCGCATCGCTCAGCACCATGTCCTCCACCTCCTTTGACCTTCCAAACCTCCTCGATCCTCTCGCAGACTTTCCCCTGTTTTCTCCCTTCCCGGACGATATCGATTTCTCCGGGTGCGTTCTGGCCCCCCTCCATATCCAGCTCCACCTGACAGTCCCCCTCCTCCTCCCCTCCAGAGCACCGCTCCTTGGCCTCTATAATGACCCCATCAATGCCCCAGCGCCCGAATTGGGCCGTTTTCTCGCCCCCCTTCCTTCTCTCTTTCCTGAGCAAGACCTGTACGTCCTCCTCCATCCTCCCTCTCCTCGCCCCCGTGACCCTTTCCCCCTCCCAGCTCCTTCTCGGATGTCCACCCACCGCTCGGCGTCAGCGGTGCGGCCGATCTTGTCGTCGGAGACGATACCCTGATACCGCCCCCCGCTCCTCGTCTGAAGGACCTCGACTCATTCTCCGACGGCACTGCCTTAGGCAGCTTCAACTATTCCCTCGCGTCCGAGCACGACATACCCATGTCCGTCGCGTTCTCACCCGCAAATCCCATGCGGTCCATCGAGACATGGCGGACAGACGTCCAGCGCTGCCTGCGCGAGGAAGAAGAGCAAGCACGCTACTGCGTAGCGCAAGCGCTCAGCGGCAGACGTCGTCTGCCCACGCCCGAGGTGGGGAACTTAGTTTTGTCTCGAATGTTACCTCTGAGGCGTCCTCGTCCAAGGAACCGGCGACCAAGCGTCGTCGTGTCTCTGAGCTCCCGTTCGTCCATGCCGTCATCGAGCCCTTTTTGCGCGCCGTCGCGGAGCGCGTCGCGTCGGCGCGCGCGGATGGCGTGGACGATGGCGGAGCCCACCATGAGCAGGGCGGCCGCGTCGAGCAGGGCCCGCGCGCGGCGCCGTCTGCCATGGCCATTGTCCGTCCGTCGTCTGCCCCTCCCGGTACAGACGTGGGGTAGCTGCGCGCTACCCCACCCCCAACTTTGAGAGCTGTGGTGAGCGTGGGTTTTGTTCATGCCTCTTTTGTTAGCCTTTCTGACGGTGACTCATTCCAGCAGATTTAGAAGTTGATCTTTAAAGGGCTATCATCAGGCTGTACAAGTATTCCTACAAACATAATTCAGAGCCGGCGGACTCTCAGTGTGACGCTGTATAGTAGATCTTCATGCCTCCGCCACCCCACCCACCCTCCCCCCTCCCTACGTAGGCCCTTCATGTATACTATGTATCTACTCTACTGGATCAACGACGGATTTTTTGGAACCTGTGGCATTGTGGGTCCGTGTGTGCTCGGGTGTGTGCTAGGATGTGCGGACAATGAGGGCGTCGTCACCGTCTTGCCTCGTTTGGAAGGGGCAATGGCAATGGCACATCGGCATGACCCAATGACGGTGAGGGTAGATAAGATTAGATGGACAATGTTATCTAATCTTGACTCGGTCGTGAATTTTAGTAAGGCGTAGTAAGGCGCGGTCTTCAGTCAGCGATCTCTCCCTCCCTCCCTCCATTTCCTTCTCTTCATCACCCGGGTCCACATCGTGTAGCATAGACATGGAATTTGTACCAGCACCGGCGGTGCATCGCGTCCTTTGCGCGGATTGTGGTGCGTAGATCGAGAATCTAGGTGTAAGCTGTACTGATCATTTTCGGCAGGGACACCCATCGTACCCAACTCGGCCAATCTTTGTGTGAACTGTCTGCGAAATACGTCCGTGGTTTTTCCTCTCCATCTCGACCCTTGTCCTGATCGGTATGCAGCGTCGACATCACCGAAGGCATCCCAAAACAATGTGCGTTCTATCTGCCGCGAGGATGTTCGTTGGACTGACGATCTGACCGCCAGCATCTGTATCTTTTTGTCGTAATTGCGACAGATTCATGGCACCCCCAGCGCAATGGGTAATCGCAAAACCAGAGTCGCAAGAGCTCTTGGCCATCTGCTTGAAGAAGCTTAAAGGTCTCAGCAAAGTCCGATTGACGGAGGCGCACTTCATCTGGACGGAGCCCCATTCGAAACGTCTCCGGGTATCGTTGACGATCCAAAAAGAGGTGCGTGTCCTCCGTCTGTTTGGGACTATCGAGGCTGACGACGACGAAAGGTATTGACCTCCACCATCCTTGAACAAATTTTCGAGATCGAGTATCTGGTCCAACACGGCCAATGTCCGGACTGCACCAAGCTCGCTGCGAAGAATACGTGGAAGGCGTTGGTCCAGGTCCGACAAAAAGTACCGCACAAGCGGACCTTCCTGTTCCTCGAGCAGCTCATCCTCAAGCACGGCGCGCAGAAGGACACAATATCCGTGAAGGAGGTCCGGGACGGTCTTGATTTCTTCTACAGCTCGCGGAGTCATGCACTCAAAATGGTGGAGTTCTTGAACGGCGTGGTGCCTATACGGTAATCCCCTCGTATTCTTACATTCGTCGTTCCATGTCTGATAGAAGATATGTTGTACAGAACAAAGACTTCGGAGCGGTTGCTCTCGTCCGACACGCACTCCGGCACGGCGAATTACAAGTTCACCTACTCCGTGGAGATCGTGCCTATCTGCAAAGACGACCTCGTCGTCGTGCCGCCCAAACTCGCCCGGCAACTGGGCAACATCAACCCGTTGACCGTCGCGACGCGCGTCGGCAACTCCCTGCACCTCCTCGACCCGAACACGCTCCAATACTGCGAGCTCACGGCGCCGATCTACTGGCGCGCGCCGCTCGAGGCGCTCGCGCGCGTATCGGACCTCGTCGAGTTCACCGTGCTCGATATCGAGCCCTCGGGCACGACGCGCGGGAAGTGGGTGCTCGCGGACGCGCAGGTGGCGATGTCCGGCGCGTTCCGCTCGACTGGAACGTACGAGGACGACGGGATGATGGACTACGAGAGCGCGGCGGCCGCGAGCCAGATCTACCACACGCGCACGCACCTCGGGGGGATTCTCCAGCCCGGGGACACCGTGATGGGATTCCACCTCAGCATCACCAACTTCAACTCGGACGACTTCGCCGCGCTGCCGCAGGACCGCCTCCCCGACGTCGTGCTGGTGAAGAAGGCGTACCCGAACAGGCGGAAGAAGACGCGGACGAGGAACTGGAAGCTGAGGAGTATCGGGATGGAGGCAGGGGAGGAGGGCGAGACGGGGGCCGCGCGCGGAGTCGTGGGGCGCGGGGGCGGGCGCGAAAAGCGGAAGGTGGAGGAGGACTACGAGCTGTTCCTGCGCGATCTGGAGGAGGATCCCGAGATGCGTTCGGCGGTCAACTTGTACAAGGCGGAGGCGGCGATGAAGAGCGAGAAGGCGGGCTCGGGGCTTGCGGGCGGGAAGACGAGGCGAAAGGCGCAGTTCGCGATGGACGTGGACGACAGTGCTCCCGAGGGGCAGATGGCGGTGGAGGAGGGCGGCGACGAGGAGGAAGAGGAAGAGGAGGCGGCGGAAGCGGATTTCCCGGAGGTCAAGTTGGACGAACTGTTGGACAACTTCGACGAGATGACGCTTGGGGACAACGTCGAGGAGGAGTAGTGTCGATATGCGTACCACATAGTAAACATATTTTTCAACTTATTCACCTTTGGCCCTTCATCGTAACCGGTGGCCCTGTGGCAAATGCGAGCAACGATCACATGACCTTACGCGAACAAAGGCGAACGCGTTTTGACCGGGCTTCGAATTTGAACCTGAACTTCATCCACACCTTCTCGCTTCCTCTCACGACCTCATCTACCCACGAATCATGCCTGTCGCTTCATCGTCCAAAACTAAGGCCTTGCCGACGCGCAAGCCAACCAGGAAGCCCCTTCCAGCGGCCGCCCAAATCACAACCGACGAGCTTGCGGACAAGCTCGCCACCGGGCTCACCCTCACTGCCAAAGGCAAAGCGAAGAAAGATGCGCCACCTGCGAAGAATGCGAAAGAGCAGACTCTGTCTGCTATGCGCGCCGTCAATTCCGCGTCGCAAGCCCTTACGGGCCTTGTGCAGAAGGGACGGGCGGATGGAGGGGCCGCGTTGGCTACCTCGGCGAGAAATGCGCTGGCGGAGCTGAGGGCGTTGAGTCCGGGAGAGGTCGACACGGAGAGGGCTGCGTCGAGTGTGGCTAGCAAGCTCGTCACTCTGGAGATGGTGCGTTCCGTTGTCGTCGAAGCTTGCTGTCTCTGACGCACCGGTCGTATAGCATGTGCATGCGCTGGATATACTTTCAGACATGCATCCTACGCTCGTGGCCTTTTCGCAAGGTCATGCACCTCCCAAAGCCATCCCCCAAATGAAAGGCCGGGCGGCCGGCAATCAGCGAACCCCGCCGTTGACAGAACGGCTGAACCTGCTTTCCATCCCAGTTCCACCTTCAACATCTATCCTCGACGTGACACTGCTATCTCTCATCTCAACGTTCCTATCCAATGTTATCGTTTCTGTATCCCATCTTCTCGCCGGACAACCCGCCAATGCACCCCTCGCCCAGCTTGCAACCATCTTACAGACCTCACCTTCGATCATGACTTGGGTACCCATCTGCGCTCAGCTCCCAGAGAAACACCGCGATACCCTCTTGACACGCATCTACAGCGCCCTCACCAAATCCATAGGACACGCTGACGCCGATCCATCCACCATGTTCCGTATCCGCCATTACGCGTTGTCGTGTCTGCTGCTGACAAGCCCGATGATGATCCAACCCGATATGTTTTGGGACCAAGCTATCAAGTTTGCGGTCACGTACGCGCGAGCGACGCCTGCGCTCTGGTTTAACGGCGAAAAGACACCTGACGCGGAGAGGGACGCGACGGCGCTTGTCATATCAGTTTTTTCCGACTTGCATGGTCGCGCGGAGGAAAGGGGGGACAAGGACGTGTTTCTTGATGGGAAGTCGTACCTTGCGTTTTGCGAGTACTGGTTAGGCTATGCTAAAAAGGTACGCGTCCTCGTACAGCAGCTGGGGGATCCATCCTGATATATGCTATATGTGCAGTCGGGAGAAATGCGCGCGCTCGACTATGTCGCGAGCCTTGTTCATTCCGTACAGCTGTCTTCGTCGCAACATTCGTCTTCCACGGATGTCCCGAGGCCAGACCCGTCGCCAATGCAAGTGGACGAGCCTGCTCCCTCGGTGCCTAGTCGATCCAGATCCGTCTCTCCGCACAAGAGGTCGCAATCCACTATGGTAGTATCGTTGGCCAAGATCTGTACGTCGTTCGTGCAAGGAACAGCCTTCTTTGAGGGGCTAGCCACCTTCGACGGTAATGCATTTTTAGCCGGGACTGTCCGAGTTCTGACGGTGCTTCTCGTGTAGGCTCGGAAACGGAACTGAAGACACGCTTTAATGAGATTTCGTCGGCTGTCCAGGCGTTCAAGCTGATCCTACCCCCACAAGAGTCGGAAGACGATGATCGCCCACGAGCATATAGCAAGACGCGTCGGGCTCAAGAAAGGTTGCGGCGTGCCGTTGTGCGATACCTCGGCACCCCATCCTTGTCATCCGACCGTACGAAACCTACCAGAGCCTTCCTCACCGAGCTGGTGTCTGGGATGGAGCAGTCCCTAGATAAGGTATGGGAACATACATCCAACTGGATCCATGACAAAGTATGCTAAATGCACTTTATCAGGAATCCACCTCGGACGACTTTACAGCTGTGCTGGATACCCTTTTCCTCCTCGCACGTACAACATTAGTGCCGAGCGATCCAGTGTCCAATGATACGGCATACGCTTTCCTATCTCGGGCCTGCGCCATCCTAGGATTGGAGCTGGACAACGCCCACGAGTACAAAAGCAAGATCAATCGTCCCACCAATGTCCCGGAGGACGTCTATGCCAACTATATTCGCTGTGTATCTGGCGCCTTCCACAACCTCGCTGGCGCGTTGTACCAGGCCGATCGTTACGGTTATGCTACCCGGTTCCTTCGACACGGATGTGTGTTGGGAAGTTTGGCCTTGCGCCTGGGGAGGGCATGCGGACTTTTCGTTGGCGACGTGGAGGACCAGTCGAGTGCGAAGCAGATGGAAGCATGGAGGCAGCTGGAAGATCAGCTTACTCGTCGATGGGAGCTTCTCGGCGTTTGTTACTCAAAGATTGGAGATCGCAAGGTAAGACTATATACCGTTGTACACCGGCTGGCGCTCATGCGAATCGCTTCAGCTTGCATACGAGGCGTTCGCCTTGTGCATAGCTTCCTATGCCTTTCCACGTTCGGTCGGGGAGTCCATCAGGACGGCGGGACCTAGTCAAGTTTTTTCGTCCTCGAGTTCGCTCAAGCAGCTCGCCGTCATCATCGACAGGGTCACATACATGGCCGCATGCGAGCTCGGACGCGATCCCACGGAGGTTTCTCTGAAGCGAATGGTCGGCGACATCACCCTGGAGGACGAACATGATCGTCTCTGCGTTGGCGGTGCAATCCTGGAACGCCAGCTGCAAAGCCTCGAGGGGAGCCAGTGGAAAGAGAGCGTTGAGAAGGTCGTCTCAGCACTGCTGTTCGACCTACTCTCCCTCTACGACCCGAAAACCCGTCCGATGAGGAGGGCCGCCGTTGTACTCAAGTGCCTCGAGTTTACGTACTACTCAGCCAAGGCCGAAGGATGCATGCGTGGTTACGTTGCCTTGCATTGGAGCGAGCTTGCCGAGGAGATTGAATCCTTACTGGCGACACAGGTACGTCGTTCACCTCCGCTGAATAAAACATGCATTGACGTTGGGGCGTAGAAATACGGCGAAGACGCGCAACTGGCCCGCTTCCAGCCGCATTATCAAGCCATCTCCCACCTGTGGTTGGCCTTGCATGCCCACCGTCGACAGGATCCAAGTCAGTCCGACGTAGCTATCAAACACGTTCAGGAGGCCTGTGTCGAACTGTACGCAGTAGTAGGAGACCCGAGAACTAAGAACCAAATGAGTGTGTATTCTCCACAGGCAGCAATAGTGCCGGTGGAGTGCATACCTAAGAACCAAATGAGTGTGTATCTAAGGTATGTGGTTAGTGACTGTGGTAGTGGGTATAGGAGCGTAGGATAACTCACTCTCCACAGGCAGCAATAGTGCCGGTGGAGAGGAGGAGACGCGACGACGCGCAAAGAGAACGAGTGCTAACGTAATCTAGTATTATGTAATGTATGTACAGTACGGCAGTCTAAGGTCGAATAGAATCTCATGTCGACACCCTCCCTCGAGCTGACTGCTCGTCTGAATGAAAGAGTCCTACCTCAACCCGAATCAGGATCAAGTACGCCCAGCAACACCCTAAACTTCTCCACCTTCACACGACCCAAGGCCTTCGTGAACGCGTCAGCAATCATCTCGTCCGTCGGACAGTAGATCAAAGTGGCATCTCCAGTTTCGACCGTTTGGCGAATGAAGTGGTAGCGGATGTGAATGTGCTTCGTGAGGGAATGAAATGAACCGTTCTTGGCCATGGAGATTGCGCTCTGGTTGTCCGCAAACAAAGTGGTGGGTTCCTGCTTGAACAGGAGAGGAAAGAGCTCCGAAATGAGAAAACGGAGCCAGATAAGCTCCTTCGCGGCGTGCGTCATCGCGACGTACTCTGCCTCCGTAGATGAAAGTGTGATAACTTTCTGCTTCTTCGAGCTCCATGAGACGGCACCGTTCCCGATGAAGAACGCAAATCCCGAAAAGGAATAGCGATGCTTTTGGCTGGAGTAGTCGGAATCTGAGAACCCGATAAGCTGATTGACGTGCTCTGTTCCACCGAGAACCAGACGAAGGTTGAAGGTGTACTTGAGATATCGAAACACACGTTGAAGTGCCCGCATATGCGTTGTGTGCGGCTTCTCGAGGAATTGGGAAAGAGTGGTGACTGCGTGGGTGATGTCGGGACGTGAGCCAACAGAGACGTACATGAGTGCGCCGACGCCTTGGCGATATTTGGCATGCTCGTAAGAGTTCAGGACCTTTGGCGACACTGCATGTGAGCTGTAGCTGAGATCGACACCGGGTTCCATAGGTGTCACAAGTGGACTTGCATCCTCTAGTCCCATGCGTCCGAGGATGTCCTTGATATATGCCTGCTGCCCGATCGAGACCGTTCTGCGCTGCAAGTCGCGGGTGATGTGGAATCCGAGGAGCCAGTTAACTGGTCCAAGGTCCTTGACCTCAAAGTGAGTGTTGAGGTCCGCAAGTAGCGCGTCGACAAGTTCGTCGCGCGGTGCAACAATGGTGAAGTCATCGGTGGCTGCGGCAACAATGACGTACTCGGTCTTGTCCTCGCTCTGCCAGTAGAACACGGCCTGGTCGGCGTTGCACACACTATACCCAATCTCGATGAACACAGAGCGCAGGAATTGGTACCATGCGCGCCCTCCCTGCTTGGTGCCATACAGGCCCTTGCGGAGCTTTGCAACGAGGCGGTGGCCTTTGCGGTCAGAGCCTTGGAGAGCGAAGTCGGGTCGGAAGTCCTCGTACTTCGGTGGAAGCTGCATGTAGATGTCGTCGTAGATGGGTGCATCGAGATAGGCATTCTTGACGTCGGCCTGGCGAATGACGTCGCCTTGGATAGCGGCAGTAGCGATGATGGTGCGGAGGGATTGAAGTCGGACGACTGGCGCGTACGTCTCATCGAAGTCGACAAGTTTCCGTTGACCGTTTCCGCCTGCGACAAGCCTCGTCTTGTAGTCGCTGATATCGCCGTGCTCGTCCCGCTTGTACTTGAAGACAAAGTGGCAGGGTATGACATTGGCGTCGGGGGGTGCCTCGACGATCTCCCACGTCTCGAGTTTCTCGATCTGGGCAATTTCGCGCTCAATCGAGCTCCACCAGAGCTCATTCTCTCCTGTACGCGATAATGCCTCGCTAAGCGAGCGTGGCTCGCCGCTTTGGCTGACGGCGAGGGCGTAGATAGCGGGAATGTCCGCCTCGTCAACACTGAACCCGGCAGGGTCCAGATCCGTCGTGTCCGACTCAAGGACGGCTACTGCTCCGGTGCGTCGTCCTTCCTTGTATGAGCCCAGCGGCGGCGCAGCGTTGCGCTTTCCACGGCCGTAGTTCTCGTCCGCTGGTATGAGGCCGGCATCTATGCGTGTTCGGCGCTCGGGTGCTGGCTCTGGACCTGGTTCGGGACTGGAAGTTCGTGTCGGCGGCAGGTCGGTGAGTGGTGACAGCGGAGGTGATTCGTCGTCTTTTGTGAACTGCTTGGCCTCGACAGGCTTCGATGCGGGAGCGGGAGCGTGCGGAGCGCTATCCTCGATCTCCACGGTCCCTCCCTCGGTCTGCACGGTCTCGGGTTTGACCGCATCGGCATACGAACGGTAGACGTCGCGCTCGACCGAGATTCGATTCTTCCCGGGCCAGTAGATCCGGTAGCCTTTGGATTCCTTGTCGCGGCCAACAAAACGGGCCTCGACAGCGCGCGGATCGAGCTTCTTCGCTTTGAGAATCTTGACCCAAACTTTATCACCCCAGGTCATCAGCCCCGAAAGGTCAGGCTTCTTCCCCGTCGCGACCTCGTGTGGGGTCCGCCCGTCAGGTAGTGCGCGCGTGGGTGTGCGATTGCGCATGTAGCCGGCGTAGCGTTGTGCTTCGGCCCACAGGAACTTGGGTAACCCGGAGGCGGTGAGCATTGCTCGCGCGTCATTGACGATCGTGAGGTTGAGCCGCTCGGCAGCGCCGTTGGCTTGCGGGGAGTCGTGCGTGGTGAAGTGGTGGATGGTGCCCTGCTTTGCAGTGTGCGCCTTCATCCGTTTGTTATTGAACTCGCCGCCGCGGTCGCTTCCAAGGATCTTGATCCCCCTCGGGTTGCGGTGCATTTTCAGCCATGCCTCGTACTCAATGTACTTGTCGTAGGTGTCCGACTTCTTCGCTACAAATTCGTCCTCGATCTCGTGACTGCTGAGGTCGAGCAGGCGGAGAGCGTACTTGGCACCACCGAGCGAGGTAACCTCGGCCGGTCCCCAGATATCGGTGACCACCTTGTCGCCGTACTCCTTGTATTCCTCCCGTGAGGGGCTCTCCTGGGGGAAAGGTAGGCGGACAGCCTTGGCCTGGGTGCAGATATCGCACGGCTCGGGTTTTGACTCGAGGTTGAGGTCAATCCCGGTGACAGCTCCGTTAACCACCATCTTGCGAAGAGCATCGTGGTTGATGTGGTTGGCCTTCCGATGCAGCTCGGAGATGGTCATCTTCGTAGATGCGGCGGCCGCGGATTGAGCGGGTACGCGCCGAGTTCCATTCGCAACACGGTAGAGTCCGTTTCGGAGCGGAATGCGCCCAATGACGAGCCGTTCAGGTCGAGGCGTGCGGATGGTGCACTTGCCGTCTTCGGTTGTCGTCGAGAAACCCTTCTCGTCCATGACCGGAATTGAGATCATGGTGTAGACCGCGCCCGGAATGTAGAGCGCGTTGTGGAGGGTGACCAAGGTAGGGCTCTTGCCGCTTCCCATCGGGAGCTCGAGCTGAACATTGCCTTGCCCGACGACCTTGAGTGAACCGCCTTGAGCAGTGACGACAAAGTCCGATTCGACGTCGTGATAGGTCACGAACTTCGAACGGTCGGGGCATATGTGGTCGGTCGCGCCGGAGTCCATGATGACGCCGTAATACGGGGTCGACGTTGCGGCCGCAATAGCGGCAGGGGGGGCGGCGTCGAACGAGACACCAAGCGCGACGCTTTGCTTCGTCTCAGAGGACGATACCGCGTTCGCTTTTTCCTTCTTGCGCTTCCAAGGTGCTTGGTCTTGCTTCGGACCACCTTTGGAATAGCAGTCGGCAAGGACGTGGCCGTCGCGGTCGCAGTTTGAGCAGTGCTTGCCATTGGCCTTTGACTTGCCCTTCGCGCGTCCGCCTCGTCGACCCTTCGCTTCCGCGTTGAGGGCCGCGTTGGCCTGCGTTTCGTCCGCATTCTTGTCCGCCATGCGCGAGTCGTACGCTTCGTAGACTTGCGCGACGATAAGATCCGGCGTGATGATGCTGCCAGTCACGCGTGCGACGGTGTCGAGCGTCGTGACGGTTGTCCGGAATGAGTCGGGGAGTGCGGTGCGGATGTCGGACGCAAAAGTAGCGTCGTCGACGGGGGCTCCCATGAGAGCGAGCTGCTCGCGTAGGTTCGTCATTTGCGCGATGATGGGACGGGGGTCGGAGTCTTCAGGGACGCGTAACGCGCGCATGCGGCGTGCGACCTCCTTGTGCATGTCGACACCCTTGTTCTCGTGGAGTTTGCTGAGGGTAGACCATAGGGCGGCGGCGGTAGGCGCGTTCTTGATTTGCGTGAGAGTGGTGGCACTGACTGACTGGTACACCAACTCGCGAACGGCCGCTTCTTCCGCCTCGTAGTTCTCCCACTCGTCCTGGATGTCGTCGACCGTGCTCTCGTCCAGCGGTGACACGCTCTGACCTCCTCCCGCATAGAACCAGTCCCCGTTCTCGTCCTGCATGATCTCCTTCGGTTTTCTGGCTGTCCCGTTGACGTGGCGACGGAGCTTCCGTTTTGCGAACGCGTTGAGCATGACATCCTTGTACGTGTTCCAGTTGGAACCATCGTCTCGGAGCTTCTCAACCTTGAAGCCTTTGTAGTTGTCTGTTGCCATGTCGTACGGTCCAGGGCCCATAACCTGTCGAACTGTACGCAGTAGTAGGAGACCCGAGAACTAAGAACCAAATGAGTGTGTATTCTCCACAGGCAGCAATAGTGCCGGTGGAGTGCATACCTAAGAACCAAATGAGTGTGTATCTAAGGTATGTGGTTAGTGACTGTGGTAGTGGGTATAGGAGCGTAGGATAACTCACTCTCCACAGGCAGCAATAGTGCCGGTGGAGAGGAGGAGACGCGACGACGCGCAAAGAGAACGAGTGCTAACGTAATCTAGTATTATGTAATGTATGTACAGTACGGCAGTCTAAGGTCGAATAGAATCTCATGTCGACAGCCTGTCGCATCCTGAAGCCATTGGTGGCCGCCTCCGGTGCACCACCGAGTCCGACCGCAGTCAGGAAGTCACCCATTGCTCCAAAGAAGGGAAAAGGCCGTGCAGTGCCCACCCGACCGGCGAAGACGCCTGCTCGTAGGCCACCTCCGAAGACCCCGAGGAAGGCTTCTGCTGCTAAACAACCGCTGGGTACGTATAACCTCCCGACATCACGCTTTCGTCGTGGCTGACCCTTGGTTCCTATAGAATCTGATTTGATCCAACAACCTCGCGCATCGAGGCCAGAAACCGACGGACACGACTTTTACGATTTCAGACATCTTTTTGATTTATTGCGTAGGTGGTACTTTCCATCTGCAATGCGCATTCTCACGCCTTCTCCCAGGGATGAATATTGATCTCATGGGATTCCTAGGCCACGTACTGGCCAAAGTACAGCTACTACACATAACACGCTACTTATGTGAACGCCATACACCGCACGCACACGACGGTGAGCTCCTGGAATCGTGGCGTCAAAATGTAACATGCTGACCGCTCGTTCAGAATATATGGTGTCCTCCATTGACCTCGCTTACGAATATTTAAAATTGGGCAAACTCAGGAAGGCTGGCAGCATCTTCAATCGTACGCTGGCACTGTTTAGGAGCGGCGTGTCTTCTGATGAGTCGCGCATTTTATTCTTGCTACGACACACGGAATCGTTGGCGGTAATGGGTGATGTGCAACAAAGGTTGGTTCCAAGGCATCTCTACCGTGACAGTAGCTGACAGGGTTTCATATGCAGTACCAATATGTATTCCGAGGCAGCCGCGTTATCGGACACGCTGCTAAATGACGACAAAGATTTGTCTACCACAGACCGTATCCGGTCCCGTGTTGGACGTCTAGAGCGCGCAGCCCTTGCTGCAAGCGTCTTCGCAGAAGTTCAGCTGACCAAGGTGGGTTACTTTTCGTCGGCAGAAACGCCGCATGTTCTCACCAATCCTGCCAATAATTTTGGTATACTTAGGATGAACCTACGGCCGCTCTCACTTGTTTACTTCAATCCCTTCGATTATGGAACAGGGCCATATCCACTTTGGCTCGTCTCACCACACCACCGGCGAGCATTCCGGAAGAGTCAAACCCATTTCAGACATCTGGAGCAGCTTCTCCCACCAAGGAAAGCATTTCCGTCATACCAGATTCAGGATCCGTACGCCCAAAAGCAACGTTCAAAGGGCTGGAATGGCAAGTTTCGATGGGTCTCCTCAGCACCCTGCTCTCGCTCTCTCAACTTTATTTCGCCCGGGGATCCGCACGAGAGGCCGAATACTTTGCTCAACAGGCGGAGGAGCTGGCTGAGTCCCTTAACGCACCAGCGATGCTTGGCTGCGCCCTGGCGCGGAAGGGCGAAATCCAGCTTCATCTTGGTCAGTTGGAGCAGGCATACCAAAGTCTGGCGAAAGCTTCGGAGGCGCTTGACGAGGTCGTGGGGCCGGAGATGGCGGATGTGCAGCGATTGTTTGCGGATTATCATGCACGGAGCATGAAGGAAGGGGATGCTCAGCAGATGTATGTTGAGGCGGCCGCGTTGTTGGAGGACCTTGGAAAGAGACTATCGTCGGTTGATGGGTTGGGACTAAGGTATGTGCATCTCTTGGACAAACTTTACTTGATTCTAACTTTCGTTTGGTAGACGCTCGAGTGTGCCCATGCAGAACGCGATATACGCGCAGGCTAGTGATATGCTAGCGCCGAAGCTCCTGTCTTCGGTCCTGCGTCGACATAGTGAGTGTTCGTTGACGAAGGGTAGATGAACGCTGACATCTGGGGGCTAGTTTGGCTTCTAAGGGACGACCTTGGGGATGAGTATCAGACGCTCCTTAAGAAATTATCCGACCTGCCGCCATCTGCAGACATGAAGGTGAGGACTGAGGTGGCTGGCGATTAGTACTATTACATGGCAACTCATTCTCTACTTTCAGGCCGAAGAATACTCTCTGATTGCAAGACTGACTCTGCACGATGCCTTTGACCATCTCCGTGAAGATATCTTCCTTGGCAGTGTATCTGACTCTGGTAGGTCTGGCAATTTTGATCACGTACAACCCCGTCTCATGGTTGGGTGTAGTAATCACGTTGCCTATGGGCATCTCGGGCGAGAAGACGTCCGCGACTGCCACAAGCCAGGAGATAGGCCGTCTGCTCGGCGAAGCGGATTCTCTCTTTTGGTCCAATCTTGCAGCCATCGCACGTCGTGGCAAAGTGAACGATGTAAGGGACGCTGCCGTGTCATTGGCATATGTCAGATCCCTGCAGACGTCGTTGGGAAGGGACAATGCCGATGGTCCCGTCCTTGTTGCGAACCTTCTTGGTGGGTGTTCCCGCGTTGGTTCTAAAGCCTTGAAGTTTACTTTATGTTCAGATGCCAGTGTGGCCATAACACTACAGCGAGAGATGCTAGAGGTCATCCAGAACAAGTTCCCAGCTTTCGCGGCGATGGACGACCTTCGCTGGCCGTCTTCTGACCCTCCCACACTTCATCCTAAACGTCGTCTCCCGGTCACATCACAGGCCGACTCGCCGTTTGGCTCCTCTGATAGTGACGATGAGCCCGATGTAGAGGCATCTTCGCTTCGTGAGTACTGGGAGGCCGTTCGAACCAAGTATGCCTCGCAGGTCTTTGGCTCGAGCGATCTCTCTTCTTCTCGAGTGGATTCTCTTCCCGAAAACTGGACCGTTATCCACATATGCCTAACCGAGGACAAGAACTCCATGTTCGTCGCACGTCAGCGGGCAGGACAAAGCCCACTCGTATTCTGTGTCCCGCTCAAAGAAAGCCGAAGGGAGGGTGAAGGGGAAGAGCATCTTACCGTCCAAGACGCCATCAACGAGATGAAGGAGATTGTACGACTGAATGACGAAACAACCAAGCAGGCCGTCCATGTGAAGACGCAGGATAAGGACGCGAGGGCAGCGTGGTGGGCGGAACGGATGGCGCTGGATAACCGCCTTCAAGAGCTCCTGGAGAACATCGAGTTCTGCTGGCTAGGCGCATTCAAGGTGGGTTTAACCCTCGCTTACATGCACCGTCGCTCACTCTACGCCTAGACCATTCTTAGCGAACCAGCCGATGTTCCTTTGGACGTCGTTGCTGACCTTCGCACACGACTGGATAAAGTCTTCAAACGTGGATTAGGTGCTCAAGAAAAGAAGCTAAAATCAAAGATCCACTTGGACGACGCGCTCCTCAGATGTTTCTCTACCTTGCCTCCCAAGTGTCGCGACGAAGAGCTCGAGGATCTTGTCTACTTCATCCTTGACATTTACCAACTCCATGGCACGGCAGTCGCTATATCTGAGGTCGATGTAGATCATGTCGTGGTCGACCTTCGCAACGCTCTCGAGGAGCACAGGGCGAAGACAAAAGCTCGAGTAGTACCTCAGAAGGATAGTCACACATTCCTGATCCTGGACAAGAACATACAAGGTTTACCCTGGGAATCTATCCCTATCCTTCGCGGCCGGAGCGTCAGTCGTATCCCAAGCCTTCAATTCCTGATCGACCGCCTTGACATGGTCAAATGGAAGCATCGCAACTCAACACCTGCAACAAATGTCAGCTCGCCCATAGACCGCGCGCATATCGACGCTTCGAATGCGTTTTACGTTCTCAATCCTAGCGGCGACCTTACAGCGACCGAGAAACGGTTCTCCGGATGGTTGAAGAGGATGGATGCTGTGGGCTGGGAAGGTTTAGTCGGCAAGGTACCCAGCGAACAACAGATGGTAGATGCCCTGTCCAGGAAAGACCTATTTATGTAAGTACCTTTGGTTGTTTTCCTCGACTAGATACTTACACTATCTTGTAGTTACTTTGGCCACGGCGGGGCGGAACAATATGTGCGGTCCCACAAAGTTCGACATCTCCCTCAGTGCGCCGCTACAATGCTTTGGGGATGTTCGTCTGGGCTCCTGAAGGAGATGGGCGAGTTCGACCGCATGGGGACTCCGTATAGCTACATGCTAGGAGGATGGTGAGCATACTTTTATACCCACCATTCATCACTTGCTCACCTTCGCATATGATGCCGACAGCCCAACATTGGTAGCAAATCTCTGGGACGTGACGGACCGGGACATCGACAAGTTCTCCCAAGCTGTATTCGACAAAATGGATCTGACACCAGAGAGCGTACACCGACAGGCACAAAACCCTCGACGTCGAGGTGGGACGTCCATCGTTGAAGCTGTTGCGCAATCCCGCGACGCCTGCAAATTGAAGTACCTTACGGGGGCATCACCCATAATCTACGGTATCCCTTTTTACTTGTGATATTCTATACTTACGAATGTCATGTCGAATGTGAATTATTCGGCTTCGCCTTATATCAGACAATGTTCCGTGCTCTCCCGTATATGTTGTTGCAGGTGATCCAATGTCATCCCCCGACCAGACTCCTTCCCGCCGCTTCTTCAAACACCGCCAATCCCCCCTCACCACCTAGTGCTCGAAGGGTTAGGTGGGAGGACGCTGGCAGTGCTCGAAGCGGCGGAAAGGAATCTGGATGTAACCGAGCCTGAGTTGATGCTTGTAGTCTGACTACACAAGGTTCACGTGTTCACGTGTTCACATGTTCAGCGCTTCAAGCTTCAAGTCTTGTTCATCTTCAAAGCCGTCATAAGTAGTCTTGTTACCCAGTAATACTCCTCCCCCGCCGGTCCGAAAATCTGAAGCTCTCCATGTCTCCCGTGACCTACTTGTTTCACTTTCGATTACCCGGACGTCAAGTGTATCGGGGCATCGAGATCATTAACACACCCATATCACCATGGGCCACAAGCCACGCGGAGACGAACAAAACGATGAATGACACCGTCAAAGCGATTTCCGACTCAAGGACGCGTCTGGTCGATTTCGGGGCGCTCAAGAATGCGGTGGAAGAGCATATGAAAGAAGGCTGCGTCTCGATGGAGTGGGTTGTAGAGGGTGGTGCCAATCAGGTCTTCCTTCTCGTCTCGTCTTTTCGGTTTACCTCTTTCTAACTGATGCCTTCAGATATATCTCGTCCAACTGGAAAGTGGACGAAATATTCTTGCGCGACTTTCCTTTTCCTACCCCTATGCAGCCAACTTTGGCGAGCAGTTTAAGATCCAGGAAGAATATGACCGCGAGCGGCTGCCAGCCCGTGCGCTCGGAGAGGTACGATAGATGACGGCAGAACATCCTGTGATTACTGTCATAACTGATACGGGCTTTAGGTAGCTGCTATCCTCTATGTCAAGCAAAACACGAATGTTCCCGTGGCTGCCATCTACGGGTACAATCTCAGCCCTAAGAACCCTGTCGGGACCACGTATATATTACAAGAACGCGTAAGCTACACGGTGGCGATCGTGCTATACCTGGCTTCTAACGATCTCCAAAGATAAAAGGCGATGTCCTGTCGCAACGCTGGTTTACCATGAGCTTCGAGCAACGTTCAAGAGCTGTTGCTTCGTTCACAGATCACCTGGGCCAGATTTTGTCTCTTAGGTTCTCGGCGTTTGGCTCGCTTGTCCTCGAAGACGGGGAAATCGTCGTCGGTCGTCAGATCCCTCACCTGGACACACTATCCCGCTACTATCCCGTAACGGATTCTGGGCCATGGCCAGCCGATCAGCCTTTGGCATTTCTAGAGGCACGAGCAATCAGAGAATATCTTTGGCTCAACAGTCATGGCGGCCATCAGCTCTTCACAACTCATCGTAATGAATCATACCCGTCGGAAGACCAAAGCAAGACGCTGCCGGCATTCATCGACTTCTCATACCGTATTTTTCGTCTGGTTCAGGATGCCCACACGCTGTACCCCCTTCCCAATCACTTGCACAGGCCGACTCTGATGCATGGTGATCTTCATTTCACCAATGTCTTGGTCTCCCAGGAGGACCCCGGTGTGGTCTCCGGTATCGTCGACTGGGAACATTCGTCCGTTGTTCCACTTTGGGTGGCTTATAATGTTCCAGAAATGATATTGGACACGCCCTACACTCCTGAGGAACGGAAAGCCGATAACGGCAAACTTCGCGCTGTGTTTTGGGAAAGTTTGTCCGCTGCTTGTCCGGACCTCGACTCCGTAATCCACCCCGGGGACAGCGCCATGGCCTCAAACTTTCAAGCCCTTCGCCTTTTGACGAGGTTCACGACCAGCGGAGTTGCGTTATTTTACTCATGTGACGGGATGACGCAGATGCTTTCTGATCTGCAACAATATACTCGGGAGAATGGGACGAACGCACAATGGGCGATTGACTACATCGACGAACTCATTGCTCTCTTTAACTGAGCTATTACGATAGTATTCACACCGCTGTCCCCTACTTTGCGCTCAGGTAGATTTTGTATCCTAGTTAAGGTTATGGCACTATTTTCCTCGATACACGTGTACTATAATGAATCGGAGGCTCACTGAGGGAATTATGCGCGCGTTCCAACGCTGTCAATACTGTCTATTCAATATTCACCGTTTACCATCAATACCAATGTGAGCGTGTTCGGGAACGAGTCGTTGCGGACACGTGATCACTGATCGCGACCATACCGACTGGACAAAACTCGATTTTGTTCTGCCTCCTCTCCGACTTTTTCCTCGATCTTTCCTTACATAACCGCCAAAGCGTGCATATCATCCACCTCACACATGAACGGACGAAATGGGCCAATGTGACCCCATAGAAGAGTCGGGATCCAGACTGACGCGTACAATTCGGATCTCCTCATCATGAAATCCGACGACCACGGTGTCACGGACTATCAAACTTCAAGCGCCCTGATTTCTCGCCTGGTATGTAAACCTCTAAGCTGTTAGAAAGGACCCATGCTCTGACGTGCTCACAGCTGCCCTCCCTCTGCTCCCCTACCACCGCTAAGAGCCTATCACAATGTTCGCGTATGGCCTCGTCGCGGTCTTCACAGTGCTTGCAACCACACTTTTCCGTCGTAGCAAGGCCGATTGTCTCCATGGGCCCGTCTTCATTGATGACGTGCCAACCACCCTCAAGCACGCGGCAGTGCAGAAACGCCCTCTATGGGAGGTCTTCGACGCCTTGGCGAAGCGATATGGTGAGTGCGTTGCTCGGGTTTTGGGCTCTTCAAGGCGAAGGCAGGTTATCTGATCATCCTGGGCTTGCCAGGATCAATATACTCTTTCCGCTTGAGAGGCAAACCTGTCGTAGGTAGGGTATATACTCTCAAACCAAAGCGGCTGTCACATATTGCTGATTCTACTCTTAGTGCTAAATTCGGCAATGCTCGGGCGGGATCTCCTGGAGAAAAAAGGAGACATTTATTCTGGTCGACCCCGTATGGTCATCGCGTACGTCTTTGCTTATTTGGTTTGTTCTAGACAGCGCTCAGTCGCGCACTTCCAGCCATGAAATTCTCTCTGGTGGTATGCGTGGCCTCAGCTCACCGTACAATAGTTTTTGGAAGAAATGGCGCAAGGTCCGGCTTTCTTTTTCTTCGGTTGTTTTACCCTGATAAAACGCCGTGATATAGATCCAATATATTGGTATGAGTGGACGAGCATGTCTGGCGTACCGTGAACATCAAACACTAGAAGCCGCGGTCCTCGTTCGCGATATATACAGAAACGCCGACGAGTATCGGAATATCATTTAACGGTGCGTCCCATCTTACTCCTTCACCTGAGATCGGGATGCTCGTCTTATACATTGGTATGCCACAACTCAGCTTTGCGGCTTCGATTGTTCTCTCCATTAGCTATGGTCGTCGGGTTATAAGCCTACAAGACAAGGCTGTCGTGTCCAACGTACATGCAATCGAAGGTGTTTAACCTAGAAGCTCTGAGTCCAGTCTGAATGGGTTCTGATCAAGAAGCACATTCTAGAGCTTCAACGGTACGCGTCTCTTGTCCTGTTAAGCTCGCGCTTCTTATAGGTGTTGAGTTTAGGGCAACGTATGTTATATCTGGCTACCCTAGGGCGGCATATCGTTGACCTTTAACTTACGCAGCACGCCAGGGAAATACCTGGTTGACGCCGTGAGTGTCGATTTAGCCTATCAGAAGCCTTCGAGTGCTGACGCTTTGGCAGTGGCCCATCCTTCTGTGGCTTCCGGTGAGGCAGAGATTACTTTTGCATGACAACATATTCTCAAACAACTACAGCGGCCCTTGCAATGGTTTCGTCGCGAGACCGATCGACAACGCGCTAGCGACAGCAAATTCTACATGTCTCTTGTTCAAGAAGTTCGCCAGCGTATGGATGCAGGAAGGCAGAAGGAGTGTCTGACATCCCGGGCTTTGAAGTCTGGGTATGAAGACCTTACTGACCTTGAACTTGCTTACTGCGTGGCGGCGCCGTTTGGAGGGGGTGTTGACACGGTACATATCCTCTCTCAACGCTTCGCTTAGTACATGGATTGTGACGCCTTTCAGACCTCCTCCAGTATTGAATATGCCATTCGTGCGTAGCTTCCCCGGTTCTTGTCGAATGCAAACCAATCGTTCATTTTACCACAGTCTCCGCGATGCTATTTCCTTTGCAAGCGCAGAAGGCACAGGCCGAATTGGATAGAATTGTTGGAAGGGACAGGTTACCCACGTTTGAAGACCAGGCTGCCCTCCCGTACGTGGGCGCATACATCAAGGAGCTTGAACGTTGGCGTCCGATCGTGCCACTAGCAGTTCCGCATGCTGTTACCCGCGACGACAATTTTGAAGGCAACTGGATCCCCAAGGGCACAACGGTGTACGCCAATATATAGCACGTCAATCCCGTCCATCGACATGGATACCGAATGTACTGACCGTTCCTCCAGTACCATGATGCAGGACCCGGAACTGTTTTCCGACCCGGTGGAATTTCGCCCTGAGCGTTTCCTTCCGCGCGAAGATGGGACGCTAGACGCACGATTCCGTGACTTCACGCTCCCGTTCGGGTTTGGACGACGTCAATGTCCAGGTATGCATGTGGCGTCACAATCGCTCTACATTCTCGTCGCCCGGTACGACCTCAGCTCACATCTTCGCGTATACCTCCTAATCCTAGACTCTGTTTTCAGACTCCTTTGGTCATTTGACGTTGTTCCGGCACCCAGCTCACCAATGCCCAATCCCGACGCAAACATCAACCACGGCCTCGTTAGAGGGCCTGCACCATTCCGATTTGTGTTGCATCCTCGAAGCCCTGATGCGCTCAAGAACCTCGAGCTGGAAGCAGCAGAAGCAGACATTCGGTTGAAGGAGTGGGACTGATATTTACTGTAATCACGACGACTGCCTTGAGAGTCGAGTTTGCTGTTTTCAATGTAACTGTAGCGTCTTATCGTTGCCACCTTACCTTTGCATTGGAGGGACTCCTCGTAAAGTCCTGATTGATCCTCAGTCTTCTGCCTTTGTCTTTCGATGCGACATGGATTAGTTCATAGCGATGAGAGGACTTAGTTTGCACGTTACGATCTGCCATTGGGCTTGCAAAACAAAATGATACAAGAGTAGCGATACATATTGGAAGACAGCAGGGAGAACAGACCATGGGAAAGATTGTCCTTGACGAAGGGCAAGGTGAATGATTACACAATTACAACTCGGTCTCCACATACTCCACCCACTCTCCTGGCCAGTTCGCTTCAAGCAAATCCTTCTGTCTCTGCATGTCGGCTTCCTCCGCATTGACCTTCTCAAATCTAGCCAGAGCTTCTGCCATCACCAATTGACCCGCTTTCTTCAAGTCCATACCCGCGTTGAACCTCTTCATCGTCTCCGCTTCTAGCGATTCTGAAGGGAAAAGCTGGAAGAAGTGTTGTGTTTGCTCGAATGGAAGATCCCATGGCGAAGGCTGCCGATCTTCGCGACCTTCTGGTTCTGATAATAACAAAAACATCTGAATAAAAGTGCGTAATCGAACAGCGGCGACAACACCTACCCGAGGGCGGTTCAACCCGCCTGCTAGTCATGACTGCGTTACGCGTTCGAGTCCTCGCACGCATCAGCATCTGACTAAGTGACAGATATACCGACAATGCGTCAGCCTTGATTGTCTCGATGACGGCTTGGGGATCCACATGCTCAGAAGTTGGAAGCGCACTTGCGAGACATGTCTGCACCCACTCTACAGAGTACATGCGACTGAGGTAGCGTCCACCATGCGGGGAAGGGCAGAGGCTTTCTAAACCCACGAGAAGGGGTGTGCCTCCGGGAAGAGCAGGAAGAACATTAGGTCTAATGCGCTTGTTCTGTTCACGCGCATCGGCATCCTGTTTGTTCCAGCTGGCCTGACGTCGTGCAGCTCGCTCTGCAGCGAACGCTTGCGAGAGCCATTCGAGCGTGGCATCGTGATCCCAAGTTCGGGGGTCTTCGGGGTGGTAAGGGGCCGGTTGTCGACGCGGCGGCATGATTCTGAACGGCGCGGCGTAGGATAGAGTGTTCATACTATGAGATGCGTCTTGAATGTGTGGAGAGACATGCGCAATAACCAGGGTCTTCGTGAGACGTGTGCTCTCTATATCGAAAATGGGCTACAGTGTGTTGACTGTGAGCTATGACTGGGCAACGGTGATATAAAGTAAGTATTACCTTCAGAATCCATGTCAACCGCGTCGTGCGATACGGGATATGCACGAATCCACCTTCCGACTCGGCACGAGCCCGAGCGCGGACACACTCCTTCAGCGCCAGCAAGCTCTTATTGTTCTCCTTAGATTCGTCCATGAGTTGCTTTGTATGAGCCTTCCTGTCCTCATACCGCTCAGAACCAGCTAGACTAGGATCATGCAGCCGAAGTATTAGTACTTATAGACGACGAAAAATAGAAAAACTAGGCCTACGCACTCAACCAAGATAAACTCTCCCCTATCCATGGCTGGTACTGTCTTGTTTCTGACGTAGATGGTCATTATGGCATGAGAGCGGGACGAGGTGGCATTCCGAGCAGTTGTGGACGTTCGACGATAGGCAAGACAGCGAGAGATAATGGCTTGTAGTTCTTCCTCCGTTGCAACGACTGTCACCGTAGCATTACAGGAGACGGAGCCGAGCTTTGCAATCGCATTGAGCACATAAGCTCGATCTTCGATCTCTGAAAAAGACGAACCTTGTCTTCGGAGACAGCAAGGGAGTGTTGGTGATCGAAATCTGCATCGGCGGCGGCGAGGTCGTAGACAGACTTGCCCATTATTTCGACGAATGAAACCGATACTTCATATTCGATGGTAACGTTTCCTGCGTGGGTAACTGCGTTAGAAGTCGGTGATTGCATACTCACGAGACACGAACGTACTCGACACCTGCTGGAACAAATCTGAAACAAGCATTTGTTGGACACTCGTCATAGAATGCGTCTTGCCAGTGCCAGTCTGACCATATGCAAGAACACATGCCACTCCCCCACCAAGAACCAGAGACACCATCTGCTTGCCCGTGAATAATCGGTTAACACAGAGAAAGCTAAGCATACGTCGTGAGTCAGGACTGTTCTCCTGTAGAGGTCCTCGTTGGATGCTGATGGTCCAAACGCCACGTCGGAGTCGAAGGCTTTATGACTGATCGTAAGGCCGTTCCACTGGGAGAGACGAAAATCTCATCAGTTTTGTCGCATCAGTGAGAGTGTATTTCGCACCTTCTGAACTGGCGTATGAATCACCGTACGTCCAGGTTCAGTCTGAGCTACGGATATTCCCTCGCAGAAAAGGGGTTTCGCAGCATCAGTATATACGGTGTTTGTGTTGTCATCGGAAGGATCTGAAAATTTGACAGCGTCGATGGGGAGTATAGGGCGTATACGAAATGCAACCATGATGTCCTTGCTCTCTCTCGCCGACTTTCGGCAGTCAATACCGGTGGTTGATGTGGCAGGGTGGCCGCTTATCGTTTGTGGCGGCAATGCTTTCCGCCATGCACCAACCAGTTCGCGTAAATGAGGAATGGAGGAAGTGACTTTTTCAGAGGTCAGTGACATAGTGGTGACTTGAGCAAGAGAAGACGAGGTGAGAGCCCGGTGTTCAGCGCTTCAGCGCGAGAGTTTCTGCCCTGAACTCTGGGTCAGACTTGATGCGATTTCGCGTGAGACGAGACGTGGGGAGGTCTGACTCGAATGTGAACGCTCTGAGATAGCTGTGGGATAAAGTGGTCGGTTAGAAGGTTTCACTCCTCAACAGAGCTTAGCACCGCCGACTGGAAAGAAGCGATGTCGGCCTTGGCAAGGTAAAAAAATGAGGAGATTATCCGTATCGATGGAGGGGAAGATTTTGTTTCTGCGTGTCCTTGCACGTCTGGGAGGAACCGTCCTTGTAAGTTAAAGAGACGATAGACCTCAGGAGGAATTCGAAGTTGTACGTTTACACGTAGTTTCAAATTTTCATGTAGTAGTAGTGTTCCTCAGAGCCTCGGCGTGACCGCGGTCCGGCGGAACGGCGCCGGCGCCGACGCCGCGCGCCTTGCTCCCGCTTTTCGAATTCGTTCCAACCGAGACTCGACTTCAAGCTTCAAGCCTCTTTGGCAGGAGACTGAGTACTGAGTATTTCATACCTCGAAAGCTCGAGCCTCAAGCTTCCGTTGCTCCTTCAAATCTCCAGCAACAAGCAGCCGGGAACGTAGTACCGGGAATAACATTTTTCTGCCGTTATCTGCAAATAAGTATCCTCTCTCACTGGCAGTGTCATTGGAATGTTACGCTGTTCGATTTGCACAACTAGTACTGACTAGTACCCCTCAGGAAGCCCGTACCCCGACTCGGAGCCTCCCACCAGGGCGGCATCTGATTTCAGTGACAGACCGTTCGTGCGGGCCCACGGAACATCGTCTAGTATCGGCTGCCTCTCTCATGGGACTCGAATTGTGTGCAAAGGTTCCCAGGCCTGGGTTTACGCCCCGTGAACCGGGTGATGGTTTGTGATGGTTTCTGGGGTATTTCTGCAGCGCGTGGAAACTTGAAGCTTGAAGCTTAAGTGTCCTAAGTATATATCCAGATTTCACGGTGCGTCCAAGCCTATCTGATGACTTCATACGACAACCGGTTTACTGTAGTGCGCATTGTAGGAATCTCAGTCATGGCGGCATGTCTCTGTCTCATGCCGCCAAGCTTGCTTCTTTTTGGGCTGTGTGCTACATCACACCCTTTTCTTTTGTTCCAACCCCGAATGATCTTCTGCGATGGTGAAGAAGCAGCGGTGAATGAAAAAAGGGCAGCATGAGTCCAATCCAACAATCCAAGTACACCAGCGCTCGTTCCGCTAAGTCAACATCGGTCCCCGTGCTTGGAGTTCGATGCGCAATTTTCTTATCGCTTTATTCTGTGGGTTCGACAAAAAATCTAGGTTTTCGGTCCACGAACAGCACGCGCCGTTGGAAATTGACAGGTATAAAGGTCATGGAGGACTACGGTCATCCAGCAGCTCTTCATCCACTTCGTCTTCTACTCACCTTGCATCACCGCGTACAGCGTCGTGCACCAACCCATCCTTCGCCCTGCAAACTTCGACGTCTACACACCACCATATACGCTCGATATGGCTGTCTTTTCTATGAGTCTTTCATCCTGCGACGTTCCCCGTAAGACGCCACAGATGGTCGTTCACAGGTTGATTTCATGTGTTGACTTACACCTCCTGTAGTCAACTTCACCAAATGTACAAACTCCGGCTGCCAATACAACAACACTTACAAGAGGGCTGGTTACTCATCAGGAAAAACCTCCCTTACTAAAAATCTACTAATTAGAGGGGGACCTTCCTAATTCCCTGTTCCCGCTGCCAACCTGCAAGGCACTACGTCAACGTAGGTCCCTGTCACCCTTCTGGCCTCAACTATGTATTTGAAGTGCAAATATGAGGTCAATGTCGACGACGGTGCATCGAAATGTGTACGGGGTTTTGTGAGAATAGAGCCCGTTAGTTCACTTTAGGAAGGTCCCCCTCTAACTAGCGCTAATTTGCTGGATTTGTTGATTTTAGTAAGGGAGGTTTTTCCTGATGCTCATGCGGAGACCCAAGGTGTTGGGGACTTGTCAATAGCCAGCCGTCGGGAACCGGCACCTCTACCTCGACCGCACAAGATAACAGCCAAGGTGTCTACGCTGGTCAAGGTCAAGGTCAAGGTCAAGGACAGGGCCGAGGCAACTAATAAATATCATGTTCGCCGTCGTCCATAACCCCTTGGTATTTTCCTAGACTCACTTTTGGCCAGGTCGAAGACCCTGCCATGCTTCGAGACTCATGAATGCTCAGCAGTCCTCTGATTATATTCCCAGTCTACAAATGTACAGTACAATGTAAACCAGCGTGTTGGCTATGTCTATCGTTTGCCTTTTCATTGTGGGTGTGCAAAAGAGGAGAGGTTGAACGTCACTGGTAGTGGACGGGACAAACGTCAAATTTCAATATGCGTCTGAAGAAGATACATAAGTATACAGAACCAACGACAATGTGACACTTTATCGTCCTGATTACGACGTACTAGACACCGCGACAACGCCGGTCACGCAAAGAGGGTCATAAGGTCACTCAGCACACCTATTGCCCACTTCCCCTCCGCACCGGTATTCTGCGTGTATGCGCGCAACGACGAGAGTTCATTATACATCACCCCGCGCGCGTAGAATAACGCCGCGCCATTCAAGACGAGATTCAGGAGTTTTAGATGCGCGTTTGCGTTGTCGACTGTCATCCTATCCGCCTGAGGGTGGACGATAGTCCCAAGGTCTGGGAAGGCAGCTATTAGGGCGCCGCCAAACCTGACTTGTACTTTGTGATTTTCCACGCGTTGCTCGTCGGTAAAGCCCTCGTGGTGCTGTAACCCCTCAGGCAATTGGGACAATACCCAGAGCGGTACCACCCTAGAGAACTCCCAGTCAACGACACCAGATATGGTGGCATGATTCTCCGCCGATACGATGATGTTGTTCATGTGTAGGTCGCCATGCATCAAGGCTGGCCTGTAGAGGTGGGGGGGAAGGGGATAAACTGCATGCGCACGGTGAATAAGTTCTATGAGGCGGTTGAAAAGCTCCGTGAAGGCCGGAAGGGTTTTCGAGCGATCTTCCGCTACGAACATTTCTGAGCGTAGAGTTTCAAAAAGCCTCTTCCCATCGGGAGATTCCAGCCAAAGCTTTTCCCGCGTGGCCATCGATAGCATGAATGCGTAGGGCTGGTCTACTGGCCATGGTCCTGCATCAGGAAGAGGGAAATCGCGGGAAAGCGATTCAGACGGATGGACTTGGGGACCAACGACGATGTCGAGCTGTTTCATGGCTAGAGAACCAAAGGAGGAGAATGGGAGAGAAGCGAGTGTTCCTATGCAACGTGCCCAGGACGCCGCTGCCGCTGCTCTTTGGTCAGGCGCCATCTCGAACCAAACTCTTGCAAGGACTTCGCCCGGAACCTATCGAGCAAAAAGTGTGGGTAAGAAACACGGTTCAGACGGTCGATAACATACCAGTTCTTGGAGCATATATGCTGTCCCTACGGGGTTTGATACATTGTTATCATATGCATACACCTGCGCAACGGGCACATTTGTTTCATGTTTGACATGACGGAGGGTTGCAACCTGATAATTGTAAACATAGAGCATAGTGTGCAGAGGTTGTGCTAACGCACCTCGCTGTGAAGGCGAGCCGGAACTCGCTCACGATCATGTTCATCCTGATGCGCAAAATCCACTCCCATGTTCATCGTATAAGAGTACCAGAACGTCAGTCTTGCGATGATCTGTTTGCCATTCCCCAGAGTGACCAAGTATATCTAGTAGTATGCGACATCAAGGTCAGCTCGTAATGCTCATGATAAGTGTCTGGCACTCGCCTGACTCGCGCCACCGTCAATATACCATTCGATCAAGAGGCATTGCTGAGCCATATTCAATTCTACGGCATCTTTCAACGCGCGGAAATCGACCAGCCTCGTCCGTTCCTCCATGAGCTTCAAGTCCTCCTGTGTTTTAAGGAGGGCATATTCTGCATGTGGTGCGAGCCACGGGGTAGCGGGGGTATCCAGCAGTTCGAAATCCTGCGCATTCACGAGAGAGGCCTTCAGAGGGTGAAAAAGACGCATGACGATTGAATGTTGACGTGGGGGGGGGGGATGCGCGGTTAACGGTTGGTTTACCTCTACAAGTTACAACCAGTGTGCGGTGCCACTGTGGCCCTCGCGATCGACTAGTCTCTCGTAGCCAGACTTAAAACAGAAGACAATCGTACGATCGACCAGCAAAACGCCGACGCCGAACGATCATGTGACCGGTCGAGAATCGAACGTACTCAGCCGCTCTCCCTTCCTTCTGTTCCACACGATGCCCGATAAAATGCGCCTGTTCAATCTGTTCCTGCATTCTGGCTCCCAAATGGAAGGTATCCAGCTCGCCACGACGCCAGTATCGTCCTGGGCCACACACCACGCAGACTGGGTGGAACACACACTAGAAGATCTTCGAAAGATAATGAAACGGCGGACACTCTTGGTAAACTTTGTGGCCCTGAAGGAGGTCGTGGAGTCGCACTTTGGACTTGTATGCCGATCGATGGACTGGGTCGCAGAAGGAGGTGCCAGTCAGGTAAGTACTTGGTCAACTATCATGCACCATACACTGCGGCCTGCCTTCACAGTGACTGACACGTTCATCAAATATAGTTATACTTAACAACCTTGAAAGATGGACGCCAAGTGCTTACAAGGTTGACGTTTCCCTTTCCCTACGCAGAAAACATGGGCCCGAAATTTGCATACCAGGAAGAATACGATCGAGCTCGGCTACCAGATCGTCTTACCACCGAAGTAAAATGGCTATTGACTCTGTATCGCGTTGTTTCTTATTATACCATTTTTGTCGTAGATTGCGACGATTCGTTTTGTTCGGCGTAATACTCGGATCCCTGTCGCCGAAGTTTATACCTTTGACGCCAGCCTGCCCAACCCAGTCGGGACTGTGTACATGGTACAGGAACTGGTGGGTACCATTGCCGTCGAATAGGCATTATAACGCTCACACGAATCACGAAGATGCCTGGCAATGTTCTCTCTACTCGCTGGCGTGAAATGACTATAGATCAGCAGTCGGAAGCTGTAGTCTCACTCGTCCGTCACATTGGCGACCTTCTCGCTCTCCCATTCACGCGTTTCGGTTCACTTGTGTCGCGCGGATCGGAAACTGTTGTCGGACCCCAGCAGCTGCCCTGCCGCGCGATAGCTCGCAATCATCCTCTACCCGACGTTGGCCCTTGGCCTGCAGAGGAACCCTATGCCTTCATGCTGTCTCTAGCCATTCGAGAGAAGCTCTGGCTTGAAAGTTCCGCAGGCCCGGAGCTCTTCCGGACCATCCGATCAGAGTCTTTTCCTCTAGAAGATCAAGAGAAAACCCTACCTGCCTTCATTGAATGCTTGCAGGTAGTGGTCGACCTCGTTCGGAACATTCATACCATATACCCCCTTCCTTCTCAAGTTCACAGGCCTTCCCTGATGCACGGTGATCTGCATTTCAGCAATGTTTTGGTCTCGCGCGAAAACCCCGGCGTGATAACGGCCATCGTCGACTGGGATTTTTCCTCGGTCATGCCCCTTTGGGCTACCTACTCCATTCCTGGCATGCTTCGCGATCTTCCTACCCTCCCTTCCCAGCGTAGGGAGAATAATTCGCGTTTGAGAGAGGTTTTCCGGTTGGCGATGATTGAGGCATGCCCGGACCTCAAAGTCCTTATTTCCCCTGCAGACTCCATGACCGCGGACAGTTACAATGCGCACTGCATCCTAATGGGATTTTTGGACGAAGGTTGCGCGCTTCATTATTCGCGGGAGGTCATGCAATCGGAATTGTCGAGTTTATTGTCTTGTACATCGAGAACGACGCCCGAAGGAAAGCGGGCTGCCGAGCTTATCGAAGCAATGATGGCGCATTGTACGTGACTGTAGCACCATCCATGTCTCAAGTCGTTGTACATATTGTTGCTCTTTTGTTGCTCCTTTATTGAACGATCAGACACCACATTTCTCCAGAACGAGAGGACCCAGTACTCAGGTCACTGGTCAGAGACCGCTGCATGACATTTTTTTGTGAAAAAAATGCACGTGATACATATTACCGTGGCACTGGCGTCAGATTGGACAATGGACATTGCAGGTTGATTCCATCGTATAGTAGGAGACTGTCATCGGCCATCGTTTCCACGACACTTGCTATGCGCTTATTTCACTCCCGCCTCCAAACAACGACAAGACTTCGAGATATACAAATACTCGACAAGCCAATATCGTCTTGGGCCACACGCCATGCAGAATTATTTGAAAATATGAATGATGACCTCAAGGCGATCTCCGACTCACGAACCTGCCTAGTCAACTTCGAAGAGTTGAGAGATGCGGTGGAAAAGTGCATGCAGGAGGACTGCATCTCCGTAGAATGGGTGGCAGAGGGCGGTGCTAACCAGGTCTTCTTCTTTACGTCTATCCCTTCGCATCTCACTAATGAAAGTTTCCTCTTCTTACAGATATACTCTATAGGACTCGCAAGTGGCCGTGATATACTTGCACGCCTTTCATTTTGCTATCCGTATGGGACGAACCTAGGGGTTTCGTTCAAGCATCAAGAAGAATATGACCGCGAGCGACTCTCGGCCCGTGCCCTTGTGGAAGTGCGTTGTACAACCAGTCTATGTACATTATTTCAGTCACTGACAGTTCAAATACAGATAGCCACAATTCGCTTTATCAAGAATAACACCAATGTGCCCGTAGCTGAGATCTACGGATACGACGTCAGCGCGTACAACCCCGTTGGGACGACGTACACGTTGCAGGAACGTGTGAGTTGTGAAGCGTCGAAATCTCCTTATCTTTCTTAACAATTTCCGTTCATAGATACAATGGCGATGTCATGTCGGAACGATGGTTCACCATGACCTTAGAGCAGCAATCAAGGGCCATCACCTCCTTCAGCTACTCATCTCGGCCAGATTCCTATCGCTGTCTTTCGACTCGTTTGGGTCTCTCGTTCATCGCTGGCACAGAAACGGTTGTCGGTTGCCAGCCCCCTCCTCTGGAAACCCTATCCCGCTACTATCCCGCGACAGAATCGGGACCCTGGCCCACCGACCGACCTCTGGCATTCATAGAGGCACAGGCAATCCGGGAATATCTGTGGTTGAGCAGCAGCTCCGGCCTGTCAGCTTTTTGCTTCTTGGCGTAGCAAGATGTACCCTTCCGAAGACCAGAGCAAGTCGTTACCAGCTTTTATCGAATTTTCCTATCGTCTTATTCAGCTCGTCCGGAACGCATACATATCGTATCCTCTCCCCGACCGGCTACATAAACCAACTCTGATGCACGGCGACCTCCATCTCAGCAACGTTCTTGTTTCCGAGGATGACCCTGGTGTCATCTCCGGTATTGTCGACTGGGATTTCTCCCGCATTGTCCCTCTTTGGGCTGCGTATGATGTCCCAGGGCATGATCACAGACTCGCCATTCATCTCCGAAGAAAGGAGGTCCGACAACACCAAACTGCGTCATGTATTTTGGGAAACTCTGGCGGCTGCTTGCCCCGATCTTGAGCCTGTCATTCATCCGCAGGACAATGTCGTTGCCTGGAACTCCCAGTGCTTACGCATTTTGAAGTACCTGGCGACAGAGGGTGTTGCGTTATTCTCCTCGTGCGTCGAGGTAAAGGCAGAGCTTTCGAGTTTGCAGGAGTACTCTCGAGTAACCGGGCCAGATGCGCAATGGGCTATCGATTACATTTCCGAGATGATTTCTCTCTTCCCTTGATTATTTATTATATCATTGTCATCATGCCCTGCTTTGTATCCATCTTGCTTTCAACTTGCCCAAAACTGGCATTGTGGATCGTTACCTCTGCAGTGGTAGTCTTTCCGTTCTCCAAGCGACATCCACAAGTAAGCGGTGCACGCGAAGCAATGACGAGCGGTCGCGCGCATTGAACGTGAACATTGAACGACCGTGTAAACGGTGTAGTTAACCAGCCGCGGCGCCCCAACTCATGCACTCATGCCCAGTGCCCACAAGGTGTTCGATCTTCTCCGATGTATGGTTCACGGACCTGACCGGACGTGCGAATGGGACAACAACAATAATCAAGAGAACATCAAAGAGCACTGGGAGGCACAGATGTACAAGGATACGTAGTATATATAGTGGTGACAAACCTACAGGAAGATGTGAATCGGAGCCAAAAGAGAGGTCAAAGATCTACCCCGCAGGACACCCAACGCGCACTGCTACTCGTCAGTGCTATTCGCATGTCCATGTGCTGTCGGGTTTTGTGTTTGTAATTAACTCTGCCCCCTCGTCGAGCGGGTGGTGAGGTGAGTATGGTGGCTGTAAACGAGCGAGGCATTCTGAGGGAATGCGTTGCGTGCAGAGGCGGGTTGGGTATAGCAGTGGGAAAGATTCGAGGACAAAGGTCTGGACGTGGAAGGATAATTGGGAGACCATGAGTTGGAGGTGGGGCTATTTATCGGTGTCGGTAAACAAAACCTGATACCTATAGTGGAAAATGCGACGTACGAATTGAGTTTGAAGACGGAGATATACTCATGGAGATGACCAGGCTTTTCAGAGACCCACCTCTCGCTAAGAAGTTTGGTCAGAAATGGGGTGTAGGCAAGAGATGCCTAGAGTACGTACAGAGCTGGAAGTCGGACATCCGCACTGGCATGATGCATCGGATCTGGAGCCTTTTCATGGTGATGTTCTGAAAGTGAGGTATTGTTCTTCGCGTTGCCCTTCGCCTTTCCCCTTGTCGAGCGTTCTGGCGTGGCATTTGACTGATTGATTGTGTTCAGATCCTGTGTTTCCGCAACCATAACACTGTGGGTGCGCTTTCCCCCTCTTCCAACAGGGACACGGGCCTGTTCGTGGGGGCCTGGAGGAGCAGGCGGACTCGTTGTCGCTTCTTGCCGTTGGATGTTTAATCTACGTTGTAGGTGAATACCGGATCTCAAGATCAATAGAGTATACGCACTCGATGCTCTCGCACAACTCATCTAACTTCGACTGGGATATAGCGCCACCGCTTTCACGCAGGCGTCCACTAAATTCAACGGATGACGTTAGTACTGGAGCAGGAGAGCCGCTGATGCGAGGTAGTCACCTTGGCTCGTACAGTATCGCGTCGAAACCTCGAAGTGTGAGGAGAAGGACGTCGGGGCCAGAAAAAGTATGGCCAGTACCGACCAACGTCAAGGCGTTGCATTTCGTTCATACTCCTCATGAGACGTGCTGCTCCGAATGCGAGCGTCGAATTCCCTGCCCCGAATGTTAGCTCTGCGTTAAATTTACTAGTCGAGGTAAAAAGAATGCTCACATATGTCGAACGCCGAGAAGGAGCCAAAAAAGTTCGCGCACAAAGGTTGTTTCAGCCATGAGAAATCAGTGCGACGAGAGCGCGAAGGAGGGGGGAAAGGGGGACCAAGACGAGATGACAATAAGACGAGAGGGAAGGTGAAGGGTATGAATAAGGGGGGTGATGGAGTATAGGTAGGGACTGGGCAGGCTGGGAATTGGCAGACAAGCCGCGTTATTATATACCAAGGAAACGGCGACGAGCAATGGTGGATGGGCCATCTAGTAAACCCGTTGCTTTGCTTTGGAAAATGATCGGAGCGGTCGGGATATGAAGCTCGGGAGGCGGCCATTGTTCCTCCAATTGTGGCACACGCGTGAGATCATGATCGGGAACTACACGGTTGGAGCGAAAGACATTTAGAGTCTCTAGACGATGTCAGCAGAGCAAGCAGAGAGAAAACGTGCGACCTACCTAGCATTGCTTGTCGCTCAGATCACCAGGATTCGGTTTCCGATACACGAGTCAGTGAGTGGCACAATAGTACTTGACGACAATGGATCGCCTCCAAGGTCAAAAACTGCTATTGTTTGAGCGTCCTCGTGGTTTTGGATCAAGGGGCATCCCGATCATATTCGAGCCACGCCGACGCTTGCCGACGTAGTGGGGACACGACCCACTCAAGGGTAAAGATTGTAGGGAATGGCACAAGCTCTGGGGCGGGCGCACTGTCGATCGGCGTACTTGGTGAGTGTTGGATTATCGACATGTCTAAAAGATAATCAAGGAAGGCTCAAGCCGGGCTCAGGACAAAGAAGGATGACACTCACGTTGTGATCCAATTTGGAACATATCAGCCCGCCGGTCCCTCCTGCGTTCAATGATGTACAGCTGACCGCCATCGCCATCGTCGAGAAACTTGGAGTGAGTCTATGCGGTCCAAATGCCAGTGCAAGGCATCCAGAGCTTGCGTTTTGCATAATCCCTGTGTCGACGATGGATATTACCGTGCTATAAACCGCTTGTCGGTGATCGGGTGCACGCAATTGTCACTTTAGTCTGGTTGGCTTCGGTCCTATCGCATCTCTAGCTCGTTTCGAAGGCGGATAGAAGGAGGGGAAAACAAAGGGAAAGTCTCAATGTCGTTTCGATGTGCGGACAATGGTGTCGAGTTGGAAGAAGACGCGGAAGATGCCGATGACTTTCAATGTCGCGGTTATTGGAGGATTTGGATCGACGCTCTGTCTACCGGGCCTAAGGCACACGGAGAGTGGGCATTTCAGATGGTCAAAAGTGAAGATGCTATACATATATACATGAAGAAATTCTGATCCTCGGGAGAAACATACGTAAGCTAAGGTGGCTAGATTCCGGGACGCGTTCGGAGACTAACTCCTGGACTCTAGAGCTTCCGGTGCTGGGAGCCTAGTGAGAAGGAATCATACACCCGAGTTCAACGTTCACCTCAGACCTTCTCGTATGTTCATTGTGCCCCTAACCGTCCTTTATACACGGCCATTTGTTAACATTATAACGGAGCCGACAAGGATATAAACGCACGCTAGCGACTCATGCAACGTCTGCAAACTCTTGTCAATCTTCGCCTGGTCCTCTGCGTTTATAGGTACACGTGCCTGGCCACTGGTGAAGATCGAGTGGATGAACTTTTGGAGTGTTGATCCCGGTGGCTGTTGAAGGCATTCTCAGGTAAGAAATGAAACTTGGCGTGTTCGATAGCGCGAGGAAAGGCGAGAGAGTTGAGAGAACTGAGAGATCGAGACCCGGCTTCTTAGACTGTCAGCACTCGTTTCGAACTAGGAAAGGTCGTCGTTTCTCTTGACGATGTATGGAGAGGGTGGGCGGAAATTCGACTCCGTTTTGGAAGCGTGAGCGACGTTGAGTAACGGCGACAGGAGACGACGCGCTTGTACACCATAGATTTCTTCAAATAGTCGTGTAGCTTAGTCGATCAGGTCGCAGAGGTGTTTACGTACACGAAGGTTCTAAGGCTTTATGAGGCTTATATCAAGCTGATCCTAAATCGAATGGACGAACCTCGTCGTCGCTCAAAGAGCGTAGGAGTCCCTCCATACAAGAGCGCTTTGCTGCGCGGCACAAGCTCCCGAGTTCATAGGGTTGGAGGAAAATCGACAATCGGCTGGTATTTTGGGCATGGGATCCAAAGTCTCCGCGGAGTGGCCAGTGCATCAAAACCCAGTCATCGGCTGAGATGACGGCGACAAGTTCCAGTAGATAAAGCCCCCGCGGAAGAGAGAATCTTGAGAGTCGAGGAGTATTCCCCAAAGACGGAGAGCAGAGGATGGGGCTAAAGCCTAAAGGTAGGATTGGAACTTGGAAGGAGAGACTCATCTGACGAGCGAGCGGCAATGATTGGACACCGGCAAATGCCGATCCCGATCCGGCAAAGATGCCAAAGTCCATAAAATTCATCTGCAAATTTATATCCGGGAACCACGGCTTGGAGCTACAATGATCACGCAGTATCACGCGGCGTCTGTGAGCTTGCAGGATGTCTTGACACACACTGCCGTTGCCCATTCTTTCTCTGCTGACCGACCCTTCCTCGTCGGACCATGACCATTCAAACGCATGGTATAGAAGGAACTATGAAAACTTTTCTGGCGATGGGAACATGGAAGGAAGCCTTGGCGCTTTCACCCATAACTTCTGTTCACATCCCCGTGAAGCAACTTGCTCGGTCACTCCGACTCGCATCGTTCTGCACTCATTCGTCTGCTAAATATCTCAGATTCTCAACCTTAATCAATGCCTATATAGCCTGTTCAAACTTCCAGGCGATCCTACCACGGAATAACAGTGGATAACTATCCAGATATCCAACATCAACGTTTGCCGCCGGGTGGCCCCTCACCAAAGTCCGAGAACCCTCCCATGACTTTCGCCTGTGCATGGCACCACTATCTAGCTTTCAGGTCTGTGTTTAACTTACGGTCACTGTAGTCACGATAACCTACACAGACGCATGGACAGGTCAGAGACGAACTTTCTAGAGGCGGCACCCCCTCTTTGCCGAACCCGTCACGATCACCCGACAAGTTTCCACCTTCCCGTTTCCTCCTATCCGGCTGCAGCATCGGCAGGGTATACTGCTTTCGAACGCCTCGCTGTTGCGTCGTGTTGTGGAAGACGCATTTTTATCCGCGGGCGCGGGCTCGGACGCCCTCGGGGAAAGTCATCCTGCCTACTTACGCCTTCCCTACGCCTTCCCGCGCAACATACTGTACGTCCCATGATGACAGCCCTCGCCCCTTTTGTATCGCCTCCACCCTGTAGAACACTCCCGATGCAGCCTGCTGACATACATCCCGTGCGCCCTTTGTCAGTGTTCGCAGTTCTCCCGGTCAGCGCGCACGCGCCTTGACTCTCAGATCGCAGGCCGTTCCCAGCGTCTAATACTTATCGTGTCCGAGGTCAGTGTGGCTCTTACCTTGAGCTTGATGGCTGCTGACGATGTTGGCGTGGCAGCCGCGGTCGTTGGAAAGTGGCCAAGACGGTAGTCATGGACACTAGTGCACTTAGTGCGTGAGGTCAGTGATACGTTCTCTGCTCTTCCTCGGTTTCGAGGATGGTCACGACGGCGATGGCATTATGTGCGCGGATTCCTCGTGGCCTTGGCCTCCCTTTTCATTTCGGGCGGGCTGGTTTGTTTGCGACCTGGCGTGGGTTTGGCTCAGGCTTCAGCCTCCCCCGGCGCCGTGAGGATCGCCGCATTCCTACTCATACTGTAATCATTCTAGAACGCCAGCACAAACTCAGGCTCAAAGTTCAACGTTCAACGTTCAAGTGCCTACTTATTCCCGTCCCTTCCACATGTCGCGACACCGTTTGTTTCTGTTGTTTTCTCGCTCGATCCGTCATTCCAATCCATCTCTCACCATCTTCCATCTCTCCCTACGTCACCGCGTTCCCATCCAGTCGCACGACGCCCGCGGGGCGCAGGGAACTTGGCAAGTGATCTTGTGCTTGGGTAAGTATGTTCGCTCTGATGCGATAAGCTGTTCACGGGTTCTGACTGGACATGGCAAAGTCAGTCCGCTGATTCAATTGCGGCAGCGCAGTGTACGATCTCTGCCCACCATGAAGATCTGAGTCTCGTGCTCCTCCTCGTCATCTCTGTGAGTTTGGCGAGGACGGGATTCCGAATTGAGGAGGTGGGGTACGCTCTTGCACTCGTGATCATACTCAGAGGAGGTTCGGGGGCGATACGATGGCGACCCGGGGGTTGTCGGACGGGACGAAGGAGCTAAGTTACATCTTTTGGACTGAGACACCGAGGCGATGGCGTTGTGCTCGTCGACGCCGAGAGAGTCTCGAGACCACGGCTTGGCTTTGGTGGACCTATCCCAACCGCCCATTGTTGATACAATTTCATAATAGGCATCACTATTTGCGTGTAGGGCGTACCAACCAATAAGACATGTCTTGACTGGGATCGTGACGCTCCGTGATAGGAATCAAAACCCTCCTTGATCCTCTCTGTTTGAAATGCACGCGATCTCAAGTATGTGTATTCGTCTTCCACCTATGGGCGGGCAGTGACCTTGAGTCTTGGAAGTATCCTATGCATAGGTTTGGGACGAAACGCCCGTCTCGCCCGATCGACGCGCAAAACCAGCATGTAGTCCTCACTACTGCCGCCGTTACTTGAACGCGTAGTAGGGGATTCGCTGTGTCTCCGTGCCAGTTCAATATCACCGAGATTTGGCCAGGGATTAGCGCAATACCCCCCTTCGTACTGTGCGGCTCCCACAGTGGTCGAATCACTGTCATAACAATGCTGGACCAGATACGAGGTATCGGAGAAGGGCGGGATAAGAGTGCGGCGTAGGGCGTTGATGACGCAATGTGTTCTTCATTGAGTAGCATGGGGTGAGCTGTAGGAGGTCTGCGGGATGTATCGGTATTGTATCGGCTATGAAAGCTGCGAGGGCGTTGATGGATCCCTGGGTATGGGGTTATTGTTTCCTGGATCCTAGCTCTCCGTGATGTGCCGCTCATATGCGTACACGGTTTAACTTGCTAGCACGAGGCTTCTATGTGGCTTGATCATCATGCGTCGATGCCGCATGCGTGGTTAAACGCGCGCGCAGAATGCAGCGGGATCATCATTGGCCAGCCGAGGGCGTGTGCATGCCATTGGTCCTCCGATAATACCGCCGCCGTACATGCGGAAAGGAAGGGACTCACGATGGACCGAGGAGGACATAATGCGGGGTCGCGACGGTCGCGTCGAGCACGCGTCGGATGAAGGAGTCTTCGAGATTTCCCAATCGACAAGAACAGGTAAAAAGAAAGTTCGTTATTGGGACGGTGTGAAGACCAAGAGGAGCGGGACGGGTTAGCCGGTCGCACATGCCGAGCAATACACAAGGAAGAAGGAGGGAACATCGTCGCGCCGCGGAGGCGTACACCAAGACGACGTGGGAACATCGTGTTGTAAGGTTGCGAAACAGCACGGGCGTTTTCGCTACAGTGTGCATTGTGCACTGTGCAGGATGACGCCGGGAGCATTGGGCGGTGGGAAGCGGGTACCTCCGCACGCCGGTCGGAGCAGCGAGGAAGGGTCGGGCGTCAGCAGCATGCGACGACCGCGCGGGTTCTGATGGGCGCAGCGTGACCGCGTCCGCCAACGGAAGGAACAGGTCGGACATCCTCGCTCGAAACCACCCAGTCCCAAGCGGCAAATTTGACCCGCAGGGGTGAGGGAGGGAGGATCGGCCCTGGGTGGTCCGTGCGCACTGACCTGCCATTGGCTCGTCGCATCGTCGACCGACGCACGATTCGACGGATAAGGAAAAATATTTCGACGTCTTTATTTTGGGAGGGCTGGCCTGTGCGGGATATAATGCGCGGTGTGTCAACCTGCGACGGAGGAAATGGCTCGGAGTGTCGGAACCGGCGCTTGACGGGTCGGAGAGCTGGATCGTTCGCGCTGTCTCAGAGTAAGAGACCGGTAAGGGGTCCCGGAGTGAGCCCCTTGCCTGCCAATCTGAACTTGTGGAGGACGGGGCCGATGGGGCCTAACAGGCGGGATAATTTTTGCAGCATGAGGACTCTTCGCGTTTATCGATCCGAGTGGGGCGCTGTCAGTCTTCAGAGGTGTGTACGCAGGTGTGTACGCGGATGGCGCAGGGGGCGGACATCGTCGGGTGTCGGGGACGGATGATCAGTGTCCGAGATCGAGTTGCCGTGGATGCGCTTACTTCTGCGGACTGATTCGACGACGAGCGAGAGAGTTGACTGTTGAACGTTGCATGAACGTTGATCTCAGGCCGTGGGGTTAGCGCAGGCCAAGCCAAAGGAATGCGAGAGGCGTTCTTCGAAGACGACGTCGACCCCCGCGCAGAAATCGGGGGAAGAAGCGGCGAAGACGGCTGTAACTGCGCGGCTGATGTGAAGTGCTCAAGCCTGAATTGATAATTGATATTGATGGAGATAGAGAAGCTGCGATGAAACACGAGTACATCGGGAGTGTAGTAAGTAAGTAATGCGTATTTTATCGACGAGAGGTAGGAGGAGGAGGAGAATACAACCACGATTGAAGTCGAGGATGGCCGCGAAGGATTGGAAGGCTGCCCTGTTTTGTTGCGGAGGCGACGTCATGCCGAGGGACGGGTAAGAGGTTATCGCGAGAGAAAATAAACAAAGCTTTATTTGGGGATGTTTGTCGTTCTGATCATGGCGGTCGAACATTGGAGATTAAAAAGGTCAACCCGGTCGCGTTCGTCTTCGTCCTCCTCTTCCCCCCCGCCACCACTACACCGCCCTCCTTCCCGCCCTCCCTCGCTCCAAGCGAACAGGCTATCCCCCTTCAGGGTTTTCCCTGCGCGTTCCCCGCCCCCTCCCCCCGCATCTCGCCGGACCAAGCACACCTCGGTAGCCATGTCAGAACCAAAGGTCGAAAAGGAAGCCGGCCCCCCCGCCGACGCCGTAGAGAAGACCGATGTCCAAGAGCCCGAGAAGAGAAAGCGCGAGTACAAGGAGTTCGGTCATGAGACGGAGAAGGTGACCCGTACGTGTCTTCGTCGTTGATGTCTTCGTCCCGCCGCCCACATTTTTCCTTAGATGCCAACGTCGACATGTCTCAAATCGAGCTCAAGGCGGAGGACCTGTACGACAAGGAGAAAGTCGACCTCGAGACCGTCGGTATTGAGGACGTGTTCACCCTCCTTCAGTGCAACGGCGAAGGTCTTACATCCGAAGAAGCCGCCCGCCGCCTAGGAATCTTTGGCCCCAACAAGCTCGAGAGTGAAGAGCAGAACGCCATCCTGCAGGTGAGCTTTCTTCCCTTGCAACATTTAGGCTATTGTCTGACGATTTCGACGCTCAGTTCCTCGGTTTCATGTGGAACCCTTTGTCCTGGGTGATGGAGGCCGCCGCCCTCGTCGCTATTGCCCTGTCGAATGGCGAGCACCGCGCGCCTGATTGGCAAGATTTCGTCGGTATCGTCACCCTTCTCCTCATCAACTCGGCCATCGGTTTCTACGAAGAGCGTGGTGCTGGTAATGCTGTCAAGGCCCTCATGGACTCCCTCGCTCCCAAGGCGAAGGTTAGACGTGGCGCGTCGTGGTCCGAGATCGAGTCGTCCATCCTCGTCCCCGGTGACATGATTTCCTTCAAGATTGGTGACATCGTTCCTGCCGACTGCCGTCTCACCGAGGCGATCAACGTTTCTATCGACCAGGCCGCTCTTACCGGCGAGTCCCTCCCGGTCTCGAAGAAGGACGGTGATCAGTGCTTCTCGTAAGTGGTCACTTTGTGGATCGCGTGCTGCAGGTTCTGATCGTTTGTGCAGTGGTTCAACTTGCAAGCAGGGTGAAGCTGAGGGTGTCGTCATCTCCACCGGTGCCAACACTTTCTTCGGTCGTGCCGCTTCCCTCGTCGGTCAAGAGGACGATAGCACCGGTCACTTGCAGAAGATTCTCGCTCAAATCGGTTCCTTCTGCTTGGTGGTCATCGGCATCTTCGTCGTTGTCGAAATCCTCGTCCTCTACGCAGGCTTCCGTTGGAGCTACCGTCGTGGCCTCGACAACATCCTCGTCCTCCTGATCGGTGGTATTCCCATTGCCATGCCCACCGTCCTATCCGTCACTCTCGCTGTCGGTGCCCAGCAGCTTGCCAAGCACAAGGCTATCGTCACACGTATCACGGCCATCGAGGAGTTGGCGGGTGTCACCATCCTGTGCTCAGACAAGACGGGAACTCTCACCACGAACAAACTCACCATCGACCGCTCGACGATCAAGACCTACGGCCCCTTCTCTGCAGACGATGTCATCCTTCTCGCCGCGTATGCTTCCCGCACGGAGAACCAAGACGCCATCGACTCCTCAGTGGTTGGCGCTCTCGGCGATACCGCTCGCGCTCGGGCAGGCATCAAGCTCCTCGATTTCAAGCCCTTCAACCCCGTCGACAAGCGTACCGAGATCACTTACCGCGAGGAGTCTTCTGGCAAGCTCAAGCGCGTCACCAAGGGTATGACCGGTATCATCATCGAGCTTTGCACGCGCAACAAGAACGACGAAGTCGAGAACCGTCTCGAGGCCGACGTCGAGGAATTCGCTACCCGTGGTCTCCGTGCCCTCGCTGTTGCTTACGAAGAGCTCGACGGGGACGACCCTGAGGGTGAAGGCAACGGCTTCGAGCTCATCGGTCTCCTCGCCATCTTCGACCCTCCCCGTGAGGACACCAAGCAGACGATCGACGATGCTATGGCCCTCGGTGTCAAGGTCAAAATGGTCACCGGTGATCAGCTCGCCATCGCGAAGGAGACTGGCCGTCGTCTTGGTCTGGGCGACCACATGTACCCTGCCAAAGTTCTCAAGGACGGTCCTCCCCCCGGCGGTCGCTTCGCTTCCCTCGACGCGATGATCATGGACGCAGACGGGTTCGCTGGTGTCTTCCCGGAGCACAAGTTCGAGATCGTCAAGCGCCTTCAAGGTCTTGGTCACCTTTGTGCCATGACCGGTGACGGTGCCAACGACGCTCCTGCTCTCTCCCGTGCCAACGTCGGTATCGCCGTCGAAGGTGCCACTGACGCCGCTCGTGGTGCCGCAGACATCGTCCTTACTGAACCTGGTCTCTCCACCATCGTCCATGCCATCCGCGGTTCCCGTATCATCTTCCAGCGCATGAGGAACTACGCCATCTACGCGTGCGCCGTCACCATCCGTATCGTCGTTTGCTTCGCCATCCTCGCGTTCTGCTATAAGTTCGAGTTCCCTCCGTTCATGGTCCTTATCATTGCTCTTCTCAACGACGGCACCATCATGACCCTGTCGGTTGACCGCGTCCTCCCTTCAAGCACGCCGGATAGCTGGGATCTCGCGGAAATCTTCGCTTACGCTATTGCGTACGGTCTCTACTTGACCGTGTCCACGTAAGTTTCGTTGTCTTTTTTCAACAGTCAGTTAGCTTACAAACCCCCATAGAATCATTCTTGTTGTTGTCATCCTGGAGACCTCGTTCTTCCAAGACAAGTTCGGTGTTTCACTGGAGAACGTGCCTGGTCAGATCGACCACAACGACCCTCAGCTCCACATGATTGTCTACCTTCAAGTTGCCATCATCTCGCAAGCTCTCATCTTCGTCACGCGCTCGCACGGGTTCTTCTTCATGGAGCGTCCGTCGTACGCTCTGATGGGCGCATTCTGCATTGCTCAACTCGTTTCTTCAATCATCGCCGGGTTTGCCGACTGGGGCTTCACCAAGATTCACTCGATCTCGGGAGGCTGGATTGGCATCGTTTGGGTCTGGGTACGTCTAGTTGGTTTCGTCTTACCGACAGTTGCTGATGTGTTCGTTTAGGACATTGTCTGGTTCATCCCTCTCGACTTGATCAAGTTTGCCATGAAGGCTACCATCATCAAGTGGCTCCGCGAACGTCACGAAAAGGCTGCCGCTGCTGCCACCATGGCCTCCTCCGACGGTGTTCCCATCACCCGCACTCAGTCGCGCGTTGCGTCCATCCACGAGTCCTTGTACTCCAACCGTACCTCCTTCATCCGCCGTGCCGCGCGCAAGGTTGGCTTCGGCCAGCGCATCCGCGTCAAGCCAGAAGAGCTCCAGCGCTTCAGCAGCATCCAGGCGCACCAGGCCGGTGCTACCCTTGCCCGCCACCCCTCGCGCCCCACAGCATAGACGACGCTCCCCTCATGACGAAAGTAGAGCCGCATCCATCTCTGTACTTTATGCGTCGAGTTTCATCCACGACCGTCTGGTGTCCTTTTCCTCTATCCCTTTTGTTATACCCCCGCATCCCTCCTATCGCTCCCCCTTCCCATTCCTTTGACATCAGATGCCTCTTCTCGTGGGCTTGTTTCTTGGTGCGTTGAGCCGCAGGGCCATGCGCGTTTTTACGGATGCCGTAGGTGGTTACGTTCATTATATCCGACGCTTGCACGACCATACAGATTAGTTTCGCGCATACATTTTCTCCTTCCCGTGTCTCGTTTACGACCTTAGTGTTTGTGGCGCCGCGTCCCGTTGGTACTGCGGGCGATGAGCGAGTATATATATCACGTTAATCAGTGCATTACTTGGTCGACCCTCAACGGAAGTGACTTGAGCTGAGTGAACCTCGTTACGTTGTGGTCCATGTGGAAGGGCCGTGTTATGATCATTTTGTAGGGTGTTCTCGCTAGGGCGTCACGACGAAGCTTAGACTGGTTTATACGACCATCTAAGTATGAATGCCTCAATTGAGGAAACTACGCATAGTAACTAGTGCAAGTGCTGAAAAGTGTCTCCTCTTCTGTTGAAACCATCTTCGGGTGGGCGCGAATGGAAGGGATACGCGACCCTGACTTCGACAATATTGCCGTTGGAGTCAACTTGGACCTTGGCAATGCCTTGCACGATGCACTGTCAGACCTACGGCACGCGAGCCTTACTACCCACCAACCCTTCTCGATCGACCTCGGGAGTATACATGGCTTGTGTTTCGACAAAACGCACGTCAAGCCTCGAGACCAAGACGTTGACGAAGTTGGACGTCTTCCCCGTGCCATCTTCCATGGCGAGTTGTCTTATCGACAATGCTTTGTGACCCCGATCCCGTCCACGGAGTATGGCTTCCTGCGTCCTCACCGGACCAAGCGACTCGCGGAACGGTTTCGGAAGCTCGTGGTCGTCGTCGACGACGGAACAATGTCAACGATGTCAGTTTGGTTGAGGGCTTCCCTCGGAACGGAGCCTTGGGCGGGTGGACCGCTGATCACGGCGGCGCTTGCAAGATGACTCTCCTTGCTGACTTTGAGGCGGTTTGTTGCATGATTTACGTTGAATCGGACTTCGCCATCTTCCTTCTGCTGAATAGGAGTTGCGGGCTTGACATCGACGCACATCGTGGTGCAGAAGATTGCACCCAGAACATGATCAGATCGTAATCTAGCTAGGCTGAGCACTGGCGCGTTCGGTGGTCGAGGTTCGAGGTCGGGTCGGGTGCAGTGCTCATTGTGGTTGCCCAGAAGAGATGTGGGTGTGGACTTCTTCTGCCCCACAGAGAGGCCTCGGGGGACCGAGGACTGTGTATGCAAGCTTCTCAGACGGACGTCGTTCGAGGCTATTGAGCAATTGTTGCCCTCGATCACTCGATGATGGTAGGCAATCGCGGTGGGGAAGGCCAGGGTACTGGGACTCGGATATGCTACCTTGCGTAGTGGTTCGATAACTCGATAGTTTTCAGAACATCCTCGTGTCTAGGGTGATGAAAGGAGGGTATAACAGGTTCTTCGTGTTGGAACGCTCCATAAGTACTAGTCCATGCAATAAGAATAGATACACTGTTGCAGAAAGCAAAATGACAGGGAGGCACGAGGGAAGAGGATTAGTTACAGTGGTCCGTTGTACCGTATGTATGCAAAGATGCGAGGATATATGCAGGGTGTGTAGAATAATACAAGGAAAACGATATAATTGATGAGGATGCGGAAGTGGCCTGAGAAGTGCAAGTGCCGAAGTGGGCAGACGGACAAGAAAAGCTAGGGCAAGGGGTCGAGGAGGGATCGAAGAAGATAGGGTACGAATCATGAAAACGTAGATGTGAGGATCGGGCGCGAAGGGTGAGGAACCAACTCGTAAAGAACACCATCGGAATCGCGAAAACAATGCCACAAAGTGAATTGGCCACAGACGAGTCCCAGTCCGGCTCTTCACATCCGATGATGGCGCAAGTCGCACCCCTGCTGGTACCCTCCAAAACCCTGCTGGAGTTGCTGTTGCTGTGGTGGTGGTAGTGGCGGCGGCGTACGCTGGTGATGTTGGCCCTGCCCTCCGCCCAACCCCATGTCCGAAAATGAGAGCCCGCCGTACGATGTTGCAGCGGACAGAGTTCCGTCCTGGAACCCATACACTGATCCCGGAGACGAAGAGGAGGAAGAAGATGTAGGGTATCCGTATGACTGCTCATCACCACCGCCCAAGATATGATCGGAAATGGGTGCGCCGTGGGAGAGCGCCGGGGCTGGAGGGGCGTAGGAGAACCCGTAAGTCCCGAATGCGTCGCTGGTGCACATCGGCGGCGGCGGCGGAAGGGAGTGGTGCATTGGAATCGGGCTGTCATAGGTGGAAATGGTCTGGAACACGCTCTGGCCATGAACCCCGAAATCCGCCGGGAAAGTGAGAATATGTGTATCTGGACTGTCCATTTTGGGGAGCACGAGGGATTGGGATGCAGGGCCATTCGCCGCCGCCCGTCGCGCGAGACGATCTTGGACTTGGTTGTCGAGCAAGCCACGAAGGATGTCTGCAATATTATCTGCACACGTGAAAGACGCCGCTATGTCACGTAGGTGTCGAATGGCCGCTTCGGCCATGGCGCAAGCTTCTTCGAGCCGACGTTGGGCGAGGCGGGCTCCAGATGCGGCGTGGAGGGCGGCGAGAATGAAGACAGTCCCCGCTGTGGCGACGGTTTGGATAAAACTGAAGGGGACATAGCGCAAGGACCACTGGGACTGCCACGTGCTGGCGAGCTCCATGATGTCCATAGCGGCCTTGTTGCACATCTAGGAGATGGAAGTATTATGGTTAGATGGGCGAAACATCAAAGAGATTGAGAAAACGGACCTTGACGTGGTCGATCTCGAATGAAACCTTGTCTTTGGCAGGACTATGCCTATAGAATGGTCGATGCAGGACTATCACTAACCAGTGATAAGTCATTTGAAGCATGAGCTGATGGGGGGATGCAGCAGGTATGTTGGATTTGGTAACGTCCACATCCGCCGACAGGTTATTCTTCCAAGTATTCAGTTTCAGACTGATAACCCGAGAAACAGTCAGCTCTCTTTTTAACGCAAATAGGAAGGATGAAAGAGAAACTTTACGTACTCCATCTGGCCGATCACAAAATCGTCCGCGTCCTGGCGGGCATCAAGTTGCGAGAAGTTGCTCCTAAGAACGAGAGGGCGTCAGTGGATCCTGTTGCGTGATAAGGAATACAGCTGTGTATCTACTTACACCACTTCCATGATTTCTCGGCCGATCGACAACAACTCACAGGTCGCTGGGAAGGTCTGCAGGATGTTGTTCCCGTACCCGCTCTCACCCGGCGGCCAGTTCCAAGGAGCGGGTTCTTGATCGTCCTCGGTGAATGGAGCAGGGATTTTTTGCGATCCAGAACTTGAATTGATGCAGAAGTCGCGGCCCATGTAGAGGGACCAGGTCGTGTCCTAAGACGTCGACCACTTGTGAGAAACGCGTGAGTGGTCAGAGGATAGAATGCAAACCTGGCAAAACGTGACCCAGTAAGTCCAGTTTCTATCGCGCATATTTGAGCCTGAGATGTAGCCAGCAGTTGCCCATGGCTTGCTGTCGAGGCTCAAGCCCACTAAAATGCGAGAACGTGAGAAACGGGTCGAAGCTACCAAACAATCTACCCACATGCTTGCGCCATTCGAGCGCTGATACCTGATGTAGCGCGTTCCATTAGATCTTTGTCCTCCTTCGAAAGTTGTAATACTCACCAAAATACATGTAACCAAGCGTCGGAGTACCTTCCGAGGAATGGTAGCTCGCCATCATGGACAAGGCTACCACCGTGCTTAACCTTGGGCGTTCACATTCGATCTCGAGAAACTCTTTGGCCTTCTCTGCGTATCGTTTGCGGGAGATGGGATCCTTGATGGCGGGGTTGTCAGAAAAAGCGGTCGCGACCGCAAGTAGTGCATTGTGTAGCATTGGAGAGTAATGCGTGGTGCGGCCGGTAGATTGAGTAACGGGCGTGTTGAGAACTCGGTACATGTCGCGAAGGAAAAGTTCTGGTATGACGCGGAGGCACCATGACGTGTAGTACCGGAAGAGAAGGTCCATAAGTCTGATGGCGAAGGAGGTCAATTGAGCTGCCCATGATAATGAACCTTGCAACTTGCCTATCGTGCTCGTTTTGACTTAATGGTACATCTGACGGCAGGTAGCGATCCCAGGCAATATCGAGTCGAACACCAAGATGATAGGTTCCAGAATCCAAATCATGGAGGTCATTCATAGGGCTAGACGGAGGGCTCCCACGCGGGGCTAGCCTCAGGATGGACGTCGGACCGTACATGTGAAGATCATCGTCTTCCAACTGAAAAACAGTCAGCGGCGACCACGGGAAAATGGCGAGGAGACATACATGCAAGTGATATGAAGGCGCCGCCAATTGGGCAACTTCAGGGTCCTCCGAGTCTTCGCGCTTCACCAGCGTCTCATCTGAGCGAGGAGAGCTGCAATGTGATCCCATGGGGGAGATATCCTCGCTTTGGAGGGGATATGAATTGAGGAATTGATTATCCGTCGAGCCAGAGGATGCGACCTGGGCCTCGAGCTCCCGGATGCGCCGTTCGAGTAGTTGGTTCATGTTACGTAGGGAGTCGACATAGCGCTTTGTATTCGCTTTCCTGGCGTTGTCAGGTCCCCATTGGCACTATCCAGAGGTTTCAGCGGCGATCGAACACGAGGAGGGGGGGAAGGAACAGACATCATGGCCAGTCATATGGCAAGGACCACAAACGGGATGAGCGCCATCGCAGCGCTTCTTCCTGGTGGACAGAACCAGGTTAGGCTACAGTCGAGTCAGAGTAATTAAGGATGTGTCCGACCTTCGTCGACAATGGTTGCATGCCCGCGAGGTGTACTTTCCACGTTTGCCGGAGGTGCTCATGGCTAGAAGGGCGATATGTCGAAACGAAAGAGGAGAGAAAGTAGAGGGGAGCGGCGTCCGATCGGGAGGAGATGTTCGATACTAAGCCTTCACCGTCTACTTTATACAAGTCTCTGAATAACGGATTTACGTTGCTGGGATTTTGAAGACCTATTCCGCATCGCCGGCGCAAAGAATCCCACAGCTGTCGACCGAAACTTCGAGGCTCGCCATGGGAGCTATGCTACGTATCCTCCTTCAGGGGAGTTGGTGCAGTGACCTGGATCTCGGATGCGGAATGCTTTCCCGAGAGTAAGCTGTGGAAGAACCATGTCTTCCAAGAATGGGGTTGGCGGGCCATGCCGCTGCAACGTGCTTCAAGTCCAGCTCCGCCGGAAGGCCAGATGACAAGAGAAAGTTTAGCTGTGACATACGCTCCGTCATTTTCCAGGTTTGTGGTTGCAGGATGAAGAGTAAGGTCGTGGTAGTGTTAAGGAAAGGAAATCCTGCAAGGCAAGGGACGAAGAAACCGCTTTCGGACATTGCCGCCGAACAACATTATCTCTCTTCCGTGTATGTTCCGAGACCGCGACTGCAGTCACGACTCACCACCCTTCCCTCCTCGTTCGGCTCGACCGTTGTGTTCTGCTTTGTCGATTACCGCCCTCTTCGGCTTATCTGTTACATCCCGCTCATCGTAACTATCGCCGACCTGGGGAACTCCACGACGGTGTAGTGATCTGTGCTTAGAACTAATACTACTCGACCCGTGCGGCCAGTGGTTTTCGCATGCTCCGCGGGGCCCCATACATTCGCGCCGTGTCACTATTTTCACTCCCCGCGATAGAGGGTCGGTTTCGTCGTGTTCGTCCCTAGAACATCAGATGACTCGCTCCGCTTGTTGCATGCCATGGATTTATCTGTCTCTCTTGACTAATTGGTCTACTTTTCGACATCGACCCGCTTCTCCAAATTACCGAGTTTATAGGGCTCCTTGGTCACAGTCACAGTTCACTGTCAACATTGCCTTGACTTCTCGTGTCTGAAAAATCTCGTCATCGAACTTCGAAGGCGGGGCCGATAGACTCAGCCATCCAGGATCCTGTGTACCTCCGGAGGACACACCCCCGGTGTACGCTTCAAGAGGAGAGGCCCGCTCAGTGCAAGGAATGATCAATGAATGGGTGGAACTGCATGGCGTAGATGGTGACACCGCGATCGTCCAGAGTTGTTGTTCTTCGACATCTCTGAATACAGGTCACTGATTGTCTACTGGCACAGCGCTAAACCCCATACATAATTCAATAGCGCCTCAAGACATCTAAATATCCTAAGGCACGGTTTTCTTATTTGTCAGGGTAGGCCCTCTATGGTAGACAGCGAGCTCATTAACTTTACACAGACCTTGTCGAGATCTGCGGTTGGGATCCATGAGGCTCACTCCATCACGGACATCGCCTGAGTCCCGCCACCAGCGCCTTCCCTCCACTAGCTCGACAGTTCACGCCTCGGGCAAGATATTCTCCGTATGTACGCCCAATGTTTCTGATTCCTGTGCTCAGGTTTTCGCGGGATCTGTATGGCCCTGACTTCGAAGGGCATCCATCTCTTAGAATATCATCAAGGTATCGGGTCGAGTCGGGATTCGTGACGGATCCGCCGATCACACAAGGCAAAGGCAATACGGTCTACTCACCCTTCCTTCTTATACACGAGGTTACGAGGGACTTTGGGATACCGTCGATTGTAAGGTTCGGCAACCCAGCGAGCTCGCGAACGTTCTTGCCATGACTGGCTCAAGGGCGGTCTAGGTCAAGTCATCATTTTATACCTTTAGGACCCGTGCATTGGAAAGGTCTTCGCCGCTCCAACTCCAGAACAGAAATGTGATCGGTGGGAATGGAGCGTGCTCTGACTCCAATTGCCTCCATTATTGTGCCACGATAATGTGGACCCTGCATGCACCGTGCACACGTCGTGCGCGCCGTACATATGTTGCACCTTGTTCTCAATGCAGAATTAGGCGTGATTTGTGTTAAGCAGTGTACGTGCCTTACATTCAGTTTGATCTTCTTTTCCGGTGGATCGAATCCACACGAGGCTCACTCCATGATGCATGATTCCTCGGGCAGTGATCGTAAGGTTGTGGTAAAATTCAGCCCCCTCTTGTATCAAGTTGATCCTCACAACTCCGATAAGTTCGCTATGATTTCGGAATCTCCGTTCGAGGTCGTACAAGCAACACATCGGCGCGTTGGAACGTGATATGAGTCTGGCTGCCGCAGAGTTCCGAAATCATAGCCCCCTAATCTGAAGGAAGCCTCCGGTACGCGTCCACTATGCGGCGTCGCGGCCGTGGGTCGCGGCGCGTGACAGTCACGTGAACGTGACTTGAGCGTGACGGACGCGTCTTCAACGCGCTGAATTGGTGAGGGGCAGCCAACTCTTCACCATCATCGTCGGGACACTCATCATGGTCGCCTTCGATCTTCGCGAGGACCTGGAGGCCCTCCAAGATGTGCCAAACTATACAATCGACAATGAACACGACATACGTGCCATGGAAATGGGCGAGGTTGATTCTTTGCTCCAAAGTACGTGACTACCCGCATTTTGTCTGAGCGCGACGAGCTCAACCGTACCGTTGCAGAGGCTGTGGCTTCTGTTGCAGCGGAGTGCGAGTCGATTACTGATCCGGAAATCCTGGATATCTACCGAAGCATTCTCAAGTTCTCCGACGCGATTCCGGGCGTCCTCATGACCAAACTCCTGGACTCTCTCTCCACCGGTCTCGCCTCGGAAGTGGAGTCCACCAACCGTGACATGGACCAGCTCGATCAACAGGAGCTCGCACAACGGAAGACTGCCATAGAGATATACACGTTTCTGATCAACTGGTTCGTGATCGCGGCGGAGAATTTCAAGGGGGCGGACGAGGATGCACCGATCGTGGCACCCACCAAGTCGCGTCGGGGTAGGGGCGGAAAGGCCGCCAACGCTAGAGCAGCTGCAAAGGCTGGTAAACCCGCCGAATGGACTTGGGCGAGCCAGGTCCCCGCAACTCTCACTCTTCTCTGCAAGGTTTTGAAGCTGCGGACGAACAAGCTCTGGCCGACGAACGTGGACAGGGATACGTTTATTGAGTACGCCTCATCTTCTTTGCATACTTCAATGCGACACAACCTGACGACCGGGTTACGCTCTGCACAGATGCCTGACCCGTCCTGTCTACCGTGTCTTCGAAAAAGATGTGTATATGAAGGTGGATACCGTCCGAAAGACTGCCTACACGGTCATCTGTTTGGCCGTCAAGCATCACGGCCACGGAACGAGTGCGCAAACGAGCATCATGCAGGCACTTCAATACTATGAACACCTCGCGGAACATATGGCCGATTGTTTGACCGCACTTGCGCGGGATTATGACCATTACCAACTGGGCGATGAGATCTTGCGCGAGATAGCGGGGAAAACGTTCAACGCGCAGGACAACACTGGGCCCCGCGCGTTTTCACGATTCCTGGTTCGTTTCGGAGAGGCGTCCCCAAGGTCCGTGTTGAAACAACTCAGCTTGTTACTGGGTCATCTAGACTCCGAGGTGTGTCGTCCCTTACCGCTGTAACTTCGATTCCATCTAACCGACGTCTTAGTCTTATCCCATGCGTATCGCCATCGTCGAGATTCTCGGCTCTCTCATTCAAGAACTTGCATTGTCTCCAGACCTCAACAATGACGCCCAACAAACACAGAAGCAACTCAATGGGCTTTATGACCACCTTCTGGATCGCGTACTCGACCTTTCCTCCTACGTCCGGACTAAGGTCTTCGTGATCCTAGCCAAACTGTGCGACCTTCCCGTCAAGTTTCCCAAACAGCGTCTGGCTATAACCCGTGCTGCCGTCAATGCACTCGAGGACAAAACCGCGAACGTGCGCAAGGCGGCGATCTCGTTGCTTATTCGGCTCATACTTACTCACCCTTATGGCCTGATGCACGGAGGGCTGTTGGGTCAGGCCGAATGGGAGAAGCGGTACGAGCAAGTAGCCAAGGAACTTCAGGTGGTAGAAGAAAAAGTCGAAAAGGCAATAGAAATCACCCAAAATGCAGAGGCTGGAGATGAAGAGGATGCTGACGATGACGATGACGAAGAGGAGGACGAGAATGAAGAGGGAGGGGAGGAGGAGGGCGAAGGATCCCAATCTCCACGGAAGCGCAAGAGGTCCGTATCAGAGCATCTTTCCCTTTTTGATCAAGCATCTCACGCAAGGCTCGCAGGCGGCAAAACGACGATGATAGCATGGACGTCGACGAGGAAGACGATGACGCTGACAGCATTATGGATGAAGATGAGCCTGAGGAAGGCACGTCAAAGTCGAAGAAACCACGCAAGGGCAAGAAGAAGACTAAGGCGAAGAAGCGCAAGTCGGAGCTCGACCTCACCGCCATCGCCAGCCAACAGGAGGCACTTGCTGCACTGGAGAGCAACGAAGTCCTTCACCTCAAACTTCGGAAGCGCTATTATTCAGAGGCTCTCAACTTCATCCGTCAGATTGGGGATGCAATGGAGGTCCTCGGGAAGTTGCTCGGGTCGAAGCATAAAGCAGAAGTGCTGGAGTCTATGGAGTTTTTCCGTGTCGCACACGAGTATGCCTTTGATACATCAGAGGTACGTGCCCTTGTGGTACATATGTGGCCCCAAATTAATTATGAACACGCTCAGATCGGTATCAAACGTATGATTCATCTTATCTGGCATAAGGACAACAACGCGGCAACCTCAGAAGACGGCAAAGAGCTCAAGGGCATTCGCCAGCGTGTGCTCGAATGCTACAAGAGTCTTTACTTCGAGCCACTTCCAGACATGGAACCTAAGCAACAAGTCAATCGTATAACCAAAAACATGATAGAGTTTGTGGTCTTTTTCATGCCAGTTATTCAGTGGCAGAAAGTATGACTAACTCCGACGTCTCAGATTGACTTACAATGCTACGCTCGCGGAGCTTACCAGTCTGGAGGAGATGATGAGGTACATGATGGATGACAATCAGATCCACAGTGATATCATAAACAGGCTTTGGCAAGTGTATAGTGAGTTGCCGAATTCCACTCTTAGGAATCGGTTGTTCACGGGTTCCGCTGCCAATCAAAGGTTCGGAACGGCCCCTACCGAAACAGCAAAGACGAGGCGCCATCATAATTCTCGGTATGCTGGCGCTCGCCCGACGTAGCGTCATGACCGACAAGGTCGATGTCTTGCTCAAAGTGGGGATGGGGCCACTAGGAAAGGTATCCTCAATTGCGCGCAACGTGTTTCAACGCCTGCTGATGACGTCTTCAGTCTGACTTGATATTAACCAAATACACCTGTTTGGCATTGCAACGCCTCAACGGGAGTGCGAAGAAAGTGAAAGGTGCCTCTATCGTCCAACTTCAATACTGATGTACTTACTCACTGATCCTAGGATCACTACTTGATAATAGTGTGCGCGTGGGCATGGACAGCCCAATCTTCCGCAAGTTGCACGAGGTCATCGAACACCGGTGTCGCTCTCGAGATTGGTTTGGAATGACGGAGCAAGCGATCAACACGGTTTACGCCCTCGGGGAGCATCCTGAAGAGTTCAGCGAAACTCTCATCAAGAAACTCACTAAACGCGCCTTCACCCGACGTGCCCGGTTGCCAACAGAACCTGCTTCGACACATGCACCCAATCTCGATGCGATGGATGAAGACGCTCCTCCACACCCCGACGCCATGCAGACCGATGAAGACGCACCGGCTTCAACGCCTTTGATGCGAACCTCAACACAACCCGGTCCCTCTTCTCAAGGTTCAGTAATCCCTAGCGGGGATGCTGGGGATGCGTTTGCAATGAGCCAACTACTTTTCGTTGTCGGGCATGTTGCGATCAAGCAGATTGTACACCTTGAGCTGATCGAGCGCGAATGGAAGCGTCAAAAGCAGGATAAGGAGCTTGGTTGGTTTTCTTTTTTTATGATATCGGCTCGTGCTGAAAGCCTTGGCAGTGGACAAAGTAGGGGCTTCTGGAGATGATGCCGCGAGCAAAGATGGAGAAGACATCGATCAGGTGGCCGGTAATGCTGAAGACGAGATTGGCGAACGAATCGCAGCAGTACGAGAGACAGAGCTCCTCTATGGTCCCGATTCCCTGTTGGCAATATATGGCCCGCTCTTGGTCAATGTCTGCGGTTCCCCCCATGTTTTCAAGGTCAGGATTATCACACATTCCCTTCGGGCCCGGCTGACATCACTGTTAGAACTCGACGCTGCGAGCAGCTGCGACGCTTGCGTTCAGCAAGTTCCTTTGTGTCAGCTCCCGGTTTTGTGATGAGAACCATATGCTCCTCTTCAAGATCTTGGAAACTAGCAAGGACCCGAATATTCGGAGCAACATCGTAATCGCCCTTGGCGACGTCGCCGTTTCATTCAGCACCATCGTGGACGAAAACAGCAGCGAGTTATACCGGGGCCTTTCAGACACGAACCTGATCGTAAAGAAGAACACGCTCATGGTGCTCACCCATTTAATCTTGAACGGGATGATCAAAGTCAAGGGCCAGCTCGGCGAAATGGCGAAATGTCTTGAGGACGAGGAACCCAGGATCGCGGACTTGGCGAAGCTATTCTTCACGGACTTGGCGACCAAGGATAACGCCATTTACAACAATCTTCCTGACGGTAAACCCACCTACCCGTGCGTGTGACTTGCACTAACTCAAGTCGATACCTGCAGTCATCAGCCATCTCTCTGTTGGTGAGCACGCCATAGACGAGGAGACCTTCCAAAACACCATGAAGTACATCTTCGGCTTCATTGTCAAGGTACTTACTTCCGGGTTCCGGCCACTTGTCCCTCGTCTCATCTCTGGCCTTCTCCCACAGGAAAAACAAGCAGAGAACATTGTTGAGAAGCTCTGCCAGCGATTCCGGCTTTCTGAGGATCCCCGCCAGTGGCGCGATATAGCCTACTGCCTGTCGCTGCTGCCTTTCAAGTCAGAGCGCTCGATGAAGAAGTTGATCGAAGGCCTGCAATTCTACCGGGACAAGCTGCACGAAGAGACGGTGTATGCGCGGTTCCAAGAGATCCTGACCAAGGTACGTATTTTCCTCAACCCCTTGTTTCGATCCCCGCTGACGCTGTCGTCACCAGGCTCGTTCGACCAAATCCACGGCAAAGCCCGACTCAGAAATCAACGAGTTTGAGAAGGTGCGCCCTGTCGGTCCACCCTACCTTTTAGAATTGCATCATGACACTGTGTACAGATCCTGGAGGAGAGCCGGCGACAGGGTGAGGAGGACCAGGCGTTCGAAAAACAAGTCGAAGGCAAGAAGGCGCAAGCGAAAAAGCGTGCTACGCGTCGGAGTAAGCGACTTTCTACACCTGTAAAAGCATTAGATGCTGACCTCGCTTCGTAGCAGCGCGGAAGAAAGCGCCGGTTGTGGAAGATGTCGAAGCCTCTGAATAGAGGCCCCTCAAATCGCTTTCGCCTGTCGCCTCAGATGAACAGGCCTGCTATCTTCATTCGTACTTTATAGGTTCATTTCGCTCTTGCTTTCGGTATACCACACGCTATCGCTGACCATGTAGAATCCGTATCATGTCCTTTTGCCTTAATGGCGTATAATGTTGTACCACTACAAGTCTATTCACAAGCCCTACTATCGGCTGTAGCATGTAACTACATTAACGAATCTTACTATGTACAACCACTTGATTCGCCAGCGGGACACCATGGGGTAGAACTAGCGAAAAAAACAGATAAGAATAAATTGAAGGATGCGATGAGAAACGAGGAAGAGTAAGAATGAATGTGGGCACGGACGCGGATCAGCTCGGTGTCGCGTGAGCAAAGGAGAAATGCAGAACGAAGGTAGGGTAAAGAATGTATGCGGCTCCCGCCGTGGATGTCTGAACCAGACCAGAGACGATGACGCTGACAATAACAACGAAGTAGGAAAGATGTAATGCGACTAGTGGTATTTGTGTAGAATAAGCAAGTATGCGTTGCGTGCGTGCAGGATACAGAGCAATCGAAGTCCATGCGATGTGTACAGTAACCGTCCAATAACCGACACCGCAATCGACCGCCCGATAAAAGAGCTGATGAAAAAGACCGAAGGAAAGGACGAAGACGAGGGGCGGGACTAGAACTAGGGAAGGGGAAGAGAGAGAGGATGAAATATAGAGGGAGAAGAACTACTACTCAGACTTGAACCGCGCGCCACCTCCGCCCCCTCGCATGACCGCCTTCATGAATTCAAAGAACCGATCCGCGTACTCCGTTGGCGGTACCGGGCTGATTTTGTGCTATAAACGCCCACCATCAGTACCCTCAAACACTGGCGTATCAGAAGCCTGTAAAGATACGCACCCGATCAGCCTGAATACCTTTCCATATATGTTCCATCTTCTTGAACGTTGTGTACGGTGTGAGGATGTCAATGACACCAAGGTAGTATATCTTGATCCATCGCCTCGTTCTGTTCGTCCGTCGCACGGATGCCACCCTCATCCTGATAGAAGATGAACTCCTGTCGGTCGCCAGTGTCTTCCTCCGGTAGCTGGATTGTCTTGTCGCCCAAGCGCTGAAGATCGGACGCGCGCATCGCCCTACGAATAGCGATAGCCTCGGGGAGACCGACTGGAAGTGGGTTGACGTTTGAACGCGGGAACGTCAGGCTACCATTAAGACGGAAAGATTCAGCGAGCGGCAAAAGGGACGGCGGAAAACTTCAACATACCGAGAACACCTTGAGCGTGTTTCTCCGCACGTTATCCCGGTTCCCTCGGCGCATGTTATGGATTCCTATCAACAGACTGTAGTCCATGACTCCCAACTCCTTCAAGAAGTCCGAGTCCCGCCTCAGCTGCTCTGTCAACAGGGCGCGCTTCTCCGGCCCTAGCTCCTAGGCTCTTCTGTCGCTCTATCCAATTGAGATCCTTGAGCACGGCCCGAGGATTCTGCTTCGCCTTTTCCTCGGGGTACAGTCGGCCAACCGTGCTCCCCTTGAGGTCGTACGTTTCATGAACGTCCTTGTGTGCGGGGAACAAATTGTTCATGATGACGAAGTGAATCTTTCGTCCTCGGGGGAGCTTGACGCGATGTAGTCCGTAGAACCGGGAAAGTAGTGTGTGCGGGTTCGCCTTGACGTGATCGTGGTACCTTTTGAGTATTGAACGCAGGAACTGATGTTCTGAGTGGTGGATGGTCTTGATAATGAAACGATAGTCGCGGGAGAAATAGAAGAAAGAGCCGGATTTTCCGGGGGATCCAAGTTCGGATAGGATGTACTTCGAGGTGAGGGAGAGGAGGTAATCGGCAGGGGTCAAGGTGGAAAAAATCCTCGCGGAGGTCACGGAAAACCCATGGTGCGTAATCCTTGAACTTGAAATCGTACTTCGCCGAAGGGGTGAGCTCATTGCCGATGCTGAAGAGCAGTCAGTAGATACTCGGCAAAGGATATTCGAACAAACGCACACGTCGAAGGAATATTTGTGTCGAGCGGTGAAATCCTCATCCGTGAGCGGTCGTTTGATCTTGGCCTGGTAGCGAGACACGGCAGTGCGGATACCGGTGAGCATGTTGTACATGAGAACGTAGTTCGCGTGACCTTCCCCGATCACATTGCCGACGAGCGCTCCCTCGCCGCCGCTCTCAAGCTCCTGCAGGGCCTTGGCTCGCTTGGAATGACGCTCGCGACGGATCTGCTCGGCTTGTTGCTGGATATCCGATGCTAGCTCTCCGGAAACTTCCTCTACATCAGGAGGCAGCGTGTGTTGGCTTTGAGCGCGCGCGCCGAGGCGAGGCGTACGCGGGGTAGAGCCTGTCGTATTACGTCGGGACGGTCGTGATGTCGGCGGGTGTAGGAGGCCGTCGTGAGTGTCATCTGGCGCTGTTGCTACTCGGGGATGTATCGTTCGATAGCGTTGACGCGGAGCCGTGAGAGGGATGTTGGTATTTGGAGTCTGTTGATGCCCGTGTAAGAATCGCCGAGCTAGGGGCGGGAGCAGAGGTCGAGGTGGATGCTTGGGAGGACGAAAAAGAAAGACGGTTTAGGCGGGGTATGTCGAAGGTGACCGAGGATTCGGATAAAGAGGGCTTCATGGGTGAAGGGACGAAGAAGGGATCAGGCATGCCCCTCGCTGGCCGGGGGGGAAGGTGGTGGGGGACCCGCGTTCGGTAGCTCGGCCTCGGCCACCGACTTCGAAGCGTCATGCTCCTCGCCGTTGGGTATAGTGCGAAGAAGGGACGCGCCGACTTTGTGCAGCAGCGCCGACGGGGACGCGCCAGACTGGATCTGAACCTGGTCGTCGGTGACTTTGATGATGTGCACCTCCTGAGGGGAACCGCCGCCCGCCGCCGACTGAGAGAGGAGATGGAGAGGGTTAACGTCCGGACTCGTTGAACCGTCGCGGTTGGGGCCAGGATTACTTGGGCTGAGGGTCTGCGCTGACGAGGAGGCGGAGCGCGAAGGGGCGGTCTGGAACGACGCTCCCATCGATGAAGCGACACTCGCACGTTGTTCTCTGGGTTCGGGTGATGTGTATCCTGGTGAAGAGGCCCGTGCGGTGGCAATCATCGTCGTCGTCGACGTTCTGTGAAAGCGCGGAGCTAGGTCGCGAGAGAGAGAATGCGGGTCTGGTTGTGCGGTCAAATAACCGCGTAACGCTCGAACGCGCGCAAGACGCAGTGCCTGGGGTGGTGTGAGACGCGCGATGAGCTCGTGGGGCGGGAAAGGGCGCTGGGGAAAGTCCGGAACGACGAGGGCGGTGGTGGATGCAAGAGTCAAGACAGGGGAACGGCGTGAGAAACTTTGCGCTCGTCGTCGAAGGCGGTGACCTCCGCAGTTTTGGCGCACGCCCGGCCGGCGGGAATCCCGGCACGGTGCCACGCGGCGGGCTCATCGACTCACTCGTCGGCGTCGTCGCCCGCATTTGCACCAAAATATCACGTACACGGCGGGCCATGCACCGCACCCGACGACGTCAAGAGTACATACGACGCCTCGTTACTGTCAGCGGATTTGTGTATGAATATGAGGCAGCGTCGAAAGTTCGCCGGATAATACCTAGTCTCTCGTAGTACATAGCCAGATAGATTTAAAAATTAAAACAGAAGATGATACCCGTCCAGCGGTACTAGTTGTAAGTGAAGTCGGTCTGCATACCAGAACGACTGTCTTCTGGTAGGTCAGCAACGGGAGACTAGGTCTGCATGAGCTCTCGAACGCCAATCGTTAAGTATCGTGGCCGAAGAAGCTACTGTGGACTTTCTACACGGAGAGCCGCGATCCCTACTACATCCACCGTGAGGTCCGTCGAGTATCTCCAGGCCTTCCTATCGTCGCCTGCAGGGCACGGGTAAGAAGGCTGAGGAGAGAAGGCATTGCCATGTGGCGAGGGTGAGAGTCAAGCGGCCTAGGGGTACTGCGTCTGGAATGGTGGTGAGATACACATGACAGTTGAGGGGGTCGGGGAGATCAAGGTTAGTGTGGGGACAAGGTGGGCCCGGAGCAACTTTGTAGGCAATGACGAGAATACGCAGAAAAGGGGCACATTCAACCCATTCATCGACCACAGATACGCATCACCACTCACTGGAAGGGCCCTGCCGCAGCTTAATGCAGGGATAAGCTAGCGACCAAGTCGGTGAAGGATTGTTGGAGATTAAACGCGTATCTACCTGGATACGGCAGTAAACAATGCATACACACTTACGTGAAGAGTGAAATGTGAGCCCCGTCAGACGCTCGGCATCCCCACCTCGACATAAAGCTGATGCGCTGCTGTGGAATGGCAATGTTGACAGTTGCGGAGGTTCTAGGACAATCCCCATCGCCTTCGGCAGGATAAAGTTGGCTTCGAGATATATTCTGCAGAACCGATGAACACTTGTGAAAGACATCCACTCGGAGTATCCGGGCTGTCTTCCGACTATGATCGTCGGAGTCACTCGATGACTAAAACCAAAAAGTAGACCCCTTGCAGGTACGGGGCAGAGACGTTGCAGGTGCGAGGCAGAGACGTCAAGCATAAGTGACGGGAGTTCTCTCGTTGAGACTTTGAGAATTACGTAGGCCCGACTGTCTCGCCTCCCGGAAGCCTTTGTCCGCAGGATATTAGATGCTGTATGGTTGATGGATTTCTGAGCGGTGTTCAGAAATTTAACGTATCCCTTCCGGCAAACCGTAGCCTCCGGAGAACTGCGTTGTCCATGATCGACGAAGGAACAAAAACCCTGGATAAAGATGGTTTTCAGCTGGTGTTACACTGACCACGATGTTGGACACTTACTCGCCTGAGTAAAAACAGTTGACGAGGCGCCTCGCGGCGCGGGCGTCGACCTGACCTAAAAATGAGCATACAACGCGAAGGTTCTGTTCGCCGAACATTACGCCCTCGCGGTGAGAAATCAATGGAGTTTTGTGCCGGATGTGAGAGATAAACGCCTCGATTAAGCTCGATTGCTGCGCCACGGGATGCGATTAAGTTTACGGGCCAAAGCGAACAGGGATATGCTATCAGCGTACCTTTCATTGAGCGGGGAAGGTGCATGCATGGAAGTTCACTGGACAGGGTGAGGTGAGGCGGGAAGAGTCCTGCATCGCGGAGAACGCGAGGCTCGTGAATCTCGCCCTCGTGTGCGCTGAATTGCCCGTGCGCTTGGCCAAGTCCCAGGTTCTTGGATGGCAGGCACTTTTACCACTTCATGAATGAATTGACGACATCGCACATGGCGCAGAGATATCCCTTTTTTGCATGTGCCGCACAATGAAATGCATCCGAGCTGCAAAGAAACGCCTACTATCTGCTTCTCCCGACGGCGAAGGGGCCCAATGCGGGGGCGCATCGATCGACCAAGAAGAGACATGAGGCATAGCGGCAGAACATAGCCCGTCTTCTTTGTATATCGATGCTGTATACCACTGGCGAGAAGGAAATGGGTGGGTCGTCCTGTGTCCGCTGCTAAACTTACCGGAGTGCATCCACAGCCTCTGACACTGTCGTCACTCTGCACGGTCAGGTACTACCAGTGCACATGAAGGTCGAGATACAAGATTGAAGCGACATCACTTTCATTTGAAGGGATCCGTAGTGCGGTGGCTCGAGATAAATGAGAACTGAATGTCTGTGGGTCGCCATCGAGAGGATATATCATCTGATTTGGCCCAAGGACAACGATGCGGCAACCGCTCCTGTAAAACAGATTGAACTAAAGCCAAGGAAAGGAGAGACCTCGCACTACGCACCTATGACGGCAGCAGAGAAAATTTAAGTAAAGGGGGGATCGATCTGCAAGCTCAGAAGGGAACAAGTGCGCGGGGCGCTTGAGGCGTGATAAATTTGACCAGCACAAGCACAGTGTGTGCCGTGGATGGGTAATCGCGGGATTATACACCATGAGCTCGCGGAGTTGTCGCAGGCCACGCGGGCGCCAGCACCCTGCAGCGTGGAGATAGAACCGCACCCAGCTCGGGGGTGACTGTGAACGCGGGGTTGACGAGATGAAGCCAGACAAAGCCAACTTGAAGAGGCAAGCCGCAAGACCGCTCGGGCGCATTATTCACACCAGCTGACTCCGAGTACTAGTAACCCGGCATCGTGGAGAGCGATCGGAAGGTCTTGGGCGCCTTCATCCATGCTGCCTTCGCGTTTACTGCTTGAGATGAAGGAGAGAAAGAGGGACGCAATGTACGTTTTAGTTCGGGAGCCCTCGAAGGACGGAGTCATGATATTTGATTCTGCAAAGCGCAGATCGAAATGAACGGGGAATGCCGATCATATGAGTACGGGAAGAATTACGTAATATACTTATGCGTTGAGCATGCTCTAGCCTCTATGTCGCCGGGCCGTCCTCCATCTCTTTGCTCTCGCCGTCACTTCCCTCTCACAATCCAGCCGATTTCTTCCTCTTGTTGCTCGCTCGTCCCTTCGGCTGTACGGTTCGATTTCCACCCAGATGTCGAAGAACTTGTGACAAGAATCTGAAGGCCACAGCCCTACAATTGTGAGGAACTTCCCTGCAGTAGACCCATATCTTCGGCGCATGCCGGTCTTTCGACCTATCCTCGCACGCCGACTTCTTCGCCGGATTACTGAATGACACTATCAAATGCGCCTTTCTTCAATTTGGATGGTTTGCTCACAGCGTGACGTCGATATATTCAGCCCTCCTAGTTGCGACAATCTTTCGGGCCACTATCGCCTCAACGAGGACCTGAACAGCCAATTGACAGGTGAGTTGCAAGCGAGGCAATGATACTAAACTCGCACCGCCCACGGTCTGATCACGTACATACCTGGTTTAGACGCGATCACTCACACAACGTGTAGAAGACCTTCCTGGAAATCAATTCGAACCCGCGCAGAGGCTGTTCATTTGGACGGAGCACCAAATATTCTCGGCGATACATAAACGGATCGGGCAGTCTGTCAGATCGACAACTCCGCGCACCCCTGGTTTGACGATCCTGTCCTGTCCTCGGTTCTATCCCTCACTCCCCTGTTATCCATGAGTCCTCTGGCACGCCCCGAGCCCAAGTCGCGCGGCAAGTACGCCAACCGTGCGTGCAATCACTGCCGACGACGGTCAGTCCTTTCGCCCTTCGTCGCGTTTCCCTCTTAGCTGGGTCGGTCATATTACCGCTTACTAAGCATATCTGTGTGTAGGAAGACGCGCTGCGATGGGCGAGAACCTGTCTGCGGTCCTTGCGATCAGTCAGGACACGAGGCAGGTCGACGTCGTTCAATGCTCTAGCATATCCTAATCTTCATCGCCTTCAGTGTCTATGGGGTCAGGAAAGCGCGAAGAAAGCCAACACCAAGGCATACGTCGATTCGCTTCGCAACATGAACAGACTGTTAGAAAAGAAGGTGAAAGTCCTCGAGGCCGAAGCTCGACAGTACATATCCGTCAACGTCCATCCGCCACCGCCCGAGGACATGTATTCGGAAATTTACAGCCACAGCTCTCCAGGATCTGACGACACGCATATCAAAACCGAAGAGCTGGAGGACCCGGAAATCGCCCAGCTAGTCAACCCCGCAAACCACCTCCATGTATGTGCCAACATTCGCTATCTTCAACTGGAGCCTAGGACTCACCGGACTCGTAGCTTGATGGATCCGACAACTTGCAACTATACGGACCCACGTCGATCTTTCGCTTGGCTCCTCCAAATAACGACCGCTCCCCCAAGCAGCTTGCCGCAGTCGTCACGGATAGCGTTCTGACATACGAGCTTTATGCGGGAACGAACGTAGACTGGAAACGCTATCTTCCAGATGAAGTGCTTCTGACCCAGAAAGAACACGACAGGTGAGATCTAACTCCGACTCATCCAGCTTACCCGCCACTGACATCTGGGTCGTTTGCCAGGATCCTCGACCTACTGTTCCGTTTCTTCACTTCATGGTGTCTTCGCCTCATCCCCGAATTCTTCTTGCGCGACATGTATCGCGTCCTCAGCCATTCAAGCGTTCACGTCCCCCCTCGAACGGCCCACTACTCTCCCATGCTACACAACTCCCTGCTGGCTGTCGCGACGGCCTTCTCGGATGTCCCAGAAGTGAAGGACGCCGCTGCCCGAAGGCATTACGCCCAGAAGGCGTTGTCGTACTTGGAAGCCGAGTGCGAACATCCCAATATCAGCGCCCTCCTCGCTCTGTCCATTTTGGCCAACTACCATTCTTCTCAGGGGGCGCCCACTTTGGGGTACATGTATTTCGGTCGGTCCAATGTCTCATTCTGCTCTCATCGTCTCCGGTCTGACGTCGTCTCATGTTCTAGGTATCAGCGCCCGCATATCACAAGCTTGTAAGACTGATCGCCGTTTCACCTGTATGACCTTCTGACGCTGACTTCTCCGGGTGCTGACAGTGGGTCTGGGTGTGGACTGCAGGCCGTGGGTCGACGCCGGGTTCATCTTACCTGCGGGTATGCGTGATAGGAACTGGGCCTTTTGGACCACCTTCTGTCAGGTATTTCTGTGTTGCTTCTGCATATGTTCTCACGTCACTGACCCGTCTTTATGTAGGACACGACGTGGTCCCTTTACGTGGGACGCGACTTCTGTGTTAACTCCCTATCGAACCACCAAGGTGTATCCGTGCCGTTCGTTGATGAAGAACCCGAAAGTAAGCAATGGCGGTGGGGGCCAGACCAGATCGACCGTCCCAGTCATTTGGGTCGTACGTTCGCTGCGACTTGTACCCTACTCTCGATTTCAAGGAAGATCATGGAAGTAGTGTGCGTCTTCTTCGACGTTTCGCGGAGAGTCCTCGGCTCATCCCCTTTTCTCAGGAGCAACTTCCCGAAACTCGGCGTTCGCGAAGAGGCGGACGCCATGGTCATTGGAAGGATGGAGTAAGCAGATTTTGTCGCGCGCCCCTCCCATACCTTCCCTTCTGACCCGCACCTGGCTTAGTCTGCAGCTCAGCACGTGGAAAGATAACCTGCCTCCTGAAGTGGACGTCAACAAGACCAACATCTCATCGGCGCTCCCTCAACAGCTCATGCTACAAATGACCTATCAGTGGCTTCTCATCGTTCTCCATCGCCCATTCTACCGACGCAAGGTTATCAAAGATGAACACGGGTACGAGGTGGACCACGTTAAGGTACGTACCCATGGGGTCCGCATGCTATCCGCACCTCTAGGCTCTGACGCCCAGCCGGTCACAGAACTGCGACAAGGCGGCATTGGCCATCATGGACCTGGCGGCGGCATGGCAGGCGCAGTACACTCTCCGCTATGTTCCCATCACCTTCATACAAGTCGTCTCAGCTGCCTGGTACCATCTTCATCCTCGCCGCTCTCCAGGCGGCCTCGGGCCCGCGTCTCGCCCAACGACGGCTCGACGAAGGCTCGCCACATGACCCAACGCACTATCGACTATCTTGTTGAGATCGGCGAGTCTTTCGCGAGCGCTCGGGGGTTCGCGGATATCCTGAGGAGTCTGCTGGAGAGGCAGGTGCAGACGCGGGTGGCAAGGCGTATGGGGGACCCTTCGCCCTCGCCCTCGCCCTCGCCACCGTCCGCGAGTTCTACGCTATCGTCGGAGTCCCATGCGAACCCGCGACCGGGATCGCACTCTCCTCATCTGTATCCTGTCCCGGTCCAGACGAACGGATATCACCACCACTCTCCGCAACAAAGGAGCTCGCCGGTGGAATACTCGGCAGTATACAACGGCCACAGCCCGCCAGAGTCATCGTCCCCACCTATAGCCGTCTACCCCCTCCAAAACCAAGGTTACCAGCAGCAACAGGAAGCTTTCGGTCCTCAGGCACCCCAGCCCATGCAGTTCCCTACCGTCAATGGCCCGATGGGGATGGAATACCAGCAATATAGTTTCAACGACACCTCGATGAACTTCACACCGCCGATGGTAAACATGGGCACGGGCAGCATGAGTGGCATGGGCATGGGCCCCGGGATGAGCTCCGGAGGTGGAGACATGTTCATGCAAAACCCCTTGATGATGTTCGGCGTGGGCCAGCAGGAGTATATGTCGTACTACCAGCAAGCGAGCCTTGGGAACGCAGGTGGTGCGCAGGCGATGGGGCGACTGACGAAGTCGCAGATGGTCGAGGAGGAGTGTATGCTCCAGCAGATGCTGTCGTTTATCTAGGGTTTGGCTTCGGCTTTCTTGTTTCTTGGATGGTCTGCTGCTACGCGTCTGTGTTTGTTTTCGTTTTGCTTTCGTTTTACTATGATGGAATGCTCTACTGTGCTCTTTTGCTTTGTGTCCTGTACTCGTTACCTACAAACTATCTCTCACTCTGCTTGTTGTATTGTATATATCCTCCCTGTCTCTCTTATTGTACATCACCGTCTTACCATCATCAATTTGATCCAGTATCCACGCATATGACCATGCCCCATCACCTCGGGATGGCTTCATCTGCGAAGCGGGTCCTTGTGTCAGCGTGTATGCATATGCATTATGCTTTGCCATTTTTGTGAATCGACAGGCTTACTGTCTGTCACAGTATCGTTACTTAAAACGTATTTCTGTGAGGATGGCAATGACCCAAAACTCACTCGATTGACAGTACGTTTTCTCATGTTCCGTGGGGCAGTTTCTTAAGACCGTCATTAGCGGGGCGCACATGGCGCATAATCTTCTTTGAAGTTCCTTGAAGCTCCTTGGTACGAGTGCCTGCTAGATCATACAAACATCCCGGGGGACGTTTCCACCGGTGAGTACAGCTCGGGATCGCAAGGCCCTGACTTAGTAGATCATGAACGTATTGCATTCGGAAATAGACGAGTCGTTCTTTCTTCAGCGAAACCTAGAACGGAGCCGAAATCGGGGCGCTAGGGGCGGGAAAATATGAACGGAATTTCGACGGAACGCGCTTGAGGGAGATTGGCTGGAGGTTGGGTGGTCGGGGACGAATGGGGCGGAATCTTCCATATGATTGAAGAACATCATAGGCATTTGTAGCCAACATACTCCCAGGAGAGCCCGAGGAGATAGGGAAACCAGAATCGCAGCAGAGACGTGGTGGGGGCGAGTCAACGTCTATGTGATCGGCGAAAAATACATTGTCGAATAGAATACAGTGTGTCGAAGTCAAAGAAGTCTAGCCAATGATATTTTGCTTGTCCTTCGACCGCTCCATGGCTAGATCGAGGCAGTCGCATAAGAAAAAAAATACCGACGGAGAAGAGGAAGGAGGACGCACGATTATAGTGCAGGAGCTTTTCGATGAGGTCGACATGAGTGAGGACCATGCGACGGCAGCAATAGCGCTTCAGCTGAAGCTCATCCAGCGCGTCACTACAGGCGAAATTTCCGAAACGTCAGTAGGAGTATAGGGAGGAGAGATGGGAGACGCACCCCTCGGTCATATCCTGCGCCAACAGCTCCAGGTAGGCATTCCACTTGTCGCCTATGACCTTTCCGCATGAGAAACACCGGACAGGAATGATCTGCCAGATTGTCAGACCAAATTTCAACCCTTGAGTGAGAGGAAGGACGCACCATCGCAGTCGTGGACGAAGAAGTGAGAGCGACGCGAGGTTCAGCGAGCGTGTTTTGCGCTAATCTTCCAAATGAGGGGGAAATGACGCAACGCAACATCGGACAGATATAGGGCAAAATCAATGGCAATCCTCTCAGCTCAGGCTGGCAGCACGGTTACTGACGTCCTTGGCGAGTCCTCCTATGCTCCTATTATCATCAGACCGAGTTATGCATCCCCCGCTTTCCACAAACTTGTGCATAGTAAGCTCAAATGGGAACAGTATCTGAGCATATTGAGGCTTTCCGCTTACGATGAGATGGATCATGGGTCTGCGGCAGGAGCGATCGGTGAGACTGGAAGTGGAACAAGGAATAGATACAGATTGGATACAGATTCTGCGTGTACAAAACTATGGAACTATATGTAGAACATAAACGAGGTAGTAATAAAGCTGAAACATTCACAAACCCAGCGCAAGTAGAAAATACACGTCGATAGTCGAACTGATACAATATGACTTCACCCAAACCGTAGATCGCTCCGCCCCTCCACTCCTCACAACAGGTCATCCACCTCCTCGTCCTCATCGTCGTCAGAATCCATGATCGAGTCCTGCGGTATCTCTATCACCTCATCACTATCCTCTGCCGCCGACGCCTCGCGGGGCTTGCGCGTATTCCTATGATCGAGTATTCATAAATGGGCCACGATCGGAAGAGAGGGAAGACGCACTTGTTTGCTGCAGTAGGCTTACGAGATGGAGGTACCGGTGTGGTTTCGACTTCCTCGTCGTCGTCGTCGTCGTCATCCTCCTCTTCTTCGAGGACAATCGGTGTCATGTCAACCTTCTTGGTCCTGAATAACTAATGGTCAGTCACCGGGCTCGATGCATGCTCGCGAGGTCTACTCACGCAGCGCGACGAGGAAGAGATCGTGTAGGCACTGTCGATGTCGGCGGAGATCTACGCATGACTTCATCATCTTCGTCGTCATCGTCTGATTGTGAGGTCCGTCTCCTCCTGCAAGTCCCACTAATCAGTATTCTCTAATTGAAGACAATGCTACAGACTCGTACTTGGCACGACCCTTGCCTCTCGGTTTGGGAGTTGACGGGCCCTCGTCAGCAGTTGAGGATGCATCGGTCGTGACGCTGGCCGATCGCCTTCACAAATAACACAGCTAGTGTATGAGCGCAAGAAGTATCCTTGAAGGAAAGGAAGCCCACCGTTTGCGACCAGCGCGTTTCTTCGGCATTTCGATCTCCTCGTCGTCGTCGTCCAGCGGGATCAAATCGTCCAGTTCTTCGAACGTGGCCTGGAGCGCCTCGAGCTGGCGGTATAGCTTCCTCGCTGAAGTCCTCCAAGACTTTCTCGTACTTCTTCGATAGAGTTTCATCAAACTTGACCGCAGCCTTGTTGGCAGTGGTGTCGCGAACGGGCCGTTTCTGCGGAAATTCATCAGAAGCCATATGAGAAGAGGAGACGGACGACGTACGGATGTCAGATAGTGTGTGTATAGTTTGACAGTACGGAGCTTGTCATCGTCGGCCTTCTGCAGGAAGGTACAACTTGCCAAGTATCTGGCAAAGGACCTTCTTGTGCTCCTCTGGGAAACCAACGATATCAAGAGCGGTCTGCGAATGAAGAAAGTCATTACTTACTGTCTAATTCACTGTTCTTGTCCAGAACTTCCTTTATGACGGCCAGCGCCATGTCGAGGTGGATCTCGTAGTCCGGGTGCAGTCCTTCGATATCTCTGAAAGAAAGATGTCAGCGATGAGAGAAGCGCGACAAGTCAGATCCCTTACGGAGTCTTCTGCGGGTCTGTCCAGTCAACAAACATGCCGCAGACAAGTAACGGTGAGACCATCTCCTGATCTTCCTCCAAATCGTTATACGCAGGCGCAAGTCTCTTGAATATAGGGATGAAGTTCTATAAAGATTACGTCATAACCACTAGAGCACTGAGCAGTTGATGACACTCACCAGCATCATACGTCGCTGATTGACAGGTGAAGAGTAGCAATAGACAGGAAAGAAGTACGACAAGCATTGCCGGAGTTCTTGGTTGTCGATAGTCTCAGGGGATATATATGTGCAAATCAATGCCCCGAGCACCTACAAGGACAAGGAGGGTTCAGAAGGGATCTAAAAAAGGCAGCAGATTGTCCATACATCGTCGCTCACAACCATCCCGGAAAGCATGAGCTTTGCAAAGCCTACGCATACCAATGCTTGGACCTTGTCAGATTAATCCATTTCCAAGACTTGTAGCAAGAACGCGATGATTTGATTCGCCTGCAAACACGGTAAATGAGGTGTGGACAAGAGAAACCGAGAACATACATTGGGACTGTTCTTGCCCAGAAAGTGGGCATCGTGAACCATGAGAACGTCGAAGATAACGTGCAATACGCGAATCTTGAGCGGTTCCGGTGCGGACTGGACCTGGCTCATAAAGAGCTGGAAGGAGCTGATAGCCATTCGCTATCCAAGAGAAGTGGCCATTAAGAAGATGCTGAATCGGGAAAGAAAATGGACGAACGCGAGCTATTAGACAGCAAAGCCCCAGACTAACGAGACCTTTCTCCCTGAGGACCATTTCCTTACGCTTGACTGCAGGGATGATAAGCTCCCCCAGGATGCCTTCCAAAGTAGAATTCTCTTCAAATGTCTATGAACTGCATCAGCCATGATCGAAGAAGTCGAGAAACATAAGGCGTACCCCATTCACCCGCTCCAACATGCCAATACACAGATCCAGACAACGAAGGTCTATCACATCAGCATGCTCCCTTTCCTCCTGCGTCATTTCTTTGACTGGCTTCGGAGCCCCGAGCGGTTGATGAGGTTGAGGAGGCACAGATCCCTCGAAGGTTGATTCTGTATCGTCTCCGACAGCTTTCTGCAACGTTGGAGTCAGCTGCGAGAAAATAATGCATGGTGAACCGCCGCACCAGAACCTCTTCTTCTTCTTCGGTAGAGTCGCGCAATTCGTGGACAACTTCTACGACTACACGGATGAGATCGCGTTCACTAGGTGTCAACTCGCGTAACACGTCGAGACAGCGCGAAACGAGCCGTTCCGGGAGAGCATCCTGGGATATCATGTCCCCTAGGGAAATACGAAATGATCAGCTTCCTGTGCATCTGTGACCACAAAAATACTTACGAACGAGCTGGAACATCTTCCGTCTCCCAATCTCATCGCCATAGTCATGTATCGCGGCCAACTTGAGCATCTCGTCAATGATAAACTCCTTTTCTTGCCTTGCGTCATCCTTGCGTACTCGTTCCTCTCCATCGATGTCCCCACGCAGGTTAAGGTCTTCTTCATCGGCAGCATTTTGACTGAGAAGACCGTTATAGGCTGTCTGTATATGAAAGGCGAGCGCGGTGACGACGGGGAGCACATTCTCGAACCGAACGTCTTCGTTCGTGGACTTGCAATACTCCACCCAGACGCGTATAAGGAATGCCTTTTCTGCCGTCATATCTACCCAGTAGTGTTCTAGGCGAGGTCTGAGCGACAACATCTTGTAAAAAGAGCGCGTACGAACCATCAAATTCTAGTCCATCGAAGAACTCGACACGCATCTTGAATACACTGTTGAGGGCGTCGACAGCTACCGTATCCCCATCGAGATCGAAAAGGGAGAGGAAGGCTAGGAGGTCCTCGGCCACGTTGTTCTTCTTCCCTCCACCTACAGCTTCGACCCAGTCGCCGAGAAGTCTGCCTGTGGCCCCTCGGACGGTATCTTCGCGATCGCCTAGTCCGTTGCGCACGATGAGCTCGCGCTGGGCAATGGAGAGGACCCGAGGATGGGTCGCTCCCATCTGGGTTTCGTCTTCGGCACCACGGAGAAAGATGTTGGGTTGAAGTACTTGACGGTAGACCATGACACGGTTCGTAGTGTCCACGTCGCGAGTGCGTGCGAGCACGACGGGAAGGGTGGCCTTGTCGATAGGTACATTCGATAAGGCAACGCGACGTACGTCACTGGACGGGCGGTCAGAGGGGGAATGAAAGAAGAGCAAAAACGTACGCGGCGGGATCTTGAGCGAGGACGTCGAGGAGAACTTCTGTGGCCTTCCTCGGGTCTACCTTGAGATCTTCTTGTACTTCGCTGCCTGTGAGTTTGGATAGGGCAATTACAGCTTGTATGCGAACGGGAGCTTCTTTGTCCTGGGCGCGGTCAAAAAGCGCAGGGCGGATCTGGGCGTAGTCTCTGTTTGCGGTCAGGATTAGGGAGGAAAGGTATAGCAAAACTCTGACGTGAGGTCCTCGATATTTGACATTATTGAAGAGAAAAAATGCAAAACGCGATAGCGAACGGTCTTGTCTTTGGATTTGAACCCCTTCCGGAGACGTCGGAGGATGAAGGTTGTAAATCGGGCCTCAGGCGTCTTATCCGGGTCTACGTCTTCCTCATCCTCGTCCTCGTCCTCGTCCTCGTCTTGGGCTATGTGTATCGTGTAAGAGCGCGTTCCCGGACAAAGCCAAAGAGCACACACCATTCTTGTTAATGTACCCCACGAAGCCACCCACGAACTGTACGACTTTATCGGCTACGGAGGTACCTTTCTTGACAACAAGAACACGATTGAGCATGTCCATGAAGATCTGGGCAAACAGACGATCCCCTGTAGACATTTTCCTCTGAAAGTCGTCAAAACATAGTAGACCATCCGGGAGCTTCCTCGTTGTATGCTGAGGCCTCTACAAAGATTTTGTGGAGGGCAACGAAGTTCTTCTGGTGTGTCGCCTTGTGGTTCTGTACATTGTCGAAGATCTTCGGGATGGCAGCAGGGAGAGTGTCTTGAATAGACGTCGGCTGTCGTTTCCGCGCAGGCATGGTATGTTTATTTGGTCGTCGACGCGACGTTAGCGATGGGCGGGGGGTGAGAACGGAGGGAGGGAATGCAGCGGACGGCAAGTTGAAACCGCGCGCGATCGCGGCGACGCGACGACACGACGCACGTGACAAAGGACAAGTACTTGGGAGAATTACGTCATCTGTGGATAAGTGGTTAGCGGCCCCGCATGGTCCGAAATGAAAGTGCGGAAGGGTTCAAGGTGAACCTCATGTAGGAGGCATGGTTTCCTCTCGACCTCGACGATGCATACCCCACGCTCAATCGCTGAACCAAGGCCAACAGACCGCGCAGCCGACTCTACTCATGTTGCCCCATATCTCACCCACGTCGTCCGGCACCACGGCCAGCTTACTTTGATTCCACCCGATAATGCGGGGCGTGTTCGCAAAGCGGCGAAGCGAGAGAAGCGGCCAAGGATAGAGAGGTCCGAAGAGCCTCATTTCAACGTTGGCGTAGCGCGAACGACGAGACGTAGCCAGCCTGGTTCCCCAGCTCGGTCTAGACGACAGGTCGACCAGGAGCGGAGGAGAGAGGAAGCAGATGCAGGTCAGTACTTGTTCGCCCATGCCCTCGACGCGTTTTTGCTAACATGCGTCTTAGGAATCTCGATTCCTGATTACCCGCCGCCCTCATTTGACGAGGCGATCGCCTCAGTCCCCGCTTACCAGCACGCCTCTCGCGCTGTCCACCCCATTCCGCTCTCAATGCTTCACTCTCTACCGAATCTACGCCTCCCGAAGAAGGACAATCTGCAAGATCACGATCACGATCACCTCCTCGCCGGGACCCTGTTTTGATTCCACCGATCCCAACTTCCGGAGGTCACCTCGACTTTACTTCATCCTCTCTGGAGCCTGCGTCTCCCACACCAGACTCTCGATTCAGCAGTCAACCCAACGACTCAGATTCAGACCAGAGCGTGGAGCTTGTCTCAATCGATGAAATCTCCCATGCTGCAAGTCAATGGGAATGGGATAGATCAAACGGCCTCAGTGTTACAGAAAGGATGGCTCGAGAACAGGCTCGTCGCCAAGCTTCGGAAAATCACCGCCCGCCACCCGAGCCAACCATGCAAGCATTATCACCATCCTGCTCCCAGCTTACGCTTTCCCCCTCGAGGGCAGACGCGTTTGACTGTTTGAACGAAGACGAGCTTGCTAGTCCTAGCTCATCTGCGGAGGCACCTGGTTCTGACTCACCTGCCCGTTTGCGCAAGGAGAGCCCTCCCCCTACCCGTCACCACAAGAAACTCACCTAGTCTGTTTCCGGGTGTGTCCAAGGCGAAACCTGCAGCGTCACCTCCCTCGTCCCCCACCTTTGCATCGTCCCAGCTTTCTCTTCCCTTACATTTTTTCGCGCGACCAATGCAGCCCCAGCAAGATCTCTCCACCCCGAAGCGAAGGATTTGGTCCAAAAAGATTGTTCACTCACACTCACAAGGGCAAAGAAAAGAGCGTCGATGTCCCTAGCCCCGGCAACGAAGCACTTGAGTCGTGGGAAATGCTGGAAACAAGCCCTTCCGACGATGAAAGCTTTGCGTCTGTCGCTTCCAGCCAGCCTTCCGACCTCGTCCAGCGGAAAGTTGAGCACCATGCGGGAGCTTCAGAAGTCTCCACATCTATTAGACAAGAAGGTAGTCGAGAACGCGCTGTTGACGAAACGCCACTCCTTGCACGACCGGCCCGTTCCTCCCCCTGTTCCCCCTTCATCGCAGCCTCGCCGTCGTCCCCCACCCCCACCTCCCATTGTCGCACCCCCTCCTAGTCACCCCCCGAGCAGCTCTCCAACCCGCGCCTGTCAAGACGAAAACGCCACCTTCATCTGGAGACTTGACGCCGACTAAGAACAGAACATCAAGCCCATTGGGCAAGCTGAAGTTTTCGACCTCCATGATTTGGTCTCGTACGCGTCGTATCCCCACTAGCCCCACCTCCCCCACCTCCCCCGCCACGCCCAATCCCCATACAACGCCTCCATCTACGTTGCCTCCAGTAACTTTAGGCCAGACGTCAATTAATAGCTCCCCACCACCCCTTGCTGAAACGATTGCACCTCATGCCGATCGATCAGGCAATGGAGCTCCTCACCACGATCAAACGCAAAGAGTCATCTCTCCACTGCGGCACTCACCGACTTCGCCATCTTTACTGGAATCTTCTCGTCATGAATCGTTTGATGGTATCCAGACCATCCTGACAAGGGACCGCACAACCAGCAATACTGTAGAAGTCCGTCCTCCGCTACGTCAAGTACCCCCCTCCCCGTCCGTTGGCGCCTTGAACGCCGTATTGGCGCGCCCACTACATGCGCGCACAAATTCCCAACCACAGCTTTCTTTGCCCATGGCTTTAACCCAAAGTGCAGTGCCTTGTAGACCCTTTGCACCATCGACCCCGAGCCCCCTCTCCATCCCATCCTTCACAAATGATACTGCCGCCCGTCTGTCTGTTTCCACGACGTCCGAAGAAGAATCGTTGATCGATTTGTACGACCATTCCCCGGTACCGACGCACGCGTCGATGTCCATAGCATCGATGACACCCACCCAGCCTCCGCCAAGTCCTCAGTCTTCTGATGCCGGAGGGCACTACACCGGGAGACCCCTTCCACGACCTCCCGGTTCCTCGTCTGATACGGTCATCCAACCCACGCCTATCGACGTATTCATTGCGCGGGGGGAGGATGCGGAGGTGCCTCCCAAATACGTGGATGAAGACAAGCATATGGACATCTCGTCGCCGAAAGCATCTTCTGGACCTCCCCGCGCCTTCGATATGAGAGAAGCGTCCAACAGTAGCACCACGATGGGTCACGTAGCTCCACCGGTTCAAGTGTCTTTCACTGTCAACTTGGCGTCTCCTTCTATCCAGAACGACCAAGTCTCCCGCTCAACTTCATCTATAACTTTACAAGATCGTCCCGGAGGGACAAGAAATCCATCGTTTACTCCTTCCAGATCCGATTCGCTTTCCTCCCAGACAACGACTCCTGTATCCGAGTATCAAGCCCCAGGAGGAAGCGTGCCCAACCCGACTGTCTACTCTGATCTTACGGATCTCGACGTCCTGCTTTCACGACTGGAAGACGGCAACTCTACCGGAAGTAATTACGAGGTAAGTAATACTCCTGAATGCGTTTCTATATGACGATGCTAACGCAGGGCGGTTTTAGGAACTCTTACTGGTAGGGGACATCCTTGGTCGTGTCGCCCCTCAGGGAATCACGCCGCGCGCGCCTTCCCCGCCCGTAGGATATATAGAGGTGACCCGCCGCCGTGTGACGAAGGATGGTCGCGTCAAGCTTAAACTGTCGCTTCTGGGCGTGTCCGTCGATCGTTGCGGAATATGTCTATCTCAGTTCAAGGACAGTGAATCCGCGAGCCTGCTTCCGAAATGCCAGCACGCGTAAGTTATCCTACCGATGCGTGTATATCTCACTAACGTACATTTAGGTTCCATGAGAAGTGCATCAGCGCATGGCTGCGCCGAGGCAATCGAGCGTGTCCAATGTGTAGAGAGTCGTTGGCGTGAACAAGACGAGCACGGGGTGCATGTTTTTGGTTATGGGTTTTTTCCTTACTGGCGTGCGTAGATTGTTGAACGATCGAACGTACTGGACATTGTATGTCTGCTCAGCGCTCATGGGCTGTCCATCCTTTTCAACTTACCGGTGTATCCTTGCGTGTTCATCTGTTGACTGTATTGTCATACACGTTACTGTATTTCTCTACAGAGGTCCCCCACGGTCATGAAGTTTTCTTCACGGTGTTAGTCTGGTATTCCTTTTCCCGTTCGCCGTGCTTCGCCTTTACCCATACTGTGGGCCGGGGTCATACACCACGTCTTCACAGATCGTCTGCGGTGTTCTTGATCTGCCAACTCTATACATAGTTGATCGAGATTCGATCCTTGAGTAGACCCGACGAAAGCACTCAATTTCTTCAACGTCGCTATGACTGGTGCGTACACAGATAGGTATCCGCTCTGACCAAGTCTAGCCTTCCAAAGGTGGCGTATCGACAAGGACGAAGCTAGCGAAAAGGGCTGGGTACCGATCACCCTCGAAGTCCGCACTCTCCGCCAATGCCCTGACCTCCTTGATCTCGTTGGGGGAAAGCCTAACATTCAGCGCACCCAAGTTCTCATGGAGGTACTGGACGCATTGAATCAGTTGGTGAGCAATAGTCAAAGAACGATGACGCGTGATTAAATCCTGACCTTCACGTTCTGAGTGCCAGGAATAGGTATGATGTCGTCTCCCTGCTCGAGGAGCCAGGCAAGTGCTACCTGCCCAGACGTTGCACCGTGTTTGACGCCGATCGCGTTGATACTGTCGACGATTTTGTTGATCAGGGGAAAGTTGGCCGCAGAGAACCTGGGCAGACGGCGTCGTCCATCATCCTCCGCGAAGTCCTCTGGCCCTTTCTGAGTCACAGGGTTTTAGGCTCTGGATACGTGTAGTAAGTATGCGAGCACGGCACTCACATATCTCCCTGTGAGTAATCCGCGCCCGAGGGGCGAATAGGCGACGATGGCTATTCCTAGCTCCCGGCTCGCTTTCAGCAGTCCGATGCTAGGGCTCTCGATATCGAGACAGAAGGGCGAGTATTCAACTTGAATAGCGGCGATGGGATGGACCGCGTGTGCGCGCCTGAGGGTGGCCTCAGAAACTTCGGAAATGCCGATTTGCTTCACCTTTCCTTCTCTGTATATACAGAGACAGGGTGGAACGATGGTCATGAAACAGGGTGAAATTGCGCCCACTTTACAAGCTCAGCCACAGCCCCGATGGTGAGTTCTATGGGAACAGTTTTGTCCGCACTGCGTTTTCAGATTAGTCAATGGATCATCTCACGCAGCCAGGGAATACAAGGGCGTACCGATGTATGTAGTAGAGATCGATGTATTCCACGCCCAGGCGCTCAAGGCTCTTGGAGCAGGCTTGCTTGACGTACTCAGGACTACCGTTAATGGTCAAGCCGTCCGGCGTGTGCTTAAAACCGAACTTGGTGGCAAGGAATATATCAGCACGCTTTCCGGTGCGCTTGAACCTTTGATAGCGGGCCTGCGGTCAGCTGGCATGCAGCCAGACAAAGTTTGCCGTAATTGCGTACCATTTACCAAGGAGCTCTTCTGAGTCTCCGTAGGCGTCAGCGGTGTCCCAGTGTCTGCATCCGGACGCATACAACTCGTCCAGAAACTGCGAGACAAGTATCATTGAGCCAGATACCCAAGAAATGAAGAAGCGAAAGCGAACCTTGAGTCGCTCTTCGTCGGACCCGTGCGGGCCATACGAAGTGGAGAGACCCATACATCCGTAACCTATGGCGGACACGTCGACATTACCAATTTTGCGAATGGGATGGGTCGACATGATGTCAAGGGAGTGTCAGTATAGGTGAATGTGCAAGCGAGAGAGGTCTTCCTGTGCACACTTTATACGTCCAAAAGAGTATACGGATTTCATTCCAGCTGGGAAAACGGTGGATTGACACTCCCTCCCGTTAGGAAAGTGGGTCTCATTGACAACCCACATCGTTGGGATGTGGATCCGGAATGCGGTGGGTCTGATGCATCTAAGTTAGAAGTCAAGGCAGACGCCGGCGCGTACCGCGGAGAGGGAGAAAAAAACACGGCCTGCCCTGGTTATTGAGCGCTGAGCCTTTAACTGAGCATATCCGCGTGCCGACATTTACGCTTTGGTGGAACATTATCAGCAGAAGCCCAGTGGAATTCTGCGACGGTGGTCCCGTACTCTATCCGCCTAGGTCATTCAGCAAGTACAAATTCACTTCCATCGTATAAAAGGCAATCGTACAAGCACACCAAACGCTCTTCTCACGGATAGCTCGACAGTCTTTCCTGCGCATCCCAGGGTTAGGCCTTCCATGTACCGTCCTGGTTCAAGTCCCATCCGAGCTGCTCCCACGTCCATCCGAACATAGTGCCGTTCTTGTGATAGTGCGACAATAGCGTATGGTGGAGGCCTGGCTTGGTGTGCACTTCGTTGAGAGCATTCATGTCCTCGTCGTCGAGTTTGAGGAGCTGCAGACGATCTGAGTGAGCATGCACCAATTACAAAGGTAGCACGTACAGTGATATTCTGGCGCATGCGGTCCTCGTTCTCGCTTTTCGGAATGACACTTGTGCCGCGAAGGACGCCCCAGGTAAGGAGAACCTGCCCGTTCGTGGCGTCGTGCTTCTTTGAGATGGTCGTGACTGTAGAGTCTTTCACCAACGACGGCACAGGCGAGTCCTCAGTTGAAGGCTGGCCTAATCCCGCCCACGAGCAGAAATCAGCTGTGGCTCGACATATCACAGAAGAAGGCGCACCAAGGGGTGAGTACGCAGTGATATGGATCCCCCTCTCATCGCAGAACGCTTTAAGGGCATTCTGAGGGTAGTAAGGATGGAGTTCGATCTGGTTCACCGCGGGGAGAATGGTGCATTCGGGGAGCAAGCGTGTGAGCGTTTTTATGGAGAAATTGCTGACGCCAATCGACTTGACTTTGCCTATTGAGTGGTCAATTTCGTGACGGTGCTGAGACGAGTAGAAGGCGAGAAAGTCCGGACCTGTCTGAAGAAGCTTCTCCATGCTCTTCCATGTTTCGATGTATGTTGGAGACTCGTCCTCGCGGAGAGCTAAGCAGGGAAAGATGTCAGGAAACCGTTGGTGTCGTAAGAACGCAAACCTCACAGTCATCACCCCAAACGCCAACGGTCCTTGTAGCCTGCGGCCAATGCATCAGGTAAAGATCAACGTAGTCGACGTTGAGCTCGGTTAAGGAGGCTTCGAACGCTTGCTCGACCTGACTGTGAGAACCATTGCTGAAATCACGTCCGTTATTTAACGTTGGAGTGTTGCAAATAAGAGACCATCTATCTCAAGACTCACCCTAGTTTGGTTGTAATGAAGAACTCCTCTCTTGGAATTCCGGAATCACGGATGGCTTTTCCAACTTGGGATTCGTTTTCTAAGCAAACCTCAGTGTCATGTAGAACGCCCTGTACAATGTCACTGACGGTATCCTGCTGCCTGTGAGAGAGATGAACAACGAAGAGATATGAGAAGAAGTACCGGAGAATTGTACTTACGGTATCGAAATGACGGTACCCAACCTGTAAATACAGATGTTTAACAGTCGAAGCAGGATGACACTACGTCGCTTATACATACCACAATCGATTTGCTGACCATGTTATAGACACGTTCAGCTCCTCCTGGAATACCCATCCAGCACCTAAAGACCGCCATCAGTAAAAGAGGATCTTATACTTGACATCAGGCCCACGTACCCCATTCCAATAGATGGCATCTGCCTGCCATTGTTCAGCGTGAAAGTGGGGATATTGGCCATGTTGTGTCTGAGTCGAACAGCGTAGAGGGCAGATGTTGTCTTATATGTTTCGCACCCAGCCTGGATCTCCGTTTACTCCAATGCAAGAGTCATATTCTGTTCAGTTCGAGTGGGTCGGTTGCACCGGAGACGCCCGGAGTGTTCTGCAAAGAAAGGGTGCCTGCTTGTGCTCATGGCCAGAGCTGGGCCAGAGTGGATGCATAATCAACGCAACCTCGTGTCGATAAGAGGGAACGATGGCGGCGGGTTTGTGAGCTAGAAAGAGAGGGTTCCCGTGGCACATTCGGCAATAATAGCGATTGTCAAGATACGACGTAGGTCGTCCCCCGGGACAAAGTAAGAGGAAGGGGTCTAGGGTAGGTACAGCTCCTCCGATGGAAAATGTGAGTCGAGAGGCGAAAATGATGATGACAATGAAAGAGACATAGTGTTCTACGGCGAAAGTGAACCTATGTGGATCGCTACTTGAGGAGACTTGCGCAGACTTGCGCCAGCAGCGCTCAGCCTTCAAACAAAATATAGGCGCTCTGTTAGGGAGGCCGAAGAGGCTAAAGACCGATACCGCCGCCCGGCACGCTTATTCTGCCTTTTCCGCTCCAAATATATCCTAAATTCTTACTGAGTCTGAAACATGTCTCCCCTCCCGGCTCCGCTCTCTTGAGTCTCTCCACTTGCTCTCCACTTGCTACAGTGACGTTGGTAGCAACGGCTTCAGAATCCACTGCGACACTATACGTCGATTTCTTCCTTATTTTGCACCACGCACCAAACAGATCTTCAGAGTGACTCGCCATGAGGTGCGTGCCGTGTCGTGAACTTATTTAATGAGCTTATTGGAACGATAGCGTCACCGGATACCAACAGCGCCTCACCACTTCTCTCGCTCCCCTCAGAACTTATTGCGGAGATCCTCTCTTCTCTCCCATTTCAAGATGTATTTCGTTGCAAAAGGACATGTCGCGCCCTCGACGATATCGTGCGTGGATCCGCCCAGATTCAGTACCGCATGCACCTCGGGATCGACGGACTCGAAGACGACCACAACCCAGGCCTTTCTTATGCGGACCGCTTGGAGCTTTTGCAACGAAGAGAGACGGCGTGGTTAAATATGGAACCCCAAAGCGTTGTCAAAATCCCCTCCATCCCATTCGAATCCAGCGGTATCTATGATTTCACCGGCGGCGCATACGTCCTCGGCACGCGGCTCTCCCAGGGCGTTCGACCTACGACAAGTGGATACGCGTATGTGGATCTGCCATCGCTTGGAGAGGAGGATAAGCCCATGAAATGGCGAGCGAACGATGTTGGCGAAGAAGTGGTCGACATTGGGCTGTGCATCTATGAACACGACCTCAGCGCCGTTTTGACTTCGTACGTCAAGTTTCGTCCCTTACCAATTCGTCGTATACTGATTTATGTCCACAGAAAACCGGAAGGAGATGGGCCTGCTGACGATATATCGTATCGGATCCACCTGCTCAGTTTTTCTACCGGACGTCCTCATCCGTCCGCCTCTCAGCCCGTCGTATTCGTCACAAGCCAAAGTCGTTCACTGGGTCATGTCAACGTTGCAATCGAGATTGTTGGTGATTATTTAGCTCTCATGATCACCTACCCCTGGGCCCGCGGCTTCGGTGTCGACACCTTCTATCTCCTCAACTGGCGAAAGGGCGATGCACACAGGGTAGGTCTCTCCTATACTTCATTTCACATGTCTCTCAGCATCTCTGCAGATCCGCGTTACCCCGTCGAACACGTATGGGTTTTTCGTCTTCCTCACCGGCCGCATTATGGTATTTCCTGATATGGACGCAAAGACGCTTGAACTAATGGAGATCGTCGATGGTGTGGATGGAGGGCCACCAACGTTACGTGTACTGCGCAAGCTCGCTCTGCCTACATTTGCCCCGGAGACTACTATTATACGCCTGTCCGCGCGTGGGGAGCCCAACCCGATTGGAAGTTGGCCCAGAAAAGCCAATCCTGCCTCTGCAAGCCGTCCATTCCGTGATTCGCCCTCGGAAGCTCTCATCCTCTTCCACCTCCTCACACAAGTGGATAACCCCACCCAGCTGGAGATGCATACATTCACATTTATCACACACCGAAGCACACTGGTGGCACAAGTACCCATAACGCCGGTGATCGAGGAGCCCTCCACAGTGCCTTGGGAGGAGTGGGGGCCACATGGAACGCGATGGTTCGAGAGCGACGATGCCGCGACACGGTGGATTACGATGGCCGCTGGTCAACGATATGTATACCTGCCGAATGCTGAAGAAGACCGCTCTCCAATCCGTGTGTGCGACTTCAACCCCTACCATGTACGCCGCGAGCTGTCCCGAGGTAACGACCAGGCTGTACTCACGCCCGAGGGAAACACAAGGAGGGTGGTCTCGGAGGAGACTAAGGTCTTCGCTTCGAATGTCTTCCGGAACGATGTGGTATCTTCGCTGCCTTATTGCGAAACCACAACTGAAGCGGTGTACAAACATGACGGAGTCCTTCTGGATGAGGAGCGGGTTATAGGATTGAACGTGCGTGTGTGTTCTTGACCTCGTGTTGTTGACGTTGACGACCTGTTCGATCAGTTACGAGACGACGAGACAAGCGTTGAGCGTATCACTGTGTACATTTTTGGATAAAGAAACGGAACTTATGCTCTCTCCGCTCCACCTGGCTTGACATGCCAAGCTAGGCTCTGCGTCAAATCAGTCGACCGCCTGTCTTCTTTAACCAGTGCCGCCCATGGACGAAAACCTTTACGGGGCGATGTTCTTAACCTGAGTCAACCAAACCAACATCCATTGTTTGATGATAATTACACCGCATCAGAACAATGCAAATAGAACTCGCGACATACAACTTCTCCCCACATTCTAGTCTCAGGACAACGCGGGCTGACGTACGGTACGCGTGAAAACCACAGCCTTTTCTGAGAATGAGTCTCACGTGGATTATTGTATGCACAGCCACTGGCCAGCGGGATGCGTTTATTTGGATTCAAAGCGCACAGAAGCGCACTGGCAAGTCCAGAAGTTGGAAGGTGTGAATCTGTTATCCCACACACTGCGACACGAACAGCATCCATCTAGTCGCTGTAAAATGACCTGGAGGCGGTACTAATTAAATAAGTGAGACTTTGACTTTGATATTGTAGTGAATTGACGGGGCCGGTCACTTGCACCTGAGCCCTACTGACACAGTACACTGTAGTACGTGCGTCCTCGTGTTTCACGCCTTATGACTCGGAATAAATTGATCTATTACAGAAAGCTGTGTTCATTCTATAAAAAGACGGGTAATGTTCGAGACATGATATCATACGCGCCCACGTTCCCACCCTCCTATCCTTTCCATTATCTCTGTCAGCAACTACCACCTACCACTACCAGAACATATGCCATCCCCTAGCGAGTTCAGCGACAACACCACCATCGTCGGTGGTCCCGGCTCTGTGCCCAACGGCAAGCACGCGAAGCCCACGGAGACCTTCGGCGGAACGAAGAAGTCTTCCCCCGTCAACCTCGAGCTCCTCACTAGCGCGGACGAGTACCTCGATGAGGAGCGGCCCTTCCTCGTTAAGATCGGGAAGGATGGCCTTCCTGCTGCTTTGCGTCGGCTGAACGACCAACTGGAACATGTGCGTTTCCCCCCATTCTAGTGTCAGCGGGGAATGACCTGCTTACGTGCCGCAGTCGAAGGAGGGCAAGATTTTGTCTTCGAAGGTTTGTCTTGACCTTCGTGGACATTTGTCATGGCTGACATTTAGCCGTGCTGCTCGCAGGTTCCAACAGACTGGATAGGCCGAGAGGTCACCCCAGGTCATGTCGGCTTCATCAACCATGGTGGAATGCCAAAGGTGCTCATTCGCCCTGGGCGATATCCTGGATTTCCTCTAAGGAACTGGTGGGCTCGAACATGGTGCGGGACCCGAAGCTGTGCGTAGGTTTGGCGGGAAAGGCGCATTATTCTCTAATGACGCCCTATAGTATCTGAATCGGTTATCGAGTTTCAAGGTCTGACAATTGTACAGGTATCGCAGAACCAGGTATGCACCTATCTTTCGGGCGATGTTACGTCCCCTATTGACCCTGTCCTGTCTATGATGTAGGCGGCAGTTATCTCCGACCCGCAGGTCTGTTACAATCATACCTCTACAATGAAAGGATAATACTTACTGTCGTCAATTAGAACCATATTTTTGTGGTCAAGAACGCAGGCTTTGTGTCGTACGGTATCTCAGGAAGTTACGACTGTTTGGCCATCGTTGACCAGACCCATCTCCCGGGTGCGGTTCACGACCGCGTTACGAAGAGCACGCTAGGCTATGTGCATGAAGTGAAGATGAAGACGGGCCATGGCGCGTCCGCGCAAGACTTTGTAGTCGCGACCTTGTTCGTACACTCTGTGTTTCCTTTCCGAGATTCGGACCCTGACCACTTCGACGATAGCTTGAATATCCCCGCGAACAATTGCGCTATTCTTCAGCGTGGCGACGACTTAGAGCTTCTACAAGCTGGTCAACATTGTGTCACAAACCCCAATGTCACTGTGCGCGGGCTGTACACGCTGGGGGAAAACCAGTTCGAGATGCCTACCAAGGACATGTAAACCCTCTTCCCTTTTCTGGTGGTCGACCAAGGCTCAATGTATATGATTAGATTCACCCGGGACCAGGTTCCTGTCAGCTTGACATTGTACCTCAAGTGGCAGCTCACGGAGCCGCTGAAGGTATGTTCATGTTGTGATTTCTTCTCGTGGCATTCAATTGACCATCTTTCCATAGCTTGCTACTCATGGATACGAGACGCCTTATGACGCGCTTAGGTTAGTTGTCATCTCCTCGTCACTATATCTTCCCACTAACCCTGTTACAGGGACAAGACTCAGTCAATCCTTACCCAAATCGTTGCCCATCGTATGTTTTTTTGAGTACCCGATACACCACCGAACTCACCTCGCTTTAGTCGATTACAGTTCTATGGTTAAGCAGCGATCCATTGGTCCCGATAATATGGAAGACGGTGCAGACCCATCCTCGCAATTCTTGGATGCCCTTCGGACTCGTGCCATGGATGACTTGCACCTCGCCGCCCTCGAGTACGGCATCGTTCTCAAGGACCTCGGTAATATATCTTCACGACCCGGTCCTTCATTCGTTATCTAACATGCTCTCTTCTCTTCAGCCGTGATTGACAGGCAGTTCAAGGGTGATATCGCAAGCACTATGGACAAACTTACTACCCGTGCTCTGCAGGCGCAGGTCGAAGCTGCCGTATGTTTCACACTTCCATCCAAGCGCGAATCCTCCTGATCCCTCCTTCAGAACGTGGACCGAGAGAACAGTAACAAGGTCAAGCAAGAAGAGGGCGCACTGTCCGTAGCACGTATTAAAGCCCAGGCCCGAAACGTTCGTCCTGTCACACTCCTTTCTTTCTCTTACCTCCTAAGCATACTCTACACAGACCCAAGCTGACTCGGAGGCCTACTCCGTCATCGCCGCTGCTAAAGCAGAGGCCGAACGTACCCGCATCGCTTCCGAAGCGCAGGCCGCCGCCACACGCCTAGCCGCAGAGGCAGCTGCGGAAGCCGTGCGTGTTAAGGCATTGGCGGACACGGCAGTGACAGACTCTTTCGCACGCGAGATGGAAATGCGGAGGGTGGAGGTCGAGCGCGTTGGCGCGTTTGGAAGTCGGGCGGTGTTTGTACCGACGGAAGGAATGGCATCAGGCGCGGGTGCGCCGATGCTGGCGGGGATGGCGGCTGGGATTGGGGCTGACGTGAGGAAGAAGTAAGTGATCTGCGTGGTTAGGCCTTCCGTGGTCAAGTGTTCCCTTGTCTATTTTCTCTCGCTTGTTTGGCGCATACGCTCGTTGATGATACGCGGACTTCATGATACCCATCCCATGCCCAACTCTCATTCATATCGTTACTGTGTAATAACCACTGTCGTATTCCATACTGTATTCTACATATAACAAATCGTAGCAGCAAATCGCTTCCCAAACGTATCTTCCCTCAGGATTTATCCGTCTGGTTATCCTTCTCCGACTCGAATACCTCCTCCACATCCTGGGCAATCCTCCTCCTCTGGACCGTACGACCACCTGGACTGGACCAAACGCCGCCGGTGAAGCCGCCCTTGTCGAAGATATGGTCGATGTCCTCCAGCTCGAGACCCTTGGTCTCGGGGAAGAACGCGTACACGATGGGGACCCAGAGCGCATTGGTGATCGCGAAGATGATGAAGACGCGCCAGCCGATGTTGGCAATCGCTGGCGGTGTCATTTCGACGACAGCGAAGACGCACATCCAGTTGAAGAAGGACGAAATGGCGGAGCCGCGGGCGCGGATGCGTGTAGTCGTAATCTGGAGGAGATCATGGCTCGTCAATAGGAGATTTGGAGCAAGTGGAGAAAGTGCACACCTCTGCGGGGTAGAGCCAGGGCTGCGAACGCGGGAGAATCAATGATACATCTGAACGGCGAAAAAGAGAAGACTCACGATTGGCAGGTACCCGATACCGAGGAAGATCTGGAAAATGAAGACCATCGCCGTGGCACCGTATGCGGCAGATTGAGAGCCAGTCGACAGGAGAATGGACGCAATGACGAAGCAGAGGGACTGGCCCGCCGCGGAGATCATGAGAAGTGTGCGCCTGCCATAGCGGTCCACCGTCTGTAATCGGGGCATTTCAGTATATACCCCGATGGAATGGTGTGAGAGCATACCCAGAGGGGGATGAAAGATGCAACCATGTAGGTGCAGGCAGTCCCACCACCGAGAATAAGCGAAAGATTGCGTGAGAGACCCATCGTATTCTGGTAGACGATTGGAGCCAGGTAACTGTACGCGGGTAAGCACCACCGTCTAAAAATCGCAACGTGAGACTCACTTGATCATGTTTGCACCGGTAAACTGCTGCATGACATTGACACCAACTGCAAGACACAACCTGCGGAAGTTGTCGATGGGGCCGCGCTCGAATAATTCGCTATATTTGAAGGGTCCTACAGGGAAATAGGCACCGTTATACGAACAGGACTCGGTGGTTGGGGTAAGATAAACGTACCTCCGGCACTCTCCTGAATCAGAGAGACCTCGATTTCGCGCTTCTTCTCAATGACGTCGGGGTGGTCAGGGCCCTTGTCTTCAAGCTGACAGAGCACCTGAAGGCCCTCCGCCTCGCGACCGTGGGCAATGAGCCAGCGAGGGGAGTCAGGAAGCACCATGCCCTGCAAAAGAAGGCAGATAGCAAAGAACGCCTGGAAGCCTGCAGGATGGATAGGATTGAGCCAAAGATGGTGTAGATGACAAGCGAGTTTACCAATTGGGAGGCGCCACTGCGCAGGTCCATTTACGAAAGACATGCCATAGTCTAGCCAGTAGGCCTGAAAAGGGCATATAAGTACAGGGAGGGGAAGCGGTCTTGTATGACATACAATAACGAGACCGATGATCGTCACCGTGGAGTTCAAACAAACAAGAGTTCCGCGAATAGGCCCGCTGCAAGTCTCGGATTGATACACTGGAATGGACGAGGAGTTGAACCCGTTGCCCTTGATTTTTTTTAAACAATGGTTGAGAACCAGGGACACGCCAATACGAACCGATACTCACGATGCCAGTAACGATACGCCCAACGTAAAGTTGAGCTCGAGTGGTTGAGCTTGTTAAGATAGCCTGAGAGATGGTTAGATTCACACAAATGCGAGAGAAAGGAGAGAGTTACCGTGCCGACGATCATCGTAGCTGCACCGGCCATAATCATACGTTTTCGTCCAATCCTCTCGCCGTACACGAAAGCAATGAGACTTCCAACTGCACACCCAATATCCTGTGCGCCGCAAGGTCAAGGGCCCACTGGCAGTGAAGTGGACATGATATACGCACATAAATAGCAACCTGGAGGCCTATTAATCAATGGTAAAGGTGATAGCGAATACAAAAATGCGCACAATGGTTCCTTGGGCCGTTGGATTGGGGTTGCCAAAATCACGGCCAAATTGGTTATCTGCGCCAACCTAGTACGAGCTAGACGTGAGCAAGGCGAACAGCATGAGCAAAAAAAGGGCGAGCGTACAATGCCAGCCATCACTCCTTGGTCATACCCTAACAGCAAGAATCCTTGACAGCAACATGCTACCCAACCAGGACGAGGCCACAGTCAGTCCTCTGGACAGAGCCAAAACAACGAAAGCTTACCGGTTATAGCGAGAACGAGCCATTTCCCTCGCGCTGGTAGAGTCCACATCGTTGCGGTTGTTCCAGATGTTCGACTGTAAGAGGCGAATGGGAATACCGACGCGCCATGATCGCTAACCAGGATGATTTATGCATGGGATTTCGGGGCCGCTCTAAACCGTAAGTGGTCTGGTGACAGAGGGCTGAGGGCTCCAGGAGAGCTCAGGTCGCGTACTTGCACTATTTTTCCAGGTGCTGGCCAAGAACGGGCCGCTACAGCGCAGGGCTCTGGGGCCCCGTGGGGGTGGTCACGATGGTCGTCGACTGGTCGTCCTATCTCAGTTCTGATACATCGCCGGGAAGTCCGGGAAGCCAAACGAAATTCGCAGAGGCGCGAGGTGACTGGTGAGTTCGGGTTCCTTCAATCCACAGTTTGCAGTTGATGGCGAGCTCTGGACCTGGAACGTAGTCATAGACATGCAAGTAGATTCTATAGATGACCGACTCAGTGGAGGAACAGATCTTCAACTTCAAGGTGCCGTTTGAGGGAAGTACTTACGTAATTATTTGCCTCGCTCGGCGCCTTTCGTCGAGCCGTCGACGTCGGACGTCAACAATATCTCGAGCGGCTTCGCAAGTTCGCATGGAAATTGACCTTGAGACACCCGAGTCTCGGGTCTCAGGTCTCAGGTCTCAGGTCTCAGGCCATCTCAGGTTCTTTCAGCTTCGGTGGGGCATCTCATGATACCCTGCCCTACCAGCTGATCTCTAGGCCGGATTTAAGCCTGGTCAAGGGCAACCCACTGGCGGGTATACATATAGCTCTGCAGGAACACTTATAGCAGCCAGAATTGCGGCGGTGTACTTGTTCAGTCCGTAAGTGCCATATCCTATCCATTTGTCAAATCCCTGAACCTTGGTTGAAGGGATGGCTCGTTAAACCTCATTTGTTCTTCGGGAAAGTCTGCCCCAGGCTGTACGGCCCCCGGCTACACAGTGTACAGCTACATACACAGCTCCAATGTACCCATGATGATGTCTTTTTCGCCTTAGGGTCACTAACTGTTGGCGCATTCTAGCCTTAAACCCTTCCAATGTCCACCTGCACCCAGGGCCGTGTAATTTTGGCAACAGTACAACGTCGGGTAACGAGATTACCTTTGGCATGACATCGCCGAATTCGATTCGTTCGACGGCTACCTACGCCAGGTCGCACCGAGCGTTAACTTATCTGCTCTGTCTATTCCTTCAAAAAGTCCTTTTACTGCTCTGACAACCGCGGCGCGTACTGGCCGTTCAGGTTTCTCAAATGTACAGAACCTCACACGGTGTGGTCCTTTCGCACCGCCTTCCGCCATTTCAGTCATAACACGCTCTTACTTATAAGTTATCAGATTCGAAGCCTGAGGTCACTATGGTCCCGAAGTCGCCGGCTACTCTCATACAGCGTATTCCTTTCCCGGTCGGCTGGGATGGCGCTACCGTTCTGTGCCCCATGTCAAAGTCGCCGTCACAGCGACAGTTCACATGGCACGTCAACATTCTATACGCAGAACGCGGCCTTACCATGATCCTCTTCTTCGGAGAGTCTCCCCCGAAGTGCAATCCAACTGGCCTGCAAGACTGCCTCCTACGACCATGTATTCCCAGGAGCTGGGTACTTAAACCCACACGCCTTTCGTAAAGTCAACTCTCCTTCCCAACCCGATTTCGACATGTCACTTCTTCAAGACATTACTGCGAGCTCCGTCTTGAACGGGCTCGGTGCCATCGGCGCTCTAGCCATCATTGCAGCTCTGTTAGTTCACGCCATCCCATGGGCCTGGGACAGCCGAAACGTCCGCGCTTATCCTGGGCCTTGGTTGGCCAAGTTCTCTGATGTCTGGTTGGGGCTCGTTGCATTCGACGGCCATCGTTCCGATGTGGTCCACGAAATGCATCAGAAGTATGGTGCGTAGCGTTCATTGCAATGGTCATGTATGTCCATTTCTCTTAATAGCCATTGGTTGTAGGAACGTTCATTCGTATCGCGCCCAATCATATCTCCATCTCAGACCCAAAGGCCCTCGAGATCGTGTATGGACACGGTGTCGGCACTCTCAAGTCTGATTTCTACGACTCGTCGGTGACTATCGATCGCAGTCTTTCCACCACGCGCGACCGTGCAGCACATGCCCGCAAACGCAGGATTGTTTCCCACGTATTCGCCCCAAGGACCGTTCTGGAGTATGAGCCCATCATCCACGAACATGCCACCGCTTTCGTCAAGCAATGGGACGCGCTCTGCGACAAGATTGACAAGGGAGCGGTCGACGGTCGAATGTGGTTCAATTGTATGCCCTGTGGGTCCTAATCCCCGGCCTTTCCCATCTTTATACTTACATCGATGCGTCTTCCAGGGTTCGCCTACCTTGCCTTCGACGTGATAGGTATGGTACAAAGGCGTATTGGTTTTGATGGTTTTGCTCACAATGTGTGACCAGGCGATCTATCCTTCGGAGCCCCATTCGGTATGGTCGAAGGCGCGAAGGACTCAGCTCCGGTTGCGAACTCCTACGAAAGTACGATGGGGACTTACGGAAAAGAGGCCGACGTCGACAGTTCCCACTACAGGTCGGCGGTCGAACTTCTCCGCAAGCGCGGAGCATTCACCTCCACAATCGGCGTCTTTCCTTCGTACTGGCGTCCTCTCCTCAAACGCTTCATTCCCTGGTTCAACACTGGAGGTCAGGCGGCGTATGAACTTGGCGGAATCGCCGTCGCGTCCATTGCGAAGCGGCTCGTAGCTCCAACCTACCGCGCGGACTTCCTCACTCGACTTTTGGAAGGCAAGGACGATTCCGGTCAACCCCTGGGGCCACTGGAGCTGAGCGCCGAAGCTTTTGTCTTATTGCTCGGTGGGAGTGACACCATGTCCGCGTGCGTTCTTTATCAATGTCTCCAACAGTCTCTTACCCCTACTGATGGAAATTTGTCTTTAGTACAATGACCAGCATCACATATTTCCTCGCTTTGCATCCTCGATGCCAGAAGATTCTGCAAAAGGAGCTCGACAATGCGACCGGATCCGGCGAAGAAGACCCTGTCTGCTCGTTCACGGAGATCAAGAATCTTCCCTACCTCGAAGCTGTCGTCAACGAGACCATGCGCATATACTCTACCGTTGGTATTGGACTGCCGCGCGAGGTTCCCGAGGGTGGCTTGGACGTCCTCGGTCGGACTTTCCTGCCGGGGACCATTGTCAGCGTGCCGCTATACACCGTCCACCACGACGTGAACATATGGGGACCTGACGCGGACGCCTTCAGACCCGAACGTTGGCTCGAAGAGGGGGCACACGAACGCGCGAAGTATTTCCACCCGTTCTCTCTGGGTCCGAGGTACGAGGCAGAGCCTTCACTAGCACTCTCGCCGGCTCATTCATAGAATAGGGCGTGCGTCGGACGGAACCTCGCGATGATGGAAATCCTGATAGCAATCGCGACGGTTATGCGCCGTTATGATATTGTTCTCGAGGATCCGAGCGCCAAGGTGGGACCCTCTATCGGTACTCGCTGGTGGGCAGTACATGACTGATTGCGTGAACCGCAGATCCCCCGGCACGAAGCTACCGTCAACGCTGCTCTCTCGTGCAAGATTGGCCTCAAGCGTAGGGACGCAAACACCGCGAACGCTTGATAGCCTTTGTTTCACTCGCACGTTCAATTGGAACTGTATGAGCCTACTACCGTGGGACGCGATGCATGTAGATGGCGGACTACCTGTACGTTATAACGAAAGCACATGTTACCAACATTTCCGCGGATGTATGAATACGAATGAATGCATGTTTTATGGCACTGCATAAAGACTTGAGCGTCGTCGGTCATATCAGGAATATCCTTATCTCCTCTAACACAGGCAAGATTCCAGTGACGTTGGTGGCCCAGGATCCTGAGGCCAAGAAGCTGACAAAATATCTTGTTTTTGAAAGATAGTTGACTTCGCTACAAAAGCTCGCAAGTCCTTGGCAATCCCAACTTATAGATATCATCACAACTAAACTCGCCCACACGTTCGGCACGAATAACCCAACATTATATGCAGAATTCCAGGTTGAACACTCAGCGAAGAACTACAACTCATCACGTTTATGTTCCTCGTGTTCATCACCATCCTCGGACCGTTCATGGTCATTCGTATCTTCAGCCTTCCCCGACGCCACATTTGCCAGCTCATTGACATCCGCAGCCGCGGCACTTGCCCGTATCCGGCCCTCATCGGCAAGCTTCCTTGTGAAGCGCGCGATCTCGGCGTCGTAGTGTTCCCATTCGGGAATCTGTCGCGCACGGGATAACTTGGGCTCTTTCTGTCACCAATTACCTCAATATGACGAACAATTGAAGGAAGGAAGGAAGCATACAGTGAGCGGGTTTTGGCAAAGGTCAATCGTTTTGGCGCGGGGAAGCCTGTCCTTGCTGCCTATAAAGGGGATCAGAAATCAACGTTTCAACGCCTGGCAAACAGTGGAAAACTTACACCAAGTTTCGCACTACCAGGTTCGTTCATTAGCCTAGTTCCGACCCTTATCATACAGATTGCACATACCCACAGCCAGTCCTCATGAAGTGAGTAAATAGGGACGTAGTTTTGCAGGTTATTCGGCAAATCTAAAGAGTACGTGAGTTTGATAGATCTAGGGCAATGGGATGAACGTGCCTTGGTCAAGGTTGGCCAGAGAATTCGGGTCTGCGGAAAGTTGCTGATAATGGCTCCGAAGGATATCCTGCGATCTCAAACTCAATCGACGTTCCGAAGTGGAAAGAAAGTCTAACTTACTCCTGCTGTCATCTATTGACACCGGGTGAGTCGGCATATACCTCACAGAAGTTCATAATACGCACCTGTCGGAATCTTACGAGGTCCACCACATACAATGCGCTGATGTGATAAGGCCTCCCCTTCAAAAAGTTTTCCCAATATCCTGTCTTCCAGAACCGGAATCCCTCCATGTCAAGATTGTCATCGCCCATAGGCGTGTAGCCATATGGGGCACCGTGAAGGTCTAAGTCGACAAGCTCCTTGAGGTCAGCCCGCACGATTTGGTCCGCGTCAACAAAGATAACTTTGTCAAGGTCCATGGGGAAGAGGACGTCTAGGAAGAGGATCTTGTATGCCCAGATGATTCGCTGCTTTTCAGTCTGGTGGCGAAGCCAGGTCGGCCATTTGTAGGTCACCAACTCGTACTTAAAGCCGTATTCCTCCGCAAAATGAGGGATGAATTCCTATTCGTTTCGGTCAGCGGAGGCGGGTAGTAGACCGAAACAAATGACGCACAAGGAATGAAGGCGACAAGAAGTTTTCGATGAACCAGAACTTGACCGTGTGCTTCGTGTTGCGGAGGACACTCAGTATCATGATGGAAGCAAAACGCTGGCCGAAGATGATCAGAAAGAAAGTAGTGAGGAGCACGAGTTAGCTCTACCTCATACAATAGGCCAGATGCAACCGTAAAAATGTTGATTTCAGCATGTTTTTGCGCTGACAGCGAAAGCTCTGGCTCTGGCACAGGCTTAAAGAACGACGAAACTCTAAAGGGGGGGCATTAGCATGGTCGCACTGATCACTCGCTGGATACGATAAACTTACTGTGACAGCAATTGCTGGACAACATTTTCCTCAGGCTTTGCCGATGCTGGTTCTTCCAATACATCGGCATGTTCCATCCCAGGGAGACGGGTCAAACGAGGATACAGCGTCAGACCCTCAAAGCTCGTCACCGTGATCTCGTCGCCAATTTCCTCAACGCTGGGGCTGTCCCACCCGTCGTTGCCCGCGCTTTCGATCCTGTAAATATCCCTGCCCCTGCCCTCTCGTATCTCTAATCGGTATATGCCAGGCGTGGCCTTGAACTGGAGATAACCTAGGTTGGCCACTACAAGAGTATCGTCGAGCGCCTGCGACCCTCCTGACGTCAACTGGAGCTGAACACCCCTGGGCGGTGTGATAGTAGACCCCTCGCGTGCATGACCGTCGACAATGAGGTAGTCGAGTTGGTAAATTGCCTCAAGCCCCTCCTGACGTTCCTTACCCGACAGGACTCCGAGCTGGATGTTGTCAAGATCATACAGTGCCACTCGGGGTCGTACGAGCCATGGGGAGGGTTCATCGAGGCCAAGAGTGTAGATAGGTTCCATGGGCAAATCTTCGAAGGCCACGATAGGTGCGATTTCGTCCCTGTAATCGAGCGTCAGAAAGACTATGTGACATACATGGTCGTACTTACCCGCTGTCATCGTACGCGAGCTTGGGTAGGAGGTTATAACGATAGAACCGTTTGAGAGGAAGCTAGGTTGAAAATGGCTCAGAGGTTGATTGGGACGTCTATCAAGATCTGCTGACCTCATGGTAAGGAGCAGGGAGAATGTGGAATTCGATGTGGACATGTGGAAGAGAAGAAAGCCACTACTGGGTCGTTAGTCATCTCGACATACCGGTCATATCATGGTCATGCATACCTCTAGGATACTAGTGTACTTCTGTGCCGCTTCACTCAAGGGATCCAGAAGCACCGCGAAGTGTAGCAAAGCTTCGGTCTCGTTCCCCATTTCAAATTTACTAGGACGGCAAGTCAGTGTCGTAGACAACAGCTTAACGCGAAGGACCTCACGTGAACTCGCTGGCTAGGCGACGATAGTTTCTACTTCGCGAAGCTACATTCTGGTTGAACAACCCGACATCAGAGGGATCCGGAGTACGAATATCAGCAATGATTGAGGAGAGTGTCATGACGAGGTGAGAGAATGAGGCACTTGATAACACAAGACGTTAGATACCGTCGTATACCATGCGGCAAGACATCAACATACTTGTCTAAATCCGTGACAGAGGGCATGACAGCTTGGAGGGCTTGGAGGGTGGGTTCAATTCGCTTCGCGAACTCATAACCCTCTATGAGCGGGAAGTCATCTACGAGGATTTCGCCGCCCAAGAATGGCCCGACGACCTAGTCGCCATGTCAGAGAGAACAACCGAGCGACGTGTGCAAGCACATACTCGACCGTTAATCAGAATGGCTGAGTTCCCGGGCCTGAGGCCCAACCTCTGTGCGATGAGTCCGCCAGCTTCGACATACTGCTTGTATACTTCGGGATTGATATTATCCAGAGTCGTTCCTCCCATGAGGTCAGCGAGAGACGCCTTGGGGCTCAATATAGTCTGGTCTTCGTCGCCGGCTGCCACATGCAAGCCTAAAGCTCGGAGAATATGCGACGGTGACGCCTTCTGTAGAAGCCCATTGGTGATGAGATGCGCCATGAGTGACGACACCCGCGTTCCAGGCTCAGGGACATCGTCAGCTTTTAAAGGGTTGTGGATGAAAGACAATCGAGACCGAGCGTCGGGAGATGCCTAACAATACGGAGTAAGCGAAACGGTTCCTCACGAAGCAAGAGTTCTCGTACAAGGAAGGTTAGCGCAAATTGGACAAGGCCCAAGCCGTCCTCAGTATCAAGGTCTGCTACAATAAAGAGGGTTGAAGGTGCACGCTCCACTTCTGTGGGACCATTTCAACGTCAGCTACTGGATGGCGGGTAAGAAGAGACAAATCCATGCCTGGGTAAACAAATGCTGTATGAGAAAGACTGAACCCGGTATTGTCAAATATGGCAGGAAGGCTAAAAATGCGGGTCTCGCTAGGCGGGCCTGATGGAATAACGTGCCGATTCCGCTTCTTGTACGAAGTAGGCAAGTCGTAAAAGTAGACAGACACATCTCCTATATTGTCATCTGTCAAGCTACCCTCGTATAACTAGAATAAACGTTTGTTCAGTAGGGCACGAATTACAAAAGATGGGTTACTAACATGTTCTTGGAAGTACTGCATAAATTTCCCAAGGTCCGTTTGGAGGTTGGACAGGAATGTCTGCGGAAGAGAACCCCTCAGTTCGTGTTAACTCATAGAGAGAGGGAGAGCCTACATCGTCCAGGGTATAGTATCGACCGTTAATGAAGACATGTCCCATCGACGAGGAAACTATTGCGAGGTCCAGGCGCTTGGCGTAGGCCCGAGCTTTCGCCAGCAATGCGACAACAGGTTCTCCGGTGTCGTCTACTACCGTGGAGTAGCTCGACGCCACGCCGTCAGGAAGAGGCTCCTCGTTTGCGATAACATGATGGAAAGCAAGCTCCGCTCGTGTCAAATCAATCTTTCCGGCCATGTCAGCCCCGTGTCCTGGCGAGTCAAGAATCTGACGACGCACTGCGTTAGAGCCACATGAACGGAATAGAGGAGCATTTGCTCACTGTTCGCATATAGGTCATTGTCTTGCCACGACCGTAGTTGCTGATAAGGTACGATATGATTTTGAACATGCGGATACCTTCCTCACCCTCGACTAGTGGAGCAAAACCAAACCGAATGGGAAGATTTCTGTTGATTAGGCTGGACACAGTGCTGACAAGGAAGTGCAAGCTTGAAGCGCGAGAAAGGTCCAACGCAGAGACGATGTTAATCGTGTTGAGGCGTGCGGATGGCAGCTGCCCACCATAGGATGGTCTGATGAGCTATGAACGCAGACGTGAACAAATGATACGTAATGAGTAGCAGAAGGACACACCGCATATATGGAGGTGGGCCACCGTTCGTATCTTTGGGAACCCATCAGCAAGATGCTACCTATACTGCGCTGAATCCTTACCGACTGTCTTTCTCAAGGTCATTCCACCAGTTGATGAGACCACCCCCTTCAGAGCGATCGCTAGCATCAAATATGCCATCCAAAACATGGTTGCCCGTATACGAAGCCTCGATGGCAGGATGAGTCAACAGTTCGAGGGCGGTCGGGGGCTCCAAGCTCATTGGGGGCGCAGTGAGTGAGAGCATGATATCTCGCTCCTGCCGAACCAGCTTTAGCAGGCTGTGTTAAAGATTGATATTGCTTGATCCCTTGAAATATAGATTGGAATAAAGGGAACGACTCACTTGAACGGATTCATCTTGTCTTCCGGGACAATAGCCCCGTTGAGCCAGGCCAGACTGAGACCTGTTTGCGTTTTCATCGAGTTCTTGGTGACCTCCTCCGTGATATTTGGATCAGCGACGACTCGGCGCGAAATCGAGGACGCATATCGTGGAAAATCTTGCGAGAGCCGCTTCAGTGTGGCAAAGGGATCTTGTGCTTCCATCACCAATTGAGTCGCCTGAATACCAAGGCCTGGCGTTGCGAGAAACAATGAGTAAATCCTCATGGCCAGAAGCATAAGTCTTACGCATCAGCTCCGCTTCGCTGAGAGGCTCCGCTAGATTCAAGGTCTCGTTGACAGGGTAATGCTCCAACACACTAAACACTGGATCAACATATGTTGCATTCTCTAGATCCAAGGCCGCTTCTCCCCCCAAATCATCCATCCCTGAAAAGAGATTAGCTAGGTCGTGCATTGATATACGACGGGACTAACCTGCATGTCCAGACAGTCCTGTCGTCGAGAGCTAGATAGTCCATCTTTTTCAGGTCCAATTTGACACCGTATCCCGAAAGTTGCGTTCGCACAGTGCTTTCACCGGACGAGCTGGACGAAGGAATGGGTCGGAAGACATATTGAACTTTGGGCGACTTTGTGTTGGCCAATCGCAGGAGTTGCGTGTGAAGGTCACGAAAGTTTGAAGATGTGAGAGATGCGTAAAGAATAGCTGTCCGTGGAGCTGATGGTGTTCGCGTTGGGGAAGGGTGAATATGGTCAAACGAAAGCAGCTTCGGTTGTTGGAAAGCATGTCTACAGGCGTCACAAATATCAGCTTTAGGAAGAGCCGCTGCCAATCAAATGCGACGTACAAGTCGAAGTCCCTTCCCTCCACCTGGTCAATCGTCTCGCGCCCAGCCAACTCGGCCAACCGGTCACCATCACACACCACCTCCCCATACCAATCCACCCACGACTCACAGCTCTTCTCGTCCATGTGCGCCCCTCGCTCCCGTGCAGCGTTCGTGTAATACGAGAAGAAAGCTTCTATCTTCGGTGTCGCAGCATGCAGGGCCAGTTGCATTTGAGCTAATTCTAGGGAGCCGGGTTTGGAGAGGAAACCCGCGGACAGGGCCGCCTGTAGAGCAAGTTGCTCGAGAGCCTCACGCGACAGTGTCTCTGGCCTTGGGTCCCTTTGAGGATCCGTGAGGGTTTCTAGTAAGGGGAAGAATGCATTCGGCTCTTCGATGGATATAGTCTCTCTAAGAGAGAACGGTTTAGATCACGAGCAGGAGTAGGGATATGGCAACACCAACATAAGTTCCAGGAGGAAGGGAGGCGCGGGCCACGACGATTGCAGGGAGACTTTTATTGGGGGAGAGGAGGACAAACATCCAGTTATGAGACTTGATATCGTCCAAGCCGCACCTAGCGCGTTCCATGCGCGGGGTTTCATAGTTGCAGTAGGCCAACGACGCAAACGACAGGTACACGGAGCTCAGCCGTGACTCCAAGAAGTGATACGATCTTTGCCAGGTTCTAAGGTTCTCTGATTGCTCGACTTGGAGATGGAGAAGGCTTGGAGAGGTGGAATATGTGTGATGTGTGTTGGGGTGGTGCGCAACGTCGCAAGAACGAGACGCGCCAGCCACGTCACGTTTCCCATCACATGATAGACGCGTCGCATTACCCAGCCCCCGTCCCAGCGCGTCCGACATCAGTTTGCGATAGTATGAGCATACATGTACAATAGGCGGAAGACAGATGCTTGTATTTAACCTCAGGTGTAGTGGGCGACCTCAAGAAAAGACACACATAGTAGGACGAGGTACACTATCGTCTACAAATCCCCTGGTGACGGTTCGGCAATGAAGTCTGATTCGTTGTCCTGTGCGGCTTCGCAATCCTCTTCTTCCGATGCACTTTCTGCGTAAGACGTAAGTGCGTTTGACCTTCGAGCACTGCGTCTGAGGCTCTTGGGGAGGCCGGAATTTGATGCGGATTGCACGTCTGGAAAAACACGTACATCATCACGCTGCTTCTTCAGTGAAAGAGAAACCCGTACCATCGTAAACTTTGTGCGTGGAAGGTTTTTTGATTTTTGGGTTAGAAGTGGAGGGCCGGTGCTTCGTAGGGCGTATTTGTGCAGTGATAGTGTGTTCATGAAACTCCATATCAAACGACACCGGTTTGAGCAAGATGATGTTAAGTATCTAAAAGACGCAAATGGTGCATGAAGCGCTAGGAGCTCGAGCTTAGAGATGCTTGAATATACCTCGTCACCGCGATCCATTGCTTCCAGTACATCAGCGCGGGTCAGCTGTAGCCCTTCTGGCTCTGGTGCTTTCGCCCTCCTCGCCTGCCTCAACAATTGGGCGGCTTCCGCAAGCGTCTCGTCTGTGACCTCCGTCCCATACTTGCGAAACGCTATTCTGACACGCATATGGACGTAACAATCCCAATCTTTCCAGACATGCAAGATGGCTTTCGCCCACTCCTCGCGCGTCTGTGGATGCACTGATTGTTAGCTTCGATGAAAACTGGCGAGAAGCGGCGCACATACTTCCCCTAGCTGAAAGCGCTCGAAACTCTTTCGTCGTAAGGGGCTCTTCGCATACCGATAGTTCATACTCGCCTATATACAGCCACCAAGGATCACTTGGGCTATTATTGCGCACAAAGACGCTGATGGGCTCCGATTCAATGATATCGAACCTGTTCGCCAACACAGTCCCGGGTGTCCCGGGTGTGAAGGGGATACCTGGGTTCACGTCGCGATCGGGGAACAATGCCGAATGGGTGCGCACAGATTCCGAGCCCGGGTATTGTATTTTTAGAGGGGCTATGAATGTCTGTCCGCTGCAGCGATACGTCTTGGCAATGACCGCGCGTTTAACGTATCCTGCCATGGGGTACATAGAGGACGGAAGATGAGAGGATGCAGGAATCGGGATCGAAGGAATCGATGCTATGCGAGCGTTCAACGTTGGAGGGATCCGGGCGGTGACGGGAGGGACGGGTGGAGAATATGCTGATGATGTTGAGTGACTTGACGATGAAGGCATAGAGCTTGTGCCAGGAGGCACAGCGGATGCATGCATTGGGGTAGATGTGATCCCTACATCGACCTTGCGACGCTTTGCCACAGGGATTGCAGAGTCTGATGACGCTGTCAGGATTTCGTCGCTGACACTGGCCCTCCTCTTCACGCATTGGGACGTCAGTACATATGGACAATCGGCTAATCGGGTGAGACAAACTTTTCCTTCAGCCTTTGACCGGGGAAGATCTGTTGACAGCGGTCCGTGAATCTACGAGCTCGCATAAGACCAAAACCAAGGAGAAAAACCATCGATCGTTATTTACCTTATTGAGATTTTCCGCCTTGTTTATAGAAGGGGCACTGCCAAGATACGGAGTACCAGAACCAGGCAGTTGGTCTCTGGAGCTGGAACCAAGGGCGGACTGTTCGAGTTTCGCTTTCGGTTGCGTTTGAGGTGTTGGAGGCATCGTGCCACGCACTGTCCCCTTTCCTGTAGAAACTCGTGAAACGTGAATCGAACCGACTTTCTAAAACAGCTAGCCTTCTGGAGTGACTTCCCGCCGGGGACTCCTCTCTCCATGAGAGGAAGGGTCTGCAGCGCCGGGGCAAGGGTCGTCATGCATACTTTCTTCGTCGCTGCTAAGTTCTATGACCTCCTAGATTGAAGATAAGCATATGAGCAACAAGACACACGGAAAACACAAAGACCTACAACCGAGGCCGCCGTACTGAGATTACGAGGTGCATGCGCCACCGTTGCACGCAGATGCGGCACGGGTCGACTTTGGGACCCAAAAGCTTCAATATGCTGAACAATCATAATGTTAGCAGAACAGAAGAACATTGACAGTCTTAGTAACCTCTGAGGAGGGGGCTGGAAGGCGCAAATGTGACATAAAGGACGCGTGGCTTACCGAATGTCCTCGAGTGATGTTATGGCCTTGATATGACGATAGGTTTTCCTTGCTATCGTCGCTATCAAATAACACCCGCGATGACACCACCGTGAGTGCAGCCGAGGCAGTAGCGAGCAGAGGCAACCCAGTCTCTTGTTTTACCGCGTGTTCATTTGCCTGGACGGCACGGTCCACCGTTGACATTTCCAGAGCCCGGTTCTGTTTGGAAAGTTCCAGTTGCTGTGTGAGCTCCTTCAAACGGTCCTCGGTCTCGCGCGTCAGGCGTCTCTGCGTCTCCTTTGTCTCGTCGAATTGGCGTTGTCGCGCGTCCAACAATGCCCTTGCCTCGTCGAGTGTCTTCTTCTGCTCGTCCAGACGTCGCCTATCATTATCGAGTTTCCCTCTGCCCTCCTCCAACTGTCGTCTTTCATCCTGGTCGACGCGCCGCTTCGCCTCCGCAACTCGCATTTCCTCCGAGTCCCTAGCCTTTGTCTCCCGCAGCTCCTTACCCATCGCCTTCATCTCCAGTTCCTTTTCGCGTAACGCGTCATCCTTTGCTTGGAGTTGGGCCTTTAATACTGCAATGCTCGTGTCGCGCCGAGCGCGCAGTTCCTGAACGTCGTGCTGGTGAACTCGTTCGTTGCTCTCCAGATTGGCGATGAGGACCTGGATCCGGGATCTCGCGTCGAAAAGCTGGTCTTCTAAGGATAGTTCCTGTATATTCGCCATGGGAGAACGAGAATGTGCAGGAGAAAGAGAGTATGCAGGAGAGAGGGTGTAGATGCAGGGCAACGGCGGTAAGTCGCGTTCGCGTTACTCAACACGTGATGCATGACGATCGATTCGATGATGGGGACCCAGAAGAGCCCCGCCTGAGAATGCCAGATTAGCATATGTACAGAATAGACTTCAATTTCGGAGACTGTGAGAATACGAGAGGGCTTGTCTCAGGGAGGCTCCCCTGTACGATGAGCAATCGCTAACTGTGACGACCTTCCCCGCCGCCCTAACGTTATGTGGTCGATGTAAGACTGACCGCTTGGAAAACTGATTGTTCCACCCTAGAGACACGCCGGTAAGAAATGTTTTTGAGTGAACCCATGAGATATGAGAGGGAAGACCTGGGAGTAAGCTTATGGTAGGTCTAGCTGACTGAGAGCCCTAGACGGACGACAAAAATTCCGCAGAGTTGATTGGCGCGTATCGATCACATGGTGGCAGAAGAACACGATCACATGACTGGGTTCTTACGTCAGAAACACGCGTTTCCAGCATGTTCAACTTTGAATTTGAGCGCTGGCAACTCTTGCTTTCGACCACAGCGCAGCGCACAAGGCGACTCCGCCCCCCCTCTCCTCTTTTTCTTACAGGTATGTCTTCCAAGGTCTCTTCCCGCGCTCTCGGACTGATAAAAATCAGGTTGTCACTGGTGTTAGGCCACCGACTTAAGCAATGCACGCCCCCATGCAGACTCGTCTCCCTCCTCCTGCGGCACCCGCATCCTCACGGCGCAACCCCTTCGGCGATGCTCTGAACAACCCCTACCAGATGGCCCCCGAAGTTCCTCCCAAGAACGTTCCCAAACCTGGCTCTCCTCCATTGCCACGCCAGAACGCCAAAGTTCAACCCCCGTCGCCCCCGAAGGTTATTATGGACAAGACCCGAGGCACCCAGTTTCAGAGGCTCTCATTCCTGGGCGAGGTGCGTCATTCGACGTTTTTATCGTCCTCATGCTGACAGGAAGCAGGGCGGGTTCGCACGAGTATTTGAAGTCCGCGACGGTCAAGGCGTTCGACTCGCATGCAAGGTAGTTACGAAAAGCTCTCTGAAGACCAAGAAGGCTAAGACCAAGGTATGGAGTTGTTTATTTGGCTCACCATGGTTCTGAATCTTTGTTAGCTCTATGCAGAAATCAAGATTCATCGTTCCCTTCAGCACCCAAACATTGTCGATTTCGCCGATTGTTTCGAAGACGAGGACAACGTTTACATGACCCTCGGCCTTTGCACGAACGGCTCTCTCATGGACATGCTCCGCCGTCGACGTCGCTTTACTGAACCCGAAGCTCGCTTCTTCATGGTCCAACTTATAGGCGCCTGTCATTACATGCATACCCACCAGGTCATCCACCGCGACCTCAAACTCGGCAACCTGTTCCTCGACGCCGACATGAACGTCAAGGTCGGCGACTTTGGTCTCGCGGCATTGATCGAGAGCCCCGGCGAGAGGAAGAAGACAATATGTGGTACCCCGAACTACATCGCGCCTGAAGTTCTGTTCGACACCGCCAATGGCCACAGCTTCGAAGTCGATACTTGGTCTATCGGCGTTATTCTTTATACCCTGGTCGTCGGCCGTCCTCCCTTCCAGATGAAGGATGTCAAGACGATTTATCAGTACGCCTGTCGTTATTACATTTTCGCGCCCTCTGACGCGTACATCCAGACGCATCCGCGACAACCAGTACGAATTTCCGGCAGATCGTCAGGTTTCTGTCGAAGCGCGCGAACTCGTGCAGGAGATCTTGACTCCCCAGCCCCAGCTCCGCCCGTCCTTGCACGACATCGTTGACAGCGCCTTCTTTACCCGGGGCATTGTCCCTGGATATATCCCAACCTCGGCGCGCGACATGGCCCCCGATTTCTCCCACATTACCCGCGTCGTGTCCCAGGCAAACCTTGCGCGTCTTCGCAAGGCCAGCCTCTTGGACGAGGACCAAATTACAAGCATTTCCGTGCCAAGCGCTCCCTCCACTCAAGCCACCGCACGTACGAAGACCTCCAGTCTCGCACAACAGGAGAAGGAGTTCCAGAAGGCCGTCCTTCCGGGCAGCCCCATTTCGGCACTCCTCAGCTCGGCCCGCCAACCGCTCATCGTCGCACCCAATGGTGCTCCTCGCGAATCACAACTGCTGCGCAAATTGCAGGCCGCCAAGGACGGGAAAATCCCCCGCCCGCGGTGCCGGTGGTCGCGGCCTTCAGAACATCGAAGAGGAAGCAGACAGGGAGGAGGAAGTCCGCCAGAGGGAGCTACAGAGTCAGAAGGCGCGCATTGTCGCTCAAATGGTTCCTTCGCACGGCGCCCACGGCGCATATGAGGAGACCGAGAACATCCCCCCTCTCGAGCGAAAGGTTCGAGAGAAGATCCATGTCAAGCAGGACCCCATCGCCGCGGCTGCGCTTCCCAAATCCAATGGTTTCGACGCTGCTGCTCAAGTCCTCAACGCTGCTTTCGAGGCCCGCAGTCTGGGCAAACTCTTCCGTCATCCCGCCGACGACGTCGACCTTCCAGAAGAGAAAGTGTTCATCGTTTCATGGGTCGATTACTGCAACAAGTATGGCATGGGTTATGCGCTCACGGATGGGTCCGTGGGAGTACACTTCAACGACAGTACGACGCTTATACTCGCCCCGGATAAACAGTCAGTGCCCTCGTTCTATATGTATGCAATTAGACTGACCTTGCCCCCAGCCACTTTGATTATATCTCGTCCCGCCGTCATGGCAGCGTGTACGTGCGCAAGAGCCACACCGTGTCGGAGTACCCGGACGAGCTTAAGAGCAAGGTCTACCTGCTCAAGCACTTCGAGCGGTACATCATGGACCGGTTATACGGCGAGTACGGGTACACATTCGAGGACCTCGACCGGACGAAGGGCATGGATTTCGTGCAGAAGTACTTGCGGATGAAGAACGTTATCGTGTTCAAACTCAGTCATGACGTTCTCCAGGTGCGTTGTTCTCTCGAGTCTCCGGCGTCGCCCGTCGCTGACCAACCCCGTGCAGTTTAACTTTTACGACCACTCGAAGGTCATCTTGTCTTCTCAAGGCCTTGTCGTCACCCACATCGACAAGAACTACGTCGTCTCGCGGTTCACGCTAAGCGAGATCATGGCCCAGTCGCTCCTCCCCCCAGTGACAGATCAGGATCAGGCGAAACTGCACCAGCGCCTCGTGGACAAGCTCAAGTACTGCAAGGAAGTGCTCCTCTCGATCCGTAATGCGAGCGCGAACCAGGCTGCGAACGAGAACGAAGAGGTCGACTTGCCGGCAGGAGACAAGCGTGATGCTATGATGGGCAGCGTACGGTCACGCGGGTCCAAGATGGCATTGCGATAGGTCAAGAGAAGATGTGAACGCCCCCACGACGCTAGGTCGTTCTGGCGTGGTATGTATGTACATATTGCTATTTAGTTTTCGGTATCTTGTCTCACTCTCGCCTTGCATTTTCTCCTCGACATCCCCATTCGCATCTCGACCTATCACGCCGCATCTGGTACCGTTATCTCTTTTACCCACCCACCATCGCACAGATCTCGCATTACTTATTCCCCTCCATTTTACGACGACTTACTTATACTATCACGAGCGCAGTTTACGTTCACGCACGCCATATAACCTTGTCACGTCAGGATTATAGACGTCTTCCTGCATCATGTCGTTTGTCTGGTATCCCACCCTATGTTCTATCCGAAGCTCTCGCAGGTGACTGGATAGTATTTCTTTCCCCTTATCATGCCTAACGTGCATTTGTCCCTGGTGTTGCTGATGTTCTAGATCAATATAGAGTGTACGCCTATTATCAGCACTTGTAAACCTGCGTTGACTTTGTTAGCATGGAGGGATCACAATCATGAATCATGATCAGGCAATCCAGACAACACAGCGGCGGGGCGATGCACAAGGTGTCGTCGCAGGAGGTCGCATCTATTCTACCGCTAAACAGGCGCCTGGACTCACGACACTCCAGAGTCCAGCCTCATGGTCTGGCGGCGATGTCGTACATGAACACTCGCATCCATCTCATTCTCTGACTACAACTGGGAAGCCAGGCTTATTCCCGTCAGCGCGAACGAGGATGTGTTCGCTGCGATCAAGGCGGACATAGATAGTCTTCCGCTAACGCAGAACGGACCTCAATACGCGTACTTACTTTCCATCATAGGTGATAAGGGATCAGGTCGAATCCACGCACTGGATAGTCCTGGCGATGCAAACCTGGTCCCTGAGACTCCTTGCGCGGTCTTCAAGAAAGTACAGGGCTACGGACGTCCATACTATACATCAGGTATTCGGATACTAGAACCTAGTCCAAAAGGAAGAGCATACGAACCCCGACATTTCGTGTGGATTTCATTCGTCCGCGTGTGGTGCGAGTACATGCATAGTACTAATGCGACGCTCTAGGTAAGCCGGAGGACTTGAGGCTATCGACGATCAAGCCTCGAGAACGATATATTAGACGTGTACACAAGGCTATGCCATGTATCTCCACTGTGGGACCCTTGCTCAAGGCTTTCTGGCCAAGAACACAGAGTCTCAAAGACGTCGAAGGTGCCGGTGAGGGGTCACTTAGACGGCGCAAGTTCAAGTTCTTGATACTCGCTTGCCTTTCAGAGGGCTGTCGTCGGAATTTTAGTCGGTTAAAAGAGGAGGAATATTTTTTCAGTGTTTCTTCAGGCTCTAGTGATAGTTGAATAATGCTATCATAAGTCCATTATATGGTGACATCGTCGATGAGATTCAGAATCGCGTCGCCGCGATGATATCACGTGCCCTATTTTCTCATCAGCTGATGCGATGCTACCGCAGCTTCCGCTCGGAAAAAAATCAAGTCAGAGCCGTGTGTTACTGTGTACTTGTAACTTACAGTTATACTTCTACCAGTGCATGTCTGATTCCTTTCCATCTTGGTTCCTTCGCCCCGGTGCACGGAATCCAATCCATGCGGACTCATATTTCCTTCTCGCACAACTTTCCGCTCACAACTGATAGCCCCGGCGTAGGGCACTTTCCGTGTTAGCGCTAAGCGCTCTCGGAACGGACGCGGAAAGGGGCATACTATAGTGCCATTTTCCCTATTTAATCGCCCAAGAACATCCCCACATGCTCCTTTAGACGAACCGTGGACATAATGGACCACCATGACATCTATCGCGAGCAACTCACTGGCCTTCACCGTGGACATGCTCTCTGGGAGCCCGACATTCACGAGCAGCAGGTCGAAATCGGCGATGTGGGCTTCGTCAATCGGGGCCGCTTTGAACGGCTCTTCAATGTGTATCTACCCCGGGACCATCGCTCTCATACGCTGGGCGCCCCCGAGGACTTTGTACCCCTCGCCCCGATTCCGACGGTCGAGCTAGCGCTGCCTCCAGGCGATTATTGTTCGGCCAGCGTGGAGTGCGAGGCGTTGAACGTTGGCGCGCAGATTGCCGCGTAAGTGGTGTAGTGGTCGTGTCCTTTAATTACCTCTGGTGTTAACAGGACTTTGGGGACAGGACTCGAGGCTCAGGCTCGGGATCAGGCTCAGCACGGGCGTCGTTCAAGTGCCCGGGTAGACAAGGCGCCGTATTATCGCTACCGTTCGAGGGAACCAGGAAAGACGCCAGGGTGTTAACCCCTCTTCGCACTCACATCCTGAAGAATTGCCATTCCTGGTTCGCGTTCGCTCAAGCCCAAAGAATTGGAATCCGAAGCATGGAAGATATCATCCTGGTAACTGGCTTCGACCTTGGGGAGTCCTGCGCCCTCGCGGCGTTCACTACTGCCCAGCCCGATGCCGAATTTGTTTTCGACGCCTCGCTACCTGTCGTGGGCAGCCCTGCTCTCCGGTGGACGGCGCATCAACACAACAGTTCAGGCGTGCGTTACAACTATGGACCTCAAACAAATGTACGTGTTGCTTTTCGTGTGGGTCTAGGCGCGATACTGATCGCTCTGGGCAGCACGTACCAGAAGCAAAACAATGTCTCTTCGTCAGAGGCTACCGCGCCAAAGGCAGGGCCTCATCCCCGATCGTCCAGGAAGCAGGAATGATGGTGCGAGTCCGTCTCTTGCTATCGTCATTCGTCGTTTGGGGCTCATGTGCTGTTTAGTTCCGCGATCCTGTTGTCGCCGTGCTGGATTACGTTCTGCAGGTACGATGTTTATTCGTGTTCAAGAGTCCATAGCCTTATGTGTATGCCCATTTCTTGTAGAGGTTTCCCCATGCGGAGCTTGCCATCGCCCACGACGACGATCTCAGAAACATTCATATCGATCATATGTCCTCCAAGCCCTCTCAATTTCGAGCCCAAGGTCATCTCAGTGCGGCGAATGTCATAAAACACCTCGAGGGTATATATGGAACGACGCCGGTGGACGGTTCGTCTTGGTTAATCCAGACCATGTTTGCAATTCATCTCACGTCGTGGTCTTCGCCTTCTACATTAACAGTGCAACCTTCCCGGAAGGTCGTCCAGCTAATCGACGTTTTTATGCATTGTGGAGAAGCTGGCAGTACTAAACAACCTGGTGAAGACCCGCGCAATGGATCTACACCCTTATCGAAGTCACAGCATCCAGGCTCACGGCGCAACGGCAAGTACGCCTGCACCACCTGCCAGAAACGGAAAACAAAGGTATAAGATATACACGCCCTCTAGAGGGTTAAGGATTCTCACCCTACATCTTGATAGTGCGAGCCTAGAGGTGATGGCGTCCCCTGCCAGTCTTGCCAGATCCAAAACGTAGCGTGTAGTTTTGTTGCTCACGCCGAAGGCGTCGACGTCCAGCGCATAGCCCCGCGTCCGGAAACGAACCGTCGGGAGGTGCGAAGGGAGAAATATGCACCTCAGGCCTGCACTTCCTGTCGGCAGCGGTGCGTACTCCTCGGTCCATCTGCATGTTTCTTACACCGAAACATCCCGCCCAGGAAATCAAAGTGCGATGGTAATCAGCCGGTATGTGGACCCTGTGTGCAACGGGGATGTGAAGTATGTCGCACTTGATCTCGCCTTTGATTTATGCTCACCGTGACTTCTTTCAACCTTCTTAGAAACAGTGCACCTGGGGCGCCAATGGGACTGCAAACTCCGCCTGCCCGAGTGTAGTTGTCCATTCTCTACAGCAGAAAAACGCGGCATTGGAAAAACGTATCGCGATGCTCGAAGCTCGCATCGCATCTCCAACAGAGGCAGCCTCTCAAGTTGATCTCTACGAGGACAACTCTTCCCCTGTCGTGTTCTCCACGTCCAGGTTTGGGGCGGGTGTTAAAAAGCAGGAGCCGGATGATCCAGATATCGAGCAGTTGACAGCGCCCATGAACCATTTGCACGTTTGTATTGCTTCTTGCAGTGCGCGTTCATCCGTCTCACATGTTCAACAGCTCCGGGACGACGACCTCCAGTTATTTGGCCCTACCTCGATCCTCCGACTAGCTCCTCGAAAATTAGAGCCACTACGAACCTCCCGTGAGAGGGAGATGGAGGAGTCGACGTATGTATTGTATGGCCACACCGAAATCGATTGGGCACGACACCTACCATCGGATGTATGCTTGTCCCAATATGAACACGACAAGTAAATGTCCTTTGTAACAGACTTCGTCGCACGGCTAACGTATAGTAGGCTTCTCTACCTATTTTTCTATTGCTTTAGTTCGTGGTGCCTACGAGTTATCCCCGAGTCGTTCCTTCGGGATATGCACTGTGCCCTAAGGCGCCCCAAAGACCTTCCAGTGCCCCGGACGACACACTACTCACCAATGCTGCACAACGCTATTCTTGCTTTATCAGCGGCCTTTTCCGACGTTCCAGCAGTCAAAGCCCCAGGTGCGCGCAAGCGGTTCGCGGACAAGGCCATGGAATGTCTTGAATCGGAGGGCGAACGACCGAGCATGAGCGCCGTCCTGGCTTTATCAATTCTCTCGAACTACCATTCTTCACGGGGGTCTCCGACGCTTGGATACATATACTTTGGTCGGTAGACCTCCCTACATCGTCTCCCGGTGTCTCTGATGGTTGGTTTTGGGCAGGTATCAGTGCTCGAATAGCTCAATCGCGTAAGTTTCATTTCTATATGGGCCAATGTTTAGTTAGCTGATCACCATGTATGTACAGTCGGCTTGGGCATAGACTGTACCAAGTGGGTTGAAGATGGCGTCATCTCAGAAACTGATATGCAAGATAGGAACTGGGTGTTTTGGGCGACATTTTGTCAGGTATTTTGTCGACGTCGGTTATCGTCGTTCCTTGCTTATATCGTTGGTTCCAGGACACCTGCTTCTCCCTCTACGTGGGCCGCGACTTCGGAGTGCATTCGGTGGTAGATTATGGCCGTATCCCCATTCCTTTTAGCGATGTCAACCCTGGACGATGGCCTTGGAACGACGGCCCAGAGCAACGTCCGAGTTATCTTGGAGAGACGTTTGCTTCAGCCTGCAAGTTGATGGTGATAGCGAGGGAAATTGTCGACGTCGTGTTCGTGCAGCCTACGCAGCTGGCCGCCTTACCTGTCCTGAGATGTTTTCTACTCAGGTCCAACTTTACTCGGCTCAGTGTTCGCCAAGATGCCAATGACGAGGACATCCGGAAGATGGAGTATGTTTCCATTTCCAGCTCTACTCGCCTGCTCTTGCTCACCCTGCGTCGTAGCCTCAAGCTAACCCAGTGGAGAGAGAACACTCCCGCTGAGGTGGGCGTATCTGAGCGCAACTCGACAGGACTTCCCCACCAGCTCATGCTTTCCATGGCGTACTACTGGCTCGCTATCGTCCTTCACCGTCCCTTTTACTGCCGCAAACCCGTCAGAGACCAGCAAGGGTTCGAAATGGACCATGTTAAGGCGAGTCGTCCTCGCTTCCGTATCTATACCACTTACTTATTATACGCACTAGATATGCAATAAGGCGGCGGTTGCGATCATGGATCTCGCCAAAAATTGGCAGAACCTCTACAGTCTTCGCTTCGGCCCTATAACCTTCGTTCAAGTCGTCCCTGCCGCCGGCACGGTCTTCATTCTCGACGCGTTGCAAGCTGCTTCCTTCGGTCCCTCTCCTTCTTTGGAAACAGCTTGTGAAAGGGTTGAGTACACCATCTCTTGCCTGCGGAGCATCGGGGAGTCATTCGTAAGCGCCGGTGGCATGGCCGACATTCTTCAAAGTCTTCTCGACCACCAAGTGATGATGCGACTCCAACGGTGGCAAGAACAACTTCCGCTGGGGCCTCTCCCCGCGATGGAACAAGAGTACTACATGGCACAATGGTCACCCCCGGGCAGGCTCCTTGGGACAGTCAATACTATAACACGCCTTTGCACCCCGTGAACACAACATACCCCTATCAACAGACGCAAGACCTCCACAGCCACCCGCAAGGTCCCGGTCCAGGAGTGGTGGAATGCGCAACTGGGGTACCAACCAGTATGGATTCAGCACCGAGGCAGCCAATATAGGTTTCCCGGGCATAAACATGCACGGAGGCGTAGGCATGCAGCTGGGTAGCGATGGTGCATTCGCAAGTAATCCTTTCACGACGCTCGCTGCGGGCGAGTCGGAATTTCCTGGATATGATCAAGGTGCAGATACCGCAGGAAGAGGAGAACCAGGATCGAGACGATACATACATACAGCAAGGGTTCGCATCGTTTGGTTGATTTAGCCGGGTGTGGTCCTCGCTGTCCTGTTGGATCTTGTGTTACACCATTTGGAATCAAATTGTGATAGCTAACTGCATGAAACGTGGTCCGGCCGGATGGCATAGTAATACCCGTTGCAGCAAGAAATCTCCGACTTCGAACTCATCTCTCTACCGAGGTGTCCTCTCTCAAGTCCTCTCTTCCCCGTTGGCGCTGTAAGTGAGTGCCCCAATCTTTCCCAAGGTTGTTATTCACACAGCCTCAAGGCCTCATCTTGCCATTCAATCCCGTTCGTCGAACCGCAACAACACACCTGTGGTCTCGTGGATGTGATGCGCTTTTGTTCGAATCGTCAAACCTATTCAGTGGAGGCACTGGAGCGGTCGTTATCGGCGTCGGCGTCTGATAACACATCGGGTGGAAAGTTCGTTGGGAGCATGCTTGACGTTTCGTGGGTAAACTTCTGCTGATGATGATAGCGAACTATCAGGAAGCACGAATGCTATAGGAGTTTGTGGAATCAGTGGATCACAGATACCAGGGCAATTCCTGCTACCAGAGTAACCAGACGCTACGTGCTCCTACGCCCCAGGCTCGGCGAACTCTCACATCTTTCTTTGTAACATCCACGACATCAGATGTGGTTCGCGATGTAGATTTGGTATAGGTTGATCTTCAGCCAGGAGACAGTGTTTAAGGCCATAAATACCACCCCCGGGCGGGGAATCCCCTCAGGATCAAACATCCTTCCGTGCACTCCTTCTCTCTTTCTATTTTTTGTTTTATCATTTTACCCCCTCAACCTCACCTTTCCTTCGCCAATGCCTCTCGATGAAGCGGGTATGCACCGCCTCGGTCTCGGGTTCATCTACAGGATGGTGCCCGTAATAACCGTCTCCATCCTTTACGGTAAGCTTCATACACCCAACACTTCTGCACAAGGTAGCTGACATCCAACAGGCATATACATCGCTATCTTGTGCGTCGCCACACGCGGTCTGTTGTAAGCATACCACCCTCTAATACGCCATTTGCCTATGCTCAATGACTTTGTCGGTAGCCAACGAGGAATGAAGAACCGTGCAAACGCCATCATCCTCTTCGTTCTTTACCTCCTCTTCTTCCTCAGTACATCCCTCTGGGCGCTCGAGCTCGCGCAACTCATCGGGCTGGACGAGATCCTCCTCTCTTCAGACGGCCTCTCCACCGACCCTTTGTTCAACCGCTTTTACGCGCTCGTCGCGCGCGAGACGAAGATCACGGGCGTCCTTTTCGAATGCCAGGTAAGTACTCTATAGGCGTTCCGTGCCGGCTCCAATTCGCGTCCGAATCCATCGCCTCACCGTGTCAAACGCTTTTTCCAGATGATCATCGGGGACATCCTCGTCATATGGCGCGCCAGCGCCATATGGCACGACCGCAGGATTGTCGTGTTGATTCCTCTGTTCTGGTGGGGCCTGATGATTAGTGAGCTACTTTAAAGTGCAGGTCGTGTTGCTTAGCCGCACTTACGCTCCGTGCCCGCCTCAGTCAACATGATCGTCCACGCGACGTTCTGCAGGTCGGGCGTCTCCAGCACCGATTACACCAAACTCTGCAAAGTGACGGACGTGTCCGCGCCCGTGCTGTCCATCGTCACGAACGTGTCCGTCATGTTGCTCACGCTGCTGAAAGCATGGTGAGTTTTTCACCGTCGGCGGGGGTTCGTGTTTCATATCTGCGCGATGCTCACGCCGTGCCGACCCTGGCAGGCTGCTACGGGAAATGCTCGTGGACGCCTTCCGGAAGAAGAAAAACAACAAGATATTCTCGCTCTTCGTCCTCCTCATCGAGTCCGGAACGCTCTATGTCATCATGCTGGTGCGTCTCTGCGTTCCCCGCTGCCCGTGCTCTGCGCTCTGTCCCGCATGCTAAGCTAAGCCCTCGCGTCTGATCAGATCGCGGACCTCCTCGTCACGTCGTTCGTAACCGGGGGCCCAGAGAGCGTCGGACGGATGATCGACTGCATCTCCGGCTACGCCACCGTCCAATTCGTCGTACGCATCCTCCCGCACGCTGTCTTCCCCTCCTCCCCGAAAACTCACGGTGCATGCCGCCCTCGCGTCTGCTCCAGGCAATATACCCAACGCTGATGCTCGTCGTCCTCCGCAACTCCGTCTGGAACGCGTCCGAGGATACCGACTCGTTCGGTGGTGGGCGGCGGCGGCGGCGGCGGCGGCGGCGGCGAGGCCCTCACCATCAGCCGACTGCACTTCGCTTCGGGGCCGGGAAGAGCGACCACGCATTCCGTCGACGTCGAGCGTAGCATGCACTACGCCGTGCACGCGAACGCGTCCGAGGAGTCGCCCACCGCTGCCGCGTACCACGACCCTCCGTCCGACGAAAAGAAGAGCTACTTCGGCGCGTTGGCGGTGTGATTGGGTATGCTTTTCGAAGTTGGTCTTGTACTTATTCGTATCTTCGCAATTGTATGGTGTGCACTTCTGGTCGGTTGATTCGTGGAGGGTGCCGAGTGCCGCCAATGTATAGTAGTAGATGTACCAACCAGCATTCCCTGGGTTTCCGCGATGGAGGTCCATTTCCAATTTATTCACGAATACATATCACACACCCGGGTCGAAGACACAAGATGCAGTCCCAGATGAACGCGCGTCTCCTCGAGCGTCGCACAGTGAGCACGAACACAACGATTATATTGTATCGAAGCAAACGGTCCCCCTCCTCCCCGTAAGGAGGGGGAGAGGGGGGGTATTATCCAAGACATCCTACCCGACCTCGACTTCAAAACGTCGCAAGCAAGGTAGGGAAAAAAAACAAGAGAGACGAATGTCAACGAACAACAAACAACAAACAACGAAAAGACGACGAGATAGCGGATAAGAATAGATAACTAGCTACAGTTGAGGAATGATATGGGGACCGAGACGTGAGGCGGCGACGGAGAGTCGCGATACGATATAATGCTACAGTGGGTGGTTCGGGAGAAGGGGGGCCTTGGGGGAGGAAAGCGTAGTGTAAGAAGGCAAAAACAGAAACACGAACGAGCAGGGGACGAGTGGGGGTGGTTTATTGGAGAGAAATGCTACAGGGAGAATAAGCAGGGGGGGGAGAGGGGGTATTAGCCAACGTGGTAGGAAGGAATAGGGAGCAGATCCAAGGTTGCATAGCAGAATCAAGCGCAGACGAGCAGGCCGAAAACACGAACACGGGAAGCGAAGAAGAGAAATGGAACGGGGACGGAACGCAGAAACGTCGACGCATCCCCCTCAATACTCGTGCGTCTGCCCCTCGTCGAACTTGAACCCGTTCGTCCAGGCCGCCGCGATCGCCGACGCGGGATCCAACAGCGGACCGCCAAAGTCGGTTCGAGGCCCGTTGTACTCGCCCGGAGCCTCGATGCCGAACTCCTGCGAGGAGCCGTACATCTCCTGCGATCCCGAGGTAAAATCGTAGAAGACCGGGCCCTCGCTGTGGGGGAAATGGTTCGGGAGTCCTGGGAGGAGCTCGGCCTCGGGCATCGCGTGCGTATACGCGTGCAGCGACATGTCGTAGTCGAACTTGCCGTGTCCATGCGCGGGCGCGGGTGCGAGCTCGGGGACAGGAGGGGGGGCTTCGAAAGCGTGTTGCGGCTGAGGAGCCAAGATGGGGAGGGAAGAGTCCGACGGGGCGGGGGAGCCCGAGTAGATGGATGACGGCACGCTGGAGCCGGGCCAGTTGGGCGAGTCGGAGACCATGCCACTGTTCGGCGGGACGGGGTTGAACGCCTGGGAGGCATACGACCCGTTGTCCAACGGGGAGATGGTCGTGCTCGATGGCAAAGTCTGGTAAAGTGCGTGGACGTCCTGGAAACGCGACGGTGAGCTACGATCGCGTGGAAAGAACTGCGGTGTGAACTCACGAAGGATCCGTCATTCTGTGAGGAGGGGTGAGAGTCGGGGAAGGGGCCGTTGTGGTACGCGGGGTTGAACAAGGACATATTCATCTCCGGGAGGGGAGAGGGAGCGGAAGTAGGCATTGGGTAGTTGATAAAGTCGTTGAAGTCGGGGGTAACCCAGGCAGCTGAACCGATGGGCTGAACGCTGGAAGGTCTGCGAGGAACTTGAATACGACCAAAGTCGAGAAATCCGAAATCGAGGGAGTCCTGGCGATGACCGAAAGGAGCGAAGGGAGGCGGAGGGAAGGATGAAGGGAAGGGAAAGGACCCGGGAAGTGGAACCGAGGACGGTCGGCGTGGGAGAGCCAGCGGTGGCATCGGCCCGGGGGAGTACGGGGGCGGCGCCGGACTGTTGTCGGCCGTGGTCCGGTGCGTCGCGGGAGTTTCCGAGCGTACCCGATCGAGGCGCTTGACCGCCTCCTCGAGCTCCTCGCCCTTCATGCCCTCGAGCAGGAGCTGGGCGACCTCCTCGCAACGCTGCTCGTCCTCGGGAGCGACGGCGGTCTTCACCTTCTTCTCCTTGCTTCGGTTGTGCACGGGCTTGAAACGGTAGTTCGGGTACATCGCCTTGTGCTCGGCTTTTGCGTGCTTCGCCTTGATCTCCCACACCTTGCGTTCGTCGAGAGGGAGCGATTGCCAACAGTTACCTGTCGGTGATACGGCGGGTCAGCATCGTTCGCGGCGACCTCGCCGTCGCAGGGCGACCACATCCCGCCGTTCACTGCCTCCGGCCACGTAGCGCCGGGCAGGTTACGGATGATGCGAACTAAACCGGCGATGGTCGCGATAAAATCAAGTTCTCACCGATGATTCTCGAGAGCGAGGTGTGGTTGGTCTCTATCGTGCCCGGAACGTGCTTTTGACGGACGAAGTCGGCGCGGAAAAGCATGAAGGCGTTGGGGGGACGGGGGATGTAGCCCTGAGAACGGCGCTTGCCCTTGGGCTGGCGTTTGCGCGAAGGACTGGACGGTTTTTCGGACGGGGGAAAGAGCTTGGACTCGAACTCGATGTCGTCGTCCTTGTCGTCGGTTTCGGTTTCGAGAAAAGAGACGGGGGTGACATTGGGGGCGAAGGTGACGATGCGGGGAGTGGGGGTATATCGACCGAGCTTGGAGGACTTGAGGCCGGTAACTGCAAGTGTCTGCGTGAGATCGATGGGGGAAGAAGTCGGATGTGAAGATATACGCACGTTGGGCAGAAGAGCGTCTGCGCTTGTTGTTCAGGCGGGAGACAGGCATGTCTAAGGTCTGACTGGGGAGGTAAGCACGTTGCTCTGGGCCACGCGAGGGGAGAAGGCGGACCTAATCGGACGCAACACAAAAGCGAGAAGGAGGAGGGGATCCAGAACAAAAAGGGCCTATTGTTCGGGGTTTTATAACGCAAGGTGGGGAAGGACAAGTCGCGAGGGAGGGTAGCACTCGGCAAGATCAGATCAACGGACGGACAAGGCCAGCTGCAACTTCCACGGACCCTGGACACCTCCACCTCCACCTCCTCGGATCTCCCCATCGCATCCTGTGCTCACTCGTCCTCCCCCGCCGTCCACCATCAAGGTCACCCACGTACACTAAACATCTCCCTTCGTATCCCACTCGCAACCCATTCCGATCCCCTCCTCTCCTCCTCGTCTTCACCCACCTCGCACGTCTATGCCTTCTCAGGCTCCGCGCCGAGCACCAGGCCCGTAGTTCCCCTCCTCATATGGTCATTACCTTGTCGCCAGATATGGAACTCCCTTTATCGCGCGCCCACTCCAGCCACCGTACCCGACACGTGGCCTTCTCCGCAGAACGACTTGGTTTTCTGTTTTTCTTTTCGTCGCGTGCTGCTTGCTCACCGTTCCTTTCGATTTCGACCCCGGGGGATTTGTCCATACCGATGAGGGCAATCGGTACGGGCGGCGGGCGCTCTCGGACTTTCTCTGGCGGAACTTGGGCTCAGGAATTGCTTTCCTACAAGGTTTGACTACGGTACTGGGGGTTGTAAGTACGTCGACGTAGGCGGCGAGAACATTTCATTATGGACGATTACCTCCAAGTCTGCGCGAGGAACTTCGTGTATCTGTTTCTCGGTACTTTGTACGTTCCACTCAATTACCCCGCCGTCGGCCCGCTACAGTATCTCCCAGGAACGTCAATATTCAATATTCACGGCCTAAAAACCTTATTAGCGTCCCGCCCGGCGGCGAAAGAGGCTTGACGCCCTCGGCCTGCGCCAACAAAGTCACGTTCCCCTTCCCCTTTCGACATCGTCCCGGCCGCCTCTTGTCACGAATCCAGCATCCCTTGACCCAAATGCAGGACTCCCTTTCCTCCTTCGGTGCGCTCGTGATTGGCCTCGGACGGCGTTTCAGCAGGTGCTCGTTGCCGACCTCGTTTCTTGGCCCGTCTGTCGTCGCCTGGGAAGTCTCGGTCCGAATATGTCAGTTCTTGCTTGCTTGTGCGGCGGCGGGGCGGGGGACGTGAAGAGTCAAGGCCGTCGGTTTGGGGAGGACTCGGCCAGACTGTCGGTGCTCACGGGCGTGTACTCGGGTTCTTGTTCTGCTCTCTTCTCCTGGGCCTCGTCAAGAAGCTGCACTACTTGCTAGCCTGACACTCCGCGTTTCGTTTGACCCTTGGTATTCATCGGCGTATCTCCCAGCTGGCCACCCCCTTCATCTTCGTGGCGGAGAAAACGTACTATACAGTCTTCTCGCCCGTCTTTGTATCTGCCAAGTGGCTGGTTACCCCGTCAGCCCGAGTCCAAGTCGATCCAGTCACGTACATACCTTACAGGCGCTTCCCCTTGAGCGCGTCCCTCGACAACCCATACTCAGCCATCCTCCCTTGTCCTTCCCGTCGTCGTCCTGACTACGCCTTCCCATTTCCCAACATCCAAGCAACGAGGCTCGGATTAGACTCGACGACGACGTCCGCTCGGCGATCAACGGGACACGGACACGTACGGATATAGGGCCCCTGCGTCAGCGAATATCTGAAGGTCAGCCTTTGTCCTTTATTCTGTCGCTCGCTTGTCGCATTGTCAACGTCGCCGCTCGCGCTGCGTACTGGGCATCTTTCCTGTGCCGTGCACTCGGGCCATTCGGGCAGATTTGAGAGCCTGGACGTTTGGTAGGGGTCGTATCGTTGGCGGCGACGGAGCCGAGAACTTGAAGGCGCTTGCTTGCTTTGTGGTGCTAACACGGCAGCACGTCCGAGTCCTTGTCCCCCCCGCATCGCACCGCATTTTTGTCTACTATCGCATCGCATCCCTGGTCCCGGTCGCCGCACGCGCAACGACAACTCTATCCGTCGCCAGCCCAACGCGCGCTCGACGGTCGAGAAGGCAGGAAGACTCGAGAGGAAGAGAACGACGTCCATCCCACCCAGCCACCTCTAGTAACTCGCCATCGATCACTTCAGGCCCGTATCACACCGTTGGACCAGGTTGAAGACAACGAGGCGTTAGAACGAGTGGGGACGCTCCCGGCACCGTGATATCTAGCTTTACAGAGTACGAGCCCGTTCCATGTCCGTCGCTAGAAGTAGCTCTACCAGCCAGAACGCCTTCTATTCCCGTTCAACTCTCTTTTGAATAGAGCTTTGGCGCGGTCTTTCGACTTGAGCACGGCTCCACTCCATCCCGTATTCGCGCTATGATAAACCACTGGAACGGGGTCGACTAGCTGCCATCGCGCGGATCAACTTAGGTTCGTCGACTCACGTCGTTCTCGACGATCGCCCGTTCTGTTTCTCGGGTCTGCTCGGCGCTTGGTCGGGGAATGTAAGTACTCTTAGCGGCATTGTATATATAGTGCTAACCATCACTCCGACTACTATATATGTCAGTGGACGTGTGCTGCACCCCAAGTTACTTGCTGTTACTTGGTACCTGTTCAATGAGTACTTACCATGGTCCTTCAGAGCACGTGACAGACGGACTTTCTCTTTTCGTGGAATGGACCGCAGTACCCGAGGAGAGAAAGCTCAGGATTGAGGCCTGAGGGATGCGCCACGAAAGAGGACCTCGCCAGCCCCGCAGAGTTCGACAGCGAAGGCCAGCGCTGCCTTGTCGTCGGTAAGGACGGCAACGCTACCGACCCCACCGTCGGACACTACGCTGGCCTGGTGTCATTCACTCGCAACGAAGGCGGCATTGAGTCCGTCGAGCTCGGTGGCATCTACAACTTGGGCGTCAAGAGCGTCGAAGCCTTCTCCGCCAAGGGAGACTCGGGCTCCCTCGTCTGGCACACGACGAACGGCAAAGCTCGCATCGTCGGCCAACTCCACTCCGGAAATAACAAAGGCGGCTCGACCAGCAACCATGTTACTTATTGCACCCCTGGCTGGTGCTTGCTGGACCAAACCAGGAAGAAGTTCAAGCACGCCGACTTCTACCGCACCACCTGGTCAGCTTGAGAACACATCGTCGGCTTTTTACTCTCCATCCCTACGCTTCTTCTTCTACGACTCGTTCTGCTGTCTCGGCGCTCAATTATCTATCAACTATTGGTTGGCATTTGGTGCAGGACAGATGCCTTGATCGTCGGGCGGCTGTAAAGGGTTGACCACGACGACTTTCGCTCTACTTTGCGGGCTTGCTTACTTTTACAAAGATATATCTTACCTGCTTGCTTGTTAACTTTGGCCTCTTCCTCCGCGGAGCCCCGAGCTCAGATAAATACCTTGACTCCGCTGGCCCTTCTTCGGACTAGGTGCGGATGGGTGTACTTATACTTAGGACGCCTCGCTTCAACCTTGTGTACATAGGCCGAATGAACGGTTCCAGCAGTGGGGACCTGCATGGGACACATCCATCTGAATCTCCGCGCAGACAGTGTGACGACGCCAAATTGAAGGCCGTGCTCCGTTTATTTGAGACCGGCCTCGTGTTCGATCGTGAATCGGTGCGAAAGTGGAAGGCAAGCTACTTTATGTAAAATATAAAGTAAGATAACGACACGAAACAGCCGCAGATAGCTTTGACGGCAAGACGAGGAAAGAGACCAGGACCAAACGTACTACAGAGATGTAAGTAACGGGGTATGTATCACAGACATGCTCATCCCTTCCTCGACAGACCCCGAAAAGATAGGCAAACATAGACCTAAATGAAACCGAACGTGAGCTCTGGACTTGGAAGCGTGTTTCCAGAGAAATTAACGAAGGCGTAAAACATGAGACCTTGAGACGGCAAGGGAAGGGGGAGAGCGGGCGCTCGGACAAGATGAAGATGAAGAAACGAAGGCATAACGAGTACAGGTCAGAACGCCATGCGCGCCACGGCGATCGCAAACCACACCAGCCCGAATGTCCCAGCGCTCGGCGGGCCCCAATACGCCCCCGCATCTACCAACGGCACATTATCGCCGATGGTGCTGTTCAAACAGGCGAGCAACGTGGTATCGATCCCGCTCGGCAGCGGTGTCGCCGGCGCGCTCGAGTCGTTCCCGAGCGCCGAAGTATCGTTGTATCCGTCGAGCGTGAGCACGACGCTGCTTGCGCGGTAGTATTGGATCGCCTGTTCCGGTTGTGGGTCGGACGCGGTGGACGCGTTGTACGCTGACGGCGCTGAGGACGAGGAGGCGTTGTTGAGGTCTTGGGACGCGCATGCGGAGCGTATGGTGCTGATGAGGGTGACGGTTGTGGCGTTGTCCGCGAGCAAGTGGTAGGTCGTGTTAGGTTGTATTTGACACGAAGGCAGCTTGCACCATAGGCCCTCCCGGGCGCGTTGAGTTGTCCGGGTCGCCGTACTGAGGGAGGATGTTAGAACGGTGGAAGTCGGGAGGACGAAAACACGCACCTCATTGCGGTCGTGCAAGTAGGCGGCGGATCCTCCGGCAGCACCACCCCAGACGACGGGCCAGAAGTAGAACGGAAACCCAGCTCCTGCGACGCCCCGTTGGGCAACGCCGGGATATCCGCTGCCGTACGTGCTGCGATTCCCAAGTTCATAAGTCGATCTCCGCGGCTATCTCTCACGAGACACAGGAATACACCCACTTCGTGCCATAGACCTGATCCCTTGTTCCCCCTCCTGCGGTCCGCCCCGCGAACGGCTGTCCACTCGCGATCGTCACGGGCGTGCCGCCGCCTCTGCTGCTCGTGGACGCGGAGCTCTTTCCCGCCGGAAGACTCGACACGGGCACGGTCTGTCCTGAAGATGCGCCCCGCGGTGAGCTGCTCGCGCCGGTGTCGGAGCTGCTGCCCTTGGACGTACCACCACCGCTGCTGCTGCTGCCGCCGCCGGTCTTGCCTGTGCTACCACCCCCTTTACTGCCGCCGCCGCCGCCTTTCCCGCCGCCTCCTTTGCGCTTCTCCAGGTTTTGTGTCGTCGAGATAAATGGGAACCCGCATCGTGGTTGAGATAAGTTAGAAGGTCGTCAGGCGGTGGTTTGGGAAGGGTGTCGCGAGGTCGTGGAGAGGTCGTGGAGGGAATCTGGAAAATGCCAAGGAGTCCTTGGTCAGACAATGGCCAAAATCTGAGTCCCGTGCTCTGGCGGCTCTGCGTCACCACTCGTGCCTTGTGAGACACGAAGATCGCAATGACGACGCGCGAAGTCAGTGGCTGATATTTAGTAGCCTGTTCGTGGGGTCTAGTAGGGAGCAGAGACGGCAATAAGCGTGGATATATGCTACGTATAAGTAGCGGGAAGGGAGGTTTTATAAGGACGTGTACCTTGACATCGCCTTTCTGCGCTGCCGACAAAGAAAAAAATATGCGGGGAGCATGTGGTCTCGTCAGCATTGGATATGAGGTCCGTGGTTCCGAAGGTGACAGCCTGCAGGAGAGGCCGAGGGCTGTGTTTTGAGATGTGAACGCGGCCAAGGCGCTTTGCAAGATAGCAAGCCGGGAGGGCGGTGTCCTCGGGTATCCTCCTTGTCTCAATACACGAGGGGCATGTACACGAGGACTAGCACCGTACCGGATCGTACCCGAGTTGTCGGCACGCTGCTGCTCTAAACGAAATGTGACATACAGGAGCACGTTCATAATTGCCATGGATGGGGTCGGTCGAAGATTGCAACAAGTATACTCATGCTTTGTCGGAATACCACCGGAGCACGAGGACAGCCTGAGCAGGCGCTGTGATGTTGATCGGCGACGGGGAAGGGGAGGGTAAATAGATCATATATATATCATACATGGCTACATGGACGCGTGGTATCCCGGTGAGAAGAACGAAGTGTATAGCTACAATAGTGCGGAGAGCAGGTGGATAACACAGCAAGGAGGAAAGCGAAACAGCCGATCTCATAGATACCTCTATTCGTCGTATTGCGTGAGCTGCGTGCGGATATTCGTCAGCCGCAGGATCGTCGAAGAGAGGATCGAGATACCCACGTCCAAAGTCAAGGTCCGGGAGCTGTTCACGTCCTGGTCCCGGTAGATGCCCACGAGCGAGTTGCCGCGTTCGTAGAGGGAGCCTTTCAGACTGATGACGATGAACTGGAAAGTGTCCGACGCCTGTGAGCGAATGTAATTGGCGATCTTCGCAACGTTGGTATTATCCAGTGCCGCGTCGACCTCGTCTAGGACGAAAAAGGGACTAGGTTGATAGCTATCACATACGAAGATTAGTTGATCCTGGAGGTGAACCCGAAGGTTGGCTCTTATACCTATGGATAGCGAAAAGCAGGGCCAAGGCCGCGACCGTCTTTTCTCCACCAGAAAGCTGTTCCATATCTCGGAATCGTTTCATAGGTGGCATCGCGTGGTACTTGATACCGCTGAGATATGGCTCCTGCAAGGTCGTCAGTAACAAAGCAGACGCTGCAGCCACGAAGACAAACCTCGTTATCTTCCAGACTGAGGTATGCAACACCCCCCATAGGCGCTGCCTTGCCCTTGGTCAGGTCCTTGTATACTTGGTCGATGCGTTCTGAGATGTGGTTGTAAGCCATGTTGAAAAGCTCCGTTCTTCCACAGGAGTCAATACACGAAGAGCTGAAAGGACAGTAACACGCCTACCGTCTCTGCTTCACGTCGTTGAACAAATCCCTCGCCGTCTTCGAGTCCTTTCTAGCTTTGTCTGCCTCTTTATCAGTTTCGGCAAGTTTCGCCTTGACGTCGTCCAACCTGGAAACCATCCCGTCAGCCCGAGAAGATGTCGCCCCGCGAAACTCGCTTGCCGTTCGATAGCCTTCATATTCGGAGCCATGCGCTCAATATCGTTGTTGAGCTTGGTGATCTGAGCCTCGAATTCGGTCAGGGCGTCGCCCGACGCATCCTATATATCCATGTCAGCAGGGTAAACCACATGAAGGCAGAATAGACTCACTGTCGACCGCGCTTTCTCGTCCAGTGATTCGAAATCGACTTCGATGCCGAAATCTGGAACTCGCTTGGGGCGATAAGCCGAGTCCTCATCTTCATCGACATCCATAGCGACCTCGTCGCGAAGATTCTGTGCCAACGTCAGTAAAGAACCGTGGTCAGATTTATCAAGTGCTCACCTCTTCCATAGGTACGTCCTTCAGATGACCCTCCAGGAGGGGCAAGTCAATCTCTTCCAGGCGACACTTGCGGTACAGACCAGAACGCTCGAGGCCAAGCCTCTCAATGTCATCATTCTATGAACAGGACGTCAGAACGCACACGAATCCTCCACAGGCTACCGAGCACACGTACCCGGGTGGAGATCTCCTTCTCGGCCTGATCAAGGGCTTTACCGGCCTTGGCTGTAGCACGCTTTGCCTCGTCTACCGCCTTGGACTTTTCTTCCAGAGTCTCCTTGAGAGCATCCATTTCACCCTGCAGCTCGGCGATCCCTTCTTGCATCTCTTCAATCTCCTGTTCAGTCTTGGCTTTGGCCTCCCCATGCCGGATCAAATTGGCCTCTTCTGTGGCGATTGTTTGGTCTACCATAGCCAGGCGGGCCCGCGTTGATGTGAGTTGCTCCTCCTCAAACTGAGATCTGCAAAAACGTTGAGCGAGACGTTAGACATAAATGAAAGGTAGCAACGCACTGGTGGGTCAACCGCGCGATTTGGGTGTCGAATCGCATGCGAGCAGCGCTCTCCTCTTGGGCGAGCTTGAGTTGACGCTCCTCGTACTCCCGAATATTGGCTACGCCGATCTCATTGCAGAAGGACGCAAAAACTTGGTCTTCGGCGGCGTTAACAACTGTCTCGAGGCCCTCGATTTTCTCCACGATAGAGTCGAGCGCCTTCTTGGCCTACAACCCAGACTGATTCGACACGAGTAACCCGTTGGCATGTGCATCAACGCTCACCTTTTTGAGTTCAGGGGAGTTTTGCTTGAGCGACCTTTCGACGTGCTTGAGCTCGTCCTTTATCCCGGTCAATTTTGACTTGCAAGCACTCTGCCATATCGTCAGCTTCATCTTTGGAGGGCGACAGAAGATGATATACGAACGAGGTCATCACGGGCAACTTGAAGGGCGGACTCCAGGCGGGCCATTTCCGAAGTGAGGTTGTCGTCGTCCTTGTTTCGCGGCCTATTCTTGTTGAGCTCCTGGAGCTGGCTGTGGATATTGTCTCGGACGCGTCGAAGGCCTACTCGGTGATAAACATGACCACCATAGGAATGACAACCCTAACCCAATCTCACCTTGGAGGTCCTTATCCTCCCACTTCTTGCCATTCTCATGAGTACTCCGCCCACCAGTGATAAGGCCACTCTTGTGAATGATCGTCCCCTCTAAGGTCACAGCTGTGCACCCATCAATCATCACCGGTCCAGTCTCTCCGAATGTCCCTTCAGGCGTACCTTTGATCTCCTGCTGTTTCTCGTAGCACACGTAGCGTGCAACGTCCATCGTGTCGCAAACAAGCGCATTTCCGCAGGCATGGTGGATAGCGCGCTCAATGGCGGGCTCGTACTGGATAACATCGACAGCAAGACGGGCACCTTTGGCGAATGCACGGAATTTGTCGTTGACAGGTTTGACCTGGATGGTATCGAGCGGAATGAATGTAGCAATACCCGCACGCTGATTGCGCATATACTAGGAAATATGCAAGACAACGTAAGGACAAAACAAGCCTAAAGCAGAGGCTTCATACCTCGATACAGTCGATACCCGTCTTCTCTTCATCCACGACGACGGCATCAATGTTGCGGCCAAGCACGACAGAGATTGCGGTCTCATACTTTCGCTGCGTCGGTTTGCATAGATCCACCAATCGACCACGCACACCTGTAAAATTTAGTCTAAGCACTTGGTGCCGTTAATGAAAACGAAAGACAACACACCAGGGAAAATCCTCTGTAAGCTGGCGAGTGTTTCCTTGAGCTTCGCTTCACGCTCGGACTCTTTCTGATCCACACCCGCCTGGAGGAGCTTCTGCTGCACGTCTTGGAGCTTCTCATTCAACTCTGCTTCGAGTTGTCTGGTCACGACGAGTTAGCGGTAGAGTAAGGAAGAAACAGACGCAAACCGTACTGGTTTTTGGTTCTCTCGGATTGCTGGTTCTCGAGCTCCTGCTTCACCTTGGTAAGGTTTTCATGGAGAGATTTGACTTTCTCTTCAAGCTGACGCAGATATCAGCAACAGGACCCGAAAAAAAAGTGGAACACACCTCATCCTTCCTGGTGCCATTGATGTTGGAGCTCTCGCGCAATGAGTCGCGTTTTTGCTCGAGATCGTCCTGTTTATCCTTGAGCTGAGTATGCGTACGTGAAGTAGCTTTCTCGTCGCGTCTGATCGTTTCCAATGCTTGACGTTCGTCGACTGCCAGCACGCTTGCCTGCGCCTTCCTATCAAGGCGTTGAAGGTGGAAAGAGATACGAGCAAATCAACATGCCACTCACAGTCTGTGATACTCATTCAAACTCTCTTCGCTTAACGAAAGATTGTTCTGTGATGCGCGCCTCTGCTCCTCTGCGGACAAGACGTTATACGGATGTGCACTGAAGACTATAAAAAGTCAAACCTTGGGCGGCCTGCGCGGCTTTCTTTGTGTCCTCGAGGTCCTTCAGGTGTGCACGAAGCTTTGTATCCTGCCGCTCAGCGTCTTTCGCAACTTGATCGCGAATGCCACGAGCATTGTTAAGCTTGCGAGTTGAATGGGTAATCTGAGCCTCGGTGGACGCAATCTCGGGTCTCTAAGAGCATTGCAGGAAGGAGATCATTGGAGGCACGAACTCCGAAAGAGCAAATGTACACACCTTGGCCTCAATCGTCTTCTCCGCCTTCTTCACCCTTTTCTCCTTAGATGTGACGTTGCTACGTGCTATGGCTTGCTCCTTTCGGGCCGCATCGAGCTCATCGTCCTTCGCTTCCTTCTCATCTCGCAGGCCTGCCAGAGTCCGGCTGTGAGCCTTGATCTCACGAGCGTTGCGCTCCAGGGCTTCTTCGATGTGAAACAATTTGAAGAGAACACGATGAAGAATGAGGTCGTCCTGGGGTGGGTTAAAGTCGAAGCAAAGGTAGAGAGATGGAGATACGTACTCGTTCTTGGCACAAGGCTTCAAACCGAGCCGCTTCTTCCTTTTGCTCGTTGTATTGCTTGATCTCCCCCGCAATCCCGCGGCGCTTGGTGAAATTCGTCGTCGCGTTTTCCGTAGCGCGCTCTTGATCATCGCGAGCCTTCTCGTATTCACCCGCAAGTTCGAGGGATCCGCTGATTTGTTCTATGAGCTTGGTGAGGTCCTTCGGAGACTGAGATGCAACCATCTCGACGTCGCCCTGGAAAACGAGGAAAGTTTTTGGCTTTGACTAGAATGTTATGCTTGACAAGGGCAGCATTGTATGTGGTGTATGAAACTACTTTGGTGTTGAGTTTGTACTCGGAGGCACCCGTTGTGGAGATCCTAGGGGAGAAATGTCAGGTCATGGCAGCAATGGTGGTGGAAGAGGCTCACGTTCGTTGAAAGTTCCAAACTTTCTTGTCCGCGTCTTCGTATACAGCGAGCACCCACGCCTTCTTGGCAGTCCCTTCGCCGTCTTCCTCCTCCTCTTCGTCGTCGTCGTCTCCCGTAGTTCTCGAAAGGTCGGCCTCCCCTTCTCGCGCCAGACGTCTACCACGATATACGAGGTCCTTCAGCTGGCTACTGCGTAGCTGGGCACTTTTGACGCCGAGAACGAACGAAATCGCGTCCATAAGGTTGGATTTGCCGGCACCATTGGGACCAATGACCGAGGTGAAGTGTCGAAACGGACCGATTATCTGGTGGCCTCTGGACACAATTGGTGAGATTTATACAGAGACGTTGGGTAGATTGCGCACCTGTAGGACTTGAAGTCGCAAAGCTCGATGCGAACCAGCGGCATGGTGGTAGGGTCGACGTTGAGGAAAGCGCGCCCGCGAAGGGGGTGACAAACGCGACTGTGACGAACGCGTGACGAACGCGTCGGCCACCGGCTGCCACCGGGCGCCACCGAATCCCGATTGCTCTCCGTCTCGTCCTCACACGCTACCTCACTTCATCCACGTTTTACTTACATGCGGTCCACGGCTCACCAGTAAGCATGCACCATCGAACCGACTCGATATAAAAACCAACACGATGTCTCACTTACTTACTTCTGGGTGTTTTTGTCTCGAAATTCTACGGACGCGGCGTCGAGACCAAGTCGAGACTCGAGTCGGATCGACCGCACAGGCGAGTAGCACTCGGGCTTAATATTATAGTTACACTCGTCGACTTCCCTCCAAGCAATGACTCTTGCGGTTATACCACGTTATACCTACCAATACCCGGGAGCCTGCCGTCGACTAACGACCCTCACAGCCCTACAAATGAATCTACCCTCTGAACTCTAATAAAGCTCTTCAAATGTCACGTGCATGCCAATATGCATTTCTCGCCGCTGGGCAATGCAGTTCTCTTCTCAAGTTCTTATCTCCCACCCGTATACAGAACTCGGAACCACCCACAGTGAGTCCACCTGCCGCTCGGAGTCACTCACGAGGTTGACCCGAAGACTTGCTTACAGATGACAACTCTCACTGGCAAGCCCGTGCCTGCTGACTCCTATAAATCCCCTGCAATCAGCAAGAAGGCGCGAGACGATTCTCCTGTGAAATCTGACAGTACCTCCCCGGAGACACTCTCCCTGTCCGTTCTGACATGGATAGGAAGCCCAGGACTTTCAATGCGGACAGAGAGGCCTTAGATGGATATGTTGGGGAGTATAGGAGTGCCCATACACCTGACTGGTTGCTGGACGGGTGGGATGAAGGACGCCAAGCCTTTCAATATTCCCCCTCTCCCAATGCACCCCTTCCCAGTTTTCCATACTCCCGAGAAGCGTTCACGGACACGGCAGGCAGCAGCATCACATACTATGGGGGGATCATCTGCCACGAGATGTCCCCCGTTGCGCGCATCGGGCTACCTGGAGGACGGCCTCTGGACCGAGACGTACAGAAAACCATGGGTAGAAGGCGAGTCCGAAGGAGAACCTGTTCAAAACGAATTTGACGACTACCCGCAGGAAGCCGAGGTACGCAGCCGAACACTTTCGTGTGGCCCATGTACTCACGGCTCAGTGCAGGTCCACCCAGGCCCACCATTCCTATTCTACGAATGCGATTTCCCAGATCCCGATGAGACTCCCCATCGCTTCTTCAGAGACGACACAGTCCTCATAATAGACCAACCCGACTTGCCTGGTCAGGTTGAGGGGGGCGCAGATACGGTCGAGGGGGAAGGACCGGATTCTTCACGTGGCGTAGGATGGCGAGGTCCATGGATTGATGAATTGATCCACCTGAATGAGGGCGGCGCTCCTTTGGGCGAACGAACCAATACTTACGAGGACCAGAGGGAATTATGGGCGATGGTCGTGAACCTCAGGGTCAGTTCTCCTGTGGTTCGCTCGGTGTCTGTCTGGACGGGGAACTAATCCAAAAGCATGCGATTAGGTCGTTGAAATCTACGAAACGGAGTTCTTTGAAGACACGGACGGTCACGACCAGGAACTCATGGGTACCAACGCACTTCGCAAGTACGACGTGGAGGCCACTATCCATGAGATATACGTGAAGCCCGAATGGGCTCATCGGAATGACGTCCCAGAGGATGTCGAGACCGAGGCATGAAGAAGTGGTATCAATTGTATTCGCACGCTTAGTCCGCATTCATGGTGAAGTTGGTTGGTTCTGCATGTGCATCTTAGTCTCTCCGGCTTTCCATTACCTAGTGAAGATCCGACTTGTCGACACGCCGCTAGTAGAGTCCAAGGTTTATTTTGGCGGGTCTTCTAGATACATATACTCAGTCGATCCGTGAAACTAAAAGTAGCTCGGGGTCTGACGTTTATGTACTTACTATGCATTCCGCTGACCCGCCGAAGGAACTTAATAGGTCGCCGGTGGAGCAGGGACTTCAGGAAACAGGGTATTGAACCCTATTGAACCTGTCAGACCCAATATTCGCTACTACAGTACTGTCGAGATTTCGCGACCGCCGTTTTCGATCTACTGCAGTGAATGATTCAGATTCAAGCCGCCTGGTGAAGAGACTGTGAATGTGACCCGTCGGGATCAACGCGTGACCGGGCGCGTCGAGTGCTTGCCGACTCCACGCCGACGTCAACCGTGACGACTGCGGATTGGCCGGACATCAACGCATCAAGCCCGGTCACGGCGGGGTATTTCAGGGTATTTCAGTGCTGTGTTCATTTGATAGTCAGTCGTTTCCGTCATCATGCAAGAACGCTTCCTCCCCCGCAGCCTTCTCACTTTTCTCCTCGACCACCACCATCTCCCGGACCTGCGCGCGAGTCGTGCCAGATGATCAAGCTCGCCCGACATGTCTACAAGAGACTGACCACCGCCACTGCCGTCGGCGTCGTGCCCACCGTGCACCCCTACACCCTCTTTGTCGGCATCTTTCTCTCCGTGCTTTCTATCACCTATTATCTCTTCCTCTTCGGCTCCCCAGTGGGCACTCTGCGTTTCGCGCCTGCAACCTTCTCTGACGTGACCGCCGCGTTCCAACACCAAGCGTACGCGATCTCGCGGAGTCGACGACCATATTGCCCTGCACAGTCTTGGCATCCGGAACGCTACGGGCAACTTACCAACACCTCGAACGTGTTCATCGCGATCAACTTTTACAACAGCGTGGACGTGCTGCCGACATTCTTTCAAGAACTTCCAGTGCTCCTCTCGCACATTGGTCCCGAGAGGGTGTACGTCTCCGTATACGAGAATAGCAGCAAGGATCGCACGCCAGAGATGCTCCATCTACGTGAGTGCTTGCTTCCTCCAGCTTGCTCGTGGGTGTGGAGAATACCAAGGCGGCAAGGGGAAACGACGGAAAACTTATGCACTTATCCCACAGTGGAGAGCATGCTCACGGCGCTTGGAACCCCTCACAGGGTTATCACCGGCGACGGCGGCCAAATATCTCATCATACACCAGGACAACGCATCAGCATCCTCGCCGGTGTGCGTAATAAGGCCATCGAACCACTCTACACCGGCGAGGCTGCGCTTTCCATGCCCGGCCAAAAATTCGACGAGATGTTGTTCATGAACGACATCGTGTTCTGCGCCGCGGATATGCTCGAGCTCTTGCATGAAAAGCGCGCATACGGCGCTAACCAAGCATGCACCGTCGACTACAACGAGCCGATCATTTACGACCGTTGGGTCCTCCGGTCCATCGGTGGACGGTACGTAGCACCACCTTCCTGTAGACCTTGCGATGTCACTCAACCTTTGCTTTTAGAACGTTTTATCGCTTCGAGGACCTTATGCGCTACGATAAATTTTTCCTGCCGTTCTGGCGGTCTTGGCTAGCCCCAGTCCTCCCGCTCGACCCTCCCAGTCGAACGCGCTTCCAGGCAAACGTACCCCTGCAGGTTTTTTCTTGCTGGAACGGCGCTGTCGCATTCGACGCAGACGCGTTTCAAATGCCCGATGGCATTCGATTTCGAGTCTCGCACGGCGACCTCGGTGACGATGGCCTGCCGAAGCCGGTCTCCGATAAGGCGAGCGAGTGTTTCCTCGTCAACGTTGATATGTGGAGGCGGGGACAGGGTAAAATCGCAATGGTTCCAAAGGCTAGGTACGTGGCCTTCTCACAGGAATAGCGCGCTCGATTGACGACCAGTCCGTGCAGCGTCGCTTACAACGTTGCGAACTACGACTCTTATCGGAAGGATTGGATGAATCCGCCTCCGGCACACATACCAATACAGTGGGTACGCGAACCGCCAGCGGAGGTCGCGATGCAAGACTTTGCAGTCTGGAACGTACCTGAGGTGAGCGTATACCTTCCTCGTGCATATATCGTTCTAACATAATTTCAGCGATGGGCACCATGGGACGAGCAGTAGAGCCGTCGTGCCGCTGTACGCATTACTGTACTTATCACTAATACGCACCGCCTCCAATATTTTGTACACGTACACTACCTACACACACAGGAACCTCATCCACACGGACATAGCTGCGCATTGTAATCTCGCATATGGATGGATGTAAAACCTATTTAACCGACACAAGTCAACTAGAGACATTGAGAAATTTTCGTAAGAAACATCCGTAGTATGAATGTATGCAGCCACCATGACGAGCGTGACGTCGGCGCCTCCAGCTCCATTATCCTGGTATTGTTCCACCACCATCCTGCCTTATCGGTCTTTCCTGACGGTCGTCGTCCCCGTCGTGCTCGACGTTCGTTGCAATGCTGCTCCCGACGATGAGAAGCGAGTGGCCGCGCCGGACGCCGTTCCGCAAGTCCAGCTTCCGTCTTCTCTCCCGCTCGCAACTCCTCCTCGGTACATTCATCTGCATTCTCTTCACCCTAGGGTACTACTCCTTCTCCTACGCATACCTCCTCGCCACCGCAGGCAACTCCGCCTTCTTTCTCCCCCATCATGTCACGACCATCCAGACCGACGCATACACGCTCGCTCCGAACCACCGGCCGGTGTGCCCGAGGCAGTCCTGGCAGCATACTCGTTACGCGCGCCTGTCGGAAAATCACTCCATCTACCTCGCGGCGAACTTTTACAACAACGAGGACGTGCTCCCTACGTTCTTTCAAGAGCTTCCGATCTTACTGCACCACCTGGGTCCGAAGCATGTGTACGTCTCGATCTACGAGAATGGGAGCACAGACAAGACGGGGTCGTTGCTCATCCTTTGTGAGTGCTCGTTCATCATTCATTGTCGGACGATACCTGACAGCTTCCAGTGGATGACCTGCTCACTAGGATGGGTACACCCCACACGATTGTGACAAGCGAAGACGGCGAAATCTCTCGCGACCACCCAGATCACCGCATTGCTATACTAGCCGGTGTCCGTAACAAGGCGCTCGAACCCCTCATGTCCGGCGAGGCTGCACGCGCCATGCATGGCAAAACCTTCGATCAAGTTCTCTTCATGAACGATATCTTCCACTGCGCGACGGATGTCCTCGAGGTGCTTTATCAGAAGGACTTGCAGGGCGCAAACCAGGCTTGTGCGACGGATTGGGGGGACCCGGTCGTATACGACCGCTGGGTGATGCGGGCTATCAGTGGGAGGTGCGTTCTCAGTTCTCCATACACATTCATCTCATTGACCATGCACAACAGACCATTCTACGACTACGAGGATCTCATCGAATTTTTCAATGGAGATCGAAAGCCCAAGGTCACGCCGACTGTTCTCCCTCACGACCCTGTGGACGCGGGGCGCTTCAACGCACATCTCCCCCTTCAAGTCTTCTCCTGCTGGAACGGAGCGACGGTGTTCGATGCGTCGGCCTTTGAGCCGCCCGACCCGATTCGCTTCCGCGTATCCAAGAATGACCTGGACCAGCACGGTACACCGAAAAATGTCACGAACAAGGCGAGCGAATGCTTCCTGCCGAGCGTGGACATGTGGAAAAAGGCCATGGGCAAGATCCTGCTGGTCACAAAGGCGAGGTACGCTTTGTTCGCATGTCAGGCGGCGACGACGTTTGTTCTGACCGGTGCATGGGTAGTGTCGCGTATGAATACGATCGATACAACAAATACCGAAAAGACACGCTACCTCCCAACACCGAAAGCGAACGCGTGAATTGGCTGTTGACCCCTCCGCTGCGAGTGGCCATGCAGGACAACGCCGCCTGGTATCTCCCAGAGGTATGCACTGACCGCCACCGTCGGTCTTGTCGTTACTGACTATGTTAGCGCTGGGCTCCTTGGGACGAGCAATGATTGCCGTTTTCTTTGGATATCGTGACCACGGCGGATTCCAGGAACTCCGTCTGCTTCGCCTGACAAACACGTATACAGGCTATCGCCCCATGCCTATGTGAAACCGCTCATAGTGTCTTACCCAAGACAGCTGGCTAAGATGGGAGCATGCACGCTACCATATGAATGCACGGACCTTGATGAACTTTCCACGGGTCCTCCCTACGGTATTCATGGCCCTTATCTTCGCTGTGCTCACAGTACTACGACTACAAACTCTAGACGCATATGCTACTGTATTGTTCTAATATACGTATTTGTGGAAACTCCCCCTTGAAATTCTCCTATGCACAGCAATTACATAACGAACGAGGCCGTAGGCAAACAAGGTCAAATAGCGCTGCGACTTTGAACCATCGATGAGCGTAAGCGTAAGATGTGAACGACGCCACGTAGGCATGTTTATACTCTAAGTGCATCGGTGCGTATAGTACCATTGGAGCCGAGCGGGGCCGGCGGTCTGGCATGACTTGGACTGGGCTCAGCGACGACAAGGGCAGACCCACTGGCAGGCGATTGAAGGGGAGGCTTCTGGGTCATAATTCTAGTATGAAGGGGCCGCAAGACTCTATCCACCGAATCTATAGCCTCAAGAGCGGGTCCAAACGGATGAGCACAACATTTTGTGACGGTACTGAGGCCCTGACCGTCTCCGAGCGACAACGGTGAAGACAGTGAGCTTTTCTCAGAGGAGCGTTGTAGGACATCCCACATTTCCAAGAACTCCTCGCGCTCCTTTTCACTTGGGTCTGACCAGTTCTCGAAGTTTGTCGTCAACAATGTCAAAGTTCGGTTGACAACACGTGCGTGTGTGGGCCAGTCGAAAAGTTTCGAGGGTGTCCGTGGCGATACAATGGGGGAGAGGAGGTCGGTGACAATGGATAACTTGGTATTATTATCTTGGTGTTCGACGCCGGTTGAAGACGTTGGAGACGTTGGAGATACTGGTGTGTGGAGATCTGTCTGATTGCGACGGTTCACATCTTGCTCCCATGCTTGCGCAAGAGCCTCCATGCAATGCGCGGCGATGGAAAGCATGGGATCCTCTACTTGATCGCGAATGTCTTTCAGAACGCGGGTCGTCTCTTCCTCGAGGTGCTTCGGCCGAAGCACTTCCACAGCCTTTTCGTCCTCGGCACTATGCGAATGAAGAAGGTGCCACATTACGCGCAAGCACGTCGTCGAGCGACGTATACGCGTGTGCTCCGACAGCCCGCCCGAATTTCCACAGGTGCCCAAGAGATGCCAGATCTTCGTCACTAGCTGTGCGTTCGACGTGACGTACTTCAGAGTCGATTCTTGCACCGTTTCCTGCGACGGAGCGGCATTGGATTTAACAAGCGGGACGAGGCCCTCGAGGAACTTCTCCCAGTCGCTGTCGTCGTCCATGTGGTTGAACAGCCATTCGAAGGCTTTGTTGGTCACGGGCGCTTTGCGTGCTACTTCTAGGACGCGCATGGTGAGGGTAACAGGGAATGTGGCGATGCCTCCGATAAGTCTAGATGGGCTTTGCGCTTCAGCGTCACGGTCTGTGGTCGCGTTCCGCGGTGCAGACGAGAAGCAGCAGGTAAAGTTGGTGAGGATGGCCGCGAGTTTCTTTTGGAGATGCCAAAACACTGTGGTCATTGGAGTGTGGTATAAGACTCCTGGTGAATCCGGTAGTAGAATGGGCTTGAACGTCCGCTCGGCATACGCGACGACGAGGACCAGGGTATACACCAACACCGCGACCATGACTGTTCCATTGATGGCAGAAAGAAATATAACGAGGCCGGTGAGGAATAGAAAGACGGAGACGTGAAGGATGAAGGGTATCGTGTTCAGGGCACTGGACACCATGGATCCATCCACGCATTCGGCCACATAGAAGCGAATACGAGCGCGGATACAGGCGTTGGATGAGGGATGATGTGCCATCTGCTCGTATCTCCTGGCCCACTGCCTGATTAAGGTTGCAGCCAACGCGCACTTGATATTCAACACGAGGCTGATGAACCATAGCGCGTTCACCCACACCGCTGTCCTCGGAGCTTTGAAATCGGACTGTATGGCGGGGTTCTTAGCGCCGGGTGGAAGAGTAAAATTGGTCGAGCCACTCGCTGCAGCGAGCTGATGGGAAATCTGCGACAGAAGGGCTACGGTTTGACTCCCGGAGTCGGGCTGGAGTTGTTGGTAGCTCTCGGCCAAGAACGTCGCGATCGTTGCGGAGAAAAGTCCAGTCTGTTATCGTCATAATAAAGGGCCGTGTCAGTATACGCCTAAGGGGCACAATACGAAGCGAACGCACAAAGATTAGAACGCCCTCCATGTCATCCCTCCAACTTCCCGTCATTTCATCGTCGTATTTGTTGGCCTTGTTTACGTACATTGTCCAGAGTTTGTTCGACGGGTGGTGATAACCTGGAGCGTAAACATGAATTTTAAATCCGGACCTACGGTGGCTGGCAGATTGCACTCACTTTCGGGACCATCCAATGCATCTGGAAAACTGCTGGTTAGATGATAACTCGACGGTGATAGCGCCACACTTACGACCATATTGATCTTGATGTATCGGCGCGCTGGATTCGCCGGTGGGAGCATAAGGGGGACTTGGATCCTGCGACATGACTAACTTTAACCTCGCTCTCGAGAAGTAGTAGATATCGGATGGGGAGTCAGAGAACAGAGGACCCAACGAAAGGCGAGATAAACGTTCAGGGCGACTTGGGTTATCTTATGCTTCTTGTGCCAGAAAGGATGCGTTATGTGGAACGGATAGAATTGAACATGAGGTAATGAGTCTGGAGAGTGGAGCTTTCGGAATGTTCGTTATCCTGGCACCCGAACAACGCTACATCCTCCGTGAGCGCGTGAGCACTCGAGGACAAACAAGGAGATGGACCTCCCACGAACCGTGATAAGTGCTTCATTTGAACGTCTAATAATGCATATCGATGTGGAGTTGATCGTTGTGGTCGGAATTAGGGCGGAGCGCGGGACCCTTTTAGCAAGACCGTTACTGCACGAATGAGAACTTGACGAACCTGTGTGATTTGGCACAGTATATTGACCATGCAGTACATATTCAAAGCATCTGTGGACAATTTGCGTGTGCAGTCGTTTGGATACGACCAACCTGCGGGTTCGCATTCGCCATGTCGCTGCCAAGTCTGCGATGGCGTTCTCAAAGAGTCAAATGAGCCCAAGTATCAGTCGTATGGATCATACAGATAAATTAGACAGAGAGAGTTTATTTAACGTCACCGCCTCTACCTGTACTACACAGCACAGGGTACTTTACATAACCTTACCCCCAAAGCCTTAGCTGACTGGTCGGTATATCATCGACAATGCGGTGCCCCTTGACGGGGAGGGTCTCTAGGACCTTGTTGATCTCGGAAAGGTCCTCTGAAGACAGAACGATGTCTCCGCCCAGTATGTTCTCCAACGTGCGCTTGTAATTTCTGCAACAAAGGCATGTTAGCTGTACCGGTGATGGTGTCAGTGCTTCAAATGACGCACGACGAGCCAGGAATTGAAATGACATGCGGTCCGAGCGAAGAGACCCAGGCGAGACACAGCTGCCCTGTCATGATACCCTTCTTTGCGGCGATTGACGTCAGGGCTGCCACTGAAGCGGAGTTGTGCTCGAAGTTCTGTGTCACACTCTTAGGTATGTACGCCGTTCACTGAAAACTAGGATCCGAACCTCATCTTTGAACCTACTGAGATTGCGACGATAGTCGCCCTCTGTTTTGACCCACGTTGGTTATATCCGTCACACTAGGGAAGATAGTTCACATACCCTCAAGGTCCTCTGGTTTCATTTTCCCAGTAAGTAATCCTCTGCCAAGAGGTCTATAAATGAACATATGTTAGTCACGCTGCCGCGTCCATGGTGGATGCACCTACGAATATGCCACAACCGCGATGCCCAACTCCGCGCAGGCAGAGATTACTGTATGGCGCGCATTAGCAAAGAATGAGAAACCCTGAGTCATCTCTTACCATCCTTTGTTTCTTGAGTGTAGGACCAGGGACTTACTTCGATCTCGACCGCCGCAATCGGCACGACCTTGAACACGATACGATAAGCGGGTCGAAAATGCTTTGAGAGACAGAGTGGATACATACCGCATTAGCTTCGCGAACCGTGGCCGCGCTGGCCTCAGACAGTCCTATGCAATCAAACTTGCCCTCCTTGATGAAACCTTCCAACACCTTCATCTGCTCCTCGAGAGGGTACGACCGATCTACCCGGGCGCATTGGAAGAGATCGATTTTCTTCGTCCCGCGCAGCTTTTCGACACAAAAGTCTACGCTGCGCTTCAAGCCTTCAGGTCTATGGATGCAGTCCCATCAGTATTACAATATCCACTTGCAGACAAGACGAATCCGTACGAGACGTCCGGTTCTAAGGTATTGAACCTTGTCCCTCCCTGAAAGGTCGAGGTAGTCCATCAGTGATTGTATGTAAGACGAATGTGAGTATGACGCGGATGCAAAACTGACTTTGACGCTTAGAAATGCTTTCTCTGCGTACGATGGGTACTTCTCGAAGAACCGCGCGAGAAGCTCCAAGTTCCCACCGCCCAAGTCATAAGCATAGAACTGACCTAATTTCACATTTTGGGAGTGAGTGCATGTGGGCCTTCGACGGGTAGGGAAACGCACCTGTGTTAAGGAACATCTTCGCATTCGGCGGGAGACTGTCCATTCCGGCTTTGATCGCGGCGAACGCCTCCTCATCGGGAACTGGAGTCTTCCTTAAGCTGAACCCAGATTCAGAACAAGATACGGGATCAGAAGGCGTACACGTACTTCATTCCCATCAAGCCATGCTAACCCAGAGGTATCGTCAAGAAGGACGGTGCAGATAGATGTAGTAGAGTACGCACACCTGTCTTGAGTACAGCGATGTCCTTCGCATTACCGCCGAGCTGGGACGTCTGTTCCGCTTTCACGGTTGCCATGTTCGTGGAACAAAGAAATACGAGCTGTGGCAACGATGGCTCGAGGCTTATATACGGTTTGAGTCATTAGCTCACCGAACCCGTGACACGAGAATTTCGAGACGTCAATGAATGAGCACCGCTCGAGGTGGGTCTCTGTCCAGTTATATAAGGAGGTGACCCCACAAGAAGCCAAAGTGACCCACACCAGCCATAGTAAGTGGACGCCGATGGATGGCGTCACCACGACAATCCAGAGCAAGAGGCAAGTTGACTGACCGTGTGCAATCATCCATGGACCTGCAATGCAGAAACTTCACGCCTTCCACAAGAATACTAAGTAGATTCAAGTACATGGACACGGTGACATTTCACAACCCACCTGGAATATGATGGCACCAGAGTGTCCAGAATCTGGCGACCGTTCTCCCAAGGTGGCTGTACAACCTCTTCCACTCAGGCTCCAGGTCATTTCTTCGGGCTGGGATCCACAGGGAGCGCCGACGATCTAAGAAGCCGTTTGCAGTTGCAAGCGAAGATGGTTGTCGATAAGTAGTCGTGGTTCTGTACATAGTGGTTGGGTGTCGGTGAACCCGCGCCGGCAAGCGCCGGTTTTACATCGCACTCCTTCGCTCTTCCGGGACTCACCACTACGAAACAATCGAGGTTGACGGCAAGCGCGTTATCGACGAGGCTCACTGACATAGAGCATTCCTGTGTGCCACATACCACCAACGATGGCCCGAGTCCGCCTCTCTCTCTCATCGACGCAGCACCATCAGCGGCAGGACAATTTGGATTGATTCTTCGATCAATGGCCTGATTCAAAGGTACGGGCGAAGACGAGCGCAGCTGGCGGGATCTGAACGGGATGGCTCGGCAGCTCCACCGACCACGATGGCAAATAACGGCCATAAGCATAATTATACAAATGGCGGAGAGAACGAACCCCGCCTCTTCGTCTGCTCCTTCATATTGGCACGGCCCTCCCGCGACGACCGACGCGCATTTCTTCTCTTTTCTAAGCTCCCGCTGGTCCGGGACTTAGCTGGTTTACGATTCAAGTTATGTTTTTACGAGTCGGGGAGTATTTCATGACCTTGGTGCGTTTTTCTGAGTCCGTTTCGTGCGAGGATCGCTCATCGTTCTTGAACAGGGACGACGCATTACTGTGACGCCCGCTACGACCGTCTTTTTCTTCGTCACGCTCGGGTTCAGCGTCGCCCCGGCCTTCATTCATATGTTCATTCTCTTTATCGACGGCAGTTGGGGCCGCGTGGTCTCCGACATCATCGTCACGGCCGAACTGCCCCAGGCGTCATATTCCTACTACGATCCTCAAAACGGCCAGCCCGCGCTCCAACTTTGCAATAATGTCCCGACATTTGCCGGTGGGCCCAGTGATATAGACTCATGCTACGTCGTTTTCGCCAAAAATGGGAGCATCGACGCTGGGGGCACGGCATCCTTTCCTTCCGTGGTGAGTGGCTTGTTTATCTGCGTGGACATATGGAGAAGGGAGGAGACGGGCAGTATGCAGAGGAAATCGTAATGCGAAGAGTGTACACAGAACTCGTGTGCCTTTGTTTCCCCATCCTTCCTCTTTTCCGGTCCCGATCGTTCTAAGCTTACACTTCCCCATCGGTCCCAGCGCTGGCAACGCGGTTTTGTTGGTCAACCCTTGGACGCCACTCTCACACCCACGCGCAATTCTACCGGCAGTGTTGACTCAGTCGTTGTCTCCCCGGCGTCTGGCGGAGGCGATATCTTCCTGGACGGTCAATGTATCCGGACGCTGGTCTATGCGAACGCGAGGTACGTGCGTCTAACCTTCTGCGCCATTCCCTTGGCTCACACGCTAGTAGATTGCAAGACTCCCAGCGGGAAGACATCGTACTCATTGTATTCCAGGTGTGGTTACTCGGGCTGTCCGTCTTCGCGGTATGTTCCGTGCCGTTTTCATCACGTCCCATCCTGACTAGCCTCTAGATTCTCTACGAATCTGTGCCCCATATGTGAGTCATATTCGTCTCCACACTTATCAACCTTTTGAATCTCCTCTTCACCACAATTTTTAGCTGGGCCTGCCTCTTTTCTCGGACCATCGAGACTGGCTGGTCTGCATACTCCCTATGGCGCACAACATCATATAACGGCCGATTCGCTGACTTGTATCGCACCGCCGATACCCCATGCCACTTTAATCTTTTCGACGAATATCTTGGTGTTCGCGTCGGTTTCGATGTAGCTTGCTCCTCGATTTTTACGTAGACCTCACTAACCTACTTACAGATCGCCGAAGTTGCGATGAAATGGGCGTCTTTACTGGTCTTGGCCATCCTTTCCATCCGGCTATCTTCCGTATGTTGCTGCCTCTTGTGTCATGGTATTTGCCTAACGATCCTCCAGGTGTACCATCACCAGACCTTCCGTCGGTTGGGGCCTCCGAGTGGCGTCATCATGGTCTACTGGGTACGTCCCTTTCCGTCCTTGTAACGATGATCGCTGACCGGACTGGTGTAGATCTTCATGGCGGTCCAAGTCTGCCTGCAACTGAGTGTATTCTTTCTCGTCGTGGCCCTCTCGTTGTTCTTGGACCAGCTCCTCAACGGCGTCATTGCGACTTTATCGGACTACACCCCGCTATACCTGGCGTTGTGCATTGGGACATCATCGTGTGTACCTCTTTCCCTTTCATACTCACATCGGTCGATGATGACGTTCGTAGCTTCTTGTCCCGTGGTTCATCGCCGTACGTGTTCCACCTTGCGATATATACTGACCGTCTATTCATATTTGCTGGATTTATAGGGTTGGTACGCCATCCGTCTCGAGAAGAAATGGTGGACGGTAGCTTTCATCGCCGTCGCGGTCGTCTTCATCATCTGCTGGTCGATCGTGTTCTACTCGCAAGTATATCGACTGACTTTCCTCGACTGGCCTTTCTTTGCGTGCATGACCATAATGGCATTCCTTGTCGTGATTCTGTGCGGCGTATTCGGCGTTGTATGCATCACGAACTTCGGAAAGGGGCTGAAGATGTTTTGTGAGCGGTTCATTGTACATGGTGACACCTATAGGCTGACCGCATCTGGGGGTATAGTGTATGCGGACGGCGTACTGGCTCGTGCAGGCGTGGTGCCGGACATTTTCACAATCGAAAGAAAGCCTTCCATGCTTAACTTCGCCGTGACTGAAGGTTAGTCTCCCGTAATCGTCATACCGTCATATTCACAGTTTTTGCTTTAGAACACGGTACGGAGTCCACCCCTGCGACCCACTCTCCCACCAGCACCATCCACACTACGACGGATGACACCCACGCTGACGCCAGGAGCATGCACACCACGGAATCGGACAACACGCTTGTGGACTGCGAGGAGGGCAAACCAGGCTGTTATGCTAAATCCGAGAGCGTTTAAATCAGGGGTTGGAAGGTGTGCTCCGTGGCCCGTTTGCATGGCGGATTTACGTCCGGTGGACTTGGTCATTGTGAATGCAATTGCTGACTGTGCCCACCTCGAACTTGAAAGACCTATCAATATGGGCGAGCTCCGGTGGGTTTGCGTACTGTTAGGCACATGTCCTTGCTAGATCTTTGTACCAGGTTTGTGCCTCGGGATCTCGTACGGTGGCGTTCACTAATGCATACCATCTGCCAGTCCCCGTGCGCCCCTGTGGTACTTACACATCTTGCAACTCGGAATGCAATCAGATGACGAAGATTTTATCATCCGTGAGATCATGAAAGGCCTTCGGCTTCGGGTCCGAAAGTAAGTGTGTACTGAGTCGGCAGCATGACACGCAGGAAGTGCCGAAGAACGGTGGTCAAGCGCTGAACAAGTGAGTTGGAACAGGGTGGAACTGCCGCAGGGATAGGAATATCAACGCCCCTGGCCCCTCGATGGCGGACTCAAAGAACCGAATCCTTACTTGCTTATTCCGTATTGGGGTGCAGCGAACATCGTGCGACCCATGCACCTTCTCCGCGTTCTGATTGACAAGTTTTGCGTTCAGGTATACGATGGTCCTGAATGTGGTCTTCGTGCGGAACAAGATGCCTTCTGTCCGTCATGGAATCACCGCGGGAGAGAAGGGGATGTACTCAGAGCGCCCCGGAACGAAGCTCCGCCATCGGTTGGCGCAAACCGGCGATTGCGAGTTCGTTCGAGTTGGACCTGAAGGACGCCTACTTTGTAAAGTTGGGTCCTGGAGCTTGAGGCCTTGAGGCCCGAGGCCAAAAGCTCGAGCCGTGACGCCGCGCGAAAATGGAGCGGTAGATCAAGATCATTGGACCGGTGTGAGAAGGACGGGGACACCTTGGCCGTCTGGCCGTTGACCGCGTAAGTAGGTGTTTGCTCCTTTCCCGAAGACCGTCCGTTGACGGGACCTGCGGCCATGGGAATCATACCAGAATTGAAACAGGCGCGCCTTAGTATGACTCAATAACCAAAACCCAGCCTTTCTCGCAGTCTCTCGCAACATCCAACATCGTGAACCTACTTACACCAATGCAATGCATGTACATGTACAAGGAGTATCTGTATAGGACCCGAATTCCGCCCGTTTCTTGCAAGCAGGGACCGTCTACATACCAACAGCGCGCCGGCTGCGCCGGTGGAGCTTCCAAGTCCGTACCAGGTCACCCATCATAAATTCAACCTGAAGGCGCTCAAATTCTGTCAAACTCACGCTTCACATTGCTCTGCACCACCAGTCTCGCAGGCGATGACCACCTCAGCCTTAGCCACCAATTGGTACACGGAGGTTGCGACCGACTCATATTTCACTGCGTCGCACGTTAGGATCAAGACTTCTCCACAGATGCTCGCACCGTTTTCTGCCGTCAACCCCTAACTAGAGTCCTTTTCACCCGTTCCGTCGAGGTTAGTACCCGTTCTAACCCATAGGGTGGGTGTTCCGAGATGAGGGACGCAACACGTACATGTGCTAGTCATCCCAGGGTGACCGGAGAGCCTGCGGAAAGCAGACCTAGATATGAGACGTACAGGTAGGGGAAGTTTGCTCCGGATCCGACCTTTTGCAGTACGACGGGGTACTGAGTACCTACTTGCGTCGTGAACGCCCAATGTATCCTATTACTCAGATCATTCGAACGCCGCCGGGACTCATCTCGGCTCGCTCAGGTCTACCAACGCAACAACGGAGCATGAAACCGTGTAGGTTGAGAACCTCATGGCCCACTTCTGCGACGTTCGCATTTCTTCACAGCGTCTTCCCACTAAACTTATTTATAGTAGTGGTGTCGAATTCTCACGAGGTACGCAGTCAATACTCTCAACCGGACGCTTGAGAGGTACGTAGGCAGATGCTCTACGGAGGCGCGAGTCTCATGCTAAGCCTGCGAGGGGTGTTGTCTAGAACACCGCCGCCCATTTTTTGCGAAATGCCGCGCTTGGATGACACGACTTCGTGACGAACACGGTATTTTGGCGAGTTTTCGGGTAGTTGCTGGCCTTGGCCGGTCCAATCCTGCTCACAAGCGATTAGGGCGGTGTTGACAATATTACACGGCCCTCTCCATGTATAAAGCTCGAGAGGTTCTCGTGACGTTCAGACGACTACCCATGGTCATATCTACTCTTTGTGCTGTGTCTCTCAATGGCGTTTCCCCAAAACACTCACTAGCTCTCTTTTCCTCCTGCCTCTGTCTCGACGGCGCCCTAGCTGCCATCGGGCCCGTCACGCATCAGGAAAAACCTCCCTACTAAAATCAAACAAATCCAGCAATTAGGCGCTAGGTTAGAGGGGGACCTCCTGAAAGTGAACTAACCAGGCTCTATGATCACAAAACCCGTACACATTTCGAGGGCACCGTCGTCGAATTGCCTCATGTTTGCCACTTCAAATACATAGTTGAGGCCAGAAGGTGGACAGGGACCTTTACGTCGACGTAGGCCTTGAGGTGGCAGCGGGAACAGGGAATTAGAAAGTCCCACTCTAATTAGTAGATTTTAGTAAGGGAGGTTTTCTGATGCGATCTCCACATCACAATGAAGTGCTGTCCCCCGACGGTTTCAGTCGCGAGTGCGCATAGTTCGTAGCGTATATGATGGTCGTTGTCTTACGCTTCCATTCAGGACGGTCGTCGCAGGTGGAACTGTTCCGGGACCGCTCATCACAGGAAACATTGTGCGTCCGGGCTCAGTGAGGCGTTGAGGGAGGAATGCCGGCTGACGATCACTTTGTGCAGGGTGATCGCTTCCAGATCAATGTCTTCGACGACCTGAGCGACACTGAGCTGGACACCGCGACCTCCATCGTATGTCAACGTCTTTTTTATACCGTTTTACCCAGTTTTACTCACCATAGTCACCAGCATTGGCATGGACTATTCCAGCACAGCACGCAACACGCGGACGGGGTCTCCTTCGTCACACAGTGTCCCATCATCCCCAACAATTCCTTCCTATACGACTTCCAAGTCCCTGGTCAGGCTGGTGAGCGGATTGCTATGCGTTCCTGTTATGACTCGTCTTCTAACAGTCGCTCAATCACCCAGGGACCTTCTGGTACCATTCGTACGTTCATACTCTGCGTCCGGCTTCTGCACTATCTGACAGCGATATTCTTTGAATACAGGCACTACCGCAACCAGTATTGCGATGGTTTGAGGGGCGCGCTCGTTATCTATGATCCAAATGACCCTCATGCGAGCCTTTATGATGTCGACGACGGTAAGTTCTTTGTCCGTTCATGATGATGATGTCATTCTCGAGGGCTGAAGCGCCGATGCCTTGTAAAAGATAGCACTGTGATCACCTTGGCTGATTGGTGAGTCGAACCTTGCGCGGTTCTATCCCCACCGAGCTGACTATCATCAGGTACCACTACCTATCGACTGAACCTCCTGCCAATGGTGTCCCGTGAGTATCAATTGACACTCATAATCAAGCATCAGAACTGATATCTACCATCCCAGCTCGCCCAACTCGACTCTGATCAACGGCTTGGGTCGCTTCCCTGAAGGACCTTCGGACTCTCCTCTGGCCATCGTCAATGTCACTGCAGGTCAACGGTTCGTTTTCTTGTATCTTGAGTTGAGTGGAATCGAGCTGATGTCATGCAAGCTACCGCTTCCGTTTGGTTTCCATCTCCTGCGACGACAACTTCGTCTTCTCTATCGATGGGCATACTCTGACTGTCATCGAAGTCGATGGCGTGAGCCACGAGCCATTGGTCGTCGACAATATCCAGATCTTCGCCGGTAAGTATTGTCGGACTGGCAGTGTCTCTTCGCGCTCTGAGGTTTTTTTTTATTGCAGCCCAACGCTACTCCTTCGTCCTGAACGCCAACCAGCCCGTTGACAACTACTGTGAGTTCACAACAAAGGCGTCATTGACTGGTTACTCAACAGTGTGTTCGCATATACAGGGATTCGTGCATTGCCCGATACCAATGGCGCCAGCTATGATGGTGGACTCAACTCAGCCATTCTCCGTTACTCAGGCGCAGCGGTTGCGGACCCGACTAGCAACAGCTCTCTCAGCCTCCCGCTTGTTGAAACGAACCTTCACGTACGTTATTGATCCGTCTCGATATCGCCCCTCCGCTGAGCGGTAGTGTCGTATCTAGCCTCTTACGAACCCAGCAGCTGTACGTCGACCATCATTCTCTATCTTGCTCCTGGTGTCATTTAACGAAGTGCTATGTGTACAGCCTGGCGACCCCACTCCCGGCGGTGCCGACGTTAACCTGAATCTCGCAGTTACCTTCGTATATCTCCTCGCTGAATATTTGTCTTCGACCTCTGATCATGTGTTACTTCAGAATGGTGCGCAATTCGAAGTCAACGGCGTTCCCTTCGAGCCTCCATCCGTCCCCGTGCTACTCCAAGTCCTTAACGGTGCGCCCGCGGCCCAGTTGCTTCCGAACGGGAGCATATACAGTCTTCCCGCGAACAAGACTGTCGAGGTCGTCATTCCCGGCGGAGTCATCAACGTCCAGGTGAGAACCTTTACGATCTGTCTCCATCAGTGGTGTAACCTGCCCACTCCTTTTTCTCTTTTAGCACCCGGTAGGCCCATGTTGCTTAGTTGTCCGCTTGTGGATTCGCTCATGCTGGTTTAGGTCCACCTTCATGGTCACACCTTCTCGGTTGTTCGTAGCGCTGGAAACTCCTCGTACAACTTCGTGAATCCCGTTCAGCGCGATGTCGTCAACATCGGGTTGACTGGTGATGAGGTCACCATCCGTTTCGAGACCAACAATCCCGGCCCGTGGTTCCTGCACTGCCACATCGGTGTGTCCTCTTTTGCTTTCTCTCCAAACTTCGTAGAATCTCGCCTAACGAGTTATGCGGGAAACAGACTGGCATCTCAATACTGGGTTCGCGGTCGTCTTTGCTGAAGACGTACCCGATATTCCGTCTGTCGACTCTCCGATCCCCCGTGAGATTTGTTCGGTATAGTTTCTGTAGCCTAGATAACTAACCTTCTCCCGTGAGCAGCTGCTTGGAACCAGCTATGCCCCGCGTACGACTCGTACATCAACTCAACTGGCAATACCTAATTTCGGGTAATTGTGGTGTATTTCCCCGGGTTTTTATCTATCTACTGTAACAAGGTTCTCTCGATTTATTCTTTTGGACATTTGGTTTTTCGATTTACCGCGGAGCTCAGGCTTGCTTAGCGTTTCGTTGGAGGAGTTTGTTTTATATGCCATACGTATTGCCCGTCCAGGTCTGCATATTCCACAATCAAATGAAAGACAGTTCTATCACCGCTACGTGCTCATAGCCTGAATGACTTTCGGCGTCGATGCACTCCAGATTGCATCCATTCCAGAGTCCGACAAGAGCACCACATGCATTCGTGGCGTCACCATCGCAATCCTATTCGAGGCCGCCCGCGACGTTCAGCTGCAACGCCATTAAGACCCGCAAGGATACATACTTAGATTCCGAAGCGACCGTCCGCGTGTATCCATGCCGGCGGAGGCGCCAGCGCTCTGCGGCGGAGTAGCATTGCATGAACCTTCCGATCAATATTCCCATGCCCTGCGACGACGACGTCTATCGGTGCACATTCCAACTCGACAGCGCAAATGCCGCACCTTCAATCTGTATGCAACGCTTGAAAGTTTAAAGGTCCTTCTCTTGGTCGCAGGGTTGACATGTCCATGAGGCATTTATTGTGCAATGTAAACAAGATTGATGGTACACTGCGGTAAGTACACAGATGCGAGGGACGCGGGCAGGGCGAACCGCATACGAGGACAGCTGGCAAGGTAAGGGTCGCTTTCACCGTGAAGCATCCGCATTATATGAACGCCGCTTGATGAAACCAGAGATGGTGGAGGACGGGTGAGTCGCCCGTCACGATCGAGTTCGCCCCAGACTCCCAAAGCGCTCACCCTCCGCGCGTAAGCCGGAGGCAAGATCTAGTGGGATGCCTCTGTGCTGTTTTTGAACGAGCACCTTATGCTGAACCCACACGACTTGATTTCTTGGGCATATACGGAAGATACAAAGAAAACAGAAACTTGACAAGGACAACTTCAAGTTGTCGGACGTCATCGGTGATTGCGGTATCTTGTGGCATTAAAGAAGTTAGAACCGAAGTCTTCGAAGCACCCGTCCAGGAACGTTGCGAGGATGCGCGGAACACGAAAGCCAGGAACAAAGGGGAACATTCGAGGGACGACCGATGATCGATGACTCCATTGGGGTGTGCGAAAGGTACTTACCACGCGATGGGCTGCGGTGCGGTGGACCGAGCGGCTTGTAGACGCGTCAATGTCACGGTCACTGCTCACACCGTCCGGAAGGTTGAAAAGCTTGCTGCATCCTCGCATGCGCGGGCGTTCCGGTCTACGCGTAACATGTAACGAATAATCGGTCCGAGTGAAGGGGAGAGATTCACATCAGTTGCGTGCCTGGAGTCTAGTATAAATCCAAAGACGCTGAACAGATCTAGAGTTGGTCAGAAAATGGAGCCAGGGTATTCATACAATACAAGTATACGTACCTGCCTCTGCACGGCAGACCTCTTCATCGGGCTTCGACAGGTATACCCGAGGAGATGGGTGACAGTTGAATAGCCCGCCTCCACAGACCGTCCAGAGAGAGCCAAATGACTTGAAAGCGGGTTTAGGTGGCCCCAGAAGGTTCGTAGTAAGTGGGTCCATGTTGCGTTGCACTCATCGAGTTTTCCGACTTGGAATTTCTGGCCTAGTGAGTGTATGCGAATGAGGCTAGAGCCGAAAAATTGCCGAGTGGACGTCGAGTGGACGTAGAAAAGAGCGTTCGGACTGGGCGGTCGGAGCTTGTCACTGATGGATTTGAGGCGGAGTTATCTCAGCTACTCGGTCCTTTCCGCAGACGCCTGCGTGCGGCGTGGTCTCCAGTTCTGCACCCCACATGTCCCTCCTGGATCCTCCACGATATACATTACATATCTGCGTTCAATTAACGTATCACACTCAAGCTTCAAGTATGAAGAAACGGCAACGAAATTACTATCCTTTCTGCAACCTCCGATCCTGCTACCCAGCCCCCGATTTTCTACCCGTTTGAGGATTGCCTCTCGAGTCCCGACGGCGATGCGGCGACCCAAAACGTGACACCTGTGCGGCCTTTCTGGCCCAGGAGGTCTTGAAATGTCAAATCGCGACACAGAAGGGGTCTCAGACCTGTCACATCGCCCACCTGGTGTACCAGCTCTCAACCCTTCCGTCAACTGATTTGACAGTCGTGTTCAGTTTCCCACCTGTTTTGCTTCCCGGTGATAAGGTGTGTAGATAATATTCTCCTGTGGGTTCTCACACGAACCCCTACGTCAGGAGCTACCATGCAGAGCATGTATTACGCGCCAAAGACTCTGCATCCCACCGGTGCCGGCGACGAGTGGCTTGTTGTTTCCTTGACGAGTGTGTCGGGTGGTTCACCTGAACTCCAGCCACAGGGGAATTGAGGCCTTTTCAGCAACCAAAACACCGATTTTTGCTCCGGCCAACAGGCTGTTTTGATGGTGACGCGACAGTGGGTAATTACCACAAACGACTGTCCATGCTGTGGCACTCCTTACTTTCCGGGCAGCCAAGTTCCAACTCTCCGTCCCAGACTATTTTTAGGATCATAAACTCCAGCTCACGGACGGTGACTCAATCGCCTCAAGGTGTATAAAGGCTCTAGGATATCGTCTTCGGGTTTATCAGACGCTTTCCTTCAGTCGCTCTCTGCTCTTTGTCTTTTCTCAACATGCTCCCAACGCAGTCATCTGCTCTCGTGCTCTCATTTCTTTCTGCGGGCGCGTTTGCCGCCCTTGGCCCCGTCACAGACCTTCAGATCACCAACAAGGTGGTCGCACCAGACGGACATTCTCGCGAGTACGTCCTTTGGTCGCGCTCGTATCACTTTCTTGCTGACATTGTGGCGAAGCTCGGTCATTGCTGGAGGACAGTTTCCTAGTCCTCTCATCACAGCCAACAAGGTAAGGGACTCGAGCTGAGGCCAAACTCGCAAATAACGTTACTTTCTTTCACCAGGGCGATCGGTTCAAGATCAACGTAACCGACAACTTGAGCGACACTCAGCTTGACACGCCGACCTCCATTGTATGCTCTCTTCGTCTTTGACCTGTGGTACCCTTGCTCATAACTGTGTTTTAGCACTGGCACGGCCTCTTTCAGCATGGTACGCAACACGCGGACGGCCCTGCTTTTGTGACTCAGTGCCCCATCATCCCCGACAACTCGTTTTTGTACGACTTCAGCGCCCCAGGCCAAGCAGGCGAGATACATCACTCGCATCGCTGTTTCACCTTGACTAACCGCTCTAACACTCGCAGGAACTTACTGGTACCACTCGTACGTCCACACATCCGGTTTACCGCTTTCTGCACTCAGGCTCACGAGTCCCCTCTTAGTCACTACCAAAACCAGTACTGTGACGGTCTTCGAGGACCGATCGTCATCTACGACCCTCAAGATCCCCATCGAAACTTGTATGATATCGACGATGGTATGCTATGACCTTAACACCGCTTTTCCCTCCACAACTGACGCCCGGCGCAGAGAGCACGGTCATAACACTTGCCGACTGGTTAGCATCATGCCTCTTTGAATGTCCATTACGATGCTAACGAGGATTAGGTATCACTACTTGTCGACCTGATCCGCCTGCCGTCCCGTATGTGCTTATATGCCCTTTCTTAGCACGCACTCCTAACCCACCGCGCAATCAGCTCACCAAACTCTACCCTGATTAACGGTTTGGGACGCTTTGTCGGAGGCCCGGCGTCCCCCCTCGCGGTCGTAAACGTTGTGAAGGGAAAGCGGTGCGCTATACCTCTTTCCAGGCGTTTGCGGCTGAACTGAGCCACCGCCTCTTCTTTCGCAGCTACCGCTTCCGTCTGGTGTCCATGGCTTGCGATCCCAACTTCATCTTCTCCGTCGATGGCCACTCCATGACCATTATCGAGGTAGACGGCGTCAACCACCAGGCACATACTGTCGACAGCATCCAGATCTTTGCCGGTAAGCATGACTTTCGCTTGCCCACGCCGTGTACCCAACTGATATCCTGGTCTCCAGCGCAGCGTTACTCGTTCGTGTTGAATGCCAATCAACCTGTCAACAACTATTGTATGTGACCTTTGGATCCGCTTTATGCGGGGTTGCTGACCCGTTCGATTCAATCTAGGGATCCGTGCGTTGCCCAACACGGCCGACGCGAACTTTGACAACGGGCTCAACCAAGCCATTCTCCGCTACTCTGGTGCCAAGGTGCAGGACCCAACGACCACCAGCGTCCTCAAGCAACCCCTCATCGAGACCGATCTCCACGTACGCGTCTATCTATCACATGTCTATCCAAACTAACCATCTCACACATTGCTCGAACAGCCCCTCACGAACCCGAAAGCGGTATGGGCCCTTTCTCAACAATGGATGCTTTTTTTAACTCACTGAGTAACAGCCTGGACGTCCGGTTCCTGGCGGTGCCGATGTTACGATCACTCTCAACGTTGGCTTTGTATGTTGTTTCTTCTCGCGCTTCACCCTGCTGCCTGCATTGACCGTGATATCCAGAACTTCTCCAACGGCCTTTTCGCCGTGAACGATGTTCCATTCCAGTCCCCTTCGATCCCCGTCCTCCTCCAAATCCTCAGCGGAGCGCCAGCAACCTCTCTTTTGCCTAAAGGAAATGTGTATACTCTTCCGCCGAACAAGGTCATCGAATTGATTGTTCCCGGCGGCACGCTGGCTATTCCCGTGCGTATTTCATTCCTCTCCCCTCAGATCAATCTGACAATCGTATTCGACTACAGCACCCCGTACGTCGATCCGGTCAGCTTGGGGTGAGAATGGTCGTAGTGACTCTTGATTTTTAGGTTCATCTCCACGGTCACGTCTTCTCCGTCATACGCAGCGCGGGCAACGCCACGTACAACTACGACAACCCCGTCCAGCGCGACACCGTCAACATTGGTCTAGCAGGCGACGAGGTCGCCATCCGGTTCGTGACCGACAACCCTGGCCCGTGGTTCTTCCACTGTCATATTGGTACGCATCTCTTGTCACAGCGATTGGCGGTTGGTTGTTGACTGATAAAACCTTCGGTAGACTGGCATCTCACCACTGGATTCGCGGTCGTCTTTGCGGAAGATGTACCGGACATTCCGAAGGTGGACTCGCCTATCCCTGGTGCGTATACTCCCTCCTCGCGCATGCGCCTCGCCGGCTGATGTCTCTGTGTGTCGGAACAGCTGCGTGGAGGAATCTCTGCCCAGCGTACAATGACTACGTCAACAGGACCGGCCTTGGTGGTTCTGACTAATTTTGATCTTCCCCTTGTTTCTCTCTAAGCACCCATACACGTTCTTTCGTACTAATAATCTCTCCTCACTCCTCTCTCTATTTATTGGGACTTTTCGACGATGCGCTCGCTTAATTCTCACTCATTGGTTACCACGCGTGTTTTGGGACTTTGTTTTGCTGGTACTATTCTCGCAATCGGGCTGGGTCAATAGCTCGTATTGATGTTTATAATTACGGGGCGATAACTTGTAAATGAGTTTTGGTAATAATCACTGTTCAAACTCGCACTGTGCTGGTGTGCACTGTGCAGCTTCTGATAATGTGAATATCTGAGATTCTGAACGTGCCAGACATTTGAAGCTTTCACGGAACAAGCCGTATTTTTCAAGGTCAAATTCCAGCTCCGCCTCCCGTTGACGACGTCGGCTGGCACTGGCAAGTTGAAGTTCCCTTTGTGTGACCTCCACTCTTGCATACGCTTCCTGGACCCTTCGTGATATGCTGCCTCCGCGATATACTGGTCCGACCGATGCCTCTCAGAGGACGGATAAAGATCAATTGAAACGGCATTCAGAAAATGCCGATTGAACCTCCCTACTAGCTCCCAAATTTGTTCCCGCTCTTTCGCAGGCCCAATTTGCATCTGCGATGCGGCGACCCTGCGACGACCATTGTCTGTGTCACCAATCCAATTACCCAGTCCTTCTGGTACCAAGGAGGTCATGAAATGTCAAGCCGCGACACAGAAATACTCACACGCAAGTAGACTTGTTGTCCTGCGCTGTCGACGTCCTGCAGCCACTGCCTGTCACATCCCGCTGTCTCCCCTGTACACCAAGTATCGGCTCTCACATTTTATTGACTCGTCCAGGTCCCAACTTCTGTTACTTTCCCCGGTGCCAACTTTGGCACTGGTTGGGCCAAGGTGTCCGAAACGTCTTGTCCTACGAACCTCCATACAAAACGCAAACCCCCACAGCCTCCACGAGCGTCAGCTACACGTATTCGTCAACCGTAGTCCTTAGGGGCTGGTACCAGCGACGACTCAAGCCTGTCAATTTCCTGACGAAGGTGTCGGACCGGCTCACTCACATTGAGCCACAGGGACATCGAGACCCTTTCAGCAGCAGGTCGTTTTGATGGGGATGTGACAGCGGGTAAGTACACTACAAGCGATTCCCTTCACCAAGGTGCTCATTACCTTGTCGGCCCCTGAACGCCTACCAAGACCTGGACGGCTCTTGGTCCTGGCTCCGAGTATTTCTTGACAGGTGGATATTCCCCTCCACCGGTAGCGTCAAGACGTATAAAAGCTCTAGGGTATTGTCTCATTTCTTCAGACACTTTCTCCCTCTGACCTTCGCCTTTCATCGGGATGTTCAACATGCGCTCGTGTACTCTTCTCCTCTCGTCAATGTCGGTAGGCGCGTTCGCCGCCATTGGACCCATCGCAAATCTGCACATCACCAACAAGGTGCTCGCGCCAGACGGGTATTCTCGCGAGTAAGTCTTTTCGTCGCGTTCGTACCGCTTCCCCGCTGATGTCTTCGTAAAGCACGATCATCGCCGGTGGACGGTTTCCTAGCCCTCTCATCAGAGCCAACAAGGTCAGGGACTAGGGCTGAATACGAACTCGTGAATAACGATAATCTTTGCTAGGGTGATCGGCTCAAGATCAACGTATTCGATGACTTGAGCGATACTCAGCTCGACACGCCGACCTCCATTGTATACTAACTCCGTTATTCACTCATGTGTCCTCGCTCATGATCGTACTCTAGCACTGGCACGGTCTCTTCCAACACGGCACGCAGCATGCGGACGGCCCTTCTTTTGTGACCCAGTGCCCGATTATCCCGAACAACTCGTTCCTGTACGACTTCAGCGTCCCGGGTCAAGCCGGTGAGACATTTTCAGCATAGCCCTTCTGCACCGACTCATATTCTGAAACTGATAGGGACATACTGGTATCACTCGTAAGACCACTCCCCCGCCTTACTGCCTCTCATATCCTGGCTCACAAATGTTTCGTGCGCTCAGTCATTATCGCAATCAATATTGTGACGGCCTTCGAGGACCGCTTGTCATTTACGACCCCAATGATCCCCACCGGCAGTTGTACGACATCGACGATGGTATGCTGTGACCTTAGCTCCGCCTTTCCTTCTACTACTGACACTCGGCGCAGAGAGCACGGTCATAACGCTCGCCGACTGGTTAGTACCATACCGGTTTAAACACACCTTACTGTGCTAACAAGACATAGGTATCACTACTTGTCGACCGATCCACATCCCATTCCGTATGTATACACGATCATTCTCGGTGCACGCCCGCTCACCGTACGAACAGGTCGCCCAACTCTACCTTGATCAATGGCTTGGGACGCTTCGTAGGAGGTCCGGCCTCCCCTCTCGCGGTCGTGAACGTTATAAAGGGAAAGCGGTACGCTATACCTTTTTCCTATAGGCATGTGCGGGATACTGATCCGCCATCTTCGCTTGTAGCTACCGCTTCCGTCTGGTGTCCATGGCTTGCGACCCCAACTTCATCTTCTCTATCGACGGTCACTCCTTGACCATAATTGAGGTCGACGGCGTCAACCACCAAGCACACACCGTCGATAGTATCCAGATTTTCGCCGGTAAGCTTCACTCATGCCACCGCCGTGCCTTCCCCGACTAACGACCTGATCTCCAGCTCAGCGTTACTCATTCGTGCTGAATGCCAATCAACCTACCGACAACTATTGTATGCGCCCTTTGCATCCGCTTTATACGGGATTGCTGACTCGTTCGATTCAATCTAGGGATCCGTGCGCTGCCCAACACGGCCAACGCGAACTTTGACAACGGGCTCAACCAGGCCATCCTCCGCTACGCCGGTGCCAAGAGACAGGACCCAACCTCCAGTAGCGTCCTCAAGCAGCCCCTCGTCGAGACTGATCTCCACGTATGTGCCAGTTGGTATATCTCTGCCCAGACTTCATCTCACGCTTTGTTCGAACAGCCTCTGACGAACCCGAAAGCAGTAAGGGTATCTTTACAATGGATGCCCCCTTTACTCACCGAGTAACAGCCTGGACTCCCGGTTCCCGGTGGCGCAGACGTGACCATCACTCTCAACGTCGACTTCGTATGTTTACTTTCCGCGCTTCGCTCTTCCGCTTGCATTGACCGTGAAATGTAGAACTTCTCCACCGCGCTGTTCGAGGTGAATGGGGTCTCGTTCCAGCCCCCCTCGGTCCCCGTCCTTCTTCAGGTTCTCAACGGAGCACCCGCGGCGTCGCTTATGCCCCAAGGAAACGTATACACTCTTCCACCGAACAAGGTTATCGAGCTCATCGTGCCCGGCGGTGCACTCGGTATTCCCGTGAGTACATCAAGCCGTCTTTCTCCTTCACACCCAGTCTGACAAGCGTATCTGTCGTTGCAGCATCCCGTACGTCGCTTCGCTTGTGGGTGTGAACGGACTTGGTGACACTTGCTCTCTAGGTTCATCTCCATGGTCACATCTTTTCCGTCATACGCAGCGCGGGTAATGCGACGTACAATTACGATAACCCTGTCCAGCGAGACACTGTCAACATAGGTCAGGTCGGTGACGAGGTCGCCATCCGGTTCGTGACCGACAACCCTGGCCCGTGGTTCTTCCATTGTCACATTGGTACGTGCTCAGACTGCGAACGGTGGTTGATCTTTGGCTAACGACAAATGTGGGCAGACTGGCATCTCAACACAGGGTTCGCGGTCGTCTTCGCAGAGGACGTGCCAGACATTCCGAAGGTGGACTCGCCGATTCCTGGTGCGTTTTCTTCTTGCGTATGCGCATACATCTGGAGTACGTCGGTCTGATGCGCGCGTTGAAACAGTTGCGTGGAAGAAGCTTTGTCCAGCGTACGACGACTACGCCAACAGGACGGGCCTCGGCGTCGCCTGATCTATATTCCATTGCATCTCCTTCGCTCGGGGTACACATTCGCTCTCTTTCGCATCCGCTCTCAACTCTTTCATTATTGGGCTTTCTGGCTATTCCTTACTTTTTGGTCATCGTACATGTTTTGAGGGACTTTGCTTTGTACTGCTACTCTTGTAATTGGGCTGGGTCAAGGGTTCGCATTGATGCTTCTTCGTTAAATAAATAATACATTACATAGTGATAGTGAATACATATACGCAGGCCTATTGAATACTTGTTTTGCAGAAGTACAGCACCGAGGAGCAAGGTCCCTCTTCCTGTCGCGCACTTCACAGGAAGTGGCGATGTAGTTCCACGAACTGCCACCCCGTCTCCCTTGCGCATACACGCGACTGCCTCGACTCTTCGCCAGCTTCACTGAGGTTGGGATTGAAGGCTTTTGAGTAAGTCGTCCAGTGCCGGGGGAGCATGGAATACGAGCGGCTCGAGGCTTCTGAAGTACGAAGTGCCGTAGTCTCTTGTGGGACCTTCAGGCCCTGGGCCGATCCTCCCGACCCGTTTACGCCGTCGCTGTTGCTGCCATCGTTGTTACCAGATTCGGATCCTATGACGCGATCGCGCCGTTCGGACAAGAGCGCGTGGGCTACGGTCTGCAGCCGGTTTCGGCGTCGCTGCAAGGCAACGAGGAAGGAGGCCGAGTGCGCACCGACGAGCTGGAGGAGGGTTTTGACGCAGTCGAAGTAGAGCGGGAGCATTGCGCCATTGTCCTCGTGGCCGTCGTCGAGAAGAGCGGCGAGTTGGGCGGAGCCGAGAAGGATGGGGGAGACGAAGTTGATCGTGGCGAGGAAGAGAAGGGAGGCGGTCGATTGGGAGGCGAGAACGGCTGAGGACAGAAAGGGGTCGGTGACGAGACCTAATGCGATCATTATAGGAAGGACGCACATGTCGTGACGGGTAAAGCGGCGGTAGAAGCGGTCTTCGTTCTTTCCTTGTGAACTCCATGCAGGAAGACGATAAGCGAGTATCTGAGGAATGGTTCGTGTTGGGAAAGCGGTAACGTAAGGACGAGACACCCGCACATGTTGTCCCCCAGCTGCAATGCGCATCCTAGCTTCTCGCTAGCTGCAGGACTGAGCGGGGTATCGACGCAAACGTCAATGGCGGCCAACACGACCTTGACCCGCTCGACGATGTACATCGCCGCATCGCCCGTGCGGCCAATTTTGAGGGAGACGGGGAGGGCCATCTTGTAAGCTACTGTCATAAGCGATGTCCCGTGATTGACGTCGTCTTCAATGATGTGCGCGAGCAGCACGGAGTCTGTGACGATAGGTGCGATGCCGTTGATAATTTCTACAGCTGCGATCGTTATTGGCCCAGGAGAGGCGACCGACGGGAGCCACGAGGCGGTCTGAATATCGCAATGGTTCGTAAATGGTAATTTTCGAAGGGGGGACGCTATTGCTCACCAACAGGTAGCTATTGACGGCGGCGAAGAGCGACCCCAGAGCGACGAGGACGACACGAAGAATGTAAAGCGTGGCATTCTTCGTGATCGGAGAGACGACGGCAAGAATCGCGATGATTGCAAGCAAAGAGAGATCCAAAGCGGTGAGACTTTTCAGGAAGAGGAAGAGCGTTCTGACCGCGGAGACGAGGGCAGCTTCGAATCGAGGTGGCGGCGGCGGAGTGGACGACATACGGAGAAGATTTGAAGGGAGATATGCCTGCTCGTCGTTGTGCTAGACAGCCTATATGTGACGACCATGTTGACTTGAATGTCGGTGGGTTCCATACCATGAGCATTGAGCGTATGTAGGCTGCCAACGGGCTTCCATCATTCCGTGCTTGGGCGACTCGTTCCGAGAACTTGTACAACCTTGAGTTTTTGTGAGTAGAATGAGCAGTTATGTAGGGCCATCGGTGGGTAGAGCAGAGGTGTCGTGCTTGGGCAGTTTTTGAAAGGGTTCTCGTCTGTCTCCCAGCCGAGGGCCAATCCAGGGTAAGTCAACTCCAGTTCTATGGGTGAGACTTGAGTCAGAGAACCACACGGGGACCTGGATTCTGAAGTGGACTGCGTCTTTCAAACCTCGGCTGGGTTGGGTTATAGCCTAGCACAAAAAGCTGGGTGGTGGATGTCGCCTTCAACTTGAAGCAGCTTCAAACTCGTCGCTCGAACGGAATTCGGCAGTTGCCGTCGGACCGCAACCGGATTACATATAGTATTATTTCCTCCGTGAAAACATTTTATACGTTGTCCTCTCCAGCACCGTTGCCCGCCCACAACATCATTTCCTTCCAGTAATACACGAAGTCGTCGCTATACTCAGCTTTCTTATCCGCTAGGATTTTAAAAATGTCCGTCTGGGTAACAGGAATCCTGTCCGGTAGAGGCTGCCCTGCTTTGGGGATGTAACTGTGCACGTCCTTCACGCTGGTAGAGAGCTCTGGCATCTCTCCACGGGAAAATCGAGCAAACCTGCACCACTCTCCCGCTATGCATATCGCCCACAAGTGATTCTGTATTGGCCCCACTTGATTTGAATGGTAGAACGCGAATTGCACCTGTTGAACGACTTGACCCATCATCTGATTGATTGCCTTTTCTGCAGCAGCCCGCTGGTCTTCCTCTGATAGTTTATGGCTAGGGGCCGCCTTCATTTCGACTAGAGCCACAAGGAAACGACGACCGGGATCGTCAGGCCCACTCTTCTTCAGCATAGCCACGACGAAATCGATGAGTCGGTGTTTTCGAATCTGCTTCGTCTTGGACTTGACTTTTGCAGATATGGCTGTGGGTGGCGAAGCTTCGAGTGCCACGGTAAACGATGCGCTTCCAATATCTATTGGGGATCACGGTTATCGTCAGTCACGATGTAGGTGTATCTCTCGCAAGACTTACCAAGTTCTTCCGAACTCTCCTCTAATTCGGTCTCTTCTCCATCGTCTCCAGACTCTTCTTCCTCTTCCTCCTCCTCCTCCTCCTCCTCATCTTCTTTTCCCCTGTGACTGGCTTCGTCGGCTTCTTCTTCCTCTGCTTCATCGTCATACTCGTCCTCGTCCTCGTCCGTCTCCACTTCCGCTGCTGCTGCTGCCTCTATCGCCTCAGCCAGAGCCCGGGTGATGCTTCGTGTTCTATAGTGTGGGGCGGAGGGAGCGTCAACTCTGGCGTCATGAGACGGGAATGGAGAGTCTTGGATGACATCCATCTCTTCCTTGCTAACTTCCTCAAGAATATCCAGGACACCTTGGGGGTTGAGGAATACGTCGATGTTTGGATCGGCTTCGCTATACAGCATCATTGGAAATCTGAAAAGCTCCACGCCACCTTCGTAGGAGTCGTACTCCCAGCCCCTTCCCTCTCGGGCCCTTTTGAAGGCCAGTCGCAAGCGACGGACCTGATCCCGAAGATTGAGCGTGACACTGGTTTTCCATTTGGTGTTATGGAGCTTTTGAAAGCGACGAGAGGGTATGAAGGGCATGGAGGGCAGGGTTTACGGTGTGATGATCCCAGCCTTGAACGCATGCCATTATCTCTTATAGTATGAGTCCCGTGAAAACAAGACGGTCGGACGCAATCTGGACGAAAACGGAACAAGATTTCGTAGGTATGTAATGATTCATAAGTAGAGACTGTAGAGTACGCCGGTCGGTTGGTCGTCCTTGTTCTGATGTTTGCTCTCTTTGCGTGCAGTCGGCACTGGAAGTTGGATGTACTTGCATAATCACGTGGACAGCGGTGATATAGGCCGGCGGAGATTATAGTGAATAGAATCTGAATTATAGATCAGCACTGTTCCACCAACTTCCACCTTCAAACGTTCAACGTTCAACGTTCAAGCTTCAAGCTTTCTCATCGTCTCCAACATCGAATCCCTCCAACCCCAGCTATTCTGGGTTTCTTCCTTATACCTTCCTCAACCAAGACGATGGCTACGAAGGCCAAGGCGACGAGGGCCACACAAGCTACAAAGGCTGCGAAGGCCACGAAGATTACGAAGACTACGAAGACTACGAAAGCCATAAGGGTAACGACCGCGATGACGCCTGCGACTGGCAAACGGAAGGCAGATACCCTCGCCTCGACAAAGTCGAAGAAGGTCAAGATTTCGCCGCCGGCAGAACCGAAGAAAGTTGCTCTGTTTTCACCTCCGAATGGAGAGGACTACACACCAGATGTCAGTCTCGACTATTCTTGCCTATCGGCTCCTGAGGCTCATGTATATATGCTCTAGGACTTTATCAAGGTATGCGGTCAACAACCGCTCGACGTCATCCCCCACTATTTGCTGGGTCGCGACAAAACTGTCGTTGACCGCAAACCGCCGACGCTTCATTACGGCTGGAGGATCGACGAGAAACCATTCGTCAGGATTGCCGAAGAAAGGTTCCCTGAAGAATTCATCATGACGGGAGGCATAGGCACGCGGCCCCTCATACGAAGCAACTCACAGACTATCCTCAGCCGTGGGCTGACATTGGCCATCTTGAAGAGCGCGGGAATACCAGAATCCGAGTTCCCACTTGTCAGTGTCGAACTCTTTCCAAACTGCCATGGCAGGCTCGCGTGGAGTCTATCCGTGGGCACCAACTATAAAGGCGCCATCTCTAGAGCTTCGCAACAGAAGCTTCGCGAGTTTCTTTCCGACTACCTCGAAGACACAGAGTTGCGATGGTACTTGGACTTGGACAAGTGGCAATGGAGACCTCGCAACGAAAAACGTCGTTAGGTTATTAAGTGTGTCCGTCTTGCAGCTGACCTTCCCCTCGACCGTCCGTCTAATCGATATTTTGATAGATGAGGAAGATGACGCTATGGACCTTTCGTCGACGACCAATTGAATGTTTTCCTTTGAATGTTGTCTTTCGCATGAGTACTTGTTTCGTATACTTTCCCTGCTTGTCGCTCTCACTTCTGTCGTTGTTCTCGCTGTATCTCTCTTTACTTTCTCCTTGCACGGTAGGATAATTGGGATCATTCATCAATGCACTGTATCTTATTACACTGGCCCTCGATTCGGTCGTAAACAGTTTGTATGCTCGTAAGCCAGCTATCATTATCGTCGCACTTGTTCGCGAGGGCGCGTGAAGAAGACAACGGACCAGCGTTCGAAGGCGGATTGCGCCTTGGGGGGAGGTCTGGATAGAAAGGTCAGGTGAGCGCCAGGATGGCGATAACGTGAGAGAAAGACGACATACACGATACGGTGCAAGTTCGAGCGCAAGATACCGCCACTGAAGACGGTCAGTGTGTCTCCGATGTTGCAGATGGCATGACCTGGGATAGGCTACCAAACCGAATCAGCAAGGGGTAGCTTCCGTAAGTGGCGAGAAATTGAGCTTGCCTTGACATACTTCCAGTCCTCAGTTCCTGGAAGCATAACCTGGAGACCGCCGAGACGATTGTGGTGCAGGAACGACTGGCGGTTGTGTTAGCATAAGCCACGACTTCGGTGGTATTCCACTCACGAGAGAGCCAAAGTCGGTGTGCGCGCCGAGCATTGCCTTGTCAGGCGACGTACGACGGTCCTTCGGGGTCTTGATGCATCGGGCCTCGCTCCCACTTGGCTTGTCTATCTGGTGCAGATTGGCGAGCGTGCCCTCGGGGAGACCGAGCCGCTTGTTGAAGACGTTGATGATCGTGCCGTTGACGTCGATGGCCTTGCGCACGAAGGGCGTGACGACGGTTTCCATCTTGCTCGTGACGGTGGACGGGTAAGTACGGTGAACAGGTGTGGGGTAAGAGAGAGCGTCGTCCTTGGAGACATTGATGAACTCGACGCAGTCGAGCGCGCCAGTTTCGTCGGTAGCGTTGGCGCCTGCAGCTTTGTATCCGAACGAGTTCCCGTCGTTGCCCTGTTCGAACTTGATTTTCTCGGCGAGAGGAAGCTGCATCGTTTCGGCGCCGAGCTCGAACATCGAGGCGACCTCTTCATCAGCGCCGTGGTTCTTCAAGCTGGGGAGTGTGTTGGCACTTGCAGCGGCATATACCAGACGGGTATGACGTACTACCAGAAGCCGAGCTCAGTGGAGGCTTTCCACAGTCTGTCGATTTCTGCCTCGTCGTTGGCCTTGATGCGCTCATAGTCGATGACGAGGAGCGGGACAGTGGGGACGTCCTCGGGGAAGGCAGGGATAGAGGCGGAGGGCATGCTTATGGTTCGAAAGACGAGCTAAGTGCTAAGTGGGAAGAGAAATTTGAGAGAGAACTTCCTATATATACCGGGGAGATCCTGCGAAACTCAGTGGGAATTAGAACGTATGGGTCGTCATACGCCGACCGGACCTAGGATATTCCGATATCGCTCTGAAAGAAGTTGGCGTGTTGAACAGACGACCCAAGGCGCAAGGAGACCACTGGAGAGCCGTCGACTCGAAGAAGCTAGCGTGGCAGCGTCAGGGGAGAAAAGGGGACCTAGACTGCAACCCAGGTGGAACGGCTTTGACCAGATTTGACCCGTGACAACGTAGAATGGCGAATGTTGAGCCAATTTGACGCGAAGGTAGACGGGGGCATGGGGAGAGGTGGATTGCCGAACCATATGACCAGCAAGAATCCGAAAAAGCTCAGAGGCGTGATGCTCTTGTTATATTCGGGTCATTCGTTTCGTGGATGTACAAAGGAGAAGAGTTGTCTGCCTGCCGTAACGGTAAATTTGTGTGGCGATCGGGTTGCGGGGTAGTAACGATGTGGCATACAACGAGTCTGGGAGTACAAGTTGTCCATCATACCTTCACAGACCTTGGAAGGATATCGTCCATTCCCGTGGATTTATTGACACCTCCAGCTGGGCGATAGTGTCGATTGGCAAGTTCCAAGAGACCAAGATATGGGTTCATGGTAGGAGTGAAGAACCGTGGGAAGGAAATACGCGACGGTTGTTGCCACTCTCCCCCGGCGACCCACCTTGTTTCGACCTCATTCCACATACTTATGATTTTATCACCATCCACGTCCCAAAATCACGAGGGTACAACGAGGACACAGTCTGTATTGCCACTTCCGAATAACCGCAGTGCCCTCAGGTGGCACAGGCGTTGCCGCCGACGAGGACAATGCAGTGATCACCCGGCCCCACCGATGTGGAACACAATGGGTTGCCTCAATTGTTGTTCGCCTATAAAGTCCGGTCACTAAGTATGCCTACCTCCTCCTCAAACATCACCACGATTTGCCATGGAACCATCCCGAACATCCCCCGCCAGAGAAACCACCCTGTATAGCACGCAAGAACTCGACTATGACTGTGCGTTCTTCCCCGCGTTTGTCGTATCATGCGCTCAAAATCCCCCTCAGTTTTTACGATGATGGAGCTCACAGACCGCACCGAGGAAGCCGTTGACAACCGTCTCATGGCCGAACGCTACATGTCCGAGCACCGATACGATGCCGCGTTTTATCGCTTCGCGAGGGGCCTCGAGGACTTGACGCGGAGGCGGGACGACATATACTGGCAGATCCCATCCGATACTACGGAGGGCGGCGTGCGCTCGGACGCGTATTTGCGTTTCCGCGAGTACACAAGGGCGTTCGTCGAGGCCATGACGTGTTCCTTGGGGGCCGGAACCGTATGCAAGATACAAGGAAAGCTCGCGGAGGTGTGTCTCGTTCGTCTTCGCTCTTCTCGATCACGCGCTTATGGTGCCCAAGTCCTTGATCTGGCTCGAGGAGGTGAGGGTCATCCACAAGAACTTGTTTTTGGGCCAAAGGACCGCATATTTCGGTGCGTTATGATCGTATTTGCGCATGACATCTCACCGACCCATGCACACGCCAGATTGGACCTTGTACGACCCCTCGGACAAGGACCACTGGAAGCAACGCATCCTGTCCATGCTCACCACCGCTGAGATCGCCCTTCGCCTCGGCAATACCGGGTTGGCCACCCACTACACATGGTTCGCCAACCGACAAGTCGCAGCGATCGTGGACGAGCCCAGTCGCGACATTCGCCGCTATCTCGATCAGCTCCTTCCGCGCGAGGCGCAGCTGAAGAAGATCGTAATGCATAAGCACCCCGATCCCAGGCTGAGCGCGTCGTTCGGCGTGGAGGACCCGGGGCTGCAGGTGATGGGCAGCTGGGAGAAGATCTGGATTCCGAAACACGCCAAGATCCCGAGCCGCTATCGCTCTGCCAGTTTCGTGTGGAACGGTGCGTTCGACTCTTCCCCCGATAGGTGACGTCGACTGATCGGTCCCTAGGTCGATTCTACGTGTGCGGAGGTGAAAAATCACTCAGAGACGGGCCATACTTGCGCGACCTGCATTACATCGACCTCGAATCTCTCGACGGATGGCACGCCCTGCCATTTTGCCCCGTATCTCGCGACGCCTCAAACCACCTCGTCGGACACCATACCTTCGTCCACAACGACAAAGCCTACGTCTTCACCGGCCGCCGGATCCTCGAAGTCTTCGACCTGCGTCAGGAAACCTGGAGCCGGGTGAAGACGCGCTGGGAGGGCGGCGGCGCGTGGCCGTTCCCCGCGAACGACCTCGTCGACTCCGCGGCCGTCTACGTCCGCGGAACGCTTTACGTCTTCGGGGGCGCGACCTGGGCCAGCGCCGTCGGATGTGACATGTGGATGGCGCTCGACCTGCACACGGGCGTATGGCGCAAGCTGTCCGGGCGGGTGGGCCCCGGGCTGCGACCCGATTTTGGGAGCCCTGGACCGCGCAAGTCGCCGCTGCTGTGGACGGACGGGAGCGAGGAGCGCATATGGATGATGTACGGCGTGGCGGATCGAGGGCGCGCGCTGCTCAGGAGGCAGGAGTGCGGGGCGGGCGCGGGCTATGTCTACGACGATTTCTGGGTGTGGGACATTGCGGCCGGGACGTGGACGAGGCGGAGGATCGTCGGAAACCCGCCCTGTCCGCGCGCGGAGGCGGCGGTCGTTTACGTGAGTGCTCTTTTCGCGACCCTTTCGCTGTTCCGTGGACCGCCCGTCTCACACTGGGTGCGCAGAACCCCGTCCTCGATCAGACCTTCGTTTTCGGAGGGGTCAACATTCTCAATCCGGTGACGATCGGAATTGACGACAAACAGCCGACGCTGGGATCCTTCTACGCAGACACGTTCGTCCTCGAGCCCGCGCCAGAAGACCGACCGGACATCCACCCCGTCTGGCGACAGGTGCTCACGCGCGGGTTCCCGACCTACCGCGCGCAGCCGCATCTTTTCGTCGATCCCAGGACGGGGCGCGTGTTCATGTTTGGGGGATACACTCGACAGCACGACTCTACGAAGGTCGACGCCGCGAGTGAGCGGAGGAGCTTCGGGGATCTGTGGATGTTGAGGGTGGATGAACCTGGGGGAGGGTTTGAGGAGGTGGACTTGGAGGAGGAGGCGCGGACGGCGCGGACGGGGCCGTGGATGAGGTGTTTTTCGTGCGGGGCGTCGGGGGTGTGGAAGCGTTGTTCTGGTGAGCGTTCTTTTTCTTTCGAGGGTGTGGTGAGCGTGCGTTGATCTCTTCACGCAGGTTCATGCGGGGGCGCTTCATTCTTCTGCAGCCCCAAGTGTCAGAAGAATGGTTGGAAAGAGCACAAGGACTGGTATTTGTGCACGAAATGACATGGCCCTTATGATAGAGACCTATATGATTGCACCGGGTGCTGATATTATGTCTTACATGCTATGCCTTGCACTGGTATATGTAGTTTGCCGATGGCGGGAGGCGGACGTATGCAGATTTTGAACATGTGAGATGAATAAGAATACTACCTCCGCGGCGATTCATACACAAAAGCGTACAAGCAAGAAGGAAAAAAATGACACCACGACAGGGTCCGTCAGATCGATAGATTGTATTCGTACTCCCCTCCCGAGCTCTGCGAGACCCAGAGGACGATGGACGACAGCATGAGCGCGACATTCTGCGCGACGTTGGCGTAGCCGTAGTAGTTGTACTGCTCCTGGTATCCTCCCAGAACGTACTTGAGCACCAAAAGCGCCTGCGCAACCACCATCAGCACGGCGATCCCAGGAAGAGGGAACGGAGGAAAACGCACCACGCTCCCCGCGAGCCCGCCGGCCATGAGCGCGAACCCGACGAACAAGAACAGCCGTGCGCGCCACACCGCGCGCGAGTCCCCAAAGCCTTCGTCCCCGCGCACGCGGTCTTTGTCGATGAGGCTGATCACGAGCATGCCGAGGAGCGAGCAGATGCCCGGCACCCAGTCGACGAAGCCGACGTGGACCGGGACGGGGTAGTCGGGTTCGTTGTAGGGCGAGTGCGCGTGGGCGGATAAGATGGCGGCGTCAAGGAAGGTCCAGTTGGCGAAGGAGAACTGGAAATTGCATGGTCGAGGTGAGCTGAGTGGGGAAGGGGGGGTAAAGCATCGGGAGGGGGGACGTACGAGGGCTCCGGCGAGGTAGACGCCTGCCGTGCGGCGATATTTGCCGAGCGAGAGGTCGAGGGCGGGGAACGGGTTGACGCACACCCGTCGGGGGTCGTAGTTGGATCGAGGAAGGGCCATTGGCGTCGTTTGTCGTCGTGCGAGACAGCGAGCAAGCACTTTCCAACGTCGAGCACCGCAGGGCCGCAGCGCACGCCGTGAGAACAAAGCACCATTTTGGGCCCCTTTCGTTATTTCACCGAGTTCAAATTGAATCAAAGTTGAAGTCGCCTTCGACAAAGTGTTGATGAGCAGATGAGTGCCACGGTCGGTTACGTTTATTACAATACATCTAAAGTTAGGTATACAAAGCACCCCGACGGTCACATTCACATCCTGTCCAACGGACGAATGCTCAGCAGGCGCATCGCCGCCCCGAGCACGTCCCGCGCGCACACATACATCCACATCCGCGCCCGCGCCTTCTCCACGTCCGTCTCGCCCTTGATGATCACCGTCTCCCACGCGCTCGCAATCGCGCTCGCCAGCCGGAACGCGTACGTGACCACCCCGCTCGGCTCGTGCGTCCGCAGCGCCGTCTTCACCACGTCCGGGTACGACCCCAGCAGAAACACGATCTCCCTCACACTTTTTTCCGTCAGCTTCTCCGTCTGAATTTCCGACGGCGGCGGCAGCGGCAGCAACTCCGGGTTCTTGCGCGTGAGCGACGCCAGACGCACGTGCGCGTATTGGAGGTAGGGTCCGGTGTGGCCTTCGAAGGACGTCATTCGGTCCCAGCTGAAGCTGTAGTTGTTGATTCTGCGCGCATGCCCCCGTCAGCCGACCGTCACCGACAATAACTGTGTGAGGCTCGCGCACCGTTTGGCAGCCATGTCTTGGATTTTAATGCCCGTGATTCCGATCTCCAGACTCGTCGTCTCCGGGTCCTCCACCGCCGCGTACTTCTCCTCGTTTTTGCGCATCTGCTCGTGCATCACCGACGACGCCTCCCGGATGATCTGGTCCAGGAACACCACCGTCCCCTTGCGCGTGCTCATCCCCTGCACCAGGCCGTAGTTGACGTGCTCCAGTCGGTCCGCCCACGGGAACTCCATCAGCTTCAGGATCTTGAAGAACTGGGCGACGTGCAGGTCCTGCTGCGACGAGATCACGTAGATCATCTTGTCGAACTGGTGCGCCTCGTACCGCTCGATGGCCGCCCCGATGTCGCGCGTGAGGTAGATCGACGTGCCGTCTACCGCGCACCCGCCGTCAGCGAACGCCAGGCCTCACAGAGACGCGGACAGAGGAACGCACCCTTCTTCCGGACCACCGCCTTGCCCAGCTTCCACTTCTCCAGGTCCACCAGCTTCGCCCCGTCCGCGTCCGAGATCAGGTTCATCTCGTTCAGCCGCTCCAGCGCAAAGTCCTGCCACTTTTTCCCCACCTGGCTCTCGCCCGTGTACACGTCGAACGCCACGTTCAGCCGCGCGTACGCGTCCGCGTACTTGCGCACGCTGAGCTCGCGCCACACCCGCCAGTTCTTCAGCGCCGCCTCCTCCCCGTCCTCCATCCGCTTGAACCACTCGGCCGCCGCCACCTTCACCGACGGGTCCGCGTCCGCGTCCTTGTTCACCTTGACGTACACGTCGAACAGGTGCTTGATCGCGTCTTTCTCAAGCTCTTCGTCCGAGCCGTATTTTTCGTACCCGACCGCGATCATGCCGAACTGGGGCCGACGTGAGCGCTTGCGCATCGGACGGCAAACGGATCGCATACCTGGGTGCCCCAGTCCCCGAGGTAGTTCATCGACACCACCTCCCATCCGCACGCCTTGTACAGGTTCGCGAGGAAAGCACCGATGATCGTCGACCGGAGGTGCCCCACGTGGAAGCTCTTCGCGATATTGGGAGAAGAGTATTCGATGAGGATCTTCTTGCCCTTGCCCGAGTCGTTCGTGCCGTACTCTGGCTGGCCAGAAGTGCTGTCGTGGGTGAGGGTGTGCACTTGGTCGAGGACAGCGCGGACGAGGGAGGAGGTGCGGCACGTGAAGTGTAGGAAGGCTTTGTCGTGGACGACGGATTCAATGTAGTCGTCTGCTTGAAACTGTCACGAGCTCCGTCAGAATTCTGTGAGAGACACGGCGGACACGAGGCAGCTCTGTCTGCTGGCAGGGGGGACACTTCCATCCACACACGCATTCTCGTACGGAGAACCCAAACCAGCCCTCGACGTAACACGAAAGCACACACCTGTCCAGTCACTTTCGCCGCGAGCTCGTCCACTTTCCCGGGTAGCCTGAATCGCGGAAGCGCGACCGTGAAGTCCTCCCCCTTCTTCCCGAAATCGACGCCGTTGTACGCCTGTTCAAGGGTGAGCGGCGGAAGCGCGTCCGCAATCTTTTTCGCGATGGCGATCCGGAACGAGTCGAGGATCGCTTTTGAGGGCTCGGCGCCCGCAACGGGAGGCAGCGACGGGAGCGACGACATGGGTCTGCGTAGAAGTACAAGGCTGCGATGCAGCGGGCGTCGTAAGAGTCGAAGGGAGAGAATTTTGACCGGATTTTTGGATCGATGGACGGATTTTGCTGTCGTCGTGACTCGACGGAAAGAGGAATTTCACGTGACCTTGCGCGCGTTGCGTTGAATTGAAGATGGAATATGGAAGACTTGGACGTTATCAATTTCTACATTCTGCGAACCCGGGGATGTGTTTGGTACAAAGGTTCAGAAATACTTTACAAAAGGACACGCGTGGCTACTGCTTTTAGGCACCGAGGGTCGGTAAACTGTCACTTCGTACAATCGTACCGCCACTTGTGTTCCCTCCAACCCTCCTTCTGGCACTCTGGACTGCAGAAGAACGAAGCCCCTCCACATGAACCTGAAGAATGGGTCCGTAAGAGCAATCCGATAACATTTCAAGATAGCCTACCTCCGCATCGCTTCCACGAGCCCGACGCAGCACACGTAAAGCACCTCAACCACGGCCCTGTCCTCGCGTTCCTCGCGTCCTCTTCCAAGTCGGCTTCCTCGATTCCACCTCCAGGAACATCCACCCGCAGCGTCCACAGGTCTCCAAAGGCCCTCTCCACACCTGCGCCATTATTCACAGAATGTTTTGTCCGGTTGTATCCGCCGAACACAAAAGTGCGGCCCGTATCTGGGTCGACGAACATATGGGCTTGTCCGCGGTACGTCGGGAACCCACGGGTGAGGACGTGGCGCCAAACAGGGTGTACGTTCGGCGCATTCTTGGGCGCGGGCTCCAGCAGGAAGGTGTCTGCATACCAATTGTTCGCTTCGAATAGAGAAACGGGGACGAGCTCGATCGTGCCCGGGTTGGACATGTTCGTTCCGCCGAAGACGATCGTTCTATCCAGGACTGGGTTCTGCATCCCGAGGCCGTGCAATGAGCAAAAGCAGGGTAGGATAGAGAGGAGCAAGGCGAACGCACATAGACAGCCGACGCCTCTGAGCGTGGACAAGGTGCATTCCCAACGACCCTCACCCTTGTCCATGTTTCGGCCGCAATGTTCCACGACCAGCAGTCCTCGTAGATGTAGCTGATGTGCGCGTCCAATTCCTGACGCACTCTCCTCGCCGTCCATCTGTCCGCCTCGCCATACAACAGCCATATGTGCTCCTTCTGCCTGTCCACCCACATCATCGGCGCCTTCCTCGGGCCCGGCGTCTCGAAATTCGGCTGTAGCCTCGGGCCAGTGCTTCCGGAAAGTCGTCGCCACACGCCGGTACGCATGTCGAGCACCATCCACAGATCGCATCCGACGACGCAGGTCCTGTGCGCGCCCCCGAACACATAGAGCTTTCCCAGTACGTATACGACAGCGAAGCCGGTGAGGTCGTTCAAGGGGGACGGCCACGGGCTGTCGTCCTCCCATCGCGTTTTGACCCGGCCCCAGGTCTCCTGCTTCAGGTCGAAAACGTCGAGGATCCTTTGGCCACTGAAGACGTAGGCTTTGTCGTCGTGAACCCATGCGCCATGCCCGGTCAGCTTCCTGGAAGGTTCGCGCGGGGGAGCAGGACAGGGAGGGAGACTGTGCCATCCGGTATCCAGCGATTGTAGGTCAATGTACTGCAGGTCGCGGAAATAAGGGCCACGCTCAGATGTTCTTTCGCCCCCGCACACATAGAACCTTCCTGGAGCCGCGTCAGCCGATAGTGGGGAAGGAAGGGGGCCAAGCACGTACCGTTCCAGATGAAACTAGCAAACCCATAGCGGGGCTGTATTTTGGCCGTCTTCGGCATCCATACCTTCTCCCAGCTGCCCATAACTTGGAGCGTTGGGTCCTCCACCTTTGACGACGCGCTCAATTTGGGATCGGGGTGTTTGTAATTGATGATCTCCATCTTCCGAGATTCGCTCGGGAGGATTTGTTCGAGATGGCGGCGGATTTCGAGGCTAGCTTCGTCTGTGATCGCCGCGACCTGAGTGAATGCGTTCCAAGTTTGGTGCGTCGCCATGCCCGTGTTGCCGAGATGGAGAGATATTTCGGTGGTGTATAGCATGGACAGGATGCGACTCTGCCAGTAGTCTTTATCGGAGGGGTCGGACATGGTCCATTCTACGAAACAGCAGGTCAGCGAATCGAGAACCCCCGTGTGCATAAGCGCAGAACGCACCAAAGAAAGCAGTCTTCTGGCCCAGAAACATATTTTTATGGATGGTCCTCACTTCCTCGAACCACATCAAAGCCTTGTGGCAAGTTAGCACGCTCGCCGCCCCAAAAATGACCGGGAAAAACCATACCTCTGACCACTTCCCCTGCCCCTTCAGTACTAACCCCACGCCCAAACAACACCCCATAACCTCGGCGATCGCGTCGGTCCCGGGCAAAGTGATATATCTTTCAGAGCGAATACCGCCGCCTATCGCTCCGAGTGGGACCTCCACATCGTCCCCCACGAGCATTCGGAAGCCGATCATGAAATGGCGACGCGCTTCATCGAGCCTGCCCTCCGTCAGGTGTTTTTCGCCTTTAATGCGACTGTCGGACGCGGCCTGGAGGAGCTCCATGAGTGACGTAAACATAGCCACTACGCATCCCGAAGTCGAACAATGAGCGAGTCCGACCATGAGAAAACAAAGACGCACCATCGTTGGCCAATTGTTCCGGGTGTAGCGTGTTCCGGTTTGCCATCAAGCTGTCTCGGTTGGCTATGAGGGATGACATGGTGTGGGGCCGCAATCCAGATCGATAGGGTGCGGACATTGCGCACAGAGGATGTGGGTGATGGAGAAGAGGTATTATCCACCGTGCAGGTCAGAGGGCATTGTCCGTTCAAGATTGCCACTTTTGGCTTGGTCGTCCAGAGATAGCAAATTCGAGGTGTCGCAGAATCGAATAGGGTGGTCGCCCGGGTCGTTCAAGAAAAATGAAAATGGACAGTCGGACATGTTGGACATATCAGAGTTAGAAAGCGGTTGGAAGAGAAGGACGGGTCCAAGACGGGTCGATTACGCGCCTTCTGCCTCGAGGGTCTCCACCCACTGCCTCTATGTAAGTACGCATGACCGAACTTACGCACTCGTACATACGTCTCTCTGATCGTCTCAGAGACAGGCTGCCTTGCCAAGCTTACGTTTCTTCAATAGAGTATATTCACATTTTATAGTACGGTGCAGTAAAATGTTGTGATACAGACAAAACTGAAAGAACCCAAATGACTTGAAGCCACGCTTCAACGGCGAGAAAAGGGATCCAGGGACGGCGTCAAAGGGATGACGGGCTCGGACGAGTGCGGCGAGCAACGACCCGTGCTGTGGGAAAAGTCGAGGGAAGGGAGGATGAAGGTGACATCGAAGGTGATGCGAGCATAAGCTACCTCCGCGCCTTGTCGGCCAGCTTCGCGTAGGGGGAGGCCCGTGACAGATCCTGCGTCGTCATCGTGAATCGCGGAGCGGTCTTCAGTTCCTAAACAAGCACGGGGGACCGGGGGGGGGATGAGAAGTATGGGGTTGGATTCTAGAATACGCGCCAGGAGCGCCGCGGTTTCCTCCGAGAGGTGCCCGCAATGCGTGAAGTACTTGGCCCCAAGGCGCAGGTACTGATTGACTTCGAAGTTCGCAATACCACAGCAGGTTTCCGGCGGTCGAGCCAGCGAGGAGAATGTCAAGAGGCCATACTTATGTCGCCGATGAAGGTGTTGAACCCCTGAGTGAGCAATATGTTAGAGATTCAGTATGTTCTCGTGGGCCGTGGTCGGACACGGACATGTGAGACGTTACATCGGATATTAGCCGCCCCTCTCTTCTGTCGAAGAGACGAGCCATTCGACGGCGTACTTTGGGCCGGCGCTGAGACCTGTAGTCCACTACGCGATGGACCACGCCAAAAACGCCGTAGCCTAGGAGGTGGATGAAGCCAAGTCAGAGGCGCTCGGCGCTCTCAATCTCACCCATGAGATCTCCGAACTGGGTAGAAGACATGGTGGCATGGTGGGTGGATAAATGAGTGGTCACTGGTTGGGCAGGTGGAGCCATGGGCACACGGTCAAGCATATTAGATTGGCGTACCAGTTTCCTGCTCCGGCCTCTCCCAACGGTCGTCCAGCCGAGTTGAGACCGTACGTCAGTTAACTTAAGAAAGCATTGGGATCACTGTACGAGGCTATGGCATCCGGTTGGCAGCCGGACACTATCCGCAAGCTCCGCGCAATTTTATGTAAGGGATTCGCCGTACCGGGTGCTGAGAAGAACTCGGGTCCATGGCGGGGCGCAATGAGTGCAATAGGAAGATGAACATAGGTTGCCGGGAGTTGGGCGTACGTTGGGCGTGCTTACGACAAGTCAACAAGTTCGATTTGCTGGCCTGTTGAAGTCAGTGTGTGATTGTCACGTGATGCATCGATCAACATTCCCCTCTCGTTATCTTCAAATTGTCGATGTCTCGATCTGCTACTAATAAGTGTTATAGGACCAGGCTTCCCCGAGATCGCTACATTTGTCCGTCGCGGGGTTCTCAAGACTTTCCACGAGAAAGGGAAATAAACTGCGTTGGAAACCATCCAAACTGTGTAGAACTCCTTGTACTATCCTCGACAACCGGCTATCGTACATCCATCAGATTCTGCGGCGCGTTGTCCACGCTTCCCCGTCATCGACGCGTCTTTGAATCCCTTCAGCCATGCGTCTTGAAGGCGATGACCTCGCCGAGTTTGGGCGAGAGGGGCTCAGAAATAAGAGGGAGGAAGGCAGCGATCGTTTCCGCCACCGGCGCGCCCTCCAAGTGCGCCTTGCGATGCTCGACCGTGTCGAACGCGCCGAACAACCCGAATGTCGTGTCGTCCTTCTGGAACGCGTACCAATATTCCGTGACCGTCTCAGCTTTGATGCCCTCGAAGTACGAGCCCTATTATGGCACCGACTATCTGTTAGGGACGTCGTGCATGATACAGGGGCAGGTCGCGCTCACCTTGAGCGTGCTCTTCACAAGAGCTGCCGAGTCTGCCTTCGCCTTGATGATCAGCTCGACCACATATTTGAGGTTACCCTCCGTCGCTGCATTCTTGGACACCTTCTCCGCCAGGATGTCGACGGGGTCGATGGCCGGGGGAGCACCGAGCAGCTCAGGCACCTTGGGAATGAGTGCCTTGGGGATCTCGCCGCCGATGTGTGCATCCCGCCCGGCGGTATGGGGGAAAGTGTCGAAGATACCGAAGGCGCCGATCGTACCGTCGGGGGCGTCATCGATTTTGTAACCGTACCACTGGAGGGTGTCTGTCTCGGCGTCGACGATGGCCTTGCCACCGGCGAGGAAGTCGCGGATGTTCTTGACCTGCTCCGATTTAGGAACCAGGGTGGCGTGGACGCCGAATTTCGCTGAAGGGGAGATCAGGCGAGATCGCGTTAAGGATCGAGAGAAATCGCGCACATTCGCGACCGCTCATTGTAGGATGGTAGTGCGATGATGGTTCGAAAAGAGCTGGGAGTACGAGAGAAAGAGGAAAAGAAGGAAAAGAGAAAAGCGTGGGTGGCTCGAAGGTCGCCTGAGACAAATGCTTATAAACGCTTCATAGACGCTCCGCCGCCGCTTCGATTTGGCTTCGATACGTCAGAATCAGGGCCGTGACGTGAGCGTAGATTGTTGGGAAAGACATACTCGTGGGTGTTCTGGTACAGAATATATGACCAATACACTGCTTGTGTACCCACGATCCACATGCCACCATTCCATCTCGCAGCGGGCGGTGTTCCGTCTCGGGGTCTGCGCGCTGCGTTTACTACTGGCGGTCACACGCCAGTGCGCTGATTTGTTGCCTGATTTGTTGCCATTTTATGTGAAGTTGATGCGATCATGGATGAACCTTCTGAGGGATAATAAAGATAGGAGCGTCAGCGCTTAGCGTTCGTACGATGAAGTCGCGGATCCTCGATGTGAGGGAGTAGTGGGGGCGCCTCGGAGTACCACAATGCATTGAGAAACGACGTTGCAAAAAAACAAGGCTATCCATCGCGGGTGTTCTAGTCACCAAGACTCGGCCCAGACATACAACTTCGTCCGGATTGCCCGTTGAGCTAAAACCCGGGGTACTTTCATCCTTCCTCCCGGTTATTTCTGCCTCGTTCTTGCTCGCTGGCTGTTTTTCAGGTAGCTTTCCCTTAGCGTGCGTGTTTTTTAACCTGGGAAAAATCAGTCCGATTCTAAGCCGCAAACGACGGGAGAGAGGGGACCAGCGCCGCGCATCTTTCTAGAACAAGTTGCTACCAACACAGACTCCGCAACGGATACAGTGATCCACTTCACCAAATTCTCCAAACGCTCGGCGCTCAAGTGACGAAGTAACCACGCAGCCCACCAGCTCTAGAAAGATTCCCGCTAGGCTCACATGTGCATCGGCGTCTCCTGAATAAAGCGCTCTATCGTCGCCTCCTCGGACCAGTGGTCTCTGAGGACGGAATCGTCGGTGGAGTTGGTAATCAGCGCCTCTATAAGGACGTCCAAATGGAAATCGGTGTACCAGCGCCGATCGCGGTGCCTCCGGGTCCCTGTAAAGCAAGGTGGTGGTGACGCCGCGGGACTGGGACGATAGTAGAAGAGCGGGTGGACGTTAGGACACGTTCCCCCCTCATCATCCAGAAATATGGTCAGGTATGGTTACGGAGATGCAAAAAGACGGGAGGAACATCACAGGTTCAAAGAATTTTGCGAGGGACTGTTTCGATCGGTCGGACCGATGATAGTTGAAGTATAGTAGACAAAATATGAGCGCAATCGAGGGAAGGGAAGCCCAAAGAACGCCGCCTACTTTGCAGACACCAGCTACCACGGTCCAGGACGCAAACCCATTTGCGCTTGCTTCAAGGCGCCGTCGTCTCATGTCCCAGTTGTTGACATCATCCGTGCAGACCAACTTGGCCTCTGTTGATATCAGACGAGACGTTATGTCAGTGAGGCTTTGTAGAATGGCTGTCAAGGAGCCATTATCGGTGGCGATATGCGCTACGGCTGATCCGGGATATCTGCATCTTCCTGTCAGCGGCGAGACGATGCCCCCCTGAAGACGCCGCTAAGAAGGATGGAAATTACTTAAATAGACGAAATGCTTGCTCCTATGGTCAAAAAATGAGCCAAGGATCGATCATGGGGGTATGACCACGGGTACACATACATTGAAAATCGGTACGCCTGTTGACTTTTCGACGCTTAGATCGATGTCGATAGCAATCCGTCGGACGTCGACTTGATATTGGCGTAGAAGACGGTCTGTCCGTACCGGATCGTGTGTACAGTCGTAGAAAATCCAGTGCTGAAAAGGTCGAAGGAGCCGCTGTCGTCGCTATTGTAGTTGTTGGCAAGACTGAAGTAGCTCCACAATTCCGCGGGTCAGACCATCGGTTTTCATTTGGTAACGAACAAGTCTTGACAAGGTTTCATTTGTGCGGTATATTGAGCGATAGCGCGCATAAGTTAACGACCTGATGGATAGAAGAGGATGGGTCAGAGCAATGCCTGAACGCTGTCCGAGTCAACAATGCCCTGCAGTGCAGGACAATGGCGTTTCCAATCTTGTCGCTGCACGTATTTCAATTATACGCGGGCTCATAGCGCTCATAGTCCCACAATATGAGACTCTTGAGAGACTCTGGAGAGTAAGTAACGCGCGCAACGACATGTGCCAGCGGAAAACAAGCACGTGCTTATTCCCACGGGATCATTGTCTTATGTAATAATGGCAATCTCCGGAGTCCTTCCAAAGTTCCATCGCTGGCGGCGGCTGAGCTCGTTGTGACTGTTCTGTCCCCCACGAATCCCCTAATAGACGAACGTCTCACCGCTCTGTCTTTGGATCCACACTTCGCACATTTTCTGGAGCTCTGGAGCGATCATATTGAACAAAGTACGATTTCCGTGGACAGCCAAGGTTCAACGGCCTTCGCTTCGAAAAATTGAAGTAAGTAGCATCACCTTGCCTCATTTACTACATTTTCTCATGGACCCACACGTATGTAGGAAATGCCGCAGCACCCTCAATCAATGATCAGGGAGAAAGCAGTGGACAAAACGTGTGACTCCCTGCGAATCTCGAAATCTAGCCTCGAGGTCAAGCTTCAAGCCTGCCACTGGCACTTTTCCACGCGTCATGGCCCTTGTTCCTCTCCCGTTCTCGCGGTGATTTCATTATGCCGTATAAACCCCGCTGCCTACGAGTACGTGCTCTCTACAGGCTATACAACACCCACTTCTTCCAGCTAACCCGGTTCAAACTTACTGCAGCTAGTCGCAGAACCGTTCAATGCATTTATGGGTGTTGACATAGACGACTTCAAGAACCCCGACCGTCAGCCAAGACTTCATTAACGCCCAATATCATGGACTTCCTAAGCCGGATATTTTCCGCCCCTTCCGCCCCTTCCGCCCCTTCCGCCAGGCATCAGAAGTCGCGGACTCACACCTTATCATCCACCCACACGCTCACGAGATACTAAGTTTGGCTTCCTGTCCTATATATTCTTCGTTGGCAAGCCAATTTTCCACCATTTTCACGATAGTGGCATGTGCTCCCCGAGGATCGCTCCGCAAGTATAAAGGCCACTGGTCCTCAAAAGCATCCCGGCAGCTTCTGCTCAGCTTCCACAACGAGGATCCTCCGGTGGCGCTGAAAATGCTTGCCTCCTTGCGTGCGAAAGGTACCCTCCTCCTACCCACGTTAGGCGGTGCGTTACTGTCGCTTGCAACTCCTGTCGCATCGGATCCTTGCGTCACCGTCGCCAACAAGACCTTTGTCGCCGCCGCGGATGCCATCGCGTGCCAACAGTCGTTTCCGTTCAACGAAACCCTTCGACAGAACGTCATCGCTGTCGTTTCCGGAGTCTTCGATTTCTACACTTTTGAAGATTTCTACCTTGATTCGCCCCCGCCGTTCCAGGAGTCGACAATCGACATCCGCGCCGAGCTCGCGAAGCTCAACACATCTGATTTTGCGGTGCGCGTGATTCTCATCGTTTTCACGCGTGAACCTTCTTTGACGCGCTATTCCAGTCCGACTACGAGTTCAACATCGCGCTCTGGAACTTCACTACTCAGCTGAATGATGGACATACCCGTACGTCATGCGTTAGTACGATTGATTTTATCTAACATGTGGGGCAGGTTGGTTCCCGAATTGCTACAACTCGTACCAGAACCTTCTTCCAGCCCCGGTCGCCATCCTCGAAGAGGACGGAGTAACCAGCGTCTATGTCATCCCCGACTTGGTAGAACTGCTCACGCTGCTAGGCGACGACTTCATCAACTTCTTTAAGACCGAAATCCCATTCGACTGGCAGCGTCTCGCTGGTGCCAAAGTGACCGAGATCGCCGGCATGGACCCGTTCGATTATATCGACACGATTGCGACGCAGGTCTCGGGCAACTACCTCGACCATGAAGTCCGCGTCAACAGCGTCGTCAGCAGCTACCGTATCGTGGACACGGACTTCTCGCAACGTGTTGGTGATCTCGCCGGGCCAGAGGTGCTCACGCAGACGTCTCTCTCCATGAAGCTCATCCTCCCCAATTCAACGAGCGAGGAAAGCGTCACCGTACCATTCGTCTCAAACTTTATCGGCGTCCCTTTTACCGATGGTGCCTCCTTGTGAGTTCTGATCTATCTTTAGCTCCTGGGGTTATAACGCAAAGCCGGATTCTTCAAGCTGGGCCAACAACTGCGCTGCAACAGATGCAACGAACGGCGTCGACCGCCGCGATAGTTCGGAGACCAGTGGTAGACGCCAGAAGCTGCAACCAATCGCCGCTCTCAAGGCGCCCCTCCCGAAGACTGGTGTCGGGTTACCTGGACCTTTTCTCCCCACCCTTCCCCCGGTCAACGGTAGTGAAGGTGTAATCAAGTCCTTTATCCTCCCGGACAACAAGACAGGAGTGGTAGGGCGCACTATCTCCGCACGTTCTGTATTGAATAACACTTGCATGGGTAGATGTTTGTTGGCTCTTTCGAACCAGACGACTTCGACGGGTTCCAATCCGACACCGCTGCAACCATCACTCAGTTCCAAGAATCCGGCGTGGAGAACCTCCTCATTGATCTGACCAACAACGGAGGCGGGTTCGTTTGTTTGGGACTTTTCCTGCACCAGTACTTGGCGGGACTTGACTTTGGTTTCCCGTACGTGAACTTTTATTCTATCTCACTACTAGGTTGGTTGCAACTTACACAATGATGGCTTTAGTGGGTTCCAGAGTACGAACCGAGCGAACCCATTGGCTCAGAAGATTGTGGCCAACGACATTGCACTGGGCGTCACAGACCAGTTGGCATTTTATCCCGCAGATAATTGTAGGTTACGCGGGTTTTGAAAGCCTCTTCAACCGTAATCCGTACGTTTTAGGGCAATTCCTCAACGGCACTGCAATGGAGCCCACCGACAACTATATGTCTCCTTCTGACCCGTTCACGGTCAACGGGAAAAGCGACCCCACTTCTCAGCGGTTTGAGGCGAGCTCCTTCACTTGACGCTTTACCTTCGGAACCTCATTGCATTGTGTCCAGGATATTTGCACTCCTTACAGCGTCGACGTCCCTGCCGGCCCTGCTTTTGACTTCAGGTGCGTGCAGCCGCCTTCTCTTTCGTGCCTTCGATCCTGACCCCAACGCGTCCAGTAAAATTGCCATCGGTTGGTCTCAAGATTATGCCGTCACTATCGGTATTGATATAGTCTAGTTGGCAACGCAAACTGCGCCTCGACATGCTCCCTCTTCTCCACGGTCATGTTCGAACGGCACAACACGTCCATCGCTATCTTTGGGGGCAGACCCGGGAGCCAGATCGAATACAAAGGTACGACCTAACCCCTCATGTACACTCTTGTCTCACGAAGGCATGAACAGGCATGGCAGGCAACCAGGTCTTAGAGTGGGCCGACCTCGATTCCGAGATCAAGACGGCCGGTTTAAAGGATGTAAGTTGGCGTTCTTTATATGAAGCGACTATAGGTATTGAGCAGGCTCGACTGTTAGGATCCGTTGGCGCCCCCTGACTTGTTGGTCTCTTCCAACATGCGCCACAACTGGCGTGTTGGTCGGTGACTTCCACGAACCTCGCTCGGCAACACTACTGACTGGACCTGGTTTGATCATAGCATGGAGCTTCTTCGATGAATCGGTTCCCATTGGTGAGTGAAGATCAAACACGCAGGAGAAGCTTTGCCTGACATTTATCCTGTTAGCATACGAATCGGAGCCCGCACCTAGTGAGTCGTTTTTCAGATTTTGTCTGTACTGTTCACCATGCTCACGTATCTTGTGTTGCAGCCCGCTTTGCCTATACGAAAGATACCTATAACAACCCACAGAACCTGTGGACATTCGCGTACGTCTTGCGTTCAGTGGTCGACCCGCACCTCGTTGACGGGATACCCGACACTCACAGAGCGAAACATTTCTTCGGATAACCGCTACATCAGGCAGGCAGAACGAACTTTTTGGGGGGCAGTGCATATGCATGTACACTAGGGTTATTGGACGCTTTAAAGCGTTAACACGGAGGTTTAATTTCTTAGATGTAAGCGCCGCGACGTTGAGCTTGTCGAGGACAAGGGTCGCATTTCAACCAGCCAGCATTGGTCACAAAATATTACCGCCGGTTGCGATTCTGGCCCTGTGCACCTGCGCCTGCCCCAGCACGTTTTATTTCGTCCTCATCCAACCCAGCCTCTGCCAATATACGCTCGACCTCCTCGAGGATCGGTTTGTATTCACCTGTAAGGATGGTTGTGAGCAAAGGTGGATGGATCGTAGCCTGGTTCCTCACCATAGCGTTCCTCTGCGAGGCCGAACCCATCTTTTCGAAGCATTTTGCCTCGGTTGTCGCTTCTCTCACGCGCCTTTTGTGCCCAATGTTCCCCTGAGATGAAGATCCTTGAGACGACGGGTTGAGAAGAAAGACGAGATGGACGTACGCGAGCGGGCGTAAAATACGGCAAGACTTTCACCAGGAAGTGGTGTGCTGATGACGTCCTCTTCAGAGCGTGCCGTATCTTTCGATATACCCATGAATGTCTGTGCTTGCTCACGAAGAGCGTTCTGCACATCTCATGTATTAGCGAAGCTCATACCTCAAGGAGGACCACCAACGTACCTTCCCATCCTCCTCGTCCTCTCCTTCGACAACGTCCGTAAAGTCCAAGGTTTTTTTCACCTCCGATGAATCCGCCGTCTCGCTCATAACCAACATACTATCGTCGCCGCCGCTGCTGTCTGACCCGCTCTCGCCACTGTCGTCTTCGCTGCCATCCTCCCCTTCGCTACTCTCGTCATTACCCTCCGTTGGGACGACGACCTCGCTAGGTTTCAAGCAAATGTAACGATCCAGCTTGTCCAGGGCCAACGAGTAGAAATCGTCCAACGTGTACTCGCGTGATCCGCGTTCAAAGATACCGCCATAACTGCGCGAAGGGACGTTAGTGAATCTTGTATGGGAACCGAAGAACACTTACATGAAGAGAGTGTTGCGCAGAACAGCGAGCATGGTGTTATACCGAGGTATTGGGACGGTTGAACTGGGGTCATCTGGGTCGACTTCTGAAACAGAGGGAACTTCAATCTAACCCACAAGACAACCTGATGAGCGAAATTATTAGGTGAGCCAATACAAAACTCACGAAGGTGGGCGTGTCGTCGTCCTGGTAAAAGGGATCTGCGTAAGAATACGTGGACAAGTAATGTCATACAAACAAACCTCTGCATCATCGAACCCTTCCTCGTCCGAGTTAATGTTTTGTCTTTTCGCCTGCTTTTGAAGTGGTACCTTTGTCTTCTTTGCTTGGCCCTTCTTCTGCTTTGGTTTTCGTAACAGCAGCGAAAGCCATCGGCCCTTAGAAAGGTCATATCCGTATCTGCGCACAAAGTGTCAGCCTTTACCACCCGTGCAAAGTTTGAGAGCACGTTGACCCACAAATCATTCCAGAAGACACTTTCCATTGTTTCCTCGCTGGTGTCTTCGTCCGTGACACCACCAAAAAGTACGCCAGTGTTCTTTGAAGCCCAAATTGTCATCGTGCATCCAGAACGTAGCGATGGAGCAAACGCAGTGGACGGTCGTTTACGTCGTTCCCACTTAAGCGTCAAAGGAGTGCCCTTAGTTTCTTTGGCCTTTCCCTTGGATGAGGGCGCGGTTGGCGTGGCTGGTGACTTCGGATTTGATGCCTTGGACTTTCCGCTTGGAGCTTCTTCGGGAGTGTCGATGGACATACTAGTGGAATTGTCATGAAGATGACACGAAGTGTAGGGGGTAGCATACCGAAGAAACCATGTATCCTCAAGCATAACGCCAACAGGTCGCTTGCCCTTAACGTACTCCTTGCAATACCCGCCTACACCGGAAATAAAAGCATATTGCGCGACGCGTTCACGACGTCAGCTGCCTGGATGCGAGTCCCATACACGCAAACCGACCATGAAGGACGATGCCGTCCGCTGTAGGAAGGAAAGAGAATCCGCTTCTTGGTCTATCGAGTCGGTCATTACACTTCGCACGATCTCAGCATGGTGGAAGCCACGTACGATGGCTTGCGTTCCGCATCTTTGAGTTCGATTTGCTGCCATTTATATTCTTGCGTGTCAAAGATCCACAGATCGTTGAGGTATCGGGCTGGCGTCAGATTGATTGAGACATCTGTTTCCGCGAGAGAAAAACAGGGACGACGCACTCGTCACACCGGGATCATAGAATCCACCAAAAAGCACGATGTAATGTTTCCACATCGCCATTCTACCAAGGAGGGTCGCATGAATACCGAGGTCCATGCGGTTTGATAGAGTAGCACGTACCGGTGTCCCGACCGAGCCGTTGGGCGCACCTTGGTTTCGATGCGGTCCCACGAATGTGTCGCGATGTCAAAGCACCAAAAATCGCGATAGTGGTGGAAGGAATTTTGGTGCAAAGATGAGAATTCACCACCTGGTACGGTTTGTTTAGCACACAAGAACGGGATGATCAGGAAGCACGGCGCACCGAAGAGGAAAAGCTTTCCACCTCCCATTGGGGAGGCTACCACGGCATGCGCAGAACGAGGCCCAGGGACACGTATGCGACACAAACTTGCGCCATTCATCCTGCAGATCGAAGACATCAAGGTGTGTCTCGTTGACGGACGATAGGCAAGGCGCACTTTCTCGGGAGAGTATCGGAATACGTCGTTGTAGAAGTACTTAGCCACAAGAATCAGATTCACGACGTCAATGACATAAGGAGATTGCTCACGGCTTTCCCGTCATCACTGAAGAACTCCCCGCCGATACACCACAAGTGGTTTCCATTGGGACATGCCGTGAGCGTTGCGTTGGCTCTTCTACTCGGTGGGCCCTCCACGAGCTCTTCAGTGACTGCATGCGCTGCCTCCCATTCTCTCCGCATCTACTGAGGCTCCATGTCAGTCCGTCTGTCCAGACCCTGATTATAAATGCTCACATTCTCCAGAATACCCTCGAGATCTTGATCATCCTCTAAATCGTCCTTCTTCCCTTTGACCGACTCTTTTGCCTTCCTGCGTTCCTCTTTCTGCGCAGCCTTCGCTTTCTTCGCTTTCTTGGCCGCTGTCTTCGTTTGGGGCGGTGCAGCCTTTTTCTTCACCATGGGTAACGCCTGTACGGGTCCTTAGTTCGGCGAACGGTCGATTCTTCGGGGAAGAAAAGAGAAACAGGAGGGAGCTGCAGATATAACCCGTGGTATTATGGTGCAGTAGATAAGGAAAGTGTTGTAGCGTCGACCTAAGGACACGAAAAGATGAGGAGACGAGCAGTACCGAAGTAAAACGGTCCTCCCTGGTCCTCCGGGAGGTCGACAAATGACAGTCGCGTGATGTATAGGATGGATCATGTGACTGCCGGCGCGTCCAAGTGATTGTGCGTAATACCTGCTTTTCACGCGACGTCCTCAGCCCTGCTTGCGTCTTTCTTGGGGCAGAAGAAGACATCTAAATAAAAGAATTTTGATTGGTAGTAAAATCCAGAAATGAGGGGATGCTACCTGCTTTCAATGCGGTGGTTGAAGTCGACCCTAAGTAGTGGTGAAACAATGATACCAGCGCTAGCGAGCCTCGCGTGTAAAGCTGAAAAGAGAAGCTGCACGTCCAGTTACCAGACTCCGTAGTATATGATGGTTAGTGTACCGATGTGAAAGGATGAAACGACGCCACGCAGCAAGCAAGAGGTAATATCTATATGGAACACCGATGCTTACCAGTTGTATAGGGAACCATCGTCAGACGACGAGAGCTGTGTCGTACTCTGAAGATACTGAGCGGAAGGTGATATTATGCATTCCCAGACCGTTGACTTTCTGTAAGCTGGCGCCCCTTCACCCCAAGTAGGCAAAACATTTCGCACGCTGTGTAACAAGCTATTCAGTACTCAGTACTCAGCGTTAAGACTGGCATACAAACAGAGATGGTCGTTCAAGTTGGTGAGTAAGATGCGGATAAGATGCCACTTTGTACGCTTTCGCTCTTATACGTAACCGCGCTGTCCGGGAAATGCCAGCCATGCGCAGCACATGAATATATATGTACAGCGCTTTTTTGGCGTGCGCAAAAATTGTGGGTGTGCACTGAACTTGGGCATACAATCATTCACACACGAGACGAGACATGTCTATCTAGTATCTCGTGTATGCCTCAGTCGCCAGCAACCCACCGACGGTATTCACACGGGCCTCACATGAGAACACGGCCTGTATTCGGACCAGTTTCGATATTGGTTTTTGCCATACATGCATAAGACGGGCGTTGCGCGGGAGGGGTAATGAAACAGGTGAGATAGACAGCATGAGAGTAGCACCATATATGAAACATGAGCCGCATGAATACAGGACGAAAAAAGACGAGGCGGGTTTACGCGGTCCTGGAGGGTACGACTGGGTCAGACGAGGGACGAGATAAGGGAGACGAAGAAAAGCATACTTCTTGTGGTGCGCCTTGATCGCGGCGACCTTCTCCTTCTTCTCGGCGATGCGCTTGGCAATGAGAGCACTGAGAAGCGAAGATGAGACAACAGATAAAGATGTAGGGACGAAAGCAACGCACTCGTATTCGGCCTTCTGCTCCTTCTGGTGTTCGACCCTGTGGACCTTGATGGCACGGAGGTGGCGGCGGCGCTGGAGACGAACCGGGGTGACAAGTCGCTGAATTTTGGGCCTAAAGTGCTGTCAGTGAGCAGGCCAAGAAAAGTAGGAGGTGTGCACTCACGCCTTGGTGTAAGGCTTCGCGTTCTCCTTCTTCGCGCTCTTCACCTCCCGCCTGACGACGTACTTGCGCACATCATCTTCCTTCGAGAGGTTGAAGAACTTGCGGATCTTGGTCGCACGCTTGGGGCCGAGGCGCTTGGGAAGGACGGTATCCGTGAGGCCGGGGATGTCGTTATCGCCCTGCTTGACGATGACGAGGGAGAGTACGGCGATATCGGGGCCAACGATGCAGCCACGAACAGACTTGCGCCTGCGCTCGCCTGCACGACGGATGCGGTAGCAGGAGTGGCCATCCGAGAGGAGGAGGCGGACACGGAAGGGAACGAGGACACCCTGCTTCATGGGGAAGCCCTGCTTGTCATTGCCGCCGGTGATACGGAAGATGTAACCCTTCCACTCGTCGCCGATCGTGTCGGCAGGGATCTCCTGCGCGATTTTCTTCTCGTAGAAGATACGGCTGAACGAAGGCGTCAGACGATCTGCGAATGAAGCTTGGACACCAGGACTACGCACTATCTCTTCTCATCATCGATGTCGATGGTTTTTTGGGCCCCGGTTGCGGGGTCTGTTGAGATTAAGTCAGTGCACAAGCTACGCAAGTGCATGGCAGGCGGTACGCACTGGCAATGTTGAGCTTCATTCTATCGTACGATCAGCCCGGTGAGGTCAGAGTGTAGGGACGATGTGCGCACCTTGATGTAAAAGGAGTGGCCCGGTCACCGACGACGGGAGCGACGACGACAGTGAGGTAAGACTTGAGGGGAACGTGGGCGACGACGGCGAGAGCAAACGGATTCCGTTGTCGATGGTGAGCGCCCGTTGCACGTGAGGCGGACGATGCCGAAAAAAACTGTACAGTTTTTTACCCGTGATAGTCACGTGCAAATCCTCTGGCCTTTGATTCGCTAGGTTTTGTCCATCGACGACGAAGCTCCCGGCACCAACGCACCACCTCCCCCTCAAGACTCCCCCACCCAAAATCTGTGCGTCACCTTTGACCGTATAATATTCATCTTCTCAAATACTTCCAGAATCACCATGGGTCGCATGCACGCTCCCGGAAAGGGCATTTGTACGTCTCTCGACCTGATCCCGGTTTGACCGTTGAATTTGAAGCGAATCTATCTCCCAGCGTCCTCCGCACTCCCTTACCGCCGCGCGCCACCCACTTGGCTCAAGACCAGCCCCGAGGATGTCGTTGACCAAATTGCCAAGCTCGCGCGCAAGGGTCTTACTCCCTCCCAAATCGGTGTCACCCTCCGTGACTCGCACGGCATCCCCCAAGTGCGCTTCGTGACCGGTAACAAAATCCTCCGTATCCTCAAGTCGAACGGTGCGTCACTCGTTCTAGGCGATGACATCGGCTGATATGTGATCAGGTCTCGCACCTTCGATTCCGGAGGATCTCTGGCATCTGGTGAAGAAGGCCGTGTCCGTGCGCAAGCATCTCGAGACAAACCGCAAAGACAAGGACTCCAAGTTCCGTCTGATTCTTATCGAATCCCGTATCCACCGTCTCGCCCGCTACTACAAGACGAAGCAACAGATCCCGCCTACATTCAAGTATGACTCGGCGACTGCCTCTACCCTCATCGCATAAGCAACCGTCGGCGTAGGCGCAGGACGGGACCCGGTGACGGGGAGTGTAGGGATGTGACGCTGAGCTGTGTGCGGTGGTATGCCATCATGTATGTTTTTTCTGTATGCAAAATAGGTCCACGCTTGGGGAAGCCATGCCTTGCACTCTTGCCTACCGTCATTGTTGTCAGAGCTCCGTCTCTACATATCAGACATCTCCCCCAATACTCTCATTATCAGCCGACCTAACAAGGAGGCTGACTCAGCCATCCTCCGTCCTTTCTGCGTCACACTCGACAACATTCTTAGGCTCCTCATTCACCGTCTTTCTTTCCGGACTATTTCTGGCGGTGATGCGTAGGAGTGTCTCGCAATGGAGTGTAAGTATCAGACCGATTGTGGAGGGCCCGAGTTCTGTTTTTCTACGTCGCGTCCTCGTACTCATTGTAGGGATTTCCTGGGAAAAGTCAAGATTGACCCTCATGTTGTCAAACCGACAACATCTATATGTGTTAAATTTTGCGCCCTCCGAGCTCCCTGGGGACACCGACGTGTTCCTTCCACCCGGCCCGCCCTTTCTAATAACATCTGGTGGAGACATTTCAGGATCCACTCCAATACACAAGTCTACGAAGTCGTGCGTCAAGGTGGAGCCCCTGTCATTGTCGGGAGACGCGGCCTTGGTTTACTATGCGTCGTTCACGCTGGTCCAGGTCGGCCCAGACTTGTCTAGGCTCACGTTAGGGCGAGGTTGAAACCGTTCATGGAGCTCGCTGCTCCCCGTACTGATACTCCTCCAGTACAGGATTGTCGGCCTGTCCATGGAACGACTACTGGCCGGCTACATTCGTGCGGTGCCCAAGGACAACTCGGCAATTTTAAGCAGGATAATCCACGTCATCGCCAGCCTCTCACGCGCTTCACGCAGAAGCAGCCAACGCATCAGAGGGTTTATGGGCTCAGGCTCGGAGGTTGCATGATGTCAAAAGGAAACAATGAGGACTTGCGACCCACCAGTGGTCAGCCCGATCAGTGACGTCAAGGTCTCCTCGCGAAAGCTTACCGAAGAGTGGGGTGCCCCGCCTCCCCGGCATCGCAAAACTGGGAAACTGGTGGAGAACTCATCGATTCCTTTTTAACCTGGCCGCAAACCTTGCTAACAGTTCCATGTCTACCCCTCTTCCCCCTAGGTTTTCTGCCAGTGTCTAGTGTAATCATCAACTGGCGCCCAACGAACACTCATACAAATACTCACCTTAACATGAAGAATGTTGTCAACAGCATAATTCTCCTCGCACTCTTCCTAGTCAAACCTGTTCTATCCGCGCCCCCCTCGGCCGCACGGGCGAACCTTGTAAATATCTTCGTGCGTCTCCTCCTTCTGCGCGTTCAAGTTGCCTCGTTTATTTATGTGATCACGGGTGTCTCATAGGACGATGCTGGAGGCAGTGAAGGCCGTCGAGTGGTAGCGACTGCCGCCGGCTCGGGAGCTATCGACGCAAATCTTGTCATGGGAGATCACCCATGCGGCTTGAATAAGTTGGGCGTCCTCACTCCATGTCAAGTTCAGGAAGCCGTCCCATCGGCCGCCATCTCCGGAACCACACAGCCGCAACATCAGATACAGGCGCGCGGCGACGACACTACTCTCTTCGGTACGTGAACATCATGATCAAAGTCCACGGGATTCTGTCTCATAGTACCTTCTCTTCAGACGGGATACACATTGTTGGTCGAAATGCCTGTCCTTCGGACCAAACGGAAGAATCAATCTATGCGATAGTGTACAAGGCTGCTTGTATATTCTCCGTCGTCTTTCACATCATCTACACCGCCAAGCAAATTTTTGCATCGTCGTCGCCCGGAGGTCTGCCTGCGAGAGACGGTGAGCGTGGTGGCGATGGGCTTGCAGAGATCCTAGAATCAGTGTCTACCGCTGTGAGCCCGATTGCCTTCACATCTATCAACATCTCTTCCTTTCGTCTCACTAATCTTCTTGCGTCCTTTGCTAGGATGGCGACGACATTGAGCTCCCCTCCATCTCTGTTATCATCGACAGGAACTCCCAAGGTTCGTGCCGTCTGTGTCCTTTCTGTAACGAATCTGACGACGTGATATAAATAGAACCATTTGGTACTACGAGAGACGCTTCCCCTCATTCGGAACGACGAAGGCGGAAACGAAGACGCCGCACGCGTGAAAGGCCGAACGCAGCACATGGACCGGTGGAGAGTATCCCCCTCGAAGTCTGCCCGTCTAGTTCATAGGCTCACGGCCTCACCGACCGATATTGTTAGTGGGTCTCCTTTCTTCTCTATCAGTCTCTGTCCACATACCTCGCGCGCGCGCTGACGTCGTACGCTCGCATACCAATGATCTGCCATGTCGTCTCTCCGCTGGTGCTTCTGTTTCACTGTTGTCAGTAGACGTAACGCTGTCATTTGGAGTCTGCTTTCTGTACTTTGAGCGACGTGCTCCAACATTGAATATACCCTAATTCATCCGCGATGTCCTCGCACGGGGTTATCACCGCAATCAAGGGAACTGCTATCATCTTTACCTGGCCTGCCTCCGAGTCCTAGACCGCGTAAGTCTCCAAAATAGGTACATGCGCGCCCTCCCGTACGTCCCGCGAGGTGACTTTGCGAAGACCCTTCGATTCATACCATGCACGGGCACCCGGATGGGGTCCGGAGGATGATCTCAAAGGTAGTACCTATGTAATCATGGTTCCACACATCGACCCGCAGGAGACAGGGCCATCCTGGGCCATCCGGCAAAAGCCGAGAGGCGTTGGGCGCGCTGCTTCTCTGGATCTCATCGACCATAACACGCAAGCTCGCGCAACGCTCTCGCACTCCAGGAGACGTCGTCAGCTCTCCATACTCCTATGATCCCTACCCCGGGCTTCCCCTTTTCACGATGTCTCGTCGTGAGGTCGTGTTCTTAGAAAGGAAAGTCTTGCTCTTCAACGTTCGTTCACGGATCGCTGTCACTAACATCCCTTTCGTCCGTACAGTTACTGTACCTATATTGCACTACACAGAATGGACTCAATATATATGCCTTTACATCTGTCTCCAACCCCCCGGTCTCAGGCTACGCCATCCATTACCCAGCTACATGGCATCAAACGACTCCGTGTATTCACCAACATCGCGCGCTCGACCTATCGCATTCCATCGCGCTCGTCACGCGCTCCACCCTCACAACCTGCTTGACGCTTTACTCATCTCGTCGCAGGAACTGCACGCAGCGAGTTTACACGCGTTCAGGACTACGGGGAAGAAGGATAAGAAGGTGCGCTCTCACAACGCGTCTGGTTTGTCCTCGCTGACGCGTCAGCTTTTTAGCCAAGCGAGCACAACAGCTCGAGCGTACGATATTGCGACTCCTGTGGCAAGGATCTTCCGAAGATCAAGCCTGCACAGACACAGATTCCGGCAGACATGGGTGCAAGAGACAGTGCTTGAACGCGGACGAACACGGAGTGCCGAGGCCTCGGTCCTTAGTCCCGCACGTTGCATTCGATGGCTGGGCGCTGGTGCTAGTTCTGGTGCTTGCCACTGCTCGGCGAGCGTCCGTTTGATTCGGTCTCGGAGGAAGAACGACAGCCTGGTCATCATCAGCTAAGGGCCTCGAGTCCCAAACAACAGTGGTTGAAACGAAGACCGTCCGTCCGCTATGACCTGTGCCTGGCTTCTAAAATGCGGATGCGAGGAGGAGGAAGAAGGGGTTTGCGGTCTAACGGTTCTCTGGGTCGAATTGGAAGTGATGGGGCAAGTATCGGTGCTGTGGAGGGGGGCGATCCGTCCATACTCCTTTTGGACAGCGACATGTTTGGCCGTTCGAAGACGTCTATCGTTGTGAGGCTGAACGCTCATCGATCATCCCTCTCCTCGTCCTTCATCTCACCACTCTTCGCGCTGTTTACCTAGGACGGTGATGGTACACAACTCCCCTCCATCTCGGTCACAATTGACGGCAACTCCCAAGGTCACCTTCATAGTCCTCATATTCTATATCTGAAGCTGACGGTACTTTTACTTAGGGACGACGGAGCGTCGAACGACGCAGGCGTCGTCCTCGTGCAAATGTATTGCCTTCTCAAGCGGAGAGAATCCCTCTTGAAGTTCTGCCCCAAAACTCTTAGTCTCCTGGTCGACTGAATGAACTTCCTACCCTCACGCGCCCCCAAAATCTCAATGGTACCTCCTGTTTGTTTTCCGCCGTACCTTTGCTTTCGTTTGTTCTGATCGAGTCTTGCGATCTCTCGAGTCTCGAGTCTCGATTCTCCCCCCTCCAATCGATTCCAATCCAAACAGGAATACGTACAGTACGAATAACGATAATTTTATGGGGGCGGGAAAAAGTGACAAGATGCGAGGAGTCGAGGCCGAGGCGGAACAGCGAACAGTGAACACGATGTACGGACGGATGGGGAGTGAGGTACTAGTAGTAAGAGACGAGAAAAAACGGACTGGAGATAGGGAGAGAGAACAGCGCGAGACGGAGAACGATGCGGAGTATGTGGAGAAACCGAGTCAAAGATGGGAAAATGCGGCCAAAGCAAGCGTGAGGCGAAGAGCGACGAGCGGGTGGACAAGACGCCTCGCGGAGGGAACGAAAGGGATGGGGATGGTGTGGGGGAGGGGCAGGCAGTTATACAGTGATAGTAGTGTACTAGGGAGGGTGAGTGGGTCGGAAGCTGGAGGTGGAAGGATTATAACAACAACGACGAAAGAAAGAAACCCCGTGAAGGACAATTAGATCTGCGAATATACCGACGCAACCGTGACGCGCACGTCCGCCTCCCGTTCAGGCAGCGCTGGCCTCCTCTGCCCCTGTCCTTGCGCCCGTCCCTCCCTCTCAGCCTCAGCCTCAGCCTCCTCCTCAACCTCCCTCTCCACCGCAGCCAGCGGATCCCCCCTCTGCGACGCGGGTGTATCCCCAAAGTACGACTGCAAAACATGTACATGGTCCTGCAAGCCGGCGATCTGGTCCGGAGGCACGGGGAAGTCCGACAGTCCAGACATGCGCGAGTGCGAGGTGCCCGTGTCCGACGTGAGGTAGCTCGAGCGCGTCATGTCCGTCTGTGCCGACCGCGGCGGGAGCAGGCTCGAGGCGGACACGCCCCGACTCCTGCTTTCGCGCGTGGTGTTGATCGGGCTCAGCTTGTCCTCGGGGCTCGCCCGCCGTGAGCGTTCGCGCTCGTTCTCCGTCTGTTGCGCGATGAACGAAATGTGGCGCTCAAACTGCGCTTCGGCGGCGGGCGTCGCCACGGCCTCGATCGTGCCCAATCTCAGGATATCTGTACGGCAAAACCGAGTCAAGGTCAGGAAGGCTCGACGATGGCACGAGCGAAAGCTCGAGGACAGAACTCACCATCCGCATGCGGGTCCTCCATGGGCGAGTGCTCGAAGATCGACGACGCTCTCGACGACTCGACATCCTCCGGGATGCTGATCCTCGGTGGCTCGTACGCCTGCTGACTCCCCATCCGATGCATCCTCAACGGCAGCGTCCCCGACCCAGGCGTGTCCCCTTCCGCAGACGCCGACGACATCGACATCGACAGCACCATGTTCGGGTCCTCGTCCAACACGAGATCCGGCGGCCGCGTGCCCCTCAGCCCCCCTAACCTGCGTCCCCACCTCGGGCTGTCGGTCATGGACTGGGCAATCGACACGGTCTCCTCCTGCTGCAGCGCGTCAAGCTCCATGCTCAGCTGTCGCGTAAGGTTCGTCAGACTGCTTCCAGCGTGGCTACTGCGCGAGGCAACGTCGAATGAGAGGCTCCCGCCCCCTGCGCCCGCGACTTCGTACCCGGGCGGGCTCGGTGGCGATCGTTGGGACGGGCCCGGGGGCGTGCGATCCGACCCTGAAGGCTGGTAGAACAAGTTGCGATACCGATCCAGATCCAGGTCTTCGATGCCGCCGAAAGGCTGAGGGGACAACTGGGGTGACGAGCTTCCCGAACGCATCCCGCCAGTGCTCGACTCGGCGAGGTCCATCGACGGGCGGAAGAATGGCGGGTTGAGGGTTTCGGGCGGGGACGACGCGACGGTGTGCGCCGAGACCTGACGCGACATGGCCACGAAGTCCCGTCCGGAAGGGGGCGTGGCGGGCACGGGAGGAACAGGGGGTTCCGCCGCGTGTCCCTCCGTGCTGTCGCCCAGGCCGCTGTCGATGCTTCCGCGTCGCCGACGGAGGTAGGACGACATAGCGTCCGCGAAGTCGATCGGCTTCCCGCTGAACCTGTTCCCTGCCGCGTACGCGTGGACGGGGCCCGAGTCGCGGTTGCGGGTGAACAGCGGTGGTTCGTCCTGCACCTGGGAGGGGAGGCGGAGATGAGGCTCCGAGGAGTAATCCGAGGTGAATTCGGGGAGGGGTAAGTAGGGAGAGGACGGGACGTCGGGGAGCCTCGGTTGTTCCTCTCGCTGTGAGTACACCGCACCGAGCGCGTACGGATGAGGCAAGGTGGCGTGAGGCGGTAGCCTGTGCCTCGCCGACATCTCGTCCATCGAGAGACGCACGGGAATCGCAGGGGTTGACGGATGGGGACCCGCGTAATCCGAGCCCTTGTTCGTCGATGCAGAGTGTTGTGAATGGTGTTGTGGTTTGAAAGGAGTAGAGTATCCACGTTGCGCGTAAGGATGGTCGGGCATGAAGATGGGCTCCGTGTCCTCCTGGCGTTCTTCCGAGGGCACAGGCGAGGATATCGCGATGCCAAGTTGAACACCCTCGCCCGACATGGTCTGGCCTGACGGTGTCGGAGACGGGCCGTAAGGATGGTTGAGCTGCTCCATGATGGAAAGAGTCACGGGCGGGGAAAGAGGCATGCTCGAGCTCATCGGAGACTTCATGCCTTCCTCCTGCTTGATATGCTCGCGCCTCATCTCCTCCTCCAGCCGCACCACCTTCGTGTCCTGCCGTTTTAACGAGCCATCGAACGCGGACTTCTCGTCCAATGGACTCATGCCTTCGCCACTGATGCAGAAGCTCGTCGCCGTCCTTAACACCGACTTTCCCAACGAGCCCGACCGCGCGTGTCCACGAATAGGGCCCTCGGAAGAATGGCCAACAGAATTCGAGTGCGCGTGCGACCGTGTCCTTGTGTGCGAGATCGAGGAGTACGTGCCCACCCCGGACTTGGTTCCCATCGACGAGGCTGTGGTAATGGATTGGTGCACCGTCGGCGCAACAGCCTGGCTGCCCAAGAGCGTGCGCGCGGCGAGGAAGTCAAAATTTCCGACCTCCTGCGCGTGGCTATCGACGCGTGCCCTCTGTGCATTTCCGAACGACTTGGAGCGCGCGCGCGAGATGGACCGTGTGCGTTTGTTGAGGAGCGATTGCGCGGCCTTGTTCTTCCACTCGGCGCGCTCCCGATCGAGGTTCTCGTTCGCGCGAAGGACACTGCACGTCAAAGGTTCATCAGCGTCGATCAAGACAGCGTAACGAGGGGAATGGTCTCACTTGGCGAGCGACGGGACGGGCGATGGCAACGCCAGATCGTCCTGCGCAAAGCTACGCGGTCGATCGCGTCGCGGGCCTGCGTTGGGCACGAGGAGCATCGGGGTCGCCTGGGGCGGCCCACGCGACGGCCCCGCCTCCGGCATCGACAAATTGACCGCCGACTTTGATTTGGGCAGACCTCGCGGCTGGGGACCCGCGCCGCGCCGTGGGTGCACACCATCCGTGTTTCCGGGGGTCGGACGCGGCCCTCGGAGGGCATCGTCGCCTGGGGGGCGCGACAGGACGGGGCTGCCGGCGGGGCTCATCATGCGCGTGTTCTGGCTGCGTCGGGATAAAAGGCCCATCTCCTCGTCCTCGCCCTCGATGCGCACGAGAAACCGCGGGCGGGGAAAGAGGATCGCGTCGCACCACGTCTCTGGGGACAGCCAGCGGTGTTTGCCGCGCGGCGGGGGCTTCTCGGTCGACGGGGACGCGCCTCCGAAGGCGCGCGAGCGCAGGTTCGGGGTCGAGATCGCCTTGAACATGGACGAGTGTCTGGTCGGTTTGAGGTGGTCCGGGACGGAGCCTGCGGCATTGAGCGTGCTGAGGCGGGGCGGGGGCGGGTAGTGGTAGGCGCGGTCGGCGGCCTTGCCCTTGTCGGCGGTGGGAGACTGGACGATGACGGGGGGTGCGCGGCGGGGGGAGGACTGGGTGGAAGGAAACGCGTACGCGTAGGGATGGGGCGAGTGCGAGGGGCTTTGGGCGCCGTACGGCGTGGGGGAGAAAGAGGGGCGGCCGGAAGCTTCGGTGACAGTCTGCGCGCGCGCGCGCTTCGCCTCGGGGTTCGAGAGCAAGGTGGAATAATACGAGTCGACGTAGGCGTCGTCCACCGTGCTCGCGGCGGCCAGGGCAGGTTCGGTTTCGATCGAGACGGCCGGCGGTCGGCGTCGCCTGCCCTGGGGCTGCGATAAGGAGGTGGTGGCCGCGGTGGGCGACGTGGACGGGCTCGAAGGTCTTCGGGGAGGAAGGGGGGCGGAGGACGGCGCGGAAGACATGCGGCGGGAAGGGTGGCCGAAGGTGAGGAAACTGGCGAGGCTCAGTCGATTCTGGGTGACCGGCGTTGGGTTGGACTGGAACCGCTGAACGGGCACCGGAGACTCGCCCACGCCGCCGCCGTTGGCACCGACGAACGACTGGGTCGTCCTCGTCGTCCCCGAGCGGCGGGGCTGGGCGCCGAGGATGCTGCGGCGGAAGGGGTCGACATGGCCTGCAGAGGACATGGTAAGGCGGGAGCCGTTCGACACGACACGTGCGCCGTCCATCCTGTCCCTCCCCCTGCCCCTCCCTCCGCCGTCGTCGCCCTGCGTATCCGTGGGGGCGTTGGCGCTGTTCAGGCTGAGAAGCGGACCCCAGCTCCCGCGGGCGGTGTTCGGAGATGTGCTCGGAATGGCGTAGGGGCCATTGTAGGGCGTGTACCACTCGTCCTCGACGTCGTCTCCGCGCGAAGGTGCCCTGTGCGTTCTTGCGAGCGCGCCCAAGCCAAAAAATCGTGCAAAAGAGGAGGAAGAGGCGGGCTGCGTGGCAGTCATCGCGGCGGGGCGGCGGGAGGGCAGACGGGGTATTCTAAGGCATAAAAAGGAACGGTGTCCAGCCTGCATGCCCCATATCAGTCGACCGAGCCGAGATGGAGAAAATAAAACCTCACGGGAAAGCAAGGAGCGAGACTAGAGCATGGAGGAGAATGATAACACAGGCTTTTGATTCTCAACAGTTCGCCTCCAAAAACATCACACGCTTCACCTTCCGCTTTTGGCAACTTCCGAAAAACTCTGAATGACCTCATCTTCGTTCATTTCTCGAAAGCGCTGGCTCGAGGCGCCGAGGTGGCGTCGTCGCGAGGCTACGAAACTTTGCAGATTGCAGTCGCGAGACGACGAAGTGATCTTCGCATTCCAGCAAAGAAAATGCTATTGTAAAATACCGCGCAATAGTGCATTCGTACTGGTGGGAATGACCCTATGACAGCGAGAGTTAAATTCTATGTTGAAATTGCGTGGGTGAAAAGAACCAGCTCGAGGAGAACGGCCGTAATATTATTAGTATGCTGTACAGAACTCCCAGAAAGCCCTCTAAAGCCCGTCGAACGCCCCCTTCAACACCTCCGCCTGCTGAACCTTGTACAGCTTCCCAACCCCCGGAGCAGGAACCGCCTCCTCCCTTCTCCCTCGGTATCCCAGCCCCCCGCTCACCCCCATCTCCTCCAACACCGCCGCGATCCTCCCCGCCACATGCCCATACGCGCCCTGATTCCTCGGCTCCTCCTGCACCCACACGAACTCCCTCGCGCGTGCGTACCCCCGCAACACCTCTTCCAACCGTTCGAACGGGAACGGGCACAGCTCCTCGATACGTACGAGCGCGACCCGGTCGCCAAGCTGACGCGCCTCCCTGTCCTTCGCGAGCTCGTAATAGAGCTTTCCAGAAAGCAGCACCACCCGTTCCGCCGTCTCCGCGTTGTCGCGGGGGTCGGCCAGCACGGGCTGGAACGCGCGAGCAGGCTCTAGCTCGGCGAGCGAAGACGACGCGGCCTGTGAGCGGGAAAGCAAAGCAAAACGGATCGTTCCATCAGATCACCGCGGAGCAGGGCGTGGATGCAAGTTCAGAACGCACCGGAAGACGCAAAAGGCCCTTCGGCGCGGCGACGATGAGCGGCTTGCGATAGTTCCGCTTGATCTGTCGCCGGAGGAGGTGGAAGTACTGGGCCGGCGTGGTCGGAAACACGACGTGCATGTTGACGTTCGGCGGGGTATCTTGCGGGGAGTACCGATCATTCGTGAGCTACACGAATGCCGAGATCGGTTAGCCGTCGCGAGGAGGAAGATCGCGACGGAATGACGCACTTGGAGCATCCGCTCGAGACGTGATGAAGAGTGTTCGGGGCCAGCACCGTCGAGGCCGTGCGGAAGGAGCATCACGATCCCACTTTGCTTCAGCCATTTTGCTGCAGGCATCATGCGTGAGATTCATCACCGTCTTCAGCCGAACAGATGAACTCACTCTCAGACGATGATATGAACGTGTCAATGATGACCTAGAGGGCAACCTGCCATGAGCAACAAACCATCAAGGAGCGCGGCAGATGATCATACCTGTGCTCCGTTGAAAAAGTCGCCGAACTACCAAGAAGGATCGTCCGATTAGGAACCGGTAGGGATAGGAACACAACAGGAGGACACACCTGCGCCTCCCAGATGGGTAGTAAGTTGGGCTTCTCCCAGCTCATACCAACCTCGAACTGCAGGTAGAACATCGGTCTAAAGTACCGATGAATATCAAAACTTTGCTGAACGCACCCCTAGTACCGCCATCTCGCTCAGCGAACCTAAGTTAGCGGGCCTCCAGGTCAACACAACAAAAACATCCAAGGAAAATATAAGACGTACTGTTCGCTAATTCAAGCATCGCGTCGCCGCCGAGTTCCGCATTCAACGGTACGACGACCGCCTCCGACTTCTGATCCACGAACATGGCATGTCTGTACACCCGTCCTCACAAGTCAGCCTCACAACCTAGGACCACGCCTGTACGTTACCGCACCTCTGACTGAATGTCCCGCGTCCGACGTCTTGGCCTGATATTCTGATGTCGCACCCTTCCGATAGCAGAGAGCCGAATGCCATGGCCTGCGGGCGCGTCGTCAGACAACCGCAGACATAGGAGCGAGAGCACGAACCTCGGCGGTGGCCCAGTCGAGTCCTGTGCCTTTCTCGATGCTTTGAATACGGTGCTTGACATGCCGTTGCAACCTAGGATGGATCGTCTACGACGAATCCACCGAAATCCTCAGCATGCACCAACCAACAGTGAGCAACAACACTCACAAACCCTTCGGGAACAGTGACGCTGGCCCGGCCGACTTTCTCAAGTACCGCACGGCTAACACCCGTATCGGGATTCTTCACGGCGTTCGCTGACCCAGGCCACACCATGTCCTTCCACTGCTCCTCAAGCATTGTCACCGAAGGGATGCACGAATCGGACTCCTTCAGCTCAGATTCGAGATGCGCTTTGTACGACTCCCGCACAACCTTGGCAGCCTCCGCGGTGATGACCTCGTCCGACTACGAGTGCAATAATGAAGATCAGTAAAGATGGGACATAAGGAGGAGATGGGACCGTACGATAAGTCTCTGTTCATAAAGGGCCGGGACAGACTTGCGCGATCGGATTTGTTCATACATCAGGGGTTGCGTGAATGCCGGTTCGTCCAGTTCGTTGTGGCCCCTAATAAAAATATGAGGTGCGTAAGGAAATCCGAGTCGGAAATGTTTACCATCGACGATACACCAGTAAATCGACGATCACGTCCTGAAAGAACCAGCATTTAGAAACACAAGCTGAAGAGCCTGGACGTGGCTTACCTTGCGGAAGTGGTTTCGATATTTGAACGCAATTTCGATAGCCCTCGCAACATCTGGACCAGGAAACATTAGGGGATATCGCGCATATAGGCTACCGTGGCATACCCTCGGGATGATCGCCGTTGACATGAAGAACCGGGGCGTTGATCATCTTGCCAATATCCGAAGAATACAAAGAGGATCTTGCGCTCGAAGCCGGAGTTGTATAGCCGATGCTAGAAGAGGGCACGGTTGACGACACCGAAGCCGATGAAACAAAAGCCGCCTACTTGTTACTGCAAGGAATTTAACAAAAAAAAATAGGTGACAGGGAAAGTAAAGACACGCACTTGACCACGATATGGACGCTTCCACCGCTAGTGAAGTGAGGCAGGTTGCCTGCAAGGTATCGACGTTAACGCCAGCCGCTCGACACAAGGAAAAACGGATAAACGCACTGAGTCCGAGGCCCTCCATGACGACACCCTGTCCTGTGAAGCTAGCGTCTCCGTGCAATTGCACGCACATTGCCTTGTCGCCGAGCATACAGTCATCGCCTGAAGTCCTGAGAAGGCTATACTGTTTCGCGCGGGTCTTGCCCATGGCTACTGGGTTCACAGCTTCCAAGTGCGAAGGGTTGGGCAGCAATGACACTTTGATTGGTCCAGCACCGGGGTAGGTCAAGCTCGGCGAAGCCACTATCAAACAAACAAAGACATCGTTCAGCGCAAGCACGCGCATATATGGTGGTAAAACCTTACCGAGATGGCTAATGACGTCGCCCACGACACCGAGATCTTCGGGAACCTCAGAGCCCCCCTTAATCTTGTGGAACAATGCAGCGGGCGAATATTGGAGGAGACCGGTGAGGAGGTTCAAGCGCCCACGATGGGGCATTCCCAAAACGATGTTCTGCACCCCCGCTAATCAGGAGACGCACTCTCGTCAGTAAACATGCCTAGGTTCACCGAGAAAAAAGACAAACGCACCTCTCGCCGCGACGGCGAACAGCGTGTCCAGGGCGGGAATCATCGATTCGCCGCCCTCCAACCCGTACCTCTTCAAGTTCGGGAACTTGAGCTGCAAAAACTGATCGAACGTCTCGCTCCGGACCAGCAACCCATGTATCCTCTCCTGCGCCTCCTTCATCTCCTCGGGCGTCAGCGCGGTCTGCTCCGCCTCGAGCATATGGGAGAACCACAAGCGCTCTGTTTTTGAGGGCGAGTGCATGTACTCATAGGCGATGCGGCCGACGTATACCGCCCGGAGGCGTGTTGTGATGTCGTGCAGGGTCCAGAGCTCGTCTTGCGTCGCTTGGTGGTCGACGGGGGTCGTCCAAAGGATGCCGTTGACGTTGTACCGCTTTGACCCGTCAACCAGCCCGTAGCGTGACGGGTCGAGCGCAGAGACTTCTTCGCGCTGGAGAAGGTCGAGCGGATCGATACGCGCCGCGCGGTGACCGTGGGTCCGGACGGAGTCGACATAACGGAGCAGAGGTGCGTTGTCGGTGCGATTCTGCAGTTGCTCGGCGGAGTCTGCGGCTCGTTAGTGCTCGATGTCCTGCTGTAGAAAAGCACGACCATTTTACTGACAGTCTGGCAGTGAAAACGCGCGGGGTTTTCTGAATCCGAAGGACTCGTCGTGGTACGTCCTGAGATGGACGATGCGCGCTGTCGTTCTGCAGCGACTTGCGCCCTTGGCCAGAGTCAATTGGGAGCGCATTCTATCAAATCATCGAGCGTGGGGGTTTCGCGATGAGGTGACAAGTAGTGGCCACGGGCAACGCGCACCAAATTCAAACTCCGACGCGTGCTCGAGATATTCGACGATGAGCGGCGGTGCATGCACCGTCATCCTACGACAAAAGTGCAATATGTTGACCACACGATAAAACATGTAAAAGCGGTACCTTTGAACGTATGCACGAACATGTGTGAGAACAGGAATATTCATGTCTCTGATATGATAGTGGTCTTCAAGAGGGGTTAATCTTCGGGATTTTCGTGCATACGTTTGTAGTCCTTCCTTTCCTAGTTTCATATGCATCTTATATTTGATTGAATGCGCGATGTGGAAGCCTGGACATGCACCACAGTGCTCTCGATGAGACGCGTCGCGCACACCTTGACGATTACATAATCACTGTCATGTCTCCCCTCTCAGAACTCTTTTACTCCGATCCAGCCACGCTCGACGCGAAATTTCGCGGGCAATGCTATGGGGCGCTCTAGTGAAGGCTGATCCTATCTCAAGCCACAATCTTTATCTTATGCAACTGCCGGATTTCTTGTCTAGTTCAACATCATGGCATATTTGAGAAGCGGTGGATGCCAAAAGCAATGCACACCGCATTGTGCAGCATGTGTTTGATCCTCAGGAACCATTCCGCACACCAGTGAATAATTGGAGGAGGTTGGAGTGGAAACAGAGTCCGACAATGAGCAGCTTCAAGTTGAAGAACTGGAGAGAATGCTCATTACTTCATTTTCCCGAGATGATTCTGTATAGCTACTGTACATATATACTACTACCATCATTGTGATATTCTGTAAATATTTTCAGAGCTTCATGTTGTACATACTGGACTGTACACGGCGTCGCCATCTTTGAGCTGGGATTTGGGCGCGTCGAGGTCACGTGACCGTCACGACTGCGCACCGCCGTTGCCCGTGGCCACAAGTAGAAGAAAGAAAAAAACGGCGGACGAATTCGCAATGAAATGCGGGGCAGCCAAGGGGCGGCATGGACCGTTTGGACGGCCGGAACAAGACCGCATGGGCGCCTATGAGCGCGCGGACCGGCGCTTTAACGTCACTCACGTGATGATCCACCGCGTTTGAAACGGCGTAAGCGTTGTTACGTTCCGCCCTTCACCATCGCAATCCCTCAGGCCCTCAGCTACTTACCCAGCTAGCCTCAAATCCTGACCTACTTGCTAGATGAACGAAGTTTAGCTTCTCCTAGACTGCAAAAAATCTGTCTGAATGGAAGAAGAAAGGAGGATTTTGGGAGAAACCTGGGAGAAACGGTGAATTTTACTAGTAGACGCGTAGTTCCTGTCTCAATTGAAAGTTTGACTCGACTTACTATTTAGTAGTACTTACAGGAGCATCTCAAGACATTCTTCACCTGAATGTCGTGGTACTTCCTCGGGCACGAGATATACGTACTTTACCAAGCTGGTGACTGTCCTCGGCCAACCCCCGAGGCAACCGACCGACCTTTTCGGAGCTGCTCAGTCAAGACCAGGGGAATCAACGAGGACCCACTTCACTTCAGCAATCGCTACCGCACCTCTGCTCCCCAGGCCATGGTGAACGACCCCTCGGTCTGTAGTGGGGCCCATCACTCAAAAGATCTTTGTCAATTCCACGCTATTGTTCACCTTCAACCCACGTTCGCCGCCCCCATGCGCGCGCAGATGTGGACATCCTGACCCGGATTTGGAAGGAGCACGCGCGGGTATAAGAGGAGGCGGATCGACGAGAATGTGCCCAACCATAAACACACCTTTCATCCCCTCTCAACTCCCACCTGCTTATCATGTCTCCTACCCTCGCAACTCGCAAGATCGGCAGCGTCGACGTGACTGCACTTGGCTTCGGGACCATGGGCATGTCCGTTAACTACGGCGCCGTCGGAACCGACGAAGAGCGACTGCAGGTGCGCGTTCTCCTCGACGCTTCGCCCACACCAACAAACCGCCTCATTTGACGTGTTTCACCCACAGTTCCTCGACGCCGTCTATGCATCAGGGGAAACATTCTGGGACACCGCCGATGTATACGGCGACTCCGAGAAGCTCCTTGGTAAATGGTAGATTATTTGCCTTTCCTCTCGCCAGTCGATGCTGAACGCGTCGTGACAGGTTCAAGCGCTCTGGCAAGCGCGACGACATCTTCTTGGCCACCAAGGTCGGGTTCATTTTCGTCGATGGCATCGTTTCGGTCAATGGCAAGCCGGAGTACGTCAAGGCCGCTTGCGAACAATCTTTGAAGAACTTGGGTGTCGGCTCCATCGACCTCTACTACCTCCACCGGTACGTCTTCGACCTCTCACGCCCGAGAGGATCTGCTCACAAGGTGTGATATCATACAGTGCGGACCCGAAGACACCCATCGAGGTAACTTACTACAGCATGCTGATATTCAAGGAACTTACCGTTGGGTTTTAGCTCACCATCGGAGCGATGGCTGAACTCGTGAAGTGAGCATCCCCATCCACCCGCCCCTCTCCTTCTGACCATTCGATCACAGGGAAGGCAAGGTTAAACAGATCGGCATCTCTGAAGTATCGGAAGCAACCCTCCGCCGTGCACACGCAGTTCACCCCATCGCCGCCCTGCAGGTTGAATACTCCCCCTTCTGCCTGGACATCGAGAAGGACTCCGTCGGCCTTTTCAAGGCCTGCCGCGAGCTCGGAATCAAGATCGTCGCATACTCCCCGCTTGGCCGCGGGCTGCTCACCGGGCGATACGTACGTTCCTTCCTGTCCTTCCTTCGCCCTCGCAGACTGTACTGACGACATGCGTGCGCGCGACGACAGAGCGGCCCGGAGGATTTCGCAGAGGACGACGGACGGCGCTGGATGCCCCGGTTCAGCAAGGAGAACTTCCCGAAGATCTTGAGCCTCGTCGACAACATCAAGCAGATCGGCGACAAGCACGGCGCGACGTCTGGCCAGGTGGCCCTCGCGTGGCTTCTCGCGCAGGGCGAGGACGTCATCCCCATCCCCGGGACACGCAGCACCAAGGTGAGCCACTGCATCCATCCGTTGACCTCGCACGCACAATGGGTGCTCACACGCGTGCTACAGTACCTTAAAGAGAACTTGGGTGCGTTAAACGTCAAGCTCACTACCGAGGAGTTGAAGCGCGTCAGAGAGCTTGCGGAAGGTCTGGAGGTCGTTGGTGATCGCTATCCCCCGGGATGGGCGGACTTCCTCCTCTCGGATACGCCTCCCCTTTAGGCCCCCCAAACATGTATAGACTCTCGTGAATCATGGGCCTTGGAGCAATGGGCGTTGTCGTCGCCAGTTCCAACAGCTGCAGTAGAAGTGACCTCAATTCAATATCATAACTCGTTCATCGTACTTCTCTATGTCTCTGGCCGTGCATTCTAATGGCGAGTCCGTCTACGTGCAGCGCCCCACGCTGAGCCAGTCCTCCGTCGACTTCTTACCTTCTACAATCGACTGTACCACAGGAACGGCCTGGGCGAAGTTAGTGAAGATGAGGTGCTTGATGCCCTCGCGCTGGCAATGGTCCGCAAGGTCGTTGTCGCCATACGGCTTCTCCTTGACGAACAGCAAGTCCGCATGCTTGGCGGCCGACATGTCTGCCCACCGCATGAGTCCGGACATTCCCCAAAACGAGGCGGGACGTCAACGTACCAGATACGCCATCGCCGAAGAAGAACAGCGTTGGCGGGTGCTCGAGCCGACGGTAAGGAAGGATCGCCTGGCTCTTGTCGTGCCCAAAGCCGCTATGATGTCCGACCCGTGAGCGCTCTGCCGGCGTCCAAACCCAACGCATGTTGGCCCTACCTGCTGGGGTGACGGTACTTGAGCGACCAGCTGCCGTCAGCCTGCACATCAGCCGCGTTCGCGATGATATCGATCTTGTCGGCTTCCTCCGCGAGAAGGTTCGACAGGACGGCGCGGATGATGGGTTCCATGCCGCTGGTGAGGAGGGGGAGGATCGGGTTGTGGGTCTCAGTCTCGACAGCGCGGCTCGGAGATAGTGAAGGATGCGCACCTCGAGACGATGACAAATGGAATGTCGTTAGCCTTGCAGAAGTAGTAGAACTCCTTGAAGCCGGGGTCTAGGACGATGTCTGGGTTGTCGGTGGTGGTTAGAAGCCGGCGGTGAGCGCGCGGGATGTGGGCGAGGACATACTCTCTCGGAGGATCTTCGCGCACTCATCTAGTTTATGGCCCTTCTTGCTGACGCTCTCTAACATCTCAGCGAACGCGTCCCTGAATCCACACATGAGCGTGAGCGTGAGCGACCGGCCTTGACGCAGGTGGTCTGCAGTGCAGCACGCACCTATACGGCATGGCACCCGAGAGGATGTCCTGGTTCCGTTCACGACGACGTTTGTTGCCATACCCGAGGTTGTCGGTCAGGTCTATGTCGTAACATCGTCAGTTACATGAGGTCTCCCGATCGGCACGCAACTCACAGTCATTGGAATCGTGCGTAGTGATAGTGCCATCCCTGTCGTAACTCAGTGAGCGAATGTCCGTGACGGCACACCGCCGAGCGCCAAAAAGGCGACAGTACGTGTGCTGGCAAGAATCAGGAGGACTCACCAGTCAGAAAGCACCACGAACTTCTTGTCCTGGTGGATCGGGGGGTAGGGAAGCGTGCTTTGAGGCGCTGTTTCTTCGGCCATGGCGAGAGCAGAGGGGCGTAAGTCTATGGGATAAAAGGGAGCGAAGTCTGGCCAGCAGAGAACTGGCGATGTGGTATCCTGGTGGAAAGGAGTGAAGAGTGCATAGCCCAAATTTTGTCAGATAAATAGTCGAGTTTCAGGGTCCCCTCGTTTTGCCCGCGTTCCCATCTATGACGCAAGATCTTATCTTCTAGTACTTTATCTTCTAACCCGGCTTTTGACGACTTTCAATCGATCCAATGGCCGCTTCAAAAAAAATCGGTGCCCCACATTAGGGGGTGCCCACGATGAGGCGCCGACGAATAAACGATCAAAGATTGGCTGTGAAATTTGGAGCCCCGGTTGCGAGTGGAGCAAAACAGGGGACGAGAAAGGTATTATAATTCTACAACGTGTATGTAAGAGAGGGATAAAAGGTATATGTCTAAAGTACTTCATCCGCGCTCGAGAACATGAAAACAAGGTCATTACGACGAAGGATCGAAAGCAAGCTATACCGCGGAACCTGCCTGACGTTCCGACGGAGAAAACATAAACGATGTACACAGGACAGCGAAGAGGGTAAGATGTGATAATGATCAAGCCCAGACAGTTCGATATTCACCAGTCGAGCTCTGTGGGAAAGAACTTCGCGATGAGGCCTTCGTAGTATGGGCGCAACTTCTCCGCGCTGACGGCATCGTCGCTCTTGCTGTAGAGATCGTACGGGTTGAACGCCTGCACGGCTTCGAGGTATTTCTCATCCCGCTCGTTGGTCAGGTGCTTGTACGCGCCCTCACGGTGCCACCTGATCGTGAAAGTTAGCTCCGAGACATATCAAAGATATTACACGAGGGTGGCTTACGGGTAGAAGCTGTGGTAGCGGATCATGGCGAGCGCCTCGTCGGGCAAAGAGCTTTGATCCTTCAATACGTGGTACAGGTACTAGCGGTCGAAGGTCACATCAACGGTTGAAACGATGTTACAATCACGAAGGGCGTACCTCGTCGTGGCCCCATGAGAGCATCACGTTGTCCAGCCCGCAGTGCGGCTTGTAGATGCCATACTCCGTCGAGTACACGCTGTCTTGGTAGTCGGGATTGGCGACGAACGTCTGGGGGTATATGATCTTGTCGGAGTAAGCGCAGCCAACGACGAAGGTGTCCTGCATTTCATCGTCAGGAGAACCGCGGAAATTAGGTCGTGGAACAAAGCTCACGCCGACAACGTCCCATTGCCCCTCGGACCCGAACATGTAAAGCAGTTTGCCGAGATCGTGGACGAGCCCAGTGACCTGCATCCACTCGGGCTGACCGTCGCGTCGCATAGCTTCTGCGGTCTGCAGCAGGTGCTCAATCTGCGACAGATCGGTCTGAAAAAAAGGAAGAGTGTCATAAAAAGCGCTCCTAGATGATTCACAGATGACGTACATCGGGGTCGGAGTCGTCGACGAGCGTGTTGAGCATCTCCATGGCCTGCCAGATGCCCATGCGAGCACTCTTCGTGCTGTTGAACTTGACGCGAGCCTTGATGTTGAACTCGACGGTCTGCTTTTCTGTGATGTAGACGGGGGGGGGGGGGGGGGGGGGGGGGGGGGATCATGAGCACGGACAGATACATATATGGTCGGCCACCGCGCACCATGCTGCTCCTTGTAGAAGTTTTTAACGCGGTCGCATGCCTCTTCATATTGCCTAAACTGCGTTTTGTCCTTCTCGGCGTCAAACTTGGACTTCTCGCTCGATAACTTGAGCTTTTGGACGTTCACTGCGACGGAGGTTAGCCTTGTCGGAGGCCACATGCCACGGGAGGGAATGCACCATCGTCCACGGCGTCAGAGACGGCGTCGAAGGCACGACCATCGCGCGTCGGCACAGTAACGGCGGGCATGACTCGGGGTGGCGGGGCGGAACGAGCGGTGACTTCGGAAGATGGCTCAGAAGGCGGTGGCGGAGCGGAAAGCGGCCTAGAGAACGGGGAGACGGTGGGTGGCGGGGAGGGCGATGGGGGAAAGGAAAGGGGATTGTAGGGTTCATTATATATGCGGTCGGGGAGCAGAGCACAAGTACGGAAACGGCACCAAATGTAAAACCAAAGGCAATATCCAGGAGGAGAGCGTTTACATAACAGTTCCTATTTCCTTTCTTGACCGCGTGCCTATGTCCATTACCCGGCCCGGATGCTCCCCGCTGACCTCGCCCCGCGACCGTGACGGTGGCGTGCAGTGCAGGTCCCTCCACAGTGCACATAGCCTTCCGTCGTCTAACGAAGAAAGCAGATTAACAAGAAGGTTCTGCAGACATCGCAGGCGTGTATTTTTGCGCATATGACAGACCGCCCTAGACCATACCTCCACGTGCAAACCCTTCGAGTTGTATCGATGAACGCCTCCCCGTTCCGGACAGCCTCCTCTTTCCCCTCTTTCCATAAGGACGTAGATATTCGCGCGGGATATCGGATGGGGATCTAGGACGCACCATCATTGTGAAGTATCGAGGGTCCTAATCGTACGTGCTCCCTCCCAGACAAGATTAACTGAACTTTATAAATACCTGGAGAGCCTTCATACAGCCGAAAGTTCCACCCCCATGCTCACTTAGCGCTCCCCGATACCCCGGTTTACGACAGTGTCGGCGTCTGCGCTCTTTCCTCTCCTGCGTCGTATTCAAGCCTGAGACTTATACGGAGGACGTGACATACGGTCCTGAGAAAGGGGAAGAACCGAAGTGTCGCGCCTCGTGAACATCCTAGAAGCACGGGAACAGCGGTGAACGCCCTGATAACGCGCAAAAACCGTCTATTAGTTCGACCGTCGCGTCAACACTCCAGGGTTTCGACTCTTGAGCCCGTCCCCCCAAGCTCCTGTGACGCGAAATAAAGTGACGCAGAGGCACCACACGGTCCGCTATCCGACAGCCCTCACGAAGGCAGCTGACGACTTTACCAAGCCCTAGCACAGTCCAAGACACTGTTCTATGTCCCCCAGCTTCAGCGGTCCGAAATTGCTGAACCCCAGGCAAAGATAGTGTCGAACACAGCGAACGGAACATGGGCGTCTGGAAGGATGATTTGCTCGCGCGAAATTACGGCAGAACCCATCATGGGTCCACCTAAACGGCACCTACCCCCTCTTCGTGCCACCGGATACAGGCGCAAAGACGACAAAACCGGCGGGCGCCGATGGCACGATTCAGGGAGATACAGCCTTGCATTCGTCCGCGAGTAACGCAAACTTCGCCGTGCCGAGGATGTGTCCAAGCAGTGAGTCTTCTCCCGCGGCGGAGGCGTTCATCGGTTTACACATCCACGGCCTGGCGCTGTGCAGGAAACGGATTGAGTTGCGCTATATACGAATAGAGGAATCTCACACATATCGAAGGGGCAAGGTGAAGGTCCAAGCGCAAGCCACAGACCACCATCATACATGCTGCAGACCTGCGGGTAAAACTTCGAGCCTCCAATACGAAGGTCTGATACCTACGGAGATGACTCGGGGGGGGGGGTCGATCATTCACCCCAGATTTCGACTCTCTTTGAGGGCAGACACCACATCCTTCGCACACTACTGCCGCCAGTGGAATAAGACGAAGCGGGGGCTCCGAAATACAAGTTTTGAACGGAAGCTGAACTTGCATTGAAAGTCACCGCTGTCAACAGAAAGCCGCTGAGCCAGAGGTTGCGTATGGGCTCCAAAGCGCGCCGCACATGACCGTGTGTATTCAGGGACTTGCCAGCTTCATCTCCGGTTTCGGGGGGAAGAGTAGCATATAGCCTGTCTGTGTGAAAATCGGAGCGAAGGATATTGGTTTGCGGTGAGGCCTGAGAATGTGAGATCAGGCGAAACGTGCATGAGATTAAGACTCGTGTGCAAGGTAAAACCCGCTCACCTAATTTTGAATTTCTGCCGTTGGGGCTGAACCGAACAGACACTGTCGATATCAGCTGTGGGTCAATCCACGGGTTTTGCGAGACAGGCAATGCATCGGCATGGCTACACTGAGCGCGTCAAGGACTTTGTTCCACGAATTTGACCCTGCGCATTCCAAGAGGAAAGAAGACACCAACGCGGCCATATTTGCTCTCAACAACGGGACAGGAACACCGACTGCAATACATCGCTAGGCTCCTCCTGTTCAACTCCTTGATCCCGCTGACGATGTTTCTCCCGCATCATCGGACTTGAGCATTGACAACTAATCGGCGAGCACGCACAGTCAACATTTCCCTGCCAGCACAACTTGAGTCCCAAACGATCTATCGTTGCTTCAAGGGCACGCACCTCAGCCAGATACCACTCCCCATGTCGTAATTCGCACACGACCACCGCACCCTGCAAACTTCTTGCGTCCTCTCGTTACTCATTGCGATAACGTCACCGGGACAAAAATGAGCACAATGGTGCCCTTTGCAGGTTTGATGGGGGAAGGGAGGAACGAAATATCAGCTTGGAGTCGACCTCAGAACATCGAGTCCGGACCAGGACAGAGTAGTGTTGCCGAAGTTCGGTTCGGTTCGGTTCAGGACCCATTTTCCTCGAACCTGAACCTGAACCGACATGTCTAGGGGTGAACCTGAACCTGAACCTGAACTGAACCTCGGTTCTCGGTTCGAACTCGGTTCGGACCTCGGTTCTTGGTTCACCATCATCAGCAAGATTGATGAGCTTGGTGTCATCTGCGCTGGATTCGGAGCCAATGGAGGTGGTGAGGAGTGTCCAGACGTGAGAGGTGAAGTCTAAGGCTGGAGGCCGAGAAGGAGAATATCTTTGTGGTGACGAGGGAGGATTGGATGGAGGTGCGGGAGATGAGGGGGGTGTTACAACTTGTCCAAGGTACTCCAGTTTCCATTTCCTTACTAGGAAGGACGTTGCTAAACGACGGGTTACGACGGTGCCCCAGTTCGTAACCGTCTCAACCACACAACGACGACAGTGCCACAGATCGTCACCGTCTCAACAGCAGTGCCACAGATCGTCACCGTCTCAACGGCATAGCCCCGACGGTGCCACAGTCTCGTTCCCGTAGATACTCGATACGACCGTTGCTCGATGTACATATATTTACTCGACCTCCTTTCTTATAAAAGGAGGCCCATCGAACGAGCCATTCCCCAGCTCGTTCTCTTTGTAAATACAGGACTGTTCTAATAAGAACCTCCTCCTCTAAACGCTAAAGAGAATCCCAAGCAAACTAAGTTGATAAGCTCGCCTAAGTCTTCCGTGAAGACTTACTGCTTCGCTTATCGACCTTCACCTTCGTATAACCGAGACGTCGGGATCACCTGATCCCACCTCTCACGCGTAAGAGTACTGTAGCCTGAGCCGCTTGTCACGTGATAAGGACCGTCCTTAACACTAGAACGAGCTCTCCTCTACACTAGCTCACCCTACAGTTTGGCGCAGAGCGTCAAACGAAACACCCACCACGGAGTCAGCGGAACAACCCGCTGAAAAAAGACCATCAGATTTTGAGATCCCTCAACTCCAATCAAACTGCAGTCGAGACTTCCCTAACGGAAACGAAGATCATCGCTGGACATTTGACCCCTATCATCTCCTTTTTTACTACGACGGAACCCTCGTCGCGAAAGAAAGCAAAGGGACATACACGTACCAGTGGAACCCACCCATATACAGATACAACCTTCCCCCAGCAGCAGAATACTTCAAAGATAGATCCAAAAGAGAAAAGGAAGACGGAAGCTACGACAATTCACATTGGAAGCGCCCAGATTATTCAAGACCTCATATCGGGCCCCTCTCATCAGAAGAACTCTGGAAACACCCGGACGCACAGAAAGTCGAAGAGAAGCCTTACACCGGGAATATTAAGGACTACTGGGAATTTGATCCCGATACCGACACAGCCGATACGACAACCGAACCACAGAACCCTCAAACCGAACTCCAGCATCCTCAAGAACCCGCAACAACTACACAACCTCCAGAGGAAACCGCGCCAGAACCTAAGAGAACTGTATCAAACCCCCAAGTTAAGTCCGATTCCGGAGGAAGTCGAGAAGGCAGCCCATGGAGCGCAGCAGAAACGGAAGGACATACAGAGAAATCAACAAGATCTCCATCAGTTAAATCAGACGAAGATATCTTCGGAACCAGAAGAGGAAGACAAGGAAATCTATTCGGAAGACCAGAGAACGTCACAACAATGGGAGACACCGCCACCTCGATACCCAACCCCGCCACCGCACTTGGCAATGTCCCCCCTGGAGAGACTAATGTACCGCGCCAGACGCCTGCAACTCCAACACCAGCCGATCCCGCAAAACCGAGACATGAGACTCGATTCTCCCTAGGATTTGGCACGACCGAACCAATAAGATGGAGACCGCCACAATCACCATCACCACCGCCTTCCGACCGATCTATCGAAGACAAGAAAGGAAAAGAAGTTCAGGACTACGTTTTCGGAAGAGGAGCAACCGCAGATCTTCCGAAAGGATCAAAGTATCCACCAGGGAATTCCCCACCGGGAGGAACAGGAACAATTGGATCAAAGCCCGACGACAAGGACAAAGGATTCAAGTTAAACGCATTAGGAGTATATGACGGAAGGGATCGGGCAAAAGCAGCAAAGTTCGTAGAACAATGCGTACTTCGCTTCATAGCATTCCCCAACGCATATGCTGCCAACATGCGTAAGATAACCTTCGTGCTCTCACATCTCACCGATGGGCCTGCCCTTCACTGGGCGTCCCTTTTAATAAGCAAAATCGATAAGATACGAGATCGCGGCCTAGATCCAGAAGCGTACCTTCCATGGACGGTGTTCCGCGACCACTTCTTAGAGACCTTTGGAGAAATAGACCCCGGAAGGGACGCTAGATTCAACATACAGCGCCTGGAACAAGGCACTATGGACACCAAAGATTACATCACGATCTTCAGAGACTATGCTATGGAAGCTGGTTACGATCATAAAGCATTGATCGACCAATTCAAGAGAGGACTGCGCAACGATATCGTGGTCGAGATCCTCAAGAGAGATCACATCTCGAACGATATTGAAGAATGGTATGAACTCGCATTGCGCATCGATAATAACTGGCGAGAAGCTCAAGCATTCCAACGGCATTATACAAGACCAATGAACCCAACGAGCGACCTCACCCTCCTATACAAGAAACCACAGGCGTACGTTCCATTCCGAAAAGGAAACGGAAACAAAGGAAACGTTACCACCGCCAGAGCCGCTCAGACCGGAAACAACGGCCGAAACTTCAGACGCCTTACCCCACAAGAACGTACCGAACTCCAGAAATCAGGATCATGCTTCTATTGCCGGAAGCCAGGACACATCTCCAGGAACTGCCCAGAGAAACGTACCCAAACAACGATCAATGCACGAACAGCGAATCTAACAGAGGAAGAATCCCCGATTGATCAGATCACCAAGCTTGTGAACAAGATGGACAGTGAAACGTTCGCACGCACTGCCAACATGTTCAAAGACAATCAGGGTTTTTGAATTGTCCTTCAACCGCGGCTGTTGAAAGGACACAGACAATGAACTTTTCAAGTCGATCTTCTGTACAGGATACAGAAGATGACGTAAATAGAACAGTGTATATAAGGTCATACCAAGACGGAGCAACACACGCTCCATCAATTCATATACCTGTTATGTTTCATGGAAAGTTCCGTAAAGCCGCAGCAAAAGCGCTATTGGACAGCGGAGCAAGCAGCACTCTGATCCATCCAGATTTTGTACGAAAACACAAGATGAATCTGATCCAGCTTAAGAAACCGATACCGATATACAACGTCGACGGATCTCGAAACACTCTGGGAGAGATCAAACAGAAGGTATACCTTCCAATGACGATGGAAGGAATCAACGGAGAAATTCACCGCGAAAGCCTAGGACTATTCGTCACAGCCCTAGGAGGAGACGAAGTAATCTTAGGAACCCCTTGGCTTAAAAAACACAACCCTAGCATCGATTGGAGAAAGAGACAGATTACACTACAGACATGTCCAGGTACGTGCTCCACCACGAGTAAAACAATGATCGTCCAAGGAAAAGACGAACCCTTCCTACCATCATTCGAAGAACAGAAGATCAACCATCACGCAACGATAGAAGAACAAGAAGACCCCGAATTCAACTCCGATCTCGCCGATATCAGGATAGTCAGAACGTTCCATGGAAAGACTGACGTAGAAACAATGCCGATTGCAGAAGAAACAAACGAACCCGGTATTTGGATAACAGCAAGAGCAACCAAGGCACAAGAACTCGCAGAAAGAGCGGCCATAGGAGAGAAGAAGAAGACACTCGATGAGATGATTCCGTCTAGTTACAAACAGTATCAGAAGGTATTCGAAAAGAAAGCGTCGGAACGCTTTCCAATCAGCAGACCTTGGGATCACGCGATAGACCTGACTGAAGGATGGAAACCTCGGAATTGTAAAGTGTACCCAATGACGGTACCGGAACGGAAGGAACTGGACACATTCATAGATGAACATCTACGAAAAGGGTACATCCGAGAATCAAAATCAGAGATATCATCACCCTTCTTCTTTATCAAGAAGAAAGATGGATCTCTTCGACCAGTACAGGACTATCGCTATCTTAACTCGATCACGGTCAAAAATGAATACCCGATACCACTCATCTCAGATCTCATCGACAAATTAAAAGGCGCTAAGATCTTCTCAAAGCTCGATCTCCGATGGGGATACAACAATGTTCGGATCAAAGAAGGAGATCAATGGAAAGCTGCGTTCAAAACAAACAGAGGCCTTTTCGAACCAATGGTAATGTTCTTCGGACTAACCAACTCACCCGCAACATTCCAAGCAATGATGAACGCACTGTTCAAAGAATTAATAGACACCGGAAAAGTGGTGGTCTATATGGATGACATACTGATATTTACAGAAACACTCGACGAACATAGGAAACTGATGAAAGAAGCCCTCCAACTTCTAGAACGGAACGATCTATTCCTGAAACCAGAGAAGTGCTTCTTCGAACGACCATCGATCGAATACCTAGGCGTGATAATCACGCACAACAAGGTACAGATGGACCCGGTCAAAGTCCAAGGGCTAGCAGAATGGCCCACACCGAGGAAAGTAAAAGAAGTCCAATCATTCCTCGGATTTGGAAATTTCTATCGACGCTTCATCAAAGACTATTCTAAGATCGCCAGACCCCTATTCCAGCTCACAAAGAAAGACCACGAATGGAACTGGACGACCGAATGTGAACGTACCTTCGAAAGACTAAAACGAGAATTCACGTCGTCCCCAATCTTAATCATGCCCGATGAAAACAAACCATTCCGCATAGAGAGTGACGCCTCCGATTTCGCGTACGGAGCTATACTATCGCAGCCAGATGAGATCGAAAGATGGCATCCGGTCGCGTACCTATCCAAATCACTGTCACCCGCGGAACAAAATTACGAGATATACGACAAAGAACTCTTAGGAGTAGTGAAAGCCTTAGAACACTGGCGACACTATCTAGAAGGAGCGAACCACAAAGTCGAAATCTGGACAGATCATAAAAATCTAGAATATTTCACAACAGCGCAGAAACTCAATCGGCGGCAAGCACGATGGAGCTTATATCTGTCCCGTTTCGACTACACCTTGGTGCACAAACCAGGAAGTACAAACAAGGCAGATGGACTTTCTAGAAGACCAGATCATAAGGAAGACATTCCAGACAACGACGACCGCATCCTGCTTCACCCTTCGGTTTTCAGGGCTAGAGCCACCGGAAGAGGAACAGTCGAAGCAGTCGGAGACAAAGAACTTCTCAAAGAACTAAGAAACTTCTCACACCTAGATGATGAAGTTTGGACAGCGTTAGATACGATCAAAAGATCGGGACCACGCACCCTCGCAAAAGGAATCGAAGATTGGAACTTCGAGAACGATCTGATCATCAGAAAAGGAAAGATCTATGTGCCACAGAATCTCGAACTTCGACGCATGATCCTAAAATCGCATCATGATCTGGAAACGATTGGACATCCAGGCGAAATGAAAACTCTGGAGCTGGTACAAAGAAACTTTTGGTGGCCAAAGATGATTTCCTTCGTAAAAGGTTATGTTCAAGGATGTCCCGTATGCCAGTCAACAAAAAATGTCACGCATCCGGCAAAACATCCATTACAACCCACGGAAATACCAGAACGACCATGGGAAACAATAACATCAGATTTTATTACAGACCTTCCGATCTCCAACGGATTCGATTCGATCAACGTAGTCGTCGACAGGTTCACCAAAACCGCAGTATTCACGCCGTGCCTAAAGACGATCAACGCAGAAGAAACAGCTGATCTTCTAATCGACAATGTTTACAGACGATTTGGACTATGGAAAAGAATGATATCGGACAGAGGCCCTCAATTCGCATCCAAAGTATTCCAATCCATCTGCGAAAGCCTCGGAGTTATCTCGTCGCTCAGTACAGCGTATCATCCCCAAACGGATGGCGAAACAGAAAGAGTGAATCAAGAATTAGAACAATATCTTCGAGCATTCTGCAACGGAGATCGAACGAATTGGGCAAGACTTCTACCAAAAGCAGAATTTGCACACAATATAAGACAACATTCAGCTACGAAAACTTCCCCATTTGAACTCCTACACGGGTATCAACCAGTTTTTAACCCGGCAATACCAACCGATCCGCGAATACCGACAGCCGAAGAAAGAATAAAGAACTTTAAGGACGCATGGGACAACGCAGAAGCGAGTCTGGAAATAGCTGCCAAATTAATGAAAATGCAGCACGATCAAACGACCACACTGCGAGACCAACTCAAACAGGGTGACCAAGTATGGTTAGATGGGAAAAATCTTAACACGGTATACCCGAAAACTAAACTAGCACCAAAATGATTTGGCCCATTCAAAATCGAAAAAGTAATAGGACCAGTAACCTATCGCTTAGAACTACCGGCGAAATGGAAAATACATCCGGTATTCCACGCGGCACTATTAATTCCGTTCAAGGAAACAGAACAATATGGAGAAGCTTACGAAAAAACCGCCCCCGGAACTAGTAAACGACGAAGAACTCTATGAACTGGAAACGATAATAGCCTCGAAACTAGACAAACGATATTCCGAACCATTACATTATTTCGTAAAATGGAAAGGCTACCCAGATTCCGGTAACACATGGGAACCAGCATCTAATCTCGAAGGATCAAAAGATGTGATCGCAGAGTTCCACCGGAATAATCCCAAGGCACCGAAGTTACCACCACAGCCAATCAAAGATACCAACACAGAAACCACTGATCGTGACGAAACTGAAGCAACGCAGCAAGAAAGAAGGCCACCGAGACGAAAGAAACGCAAGCAAGAACGCTCCCCCTCACTTCCCCCAATCTCGATCCTGCTATCCCCTCCGACCACAGACTCCTCTTCCTCACCCTCGCCCGGACCGTCCGGATATCAGTTACGGTCCAGGAACACTGATGTTCCACCCCCACCTCCGACGTACCGACGCTACCGACCGCGCTCACAGACAGCTTCTGGGATTCCTCACGCGACGCAAGAGCCTGACGCACGAAGCCGCCCAACAGCCACTGAGCAGTGGCTGTATTGGGAGGACGCAATGCTCCGCACTCAGCGAGAACCCCCTCGCGCTTCAATCACTCCTGGCGCGTCGACGACCTCTTCTGGAAGGAAGAAGATTGGGACTTGCAGGAAGCGGAAGAGTCGAAGAATCACTGGCCGGAACCCTGGTAAGCGTACGGACGAACTCTCACCCATCATACGCACTCGGACTATTTCTCCCGTCATCCCGCCTTTACGATTTCTCCTTACGATACTCCTCGGACTGATCACGGACTGCGCCCTCATTCGCACGCATATTTTCCTCGGACTTCTCTACTATACCGGTTTCTATCGCTATGAGGAAGGCGAAACGCTTGATACTCTCTCCGCGACGCACCGGACGCGTCGCCTGCTTACGACTCAGTTTTGATTATGTACGAATCCTCGCTTACGATTGACGGCAATGATTACATCATTGCCCCTCTAAATCGCAAGCATAAAAGGAAAACCACAAGACGACAACATGCTCAGACATCGTCTAACAAACCCACTCGCACCACCCAAACCAACCAAACATGTCGTCTACTCTCGCCTCCTCTTCGCGCAACCTCTCCACCACCGACTAGCACCCCTCCTACCACTCCTCCTCCTTCGCCCGTCCTCTCGCGCACTCCCACGCCCGACCCACAAGACGAGGAACTCCTTCGTCATCTCAAACGAGTCACAGAACTCCTAAACCGTCCGGACGTCGCTCGCGCCATGAAGAGGCCGAGAAGCCCAGACGAAGAAGCCATGCAGGAGTCGAAGGGAAGATGCGGCATCAAGGGACTCTTCCGAAAACGCGGGCCTCGGTTCAAGAGCCCGGATCACGCGACGACGGCGAGGATAGGACATCGGCTAGGGGCTACTACGATAGATGAGGAGGACCTGAAAGTAGTAGAGGCGTTGTTAAAGCGATAGAATAGAATTCTATCGCTGAGGTCCGAACAAAAGATATAAAAGAGCGAACATCAGAAAGCGATAGACCCAGAAGCACAATGCAATCAACACAATCACCAGATCTCGCGATTTTCGATACGCCCACCCCACGCTGGCTCATCCCCATCATCAGCATCATCGTAGGACTCACGATCCTCACCTTCGTCGCATCGACTATATTCCTTCTCCAATGGCGAAGAACGAACGATCGACAACACGTTCAAGACATCCCTCTAGAACCTCTTCGATTCAGGAATCTACAGGACGTAGATTCTAGAGAGGGGGATAGTGTTACAACTTGTCCAAGGTACTCCAGTTTCCATTTCCTTACTAGGAAGGACGTTGCTAAACGACGGGTTACGACGGTGCCCCAGTTCGTAACCGTCTCAACCACACAACGACGACAGTGCCACAGATCGTCACCGTCTCAACAGCAGTGCCACAGATCGTCACCGTCTCAACGGCATAGCCCCGACGGTGCCACAGTCTCGTTCCCGTAGATACTCGATACGACCGTTGCTCGATGTACATATATTTACTCGACCTCCTTTCTTATAAAAGGAGGCCCATCGAACGAGCCATTCCCCAGCTCGTTCTCTTTGTAAATACAGGACTGTTCTAATAAGAACCTCCTCCTCTAAACGCTAAAGAGAATCCCAAGCAAACTAAGTTGATAAGCTCGCCTAAGTCTTCCGTGAAGACTTACTGCTTCGCTTATCGACCTTCACCTTCGTATAACCGAGACGTCTGGATCACCTGATCCCACCTCTCACGCGTAAGAGTACTGTAGCCTGAGCCGCTTGTCACGTGATAAGGACCGTCCTTAACATTGATGGTGCTTACAAGTGGCTAGACCAGCCCGTCGAACGCGAAGATGAGGTCGTCGAGGAATCAGATGATGATGATGACTTTATGATGTCATCGGATCCTCCGATTCCCGAATCAGATGATGTAGATGAACTCGAGGAGGATGATGCGTGGTACGTCGTTTGTGCCTGTAGTAGTATCACTGGTTTTGATTGAGCTTCTTTGTTTAGACCTCGGTGGGTTCACCGCTGCGGTGGTTGCAGTATTAGAGTGTCAGGTGACCCATTTCCATAAAATACTATAAACCCAATTGAAATCTATTTTCATTGTTAAAATTCCAGCTGAAAAATAAGCTTGAAGTGTCCTTTTGATATGAATTTGAGTAGCCTTGGGGAACTGAGTTATAGGTTGTGTATGCTGGGAGAGTAACTTAGACACACTTGACCAGAACTGTCATTAGTTTACAGAGGCCTTCAGTTTAGCTTGGATATGCTGGGACTCAAACTTGGGACAGCCTTTACAACAACCTTGGGTAGTTATGATGCTCTTTGAATGTACTGTGATAGATGCTTAGTGGGTACTTGGGGAGCTTGCCCAGGACAGTAGTGACTGGGGTCAGTAAGTGGCCCGGCTTGACCAAGACACATGTAGCTGGAGACTTGAGGACTTGAGTAGCTTGCCCAAGGACCCCAAGTAGGTGTCAAGTACTGGGAGTTTTCCTGATGTTTACGGATGGGTACATCTTGGGGAGGAAGCCGTAGAGGACTTCAAAGGGAGCCTTTCCAGTCGCTGCATGGGTGCGAGAGTTGTGAGAAAACTCGGAGAAGGGCAACCACTTCACCCAGTCATCTTGACGGTAGTTGCAGAATACTCGCAGAAACTGCTCGAGGTTCTGGTTCTCGCGTTCGGTTTGGCCGTCTATCTGTGGGTGATACGCTGTGCTGAGGGCGGACTTGATCCCGAGCTTCTCGTTGAGTGTACGCATCACCTGTCCAGCAAATTGGGGTCCACGATCCGAGATGATCTTGTCTGCTAAGCCGTAGTGTCGGTATACCTTATCGAAGAGAATGTCGGCCGTGCCATCGCTGGTGATCTTCGTTGTACATGGGGTGGTAACCACCATCTTGGTGAGGCGATTGACCACGACATTGACGGCGTTATAGCCTTCGCAGTCAGGGAGTTCGACGATGAAGTCGGTGGAGATGACGCCAAATGGTCGATCGGGTACTTCGTTTGGGATCATGTCGACGTGGGGTCGGCTGCTCTGTGTCTTCGTCGACTGGCAGGTTGCGCATCCTGCTACAAAGTCGCGGACAAAGACAGACATGCCAGGCCACCAATATTCACGACTCACAAGCTCGTAAGTCTTGAAGCGACCGGGGTGTCCAGCCAGGGGCGATTCATGGTACATTTTGACAATGTCGCGTCGCAACTCGTCATCTGCAGGGACATATACCTTTCCTCTAAACAGGACCAGGCCTTCTTCGTAGTTCCACTCTTGAAGGTTCTTGACGAGTGTACGTGGTCCGTTTTGTAAGATGGCATCCAGGGCTTGAACGACCTCGATGTCCTTGGTTTTGCAGTCGCGGATACGTCGTCGGAGTTCGACATCACCGAGGGAGGTTACTGCTCCTGGCCTTGTTGCGCGTACTTGGAAGTACTTGGGGTCAAGCAAGACGCGCTCCTTGTTGTCGTTTTCAACACCATCCTTGTGATCGGGTCGTCGAGACATTGGATCCGGGCGGTGGGAAATTCCTGGTTTATGAACGAGCGAGAAGTCAAATCGAGTGAGGAATAGAGCCCAACGTGCTTGTCGGAGGCTCAGCTTCTGTGCCGTCTTGAAGTGCTCCAGGTTCTTGTGATCTGTCCAGATTTCAACGGTGTCGGGGGCGCCTTCGAGGTAGTGGCGCCAGGCTTCAAGCGCACGGATGATCGCAAGCAGCTCCTTGTCGTAGATGTCGTAGTTCCGTTCCGGTTCCAATAGGGCCTTGGACAGATACGCCACTGGATGCCAGTGACCGTCGTCGCCTTTCTGCGAGAGTATACCTCCAGTAGCAAAGTCCGAGGCATCGACTTCAACGAGGTAAGGCTTCTTTGGGTCAGGCATGACCAAGACGGGGGAGGAAGTAAACGCAGCTTTCAGTGCGTCAAACGCAGTTTGGCAGTCCGTCGACCAGTCCCATGTGCAGTCCTTCTTTGTCAGATCAAATAGGGGCCGTGCCACCTTGGAGAAGTCCTTGATGAAACGTCGGTAGAAGTTGCCAAAGCCGAGGAAGGATTGCACATCTTTGACCGTTCGTGGTGTCGGCCAGTCCTGAATACCTGCTACCTTGACGGGGTCCATAGCGATCTTGTCGTGCGAGATGATGAGTCCGAGGTATTCGACAGAGTCTTGTTCAAAGACGCATTTCTCCGGTTTGAGGAAGAGGTTGTTGTCTTGCAAACGCTGCAGAACCTGCCGCACTATGGCACGGTGTTCGTCCATGGTGCGAGTGAACACCAAGATGTCGTCCATGTAGATGATGACCTTGCCCGAGTCGATGAGATCCTTGAACAGTTCATTCATCATTGCCTGAAATGTCGCAGGGGAGTTCATAAGCCCGAAAAACATCACCGTAGGTTCGAAGAGACCGCGATTCGTCTTGAACGCAGCCTTCCACTCGTCGCCTTCCTTGATGCGGACATTGTTGTAGCCCCAGCGAACATCCATCTTGGAGAAGATCTTTGCACCTTTGAGGCGGTTGACCATTTCAGAGATCAGTGGCAAGGGGTATTCATTCTTGACAGTGCCCTTGTTTAATTCTCGATAGTCCTGTACGGGACGTAGCTTTCCATCCTTTTTCTTCACAAAGAAGAACGGACTCGCCTGAGGTGACTTCGAAGGGCAGATATAGCCCTTCTTCAGGTGGTCGTCGAGGAAGGTGTCGAGTTCGATCTGCTCGGAAGGTGAGAGGGGGTAGATCTTGCATGGTTTGGGTTCAAAGCCGTCTTTCATGTCGATAGCATGGTCCCATGGCCGTCGGTCAGAAAGTCGCTCGGAGGTTTTCTTGTCGAATACAGGCGCAAAGTCGCGGTACGGCGGGGGGACTAAGTCTTCAAAGGTTTGCGGGCGTGCGTTCTCTTTTGAATGCTCTGCAAGCTCCTGCGCTTTTGTAAAGCCCGCGCGGATGGGTATTGCATCTGGATTAGGACCATCGGTTTCAGGGAGGATTCCGGCGCGGCGTAGTCCATTGATCTCCCAGTCTCGGAATACCATGGGCCGCTCGTCGTCGTCTTCAGTGAAGAGTCGTGCGGGTAGAGGGGAGCGATGGACCGTGCGGACGCGAACACCTTTGACTCTGCGTGCAGGAATAACATAAGTGGGGACTGGGGTCCAGGACACATATGTCGGCTCTGGGAAGGGATCGTCCACGACGAGAGGTGTCCTCGGGGTTTTACCTGCTTCAACCTTACACTGTGATTGGACCGATGATGGTTTCCGTGGCTTGGTTGCGAGGTTCGTCACAGGAGGTTTGGACAGAGTGCACGAGGGAGGGCAGCGGAGCATGTCAACACGGTCTCGTTGCCAGTCTATGGTGGGATTGTGCTCGTCGAGCCAGTCTGTTCCAAGGATCATGTCATGATCGCCGATGTCGGTGATGAAGAACTCAGCTTCTTCCTCATGGTACGCCCTTGAATCTTGCGAGTATATCCGGATCCGCTGGGTCGTTGTGTCGCGTACCCAGCCCATGACGTTCTCGGTGCCATCCACATTACGCATGGGGAACGGGTTTTCTAGTTTTCTTGTGGTGAGCTTCTTGCGTTCAACGAAGCTTCGGTTCAGGATAATTCCTTCTGTGCCGCTATCAAGCAGCGCGTCTGCGTCGATTTCTCTTTTGGTAACTCGTCCGATCAGCTTGACTTTGAGCGTGATCGATGGTGTTTGCCTGTTCTTGGTGACAGTAGACAGATACAAACACGGGGGATACGATTGCTCACAGGTATGCATGGATGATAATACAGCGAAACGATTCGACGATGATACCAAAAGTCCTTTGCCTCCACCAGACGACGCGACTGGGGGGCGTTTCAAAAATCCTGCGATTCCAGGATGTCCTTCAACAGCGCTACTGCCTGCTCCTTGCCTTCCGCGTCCAGATCCTTCAGCTGGCGAGTGATCGCCGCGATGGTTTTGGATGGGTCGGGAGCTGCTTTCGCAGTGGACGGAGCCGTGTTCGTCGGCAGGGGAGGGGCCTTGGACCCAGTCTCTACTGCGCCCACCCGTCGCGCGCTCGAGTCGCGGTTGGGGCAGTCGCGAGAGACGTGACCGGCCTGTCGACACATGAAGCACTTGCCCTCGCGCATCATCTTTGCACATTCGTCGTCCGTCAGTTTTGCAGGGCGGGTCGAGGTGTTGGTGAAGGCGCCGACTCGGCGCGATGAGGAGTCGTTGGTCGAACCGTTCGAGGTGAGCGCGACAGCCCCCTTGGACTGACTGCTCTTCCTCTCCGGGTTCTCTTCGAGCCACTGGTGGTTGATGCGGCGGGCGCGCTCCTTCCACTCCGCGAACTTGGTGGGGAACGGGTACGACCGGGCCACCTGCTTGCCGAGGTCACGCTGAAGTCCCTTCTTGAAAAGTGGATTAGCGCCTCGTCGTCGTACGCTGACATGGTTGCCAGCATCTCAAACTCGGTGATAAAGTCAGTGACGTCCCGGGTGGTCATTGCGAGCTCGTTGATCTTATGCTGAGCCTCTATCTTCGGATCGACGGGCACGAAGTCTTTGCCAAACCTCTCGAAGAGCTCTTTGTAGGAGCTATAGTGGAGTGTTGGGGGCGTGGGGTCGAGGGTGTCGGCGTCTTCCTTCTCGTCTTCGTCGGCGAAGAGTTCCATGCGGCGATGCGTGGCCCAGGCTTTTGCCGTGTCGTCCTCCATCAGGCTGAGGAGGAGCATCATCTTGGCGTCATCTGTGGCATAAACATCCTTGTTAACGCGCAGGAACATGCGGAGCTCGAGGGAGAACCGGAGGGTGTCGCGTCTATCGCCTTTGAATAGCTTTGGCTTGGGGCCGATCTCCCGCTTGGAGACGGCAGGTTTGGATTCGGCGTCGGACATCTTGTCGAAAGGGAGGGGGACGGTGAGGGATTGGGCGAGTTCTTGATCAAGGCGGCGTAGGGTTTCTCGTCGGTGTTCTTCTGCTTCTTCAACTTCGTCCTCAACTTGTTTTGCGACAAGGAAGTCGGCGGGGGTGAGGAATTGCTGGTTATGATGCCACGACCAGTGATCTTGGACGGGACTGAACGAAGTGGGCTGCCACTCAACTACTGATCGTCCTGGGGTTCCGTTCTTGTTCCGTCTATAGGCGTACCACTTCCCAGTTGTGTCGTTGTGGTTGATCCCTTCTGGGACTTCGATTACAGTACGTCGACGGGGTGGGGGCGAGTTGGTCGGAGGGGGGTTCAGGAAGCGCTGTAGAACGTCCGCAGCGGTGGCAAAATCCGATTCTTCGACGTAGGGTTGTTCGTCGCGGTCGTCGAAGTACCAGTCTCGACGTTGCCGGTTTGGTTCGTCGTGCAGCCAACGTACGGATTCCTTAGTCTGCTGCGAGGTGAGGATATAGTATTCTTCGGGACAGTAGTCTCGAAAGACGCCTGGGGGAAGGTTCGGGGTGGGGGGACGAGGGGCTGTGGAGGACGTGATGATGGTCTAGAAGAAGTCCGCCGCGATGGGGCGACGGCCGAGGAGTTTCTTGGTGAGGTAGCCGGCTTTTACTGCCTGGCGGATCTTATGTTTGTGGTGGCGGCGACGAAGGGTCTTACCCTTGATGGTGGGACGGAGGACTGGTGGCGGGGTGGATTCGGGGGTCCGACGGTTAAACTGGGAGACGGAGGTGAAACTGGTTTGGAGGATCGGGTTGGGGGCGTCTTGGATGAGGTATGTGTGGTAGGTGGGGGCGTGGAGGGTGAATTCAAGGCGTTCGAGATCTACGTTGATGCACGTAGTGATCCGGACGTATAGGGCGAGGACGACAGTACCGTGATCCTTGTGCCACCTCCACTCGAAGATGCGGAAGTTGAGGCCGTGCGCGGTCCAGGGATCTTTCTTGCAGAGGTTCTGTACGGGGACGAGGCAGTTGACAGTGACGGCGTCGGACCAAGGGTAGGGGAGTGGTGCGTCGTCGCGGGGGGTGATCGGCTTTCCGTTGAACAGGAGGAAGACCGGTGCGTTCGGGAGGTCCGTGGTGGGAGTTTTTAACGTCGTAGAGATGGCAGAGGTAGATGGAGAGAGGGGTGCGAGGTAGGCGTAGGGGTAGACTGTCCAGGTGTCAGAAACACAGTTTATGAGACCGATGAACCGCCTAAGTCGCGACGATGGGAGGAGCGAGAAGAAAATAGATTCGAGAGTGCCGGGGTCTAGGGTAGTGCAACGTGCGCTACAGTACCGTATGACGAGATGGACAGTCTAGGGAAAAGGGAAGAGAAACACTGTCCTTATATACAAGTGGGAACGATGGTGCGATGCGATGCGATAGTGGTGCGAGCGGGGGGAACAATAGGAAAGGAGTCATGGGGCGGAGGATGAAGGTCCGGAGCAGTGATGTCATAGATAAGGATGCGGAATCCCGCTCGGAAGTCCGGGCAATGACGTCATTGAAGCATGTGATGCAAGGGAAAGTCATGTGCCGTGACACGTCGCGTGTACGAGGTCTGCAAACGAAGAGAGAAATGGAGCGATCCATGACAACTAGTATCTCTTCCCCATTGTCTCTCGCGCGTCTCCCATTGTCTCTCGCGCGTCTCCCATTGTCTCTCGCGCGTCTCCCATTGTCTCTCGCGCATCTCCCATCATCTCTCCCTGGTCGCTTCCCCGGTTGTCTGTTGTTGCCGTTTCATACATCCTTGCTCCTTTGTACCACCTGTAACCTGTCGGGCATGTCTGTATTGATAGTCGCGGTTGCTCCGTATCAATTGCATTTGATTGCTACTTACTAGAATGTGCTACAATAAGTGTGCCGGCTTACAACGGAAAGCAACGACAGTCCTTTACGCGTGGCGAGCGGGTGGTCTCGGGTGATTCTACCGGGTTTCTCCTTCCTTACATTCAGCTTACATTTAGCTTACAATCCCATTACAAGCCCTTAAAGCAACCCCGGGGGTCATACACATTCCTCTTTAGCTTTCCGAGGATAAATGTAGGTTATCCAGAAATTGTAGCTTATATAGAACTTGTAGCACGGTACAATGACATTGTACCGGCATACAAGTTTCACGCACTTTTGCTGATGCGTCTGCTTACCCTTGCTTGCCTTTCACGTGACCGCGTCTGCAAGACCCCACCCGACGTTAAGCTAATTCACGATTATTCTGTAGTCTTCCCTCTTTACTCGATTTCACTCCTACTCACACCTCCAGAACCTCCACGCTCGAGCCCCCCTTCTTCGACTCATCCGTGCTAGTCCTTTCGTCCCTCTCCCTCTCTTGCACCTTCCCTTCCTCCTCCCCAACCCACTCCCGCGCCTCGTAACCCTCCACGGTCGGTATCGGGCCCTTGAACCAATGGACCCCTCCGTACTTGGGGAAGTAGTACCACACGAGCGAGAGGACGAACACGCCGCCGAGGACGACGACGGTGTAGTTCATGTCCGCGACGGACGTCACCTTGTCCGGCGGGAAGAAGAACACGGTGCCCATGAAGCCCATGAACACGACCGAGATCAGCGCGCACGGGAAGCTCTGGCAAATCGATCCACACAGTTAGCTATTCCTGCCTCTGCGCGCCACGAAGGGAGGGAAGGACGCACAAACACCCCCAACGAGAACGGTCCCGGCTTGAAGTTGTTCTCCTTCCTCCATATCCACCGCGCGGCGATCGGGATCGCGTACGCGACGTACAAGCCCGTGACGCTGATCGCGAACACGGCGTTGATGGCTTGCGAGCCCGCGAAGGCGAGGCAGCCGAGGAGGAGCGCTGCGATCGCGGTGAACCAGACGGTGTTGACGGGCGTCTTGGTGTAGGAGTTCATGCGGTAGAGGTAGGACGAGAAAGGGAGCGCGCCATCGCGGGAGAACGCGAAGGATTGACGGGAGGCGGCAAGCATCTGGAAGAAGGGTAGTGAGACGTAGCTTCGAAACCGGGAGAGAGTTGGCACGAACCATGCTGGATCCCATGAAGTACCTGAAAGTAAAAACCCCACCCTCGTCAGCGAGGGTACACATTAGAGACAGCGAAAAACGCACTGCACGATAACAACGAATGACCAAATCGCCAGCGTGCCCTTCTGTCCGAAGCTGTTGAAGAAGATGGCCGCCATCGGCTGGTCGCTGTTGGCGAGAGCCGCAAGGTCCGTTCCCATGCAGAACGCGAGAGAAACGTTGATGGCTATACCAAAGTTCAGTCAGCGACTTTGGCGTTATACGAATACCAAAAACACCCACCCCATCCAAGGATACCAGCGATACCGATGGCCCACACAATGGCCCATGGGACAGCTGTCGCAGCGTTGGAAGCTTCTTCGCTGATATGCACACTTGAATCGAACGAGCCTGCGCGGACCGTGAGCCTCCTATCTCTTTCATTAAGATGGATGAGCGTACAAATGGTCCACAGGGGGGCGAGGAAGCTGAGAATAAAAGCGTAGCCACTCGGCCAATCGCTCTCTAGATCGTATAGTCAGACTTCGTCCCACTGGCACAACAAAGCATTCGCAGAGAGACGTACGGTTCGTGAAGTTCCCGAGCGCGAAGCTCGCGGTATTGCGGAACTCGGAAGGCGTCGCAGCGGGAAGCCCGATGATCACCGCCAAACAGAGCCTGATAAACCGTTGTAAGCACCGTACCATACCCGGGCGAAAGTATGTAACGACTTACAGAACGTTCAGCGCGACGTATACGCTCTGCATCCTCGCCAGGAGGCTGGTGCCGAGGCAGCACAAAAACGCGTGGGTGAGGATGATCAACACGAACACGGCACTGCGTAACGAATGGGATCAGCATCTCATTGCGAGCGATAAGACGACGGGCGGACGCACAAGGTGGTGGTACTGGTGGCTTCGTATCCCGTCCCGATGTTGGCTGCAGCCATAACCTGAACTGCAGCGCCCCAGTCGATGCTCGCCACGCTGGCGATAGAGCCTATCGTGTTCGCGTCTGTCTCGGACATAAGTCTCAGACCGGTCATCCAACGGAAAATGAAAGTCTCACATCCCACGATCCACGCGAGGAGGTTCCGCCAGCTCGGGGAAGAGAGCGAATGCGTCCAGAAGTACAGCTATCCAAGCGGCGTCAGAGGGGTGGTCGCGGATGGAGATAGGGAAAATGACGTACCCCACCCGAAGTGGGAGCGGCCGACGCGAGCTCTGCCATGGACATGCCGACGATAAGGATGAATACACTTGCCACGGCCCACTACCGGAAAAGGGTCAGCGAAAGCAGATGCGAAAGGAGGTATGCAGACACACCCCCCAAACCATAGCGGCGGGTCCTCCGTTGGGTACAGAGTAGAAAAGAACAGAGCTGTCCGACGGGGTCAGCCACCGCACGCTTGATGACAGGGGTATATGCGCACGATATGCTAGGTAAAAGCCCGATGATACTGAAGGCGATACCGAATACCTAGGGGCTTCGTCAGTATCGCAATATCTCTTCATAACCACCAACGCAAAACGTACCTCTATTGGCGAGAACGCCCGCTGAAACTCCTGCTTGTACCCAAGCTCCGCCAACAGATTCTCGTCCGCGACCATAGTTCCCGTTTTGTTCGTCTTCTTCTCGGAAGCCATATTACTCCTGCGTCGTCGGGGCGAAAAGGTAGAGAGGGGTAGGAGACCAGGACAACTGCTGGCAGCGAAAGAAGCCGATACGGGAAGCGAACGAAGGAAAAGTGCCCGGGGCAAAAGCACGTCCTTATAAGATACACGCCGCCTGCGGTGCCGTCGTGACATCAGAATGCGGAGCCAGGACGGAGGCCAGTGAAGTTGAATCACAGTGAAGGCCCCGAGTTCATTGGCGCGTACCCATTAACCAACCAACGGCCGAGGTCGAGCGGGAGATCGAATCAAGAGCACCCGTTCGACGACAAGATAAGGGCGGACGCCCACAGACGACGATAAGCTGCTCTATCTGCTCCGAGTGAACTTCCAAGGGGGAAAATATAGTGCTGCGGTATCTGTGCGGTGAGACAGTAGCTGTCAGATACGAAATCGGCCAGTGAGAGTGGGAGAAGACAGGAGCTCACTGTGTTTCAATTTAGAGGGTGCGTCGGACGACATCTGGGTCAAGGGGCGCGGGGCAAGCGATGCTCCGTATGATACGGAGGAGATGTACAAATTCGTAAAGTCGTATTCGAGAAAAGCAAATGCAGGGTAACAGAACGCGAATTATGTAAATAAGGAAGACCACAAACGCGTAAAGGGAAACGACGCAATGACCGCCCCCTCGCTCACGGCGGGCCCTCCGACACATGGGTGCCCCCTCAGGAATGGGAGCCGCTTTCTGCGCGTCGGCGATTCGTTCACTACATTTTTGTACGAGCAAATGTGAGATAACCTTGCGGCCCTGCGGTTCTCTTCGTGCGAAAAGGCCACTGAAGGTCAAGCGCATCCTGTTTATCTTTTGTGGGTAATGCGGGACTTTTGGCGGTGGTCTGACCACGTTCGAGGATGTGTCGGAAGAGTATGACGGAGGTAGATGGAAACCTGGGTACAAGCTAGTCAAGACGAGAATAAGACGGATATCGGAAAGAAGGACACACCTTTGCAGTCCTTTGCACGTCCGTCCGGCCTATGGCTACTTTGTGATGACATAGCGCCTTGTGTCTTGGTCCGGTTATCGGACCACCTTTTGTGTCTTGGACAGTTGGACAGACCGACCGGCCAGCGCGCGTAGGTATTTAGCCTGGTCTGAAGGGTTTTAGGTGCATCGGTCGACAACCCATACCAATAGTTCAGAAGGACGCGAGCATCGCGTATATTACCATGTAACTGTGTCTCGAAAATGATGAACAGGAGAGAGCGACGCTGGGATGAAGCCGACTTGCGAAAATACCTGGCAAGAGACGGCCGGTGACTCCATGAGGCCTGAGTACTGACCACATATGGCTAATTTGAGAGCTCCGCCGTCTTCCTACGGATGCTGTATGACGTGTGAATCCTCGCAGTCTACGAACTGAAGCGATGGGGACGTACCTCAAGTCACACGCTCTCGTCATCTCTCCAACCCGTCTCTGTTCTCTCTTTGTCCTAGGAATTCACGTCATGCCTGAAGTATGCGCAATGACGTGCATTCGAGGGAGCTGGGAGGTCGGCGCTTCCGCTAGCAGGTCGTCGTACGCAGGATACGTCGCAGCATCCAAAGTCCGTTGCCAGCCTGAAACCGTCATCCGGTCACGGTGCTTCTTGTATTAGAGTTGATCATGTCGCTGACACCGGTAGCAGATTCGTGCAAAATGGAGGAAGAGCATGTTGAAGAAAGCAAAACTGACGGGAAAGAAAGTGAAGGTAAGATTCAAAGCCGGGCTTAGGCTGTGAAAGGACCCCTGAAACGCCCGCCAGAGGTCCGATGCACCTACCCGGGGTCAAACGGCGCGTCAGCGCCGAGCTCCGAGGGGGGATGCCGGGTCTGAGACCCCAAATTTGGCTCTATGTCCGAGGATCTGTCCGGGTTAGGGACCGTTTGCTGGCGAGGTCCGATCCTTGACCCGGGGCTATCCGAGGGGACTATGAGATGGACAGACAGGGTATTGTACTGTAATTTGGACCAAATATGATAGATAAATAGTTTTATCTCCAAGTAGCAGTTATTCCACCTATATTCGTCCTATACAGGCGCACAATGACAGGAGCTTGGGCACTTACTCCGCCGTTGATGTTCAACCTTCTGTCCCTTACTCACACTCACACTTCCCAACCCTGACCACATGAATACACCTATCTCAGTCCTCGATGATTCTGAAATACCTGATTTTGACCACAAGACCTGGATTGGCACCGGAAAACAATTCCCCCAAATCGACATTCCTCCGGAACTCGCCCATCACATCAAGACTCTCCTCGTCATCCCCCCTCAGTTGGAGAACGACCTTCTCCCTGGTCCAAACCTTCCTGTTTGGGACTTTGTGTCTACGTCCCTTCCAAAGAGAAGCAACACATCCGTATACCCGGCACCATCATCAGCATTTTCAAAGGAACCGCCGGACCGCGCATCTGCTCACCTCCATGTCCGTGACCTCCCTCCTCGAGATTTTGTAAGGAAGGTAGACCGGTTGATTGGGCAAATGGTCCTGGATGGGATGCAGTCAGTTTGCGACCCCCAATATCGGGATGGTCGACTACCATTCTGGGTGGTGACGTACTGGCAACAGATGCACACAATTCTGGATATACAGAATGCCTGGAAGAATGCCATAACTTGGTTAGAGAGCAAGGCAGGAGAGGAGGGAGAGGAATCAAGAGAACACGTTCAAGAGGCACTCCGACAAGTAGCAACTATACCATGGCACGAACCGACGGCAATTCGAGGCGCACAAATGAATGCAACCACAGCAGACTTTGTCAAGCTCCTAGGAGACGGGCGGGTCAGCACATTCACCCTCAACATGATGATGCATTGGATTGTGGAGCAGCTTGAAAATGCACCACCGGAAAGCCGTGTTTACGAGGTCCACGGGTTCGACATCTGGAACGAGATTCGAAAAGCAGAGCGCGCGGATTTCTATCAAGCCAGGTCGCCCCGATTTCTCCGTCAAACCGAAAGAATCCTTTCCGAGGGCAAGAAGGTTGTCCTCATGCCGGTTTTTGTCCAGGACCAACAACACTTCGCTATTCTACGGATAGATGGTCATCAGCGCACAGTGGCTTATGGTGAGGAAACCCAATCTATGATACATGATTTTGGGACATTTACCAGAGGGGTACAGGCGACAGTCTTCGGCATAAACTTGAGCGGCCTCAAGAAGTGGTCACGAAAGTACAACACTGGTTGCGCGTCCGGCTCGGCGGCGAATACAGATGGGTTGACAGCGACGATACATTTCCCTGTGCGACTCAAGACGACTGGGTGTCATGTGGAATATGTGCGGCAAATACAATTGCCCACACGACATTGAACGAGGCTCTCTGGACACAGACAACAGCTGTTGAACACCGAGTCCGCTGGTTTGTCCGGTTAGCAGAAGCACATACAAGGAGCAGAGTGGTAAGTTGTTATTCTTTATCATCACGAACACGAACTCACCTACCCACGATACTGTTAAGGGCCGAGTGGCAAGCATACCACCGCCAGCGCACACTGCAGGATCATTACGAGCCAGCCGCCTTCCGTCAGGCATGGCAAGGCTGTTAGCTGTGGATGAACGCCATGTTCCTTCTGCTCCGATAGCAATTAGCCCTCCTTCGCCGATGGCCATGGATTCCAGAGACGCTTACCTTCCGACCGAGCAAGCAATAGACGTTATGATTGCTGACGACAACGACAACGGATCCTACAACGATCCGATGGATATTGATGACCCTACTACAGTTTGCATGAGTGCGCAACTTCAGCTTCCCACCCAAGATGCAGAGACAAACCTTTCGACATCATTTTCCAGTACAATGTCAAATGACACCGCCGACACTGGTCCCCCAATCCCTCCCCCTGTTGTGCCACATAATAACTCGGACATACTACCCAAACTCAACTCAAATCCTCCCGCTTTCCATCCCTCTTCTCGTGCAGTATCTCGTGGGTCTACCCAGTCCTCGTCGTCCGCACCGGCAGGACACAATGAAGGCCGGATAAAGCTCAAGACCTTTGATATATTTGCGAGCACAAAGAAGGCAGCGGCGGAGGGGAAGGTGGCAAAAGCCAACAAAGTCATTGGCTGGTTCAAAAAGCGTACCTTCAGTGACATCGAGGGGTCAAGTGAGGAGAGCGACCACACACCAAAGCCGACAAAGATCAGCAAGCTTTTTGCCCGCGCTTCCTCGAAGGGGAAATCATTGCCAACGCATGTAAAGGTCGACTCAACCGGGAGTGTTGCGAACGTAGGCAACTCAAGGACTGCCCAGCGTCAGCGGTTTATCAAACAGGGAGTGGCGGACGGGACGTACACTGAAGATTGTGCAAAGAAGGACGAGTTCCAGAGGAAGGTCCGCGAGTACGACTCTCACGCTGAATTCGACCCTCGGGATCCTTTCCTTGTTCGGCACTCTACTTGCGGCTGTGTCATCCGCATGGATGCTCTTCATGAAGTCAACGCATTCCGAAGGCATGTCCTTGGTCGTAAAGACGGAAAACAAAAGCCATGTAGAAGTGGCACCGGCGGAATGTCGTCACTTGACTCGTGGCGTGCATCAACAACGATGCCCACTTCCCGTCGCATTGTCGAATTACCATGCCCAGGACTCCTTGCGAGAACGGATGACAAGATCAAAAACTACCTAGATCGAGGATACACTGATGGCGGTGGAGCACCCTCCCTTTCACTGTTGACGAACGAACTCTTCCCCTCCGCAAAAAACTTTCGGAATTTATCCCAAGATCAGAAAGAGGTCGTCTATGCTGCTCAACGGTCCCGCTGGAAGTGGCGTGTTGATTTAGACCTCCAACGTGTAGTTTCCACCGAGTGTTCACTATCTGTTCAAGTTCCTGAGGACACGGACATTGCCTCTCGCCCACCATGTGTAGCTTGCAAATCGCTCCGATCTCTCAAAACCTTTTCGAACGCACTCCGTCGCCACCAGAAAGACAAGGACCCAGAAAATGCGAAGTATACGGCAAAAGTAGTGGTTCGTGGGGCGGAGATGAGCACCGACCGGTACGCTCGAGTCATCGGCCTCCAGTCAATCCTTAACGCATTCAAGGAGGTACGTGATTGTGTTATGTTGAGTGGATGCGATTTCTTACATCACACTTTGCAGAATTCACGCGAGCCATACCTAGTTTTTGCACGAGGAGTATCAGAGGGAAGATTCAAGAACGAGGATGTATTCAAAGGTTTCTTGAAAGCCCTAGTCGACCGAGACGAGATGGCTCGTCGTGGTGTGGATTCGCGTGCAATGCGTTATGCTCCCACCGTGACAGAATTCGCACATGTTCTCAATATCCACAGCCCGAAAGCATATCAGGCAATGCGACAGGTCCTGCCACTTCCGCACGCGCGCACGCTGCAGTAAGTAGAATTACAGTACTGGCAAGCTTCTTTCCGAGTTGTGCTAACTTGTTACCCAGAATTCAAAGGTCACGCGAGCCACGTTTTCCTATTGGAATACAGGAGCGTACATTCGACCGTGTTCGACAGATTCTCGACAAGCTCAAGTACAACGGCCCCGTTGCGTTGGCATGCGATGATACCAAACTTGAGCCATCGCTAGACCCGTACTGGGATGCCGACCTTGGGCAGTATGTTTTGCTCGGTGGAACCGATTGCCCACCCATGATACTCCCTGAACCTGACGAGCTCGCACATGCAATCAACCAAGGGAAAATCGAAAAGGCTACCCAGGTGTGCTGTCCTGTACCATCACCAATAACCAATATCTGATCCATGCTCTGGTGCTCAGCTCCGTGTTTGGACACTGCAAACTTTTGCCCCAAATGTTCCTACCATACTCGTATGTGCGATGCCGATATCTGCCAAAGCCAAGGCCGAGGACCTCTGGAAGCACCTCGAGACTGTTTTGGTTGGGCTCCATAAGCTTGACATCGAGGTTGTCGTATACTCAGCAGATGGCTCGTCGAAGGAGCGATCAATCGAGCGTATCTTGCATGGAAAAGCGGCCAGGTATCGAGACTATGTCATTCCCCATCCCGTTGACCCTGCGCGTAACCGCCACTACCGAGTCGGGTTCTTCAAGGTCAACGGATCTGACCGGGAAATCCCCGTCATCTTTGCTCAAGATCCAGATCATGGTCGAAAAACATACAGGAATAATCTGTTTTCGGGTGCTCGTGTCTTGACATTGGGGCATTACATCGCAGCCTACAGCCACATACGCGCTCTCGCATTTGAAGTTCAAGATGGCCAACCCGGTCCCATTTATCATCGCGACATTGAGAAGCTAGATCGCCAGGATGACAACGCCGCAATCCGAGTTTTCAGTGCCAACACCTTGCGCTGGTTAGTCAAGCATCATCACGAGCAACGTGGCACAATTGTCTTCTGCTATGTTTATGGCGAGCTTCCCGACGCTTACAGCAATCGTTTCATATGTCTATCGGATCGCATCCACATTGCCCTACGTACCCTCTATTTTACAGAGATGTGGGAGGATTTCCTCGCGCGTGGAGGCTACCCCAAATCCAAGCACTGTCTATCCCCAGAGGCCCTCGACATCACCCAATTTCTTGCCGACGCACTCATCCAATCTGTTATAATCTTCCGCGACGAACTTGGCGGGAAGTACCCGCTCCTGCCATGGAAGATTGGTACTCCAGGCTGTGAGCATGTCTTCGGCGTGTCTCGTCAGATTGTCGAGGACTTCAATGCGCTCGACTTCCAATACATGGCACCTAAACTGCAAATTCGACTTCGGGAGAAATTCCTCTTCAACAACGTCTCCGATGGCAAGGCTCGCGCGCAAGGTTACAACCACACGTACCAAGATGACCAAAACATGGACCTCGCTGCACTGTCCGCTTTCCCGTCCGATGAAGAGATCAAGACAATTGCCCATGCCGCATATGGAGAAGCTGCTGGCTTGTGGGAACTTCTCGGTGTCGACGTCAATCGTGACTGGGAGGTTTCCCGGATGCGGTTACCTTCAGTATATTCTATGCTGGCTAAAAATGCATCGTCTTCTAGTGCGGACCATAGCGATGATGACGATGACAACGTACTAGGGGAAGATGAACATGAAGACAAGTCGGAGGACGAAGACGACACAAGTGCTTGCGAGTTGCGTCGTACAATGGAATTCTGGGAAGACGAGACCACCACTGTCTCTGAAGATAACGAATTGAATGCACTTGCAATGGCCGCCGCCTCGCTTTCCATCGAACGAGGCATCATGATGTATGTATTCTCTATCACCGTCTGTTTAGGTGGTGAATTGAAAGTTCCTAACTCAAATTCTCAGCAGCGAGATGCTTGACGAGACAAGTGCCGACGCAGATCGGATGTGGGAAGAGGATGCTCAACAACTCGGTAATTATCTTGCGAATGCACTTCCGGATACGAGGGATCCACGAGAGCGCACTACGCTTGCACTGTCAGACTGCTCGGACTTGGATATGGACACTCTCACAGAACTTCGCGAGAAACACCAGACGCGCCAGGCCGAAACAGGGACTCGTCAGTCATCCACCGAGCAAACACGACCTGCGGAGGCAGTGATTCGGGCGCAACTCGTCAAAACATATCGAAATATTCTCCATAAACCTGGAGAGAAGGCTGATGGATCAGGCCAGGATCGTTTGGCACGTTGGACAAACACTGGGGGGAAGAAGACGGGGAATTCGGCGAATGCTGCACTGGCTGCGGACAATCGAGCTGGCTCGGTAAGTGCAAATTTTGTATCTTGTCGTGAGCGTCGATTCGACCTACGATTCTAGGAACAAACCAAACGAACGAAGGCGATTCGCAAGTTCAAGCTTCCGGCTCTCCTTGAGACTGCCCTCGTGTCCAAGGAACACCCCGTCAAAGCCGCTGCCGGCCACGACTTCGCATTTGTGTTCCACGAGGGCCGCATACAGCTAGCGCGAGGTGAGTACAACGTCCTCCGCACCGATACTTCGAAGAGCTAAATAGCCCGTGTTACAGTGCTTGAACTTTATGTCAAATCAGGCGGAAACTACGGCGCTCATGGTTGGGTGCCCGAATGCACGCAGATCATGGCTCTCTCTCATATCGCTGTCCAGCTTTTCGAACCCGGGAAGGCTGGCCATGGCCATGTCCCTCGTATGTTCCGTGTCATCCCAAAGCCAACCGAATCACGTCTGCTCAAAGTCCCGCGCTTCGCACTACTTCCACCATCGGCCTTCTTGGTATCTGTTTCTTCTGTTGAACAGAGTAGTCGCGAGTATATTATTTCAAGCCAGGATGTTCAAATCCTTTCGCAAATATGGAGCAAAGAGGCCGACATTCAGCGGGCAATAGGAGCAATGCACAGCCGTTCTCGAGCACCTGCCGGTGGCGACTCGTAAATATGGTACACTTCCCCCCATACTTTACCCTAGTTACATCCATAACATTTTAGAGTACCCAGTCGCATTATGAACCTACAATACATACACGGTTCGCTATCTATGAGGTCTGAGGACAGGTCCGGGGTTAGACCAACCTTTGGTGGAGGTCCGAGGACGCGACCCGGGGTCGAACGACCCTTTCGAGCTGCTGCGGAACCCGGGGGAAAGCCCCCCTAGCGGATCGGACCTCTGGCGGGCGTTTCAGGGGTCCTGCTGTGAAGCACACGCCGGAGTAGCACTGCCACCAGTGACCACGGTCCACGCTCTTCTCCTCGACCTCCACGAAGAACACTCACCTTATTGCAACCGCTCTCGCCGATATACAAATGTACTCTCTATATATATTCTCGAGACGGAGGATTCCTTCCTCGGGCGCGTCAACGGCGTTCCGTCCAAGTTGCGCATTCGCGCTTTCTGGTCAAAGTTTCAAACGGGGCGATTCACAAACGGGCTGACTAGCATTTTGGACGGTTCATCTGTGGTAAGAGCCTTTCAAATGATACTTGATACTACTGGGGCTAAACCGGACTCGTACGCCAGCCCGTCTCATATTCCAAGACACCCTTTTTTTACCCCGCGCATACGAAGGTCGGGATTTCCGGATAGCATGCACGTCCTTTTACTCCCTCTCTCAAGAAGCGTTTCAGCCTACACCCCCTGGTGCGTTGCGCTATTTTCTGCGTCTGCTCCCCAGTTCATGACCAGATCATATAGATTGACGTAGACAGCCGTTGCTGCTTCTTCCTCTTACCGATCCCTCTCTGCTTCACGTCTGGCCCAACACGCTCCCCCTATACCCATCCTCGCGTCTACGTTCAACCTGAATCTGGCCCTTGTATCTCGCAGACCCTCTTGCATCTCCCCCGCCGCCTTGTAACACCGCGATTGACCTCTTCAACCTGTCCAGGCCCAGCGGCGCTGAGCGATGGCGAACGGTCACTGTCCGTGAAGCAAGAATACCATAACAAGCATGCTTCAACTTCAGTATCGGCCTTGTACGTGGTCAAGAGGACCTACAAAGATGCCTAGTGTGAGGTAGGATATTTTTATGGCATTTCGCTTGGAGCGGGTCTGATACCTTTAGAAGAAGGGTCCCCGGTTGAATCAGGGAGGGACTACGGTCCTTAGTGTCGAACGAAGGGAAAAGGTATGTAAAAGAGGCATGGCTGGAGTGAATCACAGACTCATATTCCAATGTGTATAAAGGGTACCCATCTGTCGAAAGCCTTCTCTCCAACTTCATTGCGTAGACGCTTCACTGCGTCGTGAAGCGCGTACGCTACCTTCCGCCCGTCTTCGCCTCCTCCCTTCGGCATCAGCTGCGAGTACAGCTCCTCCACAACGACGGGCGCATCTCTGTCCTTGATCGACCACATCGTCGCCACAACACTCGGATATCCCGCCATGAGCATCCCGGCCGCGAGATGGACCGCTTCCTCGGCAAGCTTCTCGTCGCCTGTCGCGGTTTGACAAGCAGACAGGACCGCGAGCTCCGTGTGCTCGAAGGACTTCTTCATGATGTCTAGGAGCTCCAGCCGACTGTCGTGAAGGATGAACGCGCTCTTGGTGGGGTCCCCGGCGCGCTGTTCCGCATGGCACGCGAGATGGATCCAACTGTGCTTCGCCATGGCCTCGAGCACGGAATCTTTCGTCGCCTTCTCTCTGTCGAGATAGAGACCTTGATCTCCGACGCATTCCTTGACGGCCGCGATTTCGGCAATGGTCCCTGGCAATGGATTTTGACCGGGCGTTGCTGGTTGTGATACGGCGAGGACGCTAGGCTTCGAGACCTGGCGCCGGTGCTGTCCGGCCCCAAGTAGGGCGGAGAGCGTGGGTGTATACGAGGAAACAACGTAATCATATATCTTTGGCCCCCCGGGGCCGTCGTAAACGCCAGCGGCATGGAGGGGGAGAAATGCCATCGAGCCCGTCGCGCACCAGGTTATATGAGGAAGATTGTCGTTCAAGCTTTTTTGTAGCAACTATAACCAACCAGGGAGTCTGCGAGCGAATGTCAAGGGGAAAAGGGGGCCCTCACCTTCAGTTTGAGAAGTACCGGGCGTACCACAATCGACCAAAGGTTCCCCAGGATTCGCGCCATGTTGTTGTCGTCCCCTGCGGCGAGGGCCCGACGCGATCCACGGGCGCGCGCTCCTGACCGTTTGAGGCACTGCAGCATACGGTCTCTCCAACGATCCACGTGTCCGCGAGTGAGAGTGGGGAAAGGGACGTGAAGGACCGTATTGGAAGAGGGCCGAAGAATCAACGCATCGCAGCGTCCTTCGCTGATGTTGACGACAACCACGGGGCCCGAACCGACCGCTTCACGAAGATGGGCCAGCTTCTTTGGTCGCAGGAACCGTTCGCACTCGGGGAGCGTGCGTGCTCTCTCGACCAGATCTTCGTATCTCTCTGCGAGACGACGGTGCCTCTGCGCCCCGTCCTCCAAGAAGGTTTCATTTTCCGACCTGTCTGGCTCGATCGATCCAGCCGTTCCCGCGACCTCAAGCTCGTGCGAAACAAGTTCCAACTCGTCCGCGAGCGTCGAGTCCACGTCTCGCAGATCGTCGAGCGGCGTACGCAGTTGCAGGGTCTGCCCCCAAACGATGCACCGGCCCTGCTCCAGCCATTCCAGTGCACGTGCCAAGTCACCGGCAGTGATCGCAGCGGCCGCGGCCGCATTCACGACCTCTGCAATGGCAGGAAGCTCCTCGTAACGGCGATAAAGATTCGAGCCCAACCAGACCAGACGTGGTATGATTTCTACCACCACTTGATAGGCGTCCAATGCCGAGGTGATTGAGTGTTCAGAAGATGCCAACGTTGCCCATTCGCGGGCAGCAGAGAATCTGTGGGATGGCGGACCCGAAGTGTCACTTGCAGCTTGCATAGAGATATCGACGGCAGCGTTGAAGTCGGTTGAATCTGAAAACCTCTTGAAGCGAGCCACGTAGGTGATTCCGATGTTGTTGCGATACATGGCCTTGTCGGGGTGACCGTCGGGAGTGAGGTCAATGGCCTGACGATGCACACACATGGCGCTGTCGAGGTCGGAGACGTCCCCAAATCGCTCAAATCGAACCTGGAAGGACAGCCCGAGGTTGCTGAGACGTGCAGCCTTGTCGGGGTGGCCCTCCGGAGTGAGGTCGACAGCCCGGCATTTCATGCCGATGGCGCTATCGATGTCCGCTAGATGTCCCGATCGTTCGAATCGAGCGTGGAGGGAGACTCCGAGATTGTTGAAACGTGCAGGCTTGTCTGGGTAGCCCTCCGGGGTGAGGTCAACGGCCTGGCGCGTCGCGCAAATGGCGCTATCGATGTCCGCCAGATGTCCCAGTCGCTCAAATCGGGTATAGAGGGAGTTTCCAAGGTTGTTGAGGTACATGGGCTTGTCGGGGTCGTGTTCAGGAGTGAGGTCGACAGCCTGGCGCTGCGCGCTGACGGAGCTATCGACGTCCGCCAAATGTCCCAATCGCTCGAACCGAGCCAGGAGGGAGACTCCGAGGTTGCTGCAACGTGCAGGTTTGTCAAGGTGGCCCTCCGGAGTGAGGTCAACGGACTGGAGCTTCACATGGATGGCGTTGTCGATGTCGACTAGGTGTCCCAATCGCTCAAACCGGGCATTGAAAGCGTTGCCAAAGTTGTTGAGATACAGAGCCTTATCGAGGTGGCCCTCGGGAGTGAGTTCAACGGCCTGGCGCTGTGCACCGATCGCGCTGTCGATGTCTGCCAAGTTGCCTGATCGCACGAACCGATCCTGGAGGGAGTTCCCGAAGTGGGTGAGATACATGGCCTTGTCGGCATGGCCCTCGGGGGTAAGCTCAGCGGATTCGCGGTACGCGTTGACAGCGCCGTCGATGTCGGCCGGATTTCCGGATCGCTCAAATCGATGCTGGAGGAAGATTCCGAGCTTGTTGAGGTAGGTGGCTTTGTCGGCGTGGTCCGTGGGAGTGAGGTCGACGGACTGACGTTGTGCGTGAATGGCGCTGTCGATGTCGGACAGGTCCCCCAATCGCACGAATCGATCCTGGAGGAACGCTCCGAGGGTGTTGAGATACGTGGCCTTGCTGGCGTGGTCCGTGGGAGTGAGATCAACGGCCTGACGCTGTGCGCGGATAGCATTGTCAAGGTCGGCCAGGTCGCCTAATCGCACGAATCGATCCTGAAGGGAGCTTCCAAGGTTGTTGAGATACATGGCCTTGTTGGGGTGGCCCCCGGGAGTGAGGTCGACGGCCTGACGCTGCGCGGTGATTGCGCTGTCCATATCAACCAGGTCTCCGAATCGCTCGAATTGCATTTGCAGGGAGATTCCTAGGTTGTTGAGGCGCGTTGGCCTGTCGGGAAGGCCTTCAAGGGGAAGTTCAACCGCCCGTCGCTCGGCGTCGATGGCTGTTTGGATGTCCAAACGGCTTCCCTGATCCTCGAAACATTGGGAAAAGAAGATACCCACGCGAGCGAGGAGCCACGGGTCCCCGGATACGAATTCCGCGATGTATTGCGACCTCGCGTCCAATGTACTGTATTGTTGGAGGTTGGAAACAATCTGAACGTCGGTTCGGCATCAAGGTCACCATCGAAGTGATGTCTATGTAACAACTGACCTCTTCAAACGAAACAGCCATGTTAGTTTGCGTTGCCCTCATATACGAGACGACTGGAGCAATAGAATCCGAGGTCTTGGACTGCGAAATTGGTTGAAACCCCATCAAGAAGGACGAAAGATGGGACAACAAGACAGCCTCGTCACCTTGCAATCGATTGGCGGAGTCGAAGAGGATGTTTTGGTCTACCTAATCTGCAGATGTAGGTGGTCAGGCCGATGGCAGGGAGAACGGGCACTGCTCACTCACTGTTATAGGGTACGCCCCAGGTCTTAGTTCAACGGAAAGGAAGCCTGAAGGAACACGACAGGTTCGTATCGTGGTCAGCCCACGCACCTTCCACTTTCATTTTGAACTTACTGTGCAGGGAATTTATTTGAGGCTTCGATGGGTGGAGTAGTGACGGTCTTGGATCTTTGACGAACAAGAGGATGTGTATGTATAGGATCCGATTGGAGGTCCTACATAGAACGGCAGGGGTAGTTCGACTTGTATGAGATAGGCGCTACTGGTGAAGCAGACACCGGCAGCTGTGTGGATTAAAAGTCGGAAGGAAGGACTCTGAGTGGGTGATAGTGGCAAGAGACAAGGGGCAAGAGACGTGATGCTGACCTTCGATCGGGTGATGATTGGATCACACATGGGACGGAAAGCAGTTCCGAAAACAAAACCCTGTAAAACCCGTTATGAGGAGTGGGTGGGATATAACCTTCCGATGACGCTGAAGAAAGGCGTTGAAGACCTCCGCATGGTACTTGGAAACCAGCAGCCGCACTGCCCGCTCGCCCAATGAGTCCTAGGCTGCGGCCGGACATCCCTCTGGACGTGGCCGGTAGGATCTCCATCCACAATCGCAGCAGCAGAAGGACGTTGAGGCGATAGAGACCTGCATGCAGGTAAGGATTGTCGGAACAAGGTGGAGGAGGGCTTGAAGGAAGAAGGAAGAACAGACCACTACTCTGCGTTTTACGTTGTCTGGGCCGGGTATGTCTTGGAACGGTGCGGGCGTTGAACGTCGAGGTTCCAAGCGGGCTGAGACGGAGGACAACGCAACCTTGGACTGAAACGTTGGCGGCGCATACCAGATGAGACTGGCGTAGCAGGAAGTCAATGAAAGACCGGGATGGTTGGATACCACGGTAGCTTGAGTCTTGAAGCTTGACTAGATAGTTGCGTAGGTGTGACCGTGTAAATAGTGCAGGACAAATGTCGTAGAGAGAAAGGTTGAATTCAATCTATCTTTTAAACTACACGTTCACTACCTATACCTGAAAAGCAACCTCAGCAAGCTGAATCGCAGGAAACTGGAAAAGGAGTAGACGCACGGTGTACCCCGAGGGATGTTCATCGCTGATTCCCAAACATCCTCCATGACTACCACGCATCCCAACCTGCGACTCGTGAGCCATAATTCCCGTAGCAGCTACCTGTCGCGTTGAGTTGCAGCGATCGGCGAACTCAGAACTTGTATACAAACCCGGGCAGGACCTTGCTCGTTCACGGTGCGCCTAACCGATCTGAAGCTCCCGAATGGTTACACCGATCTTCGAAATCGATCCGGTGTGCACATGGGACGATGTCGGCAGTGGTTCGTTTGGCAGGACAGGCAGAGAGACATGGAGAAGATGAAGGCGGGAAACTCGAAACGGCGCGGAGTAGTCTCCGTGGCTGACCTTACTCAGAAGACAGTCGTTCTTACGGCGCGGAGTCGGCCCTACGCCAGCAGTGGCCACCAATGACCATGCGCCACCGGGCTCTGCGTCAGCCACTTCTCACCCGCCGTCCCCAGCTGTCCCCACGCAACTCGAAATCCTGACTTTTCTCATCCCTTTCGCACGACATATCTACTGAGGCTGCTGTATCTTCTGTGCACCTCTCGAATCGCAGGCCGGAGCTCTAGTTAGTAGTCGTCGATGGTGCCAAGTCTCATTCCCTAGAATTCTAAGTACCAGGCAGCGGCGCTGGCCAGTCGAACGCTCCCCGCCAATCGTCCTTCCGCCGTCCACCAACGGGCTGAACGAACCTTCTGGTCGAGAAATTGGCGTACGCATCCGGACTCGCGCGGGCCCGCCCTCCGAGTCTCAGCACCAGTCTGAACCGACATCTCCTCGGACTCGCACACCCGCCCGTCTCACATCCCAAGACACCCCGCTTCTGCCCCACATAACCCTCGGCCTCTCCCCGATGCACCCAAGCCCAAGCCCGTCCAAGACACCCCCCAACGACGACGACGACGACGACGACGACGACGGACGATGTTCCTCCTCGCCTCGGCCGTGCTCAACGTCGTGGTCACCGTCCATCCCATCTGCAACGTCCTCTGCCGCACCTACACCCTCTTCCCCGCGCCCTCTCGATCCGTCCAGCATCCCAGATCCTCCTACGTTCTCGGGAAAGAGCGCTGCAGGTGGCGAACGAGCGTACCCGGTGCGTCTGCGCCGTCCCGTATACGATCCGACCACCCCTGACCGATCTCCCAGGCCCGTCCCTGCTTTCCAACGCCCCTTCGTGCCCGCCGACGCCCAGCGCGTCACCGTCGTCACCCACCCAACCAAGTCCCCCAAGCCCCGTCCCTCCCCCACCGACCCTCTCGCCCTCAGATCCCCTCTCCGACGCCGCCGTCCTCATCCTCACCCCCCACACCTCGGACGACGCGGCGACACGCGCGCTGGCCAAGCACGCCCCTATCGTCGCCCCGTCCCCCCGCCCGGACTTCGTCGACGACCCCCTCCGCCGCGCTCAGATGCAGTCCTACGCCCGCGCGGCGACGCCGCGACACCCCGCGCCCGCCCCGCGCCCGGCGGGCCTCCGGCCGTTGCTCCTCCCGCGCCGGCACGGGGTTCGTGAGCCGAGTCCACCGACGCACCACCGCAAGTCGCGGCTGCGAGTGCTGGTCCTTCCGCGGCGGGCGGGGCTACAGTAGGCGTTGTTGGGATGCGTGTGCGTAGTCGGGGGGTCTGTCTTTCTTTCCTTGGGGTAGCTTGATTGTATGGATTACCGCATGGATTGTTTGTACGATATCGAGGATCGTTTCGCGTATCTTGAGCTCTCCTTCGACCATCCTGCCATCGTCGATCGTCCTTCAGCTGCGACCAGACGGGGCACCCAACTTCGAAAGCATCCATAAGCAGCACAGCTCACATTCGGATCCTCGAGCACATCCGCACCATGTATCGTACATACACCACACCGAGCCCCACGCGCATAAGTATATCCAGCAGCCCCATCCATCCATCCATCCATCCATCCCCATCCCCATCCCCATCCCCATCACAGCACCCACCCACTCACAACTTGGCAAACTCGAGCACGTGCTCGGAGTACGCCTTCGCCTTGACCTTGTCCACGTCCGCGCGCGTGATCGGCCGACACTCGTACGCGTGGTTGTACCCGAGCCTGCAACGAGCCGTCCACCGATCGTCAGCCTCACGGACAAGACGGGGACGAGCGAACGCGGGGGGGGGGGGGGGGGGGGGGGCGATGAGCAGCAAGAAACCCGCACCTATCCCGCCCGTCCGTCCCTCCCGCCTTGTAGAACTCCGGCCGGCGAAGGAGGCTGACGACGACCGCGCCCCCGAGCCCGACATTGTGCACGAGCCCGTACTTCCCGCGCCTGTCGGGGATGTCGAACAAGCCCGGGGCCTGCATCGGCCCCGCCCCTAAAACACCGCATCGTCAGCACTCCTTCGTCGTCGTTCAGGAGAAAGCGCGGTCCAGAGCGTACAGTCGCGGAGTTGCACTGTGAGGGAAAGACGTGGATTTTTTAAGTTGGAAAAGGCGGCAAAAGGGAGGAGGGGAAGGGAGCGTACTGGCGATGTAGAAGTGCATGCCGAGGCCGGTCGCGCCGAGGGGGTGGCCCTTGGCCTCGAGGCCGCCGCTGGGGTTCACGACGTATTTCCCACCGTACTGGAGAACGCGAGGGGTCATGTCAGCCCCAAGGGCCCGCTCACGAGAAGAGCGCGGAGCACTGGCACACATACCGTATTGTCCCCCCGCTCGACCAACTTATGCGCCTCGTCCATCGCACACAGCCCGAGCGCGGGATACGTGATAAGCTGCCCGTCGACCCCGTCAGCACGCAAGGAACATGTAAGTGCGCAAATGCCAAAAAAAAAAGTGACAAGCGCCACGCACCTCGTTCGCGGAGAAGCAGTCGTGCAGCTCGACGACGCCGACGAGGTCGCGGCCCTCGCCCGGCCCAAAGCCCGCGATCGCGAACGCGTCGTCCGCGCCCTTCTTCGACATCCCGAACCCGACCACGTCCATCGCGTCCGCGCCCGTGAACGCGCCCGGGCCGTCCGTCGTGAGCGTCTGCGCGACGATCTCGATCGCCTGGTTCTCGAGCCCGTGCGCGTGCACGAACGCCTCGGACGCGACGACGTTGCACGCCGCGCCGTCCTAAACAAACGACCGTGTGCGAGGGCGACTTAAGCACGGCGCGCGCGCCGGTGGAGGATGGGGAGGGAGGGGGGGGACACGCACCGAGGTGGGGCTGCACATGAACTTGGTGAGCTCGTTCGTGATCTTGGGCGCGTCCAGGACCTGCTGCTCGCTCCACCCGTCGCGGAACTGCGAATACGGGTTCTTCACCGAGTGTTTGTGGTTCTTCGCCGCTGCGCGCTCGCATCAGCCTCCCGCCCCCCGTCCTGTGCCCAGCACGCACGCACCGATTTTCGCGAGATGCGTGACGTCCCCCCCGTACCGGTCGAAGTACTCCTTCGCGCCGTTCCCGAACATCCGCGGCGCGCCCGGCCCGTGGTTCAGGCCCAGGTGCGCCTCCGCGCGGAGGTTCGCGGCGTCGAGCGCGAGGCCGGGCGGGGGGCGGTCGGGGAAGTTCGTGCCGAGGCTGCCGGGGCGCATGCGCTCGAACCCGAGCGCGAGCGCGCACTCGGCGAGGCCGCCGCGGACGAGGTTCGCGGCGTGGTAGAGCGCGGTGCTCCCGGTCGAGCAGTTGTTGTTCACGTTCGTGATCGGGATCGCGGTCAGCCCGAGGTTGTAGAGCGCGGCCTGGCCGCAGGTGGAGTCGCCGTAGACGTAGCCGACGTACGCGTGCTCGACGGCGTCGTAGGTGATCCCTGGTGGTCCGGCGTCGGCGCGCGTGTGCCATATGAAAAGAACGGTTACGCACCGGCGTCCAACAACGCTTTGGTCGCGGCCTCCAGGCCCATCTACAATGCAACACAGCTGAGCGCTACCCCGCCTTGCCCCGCACTGTCGAAGCAAACGATGGCAGCAGCACTCACGTCGTTCGTCGTTCTCGTGCCCCGTGGCTTGATGAACGCGGTGCATCCGATGCCGATGATGAAAACGCGACGTCCTTTGGGAGGTGCCATGGTCAGTTGTGCGATGATGGACGTCAAGAGCGCTTTATGTATTGGCGCGGACGGGAACTGAAGTAACCGGGTTTCCCCACAGCCGACCCCGCAACCCCGCACATGCCTTCGTGCCCCGGTCAGCAGAACATCGTCACCTGCTCTGTCCTCTCATCCACCCTACGTGTCCGCTCTCCGTCCTGGAACTTGCAGGTGGCACACAGTAAACCCGATTTGCATTTCACCCCTCAGGCGAATTCGACGTACGACAACTATGAGAGCACTCGATGGTTCGAACGACTGGATGATAATATGTACGGCACATGGGAAACCTGCCTCTGGATGACAGAGGCAGCGGGAGAACGCATACACGGACGCCCTATTCCTCGTCTTCGTCATCCTCAGCCTCCTGGAGCCACTGCACCGAACAAACTAAATCAGAGACCGCCCGCGACACGCAAACGCGTGAAAACGCACCTTCAAGAAAGGCTCGCTGGCCTTCCTGACCTTCTTGCTCGTGTCCTTGTCCACGTACTTCTTGCTGACGTGCGTGCCCCAGGTCGTGACGACCTCCTCCTCGAGGATGTCCGCCTGGTAGAACACCATGAGGATCTTCGGAACGGTAGGGACGAGGTCCGGGTGCTCGAGGCCGACCAGACGCTCGATCCCGCCCAGGAGCGCCTTCTGATGTTTCTCCGAAGTGACCATCTGCGTCTCTGTCAGCACACGATCCGCACCGGAGACGACGGAGAGACAACACACCTTGGCGAATATAGCCGTGTACTTCGGGATCTCACCCACCACGTTCTCGGTGAAAAGCGTCTGCGCGAGGACCTGCACGGCCTTGTGTTTCTTCTCGATCCCGAGCTCCTGCACCTTCTTGAACACGTCCACCGCGTTCGCGTCCGGGTTCTCCTGCACCCAGCGTCCAAGGCGCGAGTACGGGCTGTCCGCGTCCTCGTCGCTGTCGTCGTCCCCGCCGATGGCCATGTTGCCCAAGCCCGCGTTGAGGGCGTCCTGGCGCCTTTTCACAGCCTCGGGCGAGGTGTCCGCAGACCAATCCTCCTTGGCGAGCGCCGCGTCCTGGTTCAGTTCGGCGGCCTCCGCCTTGATGCGGCGCGAGAGCTCGTCGTCGCTGCCAGCGCCGTCCCCATCCTCCCCGTCGCCGTTGGCCTCGCCGCCGGGGGGCGTGGGTGCCTCTGCGTGGCCGCCCTTCTTCCCCTTCTTGTTCTTCTTGGGCGGGTTCTTGATGATGTAGGTCGCAAGCTTGTGACGCATGTCGACGTTGGTGCGCTCGCCGCAGGCCTTGCAGTCGCGGATGATCATTTCGTTCTTGGTGAGCGTGAGGTCGGTCTCCGGGTTCTTGCACGCGCCGCAGAGCACGAACTTGTCGATGAAGCCGTCGAGGAGCTCGCGGAGGCGGGCGGCGTCGTGGGCGCCGTTGACGATGTACCGGTCGTTCTTTTCGTCGACGGTGGTCTGAGCGCCGAGCTCCGAGCCGAAGAACTTGGTGGGGTAGGTGGGCGGACGGGAGAGGGCACGAGCGACGTCCGACATGTTCGGGATGACGGTTTTGATGCCGTTGCCTTTGCCCTCGATCTTGGTGAGCAAGAGGGGCATGCTGTGAGCGGAGGGTAAGCGTGGGGTCAGGCGACGGAGCACAGCGTGGCAGGGGAGACGCACCGGTAGCGGTAGAACTTGTCATCGACGTCGCGACGGATGTTGACAATGCCGGCCATACTGGGCAGATTTTAACGCTGAAAAGGGGGGGGGGGGTGAGAACGCGGACAACGAGGGTGGAAGAAAGGAGACGAACGGTACTGGATATGTTGGGGTGGATAAAACGCGATAATTCCGGTATGATTGCGGGGGGTCGAAGCATGAATCTTCTGTTCAAGCAGAAGATATTGAGGTGAGAGTGAAAAAGGTGGGACGAAATCGTGGGCGAGCAGCGGCAGGGAGGAAGCGAGAGGAGATCGTGGACGGGACGAAGAAAGCCCTGCCGTCGTCTCCGAGTCCCCTTATAAGCCCCTCCCTCGGCACCTTCCGGGCCTCGGACCCACACGCGTCAATTTTTACTTTCCAACTCCCCTTCAAGGCATCGAGAACAACTCATGATAGACCATCTCGCTATCAACGTCGCACCCTTTGCCCCCATCTCTTTTGGCAACTGCTCGTCATGTTCGTCACAACTGTCACCGCCTAGACACACCCCCTCCCTAAATAAGATTCGGTGGCTGGTCACATTGTCGAGCACTGGGCCGGAGCGCCACGTTGCTTGCCGGCCACTGAGGTACCCTTTCGTCACCTCGCGCACCAAGGCGCCAGGGTCTAAACACAGGTGGCTCGCCAATGTATAGGTATGTACCACGGTGGCACGCAGCATCACGGACGGATCTACAAGCTTCAGTACACGCCGGCCTCTGTTTCCTTCACGTCCTCCTTCACATCTTCCGCACTCCCCTTCACGTCCTCCACGCTCTCCTTCCCCTGCCCGCCCGACCACTTCCGAACGGCATACCCCTCCACCGTCGCCACGGGCCCCCGGAACCAGTGCACCCCGCCGTACTTCGGGCAGTAGTACCACCCGAGCGAGAGGAGGAGCGTGCCCCCGAGCACGACCACCGTGTAGTTCATGTCCCGCCCGTCGGTCTCCTTCGTCGTCGGGAACAGAAACACGATGCTCGTGAACGTCATCCACAGCACCGCTATCACCGCACACGGCAGGCTCTGCGGCGTCCATCCTCCCATCAGCTCCCCCCTCCCAAGGAAAGAACACCAGAAAAAGAACACCCACGAAAACGCCGAGCGAAAACGGCCCGTCCGCCCACCCGTTCTCCCGACGCCACACCCACCGCACCGCGATCGGGACCGAGTACGCGACGTACAGCCCGACGATGGACAGCGCGAAAATCGCGCCCGTCGCCTGGTCGCCCGCGAACCCGAGCAGACCGAGCACCAGCGCGCCCGCGGCGGTGAAGAGCACGGTGTTGACCGGCGTGCCCGTGTGCGCGTTCATGCGGTACAGGCGGGCGGAGAACGGCAGCGCGCCGTCGCGCGAGAAGGCGAAGGACTGGCGGGAGGCGGCGAGCATCTTCCCAGGCGTGAGTGACTGGTCAGGCAGCGAAGGAGGACGGACGCATCTTACCATGCTCGAGCCCATCATGTATCTGCACCGACCCCGATGAATTATAGATATCCTTCCATTCCGCCAAGAGAGGAAAGGCGACGCACTGAACGGCAACGACGAACGCCCACACCGCCAGCGTGCCCCCCCTCCCAAAGCTGTTCAGGAAGACGAGCGCCATCGGTTGCTCGCTCGCGAACAGCGCGTCCAGATCCGTGCCCATGCAGAACGCGATGGCGATGTTGATCGCTGGGTTTCAGCCACGAACGCAACGCAGCCGGCGTTCAGCAAAAGCGAGCAGAGGGGAGGAAAGAGAGCTTGCCGGTTCCGAGAACACCTGAGATGAGGATGGCCCACACGATGGCCCAGGGTACGGCTGTCGCGGCGTTGGACGCCTCCTCGCTGATGTGCACGCTCGAGTCGAATGCGCCTTGTCAGTAGAACGATCAGGAATGCAGTGCCTGTCACCAGCAAGTGCCCTCACCGATCACCCACAGCGGAGCCAGGAAACTGAGGATGAAAGCGTATCCATCGGGCCAGTCGTACTCTGATCAAAAATATCAGCATGCGATCTGAAGGGGTCAAGAGGGCAGAGGAGGCACGGTTGGTGAAGTTTCCCAGCGCGAAGCTGGCACTGTTACGAAGCTCTGTCGGGGTGGCGGCTGGAAGCGCTACGATGATCGCCACAGACAGTCTGCAAGATAGACCACGTATCAGCAACCCGATGATGCACAGAGAGGAAAAGGAGACCACACACAGGATGTTCAACACCACGTACAAACTCTGCAGCCTCGCTAGGAGCCGCGTTCCGAGGCAGCACACGAACGCGTGCGACACGGTGATCAAAGCATAGACGGCGCTGCCCACGGACGTCGCATCAGTAACCCCAGGGCATCGAAGCAGGAAAGACCGACAAAGTAGTGCTGTTGGTGGCTCCGTATCCCGCGCCGATGCTAGCGGCCGCCATGACTTGCACCGCCGCGCCCCAGTTTATGCTCGCCACACTAGCTATGGACCCTATCGTGTTTGCGTCTGCCGTGGAGGGGAGCGTGTTTGAGCGTCGACGTGGACGGACCAATGAACAAAGAGCGGAAGGCACGCACAGCCCACGATCCAGCAAAGCAAGTTCCGGCAGCGCGGCGACGAGTAGGTGTACGTCCAGAAGTACAACTACGCGCGGAGGAGGTGAGGACCCGATGCGCAGAGAAGGGCGGGGGAAGACGCACTCCACCCGAGGTCGGGGCGGCGGCTGCGAGCTCTGCCATGGACATCCCGACAAAGAGGATGAACACACTCGCGACGGCCCACTGTCCGCGCCATAGACTGTCAACCCATCCGTCTCTCCCAGCACAGCTGGTCCTACATACCCCCCAAACCATCGCCGACGGCCCGCCGTTCGGAATCGAGTACGTGAGCACGGACCTGGCGCCGAGGACTCAGCGACCGGCGAAATTGGGAGTCGAGGGCCCCGGAGAGAACGCACGCGATACTGGGCAGCAGCCCGATGATGCTGAACGCGATCCCGAACACTTCGAGCGGGGTGAACGCGCGCTTGAATTCCTGCTTGTAGCCAAGGTCCGCCAGGAGCGCCTCGTCCGCGCGCGCGATGCGGGTTTTGACGTCGTCCATCCTTATCCTGAGGGGGTGGGGGAAACGATCTGAGGCAGACGGGGTCGACCCTGCTTCTTACAGTACTTATGTATACGGTATCTGCCTCGAGCGCATTTATACTTGGGTGTGGCGGTGGGGCCAGGTGACCTAAGAAGAGCTTCGCTGGAATATATAAGGTGGAGGGTGAGATAAGGGAGACGCTCGAGGAAAGGGAGGCTGACTTGGGGTTACCTACGCGCATGAAATGTACGGGACCCCGAAGCGTTGGCCCAAGGATTACGTTTTGGAAGAGAGGTGCGTTCGCCCCCGAGACACTCAGGTGTTGCAATTTAGAGTAGAAAGAGAACACACAGCGGCCAATCGGTGGTGCGTCAAGTTTGCAACCTTCATCGACCGTCGTCCCACACTCCAATTCGTTCACCCGAGGCCGTGCACGCAGTGACAAGAAAAAGAATCTATAGCGTGTATCCATCAGTATCGTACCACGTCCTGCCCATACATTCCTTTTAACATCATCGCCGCGCCTCCACGATCTCCACCCCTTCCTTCTCTTTCTCCGTACTGCTCCTCCCACTCCCATCTTCCTCCACATCCGCCCTCGCCTCCTGTGCCCCCTCCCCACCCCACCCCCTCGCGGCGTGTCCCTCCACGGTCGGCACCGGCCCCGTGAACCAGTGCACGCCGCCATACCTGGGGAAGTAATACCAGACGACGGAGAGGACGAGCACGCCGCCCAGGACGACGACGGTGTAATTCATGTCCGCGACGGACGTCGCCTTCGTGGTCGGGAACAAAAAGACGGTGCCCATGAACGCCATGAAGCCCACGGAGATCGTCGCGCACGGCAAGCTCTACACGCCCCACCGCACCGTCGGCCCTCGGTCCTCGCACGCACGGCACACGGCAGGATACGCACGAACCGCCCCAGCGAGAACGGCCCCGGCTTGAACCCGTTCTCCTTCCTCCATATCCACCGCGCGGCGATCGGGATCGCGTACGCGACGTACAAGCCCGTGACGCTGATCGCGAACACGGCGTTGATCGCTTGCGTGCCCGCGAACGCGAGCAGGCCGAGCAGGAGCGCGGCGATCGCGGTGAACCACACGGTGTTGACGGGCGTCTTGGTGTAGGCGTTCATGCGGTAGAGGTAGGACGAGAAGGGGAGCGCGCCATCGCGGGAGAAGGCGAAGGATTGGCGGGAGGCGGCCAGCATCTAGGGGAAGGGTCAAGACTTGCGGTGGCGGGAAAGGGGAGGGAGACGAACCATGCTGGAGCCCATGAAGTACCTGCGCACAGGAACACCCGGTCAACGCGCATACACGCGGGCAGAACGGAAAGGACGCACTGTACGGCCACAACGAACGCCCAGACCGCCAACGTGCCCTTCTGCCCGAAGCTGTTGAAGAAGATGGTCGCCATCGGCTGTTCGCTGTTCACCAGAGCGTCGAGGTCCGTGCCCATGCAAAATGCGAGAGACACGTTGATGGCTAGACGACGCGGTTACTCCAACGGTATAGAAGCGAGGGCAGAAAGGGGACGTACCCCAACCGAGGACACCAGCGATAGCAATGGCCCACACGATTGCCCACGGGACGGCCGTCGCGGCATTGGAAGCTTCCTCACTGATGTGAACGCTCGAGTCAAAGGAGCCTAGATGTTATGGCCCATAACCATCAATCTTCAGTCTATGTGAACATGACAAGAACGTACAGATGGTCCAAAGAGGAGCAAGGAAGCTGAGAATGAACGCGTAACCATCTGGCCAGTCATATTCTATAACAGACGTGTCAGCTTTCTGGGGTACAGAGGACGAACAAAAGCGCCCGACCGTTCGTAAAGTTTCCCAGAGCAAAGCTGGCGCTGTTGCGTTGCTCGGCCGGCGTCGCGGCGGGCAGCGCGATGATGACGGCAAAACACAGCCTGACAGCGACCGTTCCTCAGCCAAGGGTAGATACGCAAGAGGAGGGGAAGGATAACGCACAAGACGTTCAACACGACGTACACGCTCTGCATGCGGGCCAGCAGACGCGTTCCAAGACAGCAGAGGACCGCATGCGTGAGGATGATGGCCGCATATACCGCACTGTCCGACGTTCGCGTCAGGGAAGCGTGTGTGAGTGGAGAGGGGGCGTACAAAGTCGTCCCGCTCGAAGCCTCGTATCCGGTTCCGATGTTGGCAGCCGCCATGACTTGGACGGCAGCACCCCAATCAATGCTGGCAACGGCGGCGATAGAGCCAACAGTGTTGGAGTCTTCGCGGGCAAGTCAGTGCGTGGCCTCGGAAAGGAGCAGGGAGGGTGCATACAGCCTACGATCCACGCGAGGAGATTTCGCCAGTGGGGCGATGACAACGAATGCGTCCAAAAGTATAACTTGGGCGAAGCGTCAGAATGGAGATCAAGGGGTTGGGCTTGGAGCAAGGCGAAACGTACCCCACCGGAGGTCGGTGCCGCCGACGCGAGCTCCGCCATGGACATGCCGACGAAAAGGATAAGAATGCTTGCAACGGCCCACTTTTCTCGGGAAATCATCAGCGAGAAAGAGGGAACAGAAGAGATGGAGGACGCACGCCCCAGACCATGGCTGCAGGCCCGCCATTTGGGATGGAGTAGAAGAGGACGGAACTATCGCATCGAGGGCGTTCAGAGACTAGAGGAGGGGAACGAAGATAGGAGTAGCTCACGCGATGCTGGGTAGGAGACCGATGATACTGAACGCGATGCCGAATACCTGGAAAAAAACAGGTTAGGATCAAGCTTCCACCCAGTCGACCACGCGATACTCGTTCTCCCCCCATCGGCCGCGCAATGATATCCCCTTCTCCCACGGCCGCCCATACCCGCAAAGAGAGACGAAAAAACAACTCGAATCGCACCTCTAACGGCGTGAACGCCCGCTGGAACTCCTGCTTGTACCCGAGCTCCGCAAGGAGACTCTCGTCTGCGAGGGCAACCCCAGTCTTCGTTCCCTCCTTCTTTTCGTCGGCCATACGTAATCGTCCTGCGGGGTCGTCTCTCTTGCGAGCTAGGGAGGTGGACCGTGAAGCCTGAAGAGCGAAGCGTGAGCAGAAAGGAACAAAGCGAAAAAAGCAAAACCCGCGTCCTGACCTTATGTACTCTACATCGGTGTGTAAGTACCCTCCTGACGCTGTGGTTACATCAGATCAGAAGAAGGCGGAGAAGCTCCGCTGATTGAGCCTGAAGAGGTCCGTGGGACGGTGGGCATCTATCTTTGGTTCCAGAGGACGAAGGCAAACAGGACACTATAACTATCGGCGCCAACGAGATAAGCTTCCTCAAGGCAACAAGCGCTTCGCCTACGTTAGGGATGTCGAGAATCACGTTCATGCATTCCCCATCTACAGCAAGGAAGAGCGAGACACAACGTGTGGAAGAAGAGACATGGACGTTGTACACGGCGACGACGGGCGTCGTCGGGGCACGACCAAGTCGAAGACTCGAACCGCTCTGCTTCGCAGCGAACCGAGCCGACGTCTCACAAGATCCGGGTCGGCGGTCGCTCAATCAGGAAACCCTAACCCCATTCTGGGAGCGACAAAAATGTCAAGCAACCTTCAATTTATCATCGTACAACATACTTAAATCATCAGGAGGGTAGAAAGCAAGAGAAGCGGGCCGGGAAAGCGACGTTATACAAGACGGGTTCTTCAGAGCGGATGGGATATCTCATGGGAGCTGCGGGCGACCTGCGGGGGAGTCAGGGCCATGCGCGTTGTGCCGAAGAACTGTGGGTTTGAAGGAGACGCACCGGACGAGGGCGGTGGTGGACATGTCGGGGACAGCGTGCGGAGCATTGTTGCGGCTATGAACGCTGCTCAGCCCATTGCTTCGGCGTCAACGTTTTCTACGCAGGCGCCCAGGGGAACCACAGGCAAACGGGAACATGTTATACTTATGTGAGAGAAAAGAAAGATCGCAATCCCGCACCTGCGTGAACGCGTGGATCTGTGCAATCTCGTCCTTCAGGATTTCGTTGACTGCAGCGCGACCAGACCGAGTTATTCAACGCGGGGGAGGGGGGCCTGCGCGGAGGACGCGACGCACCCATTCGATGTCTCGCCAGCGTCGACTTGCCCGCGAACGCCTGCGCAGCCGCCCGCGATAAGTACAGCGTTCGTTCGCCGAGAAAGGCCGCGCGACGCCGCGCACGCACCTCGCTCACGATCAGCACCGCGTACTTGTCCCCGCACCCGCCCGACTCGTCCAGCACCTCTACGTGCTCCACCGCGAGCTTGCTCTTGAGCACGCGCTCGATGTCTGAGGCCAGCACGGGCATAGTTACAGTTTTTCGAAATTCCGGGTCTGGGCCAGGTGCCGCGGTTGAATGTTGACAGGTGGGGAGAGGGGGGAGGCTCCAGGTGGTGGTCTGGATTGAAGGGGGGGAAGGAGAGCGGGGCAAATCTGATAAGATGCCGCGCCATCTGATAAGATTCCCAGGAGGCCTGCGGACGAGGGAGATCTTCGCAGGGCGCGTGTGAGCGGGTCGCTTATAGATTAGATCGTGCACGCCTCAGACTCATGGGACTCAGGAAAGGGATATCATTGAGTGGAGGTGGGTATGTGCCGTATGGCTATCGGCTATGTGAGCAGGAGAGGCTGAGACCGAGACCGAGACCGGCAGTCTGACGTATCGTACGAAGGTATCGAATCTGCGACATCGTCCCCGCGGCCCAGCCCGAACTCGAAACCCAGGACCCAGTGAGTGCATCGTGCGTCGTCACCCACGTCAAGCCCACCTCACGCCGACGTCCTCCGACCCGCAGGACCGCACGCACGCTCTTGCAGAAGCGACAGCGGACGCAGACCCGCCGTCCGTGTGGGGTGCTTGGACCGGGGCGCGGACGCGGCAGCGCGGGCGTATGCTTGCATTTGCTCGCGGCGGGCGGAATCGTCGATGAAGGAGGGCACGGTGCGTGTTCGGGCGCGGTGCGGGACGGACAGCGGGCAGCCGGGCACTTCACACGTTGTTTTGCTGAGCGCGGCACCGCGGTCCCAGCCCCAGGCCTGGGTCCAGCCGTCGTCGCTGTAGAGGGATGGAGCGGGTGGTGTGGAGGGGGAAGCGGCAGGCGTCGACGCGGTGCTGAAAGCGGACGACGGGGAGGAGGTGAGGGTGGGGGTCGATTGTGGAGAATCGGAGCATGCTTCCGGGAGATAAACGTCTTCCGAGGGCGAGAAGATGAGTGCGTTAGGACCGATGCTCGCATGCCAATGCCAGGGAGGACGAAGTTTGCTTACTGTCGTTCCAGAACGGTTTGATGTAAAGCTTCGGACGTTGGAGCACGGGAGCACGGGGAGGAGGCACGGTCTCCTGCATCTGTGGGCGGAAGGGAGGGAGATGGATGGATTCGCTCGAGGAGAGCAGCCGATGTACGAGAAGGCGCTTGATGGCCCGGAGGACGAGCGCGCCGAGCGCGTCGAGGAGTGCAGTCCTCCTCCTCCTACTCCGCATCAGCGATCGACCGAGAGACACAAGGCAAGGCGGCGTAGGAAGTCGTGAGCGCAGCTCGGAAAGCAAAGACGAGGACATGGAGGGCAAAGGAGAGATCTGAGCTGCAAGGCCGTTTGGAACGTGGTCTTATTGTATGTTCTCCAGACAGGTTAGGGCCCGAGATTTGCGCCTGACCTGGGCGTTCGCTGTGAATAGAGGCCGTCTATTTGTCTTGTCTGAGCACTGTGTGAGATCGTCCAGATGACTTTGACGAGAAGGGAGGAACGTCTTTGTTGTCTTGCTCCGATAAGCTGCCGCCAGATGTGGGTACTGTCGTATTGTTGCGAGGGACCGTGGATGGACGAGACAGCGATTGCCGGGGACGATGAAGAGAGATCTTGGCTATGTTTTTGTGTCGGAGACTCGATGGCTAGAGAGTGCGTAAGACGGAAGAAGAACAGGGCGACCGACGTCGACGTCGACGACGATGGTCGTGTTTGGTACCGTCGTGTCTTGTCTCAGCTCAGCTCATCCTGAAACACGACTACTGACTTCCGTCTAACGAGCCTTTTGAACCAGCCGAAGAGGTCCTTGTCCGTCTGCCCAATGCTTCTAGGGACAACTCTCTGTACTTATGCTATGTATGCATTTATCCACTGCGATTCCACATCAACGGACGCCAGTTGGGACGCTCTCTGGATGCTCCTGGCCCGACTTGCTTTCGTCTCCCTCGTCTGTCGCGCATCACAACCTATGCAAATGCGCCGTGGCTGGCATTCCTTTGGCGACGTCCGATCCGGAAAAGTTACTGGTTAACCGTGGTGCGTTTGTATGCGCATCAATATACATGTCGTCGTCTGACCCCGTCTTCCCCCATCATAGCAATAGATTGTACACACAAACACCCTACCACGCCCGATGACCTCCATCGACGAAGATGCTGTCACGAGTTGGTCAGTCCCCACAACGCGCTCGCTCGATCGAAGGACTCACTCGCTCCCAGTGCAATACGACGACGCGTCCGACGCGAGCCAGGTAATCGCCCCTCGGAGCTCATCCGGGCGCCCCAAACGGCCCATCGGGTTCTTGGACGACCATTCCGCCAGCAGGTGAGGCTGGGTGTCCATGAACGCCCCCGTCAACCTGGTCGCCGTCGCCGTCCGTCCGTGAGCGACTATCCTGAAAGGCGCGACAAGGAAGGGAGGGCTCACTTCGTATTGATGTATCCCGGCGAGAGCGAGTTCACGCGGATGCCCTCCGGGGCGAGCTCGCACGCCATGCTCCGCGTCATCTGCTTCACGGCGGATTTGCCCGTGTTGTACGAGACCCACGCTTGGCCCTTTTTTCCAGATGTTCGTCAACAAAGAACGACGGAGAGGCAGCGAAGGGCATACGTGGTTGGTGACGCTCCCGCTGATGGACGCGATCAAGATGATGCTGCCCGGCGTCTTGAACTTCCTCATCTGTCTCCCCGCCGCCTGCGCCGTGTACAGCACGCCGTTGACGTTGATGTCCATTACCTGCACAACGCGACCAGCACCGATCAGTCCCGGTCCCAACCTCGCCGACCAAGCGCGGACGCTCACCTGCTCAAACGTCTCCTTGTCGTAGTCCAAGCAGTCCTTGGACGGCTTCAACACGCCCGCGTTGGCCACACACACGTCCATCCGACCCTCCCTCTCCCCGACCATCTCCCCGATCTTCCACATGCCCTCCTGGTCCGTCACGTCCCCCCTCACATACTCCAGCCGCCGCGCCCCGCCCTCGATCCGTCCGACATACTCCCGGCTCGCGGCGAAGTCGTCCCCGGGCTGGGCGGCCAGATCGACGCAGTACACCGCACGGCACCCCGCCTCGGACAGCGCGACGGCGAGGTCCAGTCCGATCCCGCGGTTCGCGCCCGTGACGAGCGCGACGCGGTCCGTCAGCGCGAACTCGTCGAAGATCTTGGGCTTGACGGGTCCCTGGGGGTGCGCCCGGGCGGCGAGCGCGGCTTCGACGCCGAGCGGGGCGAGCGGGGCGACGGACTGGGGGGGTGTGGTCTTGGGCGCGGAGGAGTAGAGACGGCCGGGCAGAGTGCGAGCGAGCTTCGCGGTGGAGGTGGGGCGGACGAGGCTGCGACGAAGAGTGGATGCTAGCATGATGGTAGAAGTAGGAATGGGGGCGGTATTCGCTGGGTAGGCTACTGCACGCGTGCTCTGGTATTTATGCCGTCGCTGAACCCCCTCCTCTCACGAGGCATGACCCCATTACGGCGCTGCAGAATGCAGCTCAGTTCGTCCAGCTGACCACGCATCCCGCCTTCCGCCCGCTTCTTGTCTCTAATTTTGAAACAGCGCGTTATCTCGGTTGTGAGGAGGAAGAAACCCGTGGACGTCTTCGCAGCAGCGAGCGATCTCGGGTTTTTGGATTTGGGCCGCGTAAGAGTACCAGGACTGTACCAGGTGGTCGAGTCGAAGCCCGTCCGTCGCGATCACGTGGATGGATATCGCCCGTCACGCGGTCGACGGTGCATGATGGTTTCTTTAGCCGTCGAAGGTATCCACACACCGCGCACGGCCGCCGTAGCCTGGAATTGAGGTAGAACGGTGCTCGCTGCAACCGTGGGGTAGGTTGGCCCCTCTATTTGAAGGACGATCGTCCTTGGGACGCGTCACCGGACTCCCCTAGTATGCAGCGATGCACACATGCCTGATGTGCCCAAGAGAAAGTCCGGAGAAAAGGTATGCACCAATGACACACAGCAGATGTTGACCAGTCCGCACTGACCCTGCCGGAACAAGGCCAGCAACCGATGAGGTCAGCTGCGCGTGCTGTATCTTGCTCGGCGAGAAGACCACTCGAATCCTCAGAACCAAGTCGAACGATGGTATGTTCCACATCGCCGTGTCTTTTGTTCGTTTTGCTACAGCCATAGTTTGCCGTGTTAGCGTTTATTCCATCGTGTCCGTAGTCAGCCTTCCTTGCTCGACTCTACCCTGGTTGATGCTCACGAGCCATGATGCGCCAGAACCTAGAGCAGCACGACGCTTGTGGTAAAAAAAAAGCATGCGAGTTATGCAGATTATCATACAACATTGAACAAACCGACCTGACTCCACCGGCGCAATCCACCCGAAGAAAAGGAAAAGGGAAGTACATACATTTGAGTACACGCCGAGCCGCCGCCGTCCCTGCCCAGCCTGCCACATCCAGAGGCCTACTGAAGCGCTAGCCCTGTCCTCCGCGGAAGGATGAGCGGCCGCAGGATCGACTGCCAACGATGCAGTTCCGGCTCAGGAAGGCCGTGCTGGCGCGAGAGAAGCAGAGGCCGGAGCCCCGAATGCGGTCTGGGCGCAGGCGCTCTCTGGGCGGCCGCGCACGCGAAGGACTGCAATCGGGCGCGTCGAAGCGGGTCCTCGACGAGATACGGGAACGAGACGAAGATGGGCGGTGGTTTGGACGAAGGGGCGAGGATAGGGGCGTGTTTCGCGGATACGACGATTTTGCGATTATGAAGGAGCGGCGCCGCGTCTTCCGAGGTGCAAGGGGTGACGATGACGGCGGAGTCGGAGAGGAGGTCTGAAGGAGATATGGTGGGCGTAGGCGGGGCGGAGCTCGAGGGAGAGGTGCATGTTGGCGAGCTGGGCGTTGGCGGGTGTGGACGAAACGATAAAGGGTCTTGAAAACCCGGTCAGAGATGTCGGTTCGCATGCAATGAAAAAGGGCCGCACCTCGTACATGATCCCACCATACGTCTTGTGCGATGAGGATATAGGGGGCCGCCAGCTCCCTGATGGACCGATAGGGATGTCTGAAGACGGCGTAGATGCGGCAGAGGACGGTGCAGAAGGCCTGGACGGTGACCACGACGTCAAGCACGGCCACTGCGAGGATGAACATGGTCAATCGTGAGGGGGCTTCGGGTGCGAGAGTGGCCGAGATATCATTGAAAAGGCGTCGAGCTTTATGTATGGAGCAAAAGCGGTGTGTCTTGGGAGGTGAGACGGGCTGGTGGGCGAGTCCGAGGACATTTTGGTTCAGCCTGGTGCGGTAGGGGCAGCTGGCGTGCCGTTTGGGGAAAACTAGGGACGGTTGTCTCATCCAGCGGGTCCGTCAGTCCATTTTGAGACCGCGTATTTGGGGGTCGTCCGGTCGTCGTGCATCGGGTGAGAACCGATGCTGGTTGAATCCTGATACGTAGTACTAGTACGGTCGACCGACGCGATGCACCAGTCTACGGTGACTGGCTTTCACAGTTCGAGGGTGTGAGAAATGTGGTCGAATATCAGAGATATGAGCTAGCAATTGTAAGCACTTGCGATCGGTGGAAGTTCGACGAGGAGTCGAAGAGGTTGAGGGATACAAAGAGTCTTCTGAAAGACTGAAACGCGTGAACACGTGCCTTCCAGGAAACTGACGTTCGCCGCTGCGTTGCCAGCTTGCCCTCTACCCAACATTTGGGCGACGAACCCCTGTCGATGGGGTCGCGATACACCGCATCCAAGCCGGGGAACCAGTGTACCTCCACGGCGATCCAGCCTGGACATAGCTGGACATCCGCCTCCTGAACCAGAAAGAGCGTACGTCCGTTGTCGTCCGTGCGTTCCCTTCGTTGCTGAGATCATTTTTTCTATGAAGGCAGCATCCCACCTCCTCTGAAAACCTTCTCACTCGACATCCGCGTATGTGATTGGGGATCAAGTCTCGACAGGCCGTGCCAGCGACCCGCATCTCCTCTTGCGCACGTCTCAAGTAACATGGGCCAACGGGTTCGACATCGCGTTTTGGACTGGACTCTCCGTCTCAGCCCACTGGCAGTTTGAAACCCAATGCACGCGTCCCGTCCGGCAGTTCGAGACACGCTCCGCACGGGAGACATAAAATGCGAAATAGGCGTGCGTTCTCGTTCTATCACCCTCGCACCTCCCCTTGACGCATCTACCCGCATTTTCTGCCTTCGGACCTTTACCACCTTCGCGTCACGTCAAGTCGAGCATCTTCAGCAGAACACGGCCGCGTCCTGCCCCTGGTAGTCGTTGCCGGCAGAAGCCAACACGAGGTTGTTTGTGGTTTCTGAACACAATATGGCGCGGACAGTCGCGCCGGCCCCTCCTCTTCCGCACCCCTTTTTCGCTCCCGTCCGGCTTGCGGGCCAGGTCCTAGGCCCCTACCGCAATGGATAGAGGACAGTCGTCATCAAGACACAAACAGATATTCTCAGAGCAGCGCCAGATGTCGGACGGACGGATAAAAGGCGTGGGTACACAGGAGCACGAACGGATGGAACCCAGGGTGAACGCTCAAGCTGAGAGAGGGACGATGCAAGGTGGGTAAACCGGCTTCACGGCATGTTTATCCTCGTAAAGTGCGCTAACGTTCTCGCGCACTTCTGCCCAGGTCGATACAATGGTCCCGTTACAAGGTGTGATTTCTGAACGCCGTTTGGCCGTACCGAAGGAGGATCTGGGGCGGAACAGGTTGCGGCCTCACGTACGATGCGGAGGGCGTCTACCCCCTTTTCCTCGGCGCTTCTGACGGTGATACTTGTTTACTTTCCTTCACTTGCTATTATTAATACGGAATCCAGTTCCGCGCACAGCAGTCGACCTCGAGGCTTGGGGCAAGGGCAATTTGTACACATCTCTTGTCTCTTCCCCCACGTTCCTACGCTCCGAAGCTGCGGTCGTTGACTTCCCTTCGCAATATCCTACTTCAAGCCGAAGCTCCCTGTTCGTACCAGTTTGGACTCTGAGCACCGGTTGAGGTTCACCTATCTTTGGTAGATTCTATATCGCTGATCGGATTTCCATCTACCCTGGTTCTCGTCAAACTCCATATCGTTCAATTGCAGTCTCAGGATTCTCGCATCCAAGCTTCCTCCGGAGTAAACTCCTCTCCGAGTTGGAAGGAAAATATGCGCTGACTGATCGCCCATACCAGATTGGGCCCTCGTCCCACTTCCTACCTTCGTCCCAAGTATCATCTGCAGTACATCCATAAAATTCCCCATAAACACTCGACCGACGATAAACAATGGTGCGTAATGATTCTTCTTGTCATTCTTCCCGGTCACATACCTCCCCATATCAGACAGAAGAAGACGCGTCGCTCAACCTTGGTGCATCGCTGCAAGACGCCGACACACTTCCGTCGTTCTCCACCTCGTCCGAAACCGCTCGTCAAGACATCGTTCAGGCCCCAGTCATCAGCTCCACCACTTCATCAGCATCGGATGATTCTGCAGCAGACATTCCGTACGACTTCCTCATGACATTGCTGGAGGTACGTGGTGCAACCACTCCTCAGGGAAGCTCAACTCAGTCTTTACTCAGGGTATCATTGAACTCCAACAATGCGACACTATCGAGGAAACCGTGGCATGGATCGTAGAACTTATACCTCAAGAGCCTGCCCTGTTGTCCTTCGTCGGCACATACTTCTATAAGCGTTTCCAGCAACGGGGCGAACTCGTGCATATCCAGGTGGCTGTCGCTACACAGCAATGGGCCGTCAATATGACCCCAAAGGATGATACCCACAAGGCCAGCTATCTCGACGACCTTGGAAACTCCCTCTCGTCTCGATTTGAGCGGCTGGGAGAGCTGACCGACATCGAACGCGCAATCAATGCGCAACGTCAGGCCGTCGAACTCACCCCCAACGAACACGACGCCAAGGCTGGCTACCTCAACAATCTCGGAAATTCCCTTCTGCGTCGGTTCGACCGATTGGGAGAACTAGCCGACCTCGACAGCGCCCTTGGCGCGCAAGGTCAAGCCGTCGAGCTCACGCCTGAGGATCACGCCGACAAGACAATGTATCTCAGCAATTTCGGGGCCTCTTTACTGGCCCAATTCACCAGACTGGGAGAACAGGACGACATCGACAACGCTATCAGCGCACAACGCCATGCCGTCGAGCTCGCTCCCGAGGGCCACGCTGGTAAAGGCATGTATCTAAACAACCTTGGAAACTCCCTTCAGGCAAGATTCAAGCGGTTGAAAGAGCTAGCCGACATCGACAACGCTATCAGTGCCCAGCGCAAGGCCGTCGAGCTTACCTCTGATGGCCACCCGAACAAGGCCATTTATCTCAACAACCTTGGAATATCCTTCCAAGCCCGCGCCGAGCGATTGGGAGAGATGGATGACTTCGACAGTGCCATCAGGACACAGCACCGAGCCGTCGAACTCATCCCTCAGGACCATGCCGACACGGCTGCATATCTCAGCAACCTCGGAGACTCTTTCGCTGCTCGCTTTGAGCGATCGGGAGAGCTATCCGACATCGACAGTGCCATTCGCGCGCAACAAAAGGCTGTCGATCTCTCCCCCGAGGGCCATGCTCGTAAGGCTGCACGCCTCAACAATCTCGGCAACTCCTTCCGGACCCGGTTCGAGCGATCGGGGGACCCAACGGACCTCGACAGCGCCATCAGTGCACAACGCCAGGCCATCGAGCTGACACCGGAGGATCACATGCGCAAGGCCGGACGCCTGAACAGTCTCGGGAACTCTCACCGAGTGCGATTTGGTCGATTGGGAGAGCTGTCCGACCTCGACAACGCCATCGATGCGCTGCGCCAGTCCGTGGAACTCACTCCGGAAGGCCACGCCAGCAAGACCAGGTATCTCGACCACCTCGGGCGCGCCCTCGTCGCTCGGTTCCTACAATCGGAGGAGCGGGTAGATTTCGACGCTGCCATCGATGTGCTCAAGCAAAGTGCAAGCAATATGTTCGGCCCACCGTCGGACAGATTCTCTGCTGCCCGCGGATGGGCATCGTTGTTGTCCTTGAAGTACTCCACAGCATCGCCGCTGGGCGCATACAAAATGTTAATTGAGCTTATGCCACGGATGGTCTGGCTAGGCTCCAGGCTTCATCGTCGCTACGGGGAGCTTCCTGCCATTTCGGCCATTGCCAACCAAGCCGCCGCCGCCGCGATCGCTGCCGGCGATTTAGCGTGCGCCCTAGAATGGTTGGAGGAGGGCCGGTGCATCGTCTGGGGGCAAATACTGCAACTCCGCACGCCTCTCGACGACGTGCGCAACGTGGACCCGAAACTTGCGGACAGATTGGAATTGGTGTCACACGAGCTAGAGAGCGCGGGAACAGCGCGACGACCGGAGTCCGGCAAGGCGGAGGAGCACATGTCGTTGGAGGACGAAGCCCAGACACACCGCCGTCTTGCAGAGGAGTACGAAGCGCTGATTACGAAGGCCCGCACACTTCCTGGATGCGAGGGCTTCTTGCGGCCGAAGAAACTGGAACATCTTCGCGGGGTCGCTGATTCTGGCCCTGTGGTCGTAGTCAATATCGACGCGAAACGCTGCGATGCATTGATCCTTCGTCGATCTTCTGGTGACGTCCTGCATGTCCCCCTTCCTGCTCTCAGTCGCGGAGATGCGACCCATTGGCAGGGTTTGATGTTCCAGTCGCTCCATAAGGCGGGTGTTCGGGCTCGAGGCTCACGATCGCGAACGGCTGGCCACGACAAGATGTCGCCGATCTTGGCAAAACTCTGGTGGAACGTAGTGCATCCGGTTCTTCTCGAGCTTAAGGTAACGCTTTTACCAATTTCCTTCCAGCATCTACTGATTGGATGACCGGACACTTGTAGTTTTTAGGACAAAATATACAACATGATTGTATTCCCCACATCACCTGGTGTACAACGGGACCACTAGCGTTTCTTCCCCTTCATGCCGCAGGCCTTTACGACAAACAGGGGGGCCCAAAGATATTTGAGCACGTCGTCTCGTCATACACGCCCACCCTCACTGCCTTGCTTGAGACCGGAAAGCATCGTGGCCGTCACCTCCACTCGATCCCCAGCATTCTTGCAGTGTCTCAACCTGCAACGCCAGGTCAATATCCCCTTCCGGGCACCGTGACGGAGGTCGCGGCAGTCCAAAGTTGTGTTGGAAACATGGGCTTCCGTCGGCTGAACGGGGAGGAGGCTACGAAGGATGCCGTGCTCGGGGCCATGGCGGAGCACAGCTGGATCCACCTTGCTTGCCACGCCACACAACACACCGGCGACGATCCCACGAAGAGCGCGTTCCTTCTGCATGATGGTGGACTGGAGCTCTTGGACATCATGAAAAGGTCGTTCAAGCATACGGAGCTCGCGGTCCTGTCCGCTTGCCAAACCGCCGCAGGCGCGGAGAAGCTCCCAGAGGAGGCCGTCCATCTCGCGGCAGGGATGCTCATGGCCGGTTATCCCAGCGTCATCGCGACGATGTGGTCGATTAAAGACAGAGATGCGCCTCTCGTCGCAGAGGAGCTTTATTCGCGGCTTATGAGGGAAAACGACAGCGACAGACCCAGAAAGGTGGCATACGCGCTTCATGACGCGGTCAAGAGTCTGCGGGACAAAGTCGGGGAGAATGCGTTCGTCAGATGGGTACCCTTCATCCACATTGGGATCTGAGCCTAGTGCGCATCGGTTTGCAGAATAATCCGCTGGTTCTGTCGTTCGATACAATTTCTCCGCCTTGTTCTTGCCGCATTTCGATGTATCTCTCGCACATACCTATTCCTTCAGTAGTGCTCGATTATACTGCCGCAATGCTCGTCGCTCGACGGCAGTCTCACTGACTGCGCTCGCACCATATTCACGGACGACACGGTACCATCTGCCGTAACACAGACCTATTACAGACATAAGTACCGCAGACATACCCGGCTGGAGGAGCTCAGGACATCGAGCATTCACCACAATCAGAACTGACGGGATATCGAGGCTATCGAATTCGGTCGCTATAAAACTTTGACGAATGCAGCCAGAAGTGAGACTCGGATATGTACTTAGTCGGAGTCGTAGAGCGCCGTGGAAGTGCGCGGTGGCAGACGGTGGCGCACGAAGACGTCGCCGCCGAAATTCTGTTTCCTGCCTTCATGATCTTCCCCATTCTCAACCCGTCTATCCCCCTGTCCTGCGCAACGAACTATCACCGGCGGCACCGCATATGCACACTGAATTGAAAACCGAAGGATAGCATAACTTTTCGGGCGTTTCAGATCCACTGTGTAGGCGCACTTGGACTCACGACAGCTCACGACTCACGAGCAAGACCTTCAACGAGAGAGGTGCGTTTACGGTTTCCATCTCCTTGGCTCATCAATTGCTCTCAGTCACGCGAAAGATCGCTGCTACGGGAGAATATCACGGCTCGCGAGTCGCGTGGTAGGTGTATCGGGTCATCTAGGTGTATCGGGTCATCGAGGAATCAGGATGCTCGGGAATCAGCAATGAATATACCTCGGGGTACATCGTGCGTGTACTCCTTTCCGGTGTTTTTCCTGCATTGCTGAGGTCACTTTTCAGTATCAGTAGCGAACGTGTAGTTTGAAGGACATTCAATATAACTTTCCCCCTACGACATATGTTCTACACTACACCCAAGCATCTACTTAAGCTTCACGTATGTACTCAAGACTGGACAGAACGTGGTACCCGACCATCGCGGTCTTTCCTGCCACGCAACTTTCATCTGGTGTGGACCGCCAACGTTTCAGTCCAAAGTCTATCGTCCGTCTCAGCCTGGTTTGAACTTCAACGCGCGGCACGCGCCTTCCAACTGGTAGTCCAAGACATGCCCGGCCCAGACAGCACAAAACGCGGAGTAGTGATGCGCTCTTCTTTTTAACCCCCATCTACTTCGTTCTGATAATCGTTACCTGCATACAGGTCTCTATGACTTCAACATCTCTCCGCCGCCGCGATGACCGTTTTGGTCCAATCATGTCCAAAATATACCTACAACCGACGAATGGGAGAGGCGACGGGGACGCAGTCTTGAGGTATGTTCACTTCAGCTCCATCTTTCGTCCCAAGTGGATCGTGATACCCCGAAGCGACAGGACCCAGGGGGCCTCGTTCGTAGGTTGAAGAACCTCCAACTTCCAACATAAGGCACTCCCTACTTTCTCCCTACACTTCCCTACAACGCCCCGCATCCCTACACTAAATAAGAAAAACATCCCTGGGACCGGGAGACCGACCTTCTAGGCGTCGCGGTGAGGTCGACGGGGCTCCGCCATTCCGCAGAGGCAACAGAAGCTCGAAGCCGTATATCAATTCCCAGGCCCATCCATCCCGCAGGTGGCCATTTCGCCCTTTCTCCGCGCATCCTTCTTCGCGCAGGGAGAAAACCACTGACCACGTTGAGAGGGTTGTTCTGTCGCAGCTAACGAATGGACTCAGACCCGCCAAGCGGGTTGGTAATGTTTTTATAATCCCGTTCACTCTCCACCTGGGCAGCCTCTGCGTCATGCATAGCAAGCAAGCGCCGTTGATATATTACATTCGTCAAGCTCTGTGTCCTCATTGATGAAGCTGATGCACGTCCCTACGCAGGAGTCACTGCATATGCCACCAGCTGGTTTCTCACCTTCGTTCTGGAACCCGTGGACAAACTGCGGAGATGTTACGCCCTCATTCCGGGCTCATTCGGCTCCTCCCAGTCATTGCGGGAGGATACGGATATCGTATATTGGCTTCGATCCAGCCTTCAGCTTCTGCCGATGTCTGAGGTGGCCTGAGGCCGACATTCGAAAGTCCGACTGGCACAGGGCGTTGAGGTCTTAAAGACAGCAGTCCGACTCGAACCTTCCCATCAACAAGACACTCATCGTCGTCTCCTTCACCAACACCATCTCACTCTATATTCAACCCATTCATACTATGTCTTACCCGTCAGTAGACGTCTTGGTGGTGAGTCAGTCGCCTGAAAATGTTATGGTCCATTCGCCTCTAAATATCGTTCTCAGGCTGGTGCAGGCCCGACTGGTCTCGTTGCCGCTATTAGCCTGGTGCAGCACGGCGTGCGTGTACGCATTATTGACAAGCTACCACACTATTTTCGTGGTCAACGTGGTGCGGGAATAGTCGTACGTCTACTTTCTTATGCTTGCCATGCTCGCCTTTGTGACGATCATCCTGCATCACAGCCCAGGGTCCTAGAGCACTATGGACTGCTAGGCGTCTTGGACGACGTCAAGAGGGATGCCCTTCCTTTTCTTCCATTCATGCAGTACGACGACAACGGCAAACCCGAGAGAACGTTTGAGATGTCGGCCAGGATCGATGCTACCCCAGATGTTCCGATGGCATGTCGTTTCCACAAATATCGAGCTGCCTATCCCAACTTACAACTGGCATTGTTTGCTTATATAGCCGAATTCTGTGATGCTGGGGCAAGATCGCGCTTGTGCCATCTTGCGCGACCATCTTAGGACGCATGGCGTCGAAGTTGAACTCGCTACGGAACTCCTCGACCTCGAGCAAGATGAGAGTGGCGTCACAGCCTCTGTCGGCAAAGCTGGCGTAGAGGAAAGGGAGTCGATACGCGTCAAGTACGTTGTCGGTGCTGATGGGGCGAAAGGTGTGTCAGTATAGCGACGGCTTGAAGAAAAACACTGAGAAAACACTTGCAGGCAACAGCAGAAGGCTCCTCGGAGTTAAACTTCTAGGCGATGCCGAGTACGCAGGGAGGATGGTCATCGGCGACGTTGAGGTTCACGGGTTGGATCGCGAAGTGGGTCGACGTAGTATCTCATCCCAAGTGCAGCTATGCTGACGTTTCATTCATCGGCAGCATTGGCACAAGTTCGGTAATCAGCCAGGCAACGTGTTCGTCCATTTTCCTCCTATGACCAATGCTACGGTATCTCAAGTCTAACGCGACTGTCCCGTCGACAGGGTGACCTTCCGCCCCACAGATCGCAGCGCGAAGGAGAATGTGTATTTCTTCGCCGGCGTGGGGCCAGATTTCGACTTTGCAAGGGCGGTGGACGACCACGCCTACCTGCGGCAGTTTGTGTCCACCGTCGCAAACAACTCCGACATCAAACTTGGACGAATCGAAAACGTCGCGGATTGGAAGTAGGTCGTGACTATCTTTCCTGTAACGTTGCGGATGCTCAAGGGGCGGACAGGCCTAACGTGCGTATGGTCGACGCTTTCCGGGTAGGGAGGGTTTTCCTAGCTGGAGGTATGTAAGACGCAACAGTCTTGCCGCAAGTCATGAAATTGACGGTATGTCTTGCGTAGATGCGGCGCATATCCACAGCCCAACTGGAGGTCAGGGCATGAACTCGAGCGTGATGGATGCTGTACGTACTGTGGCCTTTATCCTGTTATTCTCGCGCCGACATCCTTACCTACGGTGCCCAGATGAACCTGGGATGGAAGCTCTCCCTCGTGTGCAAGGGCCTCGCGCTCCCATCCCTCCTCGATTCTTACAACGAGGAACGCCTCCCCGTGATCCAGGAAATGCTCCAGATCACGACAAAGCTGCTCGTGCAGACGTTCAACCCGTCCGGCTCGGACGCCCCCGATTCCGCCTGGAAGCGGCCGGCGTCGTTCAGGCAGCTCGGCGTCCATTGCCGCTGGAGCTCCGTCGTCGTCGACGAGTTCGGATCTGAGGGCGAGGAGGGACCAGCAGCGACGGCCTCGACGTATGTGAGTGGCGGTCGGGTACACGCGGGAGACAGAGCCCCCGACGTTCCTGCGCTGGTTAACGTCAAGACGGGCGTCACCACCACGCTCTTCAAGACGTTCGGCTCGACATACCATACCGTGCTGATTTTCGGCTCTGTGGATGCTGGCGTCGTGTCCGCCAAGTACAGGGCCACTGGAGTTCGCATCATTGTGTTACTCCCCAAAGCTGCAGAGTCCCTTCAAGAGAACGTCGCGCCCGACGGCTCCGATGTCATAGTCCTTCGGGACAATGACAATCACGCGTACTCTGCGTATAATGCTGGCGAGGAGCCGAAGATCGCCATCGTTAGGCCGGACGGTGTTGTTGGGGGGCTGGTGAAAGGGAAGGAAGGTGTCGATGCCTATTTCTCCCGTGTCTTCGCCTAGTAGTAACATGGTTGTTGGTTGTCGTGTGATGTATGCAATCAGGTCATCGATTTTACCTTGCTAGAAACGAGCTTGATTTATGAGGCCGAAGTAAGTGCATGTGCGGTGAGCAGACTTGATCACCGTGTACTACTCGAAGATATGTCATACATATATATCAGAGGAGGTGGAGTCGGACAGCGTGCGACGGTGGCGTATGATGGCGTAAGCATGGAGGAGAAGCGCGTTTACGGTTTGTATTTCAAGGCCTTGGTCCGCCGACTGCTACAATTCAACGCGACAGACTGCTGCTACTGGAGGATATCATGGCTCGAAGGTTAAGATGGGTGGAAAATGTATCAGACCATCAGAAATCGATAGCAAAAGTGGTGGTAGCTATCGCTTTATGGAATACATTGTGCAGAAGAGTTCACAACCAAGTGAGAGGAACGAAGAGAACGCTCTGAGAGTTCGAAGCGTGGCTCTCGAGGCTCGATGGAACTGAGAAACCCGAAGAGGAGGACCGTGACGCCGGTGGGTGTGGGTAACGGGTGATGTCCGGGTGACACTCCGTGACTCGACGCGATCGTGACGCGACCACGAAGCGAACACGTACAAGTTACAGCTTACCAGTCCCCAGTGCGCCAGCAGCTATCGGATCCTATCGGTAAGCTACTTCGTTGCTTTCCAATTCCCTCTCTCAAGAGCAGTGAAATTTTGCGGAGTCGGCCAACCGCTCACCGACTACTGCGCCTCCACCTACTACATCCAGCTAGTTGACTCCCCTACCCGGCCGACTCCACGAGACTTGCATAAAAACAGTGCAAGAGAACTTGGGTTCCCATCAAGTTCCCATCTCTGCCAGTTCCCTTATTCTCCTACTATGCCCGGCTTTCGACGCCGTCGTCAAAACCGGAACAAGGGCTCTTTCGATCCGAATGACGCCGCCAATATCCAGCACCACTCGATAGGCGTATGGGATCTATACGTTCAACGTGATCCCAAACTTTCCTGGATTCCGCAGTCCTGGAAAGTCGAGGAATATGCAGAACTTCTGAATGACGCTCCGTACCTGTGGAGGACCGTGCAAGACATCTCTCCCACGTGCTGGCAGCCGCTCGTCTTATACGGGCTCTTGACGCTCGCCCTTTCGTTGATTCCCGCTCTCAGTTTATGGTATGTATGTCGCCGTTCTTATGTAAGCACCACCATTGTTTGCTAAAGAGCAATACAGGTATTCTGGACAGCTCTTGGAAATCGTACGTGGGGCTTGACTGAAGCTCGAAGCTTGACCCGACGATTTAATTTTCTATTCAACTCCCCCGACAGGTCCAAATCGCCGTCGAACAACGGACCGTCGACAAACAGCGCCTATTCCAAATCGCGGGCGGACGCATCGCTTGCTCCTTCGCCCAGCGCATCCTCAATCGTATCCAACGCAAAACGAGCACCTCGCTCAATGGGCGTATCCGGAGGTACTACTCTGTGCACATCTTCCATTCGATGGCCCGGCTCGACGTGCCGACGTACGACGACCCGGTTATTGCGCGCCAACTCGACTCCGTGATCCCCTCCGCAAGTGGCCGCACGTCCATCCCGTGGAGCGCGATGGTCGCCGTGTTCAACATCGCGTCCAACGCGCTCAATCTGCTGTCCCAGCTCGCTGTGTTGACCGGCGTTCTGCGGAAACAGCCGGACGGCCCGTTGCTGGCGATTCTGACCGCTATCAAGTATTTCTTTTCGCTTGGGTGGGGAAGGCATGGCGGAAGACTCACGGCATCCGGAGGTGCGTGTAATTCGATCTTTGCCTGTTGTAGATGGAAAAACTCGAGAGAAGGATAGTCGGTGGGCTGACGTTCGCCCGATAGTGTACGCGGCAACGACTCATGATGCGGATTTCCTTCGCGCTGAAGGTCTCAAAAGGGTTGCTTCTAACGGGGTCCATCGCAAAGAGCTGGTTGCAGCCAACCTGGCCGGGTATCTGACAATAGGTGGGTGATGATCTTTCTTTCGTTAAACAAGTCCACACTGACGTGCAGTCAGAATTCGAGAGGTTGGTGAAAAGACTCGGGTCCCGAGCGGGCGACTTCTGGTCCTTGCACGATGAGCAGGTGCACTCTAGTGTCGACTTTCTCGGCCTCACTGGCCAGGTTCTCGAAGAACTGCCCCAGGTAAGTGCATTTGGCGTCTCTCGCGCACCTTAGGATTCCTTTCATCTTCATCAACCAATCTTAGATTGTTTTCACCCTCCGTGCGGTGGAATATCCGATGTCGATCCCGGTCTCCGTGGCTTCGCTCAACTTGATCCAGCATTCGTCCACATCGTTCCTACACCGCGTCACCTCGCTCATCAACGAAACAGAGAACTTCGCCGAGCGGTTGGCGAACCTGCGTAAGCTGTACGAGGCCAGGAATATAAAGAACCAGGTTCCTGATGGGGCGAAGCCGTACCCCGAGAACGCCCAGTCTATGAGGCATGGTATCGCTTTGGAGTTTAGGTGATCTAAGGCGCACATATCACCCCATCCAGAATAAAAACGCTAATATGGCTCGTGGCCCGCAGGAACGTATCGTTTAAATACCCAGGCGCAGAAACATTCGCCCTGCGCAACGTCTCCTTCAAAGTCGAGCCCGGCCAGCTCTGCGTGCGCCCCCTCATTCCTCATTGCGTTTCTCAAAGCTGGCCCCTGACGGCTTCCACAGGTCATCGTCGGCGTCAACGGTTCAGGAAAGAGCACCATCCTCAAACTCATCGCACGCATATACGACGTCGCCGCGGGCACGGTCCTGATCGACGGACAGGACATCGCAACGCTCCGCCTCGCCGATCTGCGCCGTGCCACGGCGATCCTCTTCCAAGACTACACGCACTTCCCCCTCTCCGTGCGTCTCCCCCGCTCCCCTCCCCGCTCGACTCGTGCTCATTTTCTATCAATTTTTTTTTCTTACGTCAGATCCGCGACAACATCGCCCTCGGCGACCCCGACACCGCACACGACACCGCGCGCGTCGTCGAAGCCGCCCGGCTCGGCGGGGCCACGACCATCATCGAGCGTCTGCCGAGCGGGCTGGACACCTACCTGGAGCGACCGGTGCGCGACCTGTACTCCGGCCTCCCCGAGGGAACCCAAACGCTTTTCGGGCGGACCGTGAGCCACGCGGGTGTGCGGCATGCCATGGGCGGGGGCGGGGGCGGGGGCGGGGGCGGGGGCGGCGCTGGGGGAAATAATATGGGGCTGAGCGGGGGACAGATGCAGAGGCTTGCGGTTGCGCGGACGTTCATGCGCTCTATGCCTGGGGACAGCGAGAAGGTGGGGTTGTTGCTGTTCGACGAGCCGAGCGCGTCGTTGGACCCTACGGCCGAGCACGGTGCGTTGTTCGTTTACTGTTCGTTTTTGAGCGTTTTGTTTAGACGGCTGGCGGTGTAGACCTGTTCAAGCGCCTGCGGGAGCTCCGGGGCGACAAGACGATGGTATTCTCGACGCATCGGTTCGGGAATCTAACGAGACACGCCGATCTGATATTGTGAGGTCGTCTTTGGCTTTTCATCGTGCGCGTGCTGACGGAGGGTTTGACAGGTATATGGACGATTCTGTCGTGGTGGAGGCGGGTACGCACGAACAGCTTCTGAACGCCGAAGGCGAGTACGCGCGCTTGTGGAAGATGCAGGCGCAGGCGTTTTTGTGAGGCTGTGATCTGGACTCGCCGCGAAGTATGCAGAGCACAAGACATTCTCACGATTCACCGTTTCACGCAGAGTTAAATTTGACGCCACAGACGATTTTACGATCTCATTCTCTTCTGTACGACTACGGACAGCGCACTACTAGCGCAAATCGTGAAGGAGGCAGGTGCCACAATCATCAATGTAGTACTTAGGTACACCCATACATACCACCATGTGTCCCGCCCGCATTCTGAAGATCGTCGTTGATATATCTGGTCGAAGTCTCCGATATCGTATCATAGTACATACGTGAGCTCGAAGTCCGCGGAGACCCGGCAGCCTGTAAGTAAAGATCACGGCATTTTTATCTGACTTTTCGCTCGGTGCAGCCAATGTGGCGACGGTGACGGGAGCGGGGCGTATTACATACACCAGAAGGGGTAAGTCAAAGCCAACAACGTAAGTGTCGCCAATGTATGGGGCAAGGGGGCGAGATGAGGTGCACCTCTTCCTCCATCCATTCACTTTCGACGATAAGTATCTCGTCTGTTCCGCGCGTGTCGTAAGTAATGGCATCTACACCCTAATATTAGATATAGCACTTCGGTCGTGGACTCGTCATCACAATGGAACTCTAGTACTCACCTCCTTTATCCACTCTCGAACAAAAAATCCACAAGCTTACTAACCACTCGCACATTCACACTATTTCCCAGTAATCGATATTTCACCTTCGTAGACACACCCGGGGGCCACACGAACTGGTCCTCTGTGCCTGGGCGCACGAAGGCGAAGAGACGAAGTAGCTCCGAGGGCGTGAAATACCGCAGTTTGAGGGGGTGTAGGATGTTTAGTGCATCAGGGTCATCGCGACCTTTTGCTTTGAGGAAGGTGTCGAAAGTCGCGGTTGTCTGGAGAGCAAGGGTGAATGGGCCGCAGTTACAAGTATGAAACGAAGGTAACGCACATCGAGCTCGGTGTTTTCTTGTAAAATAGACCCCGCCCGTTCAACAAGTTGTGTATATCCTGAAAGCCCAATGCTCCGTTATAAAAACCACGCCTTTTTGCAGCGAATGCGTGGCCTACCTCGGGTAAAACAGCAAGTCCGACGCGTAGACGGAAGCACGATGTCGAACAGGCGACCCCATTTCTGCAGCACACGATCTGGAACAGCATGCGGATGGCACCCACTCACCCATCCACCCTTGTCCAGATACTCTTGCAAAGGTTCGACTGAATTCTGTGCACTCCCTGGGGTGTCGTCACGGGGATCGATCCAGTCTTCTCCTCGTCCCGGTATATGCCTCCAAACGTGGTCCGGTTCTCTCCTGTTTTGGATGACGAATGGGGTTATCTTGGCGAGGAGATAATACCGAAGGCGGGAATTTGGGATGCCGAATTGTAAGGGCGTGAGTAGGAGTTCGAGAGTATGGTATCCCAAACCCCGTAACTGCCTCAACAACACCTGTCGCGTCGTCGACGTCTTCCGAGCAAAGGATCAACGCGATCATCCCTGGGATTTTTCAACAGAAACATACCTCGAAACCCGCGACGTTTTCCACGAGCAAAAACTTTGGCTGCGCGCCCAACGAAACAAGCTCCGGGAGCACATCCTCAACCAGATGCAAGAACGATTTCGCGCGCGGATCCGCCGCGCCCTTCGCAAGCGGGTTCAGCACCGTATACGGTTGACACGCAGGCGACAAAAGCCACAAGTTCGCGCGGTGCTTCGCGATCTCCCGCGCGTCCAGGACGGAAATGTCTTTCTAGGAAGAAGGCAGCACCCGTGAAAATCAATCCTCATAAAGGTTCTTCGACAGGAGAAAAGGTAGCAAAGAAGCAAGGGGCAGAGGGAAAGAGGTAAAACGTTAACCTACTTTGTGGGCGATATTGTGGCCGTGATTTGCGGCGTAGACCTGGCATGCGATTTGATCCCAGTCGAAAGCACCGACGACGGTGACCTGCACATTGCTCCGAGCGAGGGCAAAGTGCAAACCGCCTGAAAATCCACGGTCATCCACTAGACAAAGCAGGAAAAGGCGAAAATGCAAACCGATACCACTGTAAAATTCTAGAGCACGTATCTCCGTGGGCTCGCCCATTCCATTCGTTAACCGAGCGAAGTTCGAAGATGGTGGCGGAAGGAAACAAGGTCCATGGCGAGGTCCACAGGTGGTCCACGCGAGGTCCATGGTAAATCAGCGCTTTCCCACGATCATACGGGGGTCCACCGCTGCAGCCGATAGTCAATGCCAACTTCGCCGTTGTTCGACTTTGCTCACTCCCTCCTCCTCCTCCTCCCGTTTCTTCAGTCTCCCAACCCTTCTTGTCTTATTTTCCCACAGAATCAGTTGTTCGATCTTGCTGAGGTCGAAGACAAACGTGATTTCCCCGGTTGTGTTCCCGGAGCGTCGTCCCGGGCCTTGTTATTGTCCCCACTTCATCTACAGCCATGCAAGGATTGGCCTCCTACACGGCCTGCCAGCCTATCCTCACCACTCTCCAGCCCGCATCCATCATTCCCCAGCAAATCGTGCTGCCTCTCCCGCCCCCAGGAGCACACGCTCCAGACAACCAGGCCGATGGCATGGCCCGTCCGCTATCCCAACCACATCTGGCGTCGAGCCTAGATAGGTGCGTGGCCTCCAAGCCCAAACTTGAGCGACGCTGATCAACAAATCAAATAGTAACACACCTACTGACCAGCCACTGCTCCCGCCGTTTCCTACCCGGCCGCAAGTCAGTCATCTCCCCACTCCGCAAAGGTGTGTCTTCTCTTGTCCCAACTGCCCCTATCCACCTTCCAAAAGAATCGCGAGTGTGCTTCGTGGGAAGGGTGTATTCCGCGACGCGTCGAGAGGCCGTCCGCTCTGCGACAGGATCATCCTGCGAACGAGACCTTGCGATGAGATAAACCTGCCATGCCCACCTCTGTACTTGCCCCGTCTGGTCCCACCATTGACTCACCTCTGTTTCAGTCCAAGCAACCTCGCCCCGTACGTTTCGGGTCACTCCGAGTCTCCGATCCAGCATGGGTACGCCTCCTTCCTGGCTTATCCTATTTCTCCTATTCATTCCCAAATGATGCAGTGCCCAAGGCTCCATGTTCCCCACTACCCACCGTTCTTTTGAATCCACTCGTCAGATGATCACCCCGGAGTCGAGCCCCTTAGTCAACCGTGGGTGGGTCCTCCCAGGGGCGGAGACGACAACTACGCCGACTCAATTGTAAGCCGCCCGAATATTGTAAAGCTCCTGCCGACGTACCGCTGACCATGCCCAAATCCAGACGCCGTGCTGCCCCTCCTCAAACACCGCCTCCTGCTTTCCATCGTCACCCCTCTTCCCCACCCTCCAACGTCTCACAACTTTCCTCTCCCTTCATGCCGAAACCATCCCCGGTCTATCTCGCTGCGCCACCCCTACCACCCTCCCACCACCCATCTCGTGCCGCAACTCCTTTGCATGCCGTCGTCTCAACCCCTATAGACCCCGATGCCGACGCCGAAGGATCCGATGCCGAAGCGCGTCCCGCCGGAGGCGAGATAGAACGCATTCGCGAAGAACAAGCCCGAGCTCGAGCCACCCTGCTCGAGGAGACCGAATCACGACGCCCAGAATATCTCCGGCGCGCTGATCGGCCGTTCAATGCCACGACTGAGCTCGATCCGGTCTGGGGCATCAAAGAAAGCCCCGCCAAGGGACGGCGTATCGAGCTCTGGGGGTTCACGGAGACCAGCGACGAGAGCTTCGAGGATCGGCTCATGGCTGGGGGCTACGTCGGCTATGGCAGCACGCCCGGAGCGACGATGCCCACGCGTCCCCGCACGCCGTCTCGCGCGAAGGAGTGGGCCAACATAACCACCCCCGGCCCCGCCGGCTCGTCCAAGGCCGCCAGCTTGAAGTTCGAAGACGATGACGAGGATGTGGCGCTCGACGACCGGGCGGTGAAGAAGAAGCGGAGGCTCGCGGCATTCCGGCGCGTGACGGGGGGCGCGAACGCGGTCGTGCAGGCGGCCAAGGCGACGTTGCAGCCGGTCGAGGTTGAGGGCAAGGGCCGAGTCCTGCTTGACTTGAATGAGGAGGAGGTGCCCGAACTTGTGGAAGGATCCGTTCCTCAATCTCCGGTAGGGCGCAAACGCGGCGGGAAGCGCAAGAGGCGGGGCGGAGCTGCCACTGGCGGCAAATCTGGACGTGGCGGGAAGGGCAAGGCGAGGAAGGAAGAGGCGGCAGAAAATGCGATGGACCTCGGTGCTTCGAACTTGAACTGGCCGGACGAGCAGTTCCCTTGGAGCTTGCGCACGCAGGAAAGGATGGAGGTGGAACGCATGGAAGAGACGGAGCGGATGAAGTCGATTGCGCACTTTTTCGACGGCGACAGCGATGAAGACGAAGAGGAGGAACCGCCGCAACAGGTTCAAACTACGCTTGTGCCAATGGACTTGGGCGAGGCAGACTTTCCCGAACAACCTGTTTACCGTGGGCGAGGAAAGATGGTTCCCTTACGCCAGCGCGACCTCCCTGACGCTCCTCCACACCACCTCTTCTTCCCAAGCGATCCCGCTGATGCCCGCGCCGCACTCTTGTCCAAACGTTCTGTCCGCGCGCTTGCGGCCCGCCGCCGACTCCGGGAGATGAACTCGGATAGCGACGACGAGACGGTGTGCATCTGCCACGGAACGGATGACGGCCGGGAGCTCGTGCAGTGCGACGACTGCAAACGGTGGTACCACCTCAGCTGCATCGGCCTCAAGTTCGAGGACCTCGGCGAGGAGGAGGATCCTTGGTATTGCGACCTGTGCGAAGACGATGGACGACTGGACAGCAACCCTTCATCCGAACCGACGTTCGTGCAGGGCGATGAGGAAGACCTCACGCCGCGCCGGATGCGCGACCCGCTGTTTTTTCAGAGTGACCTCGACGCATCCCCCGCGGGAGCGCTGTGGCGCACGCCGTCCTCGTCCACGCGTGCGCCGATGACACCGACGCGTAGTGGAGGGACCACGACAGAGTTCTCGACGCGCTCGTCTTGGGGCTCCGCCAGCCGGCACGGGCCTACAACGCCCCCCTCCGCGTCGCAGCACGTACGCGTGTATTCGACCCCCGGCGCGTTCGAGACGGTTTTCCAAGGCAGCTCCCCGTTCGACCCGACCACGACGCCTTCGCGCGGGATTCGGTTTCCTCCCGGCGTGCAGAAGGAGAGCACCGGCGCGTGGGCGGCCGCAAGATACGGGGGTCCGTTCGCCACGCCGACGCAGGCGGGGTCCAAGCATGCTCTGCAGCGCTATGACCGGATGTCCGGAGGACACTTCATGGGCATGTTGTCCGCGAGCCCGAATTCGTACCGTTCGGCGGCGTACGACGACACGCCTGTGGATAGGTCCGTGCCAAGGCCTGTTGCGGCGTTTCCGCCGAGGAGGCAGTTGGAATCGCCGTTGATGGGGAGAGGTGTGAGCTATCGGAGGCCACCGCCCGGACCACCCCAGTCTCCGAGTCTGAGGGCGGCGAAAGGGAAGGAAAGGGTGGAGGTGTGAGCGGAGAGGTGATGAATACCATACTGGTGCGTATCTTACCTCGTCGGGAAACCCAGACGCTGACCAGGGAGAGTATCGCAGCTTCTTCAATCTTGTATAGCGATTAGCGTCGATAGGCGTAATGTGTGCGTGCCCGCTACTGGACGCTCGAACGTGTACATAGGCTTCGTTTCGGAGCCATGTTCGTGATCGGTTTATCTCTTTCTCCAAAAGAATCCTTGCCGGTCGTGTTTCTTGTCCGTCGAGGTTGTCTTGTAATAATGTTCTGTTGTGTATATCTTGGGGCATCTGTTGTCGTGCTCGGCATAGGTTAGCATACGTTACGGTACGATATGAATGCGATAGTTGTGATAGATGAGATGGTCAGTATGCTGAAGAAAAGGGAGAAACAGATGACATGCCTTCGAGACGAAGCCACCTATACCCGGTGTGTTGCATGTATGGGGGAAACGGTAGTGCCCGAGGCGCGATGATACCGCTCTATTTGAGTTACTGAGCAGCTCACGAGCTAGTTGAAATGATCTTGACCAGTACTTGTTTTAGTCTCCTCATTGAAAACCATACTATAGAACTCGGTACCTTTGGTTCAGAAGGCTATGACAGCCATCGTGGCTTCAGAATTTGTCCCTCAGCGTGGACTGGACCGATGGCTCGACGCGTCACGCCGCGTTGCAACCCACGAACTATGCGCATGTACCCATCCAGTGGATCCTTCGAAGAAAAATACGGGTGCATCATGTGAGGTTTTCTGATCGGGGCGCCAGATAGAGAGAAGGAGTGGCCGTTGTAAACTGTAGCAGGAGGGTTGTAAAATGCGGGAAACCACGCGTAAGGACGCGTCAGGTCACATCCACGTCACAAGTGACCTCTCGCGTTCTGCCGAGTGACCTACGTCCTCTTCTTGTCACGTTCCTTCGACAAATCGACTCCGCCTCCTTCACACGTTTGTGTAATCCAAGCTGAAGGCATAAATCATGTCCGCACGTACTCTCGTATCTTACGACGACATCGTCCAAGGTGGCCCCTCTGGAAACAATGGATCTGGAGGATCTGCACCCCCTCGTAAACGAAGACGCAACAACAACAACACCAACACCAACAACAGTCAACGCCAGTATCGCCAACATTGGGACGACCCCGGGCCTCTCGCCGAGTCGATACCCTACGGATCCTCATCGTCATCCAACATTGCGCCTGCGCTTGAAGTCACCATGCAGGTTGAGGAAGAAGAGGGCGAAGAAGAGAGCAGGATGCTGACTCACGAAGAGATCTGGGATGACTCTGCGCTCGTCGACGCTTGGGAAAGTGCTCAGGCCGAGTATGAGGTGTGTATACATATTTTCTTCTCTTGCTACTATGTTATACGGAGGGCTGATAACGCATGAACGGGCAGGCGTTCCATGGGAAGGGCAAATCTTGGAAAGACGAGCCCGTCAAAAAGTCGCCATTGTAAGTGCTTTAGCTCTCTTTCTCCCGTCTGTACAGGCATTCTTCTTACATCCGTGCGGAACAGGTGGTATAACGTCCCTCCCAAACCCCAAAAAGGAGCTGCCACGACCACAACCACGACCACAGCAACATCCACATCAAACGTTCACAACTCAAATGTTCACAATGGCGCGTCTGCTACGGTACCTGCACCAGGAACCGACGCCGAAAACTCCCAACCGGTCAATTTCGATACCTTTGTCCCGGCGCACGACCCATCTCTCTTTGTTTCTTCTGCTCCTGCGGAACTATCTACTTTCGCAGACGGACCGTGGCCCACGCGCGATGAGGCCTTCAGCCGTGCCCTCGGAGCTATGTACTGGGCTGGATACTGGACGGCCGTGTATCACGTATGTCTTTCTCGCCCCGCTTCTCACTCCTAAAATCTAACAGTCTCTTGTCGTTGTCACAGAGCCACCAACATTCTGGGACGGGCGCTGAAGAGACAAAACTCGCCGGAGAAGAAGGGGGCGACGAAGAGGGTGAGTATGTCGGGGCAGACGCGGATGCAGACGGGGAGGATGGGGATGAAAAAGAGTCCGGAGAAGAAGATGAAGAGTTGATCTCGACGCAGCGGTGATATATTTCTTGTGGTTTGTTCAGCCCTACCCCATCCAATGGTTAGTAAAATCTGCCCTCCTCCCTCGTGTCTTCAACCGGTTGAACCATCTCCCACAAGACATTCCAATCCATGACGATCTTTCTTCTCCGTCCGTGTGAGTACATTTCCGTCCTCTTTCGTACGCGAACCCCTTTGCTTGCCTTAGTGTTTATGCAGTGCTTGGGCGCACCGTCGCAATCCATCAGTGTCATGTTATATCACGCCTGGAAGTATACACTATACGAGCACACACACATGTACATAACCCATCGTCGTACCGAACATGCAAAAAATCACAACGCAATCTCCACGTCCAATCTCGCCAGATATGAATACACATCGGGCGACAGCCGATATTTGAGCATACCCGCGAAGATCATCAGTGAACGCGACTTTGTGCGCAAGGCACTCAACGCCTGCACCATGCAGTGATCAGCAACACTGGCGAAAGATCCAAGCAACAGGGCGACACACCATATGCCTGCTCGCATCGGGCACGAGAGAAGCTTTGGTCTTCTGGTACACTGCCGCGATACAATCCATCGTGAGCGGGAGGTATGTCTGCAAGTTGCGTTGGAGCGCGTCGTGCATGTCCTTGAACTCCTCTGCTCTTCTTGTGATCTTCGCCACGTCTCCATCGAGTGGGATGAGGTCTGTCGACTCCATGATCTACCCAACGCGGTCAACGTTCTCCCCGAAAGGTATGACAAGAAAAACCTGTAACCCACTTCGAACGCTAGATCGAACCGCCCCTCCTTCTTCGCGTCCATCGCCTCCCTGATCCTCAACAACCGTCCCACTGCTTCCCGCTCCCTGCCCACCGCCCTGTTCGTCCGCTCATAATGCCTCAAAATCTCCCGCGCCGTGCCTTCGATCGCCTTGCCCTGCTCGCCACCCCCGCTGGGCGCAGCGATGGTGTTCCCGAGCGCTTGCGCGAGGCAGACGATGACCTTGGCGTAGTCGCCCGCGAGGTTGTACAGCTTGATCGCCTCAAGTACCCGGTCGTTCTCCTCCGCGTGACGGGCGGCGCGCACGAGGATCACGTCGTTGAACTGACGTGCGTCCTGCAGCTTGAGCAACGACGCACCCTGCTCGACTACGCCGCTCTGTGATGTACCAACCCGTTTGCGGTCAGCGCTGGCTGCGGAAAAGAAAAGAAGGGGACAGGGAGAGGAAGGACATACAAATCGTGTACCGTCGGATCGGAACCCGCCAACGAGTTCATCCCATGCGGGACCGGCGTTGGAGAGCACGATGATACGCCGGACGAGCTCCCATGCGTTCTCGAGCTGCTCCTGGCCTATCGCGCCCACTTGGTCGGCGCTGAGGGTGACCGTGTAGACATATTGTAGCGCCTCCTTCGCGTCCATTTTCACGAACTGACGGACGTAGCGCCATATCAGCGTTGGAAGGCTCAGCGCGGGCGGTGCGTTCGGGGACAACGATACTTTATGGCTTATCAGTGGCGAGGTAGGTGAAGAAAGGGAGAGAACGAACAAGGTGTCATGTCCGAAGTCTCGGCGCGGGAGGGAACACGGAGAAGTCCGTGGTACGCAAGTGCGATGGCGACGTGGACGGCTTCCACCTCTGTTTCGGGGTTATCCCAAAGAGCAGCGACAGCCTACACGTTGGTTAAGCGGGGTTTTGGAGAGAACCTCAGGACAACTACGTACCCGTTCGAACTGTCCACAAATGAGCAGCACCGCTGCCCACAAGCCGGCCCTGGGACCCTTCTGACCTGAAGGACCCTCGAAATGCCGCTCGCCGTACCCAAGCAAAGTCTCCGCCAGACCCCGGAGGCCGCCGTTCTCCTCTTCGTCTACCTGTGAAATCTTCAGCACGGGGCATTTGTGAGCGCAAAAGGTGATCTACCATCGCGAGCTGGAACCACAACCAATCCTCTGTTGTAGCTGTGACAAGCGGAACCGTGCGGCGAGTGGGGTCGAGCTTTCCCATCAGTTTATAGAGGGCGAGCTTGAACGGGTCGACCGTCGCCGAGTGGAGCATGTGCGCATTGTAGATGGATTGTATGTGGTCTCGATGAGGTTTTGGCAGTCTATACGCGTGTCTGATTAATAAGGACATCTGGCCATTTGGATGGGACTTGCCGCCTGTCAGGAGACTCGAGCCATGTGCGGAAGTGAGAAACAAAGCTGTCTTCTCGATGCTCGATTGCCTGCTGGAACCGCAACGCTTCCGCGAGCGCCTCGTGTGTGTGCCCTGTCCGCACCAAGTAAAACAGTTTCGCCCAGAGGGGCTGACTGGCCACAAGCTGTTTACCGATGATCAGCATCCGCCAGATGTCCAGCAATCAATGCGGTATCTCACCTCGATCCGGTCTTGCCACTCCCCATTTCGATAGTACCGTACCAGCAGGAATGCGCGCACTTTGTTGGCCACGCTCGGATCGCCGCCGAGTTTCGCCTCAAATGGACGCGCTTGTACTGTGCGCTCGAGTACATCGAAGTACTGCTCTTCCAGCGCCTCTCGTGCACCACGGGCGATCAGTTTGCGAAGTTCCGCCGCGTCGCGCGATTCGGGGTCGCCGAGATACGCGCGAGCATGCTTACGCTCGAAGAGGGGAGTGTTGAGTATGTGCGCTCCTGCGTGTTCGAGAGGAGCAACGGCGGAGGGCTCGCCAGTGATCTTGGCGAGGATGTGGAAGTTTTGGGTGATTTGTTGCGTGCGCTAAGAACGTGTATAAGCCGGTGGGTTCAGAAGAAAAAAAGGGGGGTTTACGTCAGGATTGAGGGAAACCGAGGCTTGGGCGAGGGAGTGGAGAATGGGGTAGGACGTGCCGCGAAGACGCGCTGAGTTTAGTTCGGATATCGAACGGTCGTAGGCCATCATCTTGCTCTGCATCTGCAGATTTGGACTCGGGCCCACGCTCATCTATGGTATTCAAAGTTAGTGAGAGACTTCACTCCCGAGAGAGAAAAACATACAGCAAGACTGCTTCTGCCATGCTGTCCCTTGTACTCCGCGACCGCCTTGTTCTCGCTGCCGACGCGCCCACCAAGCTCCTCAAAGACGCGTTTCTTCCTTGCTTCCCAGTCCTTCCGACTCCTGTCTTCCAACAGCCTATAAAAGTCCTCTTGTGTTTCCCTCCGCGCTTCCTCGATGGTCGAGATGATGTTTTGTTCGTGCGCGTGGCGCAAGTAGCCAGCGATGTCCGTGTCCTGTAGTGGCTGGAGAGGCGAGAATGTCGCTGCGGTGTTCAGATGAGCGATAGAATTGGCAAGTGCGGGTGCGTCAACGTGAGCCTGCGCGAGGAGGTAGTTTCTGTTCAACTAGGATCAGCGCGTTAAGCAAATGTATGGTTGGGGGCTACTCACGCTCGCCCGCTGTCTGCCGTCACTCCTGGTTGGCGTGATACCAGTCGTCTGGACTGCGCCTCGATTTGGTCAAGGGAAAGGTTGACATGAGGCAAATCCGGTTTGGAAAAGTGCGAAGTCAACGCCTTGGACGACGTGAGGAGAGAAGAAAGGTCCATTGTCGAGAGTGCTGTTGGCAGGTTCGTATTTCAACAGCAGCAATAGCCTGGAAATTTTGCGAGGGAAACTCTGGAGGCGATCCGACGTTGTGGATGTGGCGAACGTCGTAGCCGTTGTTGTAGAAGGAGAGTGAGCAGTCGAACAAACAGACGCGCGACTCACACCTCGCGACGCGTCAATCACTCTTGCGCTCTCCAAAACCTTCCTCGACCACCGCAGAATCGTGTCTCGGCAACGTTGCTCTTAGCTTGAGTCATATACCTTACTTCCCGTGGCTTTGGTGAACATGGTCTCTGGTCAACTTTCGAAGAAAATGGACAGAAGACTTGGAACGACGATGGATGGAATTTTGTTCAGATTGGCCCTTGTACGTCGTCCTCGTTCATCTGAACATCACCAAGATCTCATCCTTATCATTCCTCACTCAGGCTCATACCCTTCTAGCCAACAAACCGAAAGAATCGTCCTTGCGATGTAAGTCTGGCTGGATATGCCATTCGTAGGCGCATATATCCAACCAAACAGCGGCATTGCTCCCCAGCGCACTGTGCAGTACTCCAGGCTAAGTTTCTTCCAACTCTACCCGATGGAACTCTCGAAAGCGATCTATGGAAAAGGCGCGTTGTCGAACTGGAGAAGAAGCTGGACGAGGTACAAGCAGAAGCAGAAGCAGAGCGAACGGGTGAGCCCTCAGAGGGGTTTGTTTTGCTGTTTCTCTGAATTTTCTCTTTGCAGAACTTTTGGCCCTCCGCGCTGCTTCTAGTGCTGTTGAATCTCAACCTCCGTCGGTGCCAACACCTGCGCCTGCCACGACAAAGAAGAAGAAGAACAAGAAAGGTTCCAATCCTCCAACATCCGGCCCTCCTCCACCGCGGGGTGAGTTTCTCATGTCGCTTCCTGCGGTATAGCTGATGATGTATACGTCGTAATCTCCCTAGTTCTTCTCCCGTCCAGCGCCAGCTCCAATGCGATTCTCATTCCTCACCTTCGGGCTTTAAACGCTTTGGCTAGTGCTCTCCAAACGAAGGGTTCACCACGCCCACCGCCGTCCGTCATCCTGGCCACCTCTCGCCGCTGTATCGAAGGACTCGGCCTGGCGCTTTCATCTTCGCTTATTGCACCCTCCTCTTCTTCTTCCACAACATGGCCACCGACACCTGCCGATGCTGTGGACGCCATTTGCACATGCCTTCCCTCTGTTCTCGACATTGCCATTCCTTCCATTCTCCTCGCGTTCAAGCCCTCTTCGGACCCCAAATCTCCCAACATTCACTGCAACCCCTTTTGGCATACTCAAGGTGGAAGCTCGCCGAGTGAAACAAGACCTCCAGCGACTAATGAAGACCTGTCTGTCGTCATTGACGCCGTCTTGCAGCCATTGGCATCGTTTATCCTCATCCCGGCGATGCAAGCGCTCTCTATGTTGTGTCAAGCTCGAGCCCAACATCTCCTTTCGTCTGTGTCTCCCCGACCCGTTTCCAACCCTCTCATTGCAACTCCTCTCGACCCTTCAGCGCTCGTCCCTGTTCTCACGCAGGTCTTGGACTCCCTAGACAAGTTATGCACGGACGCAAGCCCACAGCCATCGCTGCGGACCCAGATACTTCGCGACAGCGCGCAAGCCCTTCGGGATTGTATAGTTCTAAATACCCTCTGGCAAATGGACAAACTCGTAGAAACAACGTCTCTGTCCACAAGCAGCCCGCCGACTCTTGCTTCAGGATCAACCTCGAGCTCTGCTCTCAGCGTCCAACCTCGACCCACCCAAGCAGAACGTATCAGACGTCTTGCACACAAAGACACCTTGTACCACCTTTGCACCATTCTCTCACTATATCTACGCCGCCCGGTCTCTCTTGTCCCCCGCCAGTCCACCTTTGACCTACGCGAAGAAATCGGCCGAACACTTGGCCCGTTCGTGAGGAAGCATCTGACCACCCGAAGACCTGATCATAGATTCGACGGGCCGACGTTGGACGAGGTGGAGCAGGGTATGATCATGGCCGTCTTAGAACATGCATGGGCCGTTGGCGTTAGGATGGGAGGCGAGGATTGGGAGGGAGATAACCACGGCCCCTCAGTGGGAGCTCAGCGTGCCGATACCAATGCCGATGTCGATGTCATGATGGAAGACGGGTCGCAAACGACTTGATGCACCACAGAATGCCACCTGTCAGCTGTGTTTGCTCTCGCGCGATCTGTCATTTGACCGTCCCCGTTCCTTCCAAGTTCCCATGCTCGCTCCGAGGTCGCGGCCAGGCGAACATACCGCCTTGCGCACGACTGGAGCCTCGCACTGCGCACCGTCCGACGTAGCCACCGTCAACGGCATGCCCTATCCAGTTTGATCTGTTAAAATTCTTCTACGAATTTCCAGAAGACCCCGCTGGTAATACTGAGCAGTGGGTTCCCCACGATCCCGAGCCCTGGTATTCAACCGTGTGAGCCGTTGTCTGTTCCTCTCCGTTTCCCTAGGCATTTCGTGCGAGCTCGTGTCGTAAGGGCCATGGCACCTTCTAGACCTCGTTATCTATTCTGCTCATCCTCTCGATACCGAGTATCAAGGGTCGCTGCTGAGGTTGAATGTATCTTATAGCATTCCTGGAGACTGACGTGGATTATCCCATACGACCACGCAAAATCCTGGGGTCCTCAAGATCGGCAACAAACCTCATGTATAATCACGATCGCGGAGGCCCACTATACTCAGAACAACTGTCTTCTGAGCTAGGTCAGCCACGGAGACTAGAGGCCCACGCATATCATTATCAATCAGCGGTGAATGTTCCACTGCAGCGGGTTGGTGCGCCATCATTGACGCAGCGACTTCACAGTTCAATTTACTTCCGCCGTCGCGGCAGGTAAGTGGGTCGGTGAGAAACGATCGATCGTTATGTCTTAATCTTATTTCACCGTTGAGCAAGCCGTTGCGAATTGATACTCTACATGACACTTGGTAGAGACCTGGACCGCGGACGCACCGCGCGACGAGCGGGGCAGCCCTCGTAAAACGACTGTCTTCTGGTTGGGTCTGCGGCGGGAGAGTAAGGCAGCCCTGAATAACCCACTATCGATGAGAGTCCAAGGCAGTCATGATGGAGAGGTCGCCGTCGGACGATGACGGAGCAGGTACCTGCCGTCGTGGCTAGGATGAACAGTTCTCATTGCCACCACCTATTACCACTGCTGACCTTGACCTTGACCTCGATCTTGAGCTTCATCTGAACGGCCGAACAGTTGAACCCGCACAATCGCAAGGGACATGAGCGTGATGGAATTAAAAAGCACTCGTTTCAGTGTATCTGTATCAGTCCGGTCAAGCACTGGCAGAAAACGATCGCAAACGCGGGCATGATGGAAAGCTTGGAGGACCTCGATGGCGTGCACGTATCAAGGGTCAGGCCCTCTAAAATTGAGGCTCAGCAGCCTTCAACAGGCCGAGCGAACGGTCGGGGTGGTTGATGACTTCCTGCCAGCAGCGGGCATGCATCGCATCCATCAGTCATCCCTCGCAAAGATGTTAAATAAACTGGCCCACTGGATGAATGCAAAGTCACCGGCCTTGACAGCTCGCCACTTCGACACAGCAAGGCAGCATGATCATGCAACGCGGTGGACTTGCTTTCGCCTCCCGGAGTTCCGATCAACCCATAGGTCCGCGGGGAATTGAACGTCTATTCCGAAGGATGTCACAATTACAAGAGTCCAATAATCCCACTCAAAGGATACGAGCAAACGAGCGACAAGACGACCAAGACGACAGCGGATGGAGGTCAAAAAATGAACAGATCCAAGAGAAAAGGGGGGGACCATCTAGTAGATGGGGAGGGAAGACTAAGGGGAGGGGAGGGTTGCACGGGAGAGGATCGATTAACGCCTTCAAAGAATAATACATTAGTACAGGTCCGATGTGTGTGTTGAGGTGGATGGAGGGTGGATGGAGGAGGGTATACACGACAATACGGATCGCAAATAACCATATAAAAAAGAACAACAGGGTGAATAGAATCGTGGTACACTTTGTTGGGGGAAAGTACAATATGTACAGAGACCCCGAGGGGTCCGAAATAAACTGACGGGTGTCGAAATGGTGAGGAGGGTGGGCCTAGACAGTGTAGACGTTATCCTCCGACCGCGTGGGCATAGGAAACGCGGGCTTGGTCACTGGTCGGCCGAGCATCTCGACGTCTTCCTCGCCGAGCGTTTCCAGCTTAACCCAATCCTCCTTCATTAGCGTCTAGATCACTCCAATGAAAAGGAATGGGGAGCGAAGGGCTCACCATTTTGTGATCAGGATCGGACATGTACCGACCCGAGCTAAAGACCTCGGTGCGCGAGGAAATGTGCACGCCGACGACCGGACGGGTGCCAGTGGGGGACATGATGTCGGCGCGGTTCGCTCCAGTGTGTGGATTGGTCGCCATGGAGCTGCTCTTGCCTGGCTGTCGTGAGGAGACGCGCGAGTTGAGCGAGGTCATGAGTGTGTTGGAGTATACTGCGGCAATAACGACGTATGAAGTCAGCGGAAGCGTCCCTCAAAGAGGCTGCGAGACGCGCACTCTTGCCCAAGATAAGAGCGCTAAGACGATAGGGGTTATTTTAGTAAGCGCAAGACCGGCGGCGGCGGAGAGAAACCCACAATGCAAGGTGGAGATTGGTGTCTTGAGAGCCGAGGAATAGGGCAAGCTCGATGATGGCAGACGCTGCAGTGACCATCCCGGTCTCCACTGACAGCGCAATGAGACGGTTGATGACACGGTCACTGCTATTTAAAGAGTGGGAATTTTTCTTTGCAGAGAAAAGCAGGGAGACCATGGCGATGGAAATCATCTATCATAATGGAGCGGAGGTCAGAATGAGATCGGTGAGGTCTATGCATGGAAAGGCGACGCACGATATCGGCGAATGCCCCTCCGCCCAACCAGATACACGTCCTCGGGAAGAAGTCGTGAAGTTGTTCGAGGTTTTTGAGACTGGCAATCTGGGAACGAAGGTGATTAGGGCTCGTAGCATTCGCCATGAAGGGGCGCATACCCCGACGGTGATAGACAACGTTGCACCCAATTGCGCCAACGCGACCTGCATTGCGACGCTCAGCGGCACTCCCAGTACGAGGAATATAAGCACTCACCAGGATGATAACCGCAGGAACCACGCGCCATTTCTTCAGCACGTAGATACGCCAGGCGTAGAAGACCTGGACCATGGTGGCACCTATGAGTGAGCGGTGAGCGTCGGCCATATACGTGACACACAAAAAAGCTCACCCAGCCCGTCGACAGCGCCAATGGCCGAGAATGTCCAACCCGGTGTTGCCAGGTTGATCGTCCTTCCCCAGCCCGCGCAGAGTACATGCCACCCCATGGATGCAGCGACGACTGTCCCGAATATGTCCAGCACATATACGACATATACTGCAAAGACGTTCGCATCGCGATCGAAAGAATGGGGAATGAGAGGGACAGACCAAGGGCAACGATAACCTTTCGGTCATCGCGGAAGGATATATGGTACAGATCTGAGACATAATTGAGTGTGGGCTTCGATGTCAAACGAAAGAAGCACCCACAAAGCTGGACGGTAGATATACCCATTAATAGCCAGCTGAAGAGGGCCCCGATAAACTAACGAGGGGCCCGAGGGCCGACGTCAACATGAAATCGGGATTGTGAGACGCGATGACGACGTACTACTGGCCCGACACTGATGACAGCTGAGACTGAGCATGCTGGGGCGATGGGGTGAGTTGAATAAACACGTACAGGAGCAGAGTTGCGTGGGGCACGGGAGGTTGGGGGGGAGGGGAGGACATGGTGGTACAAGAAGGGCTCCTAGTCGAAATGGGACTGTCGGCGGGGGGCGAGAGACCAGCTCGCGCGTTTTGGAGGGGAGGCTATATGGAGGAGGAAGTCGCGCTGGGCACTGGCAGTGGTCAGTGAGTCCACTTTTGATGAGATCAGAGGGGGTGCCTTTGTCTGTGCTTCTCGTTCGGTCCTGGACTGAAACCTCCTTTTCCTCCGCCAGCCTCCTGATTGCAGCGTGGGCGAGCCGCCGCTCCATCACGGTGTGTCGATCTTACCCCGCCGATCTTCATCCGGAGGATCGCCTTGCTCAGCGGTCAGCACAGTCAGTTGCCGCGTACATATCCCATTGATTGTTCGAAACTTATCAGAGCTCACCACATGGATATCACCGTATCCTGTTCTGGTCGCGGATACCAAGATAATTATTGCAACTTTGCTCGGAGATGGTCGCGGAGGTGAACTCCCGATGAACCGGGGTTGGCAATCTAACCGGTCCCGTGAAGCATCACCGAGATCTTGGGCCTCTCCCTAGCAGATCATGGCTTCCTTCGAGTACGTATCTTTTGAAATGCCATTTCATGCACCCGGACAAACAGCAGGGGCTATTTTATGGGCCATCGCAGAGCAAGTTCTCTCAAAGTTCCAACGCGCCCAGTGACTTCAGTGAGCCCAACGCCTCCTACTCCTGAGTAACGACGATAAGATCCAGGCTCGAATCGCCGACGAGATGGCGCCTCATCGGATCGTCCGGTTCGTCCGGTTCGAACCGGCAGTCCTGAAATTGAAAGTTTGAAACCCACAAAGCCTGCACCTTACCTGCACTGCAAAGTGAGAAACGCACCTTTGGGCGTAGCGTACGGATGTTTCATACCACGTCACAGTTCCGGTATTGCACTCCTGAGCAGCAGCTGCTATTCTCCGGGTGGGCGGAGAATAATTGAGAGGTCCTATGCCCGACCCACGTCGCTTCCATCTGATGAGAGCAATGGGTTCTATGATTTCATCGTAAGTAGTTGGCAGATAGCGTGTACAAGTATCGCTGGACGCAATAAGACCAAGGATATTGCGTCCCACGTGCGAGAGATCTTGAGAGCCTGCGTCGCGCCTCGTGTTACTCTAGAAGTAAAATTGAATATGTCGGTGGTTCTTCGATGAGCAACGAATGGCGGATATATAGCTGAGGTCGTGTTGGATTTGGGGATGATGGAGTACATCAGCTTCTGGCGCTATCTGACGCTCCCCGAGGGGAAAAGGGGGGGGGGGCAGTCTTGAGGGGAGAGAAGAACCTGAGGTGATATTTATGATCAGTTTTCAGACGACTTGTCCACTGCTGCTCGTTGAAGCACTAGGAGGGTACCGTGAGCTGATTTTCACCACTCTTTACACCTCTTTGGGCGGTGAATTCCACCGCTCGAAGTACTCGTTTTCAGTACCATGGAATGAATTTCAGTCCTGCACGGGGTGATTTTCGTGATGTGAAAATCACCGGAAAAAAGTACCATTTCACCGCTTTTTTGTCACGAATTCTCACTTTCTCGTAACGCCGACGCGTGAATATCAGCATGAAAAACAGTGAAAAGCAACACCCCATGGTGATATACAGCAGCTTTCATCCTCAAAACCCTTGGCAGGATCCAGCACTTTACGCGTTCATAAACAGACACATGGCATTATGAGCTCATAATCACACTACAATATACACTATATACAAATCTATGCACACCGCTGGCGGTACCCAACGAGACCCTCTCGCGTAACCACGTCTCCTCTTCGTGACGTCCACCCGCACGCCCCGGGCCCAAATGCGAATGGCTGGAATGGCTGTCGGAGTGTAAGCAGCAGCATCGAAGCGATGCGCGCGTGGGGCGTGGCCTGTCCAAACATTTAATATCGCTCCGTGGCAAGGGAGAGAAGGCGGAATACTCACCCCCATCTGATACCCTAGCATCCCCCGTTTTGTGTCCATCAATGACAGTCCCCGGCCATGCTCTATGTAAACAAAAGTCAGCAGCCGAAGAGACTGTCGCCATCACCGAAGAGAAATGAGACGGTGCGAGAGCACCGGCAACGGCGGTGAAGAGCCGCTGTCACCGATGCACAATGCATAAGAGGCCATATGGCCTGGGTTTGTGATGTTGAGTGAACCGTGAACGAGCCGCTTCATGCTACAAAGCATGCGCGGGACGAGCCGGAGGAGGATAGAAGGAAAAAAATAGATCAATACGAAGACGTACCGTTGCAAAGAGTTGCCCAGACTTAGGGTACACTTTATGTGTCCTTACGAGAACATGGAAGGGGAGGGTGGAGAGGGAGAGTGCACGACGACTGAACCCGTCGCCGAGTCGTTGAGGAAGAAGCTGAAGCGCTGAAGTCGAACCATGCGCGTGAGCTGGCGACATCACGGATACGTGACTGACCATCACTGGTTCGTGACGATTGTTACGAGTCCGTGACCAAGGAACCGCTGATGGAAATCACCATGTAAAGCGGTTATCACGCTTGTCTGAAAAACAGCTCCAAATCACCACCTGTCGAAATCACCCCAAAAATCACCTTAATTCGGAAATTCACCACATCAAACGGTGGGAAACAGTCGGACATGTCCTTATAGTGGAAGTACTTTCCATACCATACAACTTTCCTCGCCGTGGATGCCTGTTTCATTCACGTTATGGACGGGGACTTACGAAGTCAAGGAGGTAGATACGATATCGTAGATACCTGAGGCCCGAGGGAGTACTCACCGGACGCGGGTAAAATAAAGCCGGTACGGGAAGGATTCTCTTTCACTTCCTACGAGTTTGACCCTGCACGGAGAATTCGAGGTATTTATGTAATTACCTTTTGAACGAACAGACTTCATGTCGAGATGTGACTCCACCGCCTTGCGTCGTTCTCGCCAAGGGCGGACCACATGACGCCAGACATGAAATTTCACCGGGTACCATGGCAGGCGACCAAACGACAATGTGAGTCGTCACGCTCACTTACCCCAGCACCGTCTGAATTCTCCGGTCTGGTCCAAGTCTGGTCGGTCAGAAGTATATGAGCGAGAATACGGAAGGTACTCACGAAATGAGAAGCCCGACAAATCGAGGCATCGCGGCGCGGCGGAGGCGGAGGGTGCACAAGGCTGCACAAGGTTCCCAACGGTTTCCTTCTCAAGCTTCTGGGTGGACATTCTACGCCCTGCGGATTGCGAGCACCATGGCTCGCCCCGCAATCCCAGAGAGGAGGGCGACGTGTTCGCGGGCCATCAGCAGGTCGCGCTTCTACTTGATCCCATTCGCAAGAATATAGAAGGCCGGTCAGATGGCCACCCCGGATGGTGAGGTGAGGAGGTGAGAGTTGCATCAATATTTTTGCCGTTGGTCATGCGAAAAACCAGCTCGCCCGAAAAAAATTCATATAGGCCTTCCGGACGCTCTAGCTGCAGTCGTCCCAGTGCACGTTACCAACCTTTATAAGTCCCAAGGAGGAAGTCGTAGAAACGCCATACCTAGAAAGAGACAGAATCCATCAGTGCATGTTGAGTGCATGCCGGATTAGAAGATACAATGTGAATAATTGTCAGCTGAACGAGCACGCTGTGGAGCTGCTGCAACTTACGCTTCCGGTCAGCGCGTTGACGATTCCGAGTCGCCCATGTAGTAGAAGAGGCGTAGGAGACATTGCCAGGGTGGCATTGTACGCGAGAATTGAAGTTTGAGCATCTCTGCGGGCGCTCTCCTCGATATTCGGCTCTTCAAAAATACGTGGACAGCCTGTTGGTATAGTTGTTGCTCATCTAGCTCCCCAAGACGCGCCCAGTTTCTGGCTTCCAGAGTACCCTTTAGCAAGTCGGTCCAGGCACCGTTCGTTGAAGCTCGCAATTTAGGACATCTTGTATTGGCTAGTTGACACTCGAGCGAATGCAGCCACAGGTCACGAATTAAGTAGATATATATCTCTGATACACCAACACTGGAGCCGTTCTGAAGACGTGGCTCAGTGTGAGTATGTCGCCAGAAACGAGATTTTCAGAATCACGAGTGTCGGACCAAGATCGAGGGAAGGACATATAGCGGCCGTGTCGACGGACAGAAAGACGTCGCAATGCAACCTCGAGAATGGTTCCAACTTCTCGGACTCGGCGGTGGGAAGCTAACGACTAAGGAGTAAGTGAGGCGGGCGTGTATGTGGAAGACGAGGCCTTCGGAATGCAGCTGTAGACATAGCTTCAGCAGTAGGCGCGCACCTATGTAGCACCTGCCACCTGGCATTGAGTAGTCAGTCCACGGATCGCCGAGGACCATGACCCAATCGCGACCGGACTGACGTCTGCGAGTCACAGAGTTCTGTCTTCCGTTAGCAAGGCAGATCCAAAAATACCTTACATCTGGCGGACAAACGGCTCCGGACTCGAATTGAGCGAGATTCGAGAAGTCCTCCAATCCCGCCACTAGCATTGGCCCACCACTGGTTTAAAAGGCGGCTAACCAGTCCCGAAGCGTTGGCGGTGAGAGTTTAACGTTCACAAGGGACGGGTAGGGTAGCGAACAGGATTCTAGTTTGAAGAATTGCCACGGAGGGATATTAAAGTCCTTCAACTGAGCCTGATGGTCCGCTCGTGGGATACCAGAGGACGGAGGTCAGCCTGATAGCTTGAAGTCCGTGAAGGTATGCCAGCCGAGGTATACGTCCCAGCGCCGTGTGTTTCGTTCCTTTTCTCTCTCGAAAACTTGGAGTGCAGTGCGTACAAGTAGAAACTCGAGGGAATGTAAGTGGTCGTGACGGTCGGAGAAAGACATGAGCGCCACCCCGCCACCGGTTTGGAGGCGGTAACGGCAAGTTCCGCTGCTGTCCTGATCCGCGGGCCGCGGCAAGCTTTTCACTTTCGAGCTTCAAGTCGCGAAGATATTTGCTTCAATCTTCAAGCTTCAAGCTTCAAGTCCGGACTTCTTGGGTTGGCTCTCCCTCACCTCGAGGCGCGATTGCTCTCATTCGATATCGCGTAATGAAGCAACGTAAACGATCGCGCTGTAAACGTTCCGCTGATATGTACGATGATGGTTCCGAATACGATGGAGTGCTTCCAGCGCGCGTTGGGGACATCTCGTTCACACTCCATTAAGTACACATTCCCCTACCTATCCACATTACCGGGAACCAACGTTAAAACGGAGCCTCACGGATGCGCCTGGTGCGCATGTATCCTCCTTTGCACCATTGGATCAGCGGGGATTACACATATCGTCAATTGCATTGTATGGGTGTGAATGTCGGCCCTCGGCCGCGGAGCTGGACGAAATAACTTAGGCTCGACAGACCAGACGAGGCCAATCTTCCTGTTCCATGCATTTGCCACGGTTCTTTTTCACGCGCGCTCTCCTTCGAAGGCCGTTTGTATTGAGCAAAGGGGGAGATCATAGCTTCGACGAGCGCGGAAGTCCTTCGCGAGATCCAGCGTCCCTCTCCCTCCCGCGCACTTCTGCGACCACTGTGCTGATGAGACGAGATTTTGAACGTAGCATGTCACGAGAGCTCCGGAGGTTGGTGGAAGTCCCGAGGCCGACGCGAAATGAAACTGAAGAGTATGCACGACGTACGTTTGATCCGTCGTGTGCGGGATCGTCCACACGACCCTATAGCGGGCGGTGCACAGTAACCACCCGAAACTTTCGTCAGTCGGTGACGGCTTTGTGGACTTGCAAAAAGAACGAAGACGTCTACCAGCCGCGCGCCTTCGCCCGGTCCGGATAGATGCAAAAATTGTGGCTCTGAGCCTCCGACAGTACAGCTTCGGACCACGCGCAGGCTTTTCCGACAGCTTGTCCGGAAACACAGGCATGAGAACCTGGGACGCCATAGCGCTGGCCATCGTACCGGTCAGCCGTTCAATCATTGTGGAATAGCGTCGTCATACTCACCGGAGCGACACCATACCAACCCTCCCCATGACGGCATCCAACTCGAGCAGACGACCAGGTGAGAAGCCCCTGACAATTTGCACTACTCCGACTCTGTACGTTAATGATGATAAGTAGATATGTACATACATGCGATCGATACTTCCCGAGAACACACCAACTGGTCCAACACCTTCCACGTAGCACATCTCCCTCACACCAACGTCGAGCGCCTGCTCCCACGGCGTCAGAGTCTCGTAACCGACCACTCCTGACAAGTGAATGGTTTCGTGTTCCCCGGCCATGTATCGAAATAGCTCGGGCCTCCAGGCTCCGTGACCATCCGCGTCTCGACCTTCACCTTCCCGGGTCCAAACACACCCTCCCAAAGCTCCTTCCAGCTCTCAAGCGAATGACAGAACATCGTCCAGTCGCTGCTCGTCGGCGTAAACGGGCCGCGCTCTGGCTGTGCGCCCTGTACACCAAACAGAATCGAGCCAGGCTCGGGCGAGAGAAGGCCCGCGAGGGCGCGTGCCAGGTGAGCCTGCCCGGCTTCGTCGAAGAGGTGCAGAAACTTGCCCATGAATACCGCGGAAACGTGTCCACGGAGCGGGTTGAGGGACGTGACCGCCTCCAGTGCGGGCGGTGGGCCAAGTGGGGGCGCATCTGCGGAAAAGGGAGGAACGACGTCCAGGAAGGCGCGGTCGAAGACGTCGCCTTCTATGAAGGGAACCGGGAAGGACTCGGGCGTCGACTTGAATAACGCGTGGCCTTGTTGCCAGAGCCCTGAAAGATTAACGTGTTCCGCTATGAGCGTGCCGCCTTCACGAATCATGGTGCGCGAATGACTCACCACCGCGCAGATCAGTCGCGAGACACGACTGGATGGGGTATCCGTCGAGAACGGCCTTACGGAGAGGGCGCACCTCGTGAAACCGAAGATGCGGATGCAGGGGTATGGAAATATCTAAGCAGCGCAGAGGGGTGACGGTGATGAGCACGGACAGCCCACAAACAGGATGCTGAGACGTACCTCATAAGCTTTGGACTGCACGTCCAAGATATGTTCGTCCAGTTTGTCGTCGTCGTCTATACTGGTGGAGGCCTTGAAGAACGCACGCTCGTCGTCATCAAGGTTGAGAAATTTGGCTGCGAGTGGGATCTCCCACGACTTCGGCGGAATGTAGGACATGGTGCGGAGTCGGAGCGAGGCACAGGAGGACTTGGGTCCCGACTTGGATACAGTGGGTCGGAGGTGGGCGATGATGAAAGTTGCAAGTCCTTATATTTTCGGTGGAGATACGAGGAGACCGCTAAGGGGGACCTAAGCCGGAGCCCAAGACGAGGTACACATGTTGATGGTCACGGCCCGTCTCATGATAAGTGCTTGCGGGCGCGTGGACGAAGAGGGGAAGTTCGAGGTGGAAGTTTGGGACGGGTCTCAGGTGTCGGTCGTCTCAGGATGATTGTAGCCTGGTGACCTTCCGATTTCTCTGTTGGAGTTGATAGGGAAAGTCCATCTCCGTACGGGATGGCTTTCAGGTTCGGCCACTACCCTGGTTGTATGTTTAGAGGACGCTCCGAGCGGGAAGATTTGATAGGAAGACGGGTGGGACAAATTGTGGGTGCAGTCTGCCGCGCCAGAAGACTGGCCAAAACGTAAATCAGAACGGACTGATATCAGTTTTTCGAGGGGGTCTTTCTGAAATGAAATTTGCGGAGACGCCGGTATGGCATCGGAAGTCTGGCACAACCTGGCACAACAATGGTGAACGATGAAGCTGGAACGGAGGCGGCACCGGCGAAGACACTGTGCATATGGTAAACGTAGACGGGTGTTTCCGTGGGACGACGTCGGAATCATCTGGAATGGTCTTCCTAAGGACGGTTACCAAATTCTGATATGTTTGCAACATACATACTTATAACGACTAGCTCATGCGTACGCTATAGGACCATCATAAGAAGAACATGAGAAGAACACCCCGTGAGAGAGCAGGAGAGGACTACTTATATCCCGATGACTTGACGTCAAGGACTCAAGGTCATGCGTGATGGGCTAAGCCTTTGGGAGGACGGAAAGAGAGAACTAGGCCCACGGCTGCAGGCCGCCGGAAGATGAGAAGGCGTTGGCAGGCGTTGGCGGCGAGAAGAGGGTGTTACGCGGTAGGCGGAGCGGCCGTCGATAAATTCATGGTGGTGGAGGAGGGAGGTCGGTTCGAAGAAATATATATACGCACATGTACGCCGAGGGATCCAGGCCAGTGAACCCTGTCTGATATGATGCTGTCTCGGCTTCTATGCGAGAAACTCGTTTCATGAGCTGTACGTGACCTTGCACTGATGGGCGCAACGAAAAATGAAGCACAAGCAGAAAGAGTCTGAGGAAATGCCGACAGTCGAACGAGGAAGGAGGAGGAAGTGGACAAGTTGGAAGGAGACTGGAGGGACCGACGTTGCCGCCGATCTTGCATCTATCGCGAAGGGTTTTTGATCGCGCAAAAAATCCGAAAGCGGGGGTAGATCTGGGTAGTAGATCGCAGTGCCGTCGCAGCGGCTTTCGGGTTTCCCCACACTTCAAATACCATTTGGCAGGAGCCCCTTAGGAGCCCCTCGAGTTCACGCAATACGCAAGCGCAGGCCCTCCGGCCTTGACTACGCCCATGTGTAACAGTTCTTCTGGTCAAAAAGGCTGCTTTTCCGTATGTTCGCAGTCGATGTATCGTTAGCGAGCACCTCTCCGGTTGGGCTCGAGAGGAACCGGAAGCAACTGGAGAGTGGTTTACAGGCGAAACCAGACTTCTCCGACTTCAATTCATCAAGCCGGAAGGCGATCGTGGATCGTCCGATCAGTGCCTTGGTAATCGCGGATGATGATGAACCTCAGGCGGCGCAGGCTCAGGGGACTTCAAAACTTCGTTGATTTACCTATGTCTTCGGCCCTCCGTGACTTATAATAGCCCCCCACCGCTGACAGCCATCACGCTCTCGGGTCCCCCTTCGTTATTACTTATATCCCTTCCCGACTCTCTCTGGGTTACAGGTAACTCTGATTGACTGGCAAGGATGTTCACAACCTCCGTGCAAGCAGCATTCCTTCTGTTGTCGCTCGCAGCCCCGAGAGCCGTTTTCGCCACGCTTTTGCAGAGCCCAGATAACTCGACGCAGCAGCTTCAGGCGACTCAGTATGACTATATTATTGTTGGCGGTGAGTTCCTGCTCATTCTTGCTTGAACGAGAAAGCTCATTTCCGGGCTGCATCAGGTGGTACGGCTGGAGGTGTTCTCGCAAACAGGTTGACGGAGGATAGCAACACTAAGGTCCTCCTGATAGAGGCCGGTTCCAGGTGTGTCGAGCTCTATTCCTATGTGCGTGCCAGTGTGCTAATCAGGTACCTGGCAGCGACTACGAGGCCTTGAACATACAAGTTCCGTTTCTCGCGACCGCACTCACTTCATCCACTTTCGTGAGCCTTTTCTTACGCTTTTCATCATTAGCACCACTAAGGTATCGACGTACATAGGACTGGAACTACACCACTGTCCCGCAAACTGCTTTAAACGACCGTCAAGTAGGCTACGCTCGAGGTCGCGTTCTTGGGGGTTCCAGCTCTATAAGTCAGTCTTGTCGTAAAGTCATCGTCTCCTTCTGCTGTTCTGACCGTCTCCATAGATTATATGATCTACACCCGTGGATCGCAGGATGACTACGACCGTTGGGCTAAAGTCACCGGGGACTCCGGCTGGACGTGGGACTCGCTCCATCCCTACCTTCTCAAGCTGGAGAACTTCACTGTCTCTCGAGTCGAAAACGCGGACGCCAAGTACGTGTCCAGCATACACAGCACGTCAGGTAATATCCGTTGCATTTCTGATGACACTTCGACGCCATTGACACAGATCCAGGGCCTGTTGGTGTTGGACTTCCGACCGTTTCGTTGCCCACGGACCAGCTTGTCCTTAACGCCCAGCAAGAACTTTCGAGCGAGTTCCCTTTCAACAAGGACGTTAACTCCGGCGACATGATTGGCATCAGTACGTGATCGACCTCCTTTCTTGTCAACTGCGGCAAAATCTAACCGCTCATCAACCTAACTTAGGCTGGACGCCTTTTGCTGTGCGTGTTTTACGTGGAATTTACTTTCGGAGTCGCGTACTAAGCTCCCTGCTCTGGATACAGATCGCCGACGGCGCGCGTTCCAACTCAGCGCGTGATTACATTGCGCCCGTGCTTGAGCGGTCGAACCTCGACGTACTCGTCAACACCCAGGTGATCAAGGTTCTCCAAACTGGAGACTCCAACGGTACCCCTATCATCCGTGGCGTTCAATTCACTAGCGGGCCGAAATGTACGCCACTCCCTCTCTTCCCCTGTCGCGAGTGCTAAAGAAAATTTGGCAGCCCCTGTTTACAACCTCACGGCGTCGAAGGAAGTCATCCTCTCTGCCGGTGCCATCGGTACCCCCCAGATCCGTGAGTAATTTACTCTGTACCTCTACCCGGCCGTCGCTCACAGTTGGCCCTTCCCAGTGCTCCTTTCCGGCATCGGTCCCGCTGAACAGTCGAAGGCTCTCGGTATCAACTCCATCGTTGACTCGCCAGATGTCGGCCAAAATTTGCAGGACCACCCGCTCCTGACGTCCCCCTACACCGTCAGCTCAAACGATACCTTGGACAATCCTGGTTTGAACGCGACCTTCGCCGCGGAACAGCTCGCGCAGTGGCAAGCGAACCGCACCGGTGACTTTACCCTTGGCGCGCTCAACCAGTGGGGCTGGCTCCGTCTCCCCGACAACGACGCCATCTTCAAGAACGTCACTGATCCTAGCGCTGGCTCGAAGTCTCCTCATTTCCAGCTCATCTTCACCGTTCGTCTTTCCTTCTCTGTCTTCATCACCTATCCAACCAACTTAACAACCAGGATGCATACGTCGCTTTTGGCGGAGCTGCAGCGCCAGCTGGCCACTTCTTCACGTTGTTCAGCAACTTGTACTCTCCTGCGTCTCGCAAGTCCCCCTTGCCCTGCTCATTTTATACGTCACCTAATCACCTTCTCCCTCAGGCGGTAACCTGACTCTCAACAACACGGACCCTTTCACCCACCCGATTATCAACCCCGGTCTTCTCAGCGACGAGTTCGACCTTTACACGATGCGCGAGGCCCTAAAGACTGGCCGCCGTTTCATGAACGCGTCTGCGTGGAACTCGTGGATCGTCGCTGAGTACGGTGACTTCGCGGCCGCGCAGACCGACGAGCAGATCGAAGCGTACATCCGCGCGAACGCGCTCGTTGTTAACCACGTCGTGGGCACGGTTGGTATGGGCAAGGCCGGCAGTCTGGCCAAGGGTGCGGGCGCGCTCAACCCCGACCTGACGGTCAAGGGTGTACAGGGGCTCCGCGTGATCGATGCTTCGGCTTTCGTGAGTCTTTTCCTGCTCCACTGTATTCTGTGTTCTGAACTTGGCAATGACAGCCCTTCATCCCGGCTTCGCATACGATGGTCCCGACGTATGTTCTCGCCGAGCGTGCCTCCGACATCATCAAGTATGTCTCCCCATGCCATCTCCTTTCTTCTCACACACTAACAATTTCCCTTCCCTTCAAGGGGTCTATCCGTCTCTGTTAACGCTACGACCGCCTCTAACTCAAATGCGAGTTCCGCTCTCCCTGTCCCTGTCGCACCCGCCCTTTCTCTGCTCTCCGCTCTTCTCTTCGCTCTCTCAACCCTCTTCTGATTCGATTTAACTAATTGATATAATTATACCCCGACCGCTCGCCTTCGTTTGTATGGAGACGAGTCATGACGGACCGAACTGGCACCATGCATCGACTCGAGACCGCTTGCTTCGATATCGCAATATATCATATATCTAACTTGTACCGGACTCCACGTACATAATTGCCAGTATATGGCGAAGTGTTGTTGTTTGTTGACTTTATTTCACTGGGACATTGGAGGCCAAGACACGATCGAGCCAAGTTTGAAGAAACACAAGGATAACAGTTACTATATCACATTCCAAGTACAGTCCAGTCTATCGCACAACACTCGCATTCCAGTTCCCACCCCACCACCTCTTGATCCTCTCCCCGCCCCACTCCTCATACTGGGCCTTGCTCACCCCGACTCTCCCAAACTCGTCCGTCCTGGCAAAATCGGCCATTCCTCTCCACGCGTCCAACACAGGGTCCGCCGCGCGCACGATCTCGAGAGGCATCTCCACAGGCAGGATTGGACGTAGCGTCGCGCCTAGCCGCTCAGACATGCCTGGCAACTGTGAGGGAGCGCCAGTGAGAAAGACGTTCTATTTGTGGGTTCGTGTCAGCCAGTGGAAGCGCGTTCAGAGGAGCGGGCGTACTTTGACCAGCCGCCCGCGTTCATCGTAGGGGAAAGCATTCAGGACGTTTTGGAGGACTTCCCCGAGTCCCGCAGAATCAATGCCGGCCATACTGGGCGTGAACCACGTCTCACATACGCGCCATCGTTCCGTGCTGAGATGTATCCGCGCCGCACCTGCACCTCAAACGGTCAATCACCTTGAAACGAAGGAGGCAGAGTAAGAGAGCTGACCTTCGACGTCTCCGTCCTCGTATAAGGGACGGAACGCAGCTAACAGCGCCGAACGCTGTGAAGAGAGCGCGGCGTGGGTCTGTGCGATGTCGAATGTTGGATCGTGTGCCAGCAGCTTTTGTTCCACGAGTTGCAACTGGGCGAGATCGTCCTCTTCGTCAGACGAAGCGGCCGCCGTATTCTATCTCGTAGAATCAGTGACTGCACAAACATTGCACACGTCCGGCGGAATGTAAGAATGCGCACAATTTTTCGATATATTGCCCAGTCCGCGTCGTCCGCTCCGAACAGGTCCTCTACTCCTTCGTCATCAACATTGATAGATAATGTGATAGAGGGAGAGAACGTACCTCCTCCGCCCTTCCTGCGTTTCTTCGACACCCGTTCATCCGCCGCCAGGCTCGCAATGTTCTTCATCCTCGCCTGTGCCACTGCACTCTTACGATCACTGAGCGCCACCTTCCTCCGGATTCGCTCCTTGATGCGACCAATAATGTCCTGTCAACAGACCCATGTCAGCCCTCGGAATGACGCCAAGCTAGTGGGACCCGTTGGTGTACCTCTTGTTCACGTCGCAACTTTCCTGCCCATCCTGGCAGGTCCCGTTCACGGTCCTCCTCCTCACGTTTCTCGTCTGCCTCCCGTTCCTCCCGCTCCTTCTCCTTTTCACGTCGTGCGCGCACTCGCGCTTCGAACCCGGCCTTCATGAGCTTCTGCTTACGCTTCTCTTTGACACCCTCTTCGTCGAGCTAGAAAAAGTTAGAATGGAAAGATGTAGAATAGGGAAGAAGATCACCTCAGCATCTGGGACATCGACAAGGGGGAAAGAAGGCTCTTCCTGTATGGGCGGGAGTAGGTATGATGTGCAAAAAACGAGGATGAGGGTACGCACGAGGACATCATCACCCTCGGCTTCCTTCTTGCGCTGTTTCTTGAGGTCGCCTTCAAGTTTCTTGATGACCTGGTCGAGCATCGCCTCATCGCTGAGGCCCTCGGCTTGCAGCAAGTTCTGCTCCACGATCATGTCAAAATGAGCCATACAGAGTATATGAAAGTCGAACCTGCCATTCCCGCTTTCCCACCTCCCCCCGTTTATCCTTCAGCTCCGTTAAAGTCCTCAAGTCGCTCTCCTTTTGCAATAACTGAGAAAGTCCTCGCTCAGCACCCACGCTCGTACTGAACAACGAAAGAACCCTACCTTTTCCGTCCGCGCCTTCGCCGCGATCTCCTGTAGCTTCTTACCCTGCTCGCGTCTTCTCTCCGCGATCCGCGCCAGCTCCTCCTCTGTCTTCTCCTCGGCCGCAGGCAGCACAAAGGGAAACTGAACGACGCGTTCAATGGCGCGGAGTTGGGCGGGGTCGCGAAGACGACGAAGGAGGCCGAGGTAGTCGGGTGCAACTTCGCAAAAACTTTGCAGCATCCACTGGTGACAGGATATTGACTACACAAGAGGTAGGGAAGAAGGGGGTACGTACTGATGTTTGAATGTTCGTGACCCGCGTGGAAAATGTTGGATACTTTAACTGGATAAGCTTGAGAAGATATTCATTGGATTGTTGAGCACCCCATGGAATCCTGTACGTCCATATGTAAGTTATAGATCGGTAGTGAATCATAAAGTAGGCGCACCGTCTAGCCTGGCTCATGATACCTTTGCCATTGAGGATGGGAACGACGGATGTGGATGCAGTGTTAAAGGACACGACGAGTCCGTCCGAGGTAAAGGGCGAGGGCGCAGAGGGGTGGTTGTTGTGGTAGAAAGACATAACGGAATCGACGGCGTAGGTGAGCGAGGGCACCGAATAAAGCTCGAACATGAGTTCAGAGGTCACTGAGGCATAACATCAACCATCCGGCAAAGTATAAGATCCAGCGAAGGCACGTACACGCTCTGGAATGTAACGGCGACGCCAACCGCTCCGTCATAAGCACTGGATGGTTCACAGTCGGCGTGTTGATCCCGAGCCGCACGAACACATAGTCCAGCGCGTTTTCCTGCCCTCCACAAGCTCCCTTAATCACACTGTTATCCACCCAAGTCGTAGCCACTCACCATCGCGTCGAAATTGAGTAACACGTCCCCTTCCCATGACGTCTTCGCCTGTCCTCTCGCACCACTCTCCGACTCGATCGCGTCGCCAAAGAGGAGCAGCTGCCGCCCATGTTTGCGCTCTTTGTACTTGGCCACGGCGTTGGGTTGACATTGCGGCGAGGTCGCGTTCGCGAAGCCGAAACGCAGGTTGCTAGCGCCATTGTCGATGACTATGGGAACAGATGGATCTGAGGCGGAGGGATCATTGGGTGGGGGAGGAACAGAGAGGGGATTTAGGAACGGAAGGTATACGATGTTGAGGGGTGTGCCGTCCATGCTAACGAGCAGTATAGTGCGAGGCTGGAGCCGGGGTAGTAGTCACTAGGAACAAGGACTCAGCAAGAGCATCCACATTTCGTACAATGCATCGCAATGAATCGCACACGTACCAGTAACTCTCCAGAGAGCACGATAACGTATGTGAGACCCACGCCAAAGATACCAAGAGTTCAAGGCAAAGAACCTTTCTGAGATACACCGACAATAGTCTCCGTGGCTGACCTCACCGACACTAATAGTGGCCGATGAATAAGGAGTGGCCGAGTGAAAGATGTGATCGAGTAAGTACAGACTGGAACGATTAGCCCGCCCTAGCTACAGCTTTGATTGCGTTTGCGACTCTCCTGCCTACGTCGGCGCTGGAGTGGCGGTCCTAGCTGCTGATGGTGAAGACGAAGTTGAAGGGAGAGCATACTTAGAACCTCATAGAAGCCGCTGGCGAATTCCCGCGCGGCGCGCGCATTTACATTTAGTCTCCCCGAGGCAAACAAAATACTCCGGCAACCCTCACAAGCTCAGGATTCTACGTATTCCAAACATTGACCCCCTTGCTCAGATAAGTACCGGACTTGTTCATGGGGTTTATCCACACCAGTCCATTGAGGGCAATAAATATCGTGAACGTAGGGGACACAGGATAATGGAGAGGCGCGAAGTGAGAACAAGCAGAAACACGCCGTGGATGGTGATGTACACGGTTGACGGGGTAGATACAAACATGATCCGAGAGAACGCATATGATAGGACAATAAGCCTCTATGAACAACAGCCCTGGCTCTGCTGGGCGGCGGGCTGGTTGACGGAGACAGAACCAGGTGCAGCAGCCCCACCAGTCGTGGGCTCGCCCTGTGTGTCGATAAGGCGCGCTTTGATGTCGCTAGGAGGAAGTCAGTAAAACTAGGGAAAGCAGGGGCAGACACGTACCGAGCAAGGGAGAAGAAGGCCTCCTCAACGCCCTCGTTGACCTTGGCAGACGTCTCCATGAATTTGATACCAAGTTCATCGGCGAGTTCGCGTCCCTGCTCCTCTGTGACGGCTTTCTTGTCTGTCCAGTCGCACTTGTTACCGATGAGTATCTTGTTAACGCCCTCGGAAGCATGTTGCTCGATATTCGAGTGCCAGGTGCGGATGTCTGCAAGTGTAGGAGCGTCAGGACATTTTCATCTCCATCACCTTATAGAGAAGGGAACATATTCCACGGAAACGAGTATGAACGACGTTTCGGCAGGTATGGCACATCGACCACACGCCGTGCACGCTCCACGTGGGAACGGCATCGTGGGCATCGTAGCTATGGTCCAGACACAGTAACAGAAAGAGAGGAGGAAGTACGCACTATTGAAAGAGCGTTCATCGGTAACGTCGTATACTAGGAGAATGCCCATTGCGCCGCGGTAGTATGCCGTCGTAATCGTGCGGAAGCGTTCCTGACCGGCCGTGTCCCACTGCCCCTCCATGTAAGTTCGTGAACTCGGTGCACGCCATCGAAATCAAAAACACACAATCTGTAACTTGATACGTTTGCCGTCGAGTTCGATGGTCCGAATCTTGAAGTCGATGCCGATGGTGGTGATGAATGACGGTGTCCATGCATCGTCACAGAACCTGAGGAGCAAACAAGACTTTCCAACACCTAACAAAGAGTCAATAGGGGGTTAAGTGGGTCAAACGGGGCTATACTGACCGGAGTCGCCGATGAGGAGAAGCTGGCGGTGTCGTCAGGAGATAGCTTGTGGACGGGAGAGTAGATCCACCCACCTTGATCAAGAAGTCGTAATGCGGCGGCGGCATAGTAAATCGTCACGAGAAGATTGGAGTGGGCAAGGTGTGGACAGGAGAGGCGGTGGTGGACGTGACGGCCGGCGAGCGTCGTGGACGAGGTGTCGATTGCGAGGCGCGCACCGGTACAGACCGCCGCCACCGCCGCCACCGCCGCCACCACGTGGCTTTCGCGTGGTCTTCGTTCTCCGCTTCAAATTGCCTCGAGGTTCTCTGTGCTTTTTCTCTCCTTTGTTCTCTTCGATATTTCTTCTCACCGCCGGACTCCCTCGTACCCCTCCTGCACTATCTTGTCCTACAACGGCACATTGTTCAAAATTTCTTGTCGATTTATCTTCTGGATATACTTGTGGCCTGAGACTGTGTCTTACCGCCCGCAAACTCTAATACACCAGAGGAATCAAACTCGTGTGCATTCGGAACAATAGACGCGAATATCACGCGCACCCCATAGCCTAAACGCTACCCAGAGAACGAGAACCACCCATCTCAAACCTCCAATCCTCTCTGCCAGAGAGCGATGCATATTGATACCAGCCAGATTGCGTCCTTGAGTTCAAGAGAACGGGGTCGCGACGGGATGGGGAACGAGTTAGAACTGGAGATTCTGAAGCGAGAGATATTAACGAACGACGATGTCGTTCGGGAGTCGATAAGTGGCGTTGAAGCTGCATTCGAGTCTCACGGAGTGGACGCAGTCCTTGATGTTTGCCTTCCTCATCCCAGTTCCGTGGAGTTTTTGTTGTCAGGTAAGTGTCATTTGTTTCTTCAGCCTCCCCGTTTACTGACATTCTGTAGCCATCTCGACGGAGACGTACGACTGCGTATTCCGTCATGTCCTGGACCATTTTCCAAAGACCCAGCAAGGCTTCGCGACATCCCCCTTGTCCTGGCGTCTGCTCACTCGCCTGGCCATGTCCGCCTTCTTCCTCCCGCACGATCCCGACACCTCCCTACACACCTACACCGCCGATCACCACTATATTCAACATGCAAATATTCTTCTGGAGGCCCTACCTCTGGTCGACATAGCCCCGACGCCTGCAACACCTACTTTTGGAGAAGATGAGGTACCGTTTATGGTCAGGAAAGGGAAGGGAACACAGCGTGCGCGCAAGCAAAACCGCAAGGGGAACCAACGGAAGAAGAGCATTGACACTGCCATATTCTTGACCATGGGCATAGACTTGCCGCAAACACGCGAGGAAGCGGACAAGATAGCCAAAGATGTACTTCTTGACTGCAAAGACATCCTCGAGGTTTTACCCCCATTTATCACTGATGTACTTTTCTGATCCTCGACCCGTTCCAAGGAGCTCTTCCACGTCTTCCGTCAACCCGCCCTCGCGTCTACCCTCAAGACCAACTACATTCCCAGTGATATTCCAGATGAAGACGTCTCGGCCGCTCAAAATGAGGGCAATTCTGTCCTTTTCGACGGCGACATCTTGCTCCAACATCTTGCTCCTTCCTTTCCGCACGTCCAGCCAATGAAAGCCGCCTTCCACTTCGAGAGCGCAGAAGGCTTCGGAGACTGGCACATCTACGTCTCCGGACGTGCCAAAGGGCACTTGCGCGAAGCGAAGAGGAAGAACGCGAACATGTTTCGCATCTACCTGAAGAAGATCAAGTACGGTCACCTTCTGCATTGTACACAGATTGCTAACGAAAACCAGGGAATTGTCAAATGGCCATTTTTCGGCCGACAACCAGAAGATGTTGACGGGGAATAATACGCCCATTCCCATCTATGAGGCCAAGATGACGAGCGATACACGCCTTGTTGTGAGTGTGCATCTGTTTGCTTTACTCCCAAGCTGACGGGCACATAGTATCAGGTCGATTGTATCACGGAGTTTGAGAGTAAGGTCAGGTCGCCGTTCTCTCTATTTCTCAGCCATCTAACTCGTCAATTAGGTCGAACGTCAAGGTGATCCCAACCTGCAGCATCTACATACGCGGGATTTACCGCTGACGAATGATATCTAGTGATACGCATTTTCGGAATCTACAGCCATACCCAAATCGGCAGGCGTTTATGGGATTCCATGGGCTACCAACTCTCGCGCCGGGGCTCTAAATACATCAAAAGGTGACTAAATGCGCGCATTATACTGTACTAGGAACTGATGGCCGTATCCCAGATGTGTACATCGAGAGCCGCCACACAACAAGGGAGACAGTGTCATCCCTCCAAAGGTATGGTCACCAGTATCGCAAGTCGAAGTCGAAGAGCCTGTCGCACCTCCGGTGGATACGAGGAAAGAAGACCTGGAAGAGGTGCGCACCATTTGACCCATCGTGTGTATAGGTCTAATACTTCGAACCTTGCCATTCAGCTCCATTCTTTACTCGTGTACGCATGCTTCCTTTGATGGATATCTGTATCTACCTAACTCAATGGTCGGATCGCCTAATAGCTTGGAGAAGTTTACATTGCTTTCTCAGTCCTTGTTGACAAGTGCGTATCGGCGGGCCCTCGAACTCAACTTACCTCATTGACGCTCTCAAGATATTCTGGCCGACCAAGACGGCGCGCACGTATTCCAAGTCTCGTGAGTAACCTGCATATACGTTTCGATGAACACATGTCTCATATCATGTTGGGCAGGCTCTACGAACAGGAAATCATCGAGCACGACCACTCCTGCTATGTTCTCGGCCGGAGCGGAACGGGGTAAACTCACTACTCACTTTTGTTCCTCCTCGTTTATATCTCTTCATTTTAGAAAAACCACAACCATGCTTTTCAAGATGCTCGGTCTTGAAAACTCGTGGCAACAATCGGTCGATACCAGCTCCATCGCACGTCCGCGCCAGCTTTTTGTCACCCAATCCCGCGTGCTCGCGGACAAGGTTGAGGAATACTTTATCAAGCTACTGGAAACGTTACACACGGCCGCAAGCACGGAGGGCGACATCACGGAATTGCTCGCAAGGAAGAAGAACCGAGAAGAAGCAGGCCTGGTGGACCGAGACGAAGCGGGCGATTGGAGGGAAGATTTGCCGCGACGGTTTAGTGAGCTTGAGGACGCACACTTTCCTATGTTTATAACTTTTGATAAGGTGGGACTCTCTTTTCGTGCCGAAAACAAGGTTGCTAAATGGACCGGCTGATCCAGCTGTCTTCCTTGTTGGAGGCGGATATGAGCCAGGCATTGAGCAAGACTCTTGAACAAGATCTTTCACCGGCTACCAGCCCTACACAAGGACCCAACGTCACAAGCGAGTACATGCTTCAGAAAAGGCAGTCATTCGTCTCGTTCGATGTCTTCAGAGACGAGTACTGGCAACACTTCCCCCAACCTCTCACCAAGGGACTCGGTACGCATACTAGCTACCCACCGACGACGTTCGTTTCTGACATCGGATATAGATCCCGCCCTCGTATTCAGTGAATTCATGGGGGTGATCAAGGGATCTGAACAAACCTTGTCCTTACCCCACCCTTTCCTTGACCGTGATGCCTACCTCAACCTTAGTGCGCGCACCCAAGCCACATTTGCAAGCCGCAGGAAACAGGTCTATGCCCTTTTCGAAGCCTACATCAAGATGCGTCGCGAAAGGCGGGACTACGACGCCGCGGACAGGACACATGCCATACTGCGCGAGATTCAGGAATGTGGCGTCAAGGGGAAGAAGCTCGACTTCTTGTATGTGGACGAAGTGCAAGACAATCTGCTTATAGACGCCAAGCGTTCGTATTCACCACACTTTCGCCTATCTCTACTGGATTCACCAATTTTTTTCCTACAGTATTGAGATTCCTGTGTCTGAACCCGGAGGGTGTCTTTTGGGCCGGAGACACAGCGCAAACGATCTCCGTCGGGAGCTCTTTCCGGTTCAACGACCTAAAGGCATTTTTACACCGTCTTGAGGTTTGAACTTTTAAACATGTTTATTCCCTGCCTTTCTGACACTGTGCATCTCATTGTAGGAATCTACCACCCCGCAGATCCAATCCAAAGCATCACGCCAGCCGCGTACATTCGAACTTGCGACCAACTATCGATCGCACGGCGGCATCGTTCAATGTGCCCATTCGGTCATCCAGCTCATCACGCAGTTCTGGCCCAATGCGATCGATGTGCTCGCGCGGGAAAGGGGCATCGTGGACGGGATCAAGCCTGTATTTTTCAGCGGATGGGACTCGGAGAACGTGCGCTATGAAAGTTTTCTGTTCGGGGAGGCGTGGGTGGTCTTTTCTAGTCTTCTGTGGTCGAATACTCACGATTTTCTCGTAGAGGAAGCCACATCGAATTTGGAGCGCAACAGTGTGAGTAGCCACATCGTAAGGCGTGGAGGGTTGGAGTGGATTATGACCGTACAGGCATCTTGGTCCGAAACGATGCCGCCAGGGATCAGCTTCGCGATCAAGTAGGAGATATCGGCCTCATCTTGACATTATACGAAAGCAAAGGTCTCGAGTTCAACGATGTACGTGCCTTCTCTGCTGATACCGGTTCCGGTGCTGATGTGGAGACAGGTTTTGTTGTTCAACTTCTTTGAAGATTCCACTGTTGATGTATCACAATGGCGTGTGGTATTGAACGTGTTGGGGCGCATGGATCGCGATGGCATCGCCGCACCTTCGTTTGACGAGGCGAGGCATGCTGGGGTGTGCACCGAAGTACGCAAATCGTGGTTCGAACCTTGTCCCTGATGCTCATATTGCTTTCAGCTCAAGTTCCTCTACGTTGCTGTGACCCGTGCCCGTAAGAATTTATGGATCGTCGATAGGTCCGAGAAAGGAGTTCCGATGCGCGTACGTTGACCCTTCTGTATTCCCTCTTGGTTGCAATCAACGATATTATTACACAGACGCTGTGGATGGCACAAGAGCTGGTTCACCATTACACCCCAGGCAGCGACGCAGAACTTCCCAAACTCGCCGTGGCGTCGACACCGGAAGAATGGAGAACCATGGCGCGTACCTTGTTTGACAACAAGCGCTACTTCCAAGCTATGCACAGCTACGAGCGAGCCGAGATGCCCCGTGAGCGTGCAGTTGCATCTGCCTACTACCTCCGTGAGCAGGCGCGTTCCACACCCCCGGGACCACGTGCCAACGACCCCCGCAAGCACGCTTTCATAAAAGCCGCAGAAGCTTTCGTTGCGAGTGCACAGGGAGCGACGCGGGAGAGGAACGAGTACTTCCGTGTGGCTGCAGAGTTGTTCGTTAGTGCAGGGGAGTACGGGCGAGCGGGAGATGCGTTTCTGCAGGGACAGCGGTACAACGAAGCCGCGAAGAATTATAGGAAGGCGGGCTGGTTTGGAGAGACGGTCAGTACGCTCAAGAAACATTGGAACCAGATGGATGAATCAGTCGCAAACTCTCTTCGTGAGGTGTCGAGACTTTACTACTTCAAACAGAATGACTTGAAGTAAGTCGGGTTTCTCTGTATAAATCTTTCATGGGGTGGGATCTGACAGAAGGATTAGGACGGCTTCAAGCCTTTTCGATACTCTCGAGGAAAAGTTGGAGTTCGTGGAGCAGTACAACTTGGACGTTGCTTTGGCAGCATTTCTAATAGAGGAGGGACGATATGCCGAGGCGGCCGACTTGCACCTGCAGGAAGGCCGAACGATGGAAGCCACTGGCCTGTATATCCGCGACTATCAGTCCCGCCAATCCAACGCGTCGTTGCTGAAGGCGAAGGATTGTATTCTCCAATCGCTTTGGGAACTCCTCTCCTTCGACATAGTCATCAACCCTTCCGATCAGCAACTGCAGCAAGACCTAAGGGTGCTCTTTCGTCACATCAGCCGCATAGATACCAATGATTTGGACGAAAATGATCGTTTGGAGGTGCGTTCAATTGCGGTATGAGCCGATGCATTGTGCTGATAGTGTCGTTTCCCCCCCCAGATTGAAATGTTTACTGCCATTCAACAAGGAGATGCCGATCGTCTTCGACACCTTGGGGAGGTCCTTTCGAAAACCAACAAACCTGCGGCTCTGCTTTCACTCGATCACGCCTTCCGAGATACCCAAGGGCTCCTCGCGGGTACTGGACAACAGGTCATCCTGACCCTCACAACGTATTATCTTTATGCAACCCTCCTCCGGGAGACCATCGACCTCAGAGATTCCATGGCCAGTCGGGCAATTCAAAAGCTCCTTCGTGTGGATCCACCGGAAGACGGGCCATGTTCAGCTCTATCGTGGGACTTTCATGTTTGCAAGCTGCGAAGCGAGTCAGAGTGCCGTTCAAATACACTGAAGATGGCGACATTGTCAGTGGATCAAACGTCCGCACAAAGGCTCTTTGTCTTCTCGCTTTCTCAGCGTTTGCGCGAAAGCATTGAGCGAGTCCAAGACCAAGCTCTCCGTGTTCAAGTTCTGGATCCATGCCCAACCTTCGCGATGACGATGAAGTGTACTATTGGGAAGGACTGCCTCCGAGAGCATGATATAGATAAAGCCTGGTTCCACCGGAGGGTCAGGTTCTATTTCCTACAGGGGCTTATCCTTCAAATCCACGGTTCCCTACCACAACAGATTCTGCAACGGACAGACAATCTCGATTCGTCTTCGGTATGTGTCCCTCACGGATGTCTATCAGTACTTATCGAGCCATGTAGGATTTGGCTCGAACGGGTCGCGGATGCTCTTTTCCCCATCCACCATGCCTTTGGATCGGCCGTCGTCCTCAACGTCCAACCAAATTCCCGAGGCCAAGCGAGGGCTGGGCGTCCTTCGAGAATGTCATCATGAATGCATTGTACGCTCTCGATCCTCGAGACCAGAGCCCCAAAAAGATGGCTTTTGCTTCTACGCTTCTACGGGTGATGAACCTTAGGATTCCTCTTTGATAGGGCGGCGATCCGCAATTATATGCACAACGCACCCTACTATGAACAAACATCATGCACAGCATCTCCTCCGACCTGCTGGTGGCTTCGGAGACGCGTTATGTGGTTCATGACCTGGCCGACCTCTTCCAAGGTTCGGAGCGGACGAGTCTCATCGCGGGCATTCTTTTTTTCACGTGAGTGACAATGTAGTCTTTTCTTTGAGTGGTTGCTGACAATATGTTCGTGAACAAGTCACTTGTTGAACAACCGCATTCACATAGACATCGGGGTTTTGTGTGCATTGCTGGACTTCCTTGCCAGCTCATGCATATTCGCCAAACGCATGAAGTATGGAACGCCTCAATTTCACGGGCTAACGCTTCCTCGAAGCTGGATTTTAGCGCGTTTGGGCGACCTTGAGAGGCTAAAGTACAAGGAAATCAGGATGTTCGAGAACTTGGTAGATCCTATCGGGGCGCTGATATACCAGTTACACACCGGCGAAAATGCAGGTAAGTCCATAGTCCTGAGGGTGTCCGCGTACAGATTACAGTACTAATCGCAGTCTGATCATAGGACACCTAATGTATCAAGGGAAACCTATCAAGGACTCCCCGCAGAGGGTGCGCGAGATCGCCATCACACGCATGTATGCACTTAACATCTTCTACCGAGGAATGTACCTACTCACCCTTACCTAGATGTCGCACCATATGCCTATGTATGCTTCTTTGCGCTTCCAATCACCAAGGAACTTCATATTAATCTAAACCTTTCCTAGACGGTGTGAACATGGGCTGGGTTGGACTTCAAAGGCGTGTTTATTACGCGGTCACATCGATCAGGAAACCGGGACAGACTTACCCGGCATCCTACAGAGAGTTCGTCGTCCGTTACTCTTCTTTCACGCCCATGCTTATCCTTATATCCTCAAGTTATGTTCAAGCTCCAAATTGGTCGCGCTTGGATCCATATGTGACCGGGACATTAACGTCGTCGTCTCTGGACGAGATGGTTTGCCTCAACCACGTTGAACGCCCTGCAACGTTTGCCTACTCCCGGGTCAAACGGATCAAATATAGGACGATTGCAGAGATACCCACTCTACTCAAAGCGGACGGCATCATCGTCTCTGATTTACGTGTTCAAGCCACACCATTCGTACCTTCGACTAAACCGACGGTCGATGTACAGCCTGAGGCAACGGTGGACATAACGAACGAGGAAAGGGACGACGACGCTGGAGAGACCAAACCTGAGGATGTCGAGGCCATCATTCTGTCCATGGAGAATGAAGGAACTTCTAGCCTCTCCGCCGAGGACATTACAGCGCGGAACAAGGCTGCACTGACTTTGTTCACGCTCTACCGACGCAGACTACGTCTTCGCACCTCTTTCATCGCACCCGGTCTCCCCACGCACCGCGCCAAATACTTTGACGCATGCCTCAAGGAGGCTGCCAAAATCCAATGGGCCGCAACTTCCACGTACCGCTTTGTGTTCTTAGGGCCGCTCCCGCATGTGCTGGCATGCTTGGAGGCGATGATCAACAAAATGAACGTAGACAGGACAAAAGCAAGGATAAAGATGATGGTGGCCGATCACGACGATTTGGAGAAGGTGATGGAGGAAGGGAGCAAGCTCAAGTAAGTCAGACTCGGTCCCATGTGTTCATAAGTTTTTCTGACATCGTGTGGCGCATAGTACGTTGAACAAGGAGATTCATGCCCTCAAAAAGAGCCTCGAGCCGACCTCAGAGCTCCATCGTGCCCGTGATCTCGAAGCTCTGAAGCCACTCGTCATTCGTGCGAAGGAGCTCGTTGAGGAGGTGGGTCTCCTCACGAAATTGGATGTAGATATGGCTATCGTCCACAAGGCGATCGTCCAGAAGAAGAAACAGAAACTACCCGAGGAGAAACCTAGTTTGAACTCGGACGACCTGGAGGAGTGAGCAGGAGAGAATTTTACCGCTACCTAATTCTTGTTACAATATCGTATGTGCGAGCTTTTGGATGGGATGCACCAAGTGAATGAAATATAACATCACAACAACAATTTGTACAGCAAATATACAGAACTCCGCGACCCTTTGTACAGGAACATTGATATGGTACAAACTTCCGACGTCTCCATCCAACCTATCCAAGATCCACCTAAACCTTCAACACTCCCTTAATGATATCGGCCGCCTGCTCCGCTACAGCATACACAATCGATTGCGTGTGCGCGGACGGGATAAGCGGCACGACGCTCAAGTCGACGACGCGCAGACCCTTGGTACCATACACCTTCAACTCGTTGTCGACCACGCCACCCTTGTCCTTGGGCAGCATCGAGCAAGAGCTTGAGGTGTGATGCACGGTGGTGAGGTACTTCTTTAGCCACAGCGAGATGTCGTCGTCAGACTGGACATTAGGGCCTGGGTTGATCTCACGGCCTGGAAGTGGATGACAGTGAGGAAGAATACGTATGAAAAACGTGTAGACATACCAATGATGGACTTGCAAGGGTTCCGTTTGGGCGATCTTACGAGCAAACTTGACTTGCTCGATGTACGTCAAACGATCTAGGTCCAACCCCAGTCAATCAGCCTGTATTCGTCCTCGACAGGAGGAAAACGCACCGATATCCTCTTCGAAGTAGTGCGGGTCCACCTCCGGCTGCGCGAGAGGATCTGTCGAGGTCGCGTGCTGCGAAAAGTCAACGCCATGGACAACGAGAAAGACGAAAGCATGCGTACGATCGTTCCTCTCGAGAATGGCCTGTTCAACGTCGTGCACAGCGAGATGTGCTTTGCGCCCGGCGTCGGAGGGTCTATCAGGTAGAATCAGCCTCTCGACCACAATTGAGAAAGAAGAGATGCGCGTACTGGGGAAGCCGTAGAAGCTAGGAATCGTCACGAATTCCGCGTTGGCAGCGCCCTCGCGAAGTCTCTTCACCTGTTCGGCACGCTGCTCGGAAAGCCCAGGGAGGTCGCCCCCAGAGGGAGGGTCAGCCTCGATCTCGGCCGCGCGGTCTGAGAAGGACTTGAGAGGGGCCATGGCAATCCCAACGATGCCCAGCGTCAACAGACCCTCGCCCTGAGCACTGCGTGGTGAAGTAGCACCGTAAGGAAAGGACGTTCGAAGGGGTAGGGCAGCTGACGTACTAGAGCTTGATCTGCTCCTCAGCCACCTTGGGGTCGAGGAGTGGGTCAAGCGTGTGGAATTTGTCCGGGGTGGCGACCTCTGCGGTGAAATGAGCGGCAAGCGGCCAGAAGAGGTGGACCTCTACATACCATAAACGATACCCGCGAACAGGTGGTCCTGGACATTTGTGCCCACGGTGGGAAGGTCGACCTTGGTCTCGACCCCAATTTTACTGAGAATCTTGGGGTCACCGATACCAGAGAGCTCGAGGACCTGCGGGGACTTCAAAGCGCTGAGAAAGGACGACGTGAGCGGGGTTGCACGGTACGACGAAAAGGGGTGCTGACCCAGCACTGAGAATAACTTCGCCATTCGTAGGACACGGTGTACTTCTTGTCGTCCACAAGGAATTCAACGCCGTTGGCAACGAACTCCTCTCCTGGTGCAGAGAGGATGCGTGACACGGGTGCATTGACAAGGACCTTGAGGTTCGGTCGGGACCCGGCCTGCTCGAGGTACGCCTGTCGACTGAATAGTAGATCGGTTATATTGAACAGACGGTGGAGCGTAGAACATGCTTACAACAGAGGTCACACGTTTGTTGGTCCGCGGGTCAACGGAGGTCAGGTCCATACCGCTACCCACGCGGTCACCTCCTTGCTAACGGGCGCAGAACGAGCGTATATGAAGCGTGTCAGGAAGACAGCGAAGATGTCAAGACGATGATGCACCGACCGGTTCCACGAGGCGCGGGATACCAAGGCTCCCAAGGGTGTCTTGGAGGAGGATATCCCAACCAGGGCGTTTGTTGGGGAAGCCAAGAGTAAGGGGTCCTGCAGCGACCAGCCAAGGTTGGGATGATTGTGTGAGATACGCAACTTTGATGCAAACCTACCGTTGGTGCCGTGAACTTTGGGATCATAGGTAAGGCGTTCGGACTTAGCGTCCGCCTCCGCGGCGGGAACGAAACTTCAAAATATATGCATCAGATGCGTGCTGCCCAACATCTGCACGACCTACGTCTCGCATCTGATCGAATACTTGAGGAAGTTGTCCCAGTTCCATCCGGGGATTCCCGAGCCTTTCCCAAGCTGTCGATGCATCAGCTAGGAATCCTGAGGACATTTTAGAAATGATTGGGCATACCATTGACGTCCTCCTTCGAAGGACGGTTCCATAGATAGAAGTTGGTCGCAGATGAGCCACCAAGGCCTTTGCCTCTGGGGGGGACGTGAGTAAGCTCGAAGATAAGCGTGGTTCGCGGACACCCGCAAACCGGCGGCTGCGAAGAGGATCCCACTGGGTGGCACGTACCTAGGCCAAAAGAAAGACTGTATTTTCGGCGTGCTTTTGTGGTACCTATCCAAACATCAAACGGGAAGCAGAGCGGCCAGCGTTATATCAATCGAGCGTATACGCATATTCCGGTATACGAAATGCACATACGGTCGTGAACCCCCAATCAGTACTCCTTGTTCCCGAATACTTTGCCATAGCTCGCGGGGAGGTCTGCAAAAGGCGATCAGGATGACGTGAACCATGGTCCGGCGCATAATCAATGGGCGATCAATGAGGCGAGGGACTAAAAGTAGGGAGGAAGGGGGAAGGGGAAGGCACTCGCTCAGGCCTCAGGCCTCAGGGGTTGGGACAGGAAAGTTGCGAGCAATCGGAGGGTAGAGCAGGGCGAGACTCACAAACGTTGGGGTCGTCGAGGTGTGCGCCACCTGCCTCGAGCACGAGCACGCTCTTGCTAAGGATCTTCAGAGAGACGGGCGGCTACAACCAATCCCGCAGTCCCGCCACCTATGATGATGTAGTCGAAAGTCTTTCCAGAGACTTGGTCGAGGGTTGTGAGGGTGCTAGACATGGTGGTCGGAGGAGAAGGTGTAAACGATATCGATGTGGGTGGGTCGCTGGCCTCGTCGTCGTGGCCAAGTGGGTCCTTTACATATCCAACTCACCATCAGCAATCCAGAACCCCAGTCCGGCTTGCAAGGCTTCTGGGTCACGACTCGAACCATCGAACGAACGCTTTCGCGGTCGAAACCTTGGCAAAATGGGGTTCGGGCATCGCGCGCCCAGGTCCTGAACAGATCAAGTGGTCCACGGTCATGCATTCATGTATGTATGAGGGTGTGGGGGCAGCGGGTATCAGAATCAGATGTGCGGATGTGACCTGAGAAGAGAAGACTGGAGGTGAACGGGACTAGTAGAACTCGGGCCTTCCCGTCCTCTCAGGCTTTCCACTCTGGCTCCGACTCTACCGACCGCCGACCAGTCCGACCACCCGCGAGAGACGGAACACGAAAGTGGCGCGCAAAACACCGTCAGCGCGCTTGCCGCTCGAACAATGGGCGTAATAGCCTCGCAAGTTACTTCAGTAAGCAGCCATCCTCCGATGATCGTGGATCATTTGACGGTCAATGAACGTTAATCTTTGGCTGAGGGCGCTTGTACTACGTTTGAAGATATATATGTATATCTGACGGCCCGACGACTATCGAACGGACACAGTCTCAGTAAGTGTTCAAAGCGGCCGGACACGGCGGACAGTGGGCAACTTAGTCTCCCTGCCAGTGCCGGCCGCAAGTTTACTCAAGGGGCAACTTGCCTGGCTCGCGCCAAAGGCAAGTCCCTCTGAACTTGGTCGCACGTATAGTCTCCCGTTGCAGACCTAACCTTGACCTAACTAGAAGACAGCTCGTCATTCTTATGGTCGCACGGTATCGTCGCACTACCAGCAACAACATCCGAAGAATTCATTATTGTTGAAACCGACGAAGCTTCCCGAAAATCGAGTGTACCACTGCTAACTAGCGAATCATAGCGATCAATGCTCGCCTCTTCCTTTCCTTTCCAGTCGCAGCTTCTTCACACCGGTGCGGCTGCTTTCGCGACGGGCCTGGCACGGGCGACTTAGCGAGCAGTACGGGCATATATATGCAGAACAGAGGGTGACGGCAACTGCGTAGCGAGCGCTGAGGTGCACATCTCGACCTTCTTTTTTCCCGAGGATCACCGGCGTAATATTGCAGAACTCAGAGCTCAGAGTCTGAACTCGGAGTTGGAGTCGGTGAGCACGACGGGCGCCATTTGACCCGACGTAGCTGGCGAACTATACGCCAATCTGTGCGCGAGCGCGAGCGGCTCCTTCCTGCAACGCGTCGCCGCCTAGTTTCTCGTAGACAGACTTCAGCAAGAAGACAATCGTTCTGTTTTAGTCGCCGCCCTTGGCTTCACGTCCAATTTTGTGGACGAGCACAACTACAACGGTATCTTTCCGACTACTGCACCCGCACAGCAACCTACGGCAACGCGTCCACGGTCCACCCGCCGCTAGTGTTCCAAAAGTGCTATCAAGTTTGAGCCGACGACCACGGGAGGACTCCTTTGCGTGGTTATTGTTCACTTCCACAGATTTCCACCGTCTGTTGAGCGGAAGAGCTCCGACAAAGAGCGCCTGCTCATAGCTGACCCGTGGACCTGATATATGCATTGGATGTGGGCAACCCCCCTATTCGAAGGTAAGAGAACCTTCCAATATAGCTCGGACACGCTCACAAGAACCCACCTCCACCTGATTCTCGCTCATTTTCCTGGCCAAGTGAGGTTCGAGATGCTTCTCGCACCGTTATCGTACATTGATGTTCTCGCGCGTGTTTTTCTGGCCCTTATTTTGCGCGGCGAGCTTCAATTTTGGTCTCCCGAACAACGGAAAACTTGCTAGCTCGAGGGTGGAAGCGAGTGGAAGCGATACGGCCAGGACGACCAGCCTTCTGTCTCAAGGAATTGCAATAATACAGGGGCTTGCGCCGTCCTTGCTCCTCCACATTTCATCAAAGATCCCCCGCACTATGGCGGCGCCGTCTCCTGCGATTATCTTCTAGAAACGGACGATGTGGAGTGGAGGCCAACTCAGGAGGAAGCGCGAGAAGGCGGGAGGGCGCGGGATCCTTTTGGAAGAAGGTTTTCTATCTGTCGGAGCCGCGTATTTGATCTCACCTGAGGCGTACTTCCACCGTCATACCAGCTTGCCACGCGACATTGCTCGCTCATTCTCACGTCAAAATTGACCAGACCCCTCAAAGCGAGCATGCGGTGTTCGAGTGGCAGGACCGGAGCACAGACGCGGACCGCTTGACTTGGACAGCAAGACCGTACGAACGCTACTCAGTCACAACATCAGGCCCTTGCACCTTTCGATCTCCGATGTCGAGACCAATACCCATGTCTCAGATGTCCATCATAGCATAGCATTTTTCTGTAGCCTTGGATTTTGTTTCCGGGTGAGTAGGCATGCCGGCGACTCATCTAAGATATACCTCCGTGGTAGCGATCGGGCGACGGTCGTCATTGCTCTCGATGAAATCCTATATTCGTGACCAAGCGCTCTCCTGCGCTCTCCTGCGCTCTCCCAGGCGCTCCCCGAGCTGGAAGCAGCTTCTTTGCAGTTTTGACCGCATCATCGATTCTACCTTTGGGAACAAATTCTGTAGGCCCATCATCCATCAAGGACCACCGCACTTGCCTCTTTTCTCGTCCTGTCTGATAGCGTGCGGATGCGAATTGGGTAATAGCAGGGCACTTCGCACGGAATTTCCAGCGAAATGGTCCTTAGAACCGGTTTGAACGTCTGATTGGGATCGCGCCAGACGATCAACGTGATCAGTCCACAGGTCCGCGCGGTTCCTCACCGAAGACTCCGCCCCGGAGATCCAGATTATTTCAGAGTTACCTCCAAGCAGCCGAGCTGCTTATAATAATGGGGACGCGACGCGTCTAACGACCCTCACCGTGCCCCCTCCGACCTCGTTCCTTCCTTCCGGCACAGTCTTTCCACATCGCAGTAAGATGGCCACTCCCGTTGAACCTGCCGTCCCATCAGCCACTCTCCTTCTGTAAGCCCATCTTTTCTTGTCTCGGACGCAGCGTTCGCTGACTCCTATCCTCCATTGCACAGGGTCGGCCCTGTCGTGAGTGTCGAATGCTGAATCCTTGTTTGTCGTGACGTTGACGACTTGGCTCACAGTTCATCGGAGCCCTGTTCAGCTGGCTTCTCTTGGGGATATCCGTTGTACAGTTGTGTGCGTCCGCCTCTTACCTCTGCAACGCAAGTAGCACCTAGCTGACCCTCTCTGTCACAGATATCTACCACATATCATTCCCCCACGATCGCAAGGGGATACAATGCCTCGGTCCGTCCACCACGTATCCCTTCTTTATACTGGCATTGATACACTGACGCTTCTTGCAGTATACGTCGTCTTCGCGCTGGACATATTCCTCACGGTAGTCGCGGCAGCCATGGGATGGCATGTGCTGTGTGCTGGCTGGGGACGAACGACCAATCTTGTGCGTCCGGGATGGACCTTCGCCGCTATCGGTGCAGGTGACGGAATCAGTGAGTTGTTTCACCGTGCTCTCCGGATGGAGTGGGATTGACGCCGACGGTGTCATTAGCCGCTACACTGGTCCAAGCGTTTTATGCCTGGCGCATCTACGTCCTCAAGAAATGGCGCGTCCTGCCCATCCTCGTGGTCATGGTGCGCTCCTCCACCCATCGATGGTTTCATCCCAGCGCTCAACTCTATGATTTATTCCGTTTGTAGATCGCCCTGGCACAGCTTGGCTCTACCCTTTCGATCGCGGCTGGTGTAGGTTCCTTTTTGTCGAGCGTGGATCCCAGTAGCTGATGGGGGATCATGTAGATCGCAACATTACAAGATATTGCTGGCCTGTTGCCGTACTTTCCCCGTACCACTGTTCGTCCCCCCCCTTTCGGCTGCTATCTCCTCCTAACTCGCACTTCAGATCTGGCTCGGAGGAGGGGCTCTTGCTGATATTGTGCGTCAACCCTTCGCCTCCTCATGCTGACATCCTGATTGACAATCTCGACGTTCTCAGTTGATCGCTGCGTCGATGGTTTACTTGGTACGCCTTTCTCTTGCGCGTCACCAATTTTGGAGCCACGCCTGATATCTCTTACGCAGCTTTTTTCGGCGAAGAAAAACTCGCACGCGCTCAAGAGCAGCGACCGTGTCATCAACCGTCTCATTCAGCTCTCCATCGAGACAGGCATCATCACTGCCGCCTCCGCGATCATCGAGCTCGGATTGTTCCTTGGCCCCGCGACCAAGAACACTAACTTGCACTTGTTCTTGTGCGTTGCGCCCTATTCTCACCCCTCAGCCGCGCTAATCACCTCGCTTTCTCCATCAGCTCCCTTATCCTCGGGAAAAGTAGGCGATCCTTTATTCTCTGATCCAGTCAGACGAACTGATCATCGAACAGTTTACTCGAACACGATGATGACATCGCTCAATTCGCGCGTGGGCTCTCGTGATCCTTTGCGTGGAAGCAGCGGTGGTGGCGGTACGAGCGTCACGCTCTCTGGCTCGAACCATGCCATCCGGTACGCGGGTGCAGCCAGCCGTGGATCAGCACCCGTCGTGCACATCGCGTCACATACGGAGGTGTTCACCCCAGACCGCTTCGATGATATGAACAAGAATGTATGTCGCCTTTCTTGCACAGAAATCCCCTTCCCCGCTTTGTATTCCACCGTCCTCCGCTGACGGACTTGTTCTTCTCTGCTTAGACCCTCGACGCGGACGACGTGGAGATGGTTGACCATGCCAAGGGCAACCCTCAACGGTTGAGCATCGTGCAGAACCCCAGCCGGGACCACTTTGCCGTCTAGTAGAGGATTTGGAGTCGGATCGGATGGTGAGGAAGTTCCCGGTGGTTCCACATGCCAGTGTTTTTTATCCGTTATTTCAATTCATTGTAGCGTACGCGTTAGGTGTATGTACGTCCCAAGCCTCAAGACTCTGTATATCTTCTACTGTTCATAATTAGGTATCGCGCTGTATAACTTCTGACTATCCCACTGCCGTTTTCGGCCATTGCCCAGGAGGGATCACATCGGTCGGTTGCAAGGTTGTGGTTCACGTTTGGATGGATGCGCCGCGCCACCGTCGCCATGCGTAGTTGGGAAGGGTACCCAGGCACGATTGTATGCCCAAACCTATCTCGGCCAGGGATCGGGGGGACTGCAACGCCACAAAGAAGAAGGTCGCGATCGAGCCGGATGCTAAAGCCGGGTAGGTGGCTGGGGCAGGCGCCCACAGAGATGAGTCGAGTTCGTCGAAGTATCATCTAGAAAATCCACGGTTAGACCAAGTGGCCTCGATCGGGAGCTGCCATGTGCTAAAAGCTTCACCTTGAAATCTGAGACTTTTGATTTGATCTGACGTCCTACGAATATACGATAGAACGTCACTGTACGGCAATGTCACTACGTTTGTTATTCCAGTTAGTATGCGGATTCCATAGGGCGGTTGAGCGCGACTGGGAGGCATCGTTAATTCGGAGTACAAATATGTGGGATCTACGGGGTTACAACAAGTATACCGATCATAGTACAAAAAGTTACGGAACATCGTACAAAAGGGTTATAAGGAGTACATTGCGTCAGAACATAAAGAGTAAAAAATGATGAATAAAAATTACTTCTCTTCCCTTTCATGTCGCACCAGAAAAAACGTGCTCACGCACTGGAGCACGCAAACCGCACATACCGCCCCACAATATCGAAATCAACCTCACAGTCCACCAGGTCCCCAGCAGCCCGCCGTGCCTCGACAGTCTCCAGCGCCGGCACAGGTCGGACGGACAACAGTTCCTCGAGGTAGTCAGCCACCGCGAAGGCCGGGTTCTCCGGATCCTTGCGCAAGCGGTCAAGCCATGCGTCCATGGACACCGTGCGCATGGGACGATCGGAGTAACGAATGACAGCGTCCGCCACGCGAGACCACGGCGTCGCCTTGGCGTTCTCGAGGTTGTAGAAAGAAAGCTGTCCGGAGGCGGGGCTGGCCGCGCCGTGCTCGACCTCGCGGAAGAGAATCTTCGCCGCGACGTCGACGGGGAGCCAGCGAACGGGCTACCATGAGTGTCAGCCGAGGTCACTGGAGAGAGAAAACACGAGCTTACCCGGAGACCCGTAGGGATGATGCCCATCTTCGACGCACCCTTCATCATGCGCGGGATATATTCTGTCTTCGCCCAGGAGCCCGTCGTCGTCGTTCCTGACAGTTGCCCACTCCTGATGACCGTCGCGCGCAACTCGGGGCGCTGCTCCACAGCGGACTGCATGATCTGCTCCGCGACGTACTTCGCATGCGCGTATCCTTGGGGAAGACAAAACTCGGCCGAGTTGAGAGGCGCCTCAGGAACAAGGCGGTCAGCGAAGGGCCATTGGCCCGCGACACCGATGGAGGAAATGAAGGAGAGGTGAGGCGGGGAGGCATAGGTGGAAGAGAGCGCGAGGTCGATGATGCTACGGGTCCCGGCGACGTGGGGCTCAAAGGAGGGAAGGAAGAGGTTAAAGTTGAGCAGCCACGCGTTGTGGACGATGTGTGTCAATTGCGAAGCCAGCTACGTTCATCCATGATATCAGCATCATAAATTCCGAACGCAGAAAAGAGAACAAGGACACATACCTTCGCGTACAAATCGTCGCTCAATCCTAATCTCTTCCTTCCGACGTCAATCTCCACGTAGACAGCCCTGCCGGTGGCCACCGCCTCCTCCAGCAGACCGAAGTCCAGACCTTTCTCCTTGAACGATGTCTGGTGTCTCTTCGCCATCGAATCCTTCGGGTGCCCGCGGTTCAGCAAAAACAAGCGCTTGGTCGTGGGCCGCTCCAGTAAGTACGCGACGTACGTCGCGCCCAACGAGCCCGTGGTGCCCGTGACGGCGTACACATCTCCGTCCTCAGGGAGGGGGCGCGTCCCTGTATGGCGCGGGAACGCCGACGTGAACCGCGCGATGGTCTTCTCGATTTGCGAGTTGGAGATGGCCAACGGGGCGGCGGCACTCGTGTGATCCGGGTTGGCGAGGACGAAGATATGGAGATAGCGCGCGAGGGAGATGCATGTCGGATGCGCGTACACGACGTTGCGGGGGAGCGTGAAGGAGAACCCGGCACGGCGCAGAGCTGCGCCGGTCGAGGTGCGAACTTTGGTCGCGAGCAGGGAGTCCATGCCGTTGCGGAAGAAGTCGTCTCCGGGCTGGAGGTCGCGACCGATGGCATTGGCGACGAGCGTCTTCACGAACTGGAGGATGGAGCCCTCATCGGGAGAGTCGGCAGGGAAGGCGAGCTGGCCTGAGGAGCCCATACCAGACTCGAGAGCTTCATAGGCACTGTTGATGTCGTCGGCATACAAGGCGAGCGATGCTTTGGTCTTGACGGTGCCCTTGTCCGACAAGAGGAAGGGGCGATCTCGATTCGCGACAAGGATCATGCCGGGTAGGAGCCTCGAGTGCTGGGGGACGATACGGTTGACATAGCCGTCGACGTGCGGCAAGATAGCGTCGAGATACTTCTGCTTGGCCTCCTCCGTGTCGGCCTTGATGGCAGACGAGGGACTGATGATGGCCCCGTTGACGAAGCGACCCGTCCCAAAAATGATAGCATGATGGATCAGCGGCGAGGCGCACAGAAGACTCTCTGCAAGAACCCAAACCCAAACATGGTCAGCATGGGATATTCCGGATTCGAAAATGAACCAGGCGAAATGAAAGGGGAAGTACCTAGCTGTTTGTTGTCCGTCTTCTCCCCGTTGCTGAGAACAGTCTATAGAGAACGATCAGCTGGATTGTCATGATGGCGAGGAGTCATAACGATGCCAACGTACCACATCGTCCAAACGACCCGCTGGTTTCCATAGGTGCGGCTTGTTAGGGTCGGGGTGGCGTGTCCATGCATCGACAGTTGCAAATCCGAGGGGCTCGACAGAGTTAACGACTGGCGGAGTGGCCGTGATTGGCTGTGCGGGAATGAGCAAATAGATTTCGAGGTTGCAGGTTCACGAGGCCGGCGCACCGAAACGATAAGATTGTACCGCGCGTCGCCCTTCATCGGAATGAAGTTAAACTGATAGCAGTCGACGAGGCGCATCCACGCCCAGTCGCTCAGATTGGCGTTAGGCTCGAGGGAAGACCGAGCCAAAGGTCCTGCCTCAGTCCTGTACCATGACGCCGTCAGATAAGGTAGGAGAACCTGAAAGGTAGAAAGGTAGTTACATTCCACCCCACGCCACCAGACGGACTCCGTGTTTGACGAGGAAGTCGCCGGCAGTGTGTCGCAAAGGCGCGCCTCCCCAGAACACCGTGTTCTGCGCCCGTAACGTGGCCTGCGCACAGAGAAATTTTTCCAATCAAAACGTGAGGTTTCCTGACGTCATAAGGCACCCACCAGTGAGTGCGGATCTGCAGAATCGGCGATGTCCTCCAGCATGCTCGGTGGCAATGATGCATCCACCTTGCGATGCTTGAGGATACGGAGATGCCGTAGGATTGTATCCGAGGATACGGAACGCCACGAATCAAGACAAACGAATGACGCTCCGGATCCCAAAAAGAAGGGGAACGACTAGAAGTCCGTCAGCACCATGGGACCCTTTCAAGCTTCACGAATCAACGTACCGTGCAGATGCCGCCCGCCTATACATATCACAGTACACTATTCAGAATGTGGAGAACGCGGAGAAGAAGGCAGCTCACATGGAACAAGGGGAAGCACGTATACAAGATATCGTCCTTGCATAACGCACGGTCACGCCCCGAAGACGCGCTGATGGCCAGCAAAAACTCGTGGGACCAAGCGATTGCTTTAGGATGACCTGTGGATTTGCGTGAGTAAAACTGAATGGGGTTCAAGAAGCATAAACGGAGCGACCGACCTGTTGAACCGGAGGTGTGCAGGTAAATGCAGGGACCCTGAGCCTCGTTGCGAAGGTCCTCCCGTGAGTAGGAGGCCTCCGACTCCTGCAAGAACTCTGTCGCGCGCTCGAGGCCATCGCGGGTCGAGTCCGACGACATGGGTTCCCGAGTGATGACAAGGGGTGTGAAACCAGAGTTGGGGTCATGCACGAGAAGGTCGGAGTGGAGGTGGCTGAGCGCTTTGTCGACGAGCACGACATCACTCCCGGTCGTGCGCATGAGGTGTCGGATGGCATCGGGTGAGTTGCGGACAGAAATGAGGAGGGCCTGCCGAGAGAAACACACGTCGGAACGCGTCAGCGGGGGATGAGAGAGAAACGTACCGTCCACCGAAGCATAAACATGGCCGTAAGGGTGACGAGGAACAGGTAGTTGTTTTCCGCAAGGAGACCGACAGTGAGCGGCTCCTCTTCAGGCGCGCGCGAAGCAATGCCAGTCGTCTCGACAAGGTAGTCTGCCCGAGACCACACATCGGCGAGGAATTGGCGCCATGAAACCGAGACGAGCTTGGCCTCATCCTCCGAAATGTTGTCCTGGAGGAAGAGGACGACTTCTCGGTCTGGGTAGGCCTGAGCCACACGGATGAGGTACTCCGGAAGGGGAGTGAGTGGGGGAAACGGCGGTGGGACGAAGGTGGACATTGGGGGCGGCGGTGCGGATTTGGCTCGCGAAGAGCGACGGTCTTAAGGGAGAAGCCCAAGGGCATGTTGCAGACTGGCTGCAGTGGGAGACACGATGGCCAGGCGCCAAGGGCAAAATGTTACAAGTGCCATCAGATCTCGGTTGATCTATGTCGGTGATTTGAGATATCGTTTAGGGCTGCCCTCCGTCCCGCGCGCCGCGTGCTCGGTAAAGATCCAGGAGAGATCGTCTTCGCAGGGGTATCTATGGACTGCACTTACGGTAGTATTCAGTAGGTCCACTCGAGTGTTATGCTCAAGGGAATTATCTTCGTCGCGCTAGAAAAATCAGAAAAATCGAACGATGATGATATCTGTTCCGTCACTGGCCATGGGTCGGGTTGCTCACTGAGCATGAGTTGGTCAGGAAAGGAACGCGGAGTAAGGTCCGCGTAAGAGACTCTTCCATGCTAAGCTCGAGATGTCCACAATGGTCCCCCAGCGTGGCTATGAGGTATCGCGAGGAGGGTGGCATGGCTTTGCCCGTGATTTGCACTCCGAAGGGTCGCTGTATGACTGTACCACACCACAGGATGATCCGCTACGTTGCGAGACTAGTGGGTGTGGAAATCCCCTGCACGCTATCGTCAGATCGAGGGCGTTACCATCGGGAACCGTTGTGGTACCAACTCCTGATTGTACACCCTATCATAGCGGTTCAGACCTTTTCAAACCATGCCAGGCTGATGCAGCGCGGTGGGAAGGAGCCCAAAACGATCGAGGGACCACAAAAATCGAATTCTACCCGATGCCGGACCTGCACGCCCGGGCTCGCAGGGGAGGCGCATGCAGCGCGCATAGGGTCGGGGTGGACGACTGGGGGAGCGTGGGCAAACCACGTTTAGATACTCGACATCACCACGGATCCTCCCAGCGGAAATGAAGGGCTGAGCTGAAAGAACTTGCAGGAAGAGTGTAATGAAGGCCGCCATGGCTTTGGTCGCGCCGGAAGCGAAGCGACAACGCGCGGCGGGGAGGATATGATATTCGATAATGATATTCAATTGACAATACCCGACCTCCCGGGTTACGCCGCAAGGTCACGTGCTACTCTCCCGCCCAGCGCCGACGCATCGGTTCCATCGGCAGCAAAAAAGTGCAGCACGTGACATAGCACGAACGCGTCGCGGTCGCGTTTTTGCTGTCACGTCCATCGACACATAAGCCTCGACTTTGCCTCGGCTCAGGCTGTGACGCTCGACTGGCTATACTGGAATATCCGCACCCACCACTAGGAGGGTACCGTGAGCTTTTCACCACTCTTTACACCTCTTTGGGCGGTGAATTCCACCGCTCGAAGTACTCGTTTTCAGTACCATGGAATGAATTTCAGTCCTGCACGGGGTGATTTTCGTGATGTGAAAATCACCGGAAAAAAGTACCATTTCACCGCTTTTTTGTCACGAATTCTCACTTTCTCGTAACGCCGACGCGTGAATATCAGCATGAAAAACAGTGAAAAGCAACACCCCATGGTGATATACAGCAGCTTTCATCCTCAAAACCCTTGGCAGGATCCAGCACTTTACGCGTTCATAAACAGACACATGGCATTATGAGCTCATAATCACACTACAATATACACTATATACAAATCTATGCACACCGCTGGTGGTACCCAACGAGACCCTCTCGCGTAACCACGTCTCCTCTTCGTGACGTCCACCCGCACGCCCCGGGCCCAAATGCGAATGGCTGGAATGGCTGTCGGAGTGTAAGCAGCAGCATCGAAGCGATGCGCGCGTGGGGCGTGGCCTGTCCAAACATTTAATATCGCTCCGTGGCAAGGGAGAGAAGGCGGAATACTCACCCCCATCTGATACCCTAACATCCCCCGCTTTGTGTCCATCAATGACAGTCCCCGGCCGTGCTCTATGTAAACAAAAGTCAGCAGCCGAAGAGACTGTCGCCATCACCGAAGAGAAATGAGACGGTGCGAGAGCACCGGCAACGGCGGTGAAGAGCCGCTGTCACCGATGCACAATGCGTAAGAGGCCATATGGCCTGGGTTTGTGATGTTGAATGAACCGTGAACGAGCCGCTTCATGCTACAAAGCATGCGCGGGACGAGCCGGAGGAGGATAGAAGGAAAAAAATAGATCAATACGAAGACGTACCGTTGCAAAGAGTTGCCCAGACTTAGGGTACACTTTATGTGTCCTTACGAGAACATGGAAGGGGAGGGTGGAGAGGGAGAGTGCACGACGACTGAACCCGTCGCCGAGTCGCCATGGTCGTTGAGGAAGAAGCTGAAGCGCTGAAGTCGAACCATGCGCGTGAGCTGGCGACATCACGGATACGTGACTGACCATCACTGGTCCGTGACGATTGTTACGAGTTCGTGACCAAGGAACCGCTGATGGAAATCACCATGTAAAGCGGTTGTCACGCTTGTCTGAAAAACAGCCCCAAATCACCACCTGTCGAAATCACCCCAAAAATCACCTTAATTCGGAAATTCACCACATCAAACGGTGGGAAACACAGTCGGACATGTCCTTATAGTGCACATCTCTTCAACTGAAACCGGGTGTCATCACCACAATGACCGGTCGTTGGGCGACAACGTGGCCACGGCCGCCCAGCGGCGCGCACGCTTCTACCGCCCCCAGTGCGCTCATTTGTTGATCTTTCTTCGTAAATGACCTCTCTCTGTCGCGTGTGCCCGAAGTGGCCGAAGATCCCAACCCCCTAGTACCCCGGGCCACACAGCCTAACGTCGAATGGTCCTAGTTCTTTTCTCCATCTAGCTTGCGTTTTCGACATCGATCCTTTCTGAAAGTGACTCTTCTCAACATCTCCAGAGAAGCTTCAGGCGTTCCTCGTGATATTGAATCTACGCCATGCTCAAGCTAGATATGGCGGTCGCATTGCCGACACGGTAGACTCATTCATCTGCGCCCTATTCGCGCGTGCAGTTACATATATATTCATACTGATCTGTCGCGTCTCCTCCTCTTGTCTAGTCTCGTTCTCTCTGGGGATGCCATGGCGTAATGGACCTTGGCCAAGGGGTGGGTTGAATATCATAGCACACGGTATGTATACATACTATCTCCAAGAGTCCAAAATGACTGACCTGGACGTTTCAGTATATGTAAGACCCTCTTCAGGCGGCCGCGTGACGCCGACGGCCGCGGAGATACCAGTAGAGCGCCCTCATATGAAGAGTAGCTCTCTTCTCGTTGAGGGCTCCAGGACAACCCAAAACGATGTCGCTGTCTGTTCTCGACGTGGTCGCTCTCGCTTCTCTCCTGCTTCTCGTCCATAAACGTCGGTCAAGTCAGGCCACCCCTCGTCCCCCTGGTCCACGAGGATGGCCCATCATCGGGAATTTATTGGATATGCCCCAGCACGAATCTTGGAAAACGTTTGCAGAGCTAGGCGAACGATACGGTCCGTCCTGCCTCTCCTCGTGTCTTTGCCGTACGTAAAAAAAAACATTATTGAGCGCATCAGGCCGCATGGTGTACCTCAACGTGCTCGGTCAACCGTTCATCATCGTCAACTCTTATCGCGTGGCTGTGGAACTACTAGAGAAAAAGAGTCACATTTACTCGGATAGGCCGGTGTTGGTAATGGGAGGCGAGCTTAGTGGGTGGAAGAAGACTCTGGCGCTCACACCCTACGGAAGTCAGTTCAGAGCGAAGAGGCGAATGCTACACCAGTTTATGGGCACCCGTGCTAGCGTGCAGCAGTATGCTGACGTTGAAGAGCACGAGACTCGCCGGTTCCTACAGCGTGTTCTTAACGACCCCGACGCCACGGACCTCCAAGGTCACACACGTTGGTGAATATATTTATTCCCTTCATTTATGGCGTCAGCCAAAACTTATGAGACCTTTAGGCTCGCAGGTGCTATCATTCTCAAGCTTGCTTTTGGCTACCAGATCCAAGATCAGGATGACCCTTTCGTCCTGCGGGCCGACTCAGCGGTTGCACAGTTCTCTCTGACGTCGGAAGCAGGAGCCTTCCTCGTCGACATCGCACCATGGTGTGCGTATGACGTCGTTTATCTACGCTGAATGAATGACGCGTGCTCATGTCTGCTCATGTCCGAATCACACCAGTGGTTCATCTGCCTAGCTGGTTTCCCGGGGCCGGCTGGAAACGCATGGCCAAAGAATATGCCCAAAACCTCGAAGCGATGGCCCAAGGACCCCTCGACTACGTAACTGCGCAACGGGTTAGTACACACGAACCACCTCCCCACCCCTCCTTCTAATCGACCCTAATTGAACTTTGAACCTGCGGTGCGTATCAAACAGGCCGGCGGCGGCACTGCTCTCCCCGTGTCCTTCGCTTCAAGCTACCTCGAGCGTGACCTTACGGCCGAGGACTCGGATAACTTCAAGTGGGCCGCCGCGTCCCTTTACTCTGGTGAGTTACAAATGTACAACTTATTCAAACAAAACAATATATCATTCTTCTCCTTCTAATGCCTTTCTAATCCCCTTTCTTTTTCTTCCCTCCCGACTTGCCCGACCGTCGCTGACAACAAATGACAATCTAACGTACGCTTGCGATGCGGTGATGATCCATTTAATACCCAGGCGGCGCCGACACGGTAAGCACAGTCTAAAGGCCGCAATAAACACCCAAACCAGCGTTTTTGACGTAATTCTTGCGTACTACCTCACGTATAGACGGTGTCCGCCATGTATGCCTTCTTCCTCGCGATGACGCTCTATCCGGACGTGCAGCGCAAGGCACAAGCAGAGATTGACGCCGTACTGTACTCAGACTCAAGCCGGCTCCCAGGGCTCCAAGATCGCGACGACCTCCCCTATATCGACGCCTTAACGAAGGAGGTTTTGCGCTGGAACTCCGTCGCACCCGTCGGCAGGTATCCTCGCTCTTTCATACACTCGTGTACTAACGCTCCGCGTTGCAACCCTTCCAGCCATACCTCATCGCCTGATCCAGGACGACAACCATGACGGCTACTTCTTCCCGAAGGGGTCCATCATCATCGCCAATGTATGGTGTGTACCACCTTTTCATTTCGTGGCATACTTACACGTAAGTTGCACTTAACGACGACGACGACGATGTTCCTAGGAACATGCTCCGGAACGAGGACACCTACCATAACGCCCTCGTATTCAACCCCGACCGCTTCTTGGGTGAGCACCCCGAGCAAGACCCGCGTGACATATGTTTTGGCTTCGGAAGACGGTGCGCTCGTCTGCGTAGACATCCGCACCGTGGCTAACCCCCGTCTCCCCCCCTTCCCTCAGAATCTGTCCCGGTACGCCGTTTCCAGGCCTGTCGGGTCTTCGAGAGCATCATCCATTCATGCTGAGCTTTTCGCAGGCATGAATCTGGCCGACGCATCCCTCTTCGTCGCCTGTGCCATGTCTCTGGCCACCCTCAATATCTCCAAGGCCATCGAAAAGGCGACGGGTTCAGTCGTCGTGCACTCTCCCTCTCCACCCTCCCCTTCCATGTTCTCGTAAGGACACATAAAGTGTACCCTAAGTCTGGGCAACTCTTTGCAACGGTACGTCTTCGTATTGATCTATTTTTTTCCTTCTATCCTCCTCCGGCTCGTCCCGCGCATGCTTTGTAGCATGAAGCGGCTCGTTCACGGTTCATTCAACATCACAAACCCAGGCCATATGGCCTCTTACGCATTGTGCATCGGTGACAGCGGCTCTTCACCGCCGTTGCCGGTGCTCTCGCACCGTCTCATTTCTCTTCGGTGATGGCGACAGTCTCTTCGGCTGCTGACTTTTGTTTACATAGAGCACGGCCGGGGACTGTCATTGATGGACACAAAGCGGGGGATGTTAGGGTATCAGATGGGGGTGAGTATTCCGCCTTCTCTCCCTTGCCACGGAGCGATATTAAATGTTTGGACAGGCCACGCCCCACGCGCGCATCGCTTCGATGCTGCTGCTTACACTCCGACAGCCATTCCAGCCATTCGCATTTGGGCCCGGGGCGTGCGGGTGGACGTCACGAAGAGGAGACGTGGTTACGCGAGAGGGTCTCGTTGGGTACCACCAGCGGTGTGCATAGATTTGTATATAGTGTATATTGTAGTGTGATTATGAGCTCATAATGCCATGTGTCTGTTTATGAACGCGTAAAGTGCTGGATCCTGCCAAGGGTTTTGAGGATGAAAGCTGCTGTATATCACCATGGGGTGTTGCTTTTCACTGTTTTTCATGCTGATATTCACGCGTCGGCGTTACGAGAAAGTGAGAATTCGTGACAAAAAAGCGGTGAAATGGTACTTTTTTCCGGTGATTTTCACATCACGAAAATCACCCCGTGCAGGACTGAAATTCATTCCATGGTACTGAAAACGAGTACTTCGAGCGGTGGAATTCACCGCCCAAAGAGGTGTAAAGAGTGGTGAAAATCAGCTCACGGTACCCTCCTAGTGATGGCGTAGTCATCGAGCCTGAACGCGGCTTGGTGGGGGGGACCATTGCGTGCGTCGTCCAGCCCCACCTTCTCCTCCCACGCGCTGAGTCGCCGCACTAGTCACCCAAAGGAGTTCCGCTGCAGAATCGAGCCGCGCTCGGAGAAGGCTGTCGCGATGGTACGCGCTGCTTAGCTGCGCAAGACGCTTATGTACATGTGGACCATGTAACACAAACCCGCCTCGTGTACATATGTTTTTTGTGCATCTCCACCCTCGCCCCTCTGTTATATGTACCTCCTTCTTGTTCGACAGTGTCAACCCATCCATGGGAGCGCACGCTAGTGTGTCAAACTTTCCGAATAAGTAACTCCGACCCGCCCAACTTGCCGCCTAGAGTCTGCCGACTAGCGCCAATTAGCGACTCCGAGGCCTGGGTCGCTGCTGTCACGGCGGGTGGGACGACGACCACGGCAGTTCACCATGTCATACACGATTATATCCGTCCCCGTAGGGTCCGTGCAACGTTCTTAACATGACAACCAGCAAAATGGGTCCACGGGCGGCCAGGCAAGTAAAGGCTGAAAAAAGTATGCTCTTCTCGGCGGCAACTTGCCTCGTTGCCTTTCGTTGCCCTCAAAACCCGCTCCAGACGTGCCGACGATCGAGTAGCTTCCGTGAAACAGTAACGCCCCGAAGATCGTACCGTCCGCGTATGTACATGTAACATGGGAACCTGCAGCTGCCGCGGATCGCGCTCAAGGCCTCGCCTTGATGTTGCTCACGATCAAGTTCTACGCGGAAAAAAAGAGAAAGCCGTTAACGATACATTCCAGACACGCTGGAAGGAAGACCGACCTTGTACGCTTGCACGTCTCCGTAGAATTTGCTCACGGCACCGTCTCCACACACCCACAGCTGAAACGTGCAAGAGCAATATTAGGCGACGTCACGGAAAATGAACTGTCCGAACCCACCTCTTGCGCGACCGTGGTGATAAATCGCTCGTCGTGCGAGATGATGATGACACCGCCGTTCCACGCGCTGAGCGCGGCCATTAGAGCGTCGAGACCCTGTGAGGATGAGTATTTCCCCGGTCAGCGCGCCGCATAAGTGCATTGGTAAGGGAAACATGCCTCCAGATCCAAGTGGTTAGTCGGCTACAACGGAGATTCAAGGTTAAGAGGCACAAAACCAAGGAGGTCGCGGAAACGCACCTCGTCCAGAAGCAGGATATGTGGCTGCTGCAGCGATAGCACCGCAAATGCAACCCTGGATTTTTGACCTCCCGATAGTGTCCCAATCGACTGTAATCTGCGCACCGAAGACGCCCACGTCAAGACCCACACCTCTGCGGAAACGAACTGAAACGAACCCAGTCATCCCGGTGATCTGGAAGTTGCCCAGATGACTCCGGTACTCCTGCTCGGTCTTGCCCGGGAACCTGTGCGCGAGGAACTGAACGGGATTCATTGTTGGGATAAGGGTGTCGACGTGGTGCTGTGCGAAGTATCCCCTGACGCACACGACCAGGTCAGGTCCACAACGTCCTACTAGTACAGGTCAAGAGTACTCACACGCGTAAACGGCCGTTCCTGTTTACCTGCCCGGATATTGGGTTAAGGTCACCTGTCAGTAGCTTGATCCTGCCAAGCAGCTCGTCAGAAAGGAACCAAAGGAAAATGCTGATCCAACGTACAACGTCGACTTTCCAGCGCCGTTGGTTCCAACAATGGCGATACGTGAGTCGAGGCCGACGTCGATATTGATCTTACTGAGAATAATCTTGCTCATGTCGTATCCGAAGGTAACTTCGGACAGTTGAAGAAGGGGTGGCGAGATCTTTTCCGTTTCTGGGAATCTATGGAAGCTTTAATGCTACACCAAGCTTTCGGTAGCATGTGGTCGTACCGGAACGTTTCTGTGTCTTCGGTCTCGGGGGGTGTGAGTTCAGGAAGCTACATCGGACTGTGTCAGCTATGACGCTACCAAGCGTGGATTTGAAACCTACCTTCTCCAGGATTTTGATCTTCGACTGCGCTTGTGCAGCTTTGGAGTCCCGTGTCAGACAGGTTCACTCATGTCAAGAGAGAAGACATACCCCTGTTCGCATTATACCTCCACCTATCGATGAAGGCCTGCAGATGTTTACGGTACTCCATCTGGGCATCGTATTCCCTCCGTAGGTTACGCTCGCGTTCGGATTTGGTGGAATAGAACTGGGTGAAGTTTCTGATATTTTGAGTTAGAAGGTTGTTGATGATTGATGAGGATGAACTAACCCTTTGTAGTAGTCTAGTCGACCAGAGTGTTGGTGGATGATGTCGGTGGCTACTGCATCGAGGAAAGCTCGGTCGTGGGACCTAGGGTGAATGTTCAAGAGGGTAAAGTGACAAACAAGAGTCAAGACTTACACGACGAGCAAGGTGCCAGGCCATGTTTGGAGGTAGTCTTCTAACCAAGCAAGAGCGTTGAGATCGACTGCAGGACTACATCAGTAATGTTCACGGAGAATGCAATGAGACTAGTGCGACTGACTGTGGTTAGAAGGCTCATCCAACAGCAAAAGTGCGGGCTATCAGTCATTAGTTGACTAGTTACTTTCAAAGACAAGCAAAGTAGATCACCTTCACGAAGAGTGCTCGTGCCAAGGCCAGTCGCATACTATATCATAGTAGATGAGAATGAGAGGTCATCGACCCATGTGAAGGCTATTGACACTCACCGCCAACCACCACTGAATGAGCTTGTCGGCCGTGACTGGTCTTGCTCTTGGAAGCCAAGACCTGGGGTAGGAGAGGAGTTAAGCCATTAGGATAACTGAAGTTCTAAAGACCATGACCCACCAGCAAGCAAAGCGGCAGCTCTCGCAGGACCACTCTCTGCATCCATGTCCGCTAAGCTCGTATGAACCTCAGTCAGCCTACCGCTGATTTCGTCTCGAGCTTCCTCCAGCCTTGCGTCCTGGACTTGCCCCTCAAGCTCGGTAAGTTTTGCATTCAATGACGCCTCCTCTTTCAGGAGATGGTCTCGCCAAACGTCGGCTTTGAGGACAGAATCAAGGGCGGTTGTATCATCTCCAACAATCTGAAAAGCATAAGAGCCATTATCGAACAGTAAACGGGCGATGCTTTACCTCCTGCTCAACAAAGAGGATTGAGATGTGTGGCGGAATTGGGACGTCACGCATGGCGATATGACGAAGAAGAGTAGATTTTCCGATACCGTTGCGACCAATGAGACCATAGCGACGACCATGAGCGAGAGTAAGAGATGCACCGGAGCTACGTGATATAAGTGACGGGAAACAGATGACGAAGGGGACAACTTACAGAATGCGGTTTGAAGCGAAGCTGACGTCGATTGAGGGAAGATGGATGTCTTTGCTCTTGTTTTTGGATCCGGAAAGCGATTCGAGGGGGTTGATCTGTATCAAGAAATGTATTTCCGCCACCACCTCCAGACAGAAAACATACGTACCTTCATGAACATTTCCTCGTATGATTGCTAGAAGTCACAAGCGTAAGAGTGGATAAGTGAAGCTGTCTGAAAGGATGCACCTTGTTCTTCTGATCCTTGAGAAGTTTTGACCCTTCGTACAGGTCTTTCCGTGAGCGCTTCTCGATCTTTGCCTTGAGTTTCGCCTCCTGCTTTTCTAGCTTCTTGACATCCACACGCGAAGCCCTGACGGAACATGGTATAATTTAAGCACTTTTCCCGGTACAGGAGAGGCTGACACGTACTTTCCCCTTGTTGATAGACTCGAGATCGACACCTTCAGAGAAGGCGATCGTGTTGGACATGGCTCCGGTCTTGCTCATATCCATAACTTTGTCCAACCGCTGTAATTTGGGGCCAGATCGACCCGTTTCTCTGGATGTCAAGCAGATCCTTGAGGAGTTCCCTCAGCTTCCCAAGGAGCTGATCGAGGACGTCATCTTTACCCATGGCTACGGACTCGAGCATGTAGCGGGCGACCTGGAGGATGTCCTCGTCTTCTCCGGCATCGTCGACGAGATATCCTGATAGGTATTGCACGAATAGTTCTTCTGTTCCCGGAAGGCTCGAGCGAATTTCCTCAGCAATGTCGTACGAAGACATAGGTTGACGAGAACAGAAGTGTATGCGGGACGATCGCTGAGCGCTGAGCCTGAAGCTGACTCGGCGCTACAAGCGCGAACGCGCGCTTGAGCAAATACGCGTCTGTGACCGCGCGTGCTGTGCATCGCCTTTTCTGGGTAGTGGAGTCACACGGCGGTCCATGTGGCAGTAACGAAAGCGTGATGGGGGATCAGTCACGCCCTTTGTTTTCTGCCGTCACCGGTGCACGCGACGGTCTCTTTCTCTCCTTTTCGCCATTATAACCGTCGACGACGCCGAAGATGCTCTCCACTTCCTTCACTTGGTGGGACAAATCCAAGCCCGGCTCTGCTCCAACATCTCCCGCGGTCGTTACGCGACTTATACCCGTAGCGGTGCCAAAGGCCTCAATAACCCCAATGCAGGCCCCCGAGCCGCCACAGAAATCTCTCAAGCGGAAACGAGCTGAGCAGGAACGAAGGCAGAAGAAAAAGTCGCGTGCAAGCTCGACGGAGTCATCGACACCGCCGCCTATCCCCTCAGCCGCGCCGTCCCGGAAACGCGTGTCCAAGGCCTCTGGCGCGCGTCCTTCACCGACCCCATCTACTTCACGCGCGTCCGCCGGCGCCCGCCCGAATCCATCGACGTCTGAGGCGATCTACCGACACAGCAGGTCAAGGTCTGCGTCCGTGTTACGCGCATCCGACGAACCGATACCCAGAGACTGTTACCTGGAGGCCGATGCGGGGCGTGACGAGAATTTATTGACTTGCGAGAAGGTGTTTCGAGAGTATCAGAAGTCTTACAAGACGCGTAAGTCTCCTTTTTCTTGCGTTTACGAACCAATCTACACGCTTTCTGTGACGCGTTCTGGGAATCAGCTGGTGTTTTTTCCGTTCTATGCGGTGCGAATGTATGCGCAACGACACGTTACACCTATTCCGTTCCTCCTTTCACAAGCTTTCGTTCGATTTAGCCTGTGATTCCTCTTTCACAAAACTAACGCCTTTCGTGTAGATTTTACGGACCCAGACCATCCTGAAGACAATTCTTGGGAACCACATGAAACAAATTATCCTGTTGCCGAACTAGAGTTTCCAAACACAGGCGCTACAGAACGGTATATTCTTCTGGCACCAAAGGACAAAGACCATTATAGTCCCATGCTTTGTCTCGAGCGGGCTCTCCATGCCATCATTGAATGTATGATTACCATGACTTCCTTCTGTTCGTCGCTCATGTCATTCGCAGGCTACCTGACCCCGGAGCAGCAAACACTTTTCGGACCCATGCCCACTACTACATCAACACCCGAAGACGATACACACCACGCCAATCATTTACGGACCCTTCACCGCGCAGTTGTCAAAAAAGACGGCCCTCTTTTCCTTTCCACCCTAGCTGCAATCAACAAACTCCTCCAAAGCCTCAAATACCCATTGCCGGACGATCCATTCGCACCCGCGCAGCCGAATGCTTTGAAGGAGGCCGTACGACAGTGGACACCGACTGGCCTGCCATGGCAGATCGTACAACGGGTCATCGAGGAGACGTACCAGCGAACGGTGGGGCCACGCTCGGATGAACTGCGAAAATACGAGGCCTTCTCCAGCACGACCTACGGCGAGCTCATGCCCTCATTGGTCGCGCAAATTCTGAAGCAAACGCGGTTGAAACCGGGAATGCTCTTCCTTGACCTCGGTTCAGGCGTTGGCAATGTAGTCCTTCAGGCGGCCCTGCAATGCGGGTGTGACTCCTTTGGCATCGAGATCAAGGCAGGACCGGCGGAGCTTGCCAGGGAACAGCATAGGCAGCTCTTGATGCGTGCAGCGATGTGGGGGGTTAACGTTGGGAATGTGGAGCTAGTGGAGGGGGATATGTTGGAGAATGGGCGAGTGAATGAGCTCCTGCGGAAGGCGGACGTTGTCCTAGTCAATAACAAAGTATTTGATGAGTCGCGTACGCCTTTTCCCCAATGTACTCTTTCCCTTGCTGACTTCCAAACTTTGCAGTCAACGCGGCTCTCCGACCTAAGTTCCTTGATCTTAAAGATGGAGCTATCGTCATCTCCCTCCGCCCGTTCGTTCAACCGAACGCGCGCATGACGGAGCGCAACATCGACGACATCAGCACCATCTTCGACGTCACACAGCACGAGTACCACTCTATGGATGTATCGTGGGATTGCAAGGGCGGCTCGTATTACATCCATCGCGTCGACCGCGCTGGATACGCCGCCATCTTGGCCCAATTCGAACTGGCGTCATCGCGGAGCACAAGGGGGCGTAGGTGATTATATCTCCTCGTCGCTGGACAAGTTTGGACCCTAGAGAACAGACTTGAACTGCCACCCACATAGTATCTTTATTCCTCCATTGTTTTCTGCCAGTTTCTCTTATTGCTTTGTCCTGTTTTCGGTGATCTCTGTAGCCTTAATCGAACGCTGGACCGGACTCTTTTGCCTAATGGATTTTACTTACCTCTCGGTACCCTCCCTGTCGGATCCTGCGCACCATACAGCAATTGTTGTTGTTACATTACCGCTAATCTCTCGCTACTGTATGTGCGAGTACGACAGTCAGCGCTCCCCAGAGACTTTCCAACTGGTTACATCCTCGAGATTCCGCGATTGAGGGCAGTCGTGTCTCGGGCGATACATATATAAATAACGACTCGATAGCAGATGATACTCTTACAGCGACATCGTACTTCGACACAGCAGTAGCGATACCCCCAAACGCGAATGAATGGTTTTTTCACTTCCCTTCGCGCGACGTAGCCCGGTCCGAACTGACATCCATCCACTTCGTCAACAAGCCCATGTCTTCGTCCAGTTCTTTCACACCCCATTCGAACTTGCTGAGCATGCGTCGTATTTGCTTTATGGCCTTCTGCCAGGCCATCAGACTTTCGTTCTCAGTCTTCTCCTGATAGATGGAGGACGAGGGCTGAAGGAGATCTTGCATATTCTCGGCATTCTTCATGACGCGGCTGGCAAGTCCCGTTAGCGAACCAAGGAAGCCACTGGCGAGGAAAAGAGAGGACTTACTTCATAGCAGTCTGACGCTGCGACAACTCAAATAGGTCCTCGACGGCGGCCGTTGCTCGCTCCTTCTTGATGTGGACTTTTTCCTGGCGAGCGTGCGCCAGTGTCCAATCAACACAAAGGAGTACGTGGGGAAGAATACCGCGGTAGACGATCCTGAAGGAACGTGAGGCATTGACAAAGTCTGGTTTTTGGCTTTCCAGGAGGCAGGCTCGGTAAAGGCGGTCGCGAGCAGCAGGTAGCGGTTCCGTGGGCGCAGAGTGGATATGATCGAGCATGCGACGACAGATCTTCTGGATAGCGCGTGCGGCGATCCCTTGCTTTCCGAATAGCCTTCGCTCATCCTCATCCGTCAGGGCGTAGGAAAGATTGTTGGCGTCCTCTTGCATTTGGTCTGACCTATACACTGTGTCGTCAACAGGCGCCTCTTCCATTAAGTCCGGTTCGTCTTGTGTAGAATCGATCGATGGCAGTGGGATAGACAGAGCAGGCTCTTCGCTAAAAGAGAGTTGAGCGTGGCTGACAAGCATAGGAATATCGTCGAGGTCATGATAATGGATGCGCCGGACATGTAGGGACGTTGGTCCCAGCAAAGGGCCATCCGACAGATAGAGTTGCAGCATCTCATCGAATGAACCCCTGGCGGACGCCATAACAATCCTGGAAAGGTTTGGCCACCCCTCGGCATAGACATAGCTACATGAACAATTTCGATCAAATGTTGGCGGACGGCGCAGGACGGTGATGTGCTTACAGTTTATGAAGTGGTCCAGAGTAAAATGGAGCAGAAAGGTCTTGTAGCGAATGAATAGTTGTGTGGATTTCGTTTCTGAGGGCCACGCTTGGACAGTTGTACCCAACTTGGAGAGATGAAGTCAGATCCACGTCAAAAAGACGAGAAGCATTGCACTTGCCCAGACATAAGACTCTGCAGCTGAGAAGTGATACTGCTCGTAAGGAACAAAATCAAGATGAGGGAAATTACACTTACATTCTAGCCAAACAGGCATCGCGAACTTGCCAGGGGGACAATTCCTTCGAACGATGCAGGAGATTTTCCACCGAGATATTACCTACGGAATATCATAAGCTCAAGAAGAGCCAACTGGGGAACATGACAGCAGGACGCACCAGTGTAAACGTCCTCAACCAGCAGTTGGAGGGGTTTGAGTAAATCCCACGGAGTCGGTACGTTCTTGTCCTTCTTATCAAAAGCCAAGAAGTCGTCCCAACATTCCACAATCCAACTGCGAGGCAGTGTTACATCGTGCAAAGAGGCTTTCCTTCTGTGTACTCCGACCAAGATGGTGGCCGCGCATACTCGATCGATAAAGTCGCACAGGGTGCCAAAATCTAACGAGATGCGGCGGTTCGCTATGACACTATCGTTGGACGATTATAAGATCAGGTGGGAAGATAGGAAGTAGAAGACTTACGAAAGAAACCTGACGGCGGAAGCCAAGTCACCCTCTCTTCGCATGAAAGCCACCAAATTATGCAGGTTGTTGAAGGGTCGTACATAGCGTCCACGAAAGTCCATCAGCTCGGGATGCTGATGCCATCGGCTACGAACGCAAGGGATACTATCGAGACAGCGCTTCACCACACGGACTTCGTCGTGCACATCGAGTCGGAGGCCGAGCTTTGCGGCGTTCAAAAAATTGGTGAGAAAGGCCGATCTAAGATTCTCCCGAGATGGATTCAACCCATACAACACATCCGCGGTCCACTGCTTCACGACCGAAAATCCTTCCGATGCTACCGGCACGAGGTCCGGGCGGAATAATGACATGGAGCCAGTCGTGTACAGGAGGGGGCAGAGGGCGCTTTCGAGGCGAGCAAGCCACGACCTGCGTTGGAGGATGAATATATAACGACATGTTTACAATGACAAGGTCTGACCTTCGCTGACGCATGCGAGTGGGAAAATCATCCGTCGATCGGAGGGTTTGAGAGTAATGGAGAATAATGATCTGCTGGAGATGATAGTGAACTCGACGATGGTACCACGCAGGGTTCAATTCATGAGCCGTGGGATGCGGGTGGTCCTTGTTGCATTTGCGACCTGTAGCAACGTCATAACAGGGGTCGAAAACATGAACGACGCTCTTGCTGATATCGTGTTGGAGGCGAATTCGGGTTTGTAACCGGTCGCCGAGAGAAGTTCGTAGGAGGGTTGCAAAGACTGGCAGGGATAGAGAAGATACGTTCTTCTCCGTGTAGGTTCGTGAAAGGAAGGATGTTCCATTGTTGCGCAGCTCGACGTGATCATCATCTGTCTTCTGGAAGCAGAAGAGTTCTTGGATAATGGGGCAGTCCCAAGGCGCATCAAGCACGATGACTTCGTGCATCAGGCGGACGTAATGACCGAACATCTCCAAAAATACGATGGATCCGTGTTCGGTCCTCGTGGACATCCTTGCCAGGTCGTCGAACAAATAGTCCAGGCAGAAGAGGGCCTCGCACATGCGCTCGTTGGAATTCTTGCAGAAGATATGGGCCAGACCTCCGAGGGTCTTGATGTCTGAGACCATAGCGGCCTTGAACATGCGGATCTATAGAGACATAAGTACCTTGATCAAGAAGTCTGTCAGAAGCTTACAATGTTAAGCTCATCCTCCGAGGAAAAGGCATCCTCTAGGCCGGTTATTGCACCTGACATCTCATCTACTGATACGTCCAGCGCGCTCGTCCATGTCCGTGTTCCAAACGACATGTTGCGCCAGAACAGTTCACGGAGATACTGCTTGGCCAATGGCGACGCCTCCGGGACATCAAGGTTCTCGATGAGGAGGTTGATTGCCTTCAAGATATGCTCTTCGTCATAGTAAAGCTTGGCGGCCTTCACGACGCCGTCCGAACCTTCCCGACGTTCCACTGCGGCGGCGTGGGCGACTCGGAAGTCGTGCTCGATCATAAACTCCTCCTGTTCTTCGTACGAACTGAAGAGTGCTGCAGCATCGCTGTGGAAACCCAGTCGTAAGTAAGAAATAGAGAACGGATATTGAGGCGAACTCACTCTAGCTCTACATGCTCAAGGTACGATACTCGTGCAGAGCCAATGATCTTGTCGAACACAGGCGTTTCAATTCGACTTTCGTGCTTTTGCACCACTGCGACGGCCTCTTTCAACCGTCCTCCGTCGAAATAGTGGATCGCCGCCTCGGTCCATTTCTCTGCCATGTAATAGGTACGCGCAGCATCTTCGTGGAGGTCCACCTCAGCGTAACACTCAGCGCCGGATTGCAGCACTCGACAACGTTCGTCCTTTGCACGCACTCCTTTTGCGGAAACAATCAGGGCTGTGGCTGCAGCAACATAGGCCTCCCGACGAAGCCTCTTCTTTTCTAATGGTTGCCCGTCCGCATCCTGCTTGAGTTGGTACGCCCTTGCGACCTGCGGCCTCTTCAAAACGGTTTGCGGCTTCGTAAGCGTCTGCCGCCCCTTCAAAGTTGGCCTGTTGAAAAAGCATTCGTGCGGTCTGTGTCCAATCTTGATCCTGGGGATTGTTTTCGAACTCAGCGAGGGTTGTCCCATACTCCGCTTGAGCGACGAGGTCACTAGTTTCCCAGAATCGCTGAAGATGTGACACTTATGTCAGTGCCTGGGGAGACAAGGGAACGCATTGAGACGCACCTGCATGAGCCAAGATGCCGCGGACGTATCTGCTATCCAAAGATGTTTCCTCGTCCGTGTAATAGCGACATAAAGAAACTTGAGCTACAGGCAAGGGTAAGATGGCGTCATGCAATATGGAGAAAACGCGTATACTTCGCTAGCCATCGGCGAATACCGTCCATCAGGCATGTCTCTGGATAGGTGTGCATATTCGACAAGGCGTCTCCATCCAGAGTGAATCAACCGTCGAATCTTCGAAAAAGTTGTAGAGAAGAACCTAGAGCGGTATATATATCAGCACACTAGCACTTGTGGGGATATCGCGTGCACTGAAATCTCTTACGTCGTCAAACTCTAAGCCCTTGCTTTGAGGGATAGTGCTGGTATATAGAGTCAGAGTAAGTTCTCATGGACCTTGGTGACTGAGATACATACAGGATCACTCCGATTTTCCCAGTGATCTTTCTCAAGCCGTTGTTGCGCAGCAGCATCTCGAACAAGAATGCCTATATGGCAGTTGAGGTAAAATGCGTCGAAATCCGATCGTATTCTTACATTGTTTTGCACCTAGGCGAACGGACGACCGGCCGCTACGAATATCAGAGGTTTGTGCAGGATCATATGGCACTGGAATCTTGAAGTGAGCGTGCTTACTCGAAAGCATCGAAGAATCCTTGCCTCGTCGGCTTCGTCACCCAGTCCTTACAAAAACTGGCTTTACTCCGTCAATGATACCCTCCTCTTTGTCCAGGGCATCCACCGCGTTGGGGAAAAGCTTCAGGAAGCTGATGACCGAATTAGCGCAGTCAACGATGCTACGGGGGGACCGATAGTTGGTAAGAAGCTGAAACGTCGGGGGCTCATTTGCGTTGCGAGATAGGTTCAGAGAGTGGTTAGACCTCTGAGGTAAACGGGTTATTCCTACCGTATAGTGAGAGCGAGACGAAGTAAAAAACTACCTCGTAACGATACAGCATAGCCTTCAACTCCGCAAAATGAAAGGTGCTGCCGAACGATATGGTCTGAGCAACATCTCCAGCCCAGAACGAGCCTTCGGGATTTCTGCATAGCTGTCGCATTACTAGATTGTACATCAGTACACAGGCGCTAACTTGTATGAACGAGAGCCGAGGAACCACCCACAGAGAATGTCGATGACGTTGTTGTCTTGAACTTCGTCGACATACCTAAATTGGATATCAGTTACAGAATCGGTCGACATGTTGAAAGGCAGACAAATAGTCTAGCTTCCGCCCTGGAACACCCTTCTCTTTCAAGGCTTGCAACAAGTCATGCGTTCTGCGTTGAATCAGGTCAGTATACCTTTAGAGGAGGCTTTAATACAACCGTACCGATCGGCAACATCCCGCTCGCCGCGTTGCATCTTTATCGAGAGGTATTTCTCAAACAAAGAGTAGTCTACGGGGCTACCACGTTTATCATATGTGTCGCGATCGAGGATGAATCTTGGGCTGTTCAATGCATCTTCCGAGCCCTTAATGACACCTAGATTTCGCATCAACACTCTGACTTGATCATGACAATGAACACGAAGGCCTTACCAACGAACTGTCCGTAGGCTTGCGAAGGTGCTGGAGACCAGAGCATGTGAGTGAAATTGTTCAATCATCTCAAAAGTGGACATACACATCCGCCTCGTGTGCTGGGGAAAATGTGGCCAGTACTTGGTCTTGAAATCCTCAAAAGATATGTACTGAGGACCCATTGCTTTTCGATACTGTGCGGACCACGTTTCTTTCTGAATGTTTCGTCTCGTTGACCTGACTTTGGCCGGTGGCGGCGGTTTGATGAGATCACCTTCCAACATGGTACAGAGCTAAGTCCACCTTGTGAGTCAATGCCACCAGTCCGAATCGAACGACACGTACGTCATTGAAGGTTATGATGAGCGGGAAATGCTCGTCCTTGAGTTGGCTGTATTTTGTGGGCAGGTCAGCTCGCCAAGTTTCCAGATCCTCGACTGTTGAACATGCTTGAATGTGTACTTGGGGGAGAGCGCTTGACGCGATCCACAAAATGTTGAGGGGCGTACTTCGACATGACATCCGACCTGATCAATTCGATGAGATCATTCTCGACCTTCCGCGCCAACAAACGAGACTTGGTTAGAAATATTTGACGTGGACGGGATTCATAAGGAGAGGGCGTTCCCCACGCCCGTTCCAAGCCGAATATCTTGAAGCAGATGGTGGTTGTTTTCCTGGAAAGGGTCGTTGAGAGCTGATGTGATACCACGGGAAAACTACCATACCCAGTTCCACTCCGACCCATCACAAAGCAAGAACCGGTATGTTCCACGACTTCTTGTTCTCGATCCCTAGCACCTTTTCAGCCACGATGGTCGACGACCATGGACGAAAGGAACAGACGACAACTGATAGGTTTGTGCGACATCCTCGTCGAGGAGTATACCTTGAAGGTACGTTAGGCGACAAACAATCAGTTAGAAAGAGGGGCCGACCTTTCAAGAAATTCTGAGCCACAACACGTGAGGTTTTTTAGCACCAAGGTGATAAAGCGACTCTTACTTCTGAGACGCGGGCATATTTTCCTAACCTATGTAATGCAAATTGTCAATGGTTAAAACTGCTTGCCATGACAGGACGACATACGTCAACAATGAATACATCTGTGAACTTGATCAAACACATTTTCAACAATCAGAACATAGCATCACACCTCGTCCTCATCCTCCTTGGATAGACCAGATGTATCTTCCTTTGATAGGGTACCACGAGACGTGGCTTGTTCACCGGTTGGATCCCCTAAGGGAAAGTCATGGGGAACAAAAGTGTATCCGTCCGGGGATAGTTCGCGGAATCGACAGCTAAAGAGACTAGTAAGGAGACAAACATGGAGAAATAAGAGTATTGCTAACGCATCACAATATTCTCTGCCCTTCCGATTCGCCTGGTACCTACCCATCCTGTCCCAAGAAACGCGCACAACCTCTTCGTGGTCGCAGAGACCGAACAAAGTTATAACTGTACATGCCCGTGAATATCATCACGGAAAAAAGACACACAAGTGTCTTTGGATACCTTGGTGAGGTGTCTATACCGAAAAATGAGATGCGGTGAAATAAGGCAAACAGGAAATGCTCACGTCGCCTTTGCGCTCTCTGATGCAATCTATTTGATACTGAGGAGATGAAAGCAGCTATTTAGGTACACGGTCAAGCACACGTCGCATAAAACGCACCACTAATCTCAAATCTCCTGGAAGCCTTGCTTCATAGATATGCACCGGACTGCTGTTCGTAATTTTTTTGTAGTTCGTTTGGGTGAACTGGCCGCATGACAGCTGGCTAAAGTTCGTAGGGTGTCAATCGAGCGGCTGCCTACGTATGACGAAATGTCAACTTACGCGAGCTTCTTCCGCATGGGCTCAACCGCTTGAGTTCCTCCTTTTCCAAGTTTCTTTAGATCCCTTCTGGCCCTCTCCGAAGTGAAAATTCTCCAGACCCCGAAGTCCGCGGGGCTTTCGTACAGTAGATCGGCTTTCACTGAGGAGACCATCCCGAATGGGAAGGCCGTCATCGGACCTTCGAGGGTCGGCGAGCGAGCGACAACACCTTCACTGCCGTTGCTTGTAGGGCTCAAAGGAGATGTTACCGTCGACGCTGGAGTAGAAGAAGCGATATACTTCTCCTTGATTGATGTCGCAACGTCCGGTCGTCTAACTATCTGCAAAAGCGACTAACTCGCGAGGTTAATGCCACTACGCTTACGCATATAGCAGAGATACACACCACCAATATGTCTCGTTGTTGATTGAGAATTGTTTCCACCAGTTGCTCCGCATCCTCCCGATATCCCGGCACCTGGATATCTAGATCGCGGAAGGCCTTTACGTCCACCACAACTTCAGACCGGGACATGGCCCTCGACTTCTTGCGCGGATGCTGTCCTCTGATGGGCTTCTCGTCGGCACGGGTCACAAACGCAGGATCATCGAGCATAGATGCCAGGGCATGAAGAACACGGGGAGCTAACTCGATCGTACGACGATATCCGTCCATAGTGGTAGCTTCTGTTTCGCGCAAGGAGCCAAGCCGACACAACGTTAAGGAAAGTGTGGCGAGGCACCGCACCGCAACTGAAGTGGAGTTGCAAGTGGTTGCAGATGCAGGGAATTGTGACAGGATGAAGTCGACGATGTGGTGGTGGGTTTCCATGCTCATGGCTGCATGCAAGGTAGTCAGCGAACTGAATAAGATGGCGGAGAGTAACGCGTACCACCCATGATGTATTCAAAGGCATGCTCGACGCGCAGCGATTTCTCTATCATATGTGGCGTAGAAGGTGCGTCGAGGCACCCCCCGAATGTTTCAAGAGCACTTGTTAAATCATCGTCGGATGAAATGCGAGAAGGGTGCAAGATGTCAAAATCCAAGACAAAGAGCTTCTTTGAGATGCTTTCTTTGCGCGACATGTCGAGTCTGAGATGCTGGAGAGGGAAGCGAAATAAGCACGAGGTAGGGGCGAGGAAAGAGGAAAGAACCGTCGCCACCTGCGATGTTATACGTGTTGAGGACCGAGGTGCAGGACTCGGAGGAACGCTATCAGCAACGAGGCCGCCCCACAAAAGGCATGTAAACCTTCCATAATGCTCGTCGACGCAATGCGCCTTCCAAACCAAGGACATAGCCCAAGTACAATAGTCCTATGGGCGTTCATTTTCAGACCCTGGAACGCTCGAGAATCTTTACACGAGGCAACCCCTCATCGGATTCCTTGTTAGCTCGCAGGCTCTCGAACGCCACAGTTTACCGCTCTGCGGAGATATCCAGACGTCAAATGTACGAGACTGTTATCGTCTACCGAGACTAGGCTCAGTCATAGACATCTTATGATTCGTGCCATAGCCTTGTCTACAGATTCAAGAGCGTCTGTACTTCTGAGGCGGTCAGTAAACGAACGACATCGAAAGACAGTAGGCACTTACTAGTTTATACGTCGTCCAAGCTCCCGAGGAGTTGAGCGTAGCCTCAAGACAGTACCTTCTTCAGAGCATCCCGCGCACATGCCGCATCGTACACGGGAACGCCATCTCTTCCAAGCGCCTGGCTAGCGATTTCTATACATCGAACTCCGAGATGCTAAAATACGGGTCAGTCGAGCTAGCTCCGCCGACGATGATGTGCTTACAGTGATACGTTGTACATCAACTTCTACGTGGGCCCCGCGCAAGTACACCAGGTGAGTGATAAATGCGGAGATAGGAAAGTTGTCGCAGCGTTGCCGAGGCCGTACGACTGCGGTTGGTACTGCGCGTTGAGGGTGCGAACAATGGCACTGGTGAATATGCATATGAGTTCTCTGAAAGTGTGAGGTAAGGATAGACTGCACTTGATATGGTCTAGAGCTGTGTATCCGTTCGTTTCTCGATCATTCTTTGAGTTCACTGAGGTGATTGAATGTCAGCTATCATCGAGTAACAGTGTTTGATATGATTTACGGAAGAGAACTTTGGCCTTTAAGGATGGAGAACGAGCTATGGCTGAGGCAACACCACGCAAGGCAAGGCATGGAATAATGCTAAAGGGATGTAAGGAGATGCATACTGAAGGGATGACAGCATCGTGACCTTGTCCACAAGGAGCCGCAGGAGTACACCAGCACCTCATTTAACGCAAGGTTCGATAGATAGTCAGGGTTGGGCGACGGGTAGATCTCATGTCCATAGGCATTAAGATAATACAGTCCTGTGGATAAGCTTCATGAAAAGAATGGAAGGTACAGTAGATGAGAAGATCCTACGGTTTATGGGCGCACCGAGGACCTCATATTCATCCTTGCTCTGGGATTGGAACCTGACGTTTTGGGTTGTCGCCAAAGTAGGAGAAATGGCATCGTCGTATGCATCCTCATGTGCTGATTCTTCGTCATCGAAGGCGAGGCTGCGCTGGACAGGGTGGGAGATCTCGCATTGACCAACAAGCTTTGAGCCATCTATCTAGAGGTAAATGAGCGGAGGTATCCACACAGCGGGAAAAAACGCCTGACAAGTTCGGCCGCAATCGTGACTGTATGATTCGTCACAACTACAGGCAGTATGTGCGCCTATTTGTCTTGTGTCAGCCGACACCAGCAGCATTAAACAGAACATGTAACCTGGCTATTTGTGATCGAAGCAAACAGGAAGATGGCGGAAGGCAAGGAACGGAAGAATCCTTGGGCAGCGGCAAGAAAGCAATTTCCTATGCTGTGTTGCTTGAGTGGGATGTATCAAGTTCGCGGGGGAAAAACATACCTTCCGTTCAAGAACGAGAAGTTCTTATGGGCTCTACGCAGAACCTCGCTCTCAAAGTAAACCAAGAATCCTACGAGGACGATTTCAGATCGAATCATTGTAGAATACAAGTACGGCGCACCTCGAATGGTTTCTTTCCTGTCATTAGGTATTCCCGACCATAGCAAGCTTCTACCCTCAACGATAGACCTCCATTCATCGCGGGCTTCTTTTTCAGAGCAATCCGCGGGAAGACGATAGGCCAGAAGGGTACGAAGCGCCTCTAAAGGGGAACCTTTCTCCGCCGCCGGTATGAGACGCACTAGTCGAGACCGTATGTCTCCTGCCAACAAAAGTTAGCCTTACTCCAGAATAGAACGGAGCATCGCATCTGCGCACCTATGGACGGGCCTCCCAAGACGCGTATGATCTCGCTCGAGGACCCTCCATCGTCTGAGACCGGTAACACATAGCACGCTCGTCCAAAAGCAGAGCAGATGGCGTTACAACCTGTTCCACCTGACAACACTATGCAAGAGGGTCCCGAGTCCACATCAGACTGCCCTGCCGTTCCCGCGGATCCTGGAAGTTGCAGTTGAGAGGGCCGGTGCGTTCTTGTCCGTGCATGTTCAGTAGGTAGGTCGAACACGGTTGACCCAGGGCTGCTGACCAGCGGGTCGCTCACCGAGAGCGAAGAAGGGGAGAAGGGGGAAGACTCCATCTGTTTGAATTGAGAGGAACGAGACGGTGTACACGTTTTGTGACGGTTTTCGTCATCCTGATGTTAAGAGTCATAAGTACCAAGCCAAGCAAGGTCACAGACGCTTCCCCAGCGTCTCTTCAGGTTGAAGAGTCACGTGCATATGTTGTCCGCGCGATTTTACCTCGACACCGCCTCAGTCGTCGACGAGGAGCACTTTTCCACGCGTCTTACAGCGATAATAATCCAATGAGTGCACTATAGAAATGAGATTGGTACCCATCGTGGCCAGAACAGTACGCGTTCTGTGTTCGTTGAACTTGAGTCACGTGCCGCGTGTCGCGTTCTTCACGCGTTGTGCGCGTTCATTCCTTTTCAACCTGCTGCCACCGTCCACCATCACCGCTCAAGACGCAATGAGCTCGTCCGAGGCGGAGAACTTCGACTTTGACAACATTTCTGGATCAGAATCTGAAGACTACGCGCCCGCCGTCAAGAAGAAACCCGTGCGTGGTGTCTTAGCGACGACCAGTCGGCGACTGACCCTCTTTGACAGGTCAAACCAGCCGCGAAACCAGCCGCGAAACCGGCCGCCAAATCCAAGCCTGCTCCAAAGTCCAAGGCTGCATCCAAGAAGAAGGTATTGACCGATGCAGATGAGAACATAGACGAGAGCTTCATGATGGATGTGGACGGGGAGTCTGACGCTGGTCCCTCGGTCCCCAAAGCTGCTCCTGCGGCCACCAACGGGAAGAAGAAGACCGCGTCGGAAACATACAAGAAGGTATGTGGCGCATATATGCGCTGTTCATGGATGCTGAACCCGCCACCAGCTCACCCAACTAGAGCATGTCCTTCAACGACCGGACACTTACATTGGGAGCGTCGAAACAATGACGCAGAACATCTGGGTTTATGACTCTGAGACGAAACGCATGGTTCTACGGGACGTTACTTATGTTCCTGGTTTCTTCAAGATTGTGGACGAAATTCTCGTCAATGCCGCCGACAATAAGGTGCGTGGACTGTTCCTGTCGAAGTATCCGTGGACTCACGGAGATGCAGATCAACGATGCCAGTATGGACACCCTCAAGGTTGAGATTGACCCGGAGGAAGGATCCATCTCCGTATACAATAACGGGCGCGGTATTCCCGTCGAAATCCATTCAAAGGAGAAGATATACATTCCAGAACTCATATTTGGTCACTTGCTCACGGGTGCAAACTACGACGATGACGAGAAGAAGCTGACCGGTGGCCGTAATGGTCTAGGAGCTAAATTGACCAATATATATTCAAACGAGTTCACGGTCGAAACCGCGGACAAGAACTCTTCCCAGAAGTACAAGCAAACGTGGACAGACAACATGGGCAAGTGCGGCAAAGCCAAGATCACGAAGAACGGTCGTGGCGAGGAGTACACGAAGATTACGTTCAAGCCCGACCTCAAACGGTTTGGCATGACCTCCATCGACAGCGATACCACAGCATTGCTCAAGAAACGCGTTTTCGACATGGCCGGTACGGTCAGAGACGTTAAGGTCTATCTGAACGACGAGCGCCTCAAGATCAAGAACTTCAAGCATTACGTCGAGATGTACCTCAGCTCAGCCGCTGCGGAGGCGGCGGAGAACTCAGGTGGTGCAGCTCAAGTAAAGCCTTCCATCCTCTATGAACGTATCAGTGATCGTTGGGAAGTCGCCTTTGCTGTCTCTGATGGCACCTTCCAACATGTCTCCTTCGCCAACTCGATCTCCACGACTAAAGGCGGGACGCACGTTAACGTGATTACGGACCAAATCGCGAAAGACCTTATCACCGCGATCTCGAAGAAGAACAAGGCGGCAGCAGTCAAGGCGGGCAAAGTCAAGGAGCACATGTGGATCTTCGTCAACGCTCTTATCGAGAACCCCACGTTCGACAGCCAGACGAAGGAAAACATGACGCTGCCGGCGAGCAAGTTCGGGTCGAAGCCGAAACTTTCAGATGACTTCCTGAAGAAAGGTTCTTTATCGTTCCTCTGCTACGCTACTGTGTTGTACAACGAACTAACACTTCAACTCCTCTCTAGTTCAAAAGTCGCCTATCGTCGAGAACATTTTGAACTGGGCCAAGTTCAGAGCAGACCAGCAGATCAAGAAGACAGACGGCACGAAACGTAGTCGGTAGGGTTTTTCATCACACATGTAGAGGACTTTCCTAACCGAGCATAGGCTCACGGGTCTCACAAAACTTGCCGACGCCAACAATGCCGGTACCAAGAACGCCGTCAACTGCACTCTCATCCTCACGGAAGGAGACTCGGCTAAGGCGCTCGCCGTAGCAGGTCTCGGCGTCGTCGGCCGCGATAACTTTGGTGTCTTCCCGCTGCGTGGCAAGCTTCTCAATGTTCGTGAGGCCCGACATGACCAGATCATGAAGAACGAGGAGATTCAAAATATCAAGAAAATCATGGGCTTGCAGAGCAACAAGGAATACAGCAGAGCTGCACTGTCGACTCTGCGATATGGCAAGTTGATGATTATGACTGATCAGGTAGGTTCATGATGTCTGCGTTTCCTGTAAGATATTGACGGAACGTAGGATCACGATGGCTCCCACATCAAAGGCCTCCTTATCAACTTTCTTGACCATTTCTTTCCCTCCCTTCTCAAGCTGCCTGAGTTCCTTGTCGAGTTCGTGACACCCATCGTTCGAGTAAGTATCAAAAATGCTACGTGGTGGTCATTTTATTGAACCACGCCTCTTGTAGGTCACCAAGGGCAACCACCGCAAGGACTTCTTCACCATCCCCGAGTACGAGCAGTGGCTCGAAGAAACTCCGGATGCGCACAAATGGACCTCGAAGTACTATAAGGTACGCGTGTACAACCTCTGGTTGTGGGACCCGCTAACGATGTGCTATAGGGTTTGGGAACGAGCAAGGACTCAGACGCTCGTGACTACTTCAGCCATATGGAAAAGCACATGATTCCTTTCGCTGCGACGCAGGACGGCGACAAGGAGCTGATCGAATTGGCCTTCAGCAAGAAAAAGGCGGATGATCGTAAGGAATGGCTCCGCAAATTCAAGGCGCGTCCTTTTTCTTTCCGGAGCTTTTGCTTGTATTGACTGTCAACGCAGCCGGGAACGTATCTGGACCACGATACCGACCAAATCTCCTACTCTGACTTCATCAATAAGGAGCTCATCTTGTTTTCCATGGCCGACAACGTTCGCTCAATCCCGTCTGTCGCTGATGGTCTCAAACCCGGTCAGAGGAAGGTTCTTTGGGCCTGCTTCAAGCGCAACTTGAAGAAAGAAATCAAGGTCAAGGTGTTTGTTTTTCTTCTCTGGAACTGTCGACTCATTCTGTTTTTTCAGGTTGCCCAACTTGTCGGCTACATCTCAGAACACGCGGCGTATCACCACGGTGAAATGAGTTTAACGATGACCATCGTGAATTTGGCCCAGGACTACGTTGGCAGCAACAACTTGAACCTTCTCCTCCCGAACGGCCAGTACGGAACTCGAGACGTTGGCGGCAAGGACCACGCCTCGGCTAGGTATATTTTCACGGAAGTGTCTCCCATCACTCGCGCGCTCCTCCACCCGGCGGATGATCCTCTCCTCACCTACCTCAAGGAGGACAATGATCAGATCGAGCCTGAATGGTACATGCCCATTCTGCCCTTGGTGCTCGTCAACGGAGCTGAGGGCATTGGCACAGGTGCCCCTCGTCCCCTACCTCTCCATCATGCCATCCATTGACCATAGGTTTATATAGGTTGGAGTACATCCATTCCCAGCTACAACCCCGTCGATATCATTGCAAACATCCGTCGCTTGATGGCGGGCGAGGAATTGGTGCCCATGACCCCATGGTGGCGCGGCTTCAAGGGCACGGTCACCAAGACGGGCGACAACAGGTACGATGTCGTCGGCATCGTCAAGAAGATCAACGACACCACCGTCGAGATCACCGAGTTGCCGATTCACAAGTGGACGCAAACGTTCAAAGCCGATCTCGAGACGATGATCGGCGAGAAAGGTGAAGGCATGGTCAAGGTAAAAACCCCTCTTATATCTCCTCATTTCTGCCTTGCTGATCGGCCGGGGTGTATATAGGACTACAAAGAGCATCACGATAATGTCAACGTGCATTTCATCGTCAACATGGCGCAGAAGGACCTGGAGAAGGCCGAAGCGCAGGGATTGGTCGAATTCTTCAAACTCACGGGCAAACTCAACACCAGCAACATGATCTGCTTTGATTTCGATGGGAAGATCCGGAAGTACAGCTCCCCGGAGGAAATCATTGAAGAGTTCTACCCCAAGCGTCTCGCTTTCTACCAGAAGCGCAAGGTTCGTCTCCCCTCTTTTTCGGACTTGTCGGGGCTACCGACTGACTGTATCGTAGGACTTCATGGCGACCGAGCTGCAGAACCAGTTCGAGAAGCTCACCAATCAGGCGCGGTTTGTGCAGGAGATTGTGGACAAGAAGCTCACGGTCTCCAACCGGAAGAAGGCGGACATCGTTGATGAGTTGCGCGAGAAGAAATACCGCCCATTCCCCAAGATATCCAAGGCGAAGGCCGCAGGGGAAAACGCGGAGGTCGTTGAGGAGGTTGAGGCAGAGGAGGAAGCTACGGGTACGACGTCCGACTACGACTACCTGTTGGGCATGGCTATCTGGAGCTTGACCAAGGAGAAGGTACGTCTTTATATCATACGTGTGGTCGTAGCACATGCTAACAACGTTTATAGATTGAGAGACTCAAGCAGCAAGCCGCCGAGAAAGAGCAGGAGCTCCTCACGTTGCTCAAGCTCTCGCCCAACGAGATCTGGAACACCGATCTCGACCATTTCCTCAAGCAGTGGGATGTAAGCTACTTCATTCAACCCCACCCGCGTTCTGCTCACGCATCCCTTTTCGCAGGGCGTCTGTGCAGAGTGGGAGGAGAAACTGAACAAGGACTCCAACGGCAAGAAGGTCAAGCGCAAGCAAGCTACGCTGCGTACGCGCAAGTCGCTCGGCAGCGGGAAGCGCAAGGACGATGACGAGTCGGACGACGACTTCATGCCCAAGGCGAAAGCGGCTGCGAAGAAGGCCACAGGTCCAACCGCTGCTGCAACCCTTGCTAAATCTCGCGCCAAGCCTGCCGCAGCGAAAGCGTCAGGTTCGGACGCGGTCCTGGACGACGACGACGTCGCCGAGGTCATACCCGCGCCCAAAAAACGCGCAGCGCCTGCAAAGAAACCGAAGATCGAGGACAGCGACGACGAGCCGCCCGCCGCTGCCGCGCCCAAGAAACGAGCACTTGCCACGAAGAAACCGAAGACGCTGGACAGCGACGATGACGATCCTCAGCCGCCACCCAAGAAGCGCAAGACGCCAGTCAAGAAAGACCTGGACTCGGACATCGAGATGTTCGATGACGACGACGGGTACGATGAGCCTCCGCCCAAGAAGTCCTGCACCGAAGAGGACGAAGAAAGTAGTGGACGACGATGACGATTCTGGGGATGACGCGGTGGCGGCGGCGATGGCCAAGGGCAAAGGTAAAGCCAAAGAGGCCGCGACCAAGCGAAAGACGTAAGTCCCTTTTCATCCTCCGTCTTCACCCCGCTAAGTACACCCGCCCTACAGCCCGGACGATGACGATGACGATGACGGGAGCGACGCCGACGTCAAACCCCTCAAGAAGGCGAAGCAATCCGCCATGACCGACTTCCTCACCAAGAAACCTCCCGCCGCGAAGCCGACGGCGCGTAAGCCTTCCTCCACAGCTGCCAAACCCAAAGCCTCGACGGCGGCGGCAAAGAAGGCAAAGAAGGAAGAGAGCAGCGACGACGAGCTCCTGCGCGGGGGTGACAGCCCGCCGCCTGCGCCGCGGACGACGGCCAAGCGTAGTGCCGCTACGAAGGCGAAGCCTGCGTATATCGAGCTGAGCGACGGGGACGACGACGACGATTAGTTGACTTTCGCTCCAGGTCTGCTTGTTCCGCTGTTCCTTCTGCTTGTAGTAGATCCTTTCCATCCACCTGATCCGCTCTCTTACTCTGACTTTCTCAATATCTTAGGCATCTTCTGCTGTATAACGATTTCCTACCACCTAACGAGTGTAACGTACTTCACATTTTATGATATCTTCGTGTCCTTATCCTCGTCGTCTCCTCGGCGCGATGCGGCGCTGTCAACGAGTAACCCTGTCAGGGTGGCGCAACGTGCTTTCATTTGCCTGTGACCGTTTAGAACGTTCTTGCTGAAGCTCATAGCGCCTTTCGAGGTATCCGATCGACCGGAAAACGTTCAGATCGTACTTTATCAAGTTGCATCGCGGTGGAGTCAGACCGATGGTTTGATCACAAGCTTGTCTGCGTTGTATACGTAGCACGTTCGATCCGGGTACGCGACTTCCACGACGCGTCCACCCTTCTTTCTGACCCTGCCACTGACAGTTCCAGGTTAAGAACCCAGTGCGATCGCTGGACTTCGCCTTCCATCATCGTCCGCTCCTTTCTCCAGTTCAACAATATGCCCATCCCCACCGAAGTCGTTGGCTCTCTTCCGCGCCCGCTTGGTCTGTCCCCCTTCTCACCCGATGGGCTTCCACTTAACGTGTGCCTTGTCCTTCCGACAACATCCTATAGTCCTCCAGGAGGCCATCGCCGCGTACGATGCCGGGAAGATCACGCGCGACGACCTGCGCAAGGAACAGGACAAGGCTGCTCAGGACTCCGTCCAGAAGATGGAGGCGACCGGCGAGACCTTCGTCACCGACGGCGAGCAACGCGCCAGCTCGTACGCATCTTCCATCCCTCCCTTCTCCCTTTCATTGAACGGTATGCAGGTTCGCGACTTATCCCATCACCGAGTACGCCGACGTCCGTTTGATTTTTGCGGCAATTTCGCTGAAGGTTCACGGTCGTTAGCACCCTCGCCGGTACGGGCCTTGCGGACGGTTTTGTCGCGGACGGGCAGTACTTCGCCATTTTCGACGATGGGCACCATCGTCAATTGCCCCGCTTGACCAAGGGCCCCTTCCGTTACAAGTGACGCTGTTCCCATCGAAAGCCATCCGGCCTAAGTATGTACTCACGCACCTTTTCGTCTGCGTCAGGAACCACGCGTTCGACAACCTCAAGCTCTCAGCCCCCTACGCCGAAGGCGCATACAAGCACGTCCTTGCCTCCGTCGTCGTTCCTCCTTTCTCCCAACTAACGCCGGTCGTCCGTGCGCTCCACAGGTCCGCCGTGATCTCGCCCTCGATGCTCTACCTCCTCTACCCGCTCACCAGCGAGATCGAGGGCTACCCCAAATCCGAGTTCGTCAAGGACCTCGTCAACGAGTGCGAGAAGGACATCCGCGGATGTTTCGAGGCGGGCGCGTCGCGCGTGTCCATCGATTTTACCGAGTCCGCGCCTCTTTCTCGTCCCGAGGTGATGATCGTTCTGACCCGTGGCGTGGTGCGGGCAAATTAGGGGCCGTTTGGCGTCGAAGAACGATCCGCGCAACCCGTGGACGGGCAAGCAGCTCCTGCAGACGTTCGTGGACCTGAACAACCAAGTGCTCGCGCGCTTCACGGCGGAGGAGCGAAGGAACATCGGTCTGTTCGCCCCGCGTGTCTGCTTTTCCATTCCATGCTCACGTACGGTCCGCCTTTGCTTTCTAGGCATGGACACGTGAGTCGATTTGTTCTCGAAGCGTGCGTTCCGTGGCTGAGCTTTATGATGCTTCGAAAGGTGCCCCGGCGGCGATTGCGACGTGAGTAGCTGAATGTCCAGCCCTATCTTCAAATACCTACTCATCAATACCGACTCTACCACGCAGAGCGTCCACAGGTTTGCTCAGCCTCCTAAGTGACCCCTCCAGATTTACATTAGCATTGACGTAATCGCAGTGCTGAAGTCCCCTACCATGCGCTCCTCCCTTCGATGTTTCAGATCAACGTCGGATACTTCCTCATCCAGCTCGCGTCCGAGAAAGACAAGGAGACGGTATACAAGGAAATCGGGGCCCACATCCGCAAGGACGCGAACGGCGTGAAACAGGTGCGCCCTCGTTGGCGCGTGAAGGAGCTGTAGTATGCTGGTAGGGAGTATAAGCGCTGACGGAAGATATCAGGTGGCTTTCATCGGCGTCGTTGACCCGCTCAACCCCGCCATCGAATCCCCCGAATCGATCGCAGACGCGCTCGTCACGGCCGCAAAATACATCCCGACCGACCAGCTCGGCGCCACGGACGACTGTGGTGCGTCCTCTCCTAACTTGCTCCCATCTTTCCTTCGGGAACTGACCACCGCGACGCGGGATTGGACAGGCTTCTCCCCGTTCAGCACAGACCTCAAGCCGAATCACGGCAGCCCTGACTTTGCGCGCGATATCGCGTTCCAGAAGATCGCGAACCGGGTGAAGGGGGCGAAGATTGCGAGCGAGAAGTTAGGGATCTGAAGGCGTCGATGGGACTGGGACCGGGCAGTCGGCCTAGAAAGAAATCAATGTAAGATTGCTCTTGAGATATACGGTGGTTTGTGTCTTGGACTTCCCGGCGCCATTGAATATTGGGGTTCGGACTGGATCAACCGGGGCCTCCCATTCCAACAACGCGAGGATGTTGGGTTGGGTCACGTTTATATCCGATTGAAAGCATAACCAAGCTACTCTACCGCAAAAGTCCTCAGTCATCTAGATCGTCCACGTTCAAGACCGGCTTCTGCTCCAGCTTTTTGACCCTTTCCCGAATGATCCCCTTGTACACAATGGCTATCTCCATGTCCAACTGTCCGTCCATGCCCACCTCGGTTGCGAGTGCGAAAACGCGCATGACGTGTGTCTTCAGCGCCTCCAGATTTTTCTCGCGATGCAAGCTCGAGGAAGGTCCGATCTTCTTTTGCAAAGCATGAAGTTCCTTCGAAAGGGTGCTGTGGGCGTATGAGCTGGTCAGGAAATACTGGCCTGGGGAAGAAAAATGAGAGGTGCGAACCTAATTTTCGTCTGGTCCCGCATCACTTTCTCCAGGTCGTCGTGTTGCGCTTTCGCCATCCTCGCCTTGGCTTCGCTTTTATCCTTCGCCACCTTCACCAACATCGCCTCAATGCACGCCAATACATGGACCAATGGTCCCATAAACACGAATCGATACGTTGACGTTGTACTCCATTTGATCTTTTCCGATTCCTTGAGGCAAAGGTCATAGTACTTGACACGATATGTGGGCAGGCCGGCAGCAGGGAAGGAGTTGCGATAGCGGACCATGCGTCGGTAGTACTTCAACAGTGTGAACAGGGCCTTCCTTCGAACGGCGACGGCTTCAGGGGACATATTCCTCGCGGCATCGCTAGCTACGGACTGGATGATAGCATCGAGGTCTTCATGCTTGGTTTCCTCAGTATCCTCTTCTTTCTCTTCGATAGACGATCCTGGCACATCCGGGGAATCGTCAAGGGTTGTATCGGGTTCCCTGTTTTCTGCTGTCGGTTTGAGAGAGGGTACAAATGGCGCAGCATCCACACGTAGTTTGGACTCGATGAAGCCGTCAGCCTTGAGTAAATAGGGGATTTCGGCGAGTGTTTTGAAGGTGACTCGCTTTATACGAGGGTGGGATGGGAGCGAACGACCTCCGGGAACACTAAGAACGATCACTTCATCCAGTGGGGTTTCGCCTAATGTCGTCGTCGCCACTCGTCCTAGACGAGACCAGTCTTCAGCCATGACATATCTTATAAGAAAGAATGAGCGCAAGACTATGATCGTCAAAATGGTAGACGAACTGGCTATATTCCATTGGGATCATTGTTTGTCCCCGTCCGAGCGACGTCACACTATGAAGAATCTTGGCCTGGGTATCCCGTCGGTTCATGTTATAGCCAACTAGCAAACACGGTCAGTAAACTGCTACCACACTAAAACACAGTCTACAGACGACGTACAAAGGCACACGCAGCGGCATCTGTTCGAGACAAATTAATCATGGACAAGAGGAAAATCCGTGTAAAGGGCTCACATGCGTGCGATAACCAGTTCACGCACTCGGGGTGGAGCATCATTAATCGGCCTGTTGTGATACAATAGGTGTTCTGCAAGTAAGTGGCAGAGTCAGTGTCCAGTAACATATACAGCGGTTGGGTCACTCGCCGGAGTCAGCACCAGTATGCAGTTGGTGGAGGAGTTCTTGGACGGGTTCCACAAATAAGGAAAGCGCCCTCAACTCTTTGCCCCGCAGCCTATCGGCATCAGGGATACGCGCCAATATCCAGCTCCGAGGCAGAGTTACGCCGTGCAACCCATGAAATAGGCGTTTGGCGAAGATACAAGAGCTGCTCAGGAGGTCCATGAACGCGCATAGAACAATAACGTCTACGTGGATTCGATTGTCCAACAAGTGCCTGTTCAAACAAACCGTAAGTATGCGTCAAATTTGAAAACCACAGAGGGTAGAGAACCTACTTGAAGAACAATACACCGGCAATGACACTCGTCTTTTCCGATCCTTGGAAGAAATTGACCAATTCATGAACGACATAGTTTGAGGCTCCCGTGTTGCCTAGGGAACGGAGGAGATGAGGAGGGCGATAACCGTTTACAACCTTCGTATCGTTTATGTAGTTACGAATCGCCTCCCTGTTCACGAGATATCCTAGGCTTAACGACCGCAAGAGCGTTGTCGCGAAGGCAAACTTGGGCTCGTAAGGGTCTAGGGTGTACAGCATGCTTTTCACAACGTCTCGAAGGAAACCCAAGCCTCGCTTTGCCTGTGGGATTTGGGCAGTGTTCAAGATGACGGCAGATCCATATCCGTGGTATACGGGGAAAAGGGTGTCGGAGACACGTTCCAGCCAGATTCTGGACAGTACACGAGTGATCAATTAACGTAGCTCGAAGGATGTTCGTGAAAAATGTACCGCCGAATACGAGCCCTCTGTTGCGATCCTTGACTCCATGCTGGTAGCGATTCTCGCACTTGCAAGATCAGCCCCAAAATGAAGTAGAACTGAACTCTTCGATTGAACCATGTCTTGTCCATATTGTGCTCTCGTTGGCACTGCCTTCCGCGGTTGCACGTTCGTGTTGTCGCGTACATCTGGCATGGATCCAGAGCAGTAACCTGGAGTGCCTGGTCCCAGACGATCCCAATGGTTTTGCGCAATCGCTCGGTCAGCGCAAATTCGAGGTGGTCTTGCGCTTGTACATGGCTCAGGGAAATAATGTCGTCCACGAACTGCCTACGAGTCTTTTCTTCGTAGCTGGAAAACATGAAGGTCCCGCGCCGAAAGTAAATTTGACCATCTTCTCGCGGCTCGACGCTGAAGAGCCTTTGAACCGATACGTGGGACCAAGGGCCTTCAAGCCCGATGAATTCTCGGAGCAGGGCAGCGTACGAATAGAACTTTTCGAGGGAAAGGGTGATTTGTTCGCCTGTACCTCTGAGGAGATCTTGGGTCTTCCGGAAAGCATGATCAAGACATAACAGAGCGGCGGGCTTGTCGTTGATTCCTAAGAGGGCATTTCCAAGTCTGCGAAGGCTGGGCACATCTCCCTGCTCGATGGCGATGAACATTTCGATCTATAACATAGAGACATTCAGGTCACAGCAATGACTAGCCAACACTTACGGGGCACGTACCTGCAGTCGCTCCTTCTCTTGCAAAAGGCCAGTGTCCACCTGCTTCACGTAGTGGAATATTTGTTTGATGTTCGTCTGCTGCAGATTGTTCGACAGGTCGACTACAACGGCGAAAGAGAAAACCTTCCAGAGCGAATTGAGAATGCAGTCTTTTGCCTTGATCATCGACTCCTTTGTCGAGGTGGATTGGTAATCCCGGAGGAACAAACCGATCGCTTGCATTGTTCGACCTTCCTCGAGATGCAAGTCCGCCGCCTCTCCATATCGGCCTTCTTCGACGAGGATCTCCACCCGGGCCACATCCAGGTCGTAATCCTCCACGAATTCCAGCTTTTCATCTAATGAATCGAAGAGACTTGCAGCCGTCCTGATCACTTCCTGTCACTCTCCTTTCCAAGGAAAGAACGGATGCAACTCACTTCAAGTCATTCTGCTTGAAGAAGTATAGCCTCGAAACATCGCGGAGGGGCAAAGCGACGGCTTCGTCCATATCGTGCCAATGTGCTTGAAGGACTGAAACTGTTTCCGAAAACAAACCCGCCTTCCTGAAATTCTTCGCGGCGTCGTTGAACCGCCTCCCTGCCAGGTATGCATGCCCCGCTCGCCCATATTCGCCAATCGTTACAAATAGTTCTGCCGCGACACGGAGGTACTCGTTCTTTTCCCGTGCTGCCTCGTTTGCGCATCCAATGAACGCCTCGGCGGCTTCGATGGAAGCACGCTTGCGAAGGTCGGTAGCGCGCGAAATTGGCGTCGAACGTGCCTGTTCTCGTAGGTAGTATGCATACGCGACGGCCCGTTCACGAGGCTTTTCTGCACGCTCGTAGCTGTGCATGGCCTGGAAGTACCGTTTGTTGTCGAACAAGGTGCGCGCCATTACTGCCCACTCTTCCGGGGTTGACGCGACAGCGAGCTTGGGTAGTTCGGTGTCGCTGCCGGGGGTGTGGTGATGAACTAGGTTCTGTGCCATCCAGAAAGTCTGCGAGAGGGGTTTTAGCCAGGAGTTCACATGTTACGGGAGTAAGGAGAAATACCCTCATTGGCGCTCCCTTGTCCGATTTGTCGACGATCCATAGGTTCTTGCGGGCTCGGGTTACGGCGACGTACAAGAACTTCAGCTGGGAGGGGATAGGCTGTCAGCAAGGAAAGAGGGCATGGAAAGGAAAAGCATGAATACCTCGTTACACACTCCCATGTGCTTCGTTTCATCAAATGACGGTGCCGCAACGCCATCCCGTTCCGAACGTTCCAACGCATTCAATACCACGCGCCACTGGGATACGTCGACGGTAGAGTCTTCGAAAAAGTTGAATAGCAGAACCTACCCCATGGAAGGAACGTGATGAGTAATCATACGAGGCGCACAGAAGGATAAGTAAAGATTCACGTCATTGAACTCTAGACCTTTGCTTTCGTACAACGTCAAGATAAGGCCAATATCTCCAACCTGATGGCGAAGCTGTTCTCTCGCTTCTGGAGTACGAACCAGGATGCCTAAATATCCCCCAAAATCAGCCCATTGGACATGTCGCGCCTGCCGTCCACTGACATTGCTGTGCACCAAACTCGATATGACTCCCCCTATAACCGCATGAGCGCCGACAAACAAGGCAATGAAGAGGTATCGTCACTCACGCCTCCCCGAATAAAAAGCTCTCATAGCGCACATTTTCCTCGTCCCACCCACTGAAAAAAACCGGTTTGATCCCATCCACGATCCCCTTCTCCTCGGCTAGGATGTCGATTGCGTTTGGCCAAAATTGAGTGATGAGCCGAATGATCGAGTGTGCGCACTTGACGATACCGCCGTGGGAGCGATAGTTGGTTGCGAGCTGGAACGTACGGGGTTGGCGCGTAGACTTGGATTGGATCTGCGGGACTATGGATTCCTAGAAGAATGAAGATAGATATCAATATAAGAGAAAGATGAAGGAGACGGACTGAGAAAACACACCTCAAGGCGATGCAGGAAGGCCTTCAGGTCATTGAAACGAAAAGAACTTCCAACCGAGATCGTTTGTGCAGTGTCGCCTGCCCAGAAAAGACCCTCCGGATTCCAGCATATGAACCGCAATACTACATGGAATACATAATCCCATGAGCCTACGGTGAGAATTGAGGGAAAAAAGGTACTGATTACCCTTAGCGTCAATGAGCAGGTTGTCCTGCACCTCGTCGACGTACAGAAAGTCAAGCTTCTTCCCCTTCATGTTGAGGCCACGCTCGCCCATCTCGTGCAGGACGGTGTGGGTGCGATCGGCTGCGTCGTAATCCCGTCTCTCCCGATGCTTTTTGACATAGGCTTCAAACAAGGCATATATCTCCTTCCTTCGGCTTGCGAATGTCGCTTGTGTGCGCCTGCTGAGGTCCACATAGGTATCATGGTCAAGGAAGGGTTGAGCAGCAGCAAGGGTCTGCTCAGAGCCCTTGATCACACCCATAAATTCGCCGAAGACCAGAGCCGGGTCTATGACAGTTACGTCAGGACACGGACAGGCCAGTAAGGATGAGTGGTGTGTATACCTAGTCCCTTGGTAAGAGATTGCGGAAAATGGGGCCAGTACTCGTTCTTGAAGATGTCGTACGAGACAAAAGATGGCCTCTGTTGGAGCATATAATCGCTCGTCGTGGCCGGACCTTGCACAGGACTGGCCGTCGGCGTTTTGTCGTCGGGTCCTTGGTCCATATCTGCCTCCAGAAGCGCCAATAGCTACAGATAACCTGGTGGTTAGGTGTCATCCACGCGCTGGTAAAGGAAGGGCGCACTTTGTCATACGTGATAAACATCGGGAAGTGCCCGTCATTGAGCTCACTAAAGCGCCTGGGCAAATCCTCTCTCCATTCTGCCGCCTCGTCTCGATCAACCAAGCCCGCCTCTTCCCTGTTCTTCTTCCGCGTCAGCAGCTCTACAATGTCACCCTCTGTATGCGCGGCCATGTGCAATGACTCCAGCAACTTGATAAAATACTGTTCGACCTTATCAGCCAGTACGCGCGATTGGGTCACGAAGAGCTGCCGGGGGCGAGGAGAACCAGGCTCAAGAGTTTTCCCCCAAGAGTTTTCGAGGCCGAGCATTTTGAAGAGCATTGTGGTAGTTTTACTGGAAACTAGGTAGGCAGTCAAGAATAACAGCAGTCAAAAGGGGACGAACCCGGTACCGCTGCGCCCAAGAACGTAGCAAGAATGGTCGTGCTCAATGATATCTCGCTCCTGAGGACTATTTATATGAAGTCAACTCTTAGTTTCGATACAAAAAAGAATGACACCCGCGAGACTTGGAAGACGTGGGCAGTGTCTTGATCGGCGAGAATACCTGAAGTGACGGGCGAGGTGTGAGATATACAGACCCCACCTAACAACGGTAGAGGCTCACTGCTCAACAAAGCCTGTGAAAGGATGTGGAACTTTTCCAAGCTAGATAAGAAACATACGTTCAAACCTGACTCGACACCGAACATCAGAAAACGTACACCAAAAGTGTGTGAAGCTGTACAGGGAAGGCGTTCGTATTAGGTACATACGTGGATGAAACAAGCATGGCATACATACCTCTTCGAGGTCTTCTTTCCTAGTATCCGCTAATGGGACCAACTCTTCATTGTCTCCATGGTCCACATGAGGCCAGATACCTGACGGAACGGCATTGTCTCCTTTGCTGTATGCTTCGGTGCGGAATAGACACCTTCGTCGTCGTCAACCTCCGGTGCGAATAGGAGGACGTTGGCGTGGACAGACCTCCTTTGGTACTCCTTGCCCTTGCGATACAGTTGATATCCCATGGAGTCCCATAGCCGGTTGTCGAGCTGGGCGTGTGTATATATTCCGAAGACGCGGATTACTGGGAGTTGTTTGTCAGAATTCGAGCTTCGAGTTAGTTGACGTCGTAAGCTCTAGCCACCTTGTCTTTCCACCTAACGAGTGCGCCCGCTCAATGTGAGATATGCTTGAACAATCGCGTGCCAAATGGCCCATACCTTACTGTCGAACTCAGAGATACAATCCACCTGATACTGCAGGCCGGTCAGTCGAGTCCGAGGGTGAATCAAAATAAACCTACAACGAGCCTGGAATCGCGTGTCATCTTGGCTTCGAATATTGGGATAGGCGTCCCCGGCCCTGTGAGTCTCTTCTGATTATCACCGGAGAAATGTCCTTTCGATAGCTCTCTGTATATATCACGTCAACGATGGTACAGACAACACCACCACCCAACGTACTTGATCTTTTTGATGTAGATACGGAACATGTTCCCGTCCTTCCTCTTTGCGTCGCGAAGATCTGCACTTGCACGTCCCGATATATAGATGTGCCAATCTCCAAACCCCTCGGCACTTTCGAAGTAAAGTGCGGCTTTCATGGGCTGGACATGGGGGAAAGCGGGTGGAATATTTTGCGTGGATACACTGTTGGCGTTCAATGGGGTGCTGCTTTCCGTTTGTACGTCGGAAAGCCTATCGGGACCATTGCGGGGAATGTATAGCGCTTTGAGAACAGGTGCCAAGACGGGTTCGATGAAAAGATCCAGCAATGTCTGAAGCAGGGTATTAGCAGAAAAAATGGGCCGTGGAAAAAGCAAGAACCTGGAGGATGATTCTATTGTCTCGAAGCACATTTTTGGCCGTTTCTTCTGCCTCTTCTCGCGTCTGTGGCACGTCTATACCCATGGTACGAAATATCGCTGTGTCGACAACCTTGCCTGTACGATTGGCCTTGCGGCTCTGCTTTCGTGCATGCTGAGTGCCCCGTTTAGAGGAGAACGGTGGGTCGTTTTCCCCGAAGGCTGGACTGAGAGGTGTCGCAGGGCTGGGGTTGATGAGGGGAAGCACTTCGAGAACAACGCCTGCATTCTGAACTGATTGGTGATATTGGGTGAAGCTGGGAAGAGACTTGTCGGGGTCGTGCGGAAGGAAGAAGGCCGAGGTGGATAGACGAGCGAGGAGACGCCAGGACAGAGATGTCGGTGTGAAGTCTTGTTGTGTCTTCGGAAAGTGATCCAGGACATGGCGGGATATTTGTCCATACGCGTTTGCCGAGATAACTGAAAATGATTGAGTATGAGAGCTCTGCGTGCATTGACCACTCACTTGATAGCAGAAATTCGACAGAGTTAGGTTGACCAAGACAGACGTCGAGGACGGCGTCGACTCCAAGCAGTGCAAGTGCACTCTCGACCTCGCTCAACGATCGTTGAACGTCATCATCGTTCGTCAACAAATCAGGCTTCAGGAATTGCAGGTGCAATTCCTTCCGCACTCTCTCAGATGTCGAGTCTCCCCGAACGGCAATGCGTCGGGGTACAGGTCGCGTCGCTTTAGACATCGTTTCTCGACGGATGGGAAGGAAGTAAAGGGGGGTGAGGGAATCTCACTCTTAGCGGCTATCGACCTCTGGATAAGGTGGTCTAAGAAGCGTCTTTGGTCACCCACGAGACGTCTGGACCCGGTCTGGTGTATTAGGTTTGCGCGTGCACTGAGCTAGCCTGAGCTGCCCGCTCCACAGATAGCAAGCGTCGTCACAGTTTTGCTGAAAGAGGGAAGTATATTGTGCAGAGATGCGTAGAGTGATGTGTCGGAAAATAAGAGGAAGACTTCGAAAGAAAAAGACTGCCGAGGATACTTAGGAAAGGGAGGTGACCGCCGATGACATGCGCCAAACTTGCCCAAGTACATCCTTTAATACAAAGAGAGACGCGGTGGAGCGCTGCGTCACGTCACGACACAAACCGCGAGACAAGTGAGCTTTCTGATTGGTTGTGGGACAACAGCCACGTCATCGTAACGCGACACGTGACAGGTCGCGTTGACAAATGCACGTGGCTGCTTGCGTCATCCTAGGCTTGCGCGTCGGCCGGGTCGCCGCGTCGCTCTTCGTCTTGACCTCCACCACGTACTTGGCCACCGTCATACCTTCCCACTCTCTATGGCACCTCTACGCACCGCCGTTAGCGTCAAAGTAGCCTCCATGGCACAGCCCTACTTATACCTTTTACTTTGTATATCAGAAAACAAATTCAAATCAATTTTCCTCCAAAGCAATGTTTGTGCAGCAACACGGACGTGTTTTGTCGCTTCGGTCACGATGACCGCGTCGCTCCCACCCCCCCTGATTGGATTTATTTATATATCTAGAGATTTTTCGGGAAATTTCCTCGGTGCTCGGATGAGGCGTGGTGGTCCCGAGCTCGAGTGATGTACGACACGACACGACCCGACACGACACAGTACAGCACACCCTGTCATCTGCATCCAGTGCATCTCGGTGCATTCATCTGGATCATGTGCGCATTTTCTTTCTCTCTTGCGAGACGAACTGACATGTACTATTTGTGCAGAAGAATCTATGCGAGTTGGGGGTGACATTGGCTGGCCATTGGGATGGTGCACCGAGCAGGAACGCAGGTCCACTGATTCCGTCCAAGATGCAGCCCCCAGAAACAGTGCCCATTCAACCTCCTCGCAAGCGAACGAGAACACGGCCGTCCAGGTATGACTGACCTTAACAAACTGATCAATGTCCTTGCTTACTATATTGTTGTCTACAGCTTTCCTCGGCTGACGCCATTGGCCACCGCCGGTCTTGAGTGCGAGCACAACGACATCCTCAGGATCCTGAAGGTCCGCAACAGCATTGTATTGTGTCGTCCACGTCCGAATCAACGACAGGCGACACGATAATGCAAGAACCCAACCAACCAGCAAGCCTCGAACGGAGCTTTCATAGATGGTACGTGCATACAGTATCAATCAATGTGATAGTAAAGGCTTTACTGATCCTTTTGTTATCCATATCACAGGTGATATGTCCTCATCGACATTGCATATTCGCAGGCCTACTCGGCCCTCAGCGACTTGCTTCCTACGCCCCCAAGGACTCCAGCTCTGAACCCTCAAGGAACAGAACAACCCACTCTGCTATCGAAATGGCAGATTGCCAAGAGAGCCCGACACGAGCGAGAGCATTTGGGACCGTCACAAACCCCTCTAGGCATCCCGGCTACAGTTTTCCTACTATCGGACTGCGAGTTGAATCTTCTACACTTCATGCTTAGTACTTAGTTATGCTTATTTGTTGCTTATTTGAATACAATCACCACAGCCTTGCTACTTGAATGAGTGCAATGCATGGGTCTATGCTAGTATTAAATAAGCGCCGAACGTTGCCACCCTGTGCAGCCCCGCGCCACCTGCGCCACCTGCGCCACCTCACTTCCGACCTGTGACTCTGTGAGCCAACTGTGAGCCTTTCAGCACAATCGGGGGTCGTACAAGTCGACGCGTAGGCTAGTGTAATTCAGTACATAATAGTTCACTCAAACGTTTGCAGAAGCTTTGGCCTTCGGGTGCAATTCTGCTGCGAGAATCACACCCACCGGCATGATGACATTGCGACTCCGAGTATTATCATGGTGTACAGTGAAGGACCCGGGGTCACAGCCATGTAGCATGAAGTCCGCGACGAGGTGCCCAAAGTATGGTTGGATATCGAGCTGACACATGAAGGCGAACACGGGGCGAACATACATATATGTCGGATAGAATGCTGTCGTCGAGCTGACAGTGACGGTCATGCTCAGGCCCCGATGTGTGAATGAAGGATACCCATCTGTCGAAGGCATCATACCCAACTTTATCGCGCAGACGCTTCACATCGTGAAGCGCATACGCCACCCTCCTCCCGCCCTCGTCCTCTCCCTTCGACATCAGCCGCGAATACAGCGCCTCGGCAACGACGGGTGCATCTCTGTGGCGAATCGACCACATCGTCGCGATGGCGCTCCGATACCCCGTCATGAGCATTCCGGCCGCGAGATGCACGGCCTCCTCCGTAAGCTCCTCGTCCCCTGTAGCGGTCTGGCAAGCAGACAGAACCGCGAGCTCTGTGCGCGAACGACTTTCATGATGTCCAGGAGCTCCGATTGACGATCGTGGAAGATGAACGCGCTCTTCGTGGGGTCCCCTACGCGTCGTTCGGCGTGGAAAGCAAGGTGGATCCAGCTGTGCTCCGCCATGGCCTCGAGCACGGAATCCTTCATGGCCTTCTCTCTGTCCAGGTACAGTAGTCCCAGGTCTCCGATATGCGTCTTGACGGCGGCAACCTCAGCTACGGTTCCAGGCAGGGGGTTTTGACCTGGGGCTGCGGGCTGCGACAGGGCGAGAATGCTGGGAGCCGACGCGGGACGAAGGTGCTGTCCAACCGCGAGGAGAGCTGAAAGAGTGGGTTTGTACGACGAGACGACAAAGTCGAATGTCTTTGGTATTATTCGGGGGAGAGACCGCCGGCCTGGTGTGTCACGCCTACACGGATGGCGATGTCGACGTCGTCTGCCACGTTCCCAAACCACTCGAATCGACGCATGAAGGAGAGGTTAATGCTGCCGAGATATGTGGCCTTATCCACGTGGCTCTGGGGAGTGAGATGGGCAGCCTGGCATCGCGCAACGATGGCATTGTCGAGATCTGCCATGTCACCCGATCGCTCGAAGCGACGTAGGAGGGCACCTCCGAGGTTGGCGAGGAATCCTGGCTCTTCGGGGTGGCCTTCACGAGTGAGGTCGCCAGTCTGGCGCCGCAGACGGATCGCATTATCAATATCATCAATATCCTCCACGTCGCCCAATCGCTCGAATCGAGTCTGGAAGGAGTTTCCGGGACTGCTCAAGAATCTGGGCTTGTCAGGATGACCTTCTGAAGCAAGATCGATGGCGTGGCTCTGTACGTGGACGGCGCTGTCGACGTCCGTCATCAAACCGAGTTTGCGAGGAGGTTCCGAGGATCGTGAGGAATCCGGGCTTATCGGTGTCGACGGCCTGGTGTTGCGCACGGACGGTGCTGTCAATATTTGCGATGTATCCCAGTCGTTCAAACCGTCGCAGGAAGGGGTTTCCGAGGTTGGTGAGGAGCCGAGGGTTCTGGGGATCAACCTCGGGAGTGAGGCCGACGGCCTCTCGCTGTACACGTCGATGTCGATGTCAACATCCTTCAGGTCCCCAAAGCGCTCGAATCGGCGTAGAAAGGAGTGTCCAAGGATTGACGAGGAGTCCCTGCTTGTCGGGATGGCCCTCGGGAGTGCGATCGACGGCTCATTGGAAAGTAGTGTTCGCTGTTCTCGTGTCAACCGGGCTCCTCCAAGAGAAGACGCCGGCGCGGGACAACAATCTACTAGGCTCGTCCGGCATGTGCTCCTTGAAGTACGCGAGCCTTGCCTCGGCGGTATCACATTGTTGGAGGTCACTCAGACTGGTCCAGGGTACTTGGGCGGGGCGAGCGCTTCGGCGAGACCTGTCCATCCAAAACATAATGAGAAGCCTTGCGGATACCGAGACCGTGAACGCGGGGACGAGATGGGCGGAATGGCTTGGACAAAAAAGCGTTGGACTTGGCGCGGTGGGACGATCGCGTCGGTGGATATGACGGGGAACTGTGATGGCAAAGGACGTAGGAGCGCAAAGGCTGTGGGGACGCACTAATAGGACAGGGGGGGTCAGGGGAGCGGTTACGAAAGAACGGACGAAAGCACGCACCTCCGCCCCGCTTTTTATGCCTCCCGAGTCCCAGGTGTCTGGTGTCTTGGACTGCCCCAGCCCAGTCCAAACCGCCTATCGGAGTTCAGACCGACCGGTGGTCTTGGAACGCAGCGGAGGTGCCAGGAATGACTGGAACGGGTCGGAGGGGCAGCGAATGGGAACGTGTTACGTCGTTGAGGTCGGTTGAGACTCGAAGCTTGAGCAAACGCAGGGGTCGTTGATGTTCGGTGTACTTGGCCGGAGACCATGGTCGAAGCCTTGTGGAAGTTCAGGTGGTTTCATCAACTACATCGCGTGTGCAGGAGGGGGGAGGAGAGGAACCGTGGTTCAGGAGTAGTCTCCCGTCGCAGACCTTCCTAGAAGACAGTCGTTCTGGTATAAGTTCAGGAGCAGGCTCAGAGGTTGGTCAGCGGCGCGCGCACACAGTAAACTCCCACGATCGCATTGTAGCCCACTGTCTGCTGCGCGCACCCCTGACGGAGTAAGTACCAGAGCAGACGACAGCACTGAACGAAAGCAGCTACCGCCTCTGCCTCGTCACGCGTCACCGCGCAGACACTGCCCCCACCGCAAACGCACTCACGTTCGCACAAAGATGATCGTGAAGGCGGGTGTAATAACGGGGGTGTGCGTCTAAGCGTAAAGTACGACAAATTACTCAAAAAACAACGATGCATCTCCAAATCCTCTCTCCTCTCCCGCTCAATCCGAGCCCGCGCCCATCGACGGCGACGCCGACGCGGAGGTGGCCGTCTGCGTGGTGTTGGGGAAGGCGTTCCCGGTGACGCGAGGCTGCAGCTCGGCCGTGGGCTGGCCGTCGCGCGAGAGACCGCAGCGCGAGAGGCACTCGTCGAGGCCGTACGCGATGTTGTCCGGGATGGCGTCGTTCAGGCCTTGGATCTCGACGACGCCGAGGCCGCCGAGGGAGGCGCCGACGATGTCAGGGGGGAGCCCAAAGTCTGCACGACGACGAACACACCCGATCAGCACCACGCCTCGCGGAAAAAAAAAACGAACGAGAGGGAAGGGAGGAAGACGCACAGCGCTGGCCGATCGACTGCACGCCGGCGTTCTCGTTGTTGAACGCGGCGACGAACATCGCGTCCTCGCACGTCGGGTTGAACTCGAAGTGGATCGCGCCCTGGGGGAAGACGGCGGCGGAGCCGGCGGGGATGTCGACCGTGCGGAACGCGGCGCCGTTCTCCTCGAGGAAGCCCGCCTGCAGCGTGGTGTTCACCGAGAAGTTGATCTCGGTTGCGCGCGGGTGGGTGTGGGGCGTGTTCAAACCGCAGGGGCCAAGGTAACCGATGGCTGGAGGGTGGTATTAGGCGATGGGCGGAGGGGGAGGAAGATCGGAGCGCTCACTCATGGAAACACCCTGGCCGATGACGGCGGGGAAGTTGCCCGAGTTGCCCTCGACGGTGTGGCCGGCGGCGCCGGTGGTGACACCGACGTCGCCCGCTTGACGAGCGTTGAAGTCGAAGATCAGCTGCAGGACAGGAACGCGCTGGATCAGCGCAAAATTAAAAGGACACGCGGAGACGGTACGTACGTCCTCATCGGAAAGGAGACGCAGACGGTCGACCTCCGTGGGGGCAAGACGGAGCTGGCCAACAAGATCGGCGATGTTGTCCGAGCGGGGAGCGATGGCAGCACCACGAACGGTGGTGGTGGCGATGGCGAAGAGGGAAGCGAAAGTCGTGAAGGAGAACATCGTGATTCGTGGGATTCGGGAAGGGGGGCTTGTCGTAAAAAACGCAAAGAAAGGGTAATAAGGATATAAAAAAGAGCTTGCACGAAAAGGCAGGCGAAAGAAAAGGAGAAGGAGAAAAGAAAATGAATGGGGAGACGAGGCGAGGGCGGGCAGGGTTTTATAGCGCGGCGGGCAGGGGCTGCGCGTGCGCACTGGGGTCCGACAGCGCGGCTTTGCAAATTGGAGATCAGTGCTGATGGCGGTGACCCTGCAAGGCGTCGACTTGGCGTAGATTAGCCTCCGCAGAGAGCGAGGCAGAGCGCCGAGCGCCGTCCAGTCCATCAGCAAACGACATGGGTCGAGAATCAGGAAAGGTGGGCGGTGGCCAATCGCGAGGGCCTCGGGGCTGTGACCCAAGCTGGCCGATGCTGGGACGATGAATTGAACGAGGGCGCCCGACGACATCGTGTTGTCGGAGGAGTCGAGGACCGTCAGTCGAACGCCCATGGCAACCAATCGTGGTGCAGATCGCAGCTTTGCCAAGAAAGATGGCTGGGAACACGTAAAGCCTCTGTCGAGTCTTGGTCGAGTCCCTTCATGGTGCCGATGATGCGAGAGACTGGGAGACGTTTGAGCGCGATTTGCTTACACCGCTTGAACGCATGCCGCTCTGTCAGCGTGTCAACAGATAGTATTTGTTGCAGGAACTGAAGGTGAGACAGGAGGCTGGAGGTGAGACAGGAGCTTGAGGCGATCCTTAGCCACGGCGAAAGGTGCGGGAGGAGCAGAGCGGGAGTTGAGGAGATGGTTGGAAGGCCGTGGGCGCGGAGTGGATGGTCAACGAGAACGAGGACGACGCTGGACGACGGCGCCGGGCGTGACAAACGTAGCTCTCATCAAGCCCGAGCGCCACAACGTCCAACAACCCTGTCGATCCCGCCCGTCCGCCCTCCCCGACAGCCCTCGACCGGTCGCCTCGACATCCCCACCTTCCACACCAATTGTCCAAGCTGATATAAATACACCGCGACCGCGAGGTCCTGAGCGTGCCAGCCGGAAGCAAAAAACTCAACCCTAGCGCATCGGGAGGCCAAGGCTTCCTTGGCCGTCGTACTGTAGGTCCATGTCGACGCCTCTTCGTTGTACATTGTCTGCCATACCAAGTCGGCGGCCAAGAACCTCGTGCCTTTCGCCGCCGCCGGCCTCCAGGCGGGATTTCCACATCTGGACAGGGGCGGGATTACGTCAGCGCCGTCGCGGTCGCGCCGCGCGGGCGAGTCCTTCCTCCCGTCACCTGAGTCCTCAGGCCTCAGGCCTCAGACCACACTACGCCGACCCAATCATAGCATGTCGCTCCCGCCGATCTTCTACCACTACTTCACGACCCCCCTCCCCTACGCGCGCACCCTCCACCTCCAAGAATCCATCCACGCCCTCCAGCTCCTCCAACGCCGCACCGGCTCGCACCACGCCGACGTCCTCCTCCTCCTCCAGCACCGCCCCGTCTACACCGGCGGACGCCGCCAGACCGCCCTGGAGCTCGCGCACGAGCGCGCGCGCCTCGAAAAGCTCGGCGCGGACTTCGTCGCGACCCAGCGCGGCGGCCAGACGACGTACCACGGGCCCGGGCAGATCACGGGCTACCCGCTGCTCGACCTCGGCCGCGCCCAGCCCGCGACGAGCGTCCGCGACTACATCTGTCGACTCGAGAGGACGCTGCGGCTGCACCTGCGCGAGGCGCACGGCCTGGCGCACCACGCCTCGGCGCACACCGGCGTCTTCCTCGACGCGCGCACGAAGGTGGGCAGCATCGGGGTGCAGGTCCGCCACCGGCTGACGTCGCACGGGTTCGCGCTGAACGTCACGCGCGAGCCGCGCGCGTGGTTCGACGCCGTCGTCGCGTGCGGGCTGGACGGCGTGGGCGCGGGCTCGGTCGAGGGCGCGACGGGGAAGAGCGTCGGGGTGGAGGGGGAGGTGGGCGGGCTGGTGGAGCGGTTTGGGAGGACGATGGGGCGGGAGGTGCGGAGGCTTGAGGTCGGAAAGGCGGGCGAGCTGGGAGAGCTCATTGAGGAGATGGAAGAGGCGGCGGCGCAGGCGGGGCCGTGGCCGAGTGCGCCGGCGCGTGCGTAGAGCGCGTGCGGTGCGGTCCTTCGTATCGTACACACACTTGTAGTTGTGAGTGCTTTTTCGTTCTTTGGGGGCGACGGCTTGGTTCGTTAGATTGGACCGACTGGGTTTCGGGTTTGACTTCAGCAGACGTCCACTCGCACAGTGCACACCACCGTTCCAAACTTCCATCCCACTGCCTCCGCGCACCCCCAAAGAGTTTCTCTCACCCTCCGTGCACGCGTTGACCTCACTTTCGCCTTTGCGTTCGTCTTCGTCTGCGCTGGGTGCGACCGCAAGTGCCCTCTCCGGTCGACAGATTCGAGAAGTGTCCACGCTTACCACGGCCCCACCCGGGTTCGTTTCCCATACACACCCCCCCCCCGCCAAGACAACACTCTACAACGCTATTCTTCCCGGCACGCTCTTCCCTGGCGTGTACGGTGTGCTCTCGCGCTCCGCACAAAAAATGCTCGCGGGCTGAGGCAAAACCACATGTCCCAACGTTCGCCGCCTCTCTGCGGGCTCGTGAGCAGCACATTATCAGTAAGCTCATCCGACGACGGCCTGCCTCCCCCCGCCCTACCCAGCCCCTTCGGCCGAACCGCGTCTGCAGCCTCCTGCGCAAATCACAGCCCCGCCATTGCCCACCGGCCAAGAGGAAGGCACCGCGTCCGTGGCCGTGGAACCGTCGCGCATGCCGCATACGGCGCGCGAAGGGCCACGCGCATCTCCGTCACCGGGCTCGTGGACGATGCGTCATTCAGAATATAGTATTAGTTGGGGAGGGAAGGGGCCGTCGCGCGCGCGTCACATTGCTCGTTCCCAACTCCCAAGTCAAAAGGGTCGGTCGACGGCCACGGTGGCGCGGCTTTTTGAAAGCGCGACTGCGAGGTGCGGCTTCGCGACTTCGTTCGACGGGGGTCCGCACCCCCGTGTTTTTTTGGGAGAGAGAGAGAGAGGTGGGATGGGGAAAGATTCGCTCATGCGGCTCACGCGTGCTCTGTCGCTTCGATTTCGCGCGGCTGTGGGCCTGTGGCCCGCTTTTCTGAGGGGATGGAACGTGCCCCCCCGGAGTCGTGCGGATGAAGGCGTATGTTCTCTTCGAGGGCGTCACGCGTTGAAGAGCGCATGAGCCCCGCTCAGGTCGAGGGTCGACGCAGCCACTTACGGATCCTTCCGCGGTTTTCGGTCTGTACGTACGTACGTAGCTTACGGTAACGACCGCAGGCGGAGAATAGACCAAGACGCGTCGTGGGATTGGACGCCGCGCTCGACTCCCCTCCTCACCCGCGTCTTCCATCCCCTTGTCGTCCACCGTACTCGTCATCCAGACTCGATGCAATGTTGTTCGTAGCCGTGCGCAGGCCCCTGACCAGCCGTCCGGGAGAGTTTGTCGTCGTCTATCCTGCGCGAACAAAGCAATACACGTTCGTCACAATAATACAGCACGAAGCCCGAAGGCAACAAGATATGGACTACAAATAGAAGCCACCGCCAGGAGCCCCCGCGTCGCGCCGCGTCTGGAATTGTCTGGCTGATTCACGAAGCACGGTCATGCTCGAAAGCGAACGGTGCGTAAAATTAGCGTGTCCTCCCCCGTCCGCATTCCACCCTCCCCGCCCACCTCTCGTCCGACCGTTCCGCGGATGCACGACATGATAGGATAGGATAGGATAGGGAGGGGAGGAGGGGGGGGGGGGAATCAGAATTGAAAGGGGAGAACACCGGTGGGAGCCCCGGGGCGGGTTCAGCGCGCCCATGGCCAGCGTGCGGACCCCCGCGCGGAGGTGGGCGAGGCGCCCCAGGCCGTGTTGTCGTCGTCGAGCATCTCCGCGACGTCCGCCGTTCCCGAATTCTACACGACACCGAAACCGTCAGCGTTGCTCCCTTGGCTCCCCCGGCACAGCAACACACGGGGAACGGACGTACGGAGGTGCTCGCGGTCGCGGTGCTCGCGCGCTTCGAGGCGTGGGGTGGCGGTTGGTAGGACTGTGGGTGGGTGGGTGGGTTAGGGGGAGGGGAGGGGAGGGAGGGGAGGGGGAGGGAGAGGGAGGAGAGGGAAGAGGGAGGGAGGAGAGGGAAGAGGGAGGGAGGAGAGGGAAGAGGGAGAGAGAGCGTACGGGCGGGAGGTGGATCGGCCATGCTTGTGTTGGGGAGGTCGGCGCGGCGATCTTGGACGCGACGGACGCGGCGGGGCTGCTCGCGGCGGACGCGACGCTGTCCGAGTCCTTGCGCAGCTGTCCAGGGCGTGTCAGCCGTGCGGGGAACGCGGGGCACAGGCGCGCGCACCTTTGCGGGGAGACGGAGCATGGTAAGTGGGAGTCGGGGGGGGGGGGTGTGCGGTGGGGGTGTGCGATTGCGGGGAGCGGGCGCGCTCTGAATCGGGTGTGGTGTTCGCCGTCCTGTCACGCCCCCTTTTATACCATCGCACGTCCAGTCCATACGCGTCCGCGTCCGCCCATTATTGATCCAATTATATGCCGCGTGTTTTCCGCGCGTGCCGCGAGACTTATGATTAGAGAGAACCGCCCGCCCCAGGTCACGATGGCCCATATCAATATATGACCCCCAGGCCCCCTCGCCGTCCTTCCGCGATTCCCCACCCTCCCCCCTTGCGACTTCCGAGCGCGGCCAGGCCAGACTTGGGCTCCCGATCGCTTTGAGCGACTTCGTTTCGCCCTGGGTCGCTTTTTCATTCAGGGGCCGCTCAACTGTGCGGGGAGGGACTCGGAGGTGGCGCGCGATACAGAGCCCGCCGACGCGTCATGTGGGCGCCAGGCGTCCTTGGGGATGGGAAGGTGTTTTCCTCCCGCTCTGGGCTGGGTTTGCGGGCGCGCAAGCGTATGTAAGGGGAGGCGGCGGGTTGGATGGTCGGGGCGTGCAGGACGCAGGTTGTGAGAAAGCGAGTCCATTGTTGCGGGTGACGTCAAGCACACGTTGATTTCGCCGCGACGTTCGGACCGGGCGACCGACCCCCCCTCCCCTCTTTGCTGTCAGTGTCAGTCGTCGACATGACCGGACCACCCAGCCCAGCACCAGCTCGCTGGCATTGTCGCTGGCATTCCTCTCACGGGGATGCTCCCTGGATCGTATCCGATCGAACACTGCCCGTGCGCTTTCCAAACAGAGCGGGTCCGGGCCACGCTCCGACTCCCTCTTCTCTCCTCTGAATCCCTTCCGAGTTTCCCTGACCCTCTTATGATCAGCCCTCCGCCGCCGCTACGTACTCGAAACCGTTCCCACTCCCGCTGCGCGGTAAGTAATTGCCGCAACAGACGCGAAACCGCACGCACACGCACAAGAAGAGGACGTTTTTCTCTTCTTCGATCCTCAATCGACACATGATTGGGCTTGGCTTGGCTGGGGGACCGTGGACGCGCCATCCCCCGAACGGGTGCGCTCTCCGCGCTAGCGTCAACTGCAACAGCGCGTCACCGACCGGTTCGATCTCGCTCGGTTTCTTTTTTTGCAGCCAGGACACGTAACTTGGATCTGGGACGGGTTCTTGGGACGTGAGAGCGGCCGCGTCGGTTTGGGATGGGTTGGCGGATGAAGCTTGAAGGCTACGGTGGCCCACAGCTTTCGGGACGATGGCCCATGTTGACGTTGGTTTTTGGCCCCCGTGCTGGCGCTCAGCGCTCGACGAGCGCGTTGGGCGAGGGCATGCGTGCATGAACAGTAGGCAGGCTGTGAAGGACGGAGCTCAGCCGTCTTTGCCCACCTCAGTTTGTTCCTCACAGGATGCATACGGCGTTGGCAAGCCGTCGATCCGAGTCGAACGTACTTACTCGGTTGGCCGTCCGTGCTCCTGGCGCCCGCCCGCTGCCCTGGTGTGGGTATCGCCACGCCCGCTCGGTACGTCGTTCGTTCTTGGGTGCCCGGCCAGTGGTAAGTGTCGGGTTCGGGTTCTCCGGTGCAGATCGCATGTTCATTGTCACAGTACAGTACGTCGGAAGGACGAAACGCGGGACGGGAGGCTTGCGCGGATACATGTACAAATGCGAAGAAGGGGGATGGTCGAGACTCGGGCCTCAGGGTTCAAACGTCAAAAGGCTCAGAGAGGCTTGTTCGCCTCCGCTTTGGCTTCGTTCTTGGTCGCGGACGCTTGGTCGCCGGCCTGGGGGGACGGACGAACGGTTGGACGACGAGGCAAGCAAGGGATGGACGTGATACCCACCTCTGCGGCCTTGTCCTTGACATACTCGCCCGTCTGCTGGGCCCAAAGCGCGTCAGCCACCTCGAGCGCGACCCGCCCTGCGCACGCGAGAAAGGTGGAATGCACGTACCTGCGCGGCCTTCGTCTTCGCCTTCTCCGCCGTCTGCCCCGCCTGCTTGTCCGCCGCGCCTGCATACGCCGAGAAAAACGCGTGAGCCCCCGCCACCCGCGAACGCCCTCACACACGAAGGGGGAAGCGGACGCATGCGCACCGAGCGTCTCCTTCGTCTTCTCCGTCGCCTTTTCGCCCGTCTCGAGCGCGGACGCGAGGCCCTTGCCGACTTTCTTGTTCACCTGTTCCGACGGGGGGGGGGGGGGGGGGGGGGAGGGAGGGACGCGGTTTAGGATGCGTGGGGGGGGGGGGGGGGGGGGGGGTTGGGATGCGGGTGGAGTTAACGTACCGTGTCCGCCACATCGGCCGCCTTCTCCGCCATCGTCTTCGCGGCCACGGGCGTCGCGTGCAGCTGGCGCGCCGCGAGCGGGGCGGCGCGGGCGCGGGCGGCGTTGAGAAGAGCGCGGGGGTACATCGTGTAGGGGGGACTTTGGTTTGGAGGTTACAGGAGCAGTTTCAAGGGCTTTGCGTTGTCGCGGGGGGAGGATGGGTTGGATTGGGTTGGGTTGGGGGGGACATGGCGAGGTCCGAGGGGGGTTTATAAGGGATCTGCGTCGGGAATGGAGGGCGAGAGGTGGGAGGCGGGAGCGGGTGAGGACTGACGTCGTGGGCGATGTCATTGCTGATGCTCGCTCATCGGCGCTGCCCACGTGGTTATCTTATCTTGCGTACGTAACGTTTGAGAGACCGCTTAGGTAATCCTTTCTCGAGCGCGATCGGATTTCGTTTTCAAAGTCGTTGCACTTGCAGACCTTGACTTGTACTTACACCACGTACCACACAACTTACCGCCCGCGCGTCCCCCCACTCTCTCCCGAATCCCCCACAACGCTCGCAAAAAATGGCCGTCGACGCGTCCCCCGCGGCGAGCGCGCCCAAGGACCCGTCTCTGAAGCGGAAAAAATCGAAGAAGGACGTCGTGGAGGACGGGGAGGGGGAGAAGACGGGGACGAAGAAGAGGAGGGAGAGGAAGGCGGACGAGGGGGACGTCGGCGAGAACGCGGAGGCGGATGCGCGGGAGCGGAAGAGGCGCAGGAAAGAGGAGAAGGAGAGGAAGAAGCGCGAGGCGGGCGGCGAGGCCGCCGTCGCCGTCGACGAAGGTACGGCGCACGGACACCCCTCCGACTTCGGTTCTCGCTCACCTCGTCCATCCGCTCCGCGCGCCCTGCAGTCGTCCCCGCGAAGAAGGAGAAAAAGAGCAAAAAGGCGAAAAAAGCGCGCGAGGCGGCCGTCGTCCCCACCCCCCTCGACGACGCACCCGGTACGGTCCCTCCGACTCCCCCACCCGTCGTAGTACACTCCTCGCTCACCGCGTCCCCAGACACCGCCCCCTCCAAAAAGCGAAAACACGCAGAAGAAGAGCCCGCGCCCTCCTCCTCCTCCGCGTCCCCCCCCAAAAAGGACAAGAAAAAACGCCGCGCGGCGCCGGAGCCGACGAGCGCGCCCCCCGCGGCGGCCGCCCCGCTCTCCCCGCCCACCCAGGCCGACGTCGAAGCCTACTTCAAAGAACACTCGGTGACGATCACCGTGCCCAAGGGCGCGCCCGCGCTCACGCCCGCGCTCTCCTTCGCCGCGCTGGACGTCCCGCACGCGCTCCGGGCGGCGTTCGCGGCGTTCGACAAGCCGACGCCGGTCCAGGCGTGTACGTGGCCGGCGATGCTCGAGGGCCGCGACGTCGTGGGCATCGCCGAAACCGGCAGGTAAGCCCCGTCTTTCCTCCCCCCCCCCTCCCCTCTCCCTCTTTCCTATCCAAAACACCGACGCCCGGCCGCCTTCTCTCAGCGGCAAAACCCTCGCGTTCGGCGTGCCCGCGCTCGCCCGCCTGCTCGCCTCCCCCGCTCCGAAGTCGAAAAGCAGAAACGGCGGCGTGCGCGTGCTCATCATGGCGCCGACGCGCGAGCTCGCGCTGCAGACGCACGACACCCTCGCCGCGCTCGGCGCGCGCTCGGACGTGGGGATCGGGTGCGTGGCGGTGTTCGGCGGGGTGGACAAGGGCCCGCAGAAGCGGGCGCTCGCGGCGGGGTGCGCGATCGTGGTGGGCACGCCCGGGCGGATCAAGGACCTGGTGAGCGAGGGCGCGTGCGATCTGGGCGGGGTGGAGTACCTGGTGCTGGACGAGGCGGATCGGATGCTGGACAAGGGGTTCGAGAACGACATTCGGACGATCATCGGGTTTACGAGGCCCGGGGGGGAGAGGCAGACGTTGATGTGTGCGTGTTTTTTTTTTTTTTTGTTGTTGTTGTTGTTGGAGAGGGTGCTGATGGGGGATGGATGGATGTGCAGTTAGCGCGACGTGGCCGGACGCGGTGAGGCGGCTCGCGAGCTCGTTTCAGAGGGATCCGGTGAGGGTCACGGTCGGGAGCGACGATTTGACGGCGAACAGCCGCGTCGAGCAAGGTGGGCTTTTTTTGTGTTGTCTGTGGGTGCTCTGCGGCGTCGATCTGACGGCGGGGTTCGGTTCCAGAAGTCGAAGTGTTCGACGACGAGCGGGAGAAGGAGTGCGTTCCCCGCCTTACCGTCCTCGTTCCCGTTCCAGCGACTGACCGGGCTTTTTTTTTGTCGGCAGCCAACGGCTGCTGAAGCACCTGCAGCGGATCGCGCCGCAGAAGAAACGGGCGTCGGATCCGGAGGCGGAGCGGGTGCTGGTGTTCGCGCTGTACAAGAAGGAGGCGGCGCGGGTGGAGGGCAACCTGAGGCGGCTGGGGTACTCGGTCGGGAGCCTGCACGGGGACCTGGCGCAGAGCCATCGGATGGAGGCGTTGCAGAGTTTCCGGGACGGGACGACGCGGGTGCTGGTCGCGACGGACGTGGCGGCGCGGGGGCTGGACATCCCGAACGTGGCGTACGTGCTGAACTACAGCTTCCCGCTGACGATCGAGGACTACATCCATCGGATCGGGCGCACGGGTGCGTCGGTTCTCTCTCTCTTTTCTCCCTTTGTTTGTGGGCTGACGGATGGGGACGGATGGGTGGGCAGGTCGCGGGGGGAAGAGCGGGAAGAGCATCACGTTTTTCACGGGGGACAAGCACGAGCGGGGGCTGGCGGGGGAGCTGGCGCGGGTGCTGAGGGAGAGCGGGTTCGAGCGGCAGGCGGAGGGCTTGGGCAAGTTCCCGATGACGATCAAGAAGAAGACGCACAGCGCGTACGGCGCGTTCTTCCGGGACGACGTGGACATGTCCGCGGCGCCGACGAGGATCGTGTTCGACTAGTTACATAGAGGCTGCCGTACAGTGTACAGTGTACTGAACAGGAACATGGACAATGGCAGAGGGCGTGTTCGGCGCCGGCTCGGAGCCTGTGGGACGCGTGATCGCGGCGCATTCCGATCGTCGTCGTCATCGTTGACGATGTGCGCCTTCTGCCGAGGTTCGCGTCGGGTTCGCGTACATCGTGCCCGACGACGGGCGGGGGCTAACGACGGGCAGAGGCAACGGAACGTATTTCGCTTCTTTTGCACACGATTTTTGTGGGACGGGGAGTGGCTCCACGGTGGCGGTGTAGTCATTAGGGTTGACATAAAGGAGTATGTAAGTCGACCCGCGCCGAGCTCAGACGCCTCCTGCCTCCTGCTTGCCTCCTGCCTCCAACCCTTCCAGCTTCCTGCCTCGTTGCACACGCACCCCGTCCCCACTTCCAGAACGATGAACATGATGGGCTTCTTCAAGCCCAGGCCACGCGCGCCGTCCAGCACAGAGGATAAGGCCCCCGAAGACACCAACCCGGACGACACCTCCATCCTGTTCGTCCTCCCTCCCCCTCCCCCTCTCCCATTCACGTCTCCAACCACACTCCCACCCCACCCGCTCTGCGAATCCCCATCTGATGCTGTTCGTGTACCCGGAAACTGACGCGTGCTGCAGGGACGAGAACGAGGGCTCCATCATCGCATCGCTCATCTCCCAGCTCAGGTGCGTCGTGGCGCGCTCCGGCGGGGCGTTCGGCGTGGGGCGCTGACCCATCCCGCTCGGCGCAGGGTCGGCATGGATCTCTCCAAAGTCACCTTCCCCACCTTCGTCCTCGAGCCCCGCAGCATGCTCGAACGCATCACCGATTTCATGGCCCATCCCGACCTCATCTTCGGGTGAGTGCCCGCACCCTCACCCCCCTAACATCCACATCCACACCCGGATCTGCGTCACTCCCCCCCTTTTTTTTGCGAATCGAACGGCGTGCTGACGGTGTGGGGGGTTGCCAGCGCGGAAAAGTGCGACGACCCGGAGGAGCGCTTCATCCGCGTGCTGCAGTATTACCTCGCCGGATGGCACATCAAGCCTCCAGGCGTGAAGAAGCCGTACGTCATTCCCTCCCTCGCCTCACTCCCCCCACGCCGCGTGCCCCCACCCCCACCCGCCCGCCCGCCCGCTCCTTGACTCACCCTCCGCCCTCTGCCCTCCGCGTGCCCCCCGCAGATACAACCCGGTCCTGGGCGAGTTCTTCCGCTGCAGGTACGACTACCCGAACGGCACCCAGGGGTTCTACATCGCGGAGCAGGTCTCCCATCACCCGCCCGTGTCCGCGTTTTACTACGTCTCCCCCGCGAACGGCGTCTCCATCGTGGGCGAGCTCCGGCCCAAGTCCAAGTTCCTCGGGAACAGCGTGTCCACGACGATGGAGGGCGAGAACCGCGTGCGGCTCATGGGCCGCGAAGACGATGGCGGTGCGTGCTTTTTTCCCTCCCCCCCTCCCCCTTTGCGCTCTGTGTATATCGTGCCGTGCCTTTGCTTTGGCGGCTGCGGGCGACGGGCTGACGTATGAATCGGATCGTCAGAGTACGTGATCACGATGCCGAACATGTACGCGCGCGGGATCCTGTTCGGGAAGATGGTGCTCGAGCTGGGGGATACGTGCGCCGCGAAGAACGAGCGGCACAACCTCGCGTGCGACCTCGAGTTCAAAACCAAGGTGCGCGTCCTCTCCCTCTTCCTCCCCCCCTCCCTCCTCGTTTATTCCGTTTTCTCTCCTTCCTTGAAATATATCCCGTTCGCCTATCGTTCGAATCCTGACGTGGCGCGCGTCGCCCAGGGCTTCTTCTCCGGCACGTACAACGCGATCGTCGGGCGCGTGCATCGCGGGAGCACGGACTTGGGGGAGATCACCGGGAAATGGAGCGAGGTGATGGAGTTCAAGTCGTTTCAGGTGCGTCTTTCTCCCCCCCCCCCCTCCTCCTTCTTTTCTTTTCTTTCCGCGCGCTGACGCGCGCGGCGCAGTCGAGCTCGAAGCGCACGCTGTTCGACGCGGCCAAGGACGGGCAGAACGTCGCGCCCAAGTGGGTCGCGCCCGAGGAGGAGCAGGAGCCGTACGAGTCGCGGCGGTGCGTTCTTCTTCTTCCCCTTCGCTCTCCCTCACTCCGCTGTTCCGCTAAACGCCGTGTGTTCGTGCTGTGCAGACTGTGGGCGGACCTGACCAGGGCGATCGTGGCGAAGGACATGGAGGGCGCGACGGAGGCGAAGACGGCGGTGGAGAACGGGCAGCGCGAGCTGAGGACGCGGCGGGAGGAGAGCGGGGCGCAGCACAGGTCGCGGTTCTTCGAGCTGCGCGGGGGCAGGTGGGAGCCGAAGATTGTGTGCGTCCTCTTTCCTTTTTTTTCCCCCTTCTTTTGGTCGGAGGGCGCGGCGCTGACGGCGGTATTGTTGGGTGGGCGCGGGCAGGCTCCCGAAGGACGCGGACGAGGCGGTCACGGCCGTGCGGGAGTGGATATGGGCGCCCCCGCCGCCCGCGTGAGCGTGTGCGGGTACGGACGACGAGAACAGGTTAGTTACTGCCACGATGCCATGCCACGATCCATCCTACGTATTAGATCCCATCCCTCCGCGCCCGCAAACACCCATACAATACACACACAACATACACATACGCGCCTCCCGACGGTTTCAATCCCGTTTCGCACCCATCCCCCCCCCCCCCCCCCCCCCCCCCCCCAACTGTACATCTCCTCTTTTTTTTCCACCTTCGCCCCGTGTGTCCGTTTCCGTTTCGTTCTCCTCCTGCTCTCATATCGCGACCTTCCCCGTCTCCGTCTCACATAGCGCCGAATCCACTAATTGATGCCTCCTCTTTGACGTTGACGGGCCCTGCCCCCGTCCAACGCTGGCGGCAAGTATCTTGGACCTGCAGCTGGTACTTACTTACTAGCCTCCGGGCCTCCGACGCCGCTCACCGACGGATATCAGTTAACGGGTCTGAAGGACGCCTCCGAAGTCGGACGCATATACTTAGTACGTTCCCCCCGAATCGCCCGTCTCGTCGCGCGGTCCGCTCTCGTGATGTGGATTCCTTCCCCTTTTTTTTCTGAGGATGTATGCGCCGTGTGCTTGTCTGGGTCTGGCAGTGGGTGGCGCGGCGCGTGTGGGGACTCGATAAGACTCGAGAGCGGTCACGGGGTCGCGGCGATCCGGCCGGGTTCGACGTTCAAGCTCAAGCTCAAGCTCAGGGCTTAAAGTCAAGGTTGTCCGCTGTCGCGAGCGGTGTTTTGATGGGTGTGGCGTATGCAGGTTCTATTCACCGTGTCCGTTTTCAGAGGGGAACGAATGGGGGTGGAAGAGTCCCTCCCGCCGGCGGATCGAGCGGCGCGTCCGACTCGACGGTTTGTCTCCGCATCGACATCGCTAGTACGTGGCCCCTAGGCAGCTCATACCGGGACAGTCAAGTACTTCACTGGCTCGACACACGGCACCTCCTCTCCCCGCTTTCCCCATCAAACCCCAAATTAACCCGCGACATTTGCCCTCTTCACCAGCACTGGACGCATGCCCTCCCCCCCCCCCAAATCGCCCATCTCATCGGGGTTCGGCCGCTGGGTCACTGCGTGATCCAGTTTAAGTACGTTGAAGTTGAGTGAAGGTTGTCTGCTCACAAGCCGGGTGTTTTTACGGATAGGTTGGTCCGTGGTACGGCGTGTGTAGCTGTCGATGACGGTATCCGGGGGTTTTTTTTGTTGAAATCTACAGAGTCACCCACCAGCGCGCCGTGGACTCGGACATGCCCCTGGAAGGCCTCAAGAGCCTTGACGAAGGAAAAGGCAAGTTGTCTGCCGAGGAGGATTTACTCCTAAGATCGACGTCTACTGGCTGTGGTACGGCCTCCAGGAAGACTCGGAGGCGAATTTTCTGCGCAATCCCTTGGGCTGTTTTCCATCATCGCGACATTTACCTACGCGTCGGAGCCTGCCAGCGCTTCCGGGCCCGGGAATGACGCGACAACTTTGCGGCAGGTCATTCGAGCTGGGGAATGCAGGTGGCCGTTGCCGTCTGCCGTCCCGTCCGATGTCCAGCGAACACGCAGGTGTGCAGGAAGTATTTTGTGGTGGAGGATGTCGGTTCTGGTGGCATCATTTCCTTGGGTTCAGCCTCGCTCCGGGCCGTTTCAAATCCAATGCCTCCCGGTCGATTGGAGACGACCGCTGGCCTCGGCCAGCACACCAGAGTCAGGAGGACAGTCCACATCCGTCCGCAGGAAGGTGTCCGCGAACGATACTTAGACGGACTCTGCCGCCAACTTGCTTTTATCTTCGCAAAATGTGGATGGGGCAGGCGTGTAACAGGCTCTCGACCCAAGTTTCCCACCCACGAGTGCTTTCCCCCTTCTTCAGTGGATGCCAGTGCTTGGATGCGTGGGTCGTGGAAATGGTCCATGCTCGTGCTGCCATTCCATCACAAGTGTCGAAGCGAGCAACACCGAGGTTCATGACTGAGCGTCCCCGATCCCCACACAGAGCCATCCGACCTTGCTTCCGTTGCATTACCCTACTTGCATGTCTTTGTTGTCCCGGATGTCGGGCCCCTCTCCCCAACTATCCGAGGCCTTCAGACTTCTGTCATCCACCGTGGTCGCCTCCTTCCTTCCTGCCGGCACTTCTTGGACCCTTACACACACTCCCTCGCGTTCTACATCCATTTTCGTGGCCCCGCCGAGTATGTTTATTGTATGTCTCGTCCGTGTAGTAGATACGGAGAAATATATATGTCTACACCCGAGGGACCCAATCCCTTCGACTCCCACCTGGCACCGTTCATCCCATCGAAGTTCTAACCACTACTCGTCTACACATTCTTCTCAACCTTCTCAACCTTCAGGCCCGTTCCCAAGCCATTCCCTTCAGCGTCAGCATCGCAGAACGAGTGCTCGCTGGCAGCACCTTCCGTGACGGATCAGAAGCTCGGGGGTCCGAAGCCTCCCACGTGGTGGGCTGACGCGAAGAGTTTCGAGCCGACGTTTGATCTTGCGGGTCCCTCTCTTCCTCACCACCTCCCCTCGCTTTCTTTTCAGCGCCAGCCTCGCCTCTCTCCAGCGAGGACATTGGCCGTGGGCCACAGGTGAGCCGCCCATTGTCTCGCGCCTCTGCGCAGTCGAGTGGCCTTGCATGCTTATCCGCTCTATTGTCGTGCCAGCACAGTTATATCCCCCTCGCTCTTCTTTCTCTCCACCAGCTTCTCTCCTCTTTACGCTACATTCCCATAGACGACCATGTCGATGCAACATCGACACCACCTCTCGCGGCTGAACATCCCGCCACCGCTGCAGCAGCAGCACCCGATGCACCCGCAGCAGCCCATGTTCTCCCCCGCCCTTCCCACCGCCTTCCACCCCAACTTCCCGCCCCAAACCGCGCTCCAAACCCCCATGCAGGTCGGGTTCTTCCCGCCCCCCAACGCGCCCATGCGTCCCATGCACCGCGCGCACCCAAGTCTCGCCCTCGCCTCCGCAGGAATTCACCCCCCGGGCATCCCCATGACCCCGCTGGGGAATGGCCAGTTTCCCCCGGGCATGGTCCTCGCGCAGACGCCGTTCACGCCCATGTTCCCGCCCGTCAACGGCCGCCACCGCGGCCGCCAGCCCAGCGTCAGCACCGGAGGCCCGCCCAAGGCGCAGCTCGGCGGCGCCGGAAAGAACTACAGGCCACCGTCGCCCACCGCGACGCCGGTCGCACCCGCCCCTGTCAAGTCCAAGCGCGGCGCGGTGGCGTTGCCGAAGGAGACGGTGCCGGGAGCGGACGGCGCACCGGCGACGCGCCAGCCTTGGGCCCGCACACCTCTCCCGCACGACGAGGTGCCGCCCCAGCCGCTCGTGCCCCCGCCGGAGATCGCGTCGGCGGACATCTACCCGCCCGATATCTGGCGGCGACAAATTCCGGACACGGTGGACGTCTTTTTGCCTGGCAAGGTGAGCGTCGTCGTTCCTTTGTGTCGTTTGTCGCGCTTTCGAATGGCCGGAGCTGACGGGTGCTCGTTTATCTTTCACTCTTATAGGCCGCCTGGGAGCCCATCAAGCAGCGCGTCATCGACCAGAAGCTCGAAAAGCTCGGGGTCGAAAAGGGCCTGGGAAGTTACAGCACCGTGCCCAACATCCTCGCTCCGCACGCCCGCGCCGCTTCCGTACGTCTTTCCCCCCTTCCCGCCCACTTTCCGCTTCTAACCTCGCATTCTTCAGATTTCCTCCCCCGCGGACCCGGCCCTGCTGTTCTTCAAGCTCAACAAACTGCAGCAATCCCAAAACTCCTCCCTGGCTCAGTCCGAGTCCCCCTCCCCGCTGCCCTCTTCCCCTGGCCAGCCCCACCCTCTTCCCCCGCGGCTCCAAAACCGCCACGGCTACAGCTTCTCGCTCGCGCCCTTCCAGCCGGCGTCCGCCACGTACCACTCGACGGGCGCGTCCAACCCCTTCGGGCCGCACGCGATCCTGGGCTCGGACACCATCTTCGAGCGCGAGGATGCGCTGGTGGACGCGAGCACGATGTCGGACCCCGGCGCACCCACGGACCAGTCGCTCGCCCCGCCCGCGGGCCCGCCGCGCGCGGACAGCCGGCCGGACTTTGTGCGCGGGTTCGGACTGGACATCCCCGAAGAGGAAGAGCCGCCGGAGGAGGAGGACGAGAGCGGGGAGGACTTTCTGGGCGACGCCTCGCGCAGGGTGCAGCTCGGGGGCGACGACACGATGGAGATGGAGTTCGAGGCGGAGGAGGGCGCGGCCGGGGACGAGGAGACGGAGGACGAGACGGAGGACGACGGAGGACGAGCGCGGGCTGAGCACGGTCGCGCAGAGTCGGATACACTCGAGGCATGTCTCGCGCCTGTCTGCCGCGCTCTCGCTTCTCTCGGTCGGAGGGACGGGCCAGGACTCGCCGCGGCGTGTCGGCCACGCGGCGGACCACGAGGCGCAGGCCGATGATCACGATATGGACGCCGTCGGCGAGTGGACGGGGTCGGAGGACTTGCGCACCTACTGAAGAGACTACTGAAGGACGAGGTACGTAAAATTTCGCCCTTTGTTCTGCTCTCTGTCCGCCCCCACTCGCCGTTCTCACTGTCCCCCCGCCTCTTGCCTTGTTTTCGATCTCGTCCTTGTCTAACCCAAACTCATATCCTCTCATAAATAGGGAAGCATCGGGGAGTGGTCCAACCCCTCCGACGAAGAACGTGCACGCCAGGATCGCATTCAACGCCGTCTTACGCGCCGCTCGCAACACGAGATCCAACTGCCTAGGAGGATCCCCAACTTCCCGCAACCCCCCAGGACAGGGATCGTGTACTCCCTTGGCGTACCTGACGATCTCGTGTCCAATCCCAGCGAGGAGGAAACCGAAGATGCACGCCAGATTCGCAGACAACCGGCCGATGACGGGCTCCAGTGGTACGTTCCCCGTCTCACGCACGGATTTCCCTCTCATCTTCATCATAGCTCAATACTCCCATCACGATCCAGCCCTCGCCCATTCCCGCCACACCTCCGAGACTTTCAACTACCCCGGTGCTGCGCCTTCCCTCCCCATCGCCGCGCCCATCCCAAAGCGCAACGAGATGCTCAACCCCTTTGCGAAGCCCTTCGTCTTTGGCTCCAACCGCGTCTCGGGATCCTTCGCACCCGGGACATTCGGACAGTCGCCTTCCGCCCCGCTGTCCTCGCAAAATTCGGGTTCCAACACACCAGGCCACGCGCGCATGGCGTCCTTCGGAAAGCCCCTCAACGCCGCGGCAGCCGAGTTCAGACCCGGCACCTTTACCTTCCGACCCTCTGGTCCCGATGTGCCCAAGTTCACGTTCCCGCCGCCGCAACCGCCTGCGTCGCAACCCTATGCAAATGCAGCTGTCGTCGACGTCGCCGCCGCCCCAAGCATCGCCGATTAGGGCAACTCAAGGCAGGGAGAAAGAGGCAGCGTCGCTTGTCGGCGTCCGAGGCCAGTGGTGAGGAGGAGAGCGAAGTTGGGCACGACACGATGTCCTCATTCAAATTCCCGCCAGACTCGCCCTGAGAGACGGCGCACGTCGGCGCCGACGTCACCCACCCAGGCTTCCGCCAAGCTCAATGCCGCCGCACGGCCCTTCACGCTTCCCTCCCATTCTACTTTCGCTATCCGGGAGCCAGTGGGCTCCACGTTTGCCCCTCGCGAACCGATGGCGCTGCCCAAGTCGCCGCGCGTGCTTCAGCTCAGCCCCGAGCCGGAGAATCAAGACCAGGAGAGCGACGAGGAGGGTCCGGCGCTTGGTCACCAACTGCCAATCCCACCCACGATGAAGGCACGGCGCGCCCCGATCCCGCTCGATTTCAAGCATCCTGTCTCGACAAATACGGTGCCTGCGGGCTTGTTCAAGGCCCTGGGCAACAACGAAGACGAACGGACGAGGAGAACGGTGCGCTCGCGGTTGAGCTCGCGCGAGTTCTTCGAGTACGAGCATCCGAAACGCTCGGACTCGCTCGACGACGTCAGTACCATGCCGGCTATTTCGCGCAAGGTATCAAGAGGAAGATTGGTAACGGATCCCGGACATTGGGAACCGCCGCATCAGCAGAGAGCTCAAACCATGATCGCACCCGTGGTCAAGCACCATCGTCGTTCGTCGCTGCCCTGCCATGAGCACCTCGTCCATCTCGGGCGAGTCGATCCGGCCGAACCACATTTCGCAGAAGTTGGAGATGCAGCACTACGAGGACCGGCTGGAGGCGCTCCTGGACGAAAAGCTCGACATCCTTCGTGCGGAACTGCACGAGCGCGGGGACGCCAGTATGACGATGCACCCCGCTACGGAGTCGATGATCAACGAGGTCGTCTCCCTGTTCCGCGCACAACTCCAAGAATCCGCCGCACGCGGGCTAGACGACAGCCAGAGCATGCTAGATGCGCGGGGCGAGCTCGACTTCCAGCTCGTCAAGGACGTGGTCGAGCAAGGACACGCAGAGGCGCGCGCGGCGATTCGCCGGGACTTCGAGGAGCTCGTCAGGCGGGTGGACATGCTCAAGACGCACGACGCGAACCAAAGCCAGAACCAGATGCTGTTCAACCTCCAACCGATCGTCGAGGACTTCCACAAGCGCACCATCGCCACCTTCCATGGCGCGGTTTCTCAACTCGCCGCCCGCATGGAGGGTCTCGAGCGCGGTCGGATCACCACCAACGCCGGCGAGCGCGACGGGCTCGTGCGTGAGCTGATGAACGGCTTGGTCCCTCATTTGGCCGCCCTGCGCGCGGAACCTATCGACTACGAGGGCCTCACGGACAAGCTCACCCAAGCCGTGAAGCCGCACATCTCCCAGCTCATCGACCTCGCGTCCGACAAGCGCGAGACGGCGGGTCTCATCGTAGACAAGCTTATCCCAATCCTGCCGTCGATCTACCCGCCGTCCGCGCAGACGCCGAACAGTCGACATGGCCGCCGTCATTTCGCAGATCACGAACGAGGTGCGCCGGATCGTGGCCCCCGTCGACGCGCACGAGATCAAGGAGCAGGTGTCGGACCTGGTCGTGGAGCGCTTGGACTCGCGGCTCGCCGTGCGCGATCGCGCGCTGGACGCGTTCTCGAGCAAGGTCACCGAGGGCGTGGAGAGCCTCGTGCAGCCCGTGAAGGTGGCCGTCGCGAAGATGAGCGAGCTTGCGTCCGGCCAGGACGCGATCGCCGCGCAGACGCGTGGGCTCGCGAGTCTGCACGGCGACGTGCTCGGATTGCTGGCCGATTGGCCCGCGAAGCTGGCGGCCGCGACGGACGCGCTCAGCGTGGCCAGAGCCGACCTCACGACGAGGGGCCCCGAAACGCAAGGCGGGCATGCAGCGGCCACGGCCGTCGACCTCTCCTCGTCCCCGACCCTCCTTCATATTGGATCGACCGTCGACGCCGTGTCGACCGGGCAGAAAACGTTGGACGTCAAGCTGCAAGAGCTCGCGACGATCCACCACGAAATCCTTGCACGCTTCACCGAACTTGCGGAACCGATGGCGGCGATCAAGGCGATACAGACGGCGCACGCGGAGTTGTTGACGAGGAGCGTGACGAAGGAGGACTTTGAGGAGGTGCGCAAGATTGCTCGCGGCGAACGCGGATATGCAGGTGCAGCTGGCGAAGGCGCGGGCGGCGCACGGTGCGGCGCGCGTGGAGAAGGACCTGATTTCGGAGCGCGTGGCAGCGGCAGAGGTAGAACGCGATCGACTGAGGACGCAGGTGGACGAGCTGCAGACGACGATGATTCACACGGGCAGTCGGACGCGGCGACGGCCGAGGCGAGAAATATGGAGCTGGAGGAGGCGTTGGCGCAGGCTCTGGCCAGGCTCAGGACGTCGGACGTGACGACGCAGACACAGCAAGAGCGCATCCTCGACCTCGAGAAGCACAACGCGAAGCTCAACTCGGAGAAGCAGGCGTTGAAATCCAAGGTAACGTTCTTTCGTCGCCGTCGGTCGTAAGTGCGCGGTCACGCTGACTACCAGGGATTCTTTCGTTCAGGCGCAATCGCAGGAGATGCAAGTGACGATGGCGTCTCCACGACAAAGATGTATCCGTCGACGCCCTGGCCTTCCCTCAAGCGTGACCACGAAGCGCTCCTCACGCAACAAAACCACTGGGAAGACCTCCGTCGCGCCGCGGAGCAAATCGAGCACTTGTCCGCGCTCATGAGCCAGTCGAACGAGGCGGAGCTCGACGAGCTCCGCCGCACGCGCGATCGCAGCAAGGCACTGGAGGGCGAGTACGCCGCGCTGCAGCGCCGGTTACGCGACCAGGAGAACAAGGCGACGAGCAGCGACCGTGCGGCGGCGAGCGCGCGGCAGAGCCTAGCGCAGGCACAGCAGCGCGCGGCGGAGTGGGAGCAGCGGACACGGGCGATGGAGGACGAGCTCGTGCAGACCAAGGCGCAGCTCGAGCAGAGCGATTCGGCGCGGGAGCAGCTCGAGAACGAGCATTCGTTTGCGAAGCTGCAGCTCGTGGAGAAAGACGCGCAGGAGCGTCTCGCGCAGGTGTGTCTTCGTCGTCTTCCGTGATCATTGGTTCATGTAGACTAACCCGTTCTGTGTAGGGCCGCGAGAGCACGCTCCGGGATCAGGTCGCCTCACTCGAAGGCGACGTCGCCCGCCTCCAAGGCGAGCTCACCCGTCTCAAATCAGAAGCCAAAAAGACCACCGCAGTCCCGCTGTCCAAGTTCCAAAACCAATCCCCGCCCCGCCCTGACTCCCGCGCTAGCACGATCTACCCCAGTCGTTCAGCAACACCCACCAAACCGACGAACGGCCTCAAGCGCCCCGTCGCGCCCGCACCCGTGCGCAGCGATACGCCACCGCAGACGTCGGTGTACGACTCGATGCACGCACCCAAACACCGCTATCCGGGCTTGGGCAATGGCGTGCCCGGGATGCCGAAACCTGGCAAACCGCATCCGGGTGGGTATTACCGCCCCGCGATCGCGTCGCCGACGCCGAGCGTGGTGTCGAACGCGCCGACGCAGCGCGGCGACGGATGGTGGGAGTAGGCTGTAGGCGTCGCCTTGAACTTCTCCTCCCCGTATTCCTTCTGGATTTTACGCGCACATACTCATACGTATCCATCCCTCCCTGCTCGGTTTTATGTTCGTGAACGGACTGTTTGCTTTATTATATATCACATATGGAATCCCTCATCTCCTGCACCTTAGGCCTTAGGCCCCGTTTACACTCCTCTCTCTCCCTCCGCCTCTGTCTCTCCGTCTTTCCTCCTCACTGCCTCACTGCCTCACTGCTTAGTGCCGACCGGTTCATACATATACCCTTCACGTCTCTTTTCTCTCTGCTTTTCTTTCCTCTTTACTCTCTTTTGTTGTTGTTGTTGTCCTAGGACTAGAAGTAGGCTTGGGGACGACGGCGCGCGTCTAGTTTTGGCATTAGCATTGTACCATCCTCTTGCAATGAAACGAATTGGGCTACTGCAGTGCTACCTTGGGGGGGAGACTCTATACGGCATAAACTTTCAAGGGTGACGTTGAATTAGACCGTTGTACTTATCATGCATCCCCGGAACCGGTGACTTGTACGCCAGTCTCGAACGACTTGCTGAAGAGCCTGGCGAGTTTGTCTGGCGTGCGGCGCTCGAACCAGTCGCCTTCCGGCAAGACACCTTCCCAAAATGGTGCCCCTTCGCCGACCGTTTGTGTCGCTGTGTGGTTACATACCGATATACAAATCACGAACCTAGTAGCGGACAGGCAGATATATATGTACATGTGCAGATTGCAAGTATCTTCGCCAATACAAGCAAGCTCCTCCCCGTCCCTCGATGGATACCAAAATAATCCGGATCATCGTCTCGCGACTAGCATCGCCATTGGTGTGAATATCTAGACCGTTATCACCGTCAGCGAGCAGGTTCTATACATACTAGAAGCATCCGAGTTCACCTGAAGCCTTCCCGCTTGCGCGAGAACGACCGCTGCGTTCTTCGTCAGTGCCCCCGTCGCGTTCTTCTTCCCCGCAAGGACGACCGGCCCTCCGTCGTCATCCACCCACACCGCGCCATCGTCCGCAATCGCAGCCTCAAGAAACGCGTACCATCCCATGTCCCCCGCCCTCCTTGGCCTTCCCCCCGGGCCCGCAATGTCCTCGCACTCGACGTCGCGAAAGCGCGCATCGCGAAGGGCGTTGAGGGCGGCGTCGGAGGTGCGGTCTTCGAGGGCGCGTGGGGGAAGAAAGGCGAGGAGCTCGAGGAGCTCGGCGAGGCGGCGGTGGTCGTGGTTATCCGGATCGAGGGAGGGGGTCCAGCACCATTCGTAGATTGCGAGCTGCGTTAAAGGGGAGTGTAAGTGGAGTATTCAGTTCAAACCGTGCTGGTGAATGGGGAAAGAGAAATCAGGACTGACGCGGCCACCGTATCGCAAGACGCTCGCGATGCTCTGGTACGCTGAATAGAAAGAAGATGCGCCCTGGCGGGAGGCGTCAGTCGCGCTGTTATCAGCTTGGCGCCGCGGAGGGCTGGGAATGGGATGTGGCGCTGGAAAGGGGATGGGGGAAGCTGGAGCGGGTACCTTGAGGGTCTCAATAGCGAATGCAGCATCGAAGGATCCGCCGGTGAAGACGTTGTCGAGTGCCTCGAGCGATTCAACTGCCGGTTGGTCGGGGGAAGTAGGTGAGAGGATCTACCCCCGAAGTGAGCAAAGACGGACGTACCATGAAAGAACTTGACGCGGCTCGCGAGCTTTTTGTCCCGAGCGCGCTGGACGGCCTGCGTGATCTGCGAGGAGAACAAATATAGAGGTCAACGTTGCTATCCAGTGCAGGGGAGTTGTCCGAGTTCTAACCTTGGACACGTCGGTATCCACCCCGAATACATACACATTCTCAAAGCTCGCGAGCTCTATCGCTGCGGCGCCCGATCCGCAGCCTACGTGGAGAACGCGCATACCTGTCTTCAGCCTCAGACGCGCGAACAAGTAATGCTGGTGTCGGGCGAGGGCCATGGCGTGCCTATCCCCTCGGAAGACCCTTGCGAAATGGAAATCGGGAGGGTGGGCGTCCATGTAGGCTATACTAGTGGGCATTGACGCAATCAGACCACCAAAGTTGTCACTGAACGTACGTCGCGAGGCGCAGAGAAAAGTGGAACGAGATGGGGGAGGGCGAATGGGAAGTGAGGTGATGTGGCTTGAATCAGCTTTTGTATGGACGAGCGAAACGGTTCATCTGGGTTCGCATCTTGACTCATTCTTGATGGGCCTTTGGCAAGGTGATTTGGAAGATACAGCTCTTGGAAGATACAGGTCCTAGTCCGTGGAGAGTTGTCGCCGCCGACACCGGCGAGGTCGTTTATGGTAGAGAGTGAGAAAGCACCCTCGGTACGTTTCTCAGGGGGTACCGTCGACGTGTGATCTAGAAACAATGGCTGAATTGAAGTGCGGGAGGAGTTGATGCATCGGAAGAGTCCATGGGTTCGGCGCGCCTTATGCAACCCGTAATCGGATTATGCCGATGAGACTTCGGTTCGGCCCGAAATTAGACTGCCGTCCAGGTATCGACTCGAACTTGAAGGATGTCGACCCCGACTCTACCGCCGACTCGACGCTCCAAGTCTCCGCACCGCTTCTCGAGGTGTGCGCGATACCCTAGCTTACATGCTGTCCAGGTCGCGCTGTTCCGTTGACGCACACCCTCTCTTCGTGTTCCACGTCCAACTTGACTGTTCTTCGATTCTCGACTATGTTTCCATGAATCCATCGGGCCACGTTTCGCTTATAGGCCCATACTTTCCTGCCACGATCCACCCAGAAACTGCTATCAGGAAATTAGTCTTTGATCGATTTCTAGTGATCTCTTCTAGCTCAAAACGTTCACGACCGTCCACCACAACAGGGAAAACTGGCAGGACCCCATCGGATGCTCCTCACCTATTCTGACATCACGGCTGTCTTTGATTCTCGGAAGCCCCGTTTGCCATCCGAGTCTCCAAGTCTAAGGTGACTCTCTCTGTCCATCGATTCATCAAATCACAACATGTCCTCTTCTAGACTGCGAACGCGCCCTTTCTTCGTCTTCTTCCTCGCCGTGGGCTGGAATTTGGATCCTAGAAGCGGACTTTTCCTCCCGCGGACCCAATGAACCCGTTTGCTGGCTTCGATCTCGACACCAACGCTATCGTACGCGGTGTTCAACGAAAGAAGAGAGGGGCCGTCATTGAATGTCCAAGTCGAAACACCGAACACGGGCTCGTCGACTGACGCGTTGACATCCTCCTTTCTCCGTCGCACCACCGATCAATCCCCGTCAAAGGGGAGAACTAGGGACCTCAGGATTTTTCTCAACGCCGAAAGCTACGCGTGGCATGCGCACTGCGCATTGCGAACGAGCATACCTACATTCATCTCATTCCGTCTTGCAAGTTACCCTACTTTCTTTCTTTTCCTTTGCATTACGTACGACCGAGCGCTCGTCCTCATTCATTCTGTCTTATCGGCGCACACCTCGCCCCAGTCCCATAACTCGTTCCTTTCCTTCTTCCTCGCATCCCCCACACTGCACAAGCTTGCGCCCTAGAGGAGACTCGAAGATGGGGAAGGGAGAGGACGCGCGAAGTTTGGACGGATACGAATAGGGGGCCCAGCCCTCGATTCTCCCCGATTGCTCCTTACAATACGCCGTAAACGCTTCAGGGCAATGTCCTCGGGGTCGGCTGAACCGGACGGACGCGCTGTTCTCGCCCGGGAACGGGCATTGGACGGCTTTTTATCCGTCCATGACGAACCTAAACTCGAACGAGTATTCATTTCTGGTGCTCGCGTGTCATGCGTTTCGTTACGCGTTCTTTTTCCGCACTACCAGTCCGTTCAACACATAACTTATCTCTGACGCTGATTCGAGGAGGAGGCGGATAAGCGACTCATCGGTGACTTTGCGCCCCAGCGAAGAAGAGCGAGGGGGCTGGGTTGCCACACAGACACGCCAAAAAATAGACGAGAGTCGGGGCGCGCGCAGCGACAGCTCCTACAGCATCTTGGTCCGTGGTGCATGGTACAACTTACAGGTTCCGGCCCTCTCGACGTCGCTCAAACAGCTCCCGAAGGCCCGCCGACGACGCATGCCGGTTCCGGAGTGAAGTCGTCGGAGTCGGTATACTTGGCCTTCACGTCCGCGAAGTTCCAACCGCTTCTCTTCTTATCCTGCACATCATGAAAGGGTCGTCGAATCATTATGCATTGATGTTAATATTAACACCATCTGACTGGTCGATGGTGGCTGACGACCATTTTTTATGTCTCGACGGGCTTTTGCGGTCAACTAGATTCCTTGGAAGGGACGTCAAACTCCCTTTTAACCTGCAGACGATGTCCTTCAAACGATATAGATCACTTACGCCGCCTTTTTCGATCGCCCCCCCATTGCGGAGAACCGTGTGCTGTTTGAAACTGAAGCATTGCCGCGCGTCTCGAGTGTGCGTCGGTATCTTTTCTTCTTGAAGTGTTCTCATACTGATACGAGGTAGCACGCCCTGACAGATATTAATACTTGGCGGTGAGGTCACCCTACACAGTACACAGTTCTTTGGTCTGCCCAACACGATAATGCCCCCAATCATCATACCTCCCTTGGAATCGAACATGAACATAGTGCATAAACCCGTGCACCCCTTTATGTTTTCTACTTGAGCGTCTGATCTGACTTGGGATTGATCGCGCTTTCATTCTCTGTCAACGACGTTGAATGGAGCCCTAGTTGGCACCTCTCGTCATTCAGTTCGTCTTGTCAAATCACTCAGCCAACTACAACCTGCTCCATCACGGCGTTCTCGGATGCCAGCACGCCGCGAAATGGGCGTCACCTGCCGTTGGGCGATAAGATGGATCGCTGACGCTATCTCACCGCCCCGACCGGTTTTTCTTAATACAGACACTGCCTCGTGTCTACGTGTTATCCGATGGCCCTCTGTCCGAGCGTACGCACCAGGTCCAGTCAATGATCCAATGAACGCAGCGGTATCACCGCTGCGTGCATCGAAGAAGGGCTTGAACTCGAGCTATGCCTCGTCAGTGCGATGGCCTCCGACGACGGCGCTTACTGGATACCATGTATGAGGTCGCGCGGCGAATCCGCGGAGACAATTGAACTTCCCTGCGAAGTGGGGTGGCACGTCAGCCTGGAAGGGACGGATGACAGAGCGTAAACTGGGAAGAGCAAACAAGGGGCGTTAGGCGACGTACATCCAATTCGCATGCACGGAATGTTTTTATGGCAAGCACGCTCCGGGAGCTCGGCTGGGCGCCGAGTGGGCGGCCACGCCATCGGGGCCTCTTTATCGTCGCCTGCCGGTGATTCGGTCTCATTCTTTGTATGCCTGGGCTCTTCCGGTCTGGACGACGTATTCGGGTGCAAGGTCGACAGCGGCGAGAGCCGAGATGGTGGCGTCTAAGCTGAAGATATCCTTCCAGAGAGCCAAGTACGTATGATCCCGTTTCATCGGCACTGGTTAGCAAGTTCCGATCTATAAAACTAGCACTCAGTCTGTCCCAATGTCTGCTCGTTATCGACACTTTCCCCCTTCTTTGCCATGGGCATCCCAAACCTCCCGACTTTGCTCGCCATCGCGCTCAACGTCGCCATCTTCATCGCCTGGTGCAGTCGCTACTATTCAAGAGTCGACTCCCCCGAGGCCCCGCCTACTGTCAAATATGACATCCCTTGGGTCGGCCACCTCGTCCCCTTCCTTATGCGCCCCATCACCTTCCTGGATCGTTGTCGGTAGGGAACTTATATAATCGTCGTCGCTCCGCCTGGTGACTCATCATGCGTATTGTTATTCGTGTATGTATTCAGGGAGCGCTACGGAAAGGTCTACAAGATCGTCGTCGGCGGACAGTCCATCGTCATCATCTCCAGCCCGCACTCCATCCTTTCCCTCCAGACCAAGTCCACCAAGGAGCTTGGCCCTATCGAATTTCAGAAGATCGCATCGCTCGCCGGTCTACCCAAAAAGCGCGTCCCCGAGCTCTTCCACACCCTCCATCGTCGGATCTACCCCATCGCCACAGGGTCCTTCACCCCGCGCTTCGTCGGCGTATTCACCACCCCCACCGTCAGCAACCTCTGCTCGCTCATCGCTAAATTCGTCCCGGGCGACAGCAAGGACTTTCGTCTCCGTCAACCTGCATGACTTCATCGCGCGTACCATCCACCGCGCCTCGGTCTCCACCATCTGGGGTCCCCACTTCCCCGACACCTTCGATGACTTCGCCGACCTCGACGAGAACATGTTCACCGTCCTCAGCAGCATCCCAGGGTTCGGACGTAGGGGCTACGCCGCGCGTGAGCGCCTCGCGGACAAGATTCGCGTGTTTATGGCCGAGCGGTGGAAGGAGGGTGAGGAGGGCGTCGACGGACATCTCGAGGGCGCATCGGAGGAGATGTCGGCGGCTATCGCGGAGCTGAAGAAGCATGACGTTGCGGACGAGGAGGTCGCGCGATGCTTGGTCGCGATCATGTGGGGCGCACACGGGAACATGCTCTCCGTCGCGACCTGGCTCATGCTCTACCTCACCTCGAACCCCTACGCCTTCATCCGCGTGCGCGACGCCGTGCGCAAGGCCTACCCCAGTACCATCCCGGACCCGCACGCGCTCGTGGATAACTTCCAAGACGTTCCCATCCTAGATTCGGCGATCAAGGAGACGATGCGGCTCGTGCTCCTCCCGACGTCCGTGCGCGAGGCCCTCTGTGACGTCACGCTCGCGGACGAGGGCGGGCGTCAGTACGTGGTGAAGAAGGGCGAGCAGATCATCACGGACGTGCGCGGGATGCATTTGGATCCGACGTACCACGGTACGGACGCGCGCGCGTTCAAGGTCGATCGGTTCGTGGGCGCCGAGGCGAAGTATGGGGACTACGAAGGCGTGAAGACGCTCGTGCCGTGGGGCGGAGGGATGTTCATGGTGCGTTTCTTCCCCGCGCCGCTTCATCTACTCGTATTCATAGCCGACTCTATTATCTCCCCTTTCAACAGTGCAAAGGCCGCGAGTACGCGCAACGGGTGATCAAGGTCTTTTTCATCATCTTCTTCCAGCTGTATGACGTCGAGCTCTGGGGATTCCCGCTTCCCGCCTTCGACGAGTGGTCCGTGAGCGTGCTGCACCCCGCCGAGAGTATGCCCCCCATGAAGCTGCGCCGGCGCCGGGACTCGGACGTCCCCGCGGACGACATCAAGGAGATGGCGGCGATGGCGGCATGAGGACGTCGGGGCTCCGATCAGTTTCAGTGCTTTATGTTCAGTACCACTTACTAGTTATCTTTTGTTAGAAACCCCGCTGTGTTGTATGCATCGCTCTCTCCTTTCCTCCGTGTTTTCCTTGTACTTGTAATCAAACGACGTACAACGAATATCTGCGACAACTTGGAGATCTTGAGAATTCGACGTAAAGCTCCCGGCTCCGCGTTGGGGCCAACGGCGCTGGGGGACATCCCACCAAAGCAAAGCAGTGGCAAAGGGGAAACCTTGCCTGCCCTAGTGACTTCACGAAAGCCGAAGGACGTTAACGAGGATCCCGAGGTACGACTAGCCTCTAACCGCGCTGACCATTCAATATTCACGACGGCTGCCAGTGGTCGTCCTTATCTAAATACTAGCGATTTACTTGCTCCGCATGAGTAGAATGGGGTTTGAACTTTGATACGTACGTCGAACGAGGAAAGGACGGATACTGTAGGCGGCCCTACTGCTCCCTACTCTGATAAACAACAACCGTCGCGGGCGTTAGTCGACAGAGGAGCACATTTGGCTAGCATCTATCCCAAAGCTCCCTCAGGCCCCAGGGCGCCATGCAAATGGACACGGAGCCCCACGAACCTAAGTACGGGGATCCTTGCGCCGTTCACAGATTTGGGTTAAACGAAAGAACCAGAGGGCACGCGCGGGCCCGAGAGAACGTTGCCTCAGGTCGGATGGATTCGCGCTTATTCCTGGACAATATATACACGGCCGCCACCATGATAGGAGATGCCATCGTTAACTATATCCAGTGCGACTGGGGTCAATAGGCTATGCCTGTCGGTGAAGGGGGAAGGTACTTAGCAAGGCTGGCATTGGGGCCAAACAAATTCCAAGGAAATATGTCCTCAACCAAGACCCGGGGCCCAAGTTTTCAATGTGATGGTCAGATTCCCTTCCAATCCCCTTCAGGTGTTTCCAAGGCTTTCTCCGACGGATATAAACACCGTACTAAACACACGTTCGCGGTGATTAGTACCCGTTTCTAACAGCGATCGAAGGGTGCGATGATGGATTGGGTTTCGTACTAGGAGGCAGTTAATAGACCACAATTCATTGGCAGATGGGCCACAGGGTGCTTCACGAGTTAGATAGGCAGAATAGAAAGTTCAATAGACGAGTAAGAAGAAACTGTCCGCGGCGCACCTCGGAAGTGAAAGCGCTCAACGCCGCTCTGTCAAAGCCCAAAGGTCCGCCATACGGACATAGCGTCATACTATATCCACTAGTGGCGGAACCGAGCAGCTAGCCCAGAGCTCATATTGAGGCATTTTTCTATTTGGGATTGAATCTTGACCAGCGGTGTGCCGTTACTGGACTGGCCCATATACATCGAAGATGCCTGAGTTTTATCCGCCAAGATCTCGCCGTCGACGGCCCCCCCGCGAGCCACGAGATCACTCGCGTAGATTGAGTGAACGACGTACCAGCGACACATACGACAGGCCCAACAGCTCACGATGTTCTGCCTAGAAAGGAAGGAGTTCGTGACATACATATTGCAAGGGGAGAATTGACGGCGAAGATGCAGACAATAGACATATAGTAGCGTAAGGGAGAGAGAAAAAATGAGCGTGCAATGTGAATGAACATCCCAATCCGAAACTGAGGGGGGAAAGATGGAACAACTAGAAAAAAGCGATACCTCACAGCCGAGCGCGCCTCAGAACCTTCGCCCGCTACCGACCAGCCCCTCGATGGATTGGTGCTTCCAAGTCAGTTCCTCGCCTTCAAGATCGACGCGTGCATCTCCTTCATTGCGTTCCCGAGCTTGACGCCGAACCGACTGAGGATGTCCCGCTGCCACGCGTCGTACTTGGCGTTCACGCGCGCCTGGACCTGCTCGTAGTCGATCACGCATACCCCGAACGACTTCTGCGTCTCGGAGGTGTCGAACGTCGAGCGCGTCTTCTTGATCTCCGTCAGCAGCTGTTGCCAGTTGGCGAGGGAGTCACCAAGCCGGTTGAAGACGTAGTCGGCCTCGAGGTCCCAGAGCGATTGGAATTGCAACCATTTGCCGACGTAGTCCTTGAGCATCTGCACCTTGGTCTCCACCAGGGCGAAGGGACGCTCGAGGGTGTCGTCCGGGAAGTGGGTGAGCTGCGGCCAGTGAGCATATACTCGGGACGACGAGAGGAACTAACATACCAAGGACGTGTATGATGTCTCCAACGCCGTGGTCCCTTCAATCTGCATCCCGATCTCATAACGCGAACTCTGTATCCTCCGTAATCGGCACACGATACCTATTCACAATATGAGCATAATATCAGTCAAGTACCGCCGGGTACGCGCGTACCAAGCCAATCATGTAGCTGCTGGATCCATGTTTGGCGGGCGTACTCTATTGGCGGATCGAGGAAGATGACTTGGTTCTGTATCCTGATCTCGTGGACGATGGGTTTGAGGGCCATGCTCCCTTCCAAGAACTATCCGATGGTTAGCTGACATGTATACCTTGAGATGAAGAATCAACAGCTTACCTTCTCGTTGTGACGCTTGTCTCTCCGCTTGTTGGGCAGCAGCGTATCCCGACGAAGGTCGCCGTCGTCTGTCCGATCGAACTCCGAACACCACACTTGGATGATATGGGTCAAACGCTGGAGTAAGATGACCTCGATCTTCTTGTCCAGCTCAGCAACCCATTGGTCCAGATTCGCATAGCCCTCCAAGTTAAGCCTATCGATCTAAAGCACCGTCAGATAGAATGGGATGGTCGACGAGGATGACACATACAGCAGCTTGAACACGGCTCAACAGTTCGCTGAAGGCGTCCGAGGTGTAGGAACAGGTGGCTAGGTCCTCAACCGCTCGCATGATGTCTTTGTACAAGTCGATGACGTTGTTTGTCTTATCCTGTAGAACAGAGACCACACTGGCGAACTCCCGCACGAACTGGATGTGCCGAATATCCCGCCCGTCCGCACTGGGGACGTATCTTGCAGCATCGTATTGGCTGACGAAATGGTCCCATCGGATGTTCATGCCTACATATCCCTATCAACGTTAATGCATAAGGTAAAGATAAGAAAAAAGTACCTCGAGTAACCATCCTCTGTGCCTCGTTGCGGTACTCCGCCACCAGCCACTCGATGCCCTTGTTATTCTCCACGAGGTCCAGTGTCTGCCCATAGGTGCGCACGGTCTCCATCAGACTGACCGCATGCGGATACACCCTCTTCGCGTCCTTGGCCATGTTCGTGATCGCATGGGGAACCTGGAAGTTGAGCCAGAGGAGGTTGCGAACCTCCTTGAACAGCGTGATGATTTGAGGATCAAAGTTGACCGCGAGCTGGAAGCCCCCACCGCGTAGGCGCACGATCTCGAACAGTCGTCCGTTCACGCCCATGTCGCGGCGGTTGATATCGTGTAGCCACGCGTCGAACACGGGTCGAGTGTCGAGCTTTTTGCGGAAGGCGGAGCTCTCGGATTGCAGTTTCTGACCTTCGGCGTAAAGCTCCCAGCCCTTACCCAGGACGTCTTCGACGCGCTTCATGTACGTGAGGAGTTGTCGTTCGATCTGCCGTGCCCAGATGATGGTGCCCGCTATCGGTGGGAGGTCACGCATTTGAGACATGTGGTATGCTTCAGAGTACCGGTATTGCGTTTTGAACTGACAAAGTTTGAATACCGATGCGAAGTCAAGTGTGAATACGACATACCTTGTCGTGCAAACGTTTAATGTCCTCCTTCACAGAGTCGATAAGCTGAGTCTGGTACTCTTGAATTGCACCACGGATCTGTTGGATGCCCATGAGCATCGCGATGAAATATGAGTCGTTTTGCTGACCTTTGGTCGGACGAACAACGCGTTGAACTTGGAGAAGACACGGAACATCTCGTTGGCATTACGTGCTGTTCCAAGGCGATCTCGTAGCCTCGAGATGATCTGGTTCTCGACGCGTGCGACACGCTCATTGTATGCGTTTTCGGCAGTCACCCAAATTTCCGTGCCCTCTGCTCGAAATGAGCGTTATTTCAAACAAGTAGCAGAAAGAGGACTAACCGGTGGAAACGTCAAGCACGTCAATCCGCTTCATCACCTCATACGCCTCCTTGACCTCCTCCTCCATGTCCATCACACCCGTCTCGATCCCAACCCCACCGAGCCCCTTGGTCGGTCCCGTCATGACCGCAAGCTGTTCATGCTGTTTCCGCCATTCTCGGAGGTAGCGTGTTCGTTCTTGAAGTTTTGCGTGTGCAGGTTGTACTTTGATGGGGATGAACTTCTCCGAACGCTTTCGCGTGACCTCACGCGCGACATTGGTGAACTCCTTCATGAGATCGTCCCATGTCCGGAAGATGGCGGTTGTCTGCGCGAGTAGACGCTCGAATGTCTCGTAGGGGGTGTACAACAGTCGGTGTGAGGTAAGGATGCGTAGAAGGACGTCGTTGAAGTCGCGAGAGATGGCTTCCACGAGAGGAAGGGCACGGCGAATGGGGTAGGGGGAAAGTTTGAGTTTGCGGTTGATATGGCCAAAGATAAGCTGCAGGGCTTCTTGTATCTTATCAAGGTCGGGGGCAGAAAGGAGTTCGTTGAGAGGAAAGTCCTTCATGAGCTGGTTGTACTTGTGCACTAGACGAGCATCAACATCACGTCCACACACGAAGGAGAACATCTGTCACCGTTGTCCGTAGCATCCTTCAACCCCGTGTCGGCGATGAAACTGACGGTCGCGCGGAAACGCTTCGCGTTGCGCAGGCAGTCCATGACCATGTTGACTTCCTCGCTCCGAAGCTGTGTTTCAATACCCTCCAAAGCCTGTTCGAGACTCAGCCAAAAGTTGATTTCCTGCGACGCGGTGCCCGAGGTAACATCCCGATTCAGTTTCGTGACGGCTTGAATGGACTTGATCCAGGTATTGACGTGAGCGTGGAGGGTGTTGAGGAAAGAGCTGTCGTTGAGCAGTTTGGCGGGTATATGCGAAATATTTGGACGCGTTCCAGAGGCTTGTGCCTAGAGAGTGTTCAGAGAGAGGATTGGAGGCGTGAATCGTGACACATACCTGCTCTACGGCCTTCTGGATGACGGGATGGATGACGAGATGGGTTTCAGGGATTTCGACGTTCTGTTGTAGGTGAAGGAGGGAAAGCTCGAGTTCTGCGAATTTCTTCTTGGTCATGGGGATGCCTGCATAGAAGTCAGCATACATTCTAACACACGGGAATGCGATATTGAGAACGGGATCTGATCATTCGTAGTGGCAGACGCGTTCAGCCAGCGATGACCATCGCGTCTCTGCGTTTTCGTGCGCCACCCTGAGCTTGTCCATCTTTCCAGGACGCATACGTCCAGCGAGCTCGTTCTCCACGTACAAACTGATCACCCATAAAAGAACATGCACTCACCCATCTTGTTGTCCCCATCCTTTCCACCCCCTCTTGCACCAACGAACGCGTCAAACCACGGTTTCACGCCATTGCTCACGACAGCATGCAATGACTCGTACGGGGTTTCATCTCCGCCGAAAAGGTTGAGGATGTGAAGTTGGGTGGCAAGCGGGGCAAGGGGGTCGAGTGTCGGACCGCGTTTGATGAGGGCGAGGGTGGTGGTGTTCGCCGGCGAGTATGTCAGATGCGATGTGAGATGATATGTGTATGTCGGTGGCTGGTCATCTGTTCGGTGGTCAAGAAAGACACTCCGACGAAGGAAACGAACGGCGTACCTTCGACCTCATCCTTCCGCTTTACCACGTAGATCACATCCCCGCCCTCGCCTGCGAACCTCGACACGCTTGCATCAAATTCGTCGTCGAAGAGGGATTCGAGTTCTGTCGGCGACGCGCCGAGGACAGGCGGGAGGAGCGAGGTGAGATAATTGTGGAAGGTCAACGAATCGAAGGAGCCCGGTGTCTCGTCGTGCGGAATGATGCCGTTTCCATTTCCATTTCCATTGGTCGTCGGTAGAGCGTACGATCCATCCATATTCAAGTACTGGTGTTAGATCTTGCAGGCCCAAAGCCCGTCGAGATGGTTGTCTGTCCATCGGTGTCAATGCCGCAGCGCATCGCGCCAGTAAGGTAGAAATATACCGATCGCTCCTAAGTCGTGTCGTGCGGGTTGTCCTCGGATTACGGGTTTCGTCGTCGTCGTAGGGTTGTAGGTATAGGTTCGAGGAGGAAAGTAGTAAGCACGCTGTCGCTGCCGACGCCGACGCGTCTCTGTTCAGCAACGACCTTTCTGTACATAAACCAGTCCTGATATGGAAGACATCACGTGGATTTCTACTTGGGGAGTTTGAGGAACACTGGCAGTGGCAAGTGGCAATGGTTCCTCCCTAAGCTTCACAATATAATGTTCCTTCTGAGATGTGTAGACCCACAAAATGCCATACAATTGCCGTGCGACGCTGTAGATAATCCCAAAAGCAAGGGCGCTGGCAAAACGACCAACGGGCACAGTACAGATTTAGAGGCATTCGAAGAGGCTTGAAGTTCATAGTACACATGATACACATGCGTTGTGTCAATAGTTTCATGTTTACACATTTCATGATACATTGAAACGAGATGATATTAGCACTACGTAGCTAGTCCCTCAAGTGCCCCCAGCGAGAGACACCATCCCAGGAAGATAGACCACAAGAAAACGCGAAGTAATCGAAAGAAGGGAGTTCCAAAAATTGCTGAAAGCCGAAGCTAACAGACGTGTTCGGATGTGTAATTTGCAATCAGCAAAAGACTGAGCCTCGGTAAAGACCTCACTGGCGTCAGTTCGTGCCCGAGCACAAGAGATAAAGAAATACAGAACGCGGTCGGGCGCACTTATGTAGTCCGTGAGGTGCGCACGGACCAAGGGACACCGTATCTTCCGAGTGGGATGACGCGTTGCGCGGGAAACTCACTGGACCACTGTCCTTCGCAACTTTCCCTGCCAAGTCCCTTTTGTCAAGGATTCAAACGATCTCATGGAGTCCCATGGTCCACCGACCACCGCCTACGCCGACTGAGCAGAGAAAGCACGGCATTGGAAATTAAAACTGTATTCAGCGGCTAGGTACTCGTACTCAAAAGATAAATTACGTCGTGATGTGCGCAAAACGCGGCAGGAGGGTGTGCGGGTGCGATAAAAAAAAAGCGCAAAAACGCGGTAGAAAGTCGTCAATCGTAACGTCAAAACGTGGTCGTAAATTTGAAGCTCGTTAGTCGTAAATTAGTTCTCGGTAGGAGCAGCGCCCCCAGCGGACGCGGAGGAGGAAGGAGCTGCAGAGGACTCGGAGGCAGCACTGGCAGTTGATTCAGGAGCAGCGCTGGGCTCCGTGGATGCCGGCCTCGATGCAGAAGGCGCGGCCGCAGAGCCCGATCCGGGGGCAGCGGAGGACTCTGCAACGGCAGTGCTCTCAGGAGCAGCGGTAGACGTGGGCGCGGCAGTGGACTCGGGGACAGCGGTCGACTCGACAGCGCCTGTGCTACCTCCAACAGGCGTCTTGCTGGGCTCGGACGCACTCGTGGACGCGGTAGGTACTGCCGACTCCGACGAGTTTGCTACCGCGGTGGTAGCAGCAGCTCCGGACGCAGTGGAGGACACAGTGCCGTTGGGGAAGGCATTACCGGAGACGCGAGGCTGGCGTTGGGCAGTGGGCTGGTCGCCACGTTGAATGCCGCAGCGCTGGAGGCACTCGTCGACGCCGAGGACAACGTTGTCGGGAATCTGTGGGACGGCACGATAAGGAAGGTAGAATCGAAACGATGGTAAGGAGGTATACCTTCGACTCAAGGCCTTGAATCTCAACGATACCGACACCACCGAGGGAGGCACCCACGATGTCAGGGGGAAGCCCAAAGTCTATAAATCCACGTTAGCATTGAAGTTGCGTCCAAAACATAAGAGGATGCTTACAACGCTGGGAGATCGAGTTGACACCCGGGTCCTCGTGGTTGAAACCGGCCACGAACATGGCAGGCTCGCAAGTGGGGTTCATCTCGAAGTGAATCGCGCCCTTGGGGAAGACGGCAGCGGAACCGGCAGCAATGTTCACCGTGCGGAACGCTGCGCCGTTCTCTTCGAGGAAACCAGCTTGGAGGGTGGTGTTCACAGAGAAGTTGATCTCCGTTGCACGAGGGTGTGTGTGAGGCGTGTTCATTCCACAAGGACCAAGGAACCCGATGGCTGAAGAACACCGTACGTTAATTTATAGAGATAAAGAGGGGCGAACCGAATGGGACGAACTCATAGAGACACCTTGGCCAACCACGGCGGGAAAGTTGTTGGACGAGGCCTCGACCGTGTGCCCACCCGCGCCAGTAACGGTACCAACGTCTCCCGGTTTAAGGAAGTCGAAGATGAGCTGCAGACGACGCAATTTTAGGGTCGTTCAAACGAATAAGCCATGTCGAGCACGTACATCGTCGTCGCTAAGAAGACGCAGACGGTCAACTTCCGTAGGGGCCTGACGGAGCTGTCCAACGAGCTCTGCCACAGACGATTGGGCACGGACGGCCGAGGTCGAGAGAGCGAGGAGGGCGCTGAGGGTCGTGAAAGAGAACATGATGGTACGAAAGGGGAAGAGCTTCAAATTAAAAACGCAAAGACGTCGGAAAGAAAGAGAAGAAGAAAAAATAAGAGGAGGAAGAAGAAAGAAAAAGAGAACGAGAAACCGCTGATGATGAGGATTGCTCGTCCTGCTCTCCCTCCTTTTTATGCTGTCAGGAAGTTCGGCGATGGCGTCTGCTCCCAAACGAATTTCTCCATCATTCAGTGGAGACTTGCCGTTAGACGCAGCAAGACCCCACAACGGCGTACAGCATCATTGGAGCTGGACGTATGCGCATGTGATGTTTGATGCGCCAATGACTTTGAGCGCTGGGTATTTTGTTTTCGGCGCGCCGAGGCTGCGAGAATGGCGAGAGCCTACCCTGTGTATATTGAAGCTAGACCTTGGTGCACAGGTTCATGTCAACTTCGATTGTCGATACACGGTTCATAGTGTACATCATTTACCTCAGCAATCGCATGAGCGTTCCCAAACACCAGTCCACGACAGGTCCAACTGCGCCCGTCATATCCGCCGCCCGAAACAAATTGTTCATCGGTGTCTATTTTTGCGCCTGATGCCAGTTGATACCGGTGGAGTAGTTCATGATCGACCGCCAGAGACGGCATCGGGGCCCGATGTGCGACGCTCACAAGTTTCGAGTGATGCTGGCGACGTTGAAAGCCAGCGAAGGCCAGCGAAACGAGGGTGGAGATGCACACAACATCAGAACACTGTGGCAGGCGATGACCTCAACATTGAACAGGCCTACGTACCGATCTATAGACTTCATTCCGGCCTCTGAGGCTCTGAAGATCCGATGCCTGCGACATGGTAAGTACATAGTTTCTGCGGAAGCGTTACGTTTTACTTGCCAGGGACCAGTGAGAAACAGCTGGCCAAAGCAGCTTCGCTTACACTGTAAGCACCGGTTTGAACCATCGCCCCGTTTCAAGGATTGGAAGCGCCAGCGCCGGCCTGGCGAGTTTCTGGACCACCTCCAGGGCTTGAATACCCTGGCATTTATCGGGTCAGGAAACAGGTGATATGAGTTCAAGTCGGAAGAGGGTCGAGGAGTTGACCATGGACGTCGAGAGTGACAGATTTTGAATTATCTACCGGTGCGCGGGGTCCCGAGCGGAGTCTCAGTCCGGACATCCGAGCCTCTCCAGGGTTGACTCAGACTTTGGTACCGGTACGTCAGTGACTAGTACATATCAATGGCAGTACTTCCTGGCGTTAGGGGGACAAAAACCAGACACAGTTCGATTTAGGATCAGATGAATTGAAGGTAAGAGGTATGTAGACGAGAACCGTTACAATTTATAAGGAGAGATTGTACGTACTAGAATAAGTAGTGATGCTGAGACCGTATTATCTATCTTCCAAGACGTGTACACTGACGACTATAAGTTCGGGAGTAAGAAGATTAAGATGGTAAGGAAGATCAAAGACGACGAATCCACCAGACGCCGTACGAAACCTCCGCAACAGAATATCCACGCCATGCTCGCCGAGGGGGTCACGGCGTACAAATCAACGGTCTCTGCCTCGTCCACTGCTGCTTCTGGATCTCCTCCATCACGAACGCTGCGAACCCGGCTCGCGTCACGGCCGTCCCGATCTTCCCTTCGCCCAGATATCCGGCCACTACCTCCCGCCTCTCCCCATTCATCAATCGCGACACACGTACGATTGTCCAGTCGATGCCCTCAGGTGCCTCGTTGATAACTTTTCCTATCGCCACCATTTCCTTGTACGCGTTCCGTGCGATCGCCTGTACGCTCGCCCGTGCCGCCGTAAACACCACCGTGGGTTTGTCCCGCTCGTCCTTCATACTCGGCGATCCCAGCAGTATGATTCTCCGCACCCGGTGGTATTCCATAAGCCTAAGAACGACTCTGTAGCCCTTCGCGAGCGGTGTACCGCCCGGGTGCAGCGCAGGCGAGGGGCCTGAGAGCGCTAAGCACGATCTGGACGCCTTCCATGGCCTTGGACAGCGCGTCCTCTTCCGTGAGCTGTCCTTGGATGACGACGACGTCGCGGTGGGTAGCAATATGAGCGGGGAGGCTCTTCGGTGCGCGCGCGTAGACGACGATGGTGTGCTTTTCCGCCAGGGCAGCTTCAATGAGACGCACCCCCACATTTCCGGTTCCTCCGAGGATAAGGACGCGCATGCCGGAGAGGACGCGTGAGGATGTGGTTGGGGGGTGCGAGAGGAGGTGCGGGGGTATAAGGCGTTGCGATGCCAGTCGCCCGCTGTCTCGTGGTGGTGGTACTTAAGATTAAAAGGAATGGGGGAACCGGCCGAGGTAAGGCCAGCCCAGAGTAATTGTAAATCAGTCCGGATAAAACGCCATCACGTGAACTACCTTTCACGCCACGTGGTCGTGAGGGTGTCGCATTCCAATATCCATCGCCGATCTGGCATCTATAATTTTGACACCAGTCCACTCACCATGCACCAAGTCCGAGTGCTCCTTTTCAGCCCCACCCCTCCGATCTCAAAATGTGTCACATTCATAACGAGTGGCACGACCACAGGACGCGCAAACACGAACCCAGAAATTAAATGAACCTAATAAAATGCGCCCCCGATCGAAAATTGAAATCAACAACATACGGACAACACTCTCAAATCAACCCGGTAACCACCACCTCCTTCAAATTCGACTGCCCATGGCTCAGTCCGACGTCTCGCCCTCGATCGGAGTCGCAATGATAATGACCTCCCCAGAGGATCCGGTCGCCGAAGGCTTCACATACTGCGCGGTCCAAGAGTAAGTGGTCGTAAATCCGCCTTCCTCGCTGCCGGACTCGGGCTGGGAGGATGATTTGGAGGGAGCGGGTGTCTCGCAAGGGACAGACGCTGACTCCGAATCAGCAGGTGCGGAGTAAGTGTACGTGGGTGCAGGGGCATAGGAGCTGTAGTAGCTCGACGCGGCGGCGGCGGAGGTGTATGTCGGCGCGACCGCGGAGTAGGTTGAGGCGGACTGCGCAGCGTACGACGAGTAGGCGGGGGCCGCGTAGGAAGAGCTCTCGGCAGGAGCATCGCTTTTGACGGACGCGGTTGCGCTGGCATACACTGACGAGGAGACGGGAGTATAGCTGTACGACGCGGCCTCCGTCGACGTCTCCGCAGGAGCAGGATATGTCGACGTCGCGTTGGGGAAAGTCGAGTTGGGGAAAGCATTGCCCGAAACGCGAGGCTGACGCTGCGCCGTGGGCTGGAGACCGCGAGTAATCCCGCAACGTTGAAGACACTCGTCGACACCGAGGATGACGTTGTCGGGAATCTGTGAAACATGGGAAGACTCGTAAGTCGCCAAAGCGCTTCAGACGACCGAGGGCAACGCACCATGCTTTCCAGCCCTGCAACCTCCGTCACACCAAGCCCGCCAAGGGCTGCACCAACGATATCCGGGGGAAGACCGAAGACTAGAGCACGATCGAGCCCGTCAGTTTTCCCGACGTACTTATGAAGCAGAAGGCAAAGACACGCACATCGCTGAGCAACTTGTCCGACACCAGGGTCCTCGCCGTTGAAAGCCGCAACGAACATGGCCGGCTCGCAGCTCGGGTTCATCTCAAAGTGGATCGCACCCTGAGGGAACACCGTGGCGGTACCCGGACGGATATCGACCTCCGAGAAGCGAGCACCGTTCTCGAGCAGGACACCACCGCGGAGGGTGGTGTTAAGTGAAAAGTTGATCTCGGTTGCACGAGGATGGGTGTGGGGAGAGTTCATTCCACAGGGGCCGAGGAAACCAATGGCTACAAGAGAAAATAGCGTGAGAACGGGAGTGCAAGACACGACGAGGAAACGCACTCATAGAGACACCTTGGCCAACGACAGCGGGGAAGTTGTTCGAGGAGGCCTCGACAGTATGTCCACCCGCACCACTGGTGGTACCAACAGGACCCGGGTTGAGGAAATCGAAGACAAGCTTCAATCACTGAATCGTTAGTTTCGCGGGGAGGTAAGACGAACATGTCACGTACATCGTCATCGCTGAGAAGACGCAAACGGTCGACTTCGGTGGGAGCCTGGCGCAGTTGGCCGACAAGTTGGGCCACGGAGGATTGAGCGTGAACGGCAGTGGTGGAGGCGGCAAGGAGTGCGGCGAAAGTAGCGATAGAGAACATCGTGAAATCGTATGTCGTGATAATAAGAATAGATGAAAAAAAGAGCAGACCGAAGAAGAAGAAAGGCAGAAGAAACCCGAAGGGAAAGAAGAAGAGAAGAAAGAGGAAGAAGAAGAAAGAAAAACGTGATGAGGGACGGTGGGAGGGGGCGTCGAGGTTTTATAGGAAATGATCCTTGCTCGGTGCTGCATGGGCGGCAGGCGGCTGTGTCAGGGGTTCGGGCGCAGTGTGTTCCACGGCAAGAGATTTGACAGCAACGTTGATGGATCATGGAATTGTGGTTGGATAAATCGGCGGATAGCAGGGCTGTGTATGCTGGGCGGGCAACCAAGCGTCCTATCAACTGATGTTGAACTGATGGAGAAATGAACTCCTGCAATTTACTAATTAGTCGGGTGATCTGGGGTTCCCCGCGTCTGTAATGGCATATAACGGCGGCTTGATCATGGGGATTGGGTGTGGAGGTGTGGGCGGAGGAGAACATAGCAAAACGAGGATCAACCAGAATGTAAATCCTGAAGGGAAAGACGTCGGGGGCTCGTGGCGGTGTTGGCTTGGTGTTTACACGTCCAGGAGACTGCGCCAGTCAAGCCTAGTCAAGCGCAAGGAGGTGCGACAGGCTGCGACAAGTTGTTTTATCGCCGCATATCAGCCGCCGGGAGAGACATGCTCCTTGCGGTCAATGTGTCGTGGACTGCGCATAATTGCGTATACCATTATGATCGCTCGACCGGAAGAAAAACAGTCGAGCAGTCACGTTTATATATGTAAGGGTGGTGCCTTTGGAAGGGTGTATCTTCGTTTGCCTCTGAAAAAGTCATCGTCAACAAAGGTGTCGCGTACGACGGAGTACAAGCCTACGCGAGGTCCAACCATAGTCGTCCAATACATGAACTCTGCTATTGCTCGTCCTTCGGACCGAGAACGGACTCTTCCAGTGCAGCGGAAGGGTATATGGAGGTCCAGGAGGATCAAGGTGAGGGTCCGATGTGGTCGATCGTTCATCGTTGGACCTGGACGAGCACGTTAGGAGATGGATCACACTTATACGAGTGGAAGAATCACGCACGGGTCATACGATAGGGATCCAGCGACGTATATGTACAATGATGGACATGGTAGGCACTCTTGGGTATTGCCGCCGGGCCTTGGAGGAAGCATCCAACACAGCAGTCCTCCTCGGGCCCTCCACAGGAAGCATTTGATAGTTGGGTCGAACTTTGGATTGGCCACATGGCAGACAGCTTCAACGGCTTCGTTTTGACCGGGCAACGCTACTGGTGCCAGGAGCACATACCGGGTCGACTAGCCAAAGCGTGCCAATGGTGATAGGCGGATATTGCAGTAAATGCGGTCAAAGGTAGGAAGGTTCGAGGGACATGGCGGTAGTAGCCAATCCGACGGCGATGTAGATACGACACCACGAGTGCCTAATAAGCATAACTTGGGGAGGGAGTGTGGCGTCTAGAAGTGGACCGTGGTCGTCGTGGCGGACAAGGGTCGAAAACTGAAGGCGGCTATCTTAGACTGGCAAGCCGGCCTCTGCGCCCGACGGCTCCAACCACATGGCACCAAACGTGAAACGACGACGGCATTTGTATCGTACATTACGGTAGAGTAAACCGAAGCGAGGGGTTCGTTAAGCAAGTGGGTAAGGGCGCATACAAGTATAGATAGATAAACGGACGATGGGAGCATTACTATATGTACGTGAATGAATGTCCAATGTTCAGAACATAAATGGAGCGAAGACCAAACGGTGGGAAGAGAGGAGGGGATAGATAGAACGATAAAATACGGGTGCAAGGTCATGAGCGGAGCGAGATTGCGGAGCTATGGGTACGTGATGGATAAAATCAAGCAAAACACGAAGGCAAGGGAAAGACGCCGAACGAACGCAGGGGGGGGGGTCGGTCAAAATTGGATATGATCCTCCATGTTCTAAGAGCGAAAACCATCGTGAGCACCCAAGCGACAAAGCAGAAGAACGTAGACACTCACGAGCCTGACCAAGCTACTCAGCTCGGGCGTCTGGAAGTTGACCATCTCGCCGTCGACGGGCGGCGCGTTCGCGGACCCTTTCGCCTTCTGCTTCTCCTTGCGCGTCCACTCGTGCAGACGGAGGGCGATGTCGTGCAGCTTGTAGCTGGAGTAAAAGTTCAGCGACGGGCGAAAAGAAGAGGGAACGGGTGCATACTTGAGGTGGGTCATCAGCTCCTGGTAGGACGGTCCTCTGTGACCAGCCGCGTGGTGATGGGCTGTAGAACGGGGATCAGCATGAGCGCATATCGATAAATGTGCCAGGGGCGACACGCACTCAGGTAGTCGCAAAGGATCTGCACAGGGGCCGTACAATCAGGGGAGGACGCGATGAAGAGGACAGGATAACGCACCGAGATCATCGATCGCCCGCGTTCGTCCTCCCAAGCCCGCTGCATATCATTGCACGCCGACAGCGAGATCTGCAACTGAGGGTCAGCTCCGCGCCGCACGAATGCGCAAAGAAAAAGACGAACGACGTCGGCCTTGCTTTCTCTCAGCTGCCCGTCGACGCTGCAGTACCCTGTGCAGTACATCGTCGAGTCGGGCGACTCGCACACGGGCGAGGTCGTGAAAACCTGGCTGAGGAGCGGGCCCTGAATCGCGGACAGCGGTGAGCGGGTGAGCGCCGCTACGTAACTGGGGGGAAGGCCGTGGGTGTCGAGGTGCAGAGGCCCCTTTGAGCCGCGGGCGCCGGCGTGCAAGCGGTTCGGATCGAGCTTGTTTTCGGTGACGCTGGATATGGGCGGGAAATCCGGGTCTGTTACGCGATATCACTGGACTGATGCGCGAGGGGAGAAGGGGTGAAAAACTCACGAAGACCGGCGCGACGAACTGGATGGACAACGGTGAAGAGGTTAGTGGTCGGGAGGCGAGTGATGTAAAAGGAAGGGATGGGCGCACCGATGCGGTTGTGCATGGTCCCTGTTCGCCTCTTGCCTCGCGATACCCACGGAACGTAGATTCCGTTGCAGAGCCGGTGGGGGAGGTCAAGCATGGTGCCCGAATGACACGAATCGATGACGGCCGTCAACCCGCTTCCCGAGGGCAGTGGATTGACCAACCACTTGCGCAAGTCCTGGACTGAGGCGCGTTAGGGGGCTAAAGAAGAAACCGTCGGATGGAGACAGTACGTTGTCGACGATCTTCTGGTCGTCGCTGGTGATGATGACTGGCATAGCCTCGCGTTAAGGACGCTTCAAGTTGAAGGGCTCGGGGAGAATGAAGGAGCATACCTTCGTCGTTCCCGTCCTCTTCCGGCTCGTCATTGTCGGTGAGGGACTGCTCCTGCTGGTCAGAGTGTCCAGAGACTAGGAAATGGTGAGCGCCGAGCGAGTAGGAAGGATGTTGGGCGTACAGACGAACACGAAGCGGTCGCCGTGTTGGGCGCCCTTAACGAGATCTTGAAGCTCCCGCACCTGCCACGCAGGCGTCAGTGGGCCGCAAGCCACGCCCTTGAAGAGAAAACGCACCATGTTCTTCTTTGTCGGTACCAAGTGGGACGGCGTATTGGGACGGTCAATCATGACCACGATGTCCTCCTTGCGATAGTGATGAAGATCTGGACAGGACGTTCAGCGACCCCGCCCACTTGATCAATGCGACAAGAAACGACGGACCGATGAGCATCTTGCGGAACCTACAGACGTCGTGATGGGGGCCCTTGAGCGTTCGATACTCGCCCGACTCGCCGCATTGACCGTAGCAGATCCCGACCAGCAGCGCGCGCCGTCGGGGTGCCCTCACTCGTTGAACGCCGCCACGGTGTCCTGCGCCGTTCTCCTTCCCACCTGCGCTTCCCGGTGCAGCCTGTTCGGTCTCCTCCGCGCTCCTCGCGCTCCTGGGCAAGTCGATCCCGTTCCGCCATCTCGCGCTCCTGGCGCTCCCGTTCCCGCTCCCGCTCTTGCTCGACGCGGCCTCTGTCGATCCTCGAAAGCCTGTCCAGCCGGCGTCGTTCCCATTCGGCGTCGTCGTAGGACATGTCTGGGAGCGCGGTGTACATCTCCACACACCGTCGCCAGAGTGTGGTCAGAAGATTTCCCGTGGTGGAAGGGCAGGTCGAGGGCGGCCGGGCGCTCTCGAGGTGGAAACGAGTGGGGATGTGGGGGGTGCGAATGCGACTTCAGTCGGGGAGATGGCCGAGTGGGACGGGCTCTATCTATATATGTATCAGGCAGCATCGGGGTGGCTTGACAGTGCCCGGGAGGAGACGAGGTGGAGGGGCTGACAAAGTGTGTGATGAAGGCACGTCGAAACGTCGAATCTAATTCTATTCCGGCGAAATTGACGGGCGGTGCGAATATCTCGTTTGATCATGTCATTGTCGACATCTTGCTCTCCCCTGCAGGATCTCCCAAGTTCCGGTGCTCTATGCACCGGAGTCGTGCTGATTGTATACTTACATGTTGCCATTCCTTTTGGTGCTCACGCTCGCGATTCACCCTCACCTCCTTTTGCAGCTGTTGCGAGTAATGCCAAAGTTCGGCGTTCGATTAGGCCCGCAGAGTATAATACGTAAAGGAAAGTTTCCACAACTGGAGGAAGAGTTATGAATGCATGCGGCGATCGATCGCCCGGTTGATCGTTGGCAAGCTCCAGTGTAGGTCCAATGTGGGCCTGAGGAACGACAGCAGTTCGACGCCACGGTCTCCCTCTCAGGATCGGTTCCATCATTCCATGATCAAGCCTCGGGAGTTAGAAGGACTCGACGTAGGGGCACTGTTAGACACTGACGCGTAGAAGTAAGCCCTAATAAGCCTAGGAATTCCAGAGGATGACAAGAGAAAAGGAGAAAACATACAAACGCGCTGGCGACAGAGGAAGGTCCAACCATAGGTACTTACAAAGGTGATGTTCTCCGAGTCCGGTGACGGCTGAAGTTGAGAGAAGTAGAGTGCCGTGAAAGCGAGCGATCTTTACAACGAGTGGTAAAGTGATGGTGGTGATGTAGTGCTGGCTCCTGAGGGAGAATGTAACTGCAATCAGACACCGCCATTGAAGCGAAGAGTGACATGATACGTACTACTAGTACTGTCCCAGGACAGTACAGCTTGTTTAGCGTATTACAGGTTAGACGACCCGGTGTTCATACTTGATAACCGCGGCACTCCAAGCATCAAAGCGAACTGCTCGAGGACGAACGGGGCGGACATGAAGCCTGAGCCTTTTCCGCCGCCTCGCCGGTGCGATTTTCGCGGCACGGCACCCTGACTACGGCAACGTGTACGTTCGTGCAAGTTCTGGGGGCCGTGGGGACCTCCGTCGGTGGAAAGACGGGAGAAGCGTGATCCTCATCACTCGGCGTCGACCAAGTGTGAGTCCCCGTATGCAGTTCTCCGAGATACGAACTCATCAAAAGGGCGTTTGTGAAGAAGATGGAATCAGTGCATGTGGGAAAAGACAACGCACAAGTCTACAGCATGGCGAAGAATCGCCCGCTTGGAGTAAAGTCCCCCGTGGTTCCAACCCCGATATCTTCACCGCAAGAACTTCCACGAGATCAATCATTCCAATCCCAAGGTGCTCTGAGTCCAGTTACTCCACAGGACGCGCATAGTCGCTGTGGCACCGCCGTGTAAGATGCAATCCACGGCCTCCACCGACCGACGAGCGTTTCGACCCAGGAAATCACCACGATTTTCTGGTCCGGAATGCGCTTGACGAGGCGTGGTACAGAGGGAGTCGAGAGTGAGAGGTCAGATCTTGATCAACATTGAACCTTGAACCTTGAGCAGCTTGAGCTTGAGCGCTTGAGCTTCGAAGTTCGGTGGTGGTTCGAAATAACGCGCCACATAAGGTCACGACGTACGTGACTGGGCCAGGCCTGCACGTGACCTGTTTGACTCCGATCTTGATCCCTTTGAATCCTTTGAATCTTTCTCCAACATTCCCTGTTCAACTTGCCTTCACCGTGTTCCAACTCATGCTGCACTGCGACACGCATCGTGATAGCTGGCCTTGCATCCTTCCGCACGAAGTCCTCCCATTACACGTTCTCATTCTCCGATGGTACCGGACTTCAATCCCCCGGCTCGCCGCTCTACTTATGCTGCTATCGCATTGCCCACTGATTTATTCGCAGCACGCGCGCTCTCCGTCGAGTCTTCTGAAAGAAGAGGCCTTCTCGTCAGTATCACCTCCCCAACACCTGACTCGTATGCCAATATGAAATCTTCGCGAAGTTATGCACGCTTCGATCGCATGTCAGCCCAGGCCGGTAACTGCTGTTCGTAGCCTCACTCAAGTATGGGAAGCTCGGAGTCGCATTGACTCTATCAATACATGCGTTTGGATCCACGTCAGAATGAGACGATGAGTGGGACCTCGAAAGATTACCGCCTCTCTTCCGAACGGAACCGAACAATCACCTTACTCTTCTCTTCTCCCTATCATTGGTGAGAACCTGACGTTGGACGACGATGCATCAGCATCGGCGCTCGTACGGAACGGTGCCACGCGACCCATATGGCACACGATTAATACCTTCAAATAAAGTAAGTATAACCTCAGGTACATCCATCATCTCTCCGTCTCAGTTTCGGCAACGTTGACGCGTATATAGCACCTTTCTTCCGATCCTCTCGGTTTCACCCCAGTCCTACTCGACGCCCCCACCTCCTCAGGCTCAGGTCAATCACTCTCTACTGACCTGACAGTGCAGCAATGTACACTCCTCTACCTGACCTGCCGTACGAGGAAATCGCCGAATGGGAGCGCAGACGGCAGAGAGACTTATCGAAGGTCAAGAGGGGTTTTCCTGCGCACGAACTCGACCAGGAGCGACTGCATCGCGTACGGGACGGGAAGGGGAACGACACGGAGCAGGGCGTTCCAAGACGACGGGCTCCACGACGGCGCGCGCTCCTGGTCGGGATCTGTTACGGTCAGAGCAGCGACTCGAATGAGTTTTCAAAACTCAAGGGCCCGCACCGTGACGTGAATAAATTCCGGAAGATGCTTACTAGTGCGTTTGTTTTCGCTGTGTGTTTGCAAGGGATGTCGCTGAACGAGAGATAGCTGTTCATAATTACCGTAAAGAGGACATCATCGTCATGAAAGACCTCAAGAAAGTCCAGGACCGTCTGGTGCCAACGCGGGAGAACCTGGTGTGGCGTACCGTATTTGTGGGTGGTATGGCGGCAGCTGACGCTAGCGCAGGTGCGAGAAATCCAAGCCCTCGTTCGGGGCGCCGAATCAGGCGATCGGTTTGTCTTCGTATGTACGCACAAATCTTCGGATCGCTGTCACCTGCGGGGCTGATCACCGCACCGCTAGTTGCGGGTCACTCGGACCAACAAGTGCAAGTTCTCGCGGATAACGTTCAGCCAGAGGATGACGGTCGTGATGAGTGTACGGCCCATATCATCTTTTGCGACGACCTCTGAACCCTAACGCGTGCTTGTTGTAGTTATCATCGCAAGCGATGGTGAAAAGATCATCGACAACGTATGTTCCTATCCGACTCCTCGGAGCCCTTCTCATTCGCCTTTGGCCTCTAGGATCTGTATCGGTGGTTGGTCGCGCCCTTGCCAACGGGGAGCGGACTGACGGCCATCATTGACTCGTGCCACTCGGGGACCATGTTAGACCTTCCCCATCGGCTCTGCAACAGGGTCTACGTGCCTTGGATATCACGAGGCAGACGAAGGACCAAGACGATGCACAACTGCGTCGGTATGTTTATATTGTCCTTCCACGCCTCGTCTTCATTCATAGACAATTATCCTCCATAGCCCGTCGTGGTTCACTGCGTGAGTCTTCCGAGTGTCTTGTGCCGCGCTCTCCTCTCATTCTTCCTATCAAAGATCCCGACTTCTTACCCGTATACAATTCTGCGGAAAACCAGCTGCCTACGCCCAAACATCAGGACTCGGTGTCGAAGATGCCCCTCTACCTCGACACGACCGATCTGCCCCAAAGCACCGTCTCGGCGAGTATGCGATCTCCGCTCTCCGCGATACAGGGATCTTTCCTCAAGGGAGCTGCCTTCACGCTCTCGCCTGCGAGCGACACTCGCGACCCGGCCTTGTTTTGCTCGGGGTATTGTAGCCACGGAGGGCAATTCCAAGAAAGCAAGCCGGATGTGGTGCGCGTTGTTCCAGCCGTTGTCTTGGCGCGTGAAGTGGATCTAATGAGTGGCTGATCGTGGTGCAGATCTCTTTGTCGGCGTGCAATGATATGCAGAATGCGTGGGAGGACGCGCGTGGACGATCGATGATCTGGGTACGTCTCTACGTACCCCATTCCTTCGCCGCCTCATACTGACTCCACAATATAGTTTCTCTGCGAATATCTGAGTGTGTGCCATTCCTGCACATTGGTGAATAATACAGTACTCATGATACCTGCTCTGCAGCTGATCATCGCTCACGACACCACGAAGAGCCTTCTTACTACGACTTGATGATGTACATCAAGTTTGTCCCGCCTTTCGCCCCCATTTTCATGTCTTCTGATCTATATGCTCACCTCATAGCTACAAACTGCATGGCGTAGCTATCATCTTGCACAAGTGGACCCGCGAGGCGAAGAAAAAAGGCAGCGGCATTGCAGATGCGCCGCCCGTCTACGGCGAGATGGTCAACTTCCAGGCGCCCCAGTTGAGCAGTCTGGTTAAGCTAGTAAGTGTCCTTGCCATTGATCTACATTCTCCTGCAGCTCGAACATCGGAGGGTACGATGCTAACGAACGTGTGGTTCCTTGTAGAATATGGAGGAGAAGATCCATTTTTAAATGCTCCGGCCGCATCTATTTTCTCGTCATCCTTGCCATTTCTCTCTCTAGTATCTCCGTTTTGTTCCCCACCGTCCGCCTCATCTCCGTCCATGTCTCTTTCTATCATCTTGCGTCTTTTGCATCGTTAATACTGAGCCTTTGGACTCTTCCAATCGGATTCCAGAACCGACGTCGGCACTTCATAATAAATACGTTGCTTGTGTTCGATGACACTTTACTCCCAGTACACTTTCCCAACAGTTGAAACACACAGTTTACCATTCTTACTTGGCGAGTTGGTCCAAAAGAAAAATCATTACGCGACAGCGGCGGAGACATCTCGCACCGGTAGTTGCCGGCGATTTGCTGCTTCAAGTTCAACGACGCCCCAGAGGTTCAAAACCCTGGAATACGCGCTCATACGCATCTGTCCTCACAATGCACGGCCAGCGACTTCCCTTCATCGCCCATGATATGAGATCGGTGAAGGAATCTTGCCCCGGAAGTGCACTTCCGTGTGCGCCATTCCGCGCTCATTCCGATCCCGGTCACGACGGCAGTGCGTCTCCTCTTTGCGTCCTTATCGGACTCTTCGCTCATACAAATATGTGGCAAGCGCACGCTTGGATGTGATAGTCACATTAGATTGCGGTGGGGACGCGTTTGTCTTCTCGCCTGTGGCACGAGGCATCTGGCACAAGCACAGCTGAACGCACAGAACGGCGCTTCCCTACACCTTCGCTGATCGCGGGGTATGTGCGTCGAGGTGCGTGATGTCCTCAGCCACAGGAAGATCGTACCTCATATATCAATCTCGTCTCGGTCGTTCTCATCTTTGCCAAATTCCTCCACCCCGCATCCCATCCCCTGTGCCCCCCCTTCGCCAGCACCTTCAACCTTATAGGTATTCCGGTCACCTTGCAACAAAACCCACGAATGTATATCGCACCGGAAGGTTCATCGAGGATCGATCGAGGTCGGATCGCACCGCAACAAACGAAGGAGCACGTTTCACTTGCGAAGGGGCAGGTGGAAAGAGAGAAGCCGCTCGAAGGACAAAGAGAGAAGGAGAATAGCATGGGTCAAGGTGTTCGACAGCGAGCGGCGCAACGACGTGCGCTCTTGATCGGGATTTGCTATGGTCAAGGGCAGAAATCGGGCGAGTTCAAAAAGCTCAATGGACCACATCGCGACGTCGGCAGGTTTCGCAAGATGCTCATAGGCGCATACACTCTCTTATTACGATCATTCACCGTTTACTGAAGTATTGCGTAGATGTTCACCATTATCGCAAGGAGGACATTGTCGTTATGATCGACCGTCAGGAACCAGGTCACAGCACTCCGCCTCATCTCGTACCGACCAAAGAGAACATGGTGTGTTTTCTTTTTACCAAGCTCAATACGTAGCGCGTTGACACCGTGGTCAGGTTCGGGAGCTCCACCGTCTTGTGGAGGGCGCAGAGCGAGGCGACCGCTTTGTGTTTGTCTGTGAGGATAGAGTTCTGCTCGTCGTACAAGACCGTGCTGATCACCCCCACGAGTAGTTTCAGGCCACTCAGACCAGCAGGAGCAGTCACTCGCTGACAACGACCAACCCGAAGAAGATGACCGCGACGAAGGTGCGCTTCTTCTCCTTGTTCTCGATCCTCTGTCACGAATGACGCCTTTCTGGTCCCAGTGATCATCACGAGCGACGGCGAAACGATCGTTGACAATGTACGTTTTTAGCCTTCGCGTTCCGTTTCACCGTCTGATAGTTCTTCAGGACCTACGACGATGGTTGGTCGAACCTTTACCTGCAGGAAGCGGATTGACGGTACTGTCCCGTTCTATGTTGTGTATGCATTCTCTACTCACAACTATCCGTCAGGCCATCATCGACTCGTGTCACTCGGGCACCATGCTCGACCTCCCGCATCGCCTCTGTAATGGAATCTACGTGCCATGGATATCGCGGAGCATGCGTCGAACGGGAACGATGCACTCATCCCCAAGTGCGTTCTACGCCGCCCTTTCCTGCTGCCGCCCCTGACTTCCCCAACAGATCATGGCCTCTCATCAGGCCATAGCTTCCCGTCCATCTCCGATGTGATTGACGCAGGTTCACAGAACCTACTAGAAAATCCTCTTCGACTCGAGACATATGGCCTCCCGCCCCACGGCACCGTCGCAGCCTCCTCGCCTCGCTCCCCACTTTCAACGATCCAAAGCCTGGTACTTGGCGATGTCCTAATGAGCTCTCCTGTGTGCGAGTTACCGGATCCAATCAAGTATTGCTCAGGGTACTGTACCCACAACAAACTCGGGAGAGAGTGCGAAGCCGACGTGGTGAGTTTTTCTTTTTTCAGCGATAAACGCGGGTCTGACGATTAGGTGATTCTATAGATCTCGTTGTCGGCATGCAAAGATAAGCAACGGGCATGGGAGGATAAGCACGGGCGGTCCATGATCTGGGTGCGTTACCTGTCTTTCAGCGTATCATCGACCTGATTCCCTGTTCTATATAGATGCTCTGTGACTATCTGAGTGCGTAACGCGCGTAATCCCATGGTAGCATCTCTGATCCTCACTGGTCGTCATCTTGCAGCCAAACACCATGCAGATCATGACGAAGGTCCTTCCTACCGCGAATTAATGTCCTATCTCAAGTACGCTCTTCTGTCGCCATGTCTCTATCTGGCTAAGTACCTTTTCAGTCATAGGTTATACAAGATCGCCCTCGACCTGCACGAGTGGACCCGTGAGCAGAAGCGGGTCGCTAAAGGGCCCGTCGATGGCGAGATGGCGACCTTCCAGACTCCCGAGCTGAGCAGCTTGGTTCCACTGGTGACTGTTACGCTAACCTGTTATTGGATAAAACCGCATGCTGACGGGCTTTCTAAGAACATGAAGGACAAAATACACATATGAGAATCCCTCCTTTTCCTGAGACACTACTCTACTATAGCGAACTTGTACACTATACCCCAGCGGGCGTGGTTGAGAGTCAAGGGATGCGGCGGACCGTTGACTGCGGGTGGATGATTCAAGTGTCGGGGACAAGTCGAGATCATCACAATGGCAACTGTATCTCGCCGACATGCAACTTCCAATGAGGGTTTTGCACTGTTATATTATAATGTATTGTCGTGTATATATTGACTTTTTGTCTGCTACAAATATCTCTCTAACTCACTCCTTCCGACCGTCTCAAACCCTGGGAGCATTGAATGTGGGGGTGTGTATGCACGATGATTTCCAGCCCTCCATATCCGAATTCTGCGCCCATGAGCATTTCTCGGGTCTTTTCAGTGAGTAAGTACATATATGCAGAATTTTTGCGTCAGACAAAGCAGTGCGTGTCACGTGACCGTTTCTCGCCATTGAACGCGCCGAGCAGGCCGAGCCGCGTTGCTTGAACTGTGACTTCGCCAGACGCGAACGCTCCCCGACTACTCGGCAAGACACCGAAGAACATAAATTACCTGGTGAGTACACTATTTGATCAGTTCCTCTCGACCAGCTCTGGTCAGCCTGGCCGATACTGATCATCTCCGACCAGGCCATGGCTATGCCACTGGCACCGGTGGTCATGTCACGACCAGCTTTGGGAGGGGTCCTTGCAGAATGAAGTAGTCCCAGCTGAACCGTACTCCACTTGTAGATGTATCCTGCTCAACCTAACATGTCTCGTCGCTCTCGGAATCCACGCTCTCCGGTGTGTATCACCCTGGTTTGAGTTTCATAGAATCTGCTGGCCGACTTACAGTGAACTTGAATGTACTAGCTGCCCGTTCCAACATCGGCGCCAATGCCCCGCCGTGACGACCGCCAGGCGTCTCCGCGACCCCAGTACAGGAACCGCTTTGAAGCTTACTTGGCTCAAATCGATCCCAACTACCGCCCGGAGACCGACGCAGAGCTCATGGACATCTTTCACGCCTTTGGAGCAGCGGGTGAAACATTCTCCCAATTCCTCGAGAGGCATAACAAAGTGAACAACGATATGATGGAACGGTCGGGCGGGGTTTTGCCTACTATTGGGGTGCGTTGGCGTCTCTCTCCTGCCGCTCACATACGTTCACCGGGCAAATCAGGGCAAGCCGCAAGAGGGAGAGGACGACGATGTCCAGTTCTTTCCTATCCCAAATTCGGGCCTCTGCATTCGAATCTGGTCTGGTGGTATGCAAGCGTGTGGGCAGTATTGTCTCGACTACTTCGACCCCGCCACGAAGACACCTGTGAAGGCGCCTGAAGGTCATCAAATCTGGCCAATCCCTCGTCCTGGGGTCTTCTCTTTCGCAGGTGCTCTCAAGTCCTGGGAGGATACCTTGGGATGTGGCAACTACACAGAAGGAACTGAGAGGTACAGTGTCCAGAAAGGCTCTTGGTGGACGCTAGTGCGCCCAGGGTTCAAGAACTTTAGCTTCGCCATCCCAACGAGGAGCGTGGGCACCATGGACCTTGCGCTCCCTGTCCGTCACCTGCCGTGATAGTGATATGGTTGTCAATTGTTGTCACGTCCTGTCGTTTCCTTGTTATCTTGTCCGACGCAATAAAGCTTCCATCTTGTACTATGTGGTTTGGGACCCCGAGAACTCCCCAGTCACTGTGGCTCTTCCTCTAGTAAGTTTGGCTTCCCGGCGACTGAGGTCCTTCAAGTACGTCGCTTCTCGTCTCCTGTACTATATCCCACCGAATATTGTCTCAGCCACATGCGAGGCCATACTCACAAGATCCAATGACTCATCAGTGCTCGACGACCCCACCACTCAATCGCGCGTATTACCCACCGTGGCCCAAATCGGTATAGAGCCTGCAAGTATGTCCATGATGTCTTACGGCGATCAACCATCGCACATTACTAGGGTTAAGCCACTCACGCACGGCAGTGGCTCGCTTCATCAGGAAGTACTTAGTGGAACGCCGGTCTTTACTCTTCCACGCTTTCCTAATCATCCCGAGTCGCCTTTTCCTTGTGTCGCCCCGCTGCCCAAGCAAACGCACTGGCTCTCCTCCCCGCCGAATCGGCCCCGACCTCTTCCGGGTTTTTTATATACACATAAAGTGTTCTAAATAAAGAGGTACACTTCACTTCTTGGAGATCTGTGCTCTCATGCGACGCAAGACTGACCCCGCTTTTCACAGTGCTCTGCTCGGCGGTGATGTGGCGATATCACATCCTACAGCACACGATGCTGTCAGAAAGACTGGTCAAGCCACGAGGAGTGGACGGCACGCGCGCTACGTTGTCGGAGTTTCGTTCACATCGCCTCGAAACCATCCATCCATCAACCATCATACGCACTACCGGTTTTGACATGGTGGGTTGTAGTGATCTGCATTCAATTCGGTCTTTGCTGTACGTGCCACGATCCGTGTCCGCGCGCTGTTCGTGATATGTTGGGTTGATGAACAGAAACGGCCATGATGGTTTGGAGGTTTGACGCTTCTCAGGGTTACAGAACGACCCACTCCTCACTGCTTTGTGCCAGACACGACGACCAGTTATTATAAACATGCAATGCACGAAAACCTGCCAACACGTCCTCCTCTTCACTCGGCGGCTGGCCAGGAACCCTGTTTTCTTTCATCTCTTATTCGCCGCAGATTGTGTCCCATGGCCAACGTCACATGCACTGCTATTATGCAAGAGTCATCCACCTCTGCGTCGGTCTCCCCCTCCCTCCCCCTTGCCTCACTCCCGGGTCCTGGCTATCACGAACGGTGCAAAGCATTGATCATTGCAATGTGCTATCGGAACTCGATTTGGAAGAGGGAGAGACTCATATGCCCGATTGAAGACGCGGGGAGGATCAAGACGCTTCTCACGGGTATGTTCTATCGGAGATGTCCGCGAACCTTGCTTTTCAATATTCTTATCCGAACATAGGCACATACAATTTCCGGGAGGAGGACATTGTGATGATGACGGATGAGGAGAAGAACGCTTGCACGGAACTCTGTCCTACGCGGGATAATATCGTGGGTGTTCGTGTCTCAATTCCTCGCGAAAACGACTGAATATGCCCGCCTCCAATTTGGCACTATCTGAGATAGATGAAGGCCATCGATGTCTTGGTCACCGGAGCCACGGCAGGGGACTCGTTTGTGTTCTACTGTAAGGACCTCCTTCGACATTCTTCCCACCATGTGAATTACTAACACTCCCGAACGTAGATGCTGGGCACGCAGCTCAGCAGGAAGCCGAAGAGGACCAGCTCGAAGTGGATCATCTAGACGAATGTGAGCATCGATGCACTCGGTTGGCCCTTTCCACTGGCACGATCGCGTGATTAACCACCCTCGGCATCACTCACACAGGTATCTACACCGCCGACCGGAAGTACGTCGTCGACAATGATTTGCGCGACCAGCTCGTCGACCGTCTTCCCGCCGGCACGCGCCTGACAGTGAGCAGCCTCTTCCACTCCACCTCTTCCACAAACTAACGGGCCTGGGAAAGGCAATATTCGACTGCTGTACTTCGGGCACGATCCTTGACCTCAACCATGACGTCTGCACGCACGTTTCGACAACCGTCACGCAACATCTTTCCTGTGCCCTTTCATCGCAGAAGCCTTCTGGACAGGACCAACGATGAAGTTGCCGCCCCACGTAGAGAGTTAAGGCAAACAGTCTTTGCCATGTGGAGCGTGCCCATGGCAACTGGCCCGGCGTATAAGTCCGCCACCTCGGAAGCATTTCGGGACGGAGCTCGACTCCAAACGATGGACCTCAGGTTGCGCCGCAGAATCGTGCAGAGAAGGTATAATGGCTCTCGCGCATAGACGAAACCCCAAACATCAATATTGGCCGACTTCTCCGCGATCTTAGGTGAGCCACCAATCATCTTCCACAAATGCCCGAGCGGTATTTGATCTTGACCATGATAGATCAAGGCTTCGCAAGAGTGCGGAAGACCCTGCGATTGACCGCTCTGGCGCGATAGAGGATTTGGTGCAGACACCGCAGGTGAGGTGCAATAACAGATTATCGAGACGGGGTAGCTCATCTCCTTGTTTGTTTCTGTAGATGGGATCATTGCATGTCATGGTAACACCCTTCCACAGGCTGTATAAGTGCTGCTCAAGTCTGACCAGGTATTTCTTCCAGCGTGGAGACGAGCAATTTCTCGTAGTAGCGAGGGACCGCCACGAGCATAGTAAAGCCTGAATCTCCGCATCACAACGATATATGTCTTGCCATATTTATTCTATATTTATTCGTTCTACTGTGGTGGGCCGCAGCCTCCACATTCAACCCACATCGTACATATCGAACTTTAGAATAGTGCGCGCCGCTTCAGGCTGCCGCTTCGTATGAAGTTCGCTCCCTGCTATCATTGTGCCGGTGCTCGCTCAAACTTTGAATCTCAATCGACCTCAACGACGTCCGCATTGTTTTCTCCTTCAACACCAACCCATTCCAATCACCCATTCCAATCATCCATGGACCCCTCAGCCACATTTAAACACCACCGACGGCCCTCTCAAAACACACACTCTCAAGAGTGTATCTCTATAGTCACTCGCAGAATCTGCCACTTACAGTGAAGATGTAGCCGCCCGTTTCAACGTCGTCGTCGCATAACCACGATGTCAGCCAAGCGCCACCGCAACCCCGATACCGAAATCGTCTTGAAGAACTACATGGCTCAGGCCAGGCTCAGGCCGACCCCAACTACAGGCCAGAGACGGAGGCCGAGTTCAAAGAATTCTTTCGCTCTATGGGGAAGGCCGGCGAATCGTACTCCCACTTCGTCGAGAGACATAACAAAGCGAGCAATAAGATGATGGCCAGAACGAACGGGGTCATCCCCACCATTAGGGGTATGTCGACGTGCTACCTTCCCTCGCAGCGCGCGGCATTTAACTGGGCCTCTAGCACAAGCCTCTGACGGGGCAGGAGTCGCAGGAAGATGTCCAGTTCTTTCCCATCCCGAACTCGCACCTCTACATTCGAATCTGGTCGGGTGGCATGGACCGTTATGGGCAGTACTGCCTCGACTACTTCGACCCCGCCACGAACACGCCGGGGAAAGCGCCCGAAGGTCATCAAATCTGGCCCATCTCTCGTCCTGGGGTCTTCTCTTTCGCGGGCGCCCTGCAATCTTGGGAAGCGTCGTTTGAGTGTGCCGAGTACTCGAAAACGAGCGGTACAGGGTCCCGGAAGGTTCTTGGTGGAGGCTGGTGCGTCCAGGCCAGCCGTACTTTAGCTTCGCCATTCCAGTCAGAGGCCAGGCGGGTCTTGCGACTCCTATCCGTCTCCCTTAGTGTATCCGTTCTGTTTGCAACCTTTTGTTGCATTCTGCCATTTTCCCTGCTATGTTGTTCGCGATGAAGCTTGCGTGTGCTATGTGTTTGTGGGTTTTATATGTCCAGTTTCAAAGCAACGTCCCCTCGACACGAGACGTGCATTGCTCGATTTCTCAGTGTAACGTGCAGCCCTACAGGAGTATATACAGCTCAGACAAATGCGAAAAACCCCACGACGAAGGTCTACCACGTGACCGCGTCGAAGCGAACAGTCCAAGTCATACTGATACATTCCCGCTCACAACGCCTCCTTGGCAAGCCAGCGGATTGATGAGCGCCAGCGCCTCCTTCGGTTTGTCGTATGGAACCTACGTAGAAAATCAGCCATCCATCCATCCGCCAACACACAAAAAAAATGCACCCACCATATGTCCCGCGGCATCGACCGTAGCGAACGTGAACGGGCCCGCGCTCCTCGTCTTGCCCGCGACGGCCCCGTCCACCGTCCACTCCCTCAGCTCCGCGCCGACGAACGCGTCCTGCCCGCTCCACTCGAGCTTGCGCGTCCACACCTCGTTCCCGACCCAGTTGCAGATCCAGTCGTACGTGCCGACGTAGATGAGCACGGACACGCCGCGGTCGAGCAGGCCCGCGAGGTACTCGTACGACGAGTGCAGGCCGTCGTTGGCGTTGTTGAAGGCGGTGCCGACGACGTCGGAGCAGCTTGAGAAGGCGCCGACGGAAGGATCGACGCCGAGGAGGGAGCGGACGTCGGGGCGGTCGAGGTAGGCTGTGATTTGGCTGGAGAGGGGTTAGAGTCGCAGAGAGCATACGAACGGGAAGGCGCACTTGGTGACGGGGTAGCAGAGACTGGCGGGATCTTCGCACGGGCGGCTGATGTCGTAGTAGTTCAAGCCTGGAAAAACATCGTCGGAAATGCGCCAGCTGGACGATGGGGGAAAAGGAGAAGTTCGACGTACCGGTGGCGAAGTAAGGCCCCATAAGTTCCGTATCGCAGAAAGTGGTCGCAGCCTCGCAGTTCATGTCGTCGAACTGATCCACGCAGGACGCCTTGAGCCATTTAGCGCACCGAGGGAGCTGGGAGGGGACGCGTCAAAAAGAGGATTTCGGTGGTTCGATGCCAGGCTCTTACCGCTTTCTTCATGCGAACGCAGGTGCTGTATAGCACCGAGTGTCAACATACATGCCAAACTGTCTTGCAGGATACCCACCTGATGTCGACCACGGGGTGGACGGAGGCGGGGGTGCAGGCCATATCGTAGTAGGACTTGACCATGTTCTCGACGTCCGTCATGCCATTGCCTATGATCGCGGAGGTGAGGTTGATCGGGGTGAGCCCCTGCTCGATGAGCAGCGCGTTCTGGTCGTACACCGCCGCGGCGAAGAGAGGGATGTACCGGCCCTGATTTGGTATGCTCGACAGCGAGACCTCGTGTCGGATACTAGATCAAAGACGTACCCCATAGGACTCTCCGGCCATGTGGAACGCGCGGCCCTTGAACTGGGAGAAGTGCTCGAAGAAGATGGCGACGAAGGCGGCGATGTCGACCGCGGCGTCCTCGGTCGTGCCCTAATAGGAGAGGACGAGGTGAGAGGAAGGGTCGACGGAGCGTGGGCACGGGCACGTACGACGAGCTCGCCGTGGTCGGCGTAGGAGTAGCCCACGTTCACGGGCTGGTCGACGAAGAAGACGTTCGCGTTGGTGTTCCAGGACTCTTTATGGAAGGTCGCGCCCTCCGTCGCGTTCGTCACTCGGCACGGACCTGCGATGGATGTCAGACGCGATCGTTCTCTGGCACTTGGACGCTACGCACCGAGCTCCATGAAGAGACCGAGAGACGAGGAGCAGCCAGGACCTGCACACACGCGTTGAATCCCCACGGACACCCTCTCGGGGAGAGATACGCACCGCCGTTCGTCCAGAAGATCACGTCGTCCGTCGCGGGGTCGTTCCTGCTCTCGAAGAAGTAGAAGAAGATATGCTTCGCCTCGATGTCGATGTAGCCCGTGTACGCCCTGTCCCGCCGCTCGTCAGCCCCCATCCGCGACCGCACGATACGCACTCGCTCACTTGACCGTGGTATCGCAGAAATCGCTCTGCTTGATCCGCACGCTGTAGGAGGGGAAGACGGGGTGGGTCAGCGTCGTGAACGCGTCCGTGCCCAGGGCGCTGAGCGAGCCCACGGGCGTAAACCCGGCGTAGGTGGACGCGTGGAGGGTGGGGTCGGTGTCGGACCAGATGCTGTCGGACGCATAGAGCGGGCTTTGGCGCATCATTGGCGGCGCGGGCGAAGGGCGGCCAGGCCGAGGAAAGGCGAGGAGAGAGGTTGGGACCATCGTCGTCGTCGTCGTCGTCGTCGTGGAGAGCGGCAAAGACGAGGGCGTTATCGGAAGTGCGAAGGGGCCTCTTTGCGGTTCGTGGGAGACCTGACCAGAACCATGTGCTGCACCTTCGAACAATTGCAACGTGCCTCCGTGTGAGTACTTACATACCACACACCGTGAGCACAATGAAAACCTGGGAAACATCATGTATACAGGCGGTGAGACCGTAGGAGTACAGATGTATGATACAGATGGCACGGAGCAATAGAGCATACTAGGGATACAGGCAAAGGCAACTCTCAATCGTAGAAGACGAGCGCCCTCAACTCAATGGACTCGCGCTTGGGCGTGTCGGGAGGCGACGTCGGGTCCTCGAACGCGGTGTGCGGCGTCATGATCGCGACGCTCCCGTCCTGGACAGAGTCGAAGCTGCACAAAGACAGCATCAGCCACGAACACTCACACAACCCGCGCACATCAACTCAGTACTCACCACTTGATCAACACGCCCTCCTCCGGCGTCAGCCCGCGCACATACTTCCATTTATGGCCCTCGTGGAAGCGAACCCCGAACGTCTCCCCGTCGCGATCCGGGATACTTCAGGTCCATCGCGACGAGATCGCGCTCGACGTCGATGGAGCGGTAGTCGCAGAGCGCGAGAGGCCATTCCTCGGCGGCGTGGTTGATGGGGCGCCAGAGGTTGATGATCTGGAACCGCTTGGAGAGGAGGGTCGGCACGTCGGCCGCGGGGAGGTGGCGGTGGACGCGCGCGGTAGCGGACTGGGTGGTCTGGTCGACATGCACGCTCGAGACGGGCTGTCGCTTGTCCGGGGTGTCCTCGAGCACCTCGGGTCGGCGACGGCGGATAGCTGAGCGAAGAAGGGCACGTGAGACAAGAGCTCTGCAGGGCGAGAAAGGGAGAAACGCACTGTGGTCGAAGAGCACAACGCGACTCGCGCCCGTGGCCTGCTTGATGAACTCGATGCTCTCCGGGTAGTACTCCCTCTCGACGGCCTCGTCATTGTCGAATGCGGTGTGTTTCGCGGGGTGCTTAAGAACTGGAAGCCGGTGGTGTCGAGCGAGCCCTCGTTCTCCTTCCCGCGGAGGTTCTCGATATCGACCGCGTGCTCGACGAACTGCCAGTTCCTCTCGCGTTGCTTGGTGAGCGGATTCGAGTTGATGTACTGGTACGGCTTGCTGCCGTCCGCGGGCGGGGTGAAGTAGCGGAGGGTGGAGGTGACGGTGTCGGAGGAGGAGAGCAGGCCAGGCATTACAGATGCGATCGTGTGGGGAAAGGTGTGTGAAAGTGAGATGTGCTGTCCGTCGCGGGTTTTATAGGGAGGTCACGATGGACCTCATGACAATTGGATGACGTGCGCTGCTGGTCGGATGGCAGAATGAAGACCAACGAGCGGAGAGCCGTAATCGTATCGTCTCCATAATCACCCTACTACACGCTTACCAACTCCGCGATTACACAGACTCGGCGGGCGCGGTCGGTGACTCGGTGGTTGTCGACGACGATTGTATATTGAATATCGAGCTTTTGCGGCTAGGAGGACACGTTGGAGGAACGTGTCGGGGGAATGATGGTCTGCGCGGTTTTAGCAGGCTTTTGTGAGTCTGGACTCTGGAGACGTCTGGACCACCGCCGCACCCGACGTTGTCATACAGCGATAGGTATGACAAAATTATTGCCAGGACTTGCATGGGCCAAGAGAAACGAGGCCGCGCATACAGTTGGAGGAGAAATCCAGGGTTCGGTGTGATGGTAGGGTCGAAGTGAAGACCGGACTAGGCCGAGAAGTGAAGGCGGACACCATACATCATTGCATAGAAAGCATTGTTTACATAAAGTAGCAGACCGGGCGGAGTCAGCGGATAGCCTGCGAGTACTGATAAGTCGAGGGCACGATAGAGCACAGTGACGAGGGTAGATACCCAGGTCATCGTCCACCGATTATTGGGACAACCAAGAAAACGGGTTCGGGTATCAAAATAGAAGAGGTATAAGTATAGTAAGTCTGCCGTGAAGGGTGGAACCAGTGGATAACATATTGGGATGGAGGGCTTGTACATGTCCATATTTGCCTTCGAGGGTCTTCATGGGAAGACGCAGGGCCTCAAGAAATGCCCAAATTTGCGCTCAGACCTCAAGCTCTTCCCGCCGGACAAAGAGTTGATCTTCAGCGCACTGAAGGGGGCACGGAGTCAGCCCACGGCAGAGAAGAAAGTTAGAAAGAAGACATACGATAGGGTTCATACCCCCGATCTAGACGGACGCAACAAACAGAGGGCCTGCGTGAGCGTGCAGGCCAACCACAAATGGGAGTGACCAACCTCCGGCTGCTGCTGCACGATGCCCCGATCCACGATTCTCTTCAAGAACCCCCGCCTCTTCTCCTCCTTCTTCTTCGTCATCTTGCCCTTCTTCTTCGACCCACCCTTCTGCTTGGCGGGAAGGCATGAGCGGACGCTGCAATGGAACTGTTCGACCGCTGCTTCGGAAAGCTCCGCACTGACACGTCTAGGTTAGACTCGAGACGCATATGCATGTACACCGTCGGGTGCAGCTGACGACGTACTTCAGCTTTTCCTCCAGGGCACCGACCGTGATCTTCGGATCCGCTTCTGCAGCACGACATTCGGCACTCACGCAGGCGTGCAAAAGGCGAAAAGGGCAACGCTTACCGACCAGCTCCAAGAGCGCCTGTAAAAACGTGAGCGTACGATCTCAGCAAACAGACGGGCTCCGCACTGACTTTCGTGAACAATCCTTGTTTCAGCTCGGAATCCTCGATGGCCACTTGGTGGTCTCGGCACGCAGACACGGAAATCTACGCATGCAGATCGGATGGTCAGGGTAAGACAAAAAGGGGTGGGTGAGAGAGGACCGCGAACCACGAGGGTGCCGCCAGTCGTCGGGTGCGCACGACAACACTCCGAGCGGCTGGCCCAAGCAGAGTCTTTTGAGAACGGCGCCGGGCTCATGGGATCGCCTGCAGACTTGTCGTCCGCCAGCGCCTCGGGGGGCGTGTGCTGCTCCTTGTCGTTCGACCAGGTGCGATGATGCTGAAAATCTATGACGACCTTCGCGAGGCACCACCACACTTTGGCCAACGCCTTCTTGGAGAGTCTCTTGCATTTCGCCGCAGGGCCGAGTTTGCTGGGGAGGGAGACCGCCCGTCGGCGGGGTTCTGCACTGGACCCAAGGAAGATTGCTCGCGAGTTTGCGGATGTAATCGAGGTTGGCTGCGTGGAGGTACGGCGAGTCAGCAGCGTCCGAAGAAGAGGGGAAGGGGTGGATAGCGCACAATAGGATCCCTGGCGGAAAGGAGGAGGGCGAGGAGACCTGTAGTGGCGGAGGTCGAGAATAGTGCCCGAGTGGCATGCGTCCACGATGGCCTAGGATTCGGCGTAAGGATGCGATGCGGGAAGCATCGGAAACAGTGAAACGAACGTACGGTCAAGCGAGCACCGGTATCCACGAGGGGGTTGACGAGCACTTTCCGTATCTCCTGAGGATGGTGTGAGGTGCAATGCGAGAAAGAGACGAAGATGAACGGCGCACGTCGTCGAGGATCATCTCACAATCACTGGAATACAGGTCTAGATATACGCCAGTTGAGCGTCAAGGCAGAGTATGTATGTATAAAGGAGGGCAGAAGAACTAACATTCGTCCATCCCGTCGACTTCAAACTTGTCGACCAACGCTGGGGTTTGGTTGGAATGCCCCGCATCTACCCGAGCAAGGTCATGTCCTGATGACCGTGGAAGACACCATTGGACTCACAATAGAACACGAAAACGTCCCCAGGGCCAGCGTCAGCCACGAGCTTCCCCATTTGATATATCTGAACAGGAGGTCGACGTTAACAGAGCGCCATGGAACGTACAAAGTAGCGACGTACAATGTTGTCAAGCGTAGGCTCTAACCGCTTCGTAGAGTCGGGAATCCCGTCCGCCTCTTCGTCGGTCATGACCGTGATATCTGACGTCCGGAAGTTCTGAACACCTTCAGAGTGCCAGAAAACGGTGTTATCGACGACGCGGAACGAGGATGATGGCTGGCGACTCACGAACGAGCATGTCTTCGACTGCCCGCGCATCCCCGATACATCCACCCAATCTGAGGCCATTTTCTGCGGGCGTCTTGTTGTATCCAATGCCTATGATAAGAGCCTTGTACCGAGGAGGTCGGAGACGGGGTTCTGGTGTGGGGGGGACTCGTCCATGGCACTTGCACATGCACTGTCGCGCGATCCAACGGAAAAATGTCTGCCTCGTTGTCCTCGTAGAGAAGCCTTCCTGGGAGCTTGTAAGGTTGGTGGTCATCCAGATGCCGGGCTGGTTCCTCTAGAGATGATGCAGCGAGAGCAGCCCGGCGGGGTCGCGAGGAGGTGGGGAATCCAGTTGACTCCGCTTTATCCTATTGAGAAGGTCTAAACCCACTGAATTGTATAGCATTACACAGCCAGCACAGGAACGGGATTAGGTAGCTTGCCCGAACTTGAATATGACGACGTCCGTGGCACGTATGTGGCTCGTCGGCGGATGGTCGTGAGACCGCCCGCGACGTGACGCGTGTCGAACACCTGTTGAACACGGTGTTCATGGACGAGAAAACGGAGAATATGAAGGCCTAAGGCCAAGGGAAGAGAGAGAGTTCAAGCCTCGAGGCCCGAGGAGTTGAGCAGGGACGATGTCGACAACTCGACCGGGGACATGGCACCCACTCGGGAAGTCCGATGCGACCTCAGCTCACCGGGCGCGGTCTCCCGGCTCCGAGTCTCAGGCTCAAACTCAAAACTGGCGATGATGCACCTTTGAAACTAACGAGCGTCGAATGCATGGCATGAGCAGCAAAAGAAATATGAAAAGAGAATTCTATGGGACCCGTGGCGGTTAAAGCAAGTTTACAATGGTCAGATGTGCTCAGGTGTGGGCACACCGAGAGAGTCGGACGCAACTTATCAGTCGATATCTATGCGTCGTCTTACATCTACGCCAACTGCGTAGGGCAAGGTATCATCAAAGTAACATTGGAACGGAGTGGTATATGCAAGTAGCGTCTCCGTGGTGTACAGCCCATAGCGGGGTCGGCAGGAGTTGGGTATACATAACATGGGTATTTGTTGGAGGGTATATTCAGGGGCTTGGGTCTTCCCGTCGGACGAGGAACTGCTCTTCGGCGTACTACAGATAGGTATCGACAAAGCCCTCAGCGGCGAGTCGACAACGATGCTCGAGACAAAACTAACAAGATGGCAGGCTCCTAACCAGCCGTCCAGGAGAGCTTGTCGCTATATATCTCAGAATGAACGGAAAGATGATATCTGAGGATGGATGACCGGACCGACTCACCGGCGGAACAAACCGAAAATTGAAACCCCGACCAACTCTAAATCCGCGACAACTCTCCTGGACGGCTGGCAAACAATGTCAGTTCCCACGCCACCGCGCGCGAGGTGGCTGAGCTCGAGGCAGCCAGCGCCGGCGCAAAGCGCGGCGAGCGGAGGGCTCTCCGGCTTCCAAGTCACCTGATACAACGCGTCATGGCCAGTGCCACGCGACAAGCTTTCCTTCCACTTCTTCCTCCGCCTGTACATCGCTCGTATGGATCCTTTGTGGAACCCTATGGTATAGTTCATCTCCAGTAAAGGTGAATTTTCTTGTTACTGGGGTCTTACCGCTCAGAAACTGACATTGTCATTCAGAGATTCTGCAACAACTCAGGCTCTCGTGAATGTAGCGGGCTCGGACATCCCCATCATGGCCCCAAGTGCTATGAATCATCTAATCAGAAATTCGGACATGGGCAGGATCTGCAAGGCGGAGGGATCATGTGGATGGAACCTGAATGATAAATATGAACCGGTGAGTACACCACTGTCTCTGCCGATGCTCGGTTTCATTGACCAATGCCGCCCAAAGACGTTCGTCTTCCCTGGTCACTATCTCCTGCTCACACCCACTGGCACGCCTGCACCTTCATACGTACCCCTGCCTCTACCCACAGCAATATCTTGCAATGGATGCGCACGCCTCCACGCTCCCAACAAATACGCCGGTGCAAGCATCGCTTCTACGCAAACACGTCCTGCTGATGCGTGCCCGTATGTACACATCTATATCTCCATCCCCGCATCTGTACCGCATGTGCGCATGCCTCATTGACGTGCACTCGCCCCCACACGCCATGACCTCACCCTCCCCCCGGTCTCGCATCTGTGAATATCCTCCCCGCGCCTGCCTTCTTGGTCACACCTTTCGTGCGCTCGTCCCTAGTTCATACTCAACATACGAGGTTGTGTGGACAATATAATTACTTACTATGTGTGGTACATGTTGGTCACTTGACATGCTCGTGAAAATGACATGCTTGGTTTGTGCTTAGTTCACCGCTCCAACTCTCTCGGATCGAATCCTGTTTGTCACAAACTCATTCCGACTAGGAAAGCACTGAGTCTTTGCGAATCTTTGCGATCGACACTGGCATTGGCCATGACGCGTTGTATCAGGTGACTTGGAAGCCGGAGAGCCCCCCGCTCGCCGCGCTTTGCGCCGGCGCTGGCTGCCTCGAGCTCAGCCACCTCGCGCGCGGTGGCGTGGGAACTGACATTGTTTGCCAGCCGTCCAGGAGAGTTGTCGCGGATTTAGAGTTGGTCGGGGTTTCAATTTTCGGTTTGTTCCGCCGGTGAGTCGGTCCGGTCATCCATCCTCAGATATCATCTTTCCGTTCATTCTGAGATATATAGCGACAAGCTCTCCTGGACGGCTGGTTAGGAGCCTGACAAGATGGTGCATGCTCCCAACCTAGACGAGAACTCGTCAGGGGCCACACTCTTAACAATGATAGGATGGAGACCCACCTCAGGCTGTTGTTGCGCGATGCCCTTCGTCAACGTGCGTAGCATGAACTCCTGCTTGCGAGGTAGCCACCGCCCCTTCTTCCGCTTCGGTAGAGAGATTTTGACATTATAATGGAACTGTTGCAATGCCACCTCGGACAATCTAGCACTGCACCTTCGTTTGAGCAGGTGGTACCCAAGAAACTGCGCGCAGGACGACGCACCGTAACTTCTCCTCCAACGCGCCGACGGCGATGCTCCGATCCGCCTCTACACCCCCGCCCGACGTTTGACGTTCACGAAAGCGTGCACAGAAAGGGAAAACTATACTTACTCAGCAGTCCCAGAAGGGCCTGCGGAGGCGTGAAGACGCGAGCGTGCGAGGAGGGCACCACATACCTGGGTGAAGAAGGCCTGTTTCAGTGTGGTATCCTCGATCGCCTCCTGGTGATCGAGACAGGCCGAGAGGGAGATCTGGCGAAGGTTAACGTCAATCTGGGCGCGCGCCATACTAGGTATGAACGGAGTCACGGACCACAAGGGTGCCGCCGGTCGTCGCGTGCGCACGACAGCACTTCGGACGATCGGCCCATGGGGACAGTCTTAAAGTCGACGTTGATAACGACGTGGCGCTTGGACATGCGCCCGCCTTGGACAGGGAGTCCCTTGCCCTTCTGGCCATCCTCGCCCGATGACGGAGGCGCGCTATGGCTTTCACGACACACCAGATCTCGGTCGTGGCCGTCTTGGTGCATTTGACAACGTGTCCGACGGCGTTCGGAAGAGAAACAACCCGTTTGATAGGTACTAAGCTGGAATGCATGACGTCGTTCGTGGCTTCCTTAACGTAGCAAGGATCGGCTGAATGACATAGACGGCAAGGAATATGTGCAAGATAAGTAAGTATCCCGTGAGATCATGAAAGGCCGTGCAACATACGAGAGGATTGCCGACGTAGGATGGGAGAGCGGGTGGAACGATAGTGGTCAAGGTCAAGGATAGTACCCGAATGGCACGAATCCACAATGGCCTGAGCCGGTTTCGCATTAGGCGGTCACATCACAAAGCAGGATATGGATAGCTCACGGTAAGACGAGCACCGGTGCCTTCAAGAGGTTCAACCATGATCTTCCTGATCTCCTGGGAGGAACGTCAGGAAACAGCGAAGAAACGTGAAAGGGACTAAATGAACATACGTCATCCAGAATGACCCTGCGATCGCTGGGGATGATACCTGGATACACGTTAAATCTATATGGAGCGAACGAAGAGGTGGACGGAAGACGAACGTTCATCCTTCCCATCGACCTCAAACTTGTCCTCCACCGCGGGTATCTGATCGGAGTGTCCGGCGACTGAAAGCGGTGAGGGTGAGATAAGGGGGTATCGTGCAGTGCATATCTGCTCACAGTAGAATACGAAGACGTCGCCAGGCTGAGCCCCGGAGACGAGCCGTTGCATGTGATAGACCTGGAAGGACGAAGGACACGTGGATAACGAGATCGTGAACATATATATCGGACGAGACGTACGATGTTCTCGCCGGTCGGCTCCAGTCGATTTCTGGGGTCGAGTTTCGCATCCATCTCATCCGTCATGAGCGTGATATCTTCGGGACGGAAGTTGTACAGATCTTCACGACGCCGGGAGCAAGGTTGTCGACATGATGGAGGGCATGGGAACTTGAAGGGACGGACGACGACTTACCAACGAGCATGTCTGTGACTGCCCGCGCGTCCTTGATGCAGCCCGTGAGTGATGTGAGGCCATATGAGTTGGGGGCATTGGTGTATGCGATCCCAATGACCAAAGCCTTATATTGGGGGGTCCGGGACGGGACGTCCTGGGTCGGACACTGGGGTCGTCCATGACACGGACACCGGCACGGCAACCGTAGCCAGCGCGCAAAGGCCCGCTGCACATACTTTATTGTGGAGCCAGCTTTACAAGAAGCTATTAACTCGAGGGACATCCGGACGGGGATAACGTCGGCGCAGTGGGGATATGAAGGGGTGGGGGTGTCGGGACGGCTCGCCCTCGAGCTGGAAATTGAAAGGCGGGGGCGGCCATGCTTTTATACAGACTCCTTCAGGTACTGGAAAAGGACTTTAGAAAACATAGCATATACACAGCCAGTCCACGTTTTCTGGAAGGCGGCGTACCTCTGACTTTGACTCGAGTCGTGGGGGGAGACCTCCCAGGCTCCAGCCAGTGGATGGTTGAGCAGCGGGTGAGAGTGCGACACCGTTGAGTGATTCCGCTCGAGTTTCGGCACCATCGTGGAAGAAGACAGGAGACGACTTGGAGTTGGGAGACAGAAGAGAATGAGGAGAGTGGTTGAGTCCCGGTCCCGCGGGACCCTCAGATAAGTAATGGGCGGCATGGGGTGGGAAACTCACTGAGTCACTCAACCGCGTTATGCGGAGATGCGATCCGGAGCAGCGATCTCGCCTTATCTCATCTCTCGAATGCTCAGGTAAATAACACACACAGCGCGAGGAGGACAATAGTTGTGTATACTGACTGGCAGAGTAGCGGGCCATTACATGGATGGAACGTAAGCAGAGTACATGGAAACCATTACAACAGCTGTCGTGTGGGTGAATTATAAGAAGCACTGTACCGTCCGAAAATCGAGACGAAGATGGAACCGCAACCAGTCGGGGAATGGTTCATGTTTTGGCGGAGAAAGATGCAGGTATGTTCTTGTGCGTGAAGAAGGGCGTGGCCGATGTCAACGGTCGAGTTTCCTTAGGCTCTGGCGACGAGGAATTGCTCGTTTCCGCGCTGAAGGGAATGATCAAGGCTTCGTGACCTCTAGACATACAGGGAGCCAACTCACCATAATCGAGAGCGAACCGATCTACCATAAGAAGAAGAATCGTAATTTATGAGCGAGGATCCACAGGTGGAATCAACATTCCAACTCACCTGCGGCATCTGCACCAAGTTCTTTATCTGGCCCTCCGTGTTGAAGTACTCCGCCATTTCCTCTGCAGACTTCAAAAGCCTCGGTCTATCGCCACGTGAAGGATTTGCGGCTGGGACACGATTGATGGAGAGAGGAGGCTCACTTTAGTTCACCGAGTAACGTGCAGATGTCGATGGTTGGATTTACACCCATGTATTTGCGAGAACATGAGACCCATTGGATCCCCGCCCGTCAAAGTTCGTGGAGATGCACGTACTGAGAATCTCGAGCAGTGCCTGGGAAAGAAGTCAACAACGCTGGAGGCAAGAAACGTCGAGAGCCTGCATACCTGCGTCATGAAACCGCATTTTTTATCTCTGTCCTCGTAAGCTAGTTCACCGTCAACACACGCCGACAAAGATATCTGATCCAAATAACGACACTGTCAGCCCAAAGCAGAGCTCAAAGAGCGAGACCGCTTACTACGCACGGCCCGTTGTTCTCCATATACAGCCTCCCACAATGGGTACCGCACGGCACCGTCGACCGCCCAACCTTCCTCATAGATCTCGCGCCCTTCACTCGCTCGCTGTCGAACGCCCTTGCCACCGCGACCATCTTCCGGACCTTGCCATAAACAGCCTTCCATCGCTTTACCCAGTCGACGAGGACCCCCGGGTAAGAGATGGGGGACATACGCTGGAGTATGTGGCGTGGACGGTCGTCGAAGCTTTCGTTGCAGATGTCGTGGTTGAGGTCGAGGATCGTGCCCGAGTTGCAACAGTCGAATATCGCCTGTCATTCAGTGTTCAGCGGGACGTTAACGAATGAAAAGGCGGTCCGCGCGTACCGTTAACCGTGAACTAGCAGGGAGAGGGTTCACCAGCCTTATGCGAAGCTCGTTGTCGAGGATGCTGAACTTGTCGCACGAGTAGATACCTGCGTTGGCGAGCATGAACACGATCAGTCATGCATCGCAATGCGATGAAAGCTGCACTCACACTCGTCCTTGTGGTCGACCTCGCGCTCGTCCTCTATGGCATCCTGCTGGCCTCCATGTCCCGAGTCTATGTGATTTTATATCCATAAGAAATACAGCGATGGTGGGAAGGAGGGATGCGTACAGTACAGCACATACACGTCCCCCGCTTTCGCATCGGCGACCAAGGCATCCATGGCCTTCAGCTACGCCGAACATATAAACATTCATTCAGTGCCAATGCTCCAACCAACGATGAGCGAGGTAAAAGCACCCACTATATTCTCCTGCGTGGGGTACTGTTCCGTGTCGACGTTCTTCTCTTCGTCTGTCATAACGAAAATGTCTTCGTCCCGAAGATTGTATTTGCCTAGTTCGGAAATTAGGAGTTATCGGGCGCAGGGAGGGGTGAACTCGCCTTTAAGAAGCTCCGTCACCCTCCTTCCGTCCACTATCGGGCATTTGAGCCTATATCTTTTCTTGTCTTTGAGGTAGGCGATTGTGATGATCAACGCTTTGATTTGACCATTGTAGTGAAGATCCTGAGGTATTGCGCGATGTGTGCTGGAGGAGGAGGAGGAGGAGGAGGTGGTGGTGGTGGTGGTGGTGGTGGTGGTGGTGGTAATACCCGGGAATGTAGTGGAGGCGGCAGAGAGGCTGATGGACGTGGGGAGGTTTGGTGTAGACATGGACGGGTGTTGACACGGCGGCGTCTGCCACGAATCAGCAGGGGAGGCAACACGGAGGATGGAACTATATGGAGTCGATTTTTAGCGAGGTCGCCCGTAGGAGGATGGGGCGGGGCACACACTGTCACCTCTGGACTGAGAGCCCTTTTATACGAATTTGCAGTTCATCGCCTTGCTGAGAAGCTCCCATTCGCGTCTATCACGGGAGGGTCCCGATGAATTGAAAGGCGCGGCGTCGGAGGTTGGGTTTGCACAACTCATCACGGACGAGATCTGCAGGGGACAGCAAAGTCAGCCTCGCAACATACCGCGACAAAGACTGTCGACCAGGAGAAACCACCCCGAGGCAGCAAAGATCGGAACCAAAGCGGAATGTAGGGCACCGGTACGTGGGCTCCATAAGAGCCAGGCCTGAGTTACTGTACGCATAGTGTAAGCCCTTGGGATGAGGCGTGAGAAGCCGGAACTCATGACGGGTCCGAGCGTGTCAAACCCGGATCCAGTGCACTTACTCAATAGCCTATCTTGAACAGGTTTAAGCGTAGTACCGAGGTCGACGACTGAAGGCTCTGCAGGTCTAGATCATCTGGCAATATCCGATATTGAGTGGGTGTCATCGGGAAGGGCCAAGTTCCAAGGAACCTATTTTGCAGGTGGTTTTGAATAGGTTCGGCCAAGAACAGTTCCGGGTGGAGTACAGCATGGGGAAGAGCTGTCCCGGCGAGCATCTGGAGAAACCGACGACGTAAAGATTTGAGCTGTTGTCAATGTCAATCTATGAACCCAAGCCAAGAGGAGGATGAAGATAGCGGACGAAACGTGTGTAGGCCGAGTACCTGAGACTTGAGAGAGAGAGATTGCTTTCCATATCTCCGGAGGCGGTCGAAAACTCTTGTCTTGAATTGTCGATTCAAAGGCGGTGACAAGTACGTCTCGAGCCTGTCAGACAGTACCTGGTCGTTATCAAACATGGACCTCGTGCAGGGGAGGGCGGCAAGGGAACGTAGTGGGTTGAGTCTTTCCCATCTTCGCCTGAAATGGAATGAGCGATGCATGGGAAGAAACAGCACGAGATAAACGTACGAGACTCAAATTGTATTGCCGATGGTCATACACATCCTAGGTATCCTAGCACAGGACCCCTAAGGACGACTCCGTACGGCGCCTTCAGGAGAGGATGGATCGATGGCTTCGTACAATGTACATGACCACGAGTTCGCACCAAGCGTTGGGTGCAGAGGTTTCCTCTGTGATAGGTGAGAGCGTATTAGAAGGAGCGTCGGAGAACCGAGAAAATCTGCTGGTAAGTGAGTGATGGCGGGAGGAAAGGGGAATGGGGAAGTAAGACGCACCTCGGTTGCGCTCTTTATACCAAAACCGAGAGACTGTGTCTTGGACTGGTATATGGCACGCGCGTTTGAGTTCAAACTCGATGGCGGGGTTTGCCAGTCCAAAACGCGATGAGCGCTGGGTGGCCCATATCGTACTGGGGCCTATGAAGGGGATACGCCGATGCGCCGAGGTTGCCTGATGTACTGTAAAATGAAAGGTTGTGCAGATCGAACTATATGCTGTCCGGCGGTTGGACAATTGACAGGTAAGGTGGGCATTGACGACATGGGTGAAAAAACATGGCATTTCGTGTACGCTGTATTACAATGTCGCTAATCACACCTGCATAGTATGATGAGGAAAAGATATGTGAGCACGAGAGCTAAGAAGACGTACGACTGTCCCCGACGCCTTTCGTGTACTCCAAGGTCTCTAAATGTTCTGCTGATAGAGATGGGCGCGCTCAGCAGCATGCTTGAGATGTTGATTCTATTTCGGTGTGCAAGACATGTAGAGAGAGAGGCTCTTGAAAGGCGAAAATGAGACGGGCTCGACGATGATGAGGTTTCAAATTTCAAGTTAGTAAGTTTGAGAAGAACGGTAAGGGGCGGGCCGTTGTAGCCAAACGAGTCGGAACACTCAGAACACTCACACAACCTAAGTATTCAACACCGATTCAGCGGTTCAGCATTCGGGGAACGGAGTATTTCATACAAGCAAGAGGTCAATTTTACGAGTATACAGTGCTGTAAGTGCGTAACGCGTAAGGATTGCACCGTCGTCCCCAAGTTTTCCAGGCATGAAGACCCCCTGCCCTCGTTCTAACCAGATCCCCCAAAGTCTTCAAAGCCGGCCCATCATGACCCTCATCGTCCAAAGCATGATCCAGCGGAACGTGCCCGTAGCAAGTGCTTCAAGAATCCTACTTGTCCCCAGGTTTTCCTACGTCAGCGTCATGCCTCGCCCCTAGCCCTCGTTCTAACCACCTCCACCAAAGCCCCAAAAGCCGCCGAATCACGGTCCTTCCCTTCTCCAATTAAGTCCACATGTTTGAACCAGATTCCCTCGACCGACATGACGTACCCCATCCACGGGTCGTCATCCTCCAAATCATCGAGCTCGACCTCCTCAAAACGCACCTTGAGCTCCCTGAGCCCTCCAAGCTCCCTCGCGAGCCTTCCCCACACGTTCGCCCACGTCTTAGCAGGATTCTCGTCTTCCTGAACCTCGATCACACACCGGTCGAGCTCGAGCGCGGTGAGCGTATCCTTGTGCCGCACGATAAACGCCTCCGTTCCGATAAGCGGAGAGCCTCCCTCGTCGCGGTCGAAATGCATGTTGGTCAGGGAGAGCGACTCGAGGTGCGGACAATGGACGAGGTTGAAGTTGATGTGCGGCATCCTGCACGTGATGTCGTCCTCCCCGAACGCGAGCGAGCGCAGCGAGATGGCGGGTTGCAGAACGTGCGTGGAGATGGTCTGCCAATAATCCTGGTAAACCTCCACCTCGATCTCGTCAAATCCTTCATGGGTATCGCCCGTGAGCACGAGCATCCGAAGATGGCGCAGCGATCCAATCAAAGCAGCAAAGGCTGGATCAGCGTAGAGCGACTCCTGGTGGTGTGGAAGCAGGTTTTGAAGTGTGAGGGATGTAAGGGATGGATGCGGCAGTGTATTGCGCGAGAGCGCTTGGAGGACTGCCCACTGGAACTTGAAGTAGGATTGCTCGTAGTCGTCCAACCACGCATCGTGCATGTAAAAGATCACCATGACAAAAGAGAAGGAAAGCGATTTGAGATTTGGAAAGAGATGAAGGGCGGAGAGCACGTTGGTGTACGTCGAAATTATATGCTCATCCTCGTCATCATCGAACTCTGTCCCCCAATCAATCAAGAGCGTCCAGGGCGATTGAAGTTGAAGGAGGGGGGATATCACTCACTTTCACCGATCGGCGCACTCTCCTCCTTCTGCTCGCAGGATATCTCCTCTACACATTCTGCTACCGTTGGGAGGTCGAGCAAGTCCACCAAGGCCCACGCACTCGCAGGCGTGTACCTGACGTTCACAACGCGGAACGCGTGCGGAGACGCCAGATTCCTAAACTTTCTGTCGACCGCGCGCAGATGGAGGAGGTCGGTGTGGGACAACGCCGTGTCCTTGATGATCATAATGAGGAGCTCATTTGGAAGGTGGGTGATCGTCGTGGCTCTCATGAAGTCCAAGCGCACGAGAGTTGAGGAAAAAGCCAGAGATTCTATGCGGAGGAATCAGGATAGAGCTGGCGCTGAACCCTGTTCGGTAAATTCGAGCTCCGACTGTAAGAAAGAGTTCCAGGAGCCTCCGCAGTGTGTACACAGGCGGATCCATCATGACCTCGAGCACGCGACGCAAGGCCTCGCAAGGCGTGGGGGAAGAAAAGTGTCTTTAATTTCCGGACTTGGCCCTATGCAAGCCCTATGTAGTCACGAGCGGAAAGTCTACAAAGTCATAGAATTAGAAAGTCATGGACTCGGAGCCGCGTCAACGGGGGGCACCCTTCCGTCAAACACCTCCACTTCTTCACCGATAACTTCTCAGCGATCCAGAACATCTTCGACCCAAGAATGACGGGGCAATAAGACAAAATACTATAAAATAGACTTTCGTGAGCGTATCATTAACTTCCTCCAGGCTGGCGCTGATCATGCACATGTGCGATGCCTGTCGATACCTCCAGAACTTTTCAAATCATGCCAGACCGGATGGAAACAAGTCGGTCCGCAAATCTGAAGGTGCAACCTGGTCGGACCTTGTCAATTCTTGTCGAAGGGGTGCGTATGTACCACGTTATCGGACGACCCTTTTGTTTTGAAGCTTTTTTCATCAGCTCCCTGCGACTGGGATGTCGGTTAACTCGCCAGTCGTCGTCCATGGGTCGAGCCGTCCAACCTTGACGCCGGTTTCAACTTCAAGCAGTAGGAGCTTGCGAAGTTGTCTAACGTCGTCAGAATGTCACTCCATATCGTGCCGGCAAAGGACAAGTGGAAATGTGCCAGAAGCACTTGCCTCATTGCACGGACGCTTTACTTACTCTCCTCTTAACTATAAAGACTCCCACGTCCGCCCGTCGACCCTTCTTTGCTGGCACAGTCACTTCCGACAGAGATGGATGTTGTTTGACGCCTTCCTTTGGACCCACTTGCCTCCCCGTGTCCGGGCCAAGCACAAGATGCGCCAGCCTCGTGCTTGCCTTGCGGAAGACGCAAGGCAAACACTGCAGTGGCACGCGTCGAGGAAGGATCTGGAAGGCTGGAGATCCGGACACCGAATCAACAACAGCCTTCAATCCTATTCATCGAACGCTGACAGCGGCAGGCGCGGTTGAACCCGACGACAGCCTCAAATACCTCCCGTCCCCACTTCTCTTTCGCGCTCCCATGCCCCCTCGTCCCCTGCATGGGGTTTCTCACCAAGCTTGCCGACGATCTCGTCGCATTCATATCTCGTCTCTGTGCATGTGGCTGCGACGACGAAGGAGAACAGGGACCAATCCCCCTCAGACATATCCAAGGCTCGGCGTCGCATGAGCGTGCGCAAAGCGAGAACCCGGCCGCGACGACCAGACAGCCAACCTATCCGCCTGCGCCTGCAACACCCTCGGCGCCTGCCCAACAATTTTGGCCGTATGCATATGCGCCGGCCTCTCCGCCCAGCGTACGTGATACAGGCACACGCTGGCCTCCATCCCAGCCCCCACTATCTCGTCCACCACGCACGTATGCGTACGTTTCACAGAGGGTACCCCCTTTGGAATCTACCTCCTTTGTCAGGGATCATAGGCCTGCTCGGTCCTACAACGCGACCGATCGTACCAGTTACGTTCCAGCGCCTGCCCCTGTCATCGAGCGGGAGCGTCGTCCGTACCAGCAGGTATTCTCTCAGCAATCTGACGGGCAGGAGGCGGCGTACGGTCGAGCAGGCGATCCAGGTCAAAGGCTCTCGCATGCCCAGCAGAAGAAGCAGAGACCTACTCGCCAGCGACCTCGGGTGCAGAAGCCACACCAACAGAAACCGGACGGCCCAATCCATCCACAGGGGAAGGCTTCCAGCCACCTGTCCTCGCCTCCCCCCCAAGGACGTTCATATGGCGTGCGTGTCATCGATATACTGTTGTCCACGAAAGGTTTCACCTGACGCTAATCGCTATAGGATTCTCATCAAGTCAACCAGTATAACCCGGAATATGTCGCGCTGCGCCGACGTGCAAATGAGGAAGGCGACGCGATGAGACGTGCGCGTGATGAAAGTCAAAAGGCATTCAGGCGGGAAGGTCGCGTGCGGGCCAAGGAGCTTTCTGAACAGTGGAAGCAACATAAAGGGGAGATGGAGAAACTGCATGCACGGGCGAGCGCATGGATCTACAAGGGTGGGTCCTTGGTCTGTTCGCCTTCAAACCATCTCTCAACGTCGGATTTCGATGAACAGCCAACAATGAAGTGCGTATCCAAGGTTTCTGTCTAGCTGGTAGAGTATGTGTATCAACGGGATTTCAGGGTCGTCGACCCGGTGAGATCGATTTGCATGGGCTGTTCGTGAAGGAGGCAGTCGAGTATGCCGACCGAGCAATTCAAGTGGCGCGAGCGCGCGGCGACCACGAGGTCCACCTCATTGTCGGTGCGTAGCCCATGTATGCACTGCTGTTTACCTAGACGACTCACTCTCTCAACGCAGGTAAGGGACTTCACTCTGAGAACAACGTCCCAAAAATCAGACCAGCTATCGAGAAGCATATAAAGAGGTCTGTATATTGTGTTCGTGTAATATCAGGCGCATCTGACACGAACGTTACTGCGTCACAGGCATCGCCTCGTGGCAGCACTCCACCCGACCAACACAGGTGTGATCGTCGTGCAGCTCGGACGTGGCAAGAATAAGGCCTGACCATGCGGCGGAGGAACGCTCCTCGGCGCGAACGATATTTACCGTTTGTCTCAACATAATCAGCGCGACGGCGACTGTCTCATCATGTAGTCGATGTGCTACTTATGGGCAAAGTATACGAAACCGAGCATTATCTGTGCGCTGGATGCGTGTCACGATCCCTCTTGTTTCCATTAGTGGCGACTATTTCAGCCAGGTGAATCGGCGCCATTGATAATCCCTGCGTCCTGCAGTGCGTTTACCGTAATGACATTCACGTCCCTACAATTGCCATCGTCATTGAGGATTTCAATGTGAAGACCACAAGTGACAAGCATCTTAGAAGTCAGAGACTCGAGAGGGCAAAGCTACGATACTGATAAAGGGTGCGTACAGGAGAGTTTGTTGGCTACAAAAGGGTGTTTAGAATCGTGTTTAAAGTTTCCACAGGGGATGATTGTGCATATACAACGTACACTGGTTACAAACCCTGACAAAATTCACGTATCGTACAGTGAGGTTCGATATTTGGGAGAGGCTGAGAACAGAAGAGCGCTGCGTGCAGGTAACATGAAAAACGGGTGGATGCGTAAGAATAGCAAGAGGGCAAAAGGACGCTTGGAGATGTGCAGATAGATAGATAGATAGATAGATTACAAGGCGGGGTCCCCTTCAGGAACTGCCAGGTTTCGAGTGGTTATCACGACGCCGCCACGGTCGTGCCACCCGGACCCCTCCGACAACATTGGGCGAATTAACTGCATTTAAAGTTCTCTACCCGCCGCATAGAGAGGAGCCGGTCAGTTGATACAGGATGGCGGTGGGTCCATGCCAAAGGACAATCAATCAGTGCATGCCGTTCACGCCGTTGGAAATCTTACGAGTCAAACACGGGGTATTTTATATTACTTATATGCATGGGTGTGCTACTGCAACAGCGGCAGGGAGCATCGGCCAGACCAGGGGGCGTGACTCGTAGATGGTGAAGACCTCGTAGGTGTGTTTAGCTAGTATGTTAACCACGCGCGCATCCCCAATGAGTACCCTCAGCCACTGCAGCGCAATCCGGTCGTCGAGTACTAAGGCGAGGGTACGAGCAGTCCCAGCAGTGTATTTCAGATGCAGTACGCGCATTCAGATAGCACACGAGGAAATCTACGTCAACGCTGCACCGGCGTCATCCTCAGCTGCCCTCGGCCATATGAGTGGACGTGCTTCAAAAACCGCGGGAGGAGGAGGGTTATATTACGTTTCGACGCTGTGTCTCACCGTCTTTTCTCCGACGGGGATCAAAAACTTCTTCGGCCGAAGAGGCACAGCGGGGGGGGGGGGGGGGAGGTATGGGGGCTTGCGGGCACGACCGTCAGTGGGGGCTGGCAGCCTGTTCTGGGGAGGATGCGACTGGAGAGAGTGCGATGCTATCTCTTTCTGGCTGGCTCGCACGCTCTAGTATCCATGTTTCTGAGTCGTTAGGGCCCTCCGATGCGCATAGGTGAGGCTGTCTGAGCATAGGTGTAGGGGGATGGGGTGGATGGGCAGCGGGGAGTATGGATGACGATCGGACTCAGGGTGTGGTTCGGAACTGTGCGTCGTTCCCTTCGAGCAGGGGCCGTCCCTCCGTCTCCCTCGTATAGAGCGTTACAGACGGAGGCGTCGCCGTGTCGTGCGGCATCGCGTGTATGTTCGCGTGAAGTATGACTTTATTTCCGTTCGGAGCGCGAGTCTGGACCGCGTTCTTGTGGGTAGGCCATAGACGTTATGTTGTACTACTGCGATGGCGGCAGGTGCTCACTCGGGCCTCAAGGACGAAAGACAAGTCGGAAAGTCCCCTGCGGGGATCCGGAGGATATAATCAGAGAGCAGAAGGAGGATATAATCAGAGAGCAGAATCGTGGTCAAGAGAAGAGAGTAAGCTTGGGCGGGCGTCGATTGGGCGTCGATGAACGAAAGAGTCCGTTTAGATATCTCGCACCCGCAGACCGAACCAGCGGGACATACCTTATATTCCGTGATCGCGTATACACAAGAAACAGCCGGATTCCGGGTCCTATCCCGGGCCGCCATCCAAGTCGAGACGAGCTCACTGCGTTCAAAGTTGTAGATCTGAAGACTCGGGGAGGGGCTTAAGGAGCAGTAGGGTAATAGGGTATAGTGCCAACGAGCGAGGTCGTAAGGCTAAGTATGTAAATGGGGGATCGCGAGAGACGGCGGTGTATGGTAGGCCAAGTCATTCGGCGACTACACGGAGCCCTCTGGCTCAGAACCACTGTCCGTGTCCGAATAGGTTCCCGAGCACCCATCCCGGCGTCGCCAGGCGGAGTTCCTCGGAGAACATCAGCGACGAACGGGGACTCTATAGAGAGTTTCTTGGCTTGGAAGAGGGCTAGCAATGAAGAAGACGAGTATGCTGCGCAGAATTCGTCAAATGTGCATGTCGTCATCAGCTTGGTGTAGAGAGCGCTAAGTTCTTGCTCCTCTTCCTGTCTAGAACAACCACAGAAGCCGAACTTTATCCACCCATCGTTGGAGGGGTGATGGGTGAAGACGAGAGAGGTGAACTGCCCAAAGGTTGAAGCAGGATAGTTGGTCCTCGGTTAATGTGTCACGGTACTGCATAATATCCTCGCGACTCGCGGCCGCGGATCTCCCATGCATAACCAGGCGCGTTGTACATCGCGTCGACCTCTCTTGTCACATCTTCTTCATAATCCCTTGTATTCTGGAGGAGATGTTGGGTTCTCAAGGAACCATGAGTAGTAACCACCCTTGGATCGGGAAGGAGGCATCCCCTCGAACGTGTTTTTGATCTGCTGGATGAGAGTCCCCTTCACACGCCACTTGTGCACTGTATGGGGTTTCACGCCAAGTATATTGGGATCCATCAGCCCGATGTATAACCCGAGTAGTTTCGACATTCTCTCCCCAGTGATTGCCTTGTTGAATCCATAGTCTGTGCGTGTCTGAGGATCGTTGGGAATGAGGTTCCTCCTGACTGCCAGCGCGAGGTGATCGGCGGTCGTAATGGGGCGCGACGGATTGCAGTCGAAGATGTGGCACACCCAGTCGTACTGCTGGCACTCTGAGTTACAGTACCAAGCCTTTCGACAACCTGAGCATCGTTTTGTGCCGGGCCTTTCGTGGCAGAATTGACACTCGTGCTCAGGCATATACTACCGTCAAAGGGTTTCAAAAGTTAGTGAACAAGGACAAGGATGGACACAGGCAAGCCGTACGCACGCATGTTACGCTTACACGAAGCTTTCCGGTGCTTTGTGTACTGGCGTCGAATGTATATCTGCAACATCAAACCATCAGAACCATTACAAGGAAAGGATGATACAGACCAAACAGTTGTAACGAGGGGTACAGTAAGGTACCAGTAATCAAACGGGCATCGATCTGCATGACTGGGACCACTCACGAACGTATGAGAACAGCCTTCCTGGAGCCCTCGGCGATTTGGACAGATTACGAAGCAGAGCCAGCGGGGGACGCGTACCCGGAAGATCGATCCGCTGAGATGGAGAGGAAGGGAAGTTGGGGGATGGTGATGGTTAGTTGCTGAGTGCGTTGAGCGCAAGCCGGGCGCAATCTCAGAGTGCTCACAGGTATCGCACGGTCATTGAATTGTACTTGGCGCTTAGAAAACACAGAAAATAACAGCACACCTCTCTCGATTTCGGGGAGGACATAGTGCGCTGGACATCATGACAATAGCTTGAGAAAAAACGAAGACCCTGGCTTCGGCGCCCTCCTCCATGTCGGCCATCTGCTGTTGTAACTTGCTGGACGGACGTAGCTCGGTTTCCTGACCAATATGGTGTCTTGCATTTCCCTCGTCGTGAGGCTCTGCCGCCTCTACGCGATCGCAACAGTGTTCCAAATTGGCCGAGTTGTGGCCTGCGGTGATCGGGGTAGGTAGCAGGCCTTGATCCCTCCGGTCGGTCACGGCGAGGAGTACAACGTAGGTAGCGATAGGACGTTATGCGACCGTGTCGCTGGCGGAGTGAGCGTGTCGGTGTTGCAGAGGTCCTTTCTTCGGAGGCTTGAACACGCCTCGAGGAGGGTCTGACCAACGAACCATGAACACAACATGAACATGGACATAAACCAGATGAAGCACACAACTCAATAAGAGGGAAGGATACCCGGTACCGTGTTGATGTGCGGAAGGATTGCCGGTACACACTGCCTGGACGTCGTTGCCTTCCGCGGTTTCGCTACGCAATGAGGATAAACCGCCAGTACACCCTATATAGTTGGAAACGTACCTCGTGTGGGAGCGGCTTTTGTCCGTGTTGAAGTCCTGCCGTGCCTTCTCTGCTCTCTCCTGCTTCGCCACCTCATGCATCTCGTCGAATTCCCGATTCAGGGCTTTAACCACGTTGTACAACTCGTCGCCGTGGTCTTTCAGGAATTCCCAGTCGAACAGAACGGCGGCCAGTGCTTCACGGTCCCGGATCGAGGTGAGATTGTTCATGAGTCGTTCGTGTTGGGCCGCCGGAATGAGCGCAAGAGGAGGGTCCATGGAAAAGTTGAAGCTAGGGTGCGCGTCGTCGAAATGAGGATGCTCGCACCACGCATCGACACAGAAATCGTCGAGACGGTCGCTTGCAATCTTCGCAATCTTCGCCGTCAGCTTCGGCGCGTTCACCGGTAAATCCCCTGTTTCCGCCACTTGGTCATTCGAGTCGCCCGTGAAGTTCTCGGAGAGATGGGCGCCAGACATTGGATCGCTGGTGGCGGCAGAAAAAGGTATGTTGATCAGGAGGAGACGATGAGCGCTATTATTAATAAGGCAGCTAAGGCCGACGCGCGGAAAAGAAAACGGCAGCTTTCCTTTGACTCCGACATCCAGCACTCTCCAGCACTCTCCTCGCTCGACGGCCTCATCTTGGGCTCCCGCATCGTTGCCACGCTTAGGGCGAACAATCGCTTCAACTGCGTTAGCGCTCGTATGCACATCAGACAGTGCACATGTGGTTAATGCTCGTGCAGGAAAAAGTTCGATTGACTCCGAGAGGTGGATTGTCTTAAATAACTAGCTCTCCGCGTGGAGGTTCCGATGATACATTAATGAGACGAGCGCGTATAAAATGGCTCTGTAACAAACCCCCCGTTCGATAACATAGTAAGAGCAAGAGAAACCCCAAACGCACAGACGTACATCTCGAACCGAGGAGGCTCACATCCCGATATGAATGAAGGGCACCCATCTGTCGAATGCCTGCTCCCCGACTTCGTTGCGTAGGCGCTTCACAGCGTCATGAAGCGCGTATGCCACTTTTCGTCCTCCGCCTTCCTTCATCAACTGCAGATAAAACTCCTCCGCAACGACGGGCGCATCCTTGTCTTTGATCGACCACATTGTCGCGACGACGCTTCGGTATCCAGCCATCAGCATCCCCGCCGCGAGGTGGACCGCCTCCTCCAGCAACATCTCGTCGCCCGTGGCAGGTTTGGCACGCGGACAGCACGGCGAGCTCGGTGTGCGTGAATGACTTCTTCATGATGTCGATCAGCTCCAATCGGCTGTTGTGCAGGATGAACGCGCTCTTCGTGGGATCTTCGGTGTGCTGGTGGGCGTGACAAGCTAGGTGAATCCAGCTATGCTCTGCCATGGCCTTCAACACGGACTCCTTCGTCGCCTCTTCTCTGTCCAAGTAAAGCCCCAGATTTCCGACGCGCTCCTTGATGGCCGCAATTTCAGCAATGGTCCCTGGCAATGAACTTTGACCAGGCGTCCCCGGCTGGGATACCGCGAGGATACTGGGAGTGGGGCTTGCGCGACCGACGTGCCTTTTCGCTTCAAGGAGCGCGGAGAGCGTCGGTGTGTAGGACGAGACCACGAGGTCGTACACCTTCGGCCCTCCTGGGCGGTCGTATAGGCCGGCAGCATGGAGAGGAAGGAATCCTAGGGGACCAGTTGTACACCAGGTAATGTGCGGGATGTCACCGGACCTATTGCCCAGCAACTGTGCACGAACGACCCTCTAGTGAGTATATATCGAAGGATCACATGCGCAAGTCTTACCTTGAGTTCAAGGAGAACCGGACGCACGATACCCAACCAAAGGTTCGCGAGGACACTCGACATGGTGTTGGCCTCCCCCGCCGCCGGACGTCGTCGTGATCCACGGTCCCGAACGCCTGACCGCTGGAGGGATTTGAGCATTAAGTCCTTCCAGCGAGCCACATCTCCGCGCTTGAGGGTGGGAAGAGAGATGTGTAGAACTGCATCGGAAGACGCGCGAAGGATCAACGCGTCGCAGCGTGTAGCATCGACATTGATTATAACGACCTGGACCGGAATCGGCGACCGAACGAAACTGTGCCAACCTCTTCGGTCGCAGGAAGCCCCCACATCCGGGGAGTCCACGGGCTTTCTCGATCATCCTCTCGTATTCCTCTGCGAGACGACGATGTCTCTGTGCCTCGTCCTCCAACGATCTGTCCTCCATCCGTGCCGGGCTCTAAACGATCTAAACCTTGATTTGTTCCCGCGGAATCAAGCTCGCGCGACACACGCTCCAAATCAGTGGCAAGCTTCGCATCCACCGCACGTATGTCATCGAGCGGCGTGCGGAGTTGTAACATCTGTCCCCAAATAACGCATCTGCCCTCTTCAAGCCATTCTAGCGCGCACGCAAGATCACCAGCAGCGATGGCGGCGGCGGCGGCTGCACTGACAGCCTCTGCGATAGCAGGAAGGACCTCGTAGCGGCGATGAAGCTTGGAGCCTAACCAGATGAGGCGGGGTATGAGTTCCACCACCATTTCATGGGCATCCAATGGAGACGACGTGGAGTGCTTGGAGGACAGCAATCCAGCCCATCGACGGACGGCGGAAAACCTGGTCGAAGGCGGGCCGGAGACATCGTTCGCAGCTCTCTTGAAAAGATCGACCGCGGCTGTGAAAGTCTGCGAGCTCTCCCACACGCTCAAAGCGAACCTGGAAAGAACTGCCGAGGTTATTGAGATACATGGCTTTGTCGGAATGTCCGTCCGGGATGAGGTCGACGGCCTCGCGTTGCACACGGATGGTGCTGTCAATGTCCGATGGGTTGCCCGATCGCTCGAATCGACGCAGGAAGGAGTTCCCGATGTTGTTGGAAAATACATGTTTGCTGGCATGGCCTTCGGGAGAGAGGTCGATGGCTTGCTGCTGGACACGGATGGCATCATCAACATCCTCCAGATCCGCCGCGCGCTTGGATCGAGCCAGAAGGGAGACTCCGAGATTGCTGAGTCTTCCAGGCTTATCGACGTGGCCTTTGGGGGTCAGGTCGACTGCTTGGCGCTGGACACGGATAGCGTCGTCGATATCCAATGGGTCCTCCGACCACTCAAATCTCAGTCAGGAAGGAGTGTCCAAGGTTGTTTAGGTACCCGGGCGTGTTGGCGTGGCCGTCGGGAGTGAGGTCGACAGCCTGGCGTTGCATACGAATAGCCGCGTCGACATCGGGAAGATCCTTAAGTCGCTCGAATCGACGAATGAGGGAGGTTCCAAGGTTGTACATGCGTCCAGGCTTGTTGGGATCACCCTCGGCGGTGAGATCAACGGCTTCACGCTGCATACGAATGGCGGTGTCGACATCGGTCAGGTCTCCTATGCGCTGAAAGCGGGCGAGGAAAGAGTTGCCGAGGTTACTGAGGCGTCCAGGCTTGTCACTGTGGTCCTCCGGGGTAAAGTCGACGGCCTGCTGCTGCACACGAATGGCGTTGTCAATGTCGGTTAGGTCGCCCAATCGATCGAATCGAGTTTTGTAGGAAGCCGCCAGGTTGTTGAGGCGTGCAGGCTTGTCAGGATTACCGTCGGACGTGAGATCGACGGCTTGCTGCTGGGCATGGATTGCGTTGCTGACATCTACTACATCCCCTAACCGCTCGTAGCGACGCATGAAGGAGGCCCCCATATTACTGAGAAATGCGGGCTTGTGAACGTGGCCCTCGGATGTCAGGTCGACGGCTTGGCCTTGCATTTTGATAGCGTTGGTAACATCGGCCATGTCACCAGACCACTGGAACCGAGTCAGGAAAGAGTTCCCGAGGTCATTGAGGATTCCCGGTTTGTCGGTGTGGCCCTCAGGTGTCAGACTAGCAGCCTGGTGCTGTATGCGTATGGCACTGTCGACATCTCCCAGCTCTCCCGAACGATGAAAGCGCACAAGGAAAGTGTTTCCTAGGTTTGTGAGATCTCCTGGCTTGTCAGGGTGGCCATCAGGAGTGAGGTCGACGGCCTGCTGCTGTACGCGAATAGCGCTGTCGAGATCCGCCAGATCTCCTGAAAAATCGAATCGAGTGAGGAAGGAGCTTCCGAGATAGTTGAGGTCTCCGGGCTTGTCCGCGTGATCATCGGGTATGAGTTCGACCGCTTGAAGTTGTACACGGATCGCATTGTCGATATCTTCCAGGTTTCCCAAACGCTCAAACCGGGTCAGGAAGGTGATAACAAGGTTGTTGAGATGTGCAGGCTTGTCGCCATGGCCTTCAGGGACGAGTTCGACAGCTCGCTCCTGAATGGCGACAGCTGTTCCGATGTCTACAAGCCCGCCCTGCTCTTCGAAACGTTCGCGAAAGAAGCTACCGATGGCGGACAGTAGCCAAGGCTCCGCAGGCATAGACGCCGCGACGTAGGCCAGCCTTGTTTCCACTGTGGCGTGTTGGTAGAGGTTAAAGACATGCTGGGGGAAAAATCAAGATTCAGCTCGCCGAAGAATATAGATGGGCATATCTCACCTCAAGGATTGGCATTGACATGTTGTGCCGCCCGAGGGTGTTGGCGATCAGTCAGTGCTTGCCCCGGAGAATATGATAAATTGAAGGCAGTTTAACTGGCGGAGGGCGGCGAAGATTCTCTGACCAAGGAGAAGATTTGAATAGATGGTATCCGAGAGGCTTGTAGTGGAGACCAACAACTCGGGTGGGGGCCAGGAGACAATGTATGCGCCCAAGTTGCCCTTGCCTCGAGCCTCGAGGAGAGCCGCCGTGCACGGACCATGTGACGAGACTGTCCAGGCAAAGGTTATTTGAAGTGCGTATCACCGTCGGAGGTGCTGAAGAGGAATACAGGTGACGCCCTCGACATGGTGTACAAGGCACATGAAATTGAACCCGCCTCCAGGGTATACTTGATCTGAGCGAAAGGGTGTAGAACGTCAGCGGTTTCCGCGCGAAGACATGCATCATACAACTGACCTCGTTTCCTTCTCGTCACATCGCCTTTGACGATTGCCCCTCCCCATCTGACATCCAGGCATACGCGCCAACTCTTGGTTTCGAAAAGCCATCCAAGCCCACACGACATACGTTTGGTCAGCACGCTCCTGTGTTACTACACCCTGGCGAAGGGTGCGGTGGGGAAGCCAGGGGGAGTCGACCCCACGCGAGGTACTGTTACCGTCCCCCTTGCGCCCGGTACCAAGGGCATACTTGGTAAAGCGCCCGCAGTGAAAGTTATGAGTGCGAATTGCTGAGCAGACCGGGGGCATCCCCCGCGTCGTAGGAGAGTGCACGCCGCAAGCTTGTCGTCACCGCCGCTTGCCATCTAAGATCTCCACACGGCCTCCTTGAGAAGAACTGGGAGGAGAATTCGCCAACGTTGCTAGGTGGTGCGGTTCTGATGGGCAGATATGGGGGTCCATGAAGATATTGGGGACGATGAGAGGAATCAGGAAAAACTACAAGACAGGATGAGAATCCAAGCTACAAGACTCAAAAGTCCGGGGGGGGAAGCCACGCACCAATCATGCGGTCCCAGGTATTCAGATAGAAGACGTGCCGTTCGCACAGACGCAATTGACAAGGAGACGATGCGGACGAGAAGAATCTGTAAGTCACTGTGGTCGGGAGCTGGCGGGAGCTGGGTTCAAGATGCGCGACTCAAAGTTGCGCGACCAGAATCTCATAAGTACTTCAAGTTATCTCCGACGCAATAAAGCCGACGGGCACTTCGCCTCTGGACTAACATGAACACGGTTAGGAGCCGTGCCGACTCCTGAGGCCTGAGGCCTCGCGGGTAAGGCCAGCGAACATGCAAGGTTCAATGTCTATGAGATGGAAAGAAAGCAGCCCTCGCCGGGATCTCGTCTACATAAACAACCTATCATGATCCCGACGCCAACCGGAGAACCGCCACCGATTCCACATGCGCGGTCTGCGGGAACAAGTCGAAGCCCCTCAAGCTCTCCAGGACATACCGCCCCTTGCTCCTGCCCTCCCCCTCCTCCTCCGAACCCCTCAAAATCAAGCCCACGTCCCGCGCCTGCGTGTGCACGTTGCAGCTCACGTACACGACCGTCTTCGGGCGGAGCGCGAGCAGCTGGCGGATGAAGTTCCCGTCGCAGCCCTTGCGCGGCGGGTCGATCACGAGCACCGTCTGCTGGGGCGGAAAGTCGGCCACGACGTCGAAGATGTTGGACGCGTCGCCCGCGCGGAAGGAGCAGCGGCCCTCGGGGAGCTGGTTCAGCGCGGCGTTGTGCGTCGCGAACCGGATCGAGTCCGCGGAGAGCTCGATGCCGGCGATGTGGGCAAAGTGGGGGGCGAGCATGATCGCGAAGAGGCCCGCGCCGCAGTAAGCGTCGACGAGATGCGTTGGCTTTTCGGTTGCGGAAGGCTCGGTAGATGTGGGGAAGATGGCGTCGCGGACGTAGGATGTTAAGGGGACCAGAACAGAGTTGTTGTTTTGGAAGAAGGAACCGGCTTGGTAGTCGAAGAGCCTGTCGCCGACTCGTTCGCGGACGGTGGCCTTGTGGTCGGTTATGCATACGTGCTTCTCGAGCGCGTCGGAGAGGCTGTCGACGGTGTTGTCTGCATTCGTCTCCTGAATCTCCAAGGAGTCGCGTAGGAGCAAGGACACGCCCTTCTTGTACGTGTATATCTTACTGTAGATGCGTCAGTTTCTCGTGCTTCATTAAAATAAACGGACGTACGTGGCGATATTTTCACGCATGGGTTTTAGAGTCTCGTTGAGCACAGGCGTCGCTATTGGACATTCCTGCTTACGAGTAAGCCTCGCAAGAACATCTAGAAATCGGCCATTCACACCTCGATATCCATAACATGCCGTCGTCCGATATGGTTGAACCCGATCTTCAACCAGTCAGGCTTGCCCTCTCCGGGAAGAGCGCCTCGCTTCTGAAGTTTCTTCGGAGGCGCATCGAAGTGTGGGGTGATCTTGGTACGGTAGCCGTACTGTAAAGGAGAGGCGATTGTGGGAAGAATGTCGGGCACGGAAGTCTCGGGAAGATCTACAGGCAGGAATAAGAAGGTGAGATGCGTCAATGGGGAAAATATACGAACTGGAATAGTGTCGGTATGCCCTTACGACCACGTTTCTCTTCAGATCGAGTTGAGTCTCATATGAGAGCATCTAAAAAGCGCGAGTGAATATTCGAGTTCAGAGATCACGGTAGTCGAGCCTCCTCACCTGGTATTGACAGCCTGCGCACTGGCCAAAGTACCGACACTTTACGCGGCTCATATCCCTCAGCTCCGGATTCGGTTCCTCCACGCTGAGAAGATCGGCGAACGAATGGAGGCGGCTATGTCGATAAACACGGGCGCGGATTTTCTCCCCTGGAAGCGCAAAGGGTACGACCACCACCCATGGGCGTTTTGAATCTGGTGCGAGAGCCAGAGCTTCGCCTGCAAACAGTGCGTAAGGACACAGACGAGAAACACGGAAAAAATGTAGAAGTAAATGGGAGGGATGTGTGTACACAGACCTTGGTGGATGACAAGGACATACCGCTTGAAGACATGCTCGAGACCGTCAGCTCGACCTCCTCCTGAAATCCAAACGGCGTTTGCCACTCGTTTTCCGCCGCAACGGCCGCGTCGACGACGTCCTTCCCTAAGAGATCCTCCACCTCCTTGAGCACGACGTCTTCTGATGTGCCGAGTTCGGGAAGTTGGTGTTTTTGTTTGCGCTTGCCCTGCCGCTTGGAGTCTTTCTTCGCGGGCTTCGAGGTCGCCGGGAGAGGGTTTCCTTCGGGCAATGTCGCAGAATCGATGTTTTCGGCGCCTTCATCCAGCCGTGGCCTCTTGTCTGCGGGTTGAAGGGACGCGTCTGAATCCTCTAATGAAGAGGCCAGCCTGACTTTGGATACAGAGTCCGACATGGTAGGCGGCAGTAAAAGCGGTGCTTTGAAGCTCTTTGGGCGATAGCCTCGCTTGAAGTTCAAATGAGAGGGTACCGGTAAGCCCAGACGATATCGATGGAGGGGAGGACGAGAGATGGTCTTCAGCATGAACTCTGCGGAAAGAAAGAGAAATAAAATGTTGGCAACCTCATTGGATAAGTATATTCAGTCGCTTAGTCAGCCGAGGCTCAGCTTCCCGCATCCGGTGGATCCACAGCTTGTCTCCCGACCACCACCGCGTCTCTTCTCCACCTTTCACGACCGTCTATCTTAAAGCTTCACCGACATGGGTAATGATGGAGGAAGCATCCCCGACCGCCGCGACCTCGTTCGCAGCAAGCCCAAGGCTGAACAGGCCGACAAAGCCAACCAGACCCGGGCAAGGTGGTTCTTCTGTGCACTGTCTAAGGTGCGTCGCTTATATCTTCGTCTCCGGCCGTGTCTCGCAGCGACTAATGCATATGCGATCAGAAACCACTTCAGGAGCCCATTGTGTCGGACCCGTTAGGCAAGCTTTACAATAAGGACGCGATCTTGGAGTTTCTATTAGATCGAGGGGCGTATGGCGACGGAGAGGAGATATGCGGGCATATTCGGTCGTTGAAGGTGGGTATCCCCCGAGCTTGACCTCTGCACCCTAAAACCTGATTCCGAATGTCCAACAGGACGTTAAAACATTAACGTTGACCCCAAATACGACCGCGAAAGCCCCATCTTCCGACACCCTCGACCGTCCTATGTATGCATGTCCCTTGACACTAAAGGAGATGACTGGCCACGTCCCCTTCGTCTACCTCACGCCTTGCGGCTGCGTCTTCTCCCAGGCCGGTCTCAAAGCCGTTTCCTCCTCCTCTACCACCCCTCCAGCAGAGGGCAAAGAAGACAAGGAGAAACAATTCGACGTTTGCCCGCAGTGCGCGAAAAAGTTTGACAAGGCGACGGACATACGGTTATTGAACCCCCCACCGGAGGAGGAGGAAAAGATGCGGACGGCGATGGAGGCGCGGGCGTCCAAGCCAAAAACCAAGAAACGGAAGGCTGTCGCAGATGCAGCGTCCGCCGAGCCTGTCGCGAAGAAGGCCGCCGTTTCTGCGCCGTCGACGAACCCCAACATCGCCGCGGCAAGTCGGTCGGTGGTCAGCAGTCTGGCGATGGAGGAGGCGAAACGGAAGGCCAGTATGAGCGACGCCGTGAAGTCCCTCTATGGCTCGAAGGACGGCCCAAAACGCAAGGAGACGTTCATGACCATGGGCACTTTCACAAGAGTGAGTGGTGTTTTTCTCCCTTGGTGGTGGTTGTCGCTGACGACGTCTGCATAGTACGCATGAGGGACTTGATTTTTGTATTTCACTGCTGCTTTCGTTTTGTGTGTACTATCGCCTGTAATCTAATTCTCGGAGTTTTGGATTGCGCTGTGCTATCGCACGGTCGAGATGTGTAAAGAAAGTAATAGAGTGCGTGTGCCTTCGGCATGCGCCCCGGTGAGGTCACACGCCCCGTCGCCGTCAGTGACGACGAGCGCGCCGGGTTACCTGGGACCGTTACGTAGACGTACGCATCTTGACCCACAACCACCATCTTCGTCCACCCCGCTTCGGTTTTGCTCCATCTCAATGGTCCCATGCTAGCTCGAAGGCATACGATACAGTTCGCTCGCCAGACATTGGCCTCGAGCCCTTCGCGCCTGCTCCTTCGTTCGCCCCCTTTACAACAACCTCCCTTCCCAAGTTCGCCCCAGAATTTGTTTCGAAGGTTCGAAAGCAATTCGCGGCTTCGCCCCGATCACCTGAAAAAACACGAGGCAATGGCGCCGCTATATAGTACGTGCCTAGGTCTTGCCCTCGCATTCGCCCTCCTTTCCTGATGGCCGCGGCAGAAAGGGCTTTCGACGCCTGGCGGCACACGCCCACAAAATGGTACCCTTTGCCATGGTTCGTCGGCGCGCTCCTGCTCGTGCTCCTCCAATACAAGCGCACGCTCGCCAAAGAAGTCTACGTGGACGAGGACTGGAGAGGAGGTCATTCGGCTCAAGGGGCCGTGGCAGGTGCGTTTTATTACCCTCCCCCCGTCCAGCGAGCGCCGTCCTCTGACAGCCAGCGTAGGTCCACATCATGGGTGCGCTGCCCCTGCGCAACCTCTCGCGGCTGTGGGGATGGATCAACTCGCTCGAGCTCCCGGTGTGGTTCCGCCCCTACGGTTTCCGCGCCTACGCTTGGGTTTTCGGCTGCAACCTGGACGAGATCGAACCCGCGGACCTGCGCGCGTATCCCAGCCTTGGCGACTTCTTCTATCGCACGCTCAAACCGGGCGTGCGCCCCGTCGACCCCGCGCCGCTCGTCAGCCCCGCCGACGGGCGGGTGCTCCATTTTGGGACGATCCAGGATTTGCACGTCGAGCAGGTCAAGGGCATCACCTACTCGCTCGATGCGCTCCTCGGCGTCGCGAAGGACGGCGCACCGCCTGGGACGCCCGTGCACTTCCCGTCACGCGAGATGGCCGTCGTGGACGACGAGGAGTTCGCCAACGTCAACGGGATCGAGTACTCGTTGGACCAGCTCATCGGCGTGTCGAGCCCCAGCACCCCCGCCACGCCCACCGCCTCGGAAGCCCCGCGCCCACCCCATTTCCCAACGGACCCCAACGCATATACCCGCGAACGGCACACTCCTCCAACAAAATATGGCGAGCGGATCGATGCGTCCGTGGTGGAGAAGGACAAGCCGATGCAGGATACGGTCGCGGAGCATGTTTCCGTCGCGCAGGAGATGGGCGTGCGCACCATGCTCGACAGGCGTCGGTCCGCGTCCGGGAAGACGGTCAAGCCAGGGAACGCGCTCTTTTTCACCGTCATCTACCTCGCACCCGGAGACTACCATCGCTTCCACAGCCCAACGGCGTGGGTGGTCGAGAAGAGGAGACATTTCCAAGGCAGGCTTTCTTTCATATCAGAGCGCGAAATCGCTCGCTAACGTCATCGCGTAGGCGAGCTCTTCTCCGTGTCACCTTACGTCGCAAAGCGGATGGAGAACTTGTTCGTGTTGAATGAACGCGTCGCCCTTCTCGGACGGTGGAGGCACGGTTTCTTCAGCATGATCCCCGTGGGCGCGACCAACGTCGGCAGCATCATCGTGAACTTTGACCAAGTTCGTCTCGCTCCTTTCCCACTCCCTTTCTGTCTCTGACTCTCAATCGCAGGCCCTTCGCACGAACGTCCGCGGCCGCCCACCACCCCCCGGCACGTTTACCGAGGCCGTCTACTCCGCCGCTTCTCCCGTCCTCAACGGTCAACCGCTCCAGCCGGCGCAGGAGATGGGCGGGTTCCGTCTCGGGAGCACGGTCGTGCTCGTGTTTGAGGCGCCCAAGACGTTCGAGTTTGCGGTTCACGCGGGGCAGAAAGTGCGCGTCGGGCAGAAGTTGGGTGACTTGCGAGAGAAGCAGGATTGAGCAACGGACAGTGGTTGTCTATAGAAGAACAGTACATCCTACTTAACTAACGCCGACCTAATGCATCGTATACCATCCCGATTCAACTCGTGGAATCCTTTCAACGTATCTTGTGCCGTTGCGAATAAGTATCGGCGTCACCGTGAAAGGGTGATTATTATCCACTTGTATTACTTTGCGGCCAGGGATAACACTTGGCGGGCACGGCCGACTCCAGTCCTCCGGGACTTCCTCGACCTCGTCTTCAAATTTTATAGTTCCGCCATGACTCGGACCTTCCTTAAAGTCTTCACGACCTCTTGACCCTCCGTCGTTCATTTTTTCCCTCAACCCCGCTCGCCATGGCCGTCGACAAACCAGAGCTTGTGAACCCTAATGGCCTGCCCATGCCCGCGAAGGAGGTGCAGATCGTCAAGGACGGCGGCGTGCCCACCGTGGCCGACATCGACGTGCGTATTCCTTGGTCGATCATGCACCACGGATTGCGAGACTGATCCATGTATCTGCGCCCTTGTGCAGCCCGCACGTTTGACAGTAAAACTGTCCACGACGTTGAAGGAGATCCCTCCCACAGATGATCTGATTTTTGGCGACGTGTGTGGTGTTTCTTTAACCTAGTGCCGTCGCATACCGTTCTCACCAAATGTATAGATGATGACGGACCATATGCTTCTCATGACGTTCAGCCCGTCGACAGGCTGGTCCGCGCCGGAGATCAAGCCATACGGACCCCTGTCCATCGAACCGTCCGCGTCGTGTTTTCAGTACTGCCCCAATGTCTTCGAAGGCATGAAGGCATGTCGGATTTCCCTCCACGCAATCTACGAGAGTGTCTGACGATGAAGCAGGCATACCTCGGCCCCGATGGCCAACCGCGTTTGTTCAGACCGCACATGAACATGGCGCGCATGAAAAGATCGGCAGCGCGTGTCGCCCTCCCCGTACGTCTGTTCCACCCCTTTTTCTACGTCCCAGCCTGCTCACGCTCGGCTATGACATCCACAGGCGTTCGACACCTGACGCTCTCCTCGTGCTCATCAAGAAACTCATCGCGGTGGACGCGCGCTGGATCCCCCGCGCCAAAGGCTGCAGCCTGTACGTTCGGCCCACGATCATCGGCACACGCCCCGGGTTCGGCGTCACCGCCTCGTGTGCGAACGCGATCCTCTACGTCCTCCTCAGCCCCACCGGTCCGTTCTTCAAGGTGCCTGCGGGCATATCGCTCCTCGCCGTGGGCGAGCACGTCCGCGCTTGGCCCGGAGGCACCGGCGGCTACAAGCTCGCGCTGAACTACGCGCCTGGTTTCGAGCCACAGCGCGCGGCTCTGGAGAAGGGGTATCAGCAGATCCTGTGGCTGCTGGGGGAGAAGGTCTTGGAGGCGGGTGCGATGAATGTATTCGTGGTCTATAAGCGAGACGACGGAGGTATGTTTTTTCCCCCGCTGTCGCCCTATAACCAGCATAGGAATCTCACTAATTCACTGCTACAGATGTGGACGTCGTGACACCCTCGCTGGACGGGACCATCCTGCCTGGCATCACGCGCGATTCGGCCCTCACGCTGCTGGCCGCGCATCCCGAAGCCACCTCCCTCCCGCACCTGTCGAACCGGATGCGGCTGCACACACACGAGCGGGACATCACGATGCCGGAGCTCTTCGCAGCCTCGGAGAGCGGGCGGCTGCTCGAGGTGTTTTCCGTTGGGACTGCCGCGGTCGTCACCGCGGTGTCGCGGATCGGGTGGAAGGACCGCGAGATAAAGCTTCCGGCGTATGGGGGCAGCGAGATTGGGCCCGTGGCGAAGGCGCTGTGGGAGCGGCTGGTGGATATCCAGGAGGGGAGGGTTGAGTGGCAGGGATGGAGTGTTCGGTGCGAGTAACATGTTGGTGGTAGTCACCTCGAGTCTTGTATTTACGGAATAAATGTACATAAATAGTGTACTTGCTTGTTTCTTTTCTGTGTCTTTCTCGCAGTTTTTGAAGGCGAAGCAGAAGCAAATGCAAAATGCCCTGTTCTGAAGTCGAGATTTCTCGATTTTTGACTTGGGCGACGTTCTCACGCCTTCTTGCGCTCGACCACGACGTTCTGTCCGATGCACAATCTCATTTCCCAGCTCGTCGTCGTCGCTGCTTCTCCTCTTCCTCTATTTGAAGGACACTATGACCATATGGTCCTGCTGGCGAAGTCCCTCCGACCAGATGGATGACCGTCCCTGACTTTGTGGGCTTCTATGGGCTCGTATGGGGCCATCACCACAGGCAGTCAACGATTCACTCGGGCTTCAGGATCCCTGTGTTCCGAGATCGCCGTCAGGGGTGCATTCGCCCTCGCTGAATGTGCGTGTAAACACTTCCTTACTTTCCTTGATTTGTCCTCTCGACTGACCCACTAAACCTACTTATATCCTCTCATAGAACTAGCACTCGACCCCGATGCTGACCTTTATCCTGGGCTTTTCTGGCGCTGTGGTCGTGTACTGTTTTTACAGACATTTCAGAGGTTTGAAGGTGCGCCACATCCCTCGCTGATCGTCGGGCGTCTTGTCTCATATGTATATCCAGTTTGTCGATGGCATCCCCGGCCTTCGTCCTTTGGTGACCCCCCTCAGTCCATTTGGAGCCATTCTTCCTAACAATCCGCTCAACCCCGGAAATAAATGGAGTTGGACCTCTCGCCGTACCGGTATGTGGCACGTTCGATTTACACTTGACAATCGCCAACGGTCGTGTGGCGTAACAGCCTACTTTAACTACACGCACGATATCATATCCATCGTCCCCATCTTGCCTTCGGACCCGTGCTACTACACTTGCTCTTTCGATGTCATGAAGCAGATCTTCGGGAACGACAGTCGCCTTCACACCGTCAAACCGTACGACTTGACCCTTGCAAGGTATTGTTCGACTGTAGCCCGTTCTGTGTACCTCTCTCATCGTATGACCTTTCCAGGTTATTTGGAGACAGCCTCCCTTCTTCCAGCGGGGACATCTGGAGGCGCCATCGCCGCGTTGTGGCGCCCGCATTCACAAGTCAGATGTATGCGCGCCGTGTTAGCCCCGTCGTCATTAATGGTCGACCCTAACAATATTTGCCCGCAGTTACGACTCTGCTTGGCAGGTGGCGAAAGACGGCTACGGCCAGATGGTCAAGGGCGAAGGTTGGGGGGACGAGAAGGAAGTCCTCCTTAAACACGTTCACCCCTTGATGTTGAGAGTACGTGCGCTTCCACACAGTCCGGTAGAAACGAAACTGATCGGTTTGCGCTCAGCTCACCTTGATGGTCATCTCCAAGGCTGGCTTCGGCTTTTCAGCCTCGTGGGTCAGCAACGGCCACCACGACCATCAGTTCCCAGAAGCCCTTCGGATCGTATCGGAGACTCTTATTCCACGCATGGTTCTTCCGTCCTCAGCGTACAAGTTGCCGGTCAAGAGGTAGGCGCTCAAACAGTTCGTCTTTTAGGCTTGCGCTCATGTAAATCATCAGTCTACAGAATATGGAACGCTCGTGGTCGACAGTCTCGTCTTATATCACCGCCGCGATGAAGACCACGAAAACGCGCCAGGCTGAGGATGCAGATCCCGACGCGTCGTCCGTGGATATGCTCAACCGCCTCGTGGCCTCCGCCCTCAGCATCGACAAGTTTAGCCTGAGTGACAAGGAAGTAGTGCGTTTCTCCCTTTCTGGCGCATAGCTGGTGATGCTCAGTCTCGATCAAACCCAGGTCGCGAACATGTTCTCCCTCCTTTTCGCGGGTCATGGTGAGTATCATAAAACTTCTATCTTTCTCAAGCTCAAGTCCTTTTCATCCAGAGACGACGGCGAGCGGGCTCATGGCGACTCTGGGATACCTCTCGATATACAAAAACGAACAACAGAAGGCGTTCGAAGAAATCGACAAGGTATACACGGCTAGCAGCCCCAATGTATGCGCGACCTCCTTCTCTATTTTTCTCCACTCACAACTCAACCTTGTCCAGGCGCCTATAGATTTGGCTGAACTCCCTCACACACTCCACTGCTTTCTTGAAGCGCAGCGCTTGTGCCGTACGTAGCTTGTTACTATCGCTGTCTCTCCTCTTACGTAGTCTGCCTTTTCCTTCCCTTGTGTTCAGCTTCGGCGCTGATGCTCCCGCGAGAGATGACGGAGGACGTTCCAGTGACCGTCACCCACTCTCAGCCAACCACCGTGGTCCTGAAGAAGGGCAGCGTCGTGATTGTAGACCTGATCGGAATGAGTGAGGGCCGAGTACTACTGTATCTATCAATGGTCAGTTCGTCATAGTGGAGTGACTAACCTTCTCTCTCAGTGCGCAACCCGCACGCCTACGATGACCCAGAGGTATTCCGTCCCCTCGCGCTGGGAGAATGTATCCGAGCACGACCTCGGCATGTTCGGGTACGGACCCCGTGCTTGCATCGGTATGCGTTGAACGCTTCTCCCTGACTGGTAGTGCTGATCCCCTTACTCCTTCAAGGACGCAAGTTTGCGCAGACAGAGGCCCTCGCCATTCTGTCGTCGTTCATCCACGAATGGACGCTGGAGCCGGTCCTTGGGGATGGAGAGACCTTGCGACAGTACGAAGATCGTGTCATGGGAGATGCGAGTCTTCTTGGGACCGCGTTCGCGTACACTGCTGTCCCCCTCAAGCTATCGAGGAGGCAGATGTAACGGTGCTCACATTACACAACTTGTTTGCTGCGCCGATAAATAGGACGAGATCACAGCAACACCTTGAGAATCGCGTATTTTGACAATGAAAAGGTTCCTGTTCAAATACGTGGGCAGAAGTTCGAATATCGCGGCGCCGTTGGACCACATCGCCTTCCTTCTTGTCCCTATCTATACCTGTACTCTGATGATCTCACTTTCAATACCAAGATTCTTACCCTATCCTTTCGTTCAGAGACCCCCTCATTCCAAGGGTCAGACTCCTCCATCAACGAAGTTCGCGTCAGTGATCCATTCGGAAGGAAAAAGGTGTGGCTTCGCGAGGAGCGTGGTTTGAGACCCTGAAGGTGACGGCGTGTCAGTGGGAAGAACTGGAATTCATGTGTGACTAGAACGGGAGGTCACTACCAACTCGAGACGCGTCTTTCAGGCACCAAGCCTATAGCCTCTGATCCTAACAAGAGTAAACAACAAATTAGCGCCCTGAAGGGTTGCTGAAGGTTGAACGTTATGTGAACGGGGAACGGATATCCATGCTCTTCTCCTTTGACGAATGCTCTAATCAATACCGTCCCGTACAACAAGTTACGGATAGCATTCGCTATGCAAGAAATCCAAGAAGCATCGAAAGCAACGGCTTTGTTATTCTTCCCCCCGGGCCCTTCCTTCGGTAGTAAAGTGATATTGAGTTAGAAGATTAGAGGATCATGCGGAGGGTACTGTGCATCGACGGCGTCACAGACTAATTACGTCTGAATAGCTTTACCGGAACGCGGACGGGCACCAGCGCCGTACCTAGGAGACCGGCATTTCCTAGAACACGGGATTCATAGTTCTCCAAAGTCTCCCCTTCCTGGAGAACTGGTTCGACCTTCCACTCGTGGAGGAGGGAGGAGAGCACGGATAAGACTTCCGTCTGAGCGAACTTGCGTCCTTGGCGAAATAAAGATGGAAAACGAATGAGTACCAGGTCGAGTCTGCGGCGCTGCTTACTTACCCACACAGGTGCGGGGACCGTATCCGAACATAGGCGAGGTCACGCTCAGGACACGTTCTCCCACCGTGCAGGGCGGAATACCAACGGGTCCTCATAGACATCCGCATCGCGCACTACAATGAATGAGGCCATATAGTGACCAGTGCGAACATGAAGGACTCACTTGTCGCGATGATGTCGACGATCACGACGCTCCCCTTCTTGAGAACAATGGTGGCAGGTTCAGGATGCATGACAGCTATTGGGACATCCTCGGTCATCTCCCTCGGGATTATATAGGCAGTAGCTAGGGAAGAGACGCAGGTTACCGATACAGTGAGGAAGGGATAGCACAGAATTGTGTACTTACGACAAAGCCTTTGCGCCTCGTAGAAGCAGCGCAATGTATGTCCAAGTTCGGTTTCGTCCACACGAACCTAACCAAGGTCAGCATCGCACGCAGGGCGGGTTGGAGGCTTCTCACATCGGCATCTTGGGTCATCCAGGCCCTTTCGATCTCTTGATATGCTTTCTCCTGCTCATCCTGATATACGGACAGGTACGCAAGGGTGATGACCAGTCCACTCGCCGTTGTCTCTGTAGGAACGAAGAGGCCTCCGTGAATAAATGGTGGCGATGTGAGATTGAATCCGGTGCCTCTCACCGTGTCCCGCGAAGAGTAGCGTGAACATGTTCGCAATCTTAGGGCCGCACCCAAGTCAGTACGGATCAAGTACAAGCGATCAACGCTTACCACTTCCTCCTCACTCATACTGAACTTGCCAAGGCTGAGAGCGGATGATACAAGACGGTCGAGTAAGTCCAGAGACGACGCCGCGGAGTCGCCGTCCTCCACCTGACTGCTCCTTGCGGCCCCGAAAGCGGTAGCCACATGGGAACTTCACAACAGACCACGACTTTCCCATCTTATGCAACCTGTGTATGATACCATCAGATCCTGGCATTCATGAGGAAGGAAAACTCGCGCGCGGACCTTTCAATAGGCAGCGAATACGCCCAGGACGGGGTGACTATCCGAGGGACGAGCGTCGACGCGACGACGCGAAACGCCTCGGAAAATTCGTAGTGATCGCCGCTGTTGTGCCAGGAGGTGCCGAAACCAAAGCCAGCTTTGGAGATGACCATCAAAGTCAGCTGAGAGAAGGTCAGAACGTTGGAGATCCGTGAGTCGTCATGACAGACCTTCAGCATGAGAGGGTGGATATTGTCGATGATAATTTCGGCCTTGCCATCCCACTTTTCGCCTTCGGTCATCTGGCGGTAGCTTGCTTTGGACTACTCCCCACCCCGACTCGAAGCTAGGTTATACCAAGGGTCAATCGCTGAGTCGAATGATGATATCGAAGGGAACGGCGCCGCGTACGTCTTCGTCGTAAAAGCAGGCGCAACGGCACGACGATAGCGCTTCCACAATTCTCCGCTGGAGGAAAGGATGTTTTCCCCCAAGAGTCTACCCATACTCGTAAGTGAACGTTGAAGAGGTCACGGATAAAGAAGTAACCTTTTCAGTGTCAGGTCGTAAGGCTTGATGGTATGGACTCGGCTTTCACTACCAAGAATCTGTTTCATGACCGCGAGCGAGCTTGTGTAGTGTAATGGCTTGTATGGGAGGAGGGGAACGATGGAGATGATGTCGTGAGTGTGGTGGAAGTATGCTGGAGGTAACGATAAACAACACGTCGTCGACAGTTTTCTCGGAGTACCCACCGGTGTGGCGATGTGTCCAATTCCAGGTGGTGCCAAGGACGAACGGAATGCGAGAGAATAGGGTAGAAGACAGACTGAGGGGGCTCACGAGGGGCCGAAGGCCCGGAAGATTGTTCACGGCCTGCAGCAATAATGAGACAACGTCGATGAGAAGACATCTGATTGAAAGAGACGAACCAGAAGAGCTGTGACATGCTTGTAGGCGCAGTATGCGATCACAGACGCTAGAGAGCCCAGGATGAAGGTAAACATCGAGTCGTTAGTGACCAGCGGGAACACGCGGATACCAGCACGGGCGGGGGTCATCTTTATGGACGATTTGTCTGGTGTCGGTGAAACACATCTGTGGTCATTGGCCGGAGCGCTTTCACGCTGCCCTGTATTGAATGAATGATACACTGTACGATACATACAGCAGGAACGCGCCATGGTTCGCGGCGACGGGCCTTAGTATACGGGTAAACACCATACGCCGAACGGCCGCGTTCAGGGAGGAGGGGGAAAGAGAAAGATGGGGCGTGCGTCAAACTAAATCTTGGACACTTGCGGGCGCTGGCGTGAGGAGGTTGAGGAGATCTTAGATCTTGACCTCCGGCGCTTTCTTCGTGAACGCGGGGAGGAGCTGATTGTGTATCCTAGGCGGGGATGTCTCCTGGACGTGCCTGAAGTTGGCTGATGGTCAGGTTTCTGTCCCATGAACTGCTGGAAAGAGGTGACTCACCAAATCCCAAGCGACGTCCATACAACGACAAGCCTCCAAATCTGCGTCGTCGAACACGATGCTCGAACCCCTGCCGCCCAATTGGAGCGCATTTTCCTCCAGGTTTGACTTGGCCGCGAACCTCTTGGACCTTGGATCCGATGAGGGTTAACCCCGTGAACGCAACCCTGTCGATGGATACGTCCCGTACCCGACCGCGATGTTTACCGCGCCCGGCAGGGATCCGGCTCGACTAGTCTCTCGTGGAGAGCCTGCAGGGTTCAAACAGAAGGTAGTTAGCCTCGACCACGACTTCAAGTTCCGCCATCCGTAGCGCGTTCAGCGGAGTGGACTATGCAGGTCCCAGGACGGCTTCAGCGCCTGCAAGACTGTACGGACCCCCGCCGCGAGTGCGGGACCTAGTCTCGCGCGACATCGTTCCGACTGGTGAGTAATATGTTAGCATGGGAAGTCAGGGGAGGCTGAGGTGGCGTCAGGGGTGCCAACAAGGCGTAGCGGGGTATGAGATGGGGGCAGGAAGGAAAAGACGCGTACTTACGGGTAACGGCGGAGCTTTCCGTGGTATAGCCTGGCCACACCTGGCCACACACGCCGACGGGATCGCTCCGAGTATACAAGCAGTAGCTTCGCCTCACACGATCTGTCATTCCTGTCCAACCTGTGTCCGTCCATCGTACGTGGACTGTCGTAGAGTGTAAGGAGGGTCGACTTACTTGCCAGAATGAGTGTTGCAACGTGATCTTTGGGCACTTACGTAAGCACAGGCTTCAAGTAAGTATCCGGCGGGATGCGTCGACCTTCACCAGCCCTCAACCACCGATAGCATCTCATCTGTCCCCCTTTCTCAGATCGCATCGCATTCGTCTGCCTCGAATATACTCGATTTGATGACTAGTGAGGCGCTCTTCAGGCTGCAGGGGCCTTTCGAAAGGAACGTCGAGCGCGGCAGCTCACCGCTAATACAAAGCGATCAGGCCCTACGAATCCACAACCGACGGCATCCAAGCCTTACATCGTGTTCGGATACGGCTCGCTCATATTTAAGGTAAATGACCTGGTATTGGATCGAAGATCTGTGGGATTAAATGTCGAGGGCGCGATGACAGCCTCCGCCACACACCATCGCACAGAGTGAGTAGCTCTCCCGCCGATATCCGATATCGTGCGACGTGTCCGGAAAACTCACGCGTCTGTGTCAGCTCCAGGGTTTCTAAAAGGTTATGTTCGTCGCTTCGCGCAGAAATCGCATGACCATCGCGGTACGCCCGAGGTATGGTACCATCCCACAAACGCCTGTCCCATGTGCACGCGACCGACGAGAGGAGCAGAGCCCAGGACGCGTCGTGACGCTCGTGCACCAGGAAGATTGGAAAGGCTTTTCCGGATCGGTGAGTCTTTTTCCCGGATCCGTCGAGTGTACACGAGGCTCATGTGGGTGGGTCAGGATCCGTTCCCGCACGAAGATGTGGCTTGGGGCGTAGCTCACACCATCGACCCCGTCTACGCCGCCGAAGTACGGGATTACCTTGGTGCGCGTCCCCCTCCCTTTGTATCCATGCCCCAAGATGTCAACCTATAGCCGTTAGATTACCGCGAAAAGGCACGCCCCTTCGCTCTCCATTCCACCGCCTGAATCAGATAGCGAGACCACCCACCAGGACGGTTACACGATGGAACAAGTGGCCGTCTACGGCGTCGTGGACGGGGAGGAGCGCGTGCTCATTCCGGACGCGATCGTGCGTCCCCCTCATTTTCGTCTCCTAGCACATTCCACATACACTAATCATGCACATGCAGTGTTACGTCGGCCGTAACGACAACCCGTCCTTCAGTGCGTCTGCCCCCATTTTCTCTTCCCAGCCTCGTCCGCTAACCCGTAACTTAGTCGGGTCGGAACCTCTCGACGACCTCGCCCGCACGATCTGGACGTCCGTCGGGCCTTCCGGGCCCAACAAAGTACTGCATAACTTGCCCGTCCCCGTACGGAGCTGACGATCGCGACAAGGAATACTTGTACAACCTTTCCGCCGCCGTGCGCGCGCTCGCCCCAGAATCTCACGATTCGCACTTATACGCCCTCGAGGTGCGGGAGCTTCCCTCCTTCGGCTGGGTATTGCGATAGAACTGACGGAAGTTTTGACACAGACGAGGATACGAGAGCTGGACAGGACGTCGACCGCGTGAAAGCACGACGGTCCCATAGGATCTGGATAGAATGCAGGCTCTACGTAACATTACATGTATATGTAGTATGCGCGCCCGCTCGAAGCGATATAGAGGGAAATGCCAACTAAGCTCGAAAGGAAAACAGGGATACCCAAAGACGTCCTATGTGCGCGGTGACTCGCTGAGCATGGAGCCATAGGAAGGGCCGCCATTGCCCTTGGGGGTCCCCATAACGCTCTCTGGGACAGGGGCGTCGATGAGTAGGGGCGTTGCCTCTGTCGAGACCGCGCCCGGGCCCGCGTCGGTGTGGCGTCTTTCGCGCTCAACGATCCTAGAAAAATTATCCAGTCAGCGGCAAGGTGAGAAGAATAGGAGACATACCCGCGCATCACAGCGGCGGTCGTCATGCGCCTCGCGCGACGCTTGCTGATGTTGTCCTCATATCTGTCTGTTTCATCCACAATCTCCTCAGAGATGATTTCCTCGATGATGTCTGTGGGAAGGGAAGATTTTAGACACGGTACGAGTGCTGACGAGGGTACGGTAGGCAGTACCTTCGAGCGTGATGACCCCGATGGCACCACCAGGCGTTCCGGGTGTCGAGCTGACCAAGAGGAGATGGGCACGGCCAGTTTGGCTGGATGGGCAACCTTAAGTAAAGATGACAAATGAGGAAGGGGTACGAGCAGGACTTACAAGTAGTCCAGTGCTTGGAAACAGTTGATGGATGGCTTTGCTTCGGGGAGGATTGACAGTCTGAAATTGGATACCGGCCAGGCTTGGGCGGGGTCGTACGAAAGCAACTGCGTTCGTTCGTGAGTAGGTCGATATCAAATGCAGAACCGACGCGCACCTTTTTGATGAGTAGGAGTCCTATGAAAGCCAAAGGTCGGCCCGGCTCATGGATAGGGAAGCGCGAATATCCGCTAAGGATACTACGAACGCCAACCAGTCAGCGTGGGACAAACCTGAGTTGCGTATATCGCTTACATATGTTCAAGAGTCTTGGTGTCGAGAATTGTGTCTGATGATAGGGTAACGACGTCCTAAGATGACCAGCGTCGGTAATGGAGTGAGCTGGAGGGAGGAGGGTTGCCGCACCTTCATTGGTGTCATGATCTCCTCGACATTTTTGGTGTTGAGCTCAAGAACGCCGTTGAGAATGCTGATCTCGTCGTCGCGCAGGGGCTCTTCCCCCGTCCGATGGAACTGGAGGAAAGACTTGAGCTCGGCCTTTTTGTAGGTGTGCGCCTCGTTGGCGCCAAGAACGTAGTCGAGCAGCTTCGCCATGGGCCAGGCGATGGGGGCTTATATAAGAGAATCAGAAAAGAGGACGTGGACTATGACGAAGGGTAGGCCCACCAAAAAGGTACATGCATGCCAAGACCGCGGGGGCACAAGTGGCGCCTATGGACAGACCGTATCGAACACTGACGGCTTGTGGAATGACTCTGCATTAAAGTGCGTCAACGAAAGGGGGCGCAGAAAGAAACCAGAGTTCACATACTCGCTGAAGAAACAGAGGACGCAGGGATTCATAGCGCACATGAGTTGGAGACACGAATATATGCGCATCAAATCCGAGTGCGTACCCAAAGATGACTGGATGGACCATGAGACAGACCGATATACGGAAGGAAAGAAACCTCACCGATCATGGTCGTCGAGATTACAACTGCAGCAATGCCCCCTCCAATCTGTGCGAAGTGGATCAGTTTGTGGCAACGTTGGCTCGAGAAAGAGCAACCTACGGCGGAATCCAGGAAGATGGGGAGACTCTCGTTTACTATCTGGGAGTATTTCAGGAGAGTCAAAGGGAACGCAATGGTGTCATCTCACCACATTTCCGAGCAAGAGGACCTGTAAAGATGTCATAGGGGGTTAGGCCGAAGGTGCCGGTGAAAGGAAAGTTGAACGCACGACCAACACCCAATGTCGTCCTCTAGTCAGCAATTTCAAGACTAGAGCAGAGGCGTTAGCTCGAACCATTGTCGTGGGTGTGCATCACGTACCCTTCTGCGCGTTCCTTTTCTCCTTGTCGTCCTCGGAGGACGACGCGAGCACACCGAGATGCAGCTCATCGAGCCCCATAAGGCCAAGGGTTAGCCTGACAATGAATTAGCTTTTCCAGTTTCTACACCCACAAGATTCGTTGACATAGAACATGATTTTGTACTCACCCGGCGAAAACGCCTCCCAGGAGGACAAGCCCTATGCTAATGACCACCTTCGACCAAAATGTTGCGGAGCCTACAGGCTCTACCTCTTCGCCTGAAGACTCCGCGATAGCTGCGGCATAACGAATAAAATTGGAAGGAAAGGCGTGGGCAGCCGTCGCAAAAGCAAGGGTGGAGATGGTGGAGGTTCGCATAAAGGTGGGCAAGTATGGGTCCCCGCTTGGCGCGCTCGGCAGAGCAATTAACGCGTCACAGAGCACGTGACCTGTATCCGAATGCGTGCTAGTTTTCTTGAAAATCCGGGCGGCGCGTCCCGCCGGTAGCGATTGGGACGAAAGTGCGTCTTGTTAGACAACGACAGGCAGCGTGTTTTGAGCGTGGCTTCTGCAGGCAGCGCGCGATGCTGCAGGAACTCTCCAACATGGATCGAATAACCCAACTCCAGGACGAGATTCAGAACGTGCGTACCTCTCGCACACCTTTAAAGCTCTCAAAACTGACCACGCACGACGTTTAGCTGCTCACCATCATGTCGAACAGCATCGCCTACCTCACTTCGCGCGCGAACTTCCTGCAAATCAGCGAGGAAATCCCTGTCACCAAGCAGCGCAACCCGGAAAAGGTCGACACACCTGAGGTTATGGAAGGTGCGTTGTCGTGACGTCGTCTGTTCGCTCGCATGGCTGAGAGACGCGCTCCACAGCGAACAAGAAGGAGCTGGTGCAAGATCTCGTGGTCAAGGCGAAACAGGTCGAATACTTGATCCAATCTTTGCCTCAGCCGGAACCAGAAGAGGCGCAGGTACGTGTTACGCCCATCTCCTCCCTACGCCACTAACTTCGACGGGTCATCAAGGCTGAGAGGCTAGCGCGACTGGAGGACCAGATGCAGGAGGCGAACGCGGAGTACATCGTCGCCGTGGCCCGCGCGAGTGCGTTTTCACGTTTCTTTCTTCTCGCTCTCCTGCTCAATCTTCATCTTGTCCAGAAGCCCTCCATGCACAAATCAGCGAAGTCCTAAAAGACATCCTGAGCGAGAACGAGTTTGCCGCGGAGAAACCTGGATAGCGAGAAGGCACGTATATAGCGATGTATCCTATACTCCCGCTAATTTCTGAGTACAGAAGCACGTCTGTCCTGACCTGCGAGGCATCCAGCCTGCACCCAGCGGTTATTCCTGCCCCGGGCCCGCCTCTACAAAACGGGCGCTCTGGCGCCTCCGACTCCTTCGCATTTACCATGCGCGTCAACGCCTTGGTCCTTCGGGCAAACTTCACCTCTCGATCGAGTCCTCGCGTCGTCGACTTCATTCTTACCCACGGTCAAGGCTCTCAAGCGATGTGCGTTGGTAATATGAAACGAGCAATGTTGTTCGATGTAAATTGTAGGTATCCTTAGGGGAATCAATCTCAGTCTGCGTTTTCATCGCTCCTGGTGGGGTCCCTTATCAGAGTTATGGCATTCCTTCAACGGTCAAAACCCCAATCCGACAGCGCTTCATTACTCTCCACTGCGGATCACTCCTTTTATCCTAAGATCCTACCAGGACTACTTATACACGGCCTCATGGCGCGCCATTCTTCACACCCCCACCCACTGACAGCCGTCCATGTATCTCGTATACCCCCTCATCCCCGTCGCAAGCTTCATCTCCTCGGTTTTGATCATCGTCACCCTCCTCACCAGCACGCGTCAGTCATGGAACACCGGAGTAGTCATGTACGGTGCATGGCAGGCCATTGCGCTCTTTCTCCAAGGCATCGGGTCAACCGTCTGGGCGCACGATGCTAAGGTGCGCGCGCCCGTGTGGTGCGACATATGTGCGTCCTCCTTTTCCATCTATCCCGCGGAAGGCAGCTGAACGGGATATCTAATAGCGACACACATCGACGTTGGTTCCATCGTGGCCATCCCGGCATGCTCTTTGGTCATCACCCATCGACTGTACAAAGTTATCCGGCGCAATAGCCTGGAGCCGCCGAGCAAAGAGGAGGTGATTCGTGGTCCACTGGCCTTGCGTACTTTCAGCTGACCGACGTCATCAGCGACGGAAGGCGCTCTTCTTCGACCTGTCTTTGACCCTTGGTCTTCCGTTGATCTGTATGGCTTTATGTAGGTTCACCTCAGCGCATCCTTTCTCTACCAGATGTTGACTACAGAACAGACTATGTCGTTCAAGACAAGCGCTTTCAAGTGATTCAAGGTCGCGGTTGCGTCGACGCTATCCGAGTCTCTGGCATGACCGTCCTCCTCATCATTGGATGGCCCCTTCTCTTATCCACTATATCTGCTGTATTCTACTGCCGTGAGCCTATTCTGACCTTATCAAAAGACGAAGCACTCACGCCAAACCCTTTTCGTCTTTTCAGCCAAGATCTTACTTCTTTTCTACCGCCAGCAACGCGATATTCGTACCTACACCACCACCCCAACTCGTTCTCGCTATCTCCGCATTCTCTTCATCGGTCTTCTGGACATCGTGCTCACCCTCCCCCTTGGCATCCTTCGCGTCGCCCTCGATATCATTCAAGCCGGTCCCAATTTCGTTTTCTACCCCGGCTTCGCTGCCGTGCACGCCGACTGGGCGCCGGTCCCCATCCCCCAGTCAAATACGTTTTGGTTCAAGTTCGACATGCTGTATGACGCGTGGACGAATGTGTTGGTCGGGCTGGTGCTGTTCGTGGTATTCGGGACGACGGGGGAAGCGAGGGGTGTTTACAAGAGGGTTGGATGGCGCGTGGTCGAGGGGATGGGGTGCGGACGAAGGGGAAGGCAAGGCAAGGAGAATATGCCGGATATGTCGTTTGAGAGCGGTGAGGTGGAGACGCGGGCGGAGGTTGAGGGGTCTGGGTGAGTCTTTCGTTTCGTTGGCAGAGATGATGCTGAGAATGTGGATAGGATACATCCATCATTTGTTGTGTCCATCCCTCCCGAAGGCATGCTCGATGACCATGATAAGCCTCCGAGATCGTCGGATGCTAGTGGCACGTCGGGGGAAGGCGAACGCAGAGATCATACCTTGGTTTAACTTGGACGCTTGGTCCATAATCCTGCCGATGGTGAGCGTATCTCTTTCGAGTGATTGGAGTTGCTGCTAACGTCTGCGTTATAGTACACGTACTTGAATCTTGACAATGTTGTTCGCATTACCGTCGAAAATTGCATTCGTCTTTCCGTCCACCCGTGCCTTGCCCCTTTTCGTTCGGCAGACTCTTTATAAACTGCAGAACGCCCTCGATACTCCCGAGAAGGCCTGCCTAAACATATCCTCAGACGCAAATGTAAAGAGGTAAAGAGGTGCGGTAGAACTCGCTCGTATCCTGTCGATGCTGAACGTGGTCTGAGTGTAGCAATGCTCGAGAGAATTGAAAGCTCGCCCGACTCAAGCCAACCCAGGACAGCCCAGGACCCAAACTCCACACGTCTAGGCCGTCCTTATTTCAGCACATTAATAGACCTTAATCGGTTGCGAGGGATGTTCGATCGCAAGGGTCGATTGACCTGCCCGATGCCGTTTGTCATCGATGTCGGTGGGTACACGATTTACATCCGTGCACCAGAGACTTTCAGTTTCTCTGGGAAAGCCACCACTCTGACAAGCCGTGCTTCAATTCTCCTTCCAGAATAGTTGTCGAAGGCCATGTCCGTTCACATATTGCAACGCCCTCAAGCAGATGTGGTGAACTCTCCGCCATCGTGCTACGTGATTGAACATTGCTACGAGTGACGGCTATTACATCCTGGCCCGTCAGGCGGGCCGGCGGGCGGCCTCGAATTTGCAACAGTCAAAAGTTTTCACCCGGGTCGGGACTCCCTCGTGCCCCTGCAGGAGAAGGAGGGGTGTGTCTCACCTGTATGTATATCATCGTTTTTTACCTTCGAAAGTTCGACAGATCCCGGTATGGCATAGCTGGCCATTGGCCGACGGCGGTTTGTCGCCAACGTCAGCCCGAACGTTGCGCTAGGCCCCGAGAGCCCCGAATCGCAAAATCATTTACGGGGTCGTTATAACTGACGGGGGTGACGGGCGTGGAGGGCTGTTGTCCCTCCCCTACACCATCGAGCAATGGCAGGAATAGCCGTGGAAGAAGTGTCGCTGACGGATCCCAAGAACATCCATGGGACCTGGGGAGCCATGTTCATCGGAGTCATCATCTCTGTGATGTGAGTCGTCTTGGGAGGATTCTCCTCGACGTGACAAGGCTGACAGTGCGCCTGTGCTCAGGCTTTATGGAAGTTGGTGATATCTATCAAGCTCGTCGGGTCGCTGCGCTGACGGATCTCCAGCGACGTGTCTACAAGCATGGAACTACTTCATCAGGTACTATAGGGACCCTCTGTATCTGAAGGCACTGGTGCGTAGTAGTCGTACGCTGTATCCGCTCGCGTGATTCCTAACGAGTTCAAAGGCTGTGGCCGTGCTGGTCACGGACACCGTCCACCAAATCCTAATCATCCATGTCGGTACGTCGGCGCGGCTTCCTCTCCCTTCACGTCCACATTAGTTATCTTTCAGTCTACACATATCTGGTCACGAACTACGGCAATCCGGCGTTTCTCAACCAGTTGATTTGGTGCGTCATGACCGACCATTGGCTTGTGCACTCCTCATGATCTTTTCTATCCTATCAGGAGCGTCATGGTGCGTCGTGTTGACTTCTTGTATGTGCATCGAGCAAGTCCCTAACTCATCAATCGATTAGGTGGAGGTTATATTTAACGTGAGCCTGCCTTGCCTTGCATGTGTACCCACATCCTGAAGATGTCCATAGGGAATGACGGCATTCTTGGTTCAAGGGTGATCACCCTCAACATCGTCCGGGTGTGACAATATTGATTCTTCCTTTCATACAGCTTCTTCGTTGGACGTCTGTGGACCCGTGAGGACATTCGTCGCTTCCTTACCTTACGTTTGATTTAATGTAGCATCCATAGTCAACCACCGGAAACCCCTCTTGCCAACACTCGTGGTACGCATTCACGACGCTTGACAGATCGTCGCTGACATTCCGTTCCAGGGTATCTCGGTCTTAGCCCAGTTCGGTGCGCACGAACTGTATCCCTTCCTTCGCGAGTACTAACAACGCATACGCTCATCTTTTGCACAGCCCTGCATTTTGGTAAGCAGAACATCGTTCCCCCATGAAGATGATCGCACCTTAACACGACAACTCTAGTATATGCGGGTATAGGGTGCGCACATCGATCGTCTCCGTTCTTGTTATGTATCGACCGGTGACACGTCTTAGCCTTCAATGGAACACAGTGGAAGGATTTCGACACGTCAAGGTATGTACAATGTGATGTGTCTTCTCAGCTTCCCGTCCTCAACGCAATCTACCAGCGCATATCTGTTTCCATCAATGGGCTCACTGCATTTACGGACATCATTATCACACTCTCATTGTGCTATCTTCTGCATAAGTCACGCACAGGATTCAAGGGGTAACCTCGTCTCTACCTGTCCCTTTTTTGCATTCTGACGTTATGCATGGCCTTTCATAGGACTGACACTCTTGTCACTCGTTTGGTATGCCGTCGCGCTAGCTATTGGCATGGATTAGGGCGGATGCTGAGATGGGTTCCCAGATCATCTTTACCATCAACACTGGGCTGCTGACCAGGTGAGCATCATCTCTACGCCAACACGACGTTTCGACTGACGGCGCCTTCATAGTCTCGACGCTGGTCTTTCTTTCATACTTGTATGTTCATTCATCGAGTTTTCCCTCTTTCTAACACTGAGGCCGTTCTCGCCAGTTCTGTACTTGCCTTCAAGTTCTCCAGAACTGTTTTTGTTTTCATTGACGGGCCCTTCTTACAGTGACAAAACCGGACACCCTCATCTATATGTCCTTCTATCTGTTCATCGGTAGACGTACGTATTCATCCGTGCTCTCCTCTCCGGGCTCTCTTCACCACCGTTACAGTATACTCCAACTCGTTCTTCGCCACCCTCAATGCGCGCGCATCTCTCCGCGGTCTCGGTGCATTAAGCTACGAAAGCAATACTTCGCGCACCCACTCCGAGGCCGACATGCCAGGCCCGAACACGGTTACAGCCGTTTGCATAACCGACTGGAATCCGCGCGTCGAGAAACTTGTTTGTCAGAGCCAAACATTGCCTTATTGGGAGTGCTTATCACATTCGTCACGCAGTGACTCATTTGTGACTTCGTGCTGTTCAGGAGCGGGCTTCCTGATCTTTGCGATGACCATTGACGACATGTTCCATCTACTTTCCACCCAAATGACCTCTCCAGAGTGATCAACACTCTCCGTGTCGGGCTTCGGGAGTCATGAAAACTCCTCATAGCTGGCCTAGAAGCCTTCAATACCCTGAAAAACCTCAACAACGAGCACAGACCACCCTTGTTGCTTGGATACTCGGTGAGTGAGGAGTCGGGAGCCTCGGAGACGTCCCCCTCGTGGTCTTGGATGCTTACACTTAATTTGGATCTCTCTAGAAACCAAAACTGCGCATGATTGAAGGGCAACAACGAGGGTGGGATTCTGGTGGATGACAGGAGCACGGCGAAGTTGCGGTGAAGTTGGCGAAGATGATAAAAAGCCTCGGGTTTTGAGCTTGTGAGTTCCATCCCCATCTTTTTCCCGCTCCCTCCCTCATGTCCTCTCCAGACCCTCGTGGACCGTCTCGTCCTTTGACACCGCGATTCGTTCCTTATCGACACCCGCAGGCTCCCCGACCTGTGTCGATCCACTGGCTTGTGAACCCGGGAGGGATTGGTACGTTACGTACCAGTAGAGTTTGTGTGCGGTGCTGACTTTCTCTAGATGGAGCGGTCAATCCTCCTCAATTCTACACATCCCAAGATGAGATGGAGGAGTCGCGACAAGCCGGCTTCGCGCGCCTGTCGCCTCAAGATCAACGTCGTGTTCTCGATATGTTGACGGCACGATGGCAGGCTGCCAACCCCGGAGTAGTTGCCCCAACGCTCGCCTCACTACCTCGAGTTCCGCTGCCCCCAGTTCCGCCGCCCCCAGGCCTGCCGCTGCCACCACCACCACCTCCAGGCCCACAGTTGCCGCCGCCGCCTCCACCTATGCCTCAACAGTCGGCACCAGTCGCCCTCCAGGCTAACTCCGGCACTCCCTTGGCTGGGAACACAAGCGATGCCATTGGGTTTCTACCCTCCGCCCCAGGATCTGCTGCGTCGTCATCGAATGACCGTGCGTTGATCCATTCTTCATTAACAATGAGCATACTGACCAATTACCTGCAGGCTACACCACACATTACACTGTCTATTACACCCCGGCTGTGCCACGTTCCGCGAAGGGCAAGAGCTCTGCGAGTTCAAAGAGGACTCACGACACGAAGGTCACCACTGTCGCTATCACCCCGAGTACTCCGCGTGAGTCTCTCGTAGCTGAAGGCCTTCGTATCCATGGGTTGGATGGGCAGTTCTCCATCAACGTACCCTTCAAGATTCGTTGGACTGGTGTCAAGTAAGTTGTTCCGTCTATTGTTATACAAACATATACCTAAACGTTCTGTTACCTGCAGCAAGGGTGATGCATCAAGTGTCGATTCAGATGAAGACTGGTTCGCAATTCGGGAGGCCTTACTCCGTAAACGGCCTCGTGATGTCTACATCGAACTTGACCTTGACGCCATGGAGGCTTTCCGGCTGCGCAAGCGTGTATGTGGTTTCATCCCTGTTCTTCTGCTTTGACTAATATTGGGACTTGTAGCCGTTTGATGCCGTGCTCCAGCACGACAAGGAACTCGGACCAACGTGTGCTGGAACCGAGGTAAGCCTGCACGTATATTTAATGAACCTGCCAAACTTATTGTATTTCTCAGGTTCCAAACACGGACTCGTACTCTGACTCGATCAAGCGTCAGGGTACTATCATTCTCGAGCTGAAGGAAATGTACAAGTGTGACAAGCATCGCGGCGAGCACAACGAGCAAGGCTTCTGTTATCCAACCCAAGATGGACACATTGGCCTTAATCGGAAGCGATTGAAGCGTTGGGCATCCGCTGTTGTGAGTAGCCTCTGTGAATATGATCAATGCTGTACTGACCTTCTCTATCTCGATAGGATGCGAAAGAAACGACTGTCAAGTACCCTCCTAATACTGAGGAGTTTGATGGCGTGCGCGATGGTCGTCTGCGCCCGCACAAGGCCCGTGGACGTTCAGGCCCACATTCTGTGATGACACCTACCGCCACACCCGCTGCACCCACAGATGCCGCCACCGCTCTTGTCCCCGTCATCGCTGGCCTCGTCAATCAACAAAGTGCTATGATATCTGCTGTTCTCGGCATTTCTCCGCCTCCCCTTCCCTCCGCCGCAGGTTCATCGGCGACCCCCGCTTCCATGTTATCTCCAGCACCGCCTCCTGCCCTGCCTTTCTCTCCTATGCCTCGGCGTCAGGATGAGTTATATTACTTTTTCCTCACTATCCTTGAACGTGATGGACATGACCTGTTGCAGTACCACTCCATGCTTGTTTCGGCGGAGATCACCCTTGAAACCTTGCCCTCGCTAGACCTTGACACCTTGGTGTCACTCACCGGGGGTGATAGCGATAGCCTGAGAGTTCTCGTTGCATCCGCAGAGCAATTCTCTAGGCGTTTACGCATGAAGAAAGACTATGTACGGTCTCTCTTTTCAGAGTACGATGTCTTCGGGGATAAGTGAGTTTCTCGAACCTTTATAATGTTGCCTAATATTTTCTGTACATACACCATGCTGTCCTGACCCCCCACTCTTTACTACACTGCATAACCTTCCGCTAACCTACTACTCCCTCATCTGTCGCATAATCACCTCTGTCCATACATCTACCCCACGTTCGTTACCTACTTTACGAATACCCGCAGTTTGTAATCCAGCCAATGGCATCTTCATTCGTTATTTCTTCCATAGCAAGATGGATGAGTTCAGCGCGCATGTGAGGTCCAGTGAAGTGGCTTTCATTACGGCGCAAGAAGGCTTTGATACTACTGAAAGCTTGCTCGATGGGATTCATGTCGGGGGAGTATGGTGGTAGGTATATAAGCTTTGCACCTGTCATTAAAACTGGTTAGTATACCTTGAAGCCGGAGCTTTCAGACAGCACAACGCACCACAGTCATTCTCAATGATCTCCCGCACTTCGTCTCCATGATGAAAGGCAACATTATCCATGACTACCACAGAATTACGGCTTGGATTGTCTGGAGTATATGAGTTGAGAAGGGGTGCCTATATGAGCACAACACAGGCATAAGCATGACACAGACATCCAGAAGAAATTGAAGCGTACAACATCCTCCCGCAGAAAATGGAGGAACCTCTCACGGTTGACTGATCCTTCGAGAAGATCCAAAGCAATGATCCCATCACAGGAGAGCACTGGGAGCATTGTCAGGCGTGTGCCATGGAAGAACAGGTCACGGCGGACGCATGCAGATCCCAGTGGTGCCCTTCCCATTGTCCGCTGATGTGCCCGATCATCCACCCCAGATTCATCCAACCAGACTATGCTCTCCATGGGTATATCCCCCCAAGCTGCATCCCACATTGCGCGAACGGCATCGTTTCGTTCCAATGCCTCCTTTGATATCCGCTTGTGAGTGAGAGCAAGGCTGCGAACAGCGCGGGCGACGGTTGCAAGTGAAACGTACACTCCGAGCTCCTTGTCAAGACGGTCTTGAATCTCGTCAAGAAACATTGCTGGCTCTTGGACCAACCAGGAGTTGATGGATGTGAGCTCTCCAAATGAAAGGATGCGGGAGCGGCCATGGGACAACAGTCCATGGGGACTATGCACTGAACCTGTCTCGCGATAAAGGCGGAGGATTTCATAGACTGTGCTTTTTGAGCACTGCGCGAGTTCAGTGATCTCGGAGACTGTAAAACGCTCCCGCCATTCGACAATGCGTTCTCGAAGTTGAGGGTTAAGGGGAGGTGCCATTGCGGTCAGGACTCAAGACACTGCAAAGCTGACCTCGCGACGCACAGCTGTCACTCCCGCAGCAGACGTGATTTCCCGAAAAGGCAATGTTTGGCTCTGACAAACAAGTTTCTCGACGCGCGGATTCCAGTCGGTTATGCAAACGGCTGTAACGTGCGTCTGGTTCTGCTCAGTCTTCCCCTTGAGCGTTCCTGATCCTCTGCCAGATGACGAAGATATCGATCAAGGTCGATACGACGAGGGATTACGTCTGCGACGACGTGCGTACCCATGGCCATTAATCGCGCTTCTATGACATGGCTAATTCACGGTCGCAGCCATCCAAGACTAATCTGGCTCCAGATCAGGAGGTGTGCCTTCCATTTTCACGCTTCTTCGACCCAGGTCTCATGCGTATGTCTCAGTCGGTCCATGACGCGGATCGAGACGCGAAAGCCGGTCTCCCGCGCCTGTAGAATCCGAATTCCCATGGAGAGCATTGTAGTAGGAAGTGAATGAAACGGACCTCACTGTACACTTCTGGTTTATGTAACGTGGGCAGGCGACTTCTGCGTTGGAGTCCCTTCTCGTCAAATTTTTTCGGTCATTTATCGACGCGATAATGTTTGAAAGTATACAAAACGACTTTCACGGAACATGCGCTTAAGCGACCAAAGACAGGGCGTCGTCGATGTTCTCGTCTACGGCGCTCTGCAAGTCAAAGATGCGAGGGCTCCACCCCAAAGCCTTGCCCCTCTCAGCCACGATCCGCTCGTTCGACGCTGTGAACTGTTGATACCTGCACCTCTCGTCAGTTTAGTTTCCAGCCTATGATGAATGTGGAGGACGTACACGGGGGACTCCTCCGTAATCGACACAGATGTCGGCGTGGTTTCGTCCAGACGGCCGCGTTTGTGCAGGGCGGCCGCAACTGCGGTTGCGCTGTCCTTCCAGGCCACTCCATGGGACGCCACAAAGAAGTATCGTGCATAGGGGCTCGCGCCCGCGTCTTTCCCCAACACCGCCGTATCGATGACGCGGAGGTACAGGTCCACGAGATCATCCAAATGGACGAAGGCAAACTCGCTCGTCCCTTCGCCGACGTACACAGGACGTTTGAGGGCGAGAAAGGAGGAAATGGTGAACTTGAGGAAGGCTGTTGCGCTCTTCACGGGGCCGGTGGATGGGCCAAGGACGGCGCCTGGGCATAGAATGTAGGCATTGAAATATCCTTCTCCGGCTGCTTTGAAGATGCTGTCGTCGATAGGTTGGTTAGAGGATCCGTGGGTAAGGTGGAGACGAGCAATTATACTGACGGTACGTCAACTTGACCATGAGGCATCGCGGGAGTGATGCTCCGGATATCGTCTTCGTTGGTATCCTGCACATCGTGAGCCCCCCGCCCTGGAACTCGAGAGAAAACGAAAACCCACGTTCCAAATCTTCCCCTGTGGATCGAACTTCCCCTCTAGCTTCCCGTCGACGAAGCAACCTGTTCCACTGGTGTGAATGAGGATCCCCTTCGGCTTGCCCTCTTGGAAGCGCTTCCTTATTCCGGAAAGGATCGCCTCCGTCAGTGGAAGGTCATCACAATCAGCGCAGTTAATGACGATGTCCGCTGCATATGCGTGGTCTGCAATGAGGGACTTGTCGGCGAACGAGCCCGGGACGACTGTCACGCCTACGGAGCGGACGGCCTCGAAATGTTTCTCGTTACGGACGAGAGCGGCGAAGGTCCATTCAGGATACCGTTTGAGGAGCCCAGTGAGAACGGCACCTGTGGGTATTCGTGTCAGTACGGGAGCGTTTGAGTAGCTGAAGGTGTAGATATGTAGATGTACCTCCGATATATCCAGTCGCGCCTAGAAAAAAGACAGATGTCATGATAACTGTGGTCGTTAGTCGTGCTGGTCTTAATGAGAACAGAAGTGGTCAGTGTCGATTGTTTGGAGACGATGAAGGTGAGGACAGAGCCTACCAGGTTATGATATACTTATAGACTTTCTCGAGTTGATGAGTGAGCTTCGGGGGCCTTGCGGCCTTACTCACTCAGGCCATATCGTCGGACTTGTCACTGTAGGACATAAGGCCAAAGGCCTAAGTCATCGTCCTGTAAAAATGATGGAGAGCTTATGCGCGCATTGCGTAGGGCCGATCCTTCGGTGATAACAGGTTAGCGCGTTCGGCCTGCAACGCAAAGTGGGTGTCGGCGTGTCGCAACCAGTTCTTGCAAGTCGAACCTCGCCACTAGAGCCTTTCGGGAGGCATCTCCTCTAAATTGCAGACCAGCTAGTCGAGGAAGAAGCAACGAGGGTGTATTTCTATGGCGGTAAGTAGTGATACGCATGAGGATCGAAGTAGGACCAACCTTGCCCATCCACCGCCATCACCCAAGTTCACCCGCTTTTCCCACTTTAGCTCCTCCGGCCTCTCGTGGAATCCGAAATTTTGATGGGCGGTACTGGGCGGTATGAGGGGTCTGGACGGGCCGATAGATGCTGAAGATGACTGTGGAAACCGCGGCCGGTGCAGTTCTGTGCAGATCGACTGGAAAGAGCCACGAGACGTAATGAAGTCCATCGGCGAGCCGTCGTTGCGCAGGGATCTGATGGAAGACGGGCTGCCTGGGCCTTTCTTTTCAGGAGTCTCGACAGTGGAGGAAAAGCAAGCCGCGCATGCCAGCCTCCGTTTCATCCTCCTTTTGAGCGTCTTTTACTCGCGCGCAAGTCCATCCGAACAGTGATTCTTCCGGGGAGGGAACGGTCGAATGCCTCGCTCTTGATCGCGTCTCTAAGGTTTGTCGGCGTCCTTTGACAAACAGAACGATTGCCTTCTGTTTGAAGTCTGGCGACGAGTGACCACTTCTGACGCATAGTCAGCTAGGTTGCGGGAAGTGAGGGCTCGAGGTGCATTTCGGAGAACGCTATGACAGGCGGGAGCTGGTGCGAGTTGTTTGCAAGTAAGAGACATGCCGAGTTTTCGTCGCGAAAGCAGAAGGGATGGTGGTGGTCGAGACTTGAGAGAGCAAACTGAAGTTTTACCCACAGGCTTTCACAAATCCGAGGTTCATATATGTAGTTACGTTTTTTGAAGGCAACTTTAACGCGAGTGAAATGCACTAGCATGCCCGGTCCGCATTCATTTCCGCGTGCGGGGACGGCAAAGTTGCAAACTGCTTCAAGCTATGTACATAGTTCAAACAGCTGTGATGTATTGGAGCCTTTCCCCATCGGCGCGCTACGATACATAAGTCCATAAGATTAGAATCTTGCTTCGAATACAAACGACAAGTTTAATTGCACAGTTGCACGCAGCACGCGCTCAAGCAACTGAAGACAGAAGCGTCGCCGATGGTCTCGTCTACGGCGCTCTGCAAGTCAAAGATACGAGGGTTCCACCCTAAGGCCTTACCCCTCTCAGCCACCACACGCTCACTCGACGCTGCGTAAAGCAGGAATCTGTATCTCTCGTCAGTTTGTTTTCCAAGAGAACAGCAGCGCCGCGGACGTACGGGTGGGAGTCCTCCGTAATGGACACAGATGTAAGCGTGGCGTCATCTAGACGGCCGTGTTTATGCAGAGCGGCAGCAACTGCGGCCGTGATGTCCTTCCAGGCAACTCCGTGGGAGGCCGCGAAGAAGTATCGCGCGTAGGGGCTCGCATCCGCGTCTTTGCCTGACACCGCCGTGTCGATGACGCGGAGGTACAAGTCCAGGAGGTCGTCCAAGTGGACGAAGGCAAACTCGCTGGTCCCGTCGCCAACGTACACCGCACCCTTGAAGGCCGTGAAGGCGGAAAGGAAGTGTTTGAGGAAGATCGTGGCGCTTTTGACGGGGCCGGTGGACGGGCCAAGGATGGCGCCGGGGCATATGAAGTAGGCATTGATGTATCCCTCTCCGGCCGCTGCGAGGATGCTGTCGTCGATAAGTTGATTAGAAAATTCGCGGGTGAGGGCGAAGAAACTTACGGTACGTCGACTTGACCGTGAGGCATCGCGGGAGTGATGCTCCGGATATCGTCTTCGTTGGTATCCTGCACATCGTGAGCCCCCCGCCCTAGAACTCGAAAGGAAAGGAAAACCCACGTTCCAGATCTTCCCCTGTGGATCAAACTTTCCCTCTCGCTTCCCATCGATGAAGCACCCGGTCCCACTGGTGTGAATAAGGATCCCCTTCTGCTTGCCCTCCTGGAAACGCTTCCTCATCCCGGAAAGGATCGCCTCCGTCAGTGGAATGTCGTCGCAATCCGCGGCATTGATGACGATATCCGCTGAGTAGGAATGGTCGGTGATGAGGGACTTGTCGGTGAACGAGCCTGGGACGACCGTCACACCCGCGGAGCGGATGGCCTCGAAGTGTTTTTCATTCCGGACAAGGGCGGAGAAAGTCCAGTCAGGGTATTCTTTGAGAAGTCTAACGAGAAGGGAACCTGTGGATATGCGCGTCTCAATAAAGGGTACGGATGCTTCAAGGGATTACTGCACCTCCGATGTATCCTGTTGCGCCTAGAATGAAAACAGACGGCATGGTTATGGTTGTTGGTCGTGTTGAAAATTCGTCGTTAGGAATCGTTCACAGGCAACGATTGCGAAGAGGAAGCCTGCAATATATACGTTCTCCTAAGTTGATGAGTGAGCATCGAGAACCAGCCGCTAAATGGCTTACTCACCCAAAGCGTAGGCATCGGTCCCACCAACCATCCCCTATCGCCGATTGTTGATTCTTCGAAATGTCGGGTGATACCCATACCGCTCGGTGTGCTAAGGGGGCGTGCCGTGCAAGTTGCTGCTGTTTTTTCCACCCTAAACGTGATTCTTCCGAGTTCGACCTTCCGCCACTTATTTCTTCTCAACATCGTGGGGCACTTGCAAGGCCATTCACTCAAAGCGGGTGAAAGTAGTGTATATTTCTATGGCGGTAAGTAACCATACGCGCGAAGATCAAAGTAGGACCTTGCCCATCCACCGCCTCATACCAATACGTCGCCTAGCTTCACCAATTCCTCCCACTTGAATTCCTCCGGCTTCTCGTGGAACGCTCTCAGCAACGCGCCCCTATCTTCACCCCTCGCCCCGCCCCACAGATAGAACGACTGCACGCCCATAGCAAGCAGCTGTGCATCCTGCTGGTTGAGCACAAACTCGTCAGACGAGTTCCCACGGGGCGTGACCTCTCCACGCAGGAGTACGACGTCGTGGCTGCCCGAGAAGTCGGTGTAGAACGTGAGCACAAGGTGCGGCGCGGCGAAGGTCTGCCGAAGCTTGTACTCCACGAGCGGCGTGAAAATGACCGTCGCTGTGCGGGCGTTGGGAGCCGCCGGCGGGGGTCCGGGGATGGGAGAGATGGTAGGGAAGAGCGAATCTTGTCCTGGTATGGGGACGGGCGGCGCGTCATGAAGGTCCCATTGGAGGATGAAGAATTCGTGCGCCTTGGTGGGCGCGGCTTCTGGTGTTTCTGGGGGTACCTCCCGGGGCACTGGTACGATGAACTGAGGGTACTTCTGACCAACTTGCAGCATAGACTCGTATGCCGTGCGGGGGACGGAGGCGCATATATAGCCACGGCCTGTTCCGCCAGACCTAGAAGCGTGGTATGTCGTCCACAAAGCGCCGATTTGGTCGGCGGTGTGAGGGGTCTGGACGATCCGGTCGACGTTGAGGATACTGGACAGTGGCTGCGAAAAGAATGTTAGTGTGAATCGACACAAAAGTGCCACGAGACGCACTTTTATCGGGGAGCTGTCTTTGCGCACAGATTTGATGGGAGACGGGTGTCTGGAGCTTTTCTTTGCAGGTGTCTCGACAGCGGAGGAAGAGCGCGAGGCAGCGGCGGCGGCGGCGCGTGCCAACCTCTGCTTCGCAGCCTCCCGTTCAGCCTCTTTCACGCGCGCACGTAGGTCCTCAACGCTGGTGCCCTCTCTGTGTACGAGAGTACATCCTGTGAGGAGACTGTCACGGCGAGAAGGGGTGCATGAACGAATACCTCACTCTTGAGCGCGTTTCGCAAGTTTGTCTGCGTACTTTGACGCGTAGTCGGCTAGGTTGCGAGAAGTGAGGGTTCGCGATGCATGCCGGAGGACACCGAAATGAGTAGGAGCTTGTGCGAGTCCTGAGCGAACCAAAAACATGGTGAAGTTTTGCAGAGGCGGAAGGGGAGGGAAGGTAAGTACTAAGTAGTGGTGGTCGAGAAGAAACGTGACGCGGCACGGAGTTGCGTGCCATTCCGACGCCTTGCTGTTTTCCCGCTCGTCGTTCCCACCAACCGAACCCCTTCGAAGACATCTGACCGGCTCTATCGTGACTTGAGACTCTTTTTCTGGGTATAAAAGACACACCGGTGTTTTGAAGCTGCAATCTATCTCGCGATTACTGGAAAGACCATGACGACCGCACCAGCATCCATTCCAGCCTGGGCCGCCAGCTTTCCCCAGCCACGCACCGTCCCGCGCAAGATCTCAACGGATGAACTGGTGGAACTCATGCAAACGCAAAAAGCTGGAGTCGACTTTGTCGTTGTTGATGTACGGCGGACGGACATCGAGGTTCGTGCGCGACTGTTCACCCCAGCCTACTTCCACTCAAACGGTTCACCTCCACTAGGCTTTGATCAAAGGCGCGATCAACATCCCCGCCCAGACGTTCTACCAAACCCTACCCACGCTCCTCCCTATTCTCTCACGCATCCCCAAGGTTATCTTTCACTGCCAAAGCTCGCTTGGGCGCGGTCCCCGATGTGCAGGCGCTCCCCGCCGATGTGCCGTCTGAATCTCTGGTGCTGGAGGGCGGAATCAAGACATGGCTGGAGCGCTGGGTCGGAGACGAGAACATGACTATTCCAATGCCGCTTGCTGGCGCGACGGCGGACTATCCACCCATTGAGCTCGATCCTACGGTCGGTGCGGCGTTGAAACAGTCGGGGAGTGTCTGTGCTTGATTCTACTAGTGAGTCCACTTCGAGTCACGTCCTTGTCCGTTGACTGACCATGCCTTCGCAGATGCATAACTATCAGTGAATGAGAAGAACAGAATCGTGTTGTGGGTCAAGTAGTGAATTGATATTTCTTCGCCGCCTTACGCTCGACGAACGACGGCCAGAGCCAGTACAAAAGTTGGGCCCACTGATAAGATGACGGGTAAAACACGACCTTCTCTCCGTTGTCCACTGCCTGTTGGGAACGCAGCGCGACGGCCTCTGGGGTAAGGCCAACACGATTTGGTGTTGTGTCTTCAGCTCCTGTGTCGACGTCCACGGCGGAAGAGCGGAAGTTTCCTTGCACAGTGGACGGAAGGATATACGTAAAGGAAACCTTGGGGTGTTCGATAGCCAGGGCTTGATACAGCGCCAGAGATGCGGCTTTGGAAGAACCGTAAAGAGATCGGGTGGGAGCGGGGATGGCGGCTCCCAGGGAAGAGATGAGGAGGATGGAGGGCGCCCGGCTGGTACGTTCCATGAAGGGAATCTACGCCATCCGCGTCATCATTTGCAAAGCATATGAGAAGCATACGACCTACCAGTGTTACCGCAGAAAGCAATGGGCCTAGGTAATTGGCATCAAGGGCCGACTGGGCTGCCTGGACAGCTCTTTGTGCACCAGCGGCGGTGGGCCCATCAGGTTGGCCAGCACCGGCGACGTCCAGCAGTGGCCTTGTTGCCGAAACGCCAGCAGAGACGACAAGGGTATCAAGACCTCCCCATCCTATCAATTGCATGAGCTTGTATAGCAGATCATGAGAACACGGGACATACGATCTTTGAGAACCTCACGGACGCGCACAAGATCCTCCGCGCGGGTGAAGTCGGCGACAACGCTGACTATTCTGTCGCTCGTCTTCACACCATCAGCGCATTTTTCCCTGGCCGCCTCGAGTTCGTCCCGTTTCCGTCCGACGAGACAGACCCTAGCGCCTCGTTGCGCATACCGAAGGGCGATGGCGAGTCCGATACCGCTAGACGCGCCTAGGACGACGATGCGTTCTTCATCCTTCGCAACCTGTAGGGTCCTGTTGTATCGGCCGGTCTTGGTGTAGAGAAAGCATAGAGAGCCAAGCGAGGCTAAGAGAGATGCAAGTTTGAAGGTAGAGGACATGGTCGTTCGCAAGAGGAGAGGGCTCGGGGGAATCCGAGTGTCACGTGTAAGACCGTCCGCATTTCCGAACCCGAGCTTCTTCATCTCCAATTGAACAACGCAACAACGCAACGCCGACCGCCCCCGTCGAGTCAGACTCGGAATCTTGGTACATCGAACCACCTCGGAAATCGCGCGAGGGTCTTCACTATATAGAGGGGAGTATAAGGCCTGTGCTACGACCACAACGCCTGGATCTCTGGGCTCGTTGATCAGGCTTGCTTCATTTTGACGGCGCGACTTGCTCAGATCTTGATACTCTCTGGCTACAACTATGACCGAGCTCGCGTTTCGGATCGACCAGAGTGTACATCATGTCCAGACATTCACTCTCGAGTGCGGCGTCACCCTGCGTGATGTTCCCGTGGCGTACAAGACCTGGGGCCGTCTCAACGATGCCAAAGACAACGTCATGGTAATCTGCCACGCATTCACAGGCAGCGCCGATGTCGAGGACTGGTTCGTTTTTTCTGTACTTCTCTTACATCGACGGAGAGACTTATGCGGATACGATCAGGTGGGGTCCGCTCATGGGCCGGGGGAAAGCGTTCGACCCCGCACGTTTCTTCATCTTCTGCGCCAACGTCATGGGCTCGCCGTACGGAACGGCGTCACCCGTCACAACGAACCCGGATACGGGCAAAGCGTACGGCCCCGAGTTTCCTGCCACCACAATTAGAGACGACGTCCGGTTCGTCCATATTATGACCCTCTCCAGGCAAGACACTGACTCCTCCTTCGAAATCTTCAGATTGCACAAACTCGTTTTAGACTCCCTCGGTGTGCAGTCTGTCGCAGTCGTCATCGGCGGGTCCATGGGCGGCATGGCCGTACTCGAGTGGCCGCTGTGCACCCCGACAAACTTCGTGCGGCACATCATCCCTATCGCGACTTCCGCGCGCCACTCGGCATGGTGTATCAGCTGGGGCGAAGCCCAACGCCAGAGCATTTACAGCGACCCCGGATACGAGGACGGGTACTATCACGCGCAGCCCACGTCGGGCCTCGCCGCCGCGCGCATGGCGGCACTGCTCACCTACCGCTCGCGCGACTCGTTCGAGAGCCGGTTCGGGAGGAAACCACAGGCGAGCGCCGTCGTGAAGACCGCCTCTGGGCCCACGCAGGTCAAGACAGTGGCTTCGGTGGGTTCCGACCACGACGCGCTTGCACATCACAACGATGGACATAGAAATGCAAAACCGCGTGTGCCCACACCGTCTACCGATTCCTCTTCATCGGGTCCACCCGTTTTCTCCGCCCAATCCTACCTCCGCTATCAAGGCGACAAGTTCACCGCCCGCTTCGACGCCAACTGCTACATTCACATCACCCGCAAGCTCGACACGCACGACCTCGCTCGGGACCGGCCTTCTCCCTCCTCTCCAGACGCGCCCGAAGACGATACCGCAGCACTCGCGCGGGTGCTCGGACAACTCCCACACCGTGCGCTCGTCATCAGCGTGCAGACGGACGGGCTCTTCACACCTTCGGAGCAGCGCGAGATCGCGGCGCACGTCCCCGACGCGGAGCTCGTCGTCATCCAGTCCCCGGACGGACACGACGGGTTCCTTCTTGAGTTTGAGCAACTCAATACGCATATCATGCGGTTTTTGAGGCGGGAGTTCCCGGGGTACTATGTGGGGAAGGGGCTGGGGGACGATGATGAGGCTGCGGCGGCCGAGGAAGGGTTTGAGGTGAAGAAGACGAGCATGTTTGGGGAAGCAGAGGCGGATATCACCAGATGGTGACCTGACGCATTGAATATTAAAGAATCTTCGGCACGGTGACTGCCCGATAAATTATTGAGGAATAATAGTCCATATAGAGGACAACTCGACGACCTCGAGAGCGAAGCTCAAGCGCTTGGACAGTTGAAAGGCTTTGGCCGTCAGCGACTCAGCGTCGGCGTTACGACTCCACAAGAGCGACGAGCGTCGATGACGCTGTATTCCTTCTCCTGCAAACTCTATTGGTTCAGAGTCTTTGGAAACATCAGTGAATAAACCCGTAACCTGCTCTCACGACGGAACTGACGAGACAAGCAGTTGTGGACTCTAGGCGCGTGTTTCTCCGATGCTGTGAGTCCTCTCGGAATTTCATATTGTGTTTTAGCAGCTTTCCCTCCATCTAGGCTTCCTTCTACGTTGTATATGCACAACTATTCATCAGCCTTTAAGCTCTAAACACGATTCTAAACACGATTCTAAACGCCCTTCTGTAACCAACAAACATTCATGTACGCGCTCTGAATCAGTATCTTAGCTTCACCCTCCTTGACTTCCAAGATGGTTGTGATCTTCACATTGAAATCCTCGACGACGACTCGGATGAGAACTGTAAGGAGCGCGATGTCGACGACATTTACGGTAAACGCACTGCACGCCAGGACGCGGGGATTATGTATCGATGGCGCCGATTCACCTGACCAAAACCGTCGCCACTGATGCAGAAACAAGAGGGATCGTAACACGTATGCAGCGCACAGATAACGCGCGGTTTCGTACAGTTTCTGCATAAGTACGACATCTACATGGGGAGACAGTTGCCGTCGCGCTAATTCTGCTGAGACGGCGGTGAATATTGTTCGCGCCGAGGAACGTTCCTCCGCCGCATGGTCAGGCCTTATTCTTGCCCCGCCCGAGCTGCACGACGATCACACCATTGTTGGTCGGGTCGAGTGCCGCCAAGAGACTATGCCTGTGACGCAGTAACGTTCGTGTCAGTTGCGCCTGATATCAGACGAATACAAGATACAGACTTCTTTATATGCTTAGCAATAGCTGGTCCGATCTTTGGGACGTTGTTATCAGCGTGGAGACCCTTGCCTGCATGAAGATGGTGAGTGGCGTAGGTAAACAGCAGTGCATACATGGACTACGCACCGACAATGAGGCGGACCTCGTCGTCGCCGCGCTCTTGCCCCTCTTGAATCGCCCGATCGGCGTACTCGACTGCCTCGTTCACGTATAGCCCATGCAAATCGATTTCACCCGGTCGGCGGCCCTGAGCCGCGTCGATACACAAGCTCCGCCAGCTGAACATATTCGGATACGCACCTCATTCTTAACTGTTCACCGGAATCCAACGTTGGCGAATAGTCCGAAGGCGAAGAAACTCATGACCCACCTTTGTAGATCAATGGACTCGCCTGTGCATGCAGCTTCCCCATCTCCCTTTTGTGTTGTTTCCCCTCTTCAGAAAGCTCCTTGGCCCGCGCGTGTTGTCCTTGTTTGTGCGCCAGTTGACTTTTCTTAAACGCAAGCCCCATGGCGTCGCCTTCCTCATTTGCACGTCGGCGCAGCTCGTCATACTCCGGGCTATCCTGGTTGACCTGATGGAATCATATAGAAGGTGAGACTTATCGGAGACAACAGAAGATGGATGACACGCACGTCATGTGGACGTCCATGGGGTGGAGGCGAGGATGGATGCCTAGGAGGTGAGGATGGACGCCTGGGAGCCTGTCTCTGTGGATGAACTGGGCCGAGCGATTTCTGTTGGGGTGGCTGAGGGTGTCTCTGCTTCTTCTTCTTCTTCTTCTTCTTCTTCTGCTTTTTCTGCTGGGCCTGCGGGGCCTTTTGACTAGGATAGTCTGCTTGACCGTGCGTCGCTTTCTGTTCGTCAGAAGGCTCAGAGGATACCTGCTGGGATGGAGGACGCTCCTGTTGGATGACGAGGGCAGGCGCTGGGCTGTAGCTGGCACGATCGGTCGTGTTGTAGGTTCCGGGGGGGCTATGCTCCCTAACAAAGGGGGTAGATTCCAAGGGTTGTCTTATCTGCGGAACGGGCGAATAAACGATTTGTACATGAGATGAGGGGGGCGGGGATGGAGGCAGGAGTGCGTGTGTATCGCGCCTGTTGGCGAAGGAGGCATATCCTGGCGGCCAGGGTTGTGGGGCAGGTACCAAGGGTGCCTGGTCGTCAGCGGCCGTGTACTCGTGTCGCCCATGTTCATGAGACGCCGGGCCTCGATCAACGGGGGCATATCTGGCGGGGATTGGTCTCTGTTCTTCGTCGTCGTAGCCACATACACAGAGAAAGGATATAGACGAGACGATATTGTCGGCAAGCGTGGCGAGAAACCCCATAGCGGGGACGATGGGGCGTGAGAGCGCGAAGAAAAAGCAAGGACGGGACGGGACGGTATTTGAGGCTGTCGTTGGGGTTAATCGCGCTTGCTGTCAGCGCTCGATGAATAGAACTGAAGGCTGTTGTTGATTCCGGACGTCCAGCCTTTCTTTGACGCTTGCCGCAAGGCAGACACGAGGCCGGCGCATCGTGTACTTGACCCGGACACGGGGAAGCAGGTAGTCCCAAGGGAGGGTGTCTCACGACATCCATCTCTGTCTTAAGGGACTGAGGAAGGGTCGACGAGCTTGAGCGAGAAAGTATCCATGATTGAGAATAAAGCGTCTGTAGAGTAAAGCCAGTGCTTTATTCCGAGAGAGGTATTATCCACACGCGCCGCGCGACGAACACATGGGCATATGCCAGTCCGAAGATGTGCCAGTATACAGTGTGATGAAGAAAAGTCGTGTCGGACTGGGAATGCGGGGCCCGGCTTCGCAGACGCGTATCAAAACAGACGTCGGATTGGGGGGGGGGGGGGGGGGGGGTACACGTCTTCTTCATTTCAGTGTTCCGCACATTCTAAGTACAGAAAATGGGGCAACCCACCTCTTGCTATGGATGTGAGTGGAGCATAGGGAAGCGTGCGCAGAGCATGTCCACCCCACTGGGCCCAACGGATGTCTTGATCTTGTGAATTGCGAGCTTGTAGACCTAACTGGGCAGTGAGGCCTGAGGCTTGGGCGCTGCATAGCGGGAGGAACAAAAGAAGCTCCAGCGCGCTAAGTCTCCAAGTTTGATCTTCCTGCACCGTGAAATTGAGGCCGATGTTCGAATTGAGGGTATATCCGCCTTGGTCTGCACGAGTACATGATGAACAAGATGACGGGGAAAGAGACGGGGAAAGAGACGAAGGCGGTGTTGGAGAGGGGAGGATCAAGGAGGGTGAGGAAGACTGGGACCACTACTACTGGCATTGATGCGGGGCCTCGAGGAACCAACAGGACGACTTTATCTTCTGTTTGAAGTCTGGCTGCGAGAGACTATCACTACGAGGAACCTGGCTAGAGTACAGGCTATAAGCCTCAGCTCGCACCAGACGCGTCAAATAAGATGGAACCTTGGGAACATTTCACGCATTGGACCTTCATAGCCGAGCAACACATCGAGTACGAGCGAGAAGGACGGGTAAGATATCAGTATCGTTCATCGGAGTAGGTGACCGGTGAACGTCGGACGTTGAACGTGCGAGAGAAGGTGCGGGCTTGGACCTGAGCCAGGACGCGTGGATGGGTTCGAGTCTATGAGACGAGTCAGCCTCTGGAACGATAAAAGAAAGGAGAGGAGGAAAACTCACGGCAGTCGTCCACAGGTTGTAAGCAGATATGAGAGGCTACCTCGAAGAGTTGACCACGGCGAATCCTCCGGCCGTGGCTTTTGGCGAGAACCGCCCCGTCCTTCCCCTCTCCTTGTTCTTGTCGCCTGAGTGGGCATCAGACCGTGCGACTGGAAGACAGGACTCTGATTCGATTGAGAATATGTGGGTCCGTGGTGCTGGTGGCACAACGAGAGATACTTCCTCGTTGAGCGTGTGGATGGCGGGAGAGCGCATAGACCGTCTGGGATGGAGAAGGGCTGACAGCCTTGAGGACCGGACGAACTGGTTGCAAAAGAGTCCTTACGAACTCGGACGTGTGGACGGGAGATCGACCGGGAGATCGACCGGGCCTTCCAAGTGGAACTTTGTCTCCGAAAGGTCGTTGCGGATGGGGAAAACGACAAGTTGGACGGTCACAGAGCACCAGGAGCACCAGGAGCAGGGTACAGCCGTTTGCATAACCGACTGGAATCCGCGCGTCGAGAAACTTGTTTGTCAGAGCCAAACATTGCCTTTTCGGGAAATCACGTCTGCTGCGGGAGTGACAGCTGTGCGTCGCGAGGTCAGCTTTGCAGTGTCTTGAGTCCTGACCGCAATGGCACCTCCCCTTAACCCTCAACTTCGAGAACGCATTGTCGAATGGCGGGAGCGTTTTACAGTCTCCGAGATCACTGAACTCGCGCAGTGCTCAAAAAGCACAGTCTATGAAATCCTCCGCCTTTATCGCGAGACAGGTTCAGTGCATAGTCCCCATGGACTGTTGTCCCATGGCCGCTCCCGCATCCTTTCATTTGGAGAGCTCACATCCATCAACTCCTGGTTGGTCCAAGAGCCAGCAATGTTTCTTGACGAGATTCAAGACCGTCTTGACAAGGAGCTCGGAGTGTACGTTTCACTTGCAACCGTCGCCCGCGCTGTTCGCAGCCTTGCTCTCACTCACAAGCGGATATCAAAGGAGGCATTGGAACGAAACGATGCCGTTCGCGCAATGTGGGATGCAGCTTGGGGGGATATACCCATGGAGAGCATAGTCTGGTTGGATGAATCTGGGGTGGATGATCGGGCACATCAGCGGACAATGGGAAGGGCACCACTGGGATCTGCATGCGTCCGCCGTGACCTGTTCTTCCATGGCACACGCCTGACAATGCTCCCAGTGCTCTCCTGTGATGGGATCATTGCTTTGGATCTTCTCGAAGGATCAGTCAACCGTGAGAGGTTCCTCCATTTTCTGCGGGAGGATGTTGTACGCTTCAATTTCTTCTGGATGTCTGTGTCATGCTTATGCCTGTGTTGTGCTCATATAGGCACCCCTTCTCAACTCATATACTCCAGACAATCCAAGCCGTAATTCTGTGGTAGTCATGGATAATGTTGCCTTTCATCATGGAGACGAAGTGCGGGAGATCATTGAGAATGACTGTGGTGCGTTGTGCTGTCTGAAAGCTCCGGCTTCAAGGTATACTAACCAGTTTTAATGACAGGTGCAAAGCTTATATACCTACCACCATACTCCCCCGACATGAATCCCATCGAGCAAGCTTTCAGTAGTATCAAAGCCTTCTTGCGCCGTAATGAAAGCCACTTCACTGGACCTCACATGCGCGCTGAACTCATCCATCTTGCTATGGAAGAAATAACGAATGAAGATGCCATTGGCTGGATTACAAACTGCGGGTATTCGTAAAGTAGGTAACGAACGTGGGGTAGATGTATGGACAGAGGTGATTATGCGACAGATGAGGGAGTAGTAGGTTAGCGGAAGGTTATGCAGTGTAGTAAAGAGTGGGGGGTCAGGACAGCATGGTGTATGTACAGAAAATATTAGGCAACATTATAAAGGTTCGAGAAACTCACTTATCCCCGAAGACATCGTACTCTGAAAAGAGAGACCGTACATAGTCTTTCTTCATGCGTAAACGCCTAGAGAATTGCTCTGCGGATGCAACGAGAACTCTCAGGCTATCGCTATCACCCCCGGTGAGTGACACCAAGGTGTCAAGGTCTAGCGAGGGCAAGGTTTCAAGGGTGATCTCCGCCGAAACAAGCATGGAGTGGTACTGCAACAGGTCATGTCCATCACGTTCAAGGATAGTGAGGAAAAAGTAATATAACTCATCCTGACGCCGAGGCATAGGAGAGAAAGGCAGGGCAGGAGGCGGTGCTGGAGATAACATGGAAGCGGGGGTCGCCGATGAACCTGCGGCAGAGGGAAGGGGAGGCGGAGAAATGCCGAGAACAGCAGATATCATAGCACTTTGTTGATTGACGAGGCCAGCGATGACGGGGACAAGAGCGGTGGCGGCATCTGTGGGTGCAGCGGGTGTGGCGGTAGGTGTCATCACAGAATGTGGGCCTGAACGTCCACGGGCCTTGTGCGGGCGCAGACGACCATCGCGCACGCCATCAAACTCCTCAGTATTAGGAGGGTACTTGACAGTCGTTTCTTTCGCATCCTATCGAGATAGAGAAGGTCAGTACAGCATTGATCATATTCACAGAGGCTACTCACAACAGCGGATGCCCAACGCTTCAATCGCTTCCGATTAAGGCCAATGTGTCCATCTTGGGTTGGATAACAGAAGCCTTGCTCGTTGTGCTCGCCGCGATGCTTGTCACACTTGTACATTTCCTTCAGCTCGAGAATGATAGTACCCTGACGCTTGATCGAGTCAGAGTACGAGTCCGTGTTTGGAACCTGAGAAATACAATAAGTTTGGCAGGTTCATTAAATATACGTGCAGGCTTACCTCGGTTCCAGCACACGTTGGTCCGAGTTCCTTGTCGTGCTGGAGCACGGCATCAAACGGCTACAAGTCCCAATATTAGTCAAAGCAGAAGAACAGGGATGAAACCACATACACGCTTGCGCAGCCGGAAAGCCTCCATGGCGTCAAGGTCAAGTTCGATGTAGACATCACGAGGCCGTTTACGGAGTAAGGCCTCCCGAATTGCGAACCAGTCTTCATCTGAATCGACACTTGATGCATCACCCTTGCTGCAGGTAACAGAACGTTTAGGTATATGTTTGTATAACAATAGACGGAACAACTTACTTGACACCAGTCCAACGAATCTTGAAGGGTACGTTGATGGAGAACTGCCCATCCAACCCATGGATACGAAGGCCTTCAGCTACGAGAGACTCACGCGGAGTACTCGGGGTGATAGCGACAGTGGTGACCTTCGTGTCGTGAGTCCTCTTTGAACTCGCAGAGCTCTTGCCCTTCGCGGAACGTGGCACAGCCGGGGTGTAATAGACAGTGTAATGTGTGGTGTAGCCTGCAGGTAATTGGTCAGTATGCTCATTGTTAATGAAGAATGGATCAACGCACGGTCATTCGATGACGACGCAGCAGATCCTGGGGCGGAGGGTAGAAACCCAATGGCATCGCTTGTGTTCCCAGCCAAGGGAGTGCCGGAGTTAGCCTGGAGGGCGACTGGTGCCGACTGTTGAGGCATAGGTGGAGGCGGCGGCGGCAACTGTGGGCCTGGAGGTGGTGGTGGTGGCAGCGGCAGGCCTGGGGGCGGCGGAACTGGGGGCAGCGGAACTCGAGGTAGTGAGGCGAGCGTTGGGGCAACTACTCCGGGGTTGGCAGCCTGCCATCGTGCCGTCAACATATCGAGAACACGACGTTGATCTTGAGGCGACAGGCGCGCGAAGCCGGCTTGTCGCGACTCCTCCATCTCATCTTGGGATGTGTAGAATTGAGGAGGATTGACCGCTCCATCTAGAGAAAGTCAGCACCGCACACAAACTCTACTGGTACGTAACGTACCAATCCCTCCCGGGTTCACAAGCCAGTGGATCGACACAGGTCGGGGAGCCTGCGGGTGTCGATAAGGAACGAATCGCGGTGTCAAAGGACGAGACGGTCCACGAGGGTCTGGAGAGGACATGAGGGAGGGAGCGGGAAAAAGATGGGGATGGAACTCACAAGCTCAAAACCCGAGGCTTTTTATCATCTTCGCCAACTTCACCGCAACTTCGCCGTGCTCCTGTCATCCACCAGAATCCCACCCTCGTTGTTGCCCTTCAATCATGCGCAGTTTTGGTTTCTAGAGAGATCCAAATTAAGTGTAAGCATCCAAGACCACGAGGGGGACGTCTCCGAGGCTCCCGACTCCTCACTCACCGAGTATCCAAGCAACAAGGGTGGTTTGTGCTCGTTGTTGAGGTTTTTCAGGGTATTGAAGGCTTCTAGGCCAGCTATGAGGAGTTTTCATGACTCCCGAAGCCCGACACGGAGAGTGTTGATCACTCTGGAGAGGTCATTTGGGTGGAAAGTAGATGGAACATGTCGTCAATGGTCATCGCAAAGATCAGGAAGCCCGCTCCTGAACAGCACGAAGTCACAAATGAGTCACTGCGTGACGAATGTGATAAGCACTCCCAATAAGGCAATGTTTGGCTCTGACAAACAAGTTTCTCGACGCGCGGATTCCAGTCGGTTATGCAAACGGCTGTAGGTGCAGTCGATTGAGCGGCTCGGTTCGGAATCTTTGGAGCCGCAGATATGTAGCTGAACAGAGTTGAACTGTGACTGCCGCAGCGACGAATCGCCAGACTCCCAGTCTCACGCCTATCCCCGAAAATGCTTTGCGGCATAGGCTTTAGCGTCGGCGTCACGAGATGAGACTTGCGAGGTACGAAGCGAGTCAAGCGACATCTGCTAGCGTCTGCTTTGCACCTCGATCCCCGCCAGTGTACATCTCTCCGAGGCGGACAAAATACTCCGTTTCTACTCCGTCAACGTACTCGAGAGCCATGTCACTATGCACTTGGACCATGTGTTCACTGAACGCCGACCGCGCTCTCTGGACATCCCATCGACGATCATTAGTGTTGCCGAAGTTCAGTTCAGTTCGGTTCGGGACCCATCTTGCCCGAACCTGAACCTGAACCGACACCTCTGGGGGTGAACCTGAACCTGAACCTGAACCGAACCTCGGTTCAGGTTCAAACTCGGTTCGGACTCGGTTCAAACCCCAATTTTTGCTTTAGAACACTTAGCATTCTGTGGTTACTAGTAGTACCAGTAGATGTAGTACATACAGCCTGGGGAAACATGACAATGGGTAGCGAGACAGTAGCAAGATGAGACAGTAGGGTGATAAGGAAGAGTGCGGGTCGAGAGCAAGGAGTGCGGGGGTGCTGGGGATGGCGACTGCTTGGCTCAAATGTGCCGTCAATGACAATGGCCATCTGTCACTTGATGTCGTCACAACAGTGATGGGCTCATGCATGAAGGACCTGTCGAGAGCGAGGCTTGAGCGAGGCCACATAGAGAGTGTCGGAGGGGTGTGTGTAGAGGAATACAGAGGTTGGCCTTGTGGAGGAGGGTAAGGAACGAGGGTGGAGAGGTGGTGTTGTAGGGTGTGGAGTACTTCAGCAGGAGTGGGATGAGAGGCGGGGAAGGATGAGAGGTGAGGGTGAGAGGTGAGAGGGCCACGCAGCCTTGCACAGTTGAACACGGTTCGGGCCGGTTCTGTCGGTTCTTCCCTGGCCCGAACCTGAACCTGAACCGACGGGTGAAAACCAGAACCAGAACCAGAACCGGACCGAACTGTCGGTTCGGTTCTGTCGGTTCAGGTTCGGACCGCGGTTCTGAACCGAACTTTGGCAACACTAACGATCATGATTGGACTTTCAAGCCTCCATCATGTCCTCCTTCCTGTTCGCCACCCTGCCATCGTCGGTTGCCTATTCTTGCTCTGAGACGAGGGTAGGGCCCTAGATGTGCCAGAAATGGGCGATAGTCATCGATATCATCAATGTTCAAGGCGCGTGCTCAAGACGACATGGCCCCAACTACTTACGTGCGAACACGGACGCATAGATTCAACCTCCAATACACTCGTGGTACCCCCTCCCCCTCCCTCTTCCTAACCAGTCGATCTCACTCTTTCCAGCCTGGATGAACACGCGCCACATATTGACAAACCCTGCCCGAACTTCACCCACATCCGCAGCCAAAACAACGACATTCCAATTTTCTGAAATGGCCACTCAACGTCAACCTTTACGCCGGATCAGGTTCTGGCCCCTCGACCTACACCCAACCCCGTGCCTTCCTTATTGCGCTGCTCGCAGTATGTGTGTTCGACATCTCGACTTGCTAGATGTTTTGACTGAGCAGAAGGTGATGCTCCCCAGTGCCAGGTTGTCGCGCGTGTGGCTGATCACACCGACTCACCGTGGCAAAATCCAATCTCATACTGTGTTCCCTTTCCAATTCAGTGGCCCTGAATCGTATGTATCTCGTTGGTCTGGACTTCTCAGTGGGCTGACACCGTGGTCATCGCGTTTTGGACTAGCAGGTCTTGCAAGTGCTACTTCCAACACTCGTAGTCCAGCCCAAATCGTAGGACACATTTTCAGTTGCGGCCCAAGACACCACTTCATCTCGGAGAACCTACGATGCATCAACAAGTCGCAGGCTGGGACTGTATCACCCAGTCGGTAAGTACGTGATTGCGTCTCAGCCTTTTTGGTCGCTCACTGCCCAAACGACACCAGTCGGGCTATTTTGTCGCCTCCTTTGGCCCCAACCACTTGCAATTCGAATCTGCGTGACCCTCAATGCACACCCGCCTTTTACTCCGACCATAACTGTCTGGAGCACCTGTGCGAGTGGACGGCTGGACAACCCAAAGTCCTGTTCCCCGATCCAAGAGCATATCACCCACTCCGCCCTCTTCAGTGGTGACAAGTATGCGCCGTTTTACGAGAACCGATCTGTCACAACTCGCGAGGCAGTACAATGATGCAAACAGTCGTTGGAACGGGTGTGCAAAGTTCTCGTTGAAAATATTGGAGAACATGCGCACGCGAAGGGGTGCGGTTTTCAGTCGACGGTCGGAGACGCTAATTAGTTCTTCGGTTCTCCATTTCTGTGCCAGGGAATGCGTCGGCTCTCGCGACTCGAGATTGGGTGTACCATATCCCGACAGGGTCTTGAGTAGTTGGAGAACTCCCGAGGTGTTGGCTGGCTGGATCCTCTAGCATCCAGCTGCTGATTGTATCACCATACTTCTCTGTGCACGGTCGCATTGATGGACGTGGGATTAGGTCCAGTTTCGCATTGCGCGCCTCGCAAGATGAAGGCCACCAGTGGGAGCATCTCGAATATTGTATTCGGACCACCATAAGTAACTGGCCGATACGGCAATACAGTGATAAGAAGGATAACTGTTCCATAGTGCATAGTGTCCATAACCAATACTCACAGGCCTGGTAGGAGAACAACAGTCAAGAAGGATCTTTCCATAATGCATAAAGTGCTCATAACTGATGACCACACGTAGTACGCCGACTGGATTACGAACAGCCAAACCTTCTCCTAGACGTTCGAGTCGGCTGGGACGGCTTTTGCGACTATGTCGGAGTCGGCATCAGGTAGACGACCGTCGATGATCTTTAATTTATCAGCATCCTGAAAGTCGCGCGTCTCCTTGAGAAGGTCCTTTGTCATGAACGGTCTATAATTTTCTTTTTACTTTACATTGGTTACACGCTTTAGGACTTATCGACTTATCACCGGTCCGGCTCCACCTTGGCCCGGACCCGGCTCATTATATCCCGCCCGGACCCACGTGACTCATCTCGGTCCGGGTCTGACTCCTTTCTCTTGACTCATGCTGTACGATACTGACTCATGCTGTGCTCTTTTACATACGACTGCTTACTTATACTTGGTCTGCTTACTGATCGCCGTGTATTGGTTGCTTACCTAAGTCTCTCTCCTCTTGTGTATATAAGGCTCGCTCTCGCTGTACATATTCCTTATCTCGAGCTAGTCAATTCTACCGACTTTGCTTGCTTTCCCTTGTCTGTCGCCGTGTCTGATCGGCTCCCCTCTGTCGTCCTCATCTTCTAGTCAGCTGTGTCGTAACTTGGTGCTGTCGCACTAGTCGTTGCTGACATAAGCTCGAGATCTGTTTACTCTTGCACCACCCTACGACCGTCCCTACGTACTGTAGCGTAGTAGTAGTAGTACCCGTCTGGTACTGACCTTGTTCTTCCCCCGTGCCGCCCTAGACCGTTGCCCCCAGAGTACGCGACTCGTTACCCTGACATTGTGGTCGTGCGCACGTATACCGGTGCCGGCTTGACGTTTCCTCGAAACGTTACACCTACTCGAGACTCTCCAATACCAGGAGTTGAAAGCTCAGAGGTGACAGTAGAAGGTGCACCTTTGGTGTAGGAAACGAGTAAAAGCGGCGAAAGGAAAGCGGTTTAGGAAGTCTTTGGGCTCGTGTCCCCTAGACGAAGAGACAGCCAACAGGTCGAGAAGACTGAGGCAGACCGTCTTGCGATCTCATAACAGAACCACCTTCCCTCGACAAAATCTTCCCTTGCCGCACAGAGTAACCATTTCGACTGGGGGCTCGTGCATGGAAGATTGGGGCTCGCAAGTACAAGAATTCATCCCCATCAGCCACGACGCTATCATCTCCCTCATCAACGAATCTAAAGACCCTTGGGCCTGGCACAATTGGAAGGTCGCCCTCGGCGTAGAAGAACTTGAAGACTCCGTCATAGACATCCACTTCTATCGCCTCAAAATAAGCGAACAAGGAAACGGAAACCTCTACGTCTACTCCTGCCCATACGTCACCTACCGCTACAAACTCGAGCAACCCCCAAAGACCTTCTACGCGCCCAACGAGAAAATACCAGTGGACACTCGACACACCCACCGCCTCCTTACACCAGGCAACACCCCCAGCCCCACACCAGAGCCAGAGGTCATTGACCTCACCCAGCCAGAGGTCATCGACCTCACCCACTTATAAACAATTCCCTCGTTCGGACTCAACGGCTCCGACTCCAGTTCTGACTCCGACACCGACGTTGAGGACGAAAACTGCTACATATATCCCCTCCCTCTAGGCTTCACTGAACGAGGAAATGACTTCTTTGTCCAACTCGGAGACACCACTGTCGAAGTCGCCTTTGTAGCAACCCAAACAAGTGGCATCAGTTGGTACTTCGCCAACGAAAGCCAAGACGACCTCACTGAAGCCGACTTCAACCTCATCGCCGCCTCCGTCCTACCACCTGTCACCGACGAAGACTTCTCCGACCTCGACGAACCAATCATGGCTGCCCAGTGGATCCGCACCGACCCCCAACCCCCTCTCCCCGCCGAACTTGCCAACTGCACCGAAATCGGTGGAACATGGAACATCGTCATCGGCCAAACTGGCTCTCCCATCCAACACATGAATAACGGCACCGACGATGCCTGGCTCATGGAAGTAAATGGCCAATGGGTCGCCATCCCTGCCGTGCTTGTTGCCGCCCTCAACCTGCCACCCCCCACCGTCAACGTCACGGCCCCCCCCATCACCGTCAACCCCCCTGCGGTCACTGTTAGTGCCCCAGCCGCCGCCGCCGCCAGACCCCCCCGAAAGAAAGTCCACGCGAAAACTCCTGAAGGCTTCTCTGGGAAACGAGAGGACTTCAATGACTGGATGCGGTCGTGCGAGGAATACATGCGAGCCGCTGAGGATGACCTCGTGACGGACAAGGACAAAGTCCTCTTCATTCTCACCTACATGACGGGGGAGGCAGCACGCACCTGGAAGGCCGAGTATGAGGATGCACACTTGGCCAATGGAGCCATGGTCGCCTGGGTGGACTTCCACAAAGCACTCAAAGGGGCCTTCACCGACGTCAATGAGCAGCACCGTGCCGCAGTCGAACTGGACGGGTTCAAACAGACGAAGGGTACCACTGCCCATGAATACTTCGCCAAGTTCGAGCAACTCGCAAGGAAGGCAGGATACTCCACGGCGCAGGACCCTATCCACCTCATGCAGCTGCTCAAACACAACGTCTACTATCGGACCATCGACTCCATCTACGACAGCGGCCACGTTCCTCAGAAATATGAGGACCTCAAAGAGCGCATCATCCTGATCGACGGTCTGCGACAGGAGCGGGAGGACCTTAAGACCCAGCGCAGTGGACCCGTGCAGAACCAAAAACCCAAAGGACAAGGATCGTCCAATGGGCAACAAGGGGGGCAGGTCCCATGGCGCCGCGATGGAACCGGCACGGTGCACGGTGGCAAAGGTCAGCCGATGGACGTCAACCGTGTCGACATCAAGGGGCGATGCTTCCGCTGCGGACAGAATGGCCACCAGGTGCGGGACTGCAGGGTGGACGTGAAGAACATCCGAGACATGTGGGGGAGGGACCGGTACACGGAACCGCCAAAGCGGGAGGCTCGAGCACAGACGTTCGAGACGCCCACCGCCTGGGCTAGGAGCCTGTCGGCCGAAGATCGGAAAAGCGTGATGGACGCGCTTCAAGCTCAGCCGAAGGTGGAGGAGAAGAAGGAGGGTTTTTGAGGGGGCTGACGATGTACACGGCATCTGAAGCCCAAGTTTCTGTTTCTCGCCCGTCTGGTTTTGTGGCACCTCGGTGGCCTGGTTCTCGTTTACATATGCGCATTGTTGATTCGGACTGTACTACTACGGGGGATATCCCCATTATGACTTCTCTTACGGACTCTATCGGTACGGGCACGCGTCCCGTTGTTATTTTAGATACTCAGGCTTCGATTTGTGAGCCTTCGGTTTTGGATATGGCTTTGGATACGGACTCGGTTTTGGATATGGACCCTGTGAAGTCAGGGACAACGCCGTGCGATGGAAGGGGCACGGCACCCAAATCATGTTATATGGCACCTGGAACGGCTCAATGGACGCTTCGTCGCTTAAGGGAAGACAAACCCGAAAGTGCGATTGCAATCCTTCACATCTGGACACACCACCGACGCCGTGACGAGGCTACTTATGAAGCCATCAAAGAGATAACTGGCATGGGAGACGAGTTAGCATGTCAAGCCCTACTAGAGCTTGCCACTCCTATGCAGTTCATACGCTCCTCCAGCGCCAAGGAACAAACGGTCATTCCCACACAACTGGTGGTAGATTCCAAGCGCATTGTCAAAGCTCTCGCACTCCTGGACAGTGGTTGCACTGGCTCGTGTATCAACACGAAGTTCGTGCAGGAAAATCACATCCCCACGCGACGGACTGCTCGCCCAATCCCAGTACGAAATGCAGACGGCACTCTCAACGCAGGAGGTCCCATCACGGAATATGTCACACTTCGTCTAAATATTCAAGACCATGAAGAAAACATTGACCTGGCGGTCTCCAACCTAGGAGATACGGACCTTTTTATTGGACATGAGTGGCTAAAGAAGCACAACCCTCGCATCGACTGGAAATCCGGGTCAATTGAATTCGACCGATGCCCTATCAGCTGCTCTCGTCCCCCTCCCCTCCTCAATATCGATGATGATGAAGAAGAGGAGGAAGAGCCAGTCCACATGGAAAAGGACGAGCAGCTGTTTGCTTTCGACTGGGATGGTTACAAAGCGACATACCACATCCGGACCCATGCATCAGACATTGCAATTGAAGAGCACGCTAAGAAAAAGGAACAGACCTTCTCTGAGCGAGTCCCAACAGTGTACCACGAATTCAAGGACATCTTTGACAAAGACGACTTCGACAAGCTCCCTGAGCGACGCCCATGGGACCACGCCATTGAGCTCACTCCTAACTTCAAACCGGTCGATTGCAAAGTTTACCCCCTCACATTGGATGAGCAGAAGCAACTGGACGCCTTTTTGGAAGAGAACCTGAGATCTGGCCGGATCCAACCGTCCAAATCACCCATGGCCTCCCCATTCTTCTTCATCAAGAAAAAAGACGGCTCGCTACGTCCTGTGCAGGACTATCGAAAGCTCAATGAGATGACGATAAAGAACCGTTACCCGCTCCCGCTCATCCAAGAGTTGGTTGACAAGCTTAAGGGAGCACGGCACTTTACCAAGCTCGATGTCCGATGGGGGTACAACAATGTTCGGATTAAAGAAGGGGACGAATGGAAAGCTGCATTCCGCACGAACAAAGGTCTCTACGAGCCTACGGTTATGTTCTTTGGACTCACCAACTCCCCGTCTACGTTCCAAGCTATGATGAACGACCTGTTCAAAGACTTGATCCACCAAGGAGTCGTGGTCGTCTATTTGGACGACATCCTCATCTTCACGCATACGCTAGAAGAACATCGTCGAATAGTCAAGGAGGTCCTCCGGATCCTGCGAGAAAATAAACTCTATCTGAAGCCAGAAAAGTGCGAGTTTGAGAAGGCAGAAATCGAATACCTGGGCATGATTGTTGGCGGAGGAAGGGTTCGCATGGATCCAGCAAAGGTCGCGGCAATCACCAATTGGCCAGCCCCCCAAAACGAAGAAACAACTTCAATCGTTTTTGGGCTTTTGCAACTTCTACCGTCGCTTTATCAAGGACTTCAGCGGCATTGCTCACCCAATGACTAAACTCACTGGGAAGATGGAATGGGTCTGGGACACCCCACAGCAGGAGGCTTTTGAGGAACTCAAGCGACGTATAACATCGCAGCCAGTTCTAGCAATCCCTACAGACGAGGGGCAGTTCCGTGTCGAGGCGGACTCCTCTGACTATGCCACGGGCGCGGTACTTTCGCAACAACAGGACAATGGCAAATGGCACCCGGTCGCCTTCCTCTCAAAGTCCCTCAGCGAAGCTGAGAGGAACTATGAGATTTATGACAAGGAATTACTGGCTATCATGACGGCGCTAGAGGAATGGAGACAATACCTCATGGGGGCACGACAGGAGTTTGAAATCTGGTCAGATCATCACAATCTCACGTACTTCCGCAAGGCGCAGAAGCTAAATCGGAGACAAGCACGATGGTTAACGGAGCTACAAGAGTATCATTGTACGCTACTCCACAAACCTGGCAAAACAATGGGCAAACCCGATGCTATTTCCCGACTAGCGGGCCTTGAGAAGGGGGAGAAAGACAATGAAAACATCGTCCTCCTGAAACCAGAACTCTTTCGTGCCCTCAACCATGCAGGAATCGTAACCAACGGACCTGACAATACCTTCATTGAGCGGATTCAGGAGGCTACCCTACTCCGAGACCATGCAGTAGAACGCGCCTTAGCACTCAAAGTAAAGGGATAGCTGGAACATGCAGATGGAACGGTCACCTGGCAACACAGACTCTATGTCCCAAGAGACAAAGGACTCCGTGCAGACATCATCCAGGCTCACCATGACGGCCCGCTTGTCGGTCATCCAGGACGATACAAGACCCACGAGCTCATCACGCGCAACTACTGGTGGCCTGCCATTAGAGATGATGTCCGGAAATATGTCGAAGGATGTGAGACCTGCCAACGTACCAAGATTAGACACGATCGTATTGCCGCTCCACTCCACCCACATGACCCGCCACAAGCACCTTGGGAGCACGTATCCATTGACTTCGTCATGCCACTCCCAGGTCTCGGAGGGAAAAGACGCCATCTGCAATGTGAACTGCATGGGTACCAAGCAGGTTGTATTCTGGGCCACGACCAAAGACCTAACAGAGGACGAACTCGCCTTCGAGTACCTACGCGAGGTGGTCCCCCATCATGGAATTCCTAGAAAGATCGTCAGTGACCGCGGCAGCGTCTTTGTCTCCAAGTTCACCACGGCATTATTCCAACTGCTAGGCATTGAAGGGAACCCGTCCACGGCGTATCACCCTCAGACGGATGGACAGACCGAACAGCTCCAACATGACCATGGAAAACTACCTTCGCATCTTCGTCAATCAGCGACAAGACAATTGGACACGTTACCTCCCACTTGCCATGACTGCGCTCAACAACATGGTCCATAGTTCAATTGGGATGTCTCCCAACTTTGCCAACTATGGTCGGGAACTCTACCTGGGGACAAACCCTCGACGTGAGACAGACAACCCATCGGCGAACGAGTTTGCACAACGCATGCGAGACATCTATGAGGAAGCCCGCTCTGCGCTAAAGGCAGCACAGGACGATCAAAAGCGCTTTTACGATCGCAAGAAGGACGAACCAATAGATTACAAAATTGGCGACTTCGTCTGGCTGGAAGCCAAGACCAGAGATGGCCAAACCGTAATCAAAACAGGCACGTCCTATGCAAAAGCTAGATGACAAGCGCTTTGGTCCTTTCGAAATCCTGGAGAAAGTCGGAGCATCGGCTTACAAGCTTCGCCTCCCTACATCCTGGTCACGAAAACATCCGGTCTTCAACGAGTCCCTCCTATCTCCACACAACGGTCCCGCCTTTGACAATCAGCAGGCACCTACACCTCCACCACCAGAGTTAGTCCAAGGAGAGGAAGTCTATGAGGTCGAAAAGATTATAGACTCCAAGAAGGTTGGTCGCGGCTTCAAGTACCTCGTCAAATGGAAAGGCTACCCAGACAATGACAATACTTGGGAGCCTCTCACCAATCTCCAGAATGCCAAGAAACGCATTGACAACTTCCACCGTGAACATCCGGGTGCCCCGAAACCTGCACGCCTTAATCGTTGGGAACTCCTGTCGGAGGAAGAAACTGGATCTGATTACGACGAGGACGTCGAATCTAAGGAAGGGGTGATGTCATGAACGGTCTATAATTTTCTTTTTACTTTACATTGGTTACACGCTTTAGGACTTATCGACTTATCACCGGTCCGGCTCCACCTTGGCCCGGACCCGGCTCATCTATATCCCGCCCGGACCCACGTGACTCATCTCGGTCCGGGTCTGACTCCTTTCTCTTGACTCATGCTGTACGATACTGACTCATGCTGTGCTCTTTTACATACGACTGCTTACTTATACTTGGTCTGCTTACTGATCGCCATGTATTGGTTGCTTACCTAAGTCTCTCTCCTCTTGTGTATATAAGGCTCGCTCTCGCTGTACATATTCCTTATCTCGAGCTAGTCAATTCTACCGACTTTGCTTGCTTTCCCTCGTCTGTCGCCGTGTCTGATCAGCTCCCCTCTGTCGTCCTCATCTTCTAGTCAGCTGTGTCGTAACTTGGTGCTGTCGCACTAGTCGTTGCTGACATCCTTTGTGGACGTCGAAAGGACTTTCTGCTTGGGAATATTACCGCGATCGGCAAACGTACAGATGACGCCCGGGAGTGGATCCGTAAGCCTAAGCTGCACGAGTTCAACGATGCTGCCACCATGGATATTGTCGAATTCAACGGGGGAAGAGGGGAGACGATATGTTATGCAGGAGAGGGCGGCCGCCACAAAGGCTTGAATGTATAGGAGCACAATCAATGTGCACAAGGGCGCGAGCAGATAGCGGGTCACGGTGCTTGTCGTGACGTTGCTCCCACTCGTGGCCTGGGTCCTCTCGAAAAGCGGTGACGCATAACTCAGCATGGCAGCGGATATGTTTCCTGACAAGTAGTCTTGGAACCCAATCGCCGAAAGGTTTGGGGCGGGTTGCAGTGTAATGGCAAGGCGGTCCGCTAGAAAGAGGGAATACGCGGTATCGAGCGAGGCAAGGAGAGCAGATGTTGTGTTGAAGTTCGACAGAATTTGAGTCTGGTTTTGACCGAACGAGAACTGGCCGACAGGCCTATCCTTCGTAGTATAAGAGACAGAGACGTTATAGGCCGTGATTTCGCATGTTCCCACATAGAACACATGTGTGAAGGGGGATCCCGGGATCGAATACCAGCCAGGGTTGCTGGGATCGGGGTAGGTCACCATCTCTGGCTTACCGGTCCAAGATAGCATGACTTGGGCTCCGATTGGGTTAAGAAGGGATCCGAGGGCGTAGCCCCCAGTTCCAAAATCTGTGACGGCAAGTACATCGTTGTTTGACAGATTGTAGTGGTTGACGGTGCTAGGGATCGACGTCACAGTGACGCCTGTTTGGACACTGATGTTTATCAGTGGGTTGAACGAAGGGCACAGGAAAACGCTCTGTCCAATCAGCTGTGTATCGTCCACCTCGCAGTTGGTCACTGGCCTGCACGACGCGTTCAACCCGAAGGTGTCAAACTCAAGCGCATCGACGTCACTGGGGAGCGTCTTTGGGACGAGAACAGCCATGCTGTCCACGATAACGGTCTGTGAGATTGCGCTATTGTTCTCGACGATGGCGACCCCCTCGTTGACTAGCCCTGCATTGCCCCTGTATTCGTAACTGGGTCCACCTGCATCTGTTACGTTGAAATTCAGGGCGTGTTGGCAGTTACTATAGTTCGAGCTGTAAATCTGTGGCAGGGTTTGAACGGGTCCGGGACAAAGAACCGTGTTGATTTTCGTGCCAACTGGGTACAAATCCTTGGATGTGATGACTGTGACAAAGTCGTGAGGGAATGTCTTGGCCGTGAACTGTAGCCAGAGATGAGAAACGCTAAGACAAACAATAATTCAATGAGCTCGTGAACAAGAAGGAAGTGGATGAAAAAGATACTCGCCTTATGCCATAAGATAGCAACAACGACACAAATGCTCCAAAAAACGTAAACTTGAGGACGGCGGGCGGATGCGGCCTGTTCGCTCCCGAACGCGCCATAAGGTAGCATACCGCGTGGTAAACACTGATGATTCCTGGCGATGTGCACAGGCGAATGAGAAGTCCGTACTGGCAGGGTGTTGGGAGCTCATTCCGATCGATGTTCCCACGCCGACTGGCAGAGATCCATTTGTAGGCCACGACATATGGGAAGACGGCCAAAAGAATGGGCATTGTCCAAGACACGATATCTGCCTATGGAAACTCAGAGCTAGCTTGATAATTGGACAAGTTGGTCACTTACTGCAACCGAAGAGAACCCAAGACCAGATACATGGGTCCCTTCAACACTGTCGCTCCCGTTGCGATTTCCTATCCACTGTAGGATATGCTGGATGTGGTCGATCCCGGGCCTCTCATCGACAACAATGGCCCCGCGAAACTTGGCGGCACCAGGCTGGTCTGCGGAGGGATGGTGAATTTGCAGACATAAAAGCCATCCTAAGAAGAACGAGGTGGCAATGATAGTCGCTATAGAGGAAACGAGGGTGAGCCTGATGGTCCATGTGCACCCGAGTCGTGGCGGCGCTCTCACTGAAGCTAATGGTGGATGTTTGGAATCTGTGTGGGATGACATCGACTTGTCAATGAAGGGTCTGAGATGCCACAGTGGAGACTCACTGGCACCACAGAGACAAACATGTTATATACCCAGGAGAGACCAGGAGCGTCTTTAGCGAACGTGTATTGGTTTGTTTTTGAACATCGAATTGGTAGCTTTCCGTTGGGCGTAAAATGGCTTATCGGAACATGTCAGTGGGGCGCCTCACACCTACCTGGGAGTGGACAATATTACGACATGGACAATGGCCAGGAGCAGCTCCCCGGACGACGGTTTCTTTCCGTCATCAAGTCCACAATGTTTTGGATGGGTGGACGCCTCCTGCCATCACCTATTGGCAGTATTCAACGGAATAGATGCGCCATCCGCGAGGCCGCACTGTACGCAAAGCTTCCCCCCCATGACAATTGCTCCCGGTAGCACGGCGGAGTCTCTGGCAGCTCACTAGGTTGGTTACCTCTACGCCTCTTGTCCACGAAGAGTCATCCTAAGTATTGATACCTCCTGCTTTAATCCGGTAAGTACTATGATGCTCCAGCCATGCTCGGCCTCGTGACGATGAGCACTGACATGTGGAGAGATACTGTCGTCTGTTCTGCGCTGATAGCGCTGCTCACGCTCCTACGTCGAATAGCATGCAACATTCCGGCTTCGGTAATAGGTCTCTTTCCAGTTATCCGCCTCCATAACAACATCGGGAAGATGCTGAGCAATTATAATAGTTCGCGGCGTTGAAGGTCCGAGGCGAAGATTAGCCTGAGAATTCACAAATGACGACCAGTGAGCTTCCTAGAGCGGTTCGAGATACCCAAGCATACATAGATAGAGGATGCACACCTGATGGAAAACTTGATAGTACTTGCAGAGACGATGTCGGGCAAGGTCTTCATAGTACTTAGGGACCGAGGAACCGGAATCATGTGTGGGGCGTGGTAAAACGGACGTGTAGCGCGCGCGGGGGGCTCAACATGAGGAAACCGTTCAAAGGGCTAGGAGACGGCGGAGGAGAGAGTTGGTCCGTCGCAGGCAAACTGGAGAGCCACTTGCCGTTCATGGAGCGCGTGTAAGTAGGAGGAGTCGCCCATGTCCAAATTGTCGCTGGAATGTGCGCGCTTGACGGCCTGGATGAACATTCGGTTCGGGGTATTCAGTGTTGATTCTGGGTTGAAGATGGCTCACCCCATGCCTTGACGTGCCGGGGTCAGATGGGAGACCCCACGTGGGCCCACGCATGAGTGAGGAGCCGACTCGGCTAGGTGGGCCCACGGATACTTCGTAGTTAGAATTACAGGTGTAATACCATTTCGTTTTGTATACGTTCAAGATTCAATACAATGGTATGTCATGTGAGACGTGCCGGCCCACGTAGAGCCCATGTGTCCTTTGCTCAGCACAATCCATCGGGCCCACGATCCAGACAAGCGGTACGTTTCCCGGCTCCCTCTGGTGGGCCCGCGGTCCTCGCAACCCGCTCTGTTTACATCTCCACCCGGTGGGCCCACGACCCCCATGTGGAGCGTCCCTCTGTCTCCCTCGAATGGGCCCATGGGCACCCCGCGGACACCCCCTCCATCTCTCTCAGCTGGGCCCACGGTTCTCGTGCACAGCCGACCGTATTCCTTGGCCGGGCCCACGGCTCTCAACAAAGGTTCCCTCCATGTCTCCCCAATGGGCCCACTGTCTTCGCGCGAGGGTTCTCCTCGTCTCCCTCGGCTGGGCCCACAATCTTCGCGTGAGGAGTCCCTCCATCTACCCCGGCTGGGCCCACGATCCTCGCGCGAGGGGTCTCCTCATCTACCTCGGCTGGGCCCACGGTCCTCGTCCCCGGGTGCCCACTGGCCTGTCCCCTTCGGTCCCTTCTCTCTCGGCTCCTTCGGTTGGGCCCACGACCGCCGTGCGGACAGTCCTGCACCTCCCTCGGTTGGGCCCACGGTCCTCGCGCGAGGGGACTCCTCATCTACCTCGGCTGGGCCTACGCTTCTCGTGCGATGAGTCTCCCCATCTATCTGCACTGGGCCCACGGTCCTCGCGCACGGGGTCCCCCCATCTGCCTCGACTGGGCCCACGCCGTGCAAAGACTAACCTATATCTCTCCGGCGGGCCCACGCTATTTGCGCCTGCAAAACCTCGGCACCTCATGTGGCTCGGCCCACACACATGCTCTCCGCCCTCGGCACAATTCTATGTTCCCCCACCACGGTATACGTTCCATTAACTGGTTCCTTGACAGGCTTCAGGAATTCGCATGGTTCATACACGAGCTGTGGAAAACAGGTTTACATACTCAGTACCGTAACTTCCGCTTCTCGTCTGTCTGCATCGGCTTCCGGCCTATCGGCTCACCTCCCCATCCCTTCGTCCTGTTTCGGTCCCCACTCATCATCCGTCCTTCCTCCTTCTAAACCGTACCATTTTCATTCACGACATTGCGATTTTGCACTTGAACGGGGTCTGCTCTTCTGCGCTTGAACCGGGGGCCCTCCGAGACTACCAACACCATCGTCTGGAAGCCGAGCCATCTCGGCTTCTTGAGCATTTGCAGAAGCCAACACCGCTCTAATGGCAGTGCTGACAGGGTCAAGCCCAGAGTCCCCTCGCTAGGTGAACAGTCAAAACGAACACTATGTGGACAACAGATATACTCACCTTATCTCTCATAGCCGCGATGCGCTCCATCACCGGCGTCCAGGGGTCCTTGAGCCGAGGACCATCTTCTTCCCACCAGGGGCTATAGTATGGATCTTCAAGAACGGTCGGCATGTATACAATGTACTTCTGCTGAAGGAGATCGGGGTCGTTATTTTCGACTGCGTCCAACACGGCCTTCCTGATCACCGTAAATGCGGGCGGCAGGCATGCCAAGGTGTAGCCCGTCATGTTCATTAGCCCGATGAGTGTACAAGCGACGGTCTAGAAAAGGTCATTGGTGGAACACCCCGATAGATGCAACACTTACTAATTCGGCTTCCATTCCTTCCACCCAAATATCCTTTCTCGGATGCTTGTCCAGTCACGCCCCAGTGTTGTGAATTGCGAGTAAAGCTTCGGTGGCCCGGTTGAGTCGGTTGTTGATCATATTGACGGTGGACACAATCAAGGACTTTGAGCCAAGAGATGGGTTCAGGTCCTCTGGACCGTAAGACACTTTCGACATGGTGAAGGGAGAGAATCAAGGGTGTAGGCGCCCAGTGTGGCGTCACTGGATTTGATTAATGTTTCGTGACATCATCTTGAAATTTTACGGCGCCTGCGACCTCGTGCAGAAACCTCTCTCCCTTCCTCAAGCTGCAACAGTTCCCTCCTCTCTCAATGCCTCGCCAACGTCAGTGCACCCCCTCTCCAAACCGAATTACGGCGGGTGACTTGAACGCCATTCTATCCGACCTGGATAAAGCAATCGTGCGCACCAATCAACCGGTCTCCAAATCCGATCGGCTTGTATTCATGCGCAAAATGGTACCATTGTTTGTTGTCGGTCCGGCCACACTTCATATCACTCTGACATTAATGCTCCCAGCTCAGAATTTCCCTTGTGTGGGGCGAGTACCTATTGTTGGGCCCCCAAGCTACAATCTATATGTACAACTCGATCCCTCAGGCGCTCGCATCACTTCTGCGCCCAGACGAATTGCCTCAATATCGCCTCTGCACAGCCATCGACTGGAAGAAATACGGTTACGACACCTCGGCCATGGACATCCCGGACTTTGCTGTGGAATTCATGGTTGACATCATGAAGTGCAACACATTTGCCCCGGTAAGTAACCGGCCTTTGACCTGTATTTTCTTGTCTTTATTTGACTGCGTGGTGAAGGTTTACCCTGATTCGAATCTCATTGGAAACCTTTTCAATGCCCTTGCGGTCAGTCAAGCAAAGGAGGGTTCACTCGAACATGCCGTGGAGCTGGTGACCGAAGCCGAGAGAAGGCTCGTGGAGAGGCTTGACACCGTCAAGGCAGCGTTGCAGGGCTATGGTATGTAACGAATATGTTGTAACGAATATGTTGTTACATTGGTTTTGTAAAACATGGCATCATCTACCCCCTTTGTGGTGGGATATCCAAAGTCTGGTCACCCGTTATCGGCTCCTGCGAAATCGGCTCGGCTTCATACTCTATGGATCCACCGTCGATCCGCCCCTTTGCTCGGCCAAACTCTACGCGAGCGTATCCGGCTCTCCTCTGCCAGAATGCCTGCTCGCCAAGTGTGTAAGCTCGATGGCCAGCAAATCCATCAGCTTGTAACCGGCCCGCAAGCTCTGCCCACCACCTGGCCTTGAAGTCAAACATATTGACGACCCAATCCATCTCATGCCAAACCAGCGATATAATCCTCGGTCCAATGTTCGGCTCGTGCATTCGCCTTTAGCCACTGGACACGCCAGACTAAGTGGGGCCCCGATTGAGTCCCACTCAACTCCACACTGGGCGACCGACTCACATTCATCCATGTACGGAACGTCAACTGTGTCTCTTCGAATGTTGACCCGCCAGAACCACGGAAGCTGTGTATTCTGTTGTCCTCGTTCCGTCGGGTCGATCACAAAGGAATGCACCGCCAGGTCGGAGGTCAGGATGGGCCGAAACTTGGTGGTACACTTTTCTTCGCTGAGGCCAAGTATTATGGCAGCTCGTCGGGCTCTGGCATACATTCGAACATGGTGCCGAAGGGTTTTGTCGACGGCTTTCACACCGGCCCACGATCGGTTTGAGGTCGGCTGGCTTCGGCTTGTACGCACCTCCTTCCGAAAGATGATTGACTTTTGGCCCTGGCTGGTTTGTATTTCTTCTATAGCTGTGCTCATTTGTGCCTCACGAAGCTCGAGCTCTTGTTCTGCCAGCCTTTGCAGACCCAAGCGTTCGCGTTGCTGTGCCGTCATATACGAGGGCAATGGAAGGGGGCGCAACTCGGACTGGATATCCTCGGTAAGCGTCAATGGGCCGGGTGGGTCGGCTTCCTCGTCACTATCTTCAGGGTAGAGGGGAACCTCATCGGCTCCTACGTTTCTGGGAACAATGTCCAAATCGACCCACGAATCCATTGGCTGATGCGATTCGGCTTGGAAAAACTGCGCCGATTCACTCTCAACTGCATTGATTCGATTTGCGAGCCGTACGCGACTGATATCGGAGCTTGTTCAGTGCGTCCTTTGTCGGTGCTCGGCCCATTCGGCGCGCGTGTGCCTCCAGCGCAACTCTGCTCGAATCGTCATATTGGGCAAGTCACTAAATATGGGATAACGTACTGTACTTCCTCCACCTTCAAGCACTCCACCAACCAGCTTGTCGTCCCGGGGAGAGAGCCGCGGGTTTCGGACTCGGCTTCAGCAAGGCGAAAGAGTACCTCGGCACGAGTGGGTGCTGAAATAGTGTTATCCCGGATACGACAGATAGACAGTGTCAACGCATACCCTTCTGAATTGATACATCGTAGATACGCATCCCTTCTACATCGCCTCGGTCCCGTTGGGCCTGTGCCTCTGCGTCCATCTGCGTCCAAGTTGCCACCAGGTCATCCGGTATGGTGCGGGTCATTTCTTCCAACACTTCCACAGCTGCTTTCATCTCTGTGTGGGCCTTTTCAAGCTGTCGCGATAGCACCGGGACTGAAAGGCGGGTCAGCATGTATGGAATAAGTTGCCGTAAGATATACCGATTTTGCTCCATTTGTTCCAGTTGAGCCATGCCATGTGATCGTTGATAACGTCGGCACGATGAGAGACCGACATGGTGCGGCACGATATGAATACCTTGTTAAGTTCGGCCCACATAGATTCCAGAAGCTCTCCGGCTGTCGTCCAGGCACCAGGAATATAGCTCGGTGTGTAACGGCATAAACAGCTCTCCTGGTGGCCATGGACGTGGAAAAGCCCAATGGCAAATCGAAGGAGAATCTTCTCATTGATGGATAGTTCTGGAGACTGGTCCACCCACTTCAAAAAGTTCACCGAGTACTGGCAGTTGATATCGTAGATGCCAAGGACAGATGGGGTACCCTCCGTGTAGTAGTTGACGGCGTTAACGAAAGCATAGTCCATGTTGACTTGCCTTGTGGGAGTTCAGCAACTTCCCCTCTGTAAAACTGACCAAACAAACCTTTCTCCCTTCTGGAAGTTGACCGACGCATGAGGATAAAAGCATCCATGTGGGCATGCTGCAGAGCCGACACCGGTTGTGACCAGGTGGTGCTGTTCTGCATTCGCTTTGGCCACTGCCTTGTGCTCGTTGCAGGTCGGCTTCTGCCTACCCGGTCAGACCATGCCGAAAGGACAGGCCGAGCACGTACCTCCTCGTATTCTTTCCCGGACCGAAGATGTATCTTGAACCGTTCAGATCCAACAAGATACTGAAGACCGTCGGAAAGAACCACATCATCCTCAGGGCGTCGCATCTTCATGCCTTCCGCTTTAAAGTTACCATCGAGCAAAATGATCCGTTGATATAACCATCTACATGGCAATCAATATCGTGTTTGTGATCCATTTACTCTGTTCGTACCTTCTAAGATCCAGAAACCAATTTTCGGGCAAGTTTATGCCAGGCTGGGGACACGCGGGGCAGAAGTCGGCATATTCACCGGGCCCAGGATTGGGTACATCAGGGAAGAGTGGCTCCATTGTGAATGCTGCAGTTGTAAATTTTGCCAGAGCCGGCCAATCCTCATAAGCTCTCGGTACCGATTCTGCCCCAGAATTCGGTCTGGAGTCTGTGAATCGCAACGGAACACTCACCGGGAGAAGATGAGCTTGAGAACGGCTCGTCAAATGCTTGAGCTTCATCATGTATTCATACGGTGTGGTTGTGCAGGTTCGGTTGTCCATCAGGAACTCGTCCAGGACATTGTGCGTGCAAGCTGTTTGTGGCCGCTTTACACTCGTCACAAACATGCCGTGTGCAAACAGCTGCTCATCGTGTGGCTTGGCATCGGGACACGTGCACCAACGAACACCCAGTTGATGGTATACAGTGGTGTCGAGAATGGTCAGGATGCCGTTTCCATACATATCCTTTCCGTACCTTCCTGGGCCGAAATCCTGTAATGAATCGGCCGGAGCCGAAGCCGGCTCCTCGAGCGGGATGTCATCCCAGGTGTCGTCCCCTGTGACCATGAATTCATCTTCAATATTGTCCCCTGTACTTTCCATTGTATGGATATGAGTGGTATTTGATGGTTCGTCACTCACATACCATCTTCAATCTCGGCTGTCAGAAGATTGGGCATACTTTCGTCGGCAATAACCTCGGCTCCATCAGATGGCGAGCCGGGTTCACCCCCTTGTTGCCCACGGGGCTCACCGGCATCAGTCGCGACTTCTTCTGGTCTTATATGACCTGAATATGCCTGCCCTCCATGACCTAGGCAAAGGGATACCCCAACCTCTCGCAGCCAAGATGGTTTCCAATATGATCCGGTCCAGTGTTGCACCCTGTGGAATGGGAGTTTTGAATGAGTCGCTTTCATACAGTTTCCACAGTAAACTGGTCATGCAAAACAGAGAAGACATTGAAACAAATCAGCCTGGTCAGTGCTGAGGGGGCACTGACTGCATACTGCGCCGGCAGGGGGAGCCTCCCGGTCGTACAGGGCATGAGTATAGATCCCCTCCTTCGGGAGCCATTGCCGCATGAAATCATTTTGCGACTAGATGGGCAGGATCACGGGGATGATTTCACGCATAGACATTTACACCCATGTACCGTGCTTGTGGGTCTGTACACTGGCTCTGTATCGTACAGAGCCAGGTCACCTTGATTGTCATATAGTGCACGGTCCAGAGGGGTCACAGTGCTGGGCTGTGTAGAGGATTCGCCTTGGTAACTGTCCGGCTTGGGCACACCTCTCGGCTTCTTCAGGGTCTTTTGTACCTTCACAATGCGGCCCCGGTATACTTTGGCATCGTACCGAACGCGCTTGACCTCAGGCTGGGAAGGGCCGGATGCGTTGAGAACCCGTTTGGTGACCCGTGGAGGCATGGTCGTTGGGTTGATGAAGCACAAACCCAATTTCAAATGTGCTCGCAACCTTGTCCGGCATATGCCGGCAGCTCCTACATCCATACTCAAGTCCGGTCTCTGGTCTTCGTCCCTCCCCCGATAAGCAAACTGTTTCCGTGATCGTGGAGGATGCCTGCGTGGCTTTGTGCTAAATAAATTCCAGATTTTTAACACCACAGGGATTTCGGCGATAGAGGATCTCTCATACTCTCTGCCAAAATTTACCTCCCAAATGGCAATTTTTGTGATATGGACCGGTTGCGATGCCGTGTAAAATAAGGTAAGCGCATAATCATGTTCTGGCATACAAATGATTAGTACATGCATATATCCAGCAAGGTGGAACTGTGCTCTCGCTCTTATAGAGGAGGATCAGGTCGAGAGAGGTGGTATTCCGGCCTTCTCGGGTGAGCATACTTTACTCAATGTTTTCGACTTATTCAATATCGACTGAATGATATTGACGTGCCGAGAGTGAACGGTGGCGAGGGGTTGTGCTGCTGCATTGCGGTGGAGCGAGCAGTGGGCGAGGACGTCATGGAGGTACAGAACAGGTGGTGGAACTTGTTTCAATAGACAGTCAAACACCCATTATCACTCGATATGCAACACTACCTTGTGTTTATCCACCCACAATGAATGGGAGAAGGCTCACATGGGTCGCCCCTCACCGTGCATGACATTCGGGCCGAGGCCGACAGAGTGAAACAGTGCTGGGGTGCAAAACAACGTGGAACAAGACAGTGAGAGTGAGTTGCATGAGCACAGAATGATGCTCAAACGCCCCGCCTCTCTCTAATTTCTGCCGTCTGTGTTCTTTGCCCCCCCGGGTTCCCTCAGTCTCGGGCCGATAAATCACGGCAAAGACACCTTTGCTTGTCTCTGAATGCTCCTGAATCCCTCGAAATCATACAGACGCAGAGAATCAAGTATGCATCCTGGGATACATGACGGAATGAGCCATGACACGGATATCTCTGGCCCTCAATTGCGTAGTGGGCCGAGAGTCGTTGGACCAAAAGCGCGGCTCTACGGCTAGTCTGCGTACCAGATAACGAGCCCTCGTGAGTCTCTGCCCCACGGAATCCCAGAGTGCTCGAGTTATTCGAAGTGACTGCTCTCGAGTCTACATGCATCGAGGGTGAGCAGTTCAATTGTTGGTGACTTGAATGGGGGTGCCTAAGCAGCGGAGATGGCGCCATCAAGGAACCTGGGCCTAGTCGGCAGGACGGTTCTGCCAGTCTAGGCCGAAGCCGTGCCAGATCTGGGTCCCTGGTCAGTTTGTTTGTTTGTGTTCTTTCACTAAGGTATTCCACTAATCCAGCGGGTATAAGTGTTGCACTTGCACAGGTATCCAGACATATCTGTCGGCTGGAGGTGGTAAGAATGAGGTGCCGGGACGTAGAACACATGAACACTATCCACATTTGACTGTGGACTGAGTTCCTGCCTTGTCAGATGCATCTGAGACATGCATTTCACTAGATCCTCCATGGCAATAGTTTCCAATTGCTGTCCGTGCACTCCGTATCGCACCACAAAAATCTACCCTCTATTCCTGTCTTTCACCTCCACCGCCGGCCCCTTCTCCCTCTCACCCGGCCCACAATGTCACAGTCTCCCGACCCCCTCACCGAGGAGGAGCACGAGCACCTGCGGACAGAATTGGAGACCTTCCAGACGTCCAAAAATAAGAAGGCTCGAAATGCCTTGGTCACCAAAATGACCGATAGCGTATGTCTCCTTCGCGGGTCCACAACGGCTGCTGAGAAGGCAAGCGTGCGGAATGTATGTCCACACCTTCCTTTCATTTCTTTCGTCCATTCATCCCATCCATCCCTTCCTTACAGGCCGTAAGCTCGTACTATCATGACAAGGGAAAGCGGCAGAAGGAGTCTCTCGGTTTCTGGCGGTGGTTCACCCGCTTCACATGGCACGAAATTCTTTGTTACTACCACGGGGACAAGGTGAGGGAGGTCGTTGCTACACTTTCTGGAGCTGCGGCCGGCTCCCAAGATTACATCAAGTACTGGTCAAAAGGAGTTGTTCAGGTGTCGAAAGAGCTAGGCGACAAGGAACAGGAGTACCGGGAGGAGGCAAAGATGTGGATGGAGCATTCTCCTCCGCCCGAGGCTCAACTGCCAGTACGTTCTCCATGCAGTGTTACAGCATGTGTACTCACTTTCTCTTTGCAGCTTTGCCGAGTCTCGGCTCTTCCGCTTCTGCACCAAGTTCTCCGCCGCCGTGTTCCGCGTCTTGGGTGTTCGGGTCGTAATTGTTACCGCCTATGACACCGGCTCACATGTGATGGTCGCAATGTAAATTCACTTAGTTGTTCTATATGTCCGCCATATTCACGAGGAGGTAGACATGACAGCAACAATGTCCTCGGGAAAGCCCTTCAAGTTCGGGACGTCACGGCCGACTTTGAGGAGACGGTCATCGGGCTTGTCGAGCCGTGGGCGAACAAGGTGTTTGGTACGTCGACCCTCCTTTTTGGAACATAGATAACTGAAATTCCTGGCAGGTAAAAAGGCACGGTCCGACATCATCTATGCACCGGGAGGTCATCCGCGTAAAGGACAACGGCCCGACCCGATTCCCCGGTTCTACGAGAATGGCTTCCCCAAATTGCCACCGTCGCCGTTAGAGGAAGGCGTAACTTCCACAGAGTGCGACAAGGATGCGCTTCAATGGTACTTGAAGGCGGTATACTGTGCGTACCAACTACCTGTCCAGCCCCGAAGCCGTATCTGATGTCCCATGAAGCCTGGCAGGTCGGCACAGCGGCTACGCTACCGTGGCTGAAGGCATCCAACATCGATAATCCCTGGTACGACCCTGACTGCCTCCCCAAAGACCTTTCCCTGCCCCCCGACATAACGAAAATGCGCATCAAAGACCTGCATGCCTGGCTGGTCGCACATCCGGTCTCGGGAGGAACGCGGGCTCCCAGGTGTGATCTTCATGGAGTTGGGTGCCACTTCGGCAAGGAGCCGACGAGCGCGACCCACCTGATACTGTGGATAACGCCAGTGTTTTTGGCAGGGATGCTAACGGCCATCTTGTAAGCATTGATGAGCTCGCAGAGGACCTCTTGGCACCGTCGGAACGCGCCGCTCGCCCCGTTGACACCACTACAGGACAAACCACCATAAATCCGGCACAGGCAGGTCCATCCACCGAGGCGATGGATGCGGCACCAACAACAAAGAAAAAGAAAGGGCGAGCCACTAAAAAGCACCAGGCGACCAAGAAAAGTGCGGCCAAGACGTCAAGTTCCACAAGTAAGGCCAAGGGCAAGCAAAAGCAAACGCGTGAGGAAGCCGAGGCCGATGAAGCCAATGATGAGGTGCCGGCGCCGACCCAGTCACATTCCAGGAGAGCCGCGACAACTCAGAGGAAGCCAACGGCGCCAAGCGAAGGTTCCGAGGACACCGATAATTCTGTCGCTGATCCAGACTTCCATAGTTCGTTGGATGATTCGGACAGTGACGAGACCGAGTACGACGACGATGCGGATGATGACTTGGATATCGCCTCCGACTATGACAGGGTGCCCGAGGGCTATGTCGGCCCACTCCCTCAAATCTCAAAACTGGCCGGTCCCGATTCCAATCGCCTCACTAACTACTGTTTGCAAGATTCGAGAGATCGTGCGTGCACATCCGGCACCGAAGATTCCCAGCCAAGTGCAGAGCACAGACCAGGCCCATGAAGAGTTTCTCTCGACGCTGTGGCGGGACAATGAGTGGTGGCAATGCATCACACTACTACGGGCCCTTCATGTATGGTGCACACATGTTTTTTCTTCACTGTCCACTCATGCTGTCATGTGCTCAGCTGCTCGAACGGCACATGCCCTGTCTCCAACAACATACCGACCGCTTTTGAGAAGGACAACAAAGCCCCCCCGTTCATTTCGTGGTCGTGTTCGAAGCCGTGGCTTCCACCGGCAACGCACAGTGCCGGGTCCGGCACACAGCAGCTAGTATGGATGGAAAAAGCTGTTCGTGATTGCTGCGATGAAGGCAGAAGTGTCCAGGATCTTGAGGCCATGCTTCTCGGCCTTGGTCAATTGGCCCGTGACATCGAGGCCTCTCATTTCCAAGAAGACAATGAGCAACCCTTGGAGCCGGTAAATCCTTCTGGAGAAAGCCCGGATGTCGTGCCGACTTATGTGGTCAACACGGTCCCATCAGGGATCCTACCCCCTAGTTATTGAAGGTAATTGACCGTAATTGTGCTCAGTTACTGTCAATTACCATCAGTTACTGGAAGTTAGTAATTACAGCAAATTACGTAGGTCAGCCTGAGTTATTTTTTTTACTTGAGCATAGTTACTTGTTATTGATTCAATTACCTTCAATTATCATCCCAAACACCCCTAGAATAAGGCAGGCAGGTAGCCACAGTAATTAAAGGTAATTGCAGACCATAAATATCCATTTGCTTGTCAATTATCAGGCTTATATAAACAAACTTATCAATAGCTTTAGAATGCTTAAACAGATATATTAATTCATAAGTTGAGGTACAAAATATTATTACATAATCAAAGTCAAGAATGAACAGATCCCAACACTGCCTGAAACAAGAAGGCATGACTGAAAAGAATGACATCAGCAAGATGGACACAACCGAGATATGATGATCAACTCACCTGTTCCGGCTCTCCAAAGCTCCCAAATGTAGTCCTAAAGAACATGCTAGAAGAGTCAGCCAGCGGACGGCACGAGCTCCGGTAAGCGACGCACCTGATGCCGTAGACTAAACGGAAAACCGCCCTGAACGCGCGCGACGGGAAAGGGGCGAGAGCGAACACGAAGACAATGCGCCGCATGGCGGCGCAAACTCGGTAGATGCGGTGAGGCGTAGGAAGCAATAGGCAAGAGGCGAGGGCAGTGGAGGAAGGGAAGGAACGAAGGAGGAGATTGGGGACAAGGAAGGGAAACGGGAAAAGAGACGACAGACGAAGCCTCGGAAAACTCCGGTTTATATGCTCGCGGCCAGCGTGACGGCTCGTCACGGTGACGCAAGCTCCGTCCGTGCGGTCTCGACGCGACCGCGTCAATAACGTTCAACACCGACGCCTGGAATCACAAGTCCGAAGTCCTCCAAGCTCCAAGTCGAGGGAAGCGAAGGTGAAGGTGACGAGAGGGAGTGAGAGCATTGGGAAGCTCGCTAGGTGCGTCATCCGCATCTCCCTCACGCTCTCAATTCTGACGGCTACTGTCCACGCGTGCCCCTCAACACGTACGGGTCCCAGACGCGCATGGAACCGCGCCGTCCCCAGCTGCAACGCCTCTGCGCGCCAACCCTCCAACGCGTCCAAGACCTCCCCCGTGCACAAGGTGTCCACCGTGCATGCGTCCTCGCATGCGTCCCTCCCGCCCTCCCCCCCGTCTAACACCCTGCCTCCATGCTCACTTGCACGTCCTCACTCTCCGCACGCCCCCATTGTGCCCCCTCCGCTCATCGCGGCGCCCACACCATCACCTCTGCGCGACCCCGCATCGAATGTGCTCAACTTGCATGCGCGTATGGGCCCAGGACACGTACGCGTCCCTACCCGCGTCCCCTCCCCCATTCCCTCCGCCTATTCCCATGCCCAACACCTCCGCCTTTACACCCAACACCCCCATCCCTGCTGCCCCTGCCAAGTTTTTCCATGCCGCACCGTTGCGCACTCTCCATTGAGCGCACGCTCGCACGCCTACGCAGTGCCCGCGTCCGCTGTGCACCAGCGGTCTCCCTACGGCCGTGGCCAAGGGTGCGCGAGCGCCTCGCCTGTTTCACTCCACCCGTCATCTGCCCATCCGTCGTTCCCGGACGACGTCATGCCGGCCCCCTACCCGACACTCCTCGCGCGCAAGCACTGTCAGTTGCAAACTCCTAGGCCTCACCCTCCACGCGCACGGCTCCCTATCGGTGTACGCACCCTTCGTCTCCGCGCCCGACGAATGCACGGACCGCGAACGCCTCTGTGTCCCTGCTCGTGCTCCTTCCACTTGAAGGATAGGCGGTCAGGCAGTCTCAGGAGGAGGGTGGATACTGGCGCTTTTTTGAGCAGGAGGGGTGTTTTCTTTCTGGGATCCTCTGGTTATTTATGTAGATCACCTATTCTATGCATTGTATATGTACTATAAAGTTGAATACATCATGTTCTGTGCTCCTCTGTTTCCGGAATATCACTGAATGGTCAAAAAAGCATGAGCATGGGGGGTTGAGCTCTGCAGACCACCCCTTGCAAAAACTCGCAAAAAAAAGACGATCTTGATACTCTCAGAATCGCATTTCTATACTGATCATTCGCATATAATTATCTTCTGTACATGAGCAATAGTTTGAGAGCTACAACAAAAACAGTCTCGGAGGTGCCCACAGCCAGCGCGTCTCGCGTCGACTTCCTAATTAGGAAATTTTCGGATGTGAACTCGTTCGTGTAGCAGTCGTGCCCACTGAGTCGTTTTCATTGTTTCAAGCTCACAGATGTAAAGTAATATAGTATAAATCGCCACCTACAAAGTATTTTACTCTAAAAATCTCGGTGGAAGGTGGTGGGGCGGCAGCACCTCGCGCACACTCGACTTCTGTTTGGTCACGCTTGCTCTGCCGCGTCGTGGCCAAACCGGGAAACGATTACCAAAAATAACTATGGGGGGGTTTCCCTGATGCCCCGTTCCTCTTTGCCGACCTTGAAGACGTTATTCGGCCCCAGGTGGAGCAAATTCGGAAGGTCATGCTGTCGCGGCTGGCGCATATCACATACGAGGTTCCTGGACCCGATATCTCCTGGGAGTGCCGGTACGATTTCGATGGTGAGTAGCACAATACTGCTGCCTACATTTCTGGCTTATGGCTTTGTCGGATCCAGAGGAGATTCAAAGGACGCATAGAAGGAAGATGAGGTTGGCTGCCCTGGAGGCCCCGCCTCCAACGGTAGACAATGGTGAGGCCACTGCCAAGTCCGGGCCCGGTGGACAGCCCGAGAACCCTCTCGGCACATCAGCGGCTTCATCAGCGGGGCCGTTGGATCGAACAGAACCCCCTAGGTAGAGTGTTCCAACGCTTTTAATACATTGTCGCTCATTTAATATACGAACGTTACAGAACCATCCGCTAACACAGTCCCACCCCTACCGGCTGCAAAGAAGCCGAGCCGAGGTGGAAAAAATGCGGGTCAGAAGCCAAGCCGAGGCGTCAAAGGTGTGGACCCACCGAAGGCAGCTGATCGGGATGAACATAGGTCTATCACAATGATACGTCAGGGGAATACTAAAGTTGAAACTAGCGCAAGCAACAACCGGAAAACGGGCGCGAGCTCGGTCTGGTGTCGACGTGAACGGTGCCGGGCCGTCAGGCTCGCAGGCTGCACCGGAGGTTTCATGTCAGGCAAAGCGCGCTCGTCCGCCTTCCGTGGACCCTGCGAACATCCAACCGGGTCCGCGTACATGCAAGCCGAGCTCAAAGATAAAGTACGTGGCCTCCTGCATTGAGCCGAATTTTTTCCTGACCTCTTTCAGGGAGTCTCGCCGTTAGATGCCTTTGCTTTCTAACCCTCTTTATCTTTTGTACTGTTTTACCCTCACGCGCACGCAACGAGTAACCATTATGATTATCAAACATTGAGAGAATCATGAGTAGCAAAAGCGGGGGTACAACGGGTGAACTAGAAGCTAGAAGTCAAATGAATGCGAGGCAAGAAACCGAGAGCAAGCCGAGGCAGACGCAAAGGCGTATTCAGGTCAAGAGATACAGTCTGTTATGTACATTACAAGCCAAAATAAACCACTTACATCTTTTTGGAACCCCATCCAAACCCGATTGCATTTGTGGCCCTCAAACTGGTCCCAAACTGAGAAGAGGAAGCCGGGCTCGGCTCCTGCACACCCGGCTCCTGCACACCCGGCTCCTGAACACCCGACTCCTGCACACCCGACTCCTGGACACCCGACTCCTGGACACTCGACTCCTGAGCACGCGACCCCTGGACACCAGACTCCTGAGCACGCAACTCCTGAGCACGCGAGTCCTCGGTGCTCGGCTCCTCAACGCTGGGGAGAGCCTCCTGCCATGACGGTGTCAGTGTTGACACCCACATTCTCGGGCAGGGAGGCCGCAGTCTACATTCCAATGGACACGAGTGCACGCTGTGTCGGTGGGATTGGACCTGCCGATTCTAGACGGTCCATCGTCTGGCGCACTGTCTCCCACATCGTGGCCTGATGGGACATTGCCACATCCCACTGCGCCTGCATGCTGGACAGGGTATTGCGGATGTGCACAATATCGTCCTCGGGGATGAGGGCGTACCCGGCCGGGATGTGGACCGCTTGCGCGCCGCCCCGCGGTGGGTAGGGAGCGGCCGAGGTTCCTCCCACGGACCAGGGTGAGGCGAACCGAGAGGGGGATGTGCTCGGGGGGGCTGTCGGCTCGGATAGCTGGACTTCACCCGGAAAGTGGGACGCAGGGGTGGAGCGAGCGCCGTCTTCAGCATCCTCATCGGCTGGGGTGCCCTGTGCCGAGGGCATTGGCTCGTCGTCGTCCCCGCCTTCGACTTCGTCCTCAGCGTCTTCGGCTTCACGGTTGATATCGTCTGGAACGTAGAATTCCACCCCCTGGCGCCGGAGGCACTTGTACCGCTCTAGGACCGTCACACGGGTGTCCGATGACCCGCGTTTTGGGACCAATTTTCCCTTGCTGTTGGGCTCTCGCTGAGCGTGCGAGCACTTTGTCTTGCTGTTATTGCAGCATTCGCAGGAGCCGCATATGCGCGGTACGCACTCCTTCTGGGCCTTCCCTTTGCTGCACATGTCGCACGGTCCGATCTGCCATATTGGTAAGTCTTTAAGGGAGGACCGAGACGCCGACACCAAGAATCACGTACCAAGTTCAGGATGTCGGTATGGGTCTTGATCCACCATGGAAGTCCAGGCTCGTCGCCGTCGGCCTCGCCTTCTTCATCGTCATCCTCGTCTCCCTCCCCATCCGTGCTTGCCGCACGCTCCTCGTCCTCATCCTCGTGGCGCTTTTTCCTCTGCTTCGGCTTGCGTTCCGGCTCCAGCTCCAGCTCTGGCTCGCTCTCGGCTGGGCTAGCCTTCTTGCGCCTCTTGGGAGCAGGCTTTGATGCCTCCCGGGATTGGGCTGGGGTCTGATATGACTCAGTACTTTAACAGTCCTGGCAATGCTGGGAAAATGCTTACCTTCGACGACCGGGATCCTCGCTTTGGTGCACTGGACGCACGGCGCTTGCGCTTGGTGGCCTTCATCTCCTGCTCACTTGCGGAGGCCTCGCTTGGAGGTATCTCCTTGGGGGGGGCTCGTGGGCACGCCTTTACCCTGGTAGCAAGGGTCTGGTAACATTTATTAGGGTGAAGAGGGGTACAGGGCAGGTATCACGCACTTCAGATGCTGAGTCTTTGGCCCTAGGGGCTGGCGACTCTGTAATCTGTTTGGTCTGCGCGACGGGCTGTGCCGGGGCCTTTCCCTTCCCTTTCGCAGGGGCCTTCTTCACCGGATTAGCTGGCACGGGCGCAGCTCGCAAGACCTCCACCTGACAGAAGCCGGAAGGGTTAGAATCGCGTGAGCTCAGAGTGTGGTGGACACGCACCTCGGCTCCCGTGCCGACTCTTGTCGCACCAGCGGGACCCTCCTTCTCGACACCCTTTCCCTTGACACCGCTGCTTGCTGCCGATTGAACGTGGGCAGGAGCCGGTACGATGGACGCAGGCCCTAAGATTGAGTGAGTAAAGGTCAAGGTGAGGAGTGGCGACTTACTGGGCCACCACGCGCCGAATATCGGGACGGTGGCAAACCGGCCGTCCCAGTCAACGGGCGGCTTCTCCTGCTCGATTGCATCACGCCAGAGGGCCTGCACGTCAAAGCTCTCTGCAAGCTGCTTGTTCGTCGTGGAGGCGATTCGTTGAAGACAGAGTCGCAACACACGGGGGACCTCAAGCCGGATGCCCTTGGTGTGCGTTTCCTTCGCATACCTTGCCGATGCGGCCTACATAGAAGGGTAAGAAAAGGGTCACTAAAGAGAAACTCGAGATGCACCACTTCATTCCAGAACTTTGAAAACCACTCCTCCAATGGCCGCTCTCCCGAGGTTTGGAGCCATCGCAACGCGGCCCAAGACAGAGCCGAGATCTCCTCGAAGTGACGTTGGATGTGAGGCGGTGGGGCAACCTTTTTGACCAAAGACGAGGAGTTTGCAGTAGACGCCATTGATGCTTCTTGGAGAAGGAGAAAAGGGGTGGACGAAGGCAGGAAGTGTGGTGATGGTGGTAAGGGAAGACGCGTCTGCACAGTGCACGACGCGGCGAGGTGACAACTATACAATCACGTGCTGGTGTGATGGGCCACTCAACCGCGGTTCGGCTCAATTTGGTCCGCGCAACCGTGAGACACTCGGCTGCAACCTCAACCTCAGTGCCCGGCCCAAACTCGGTCTGCATCGTTAACACTATTTACGGTATTGTATGTAGCGATCACAGTATCTACGCAGCTGGTTGACTTCGACTTCCAGTTCACGCTGCCGCTTATAGTACATAGTGGCGGCGCTATGAATTCTATCGACAGCCCTCCTGATATTGTTAGAATCCTCTGCCTGGGTGAGTGGTGAGGTCGGGTCCATGGATGCCGACCTGGGAAGCGAGATCGTGACTTGAGGAGGCGATGGGGAGCCGAGCGAAGCTACGGCTTGAAAGCTCGCGGGATCAGCACCTTCACCAGCCTGAACTGGAGATTGAGGAAGCTTGGGGAATGGAACTGTGAATGCATTGGTGCATATTCTGAATGAAGAGCATCAAGCAAACACTGATATAGGCCACGTACCGGTCCACCGGGGATTTTCTGTGCGAGTGATAATCGGTTTGACCCGGTCGGCCCAATAATCCATGTTCCTCGACCCCCTTTTCCAGATCCATCGCATATTGATTCTGTGTCCCAGGTTTATCTCGCTGGCTTTGAAGGCGTCCAGGGCGTGTTGAATTATATCGGGATACCCTTGCACGAATCCGGCCTGCGCGGATAGTCCCGCGTACACTGAAACAACGATCTGTGCTCGATAAGCCTCTATGTACGTCGGAAGTATGAATGACCATGAATAGCGTACAATCTCATGCCGGAGCCTTGCTAACCATTCTCGGCTCGGGTCCAAAGAATGGTACGCGGCCCATCGAATTGTGCTGAATGCACTAGCTATTGCGGCCGTGAGTGGCGGGGCATATGCCTGATATTTTGCGTTGATGTAGTCGTTAAGTTCTTGACTTACCGGTGGGACTGACACGTCGGAGTCCAACATGGTTGGAGACAGATGGGAAGGGCGGGAGTGAGCGCGCGCTTGTGGCGCAGCGAAAATTTCACTTTCACGTGATGCATACACGTCATTGATTGTTGACGCCTTACACTCGCACTCTTATCTCTATCCACCAGGATGAACCGTAGGTACAGTGCCTGCATTGAATGTGTATGGGCTAATAGGTAGTTTCATTAAGAGAATCGGCGCGTACTCAAAGCACCCGAGAGAGCTGAAGTTGATGCCACGGTCAAGGCTCTAGATGCAAAGGCGATCCTGGGCAAGTTTTCCAACCCCTCATGACCTGCACAATTCTAACCATCGTTCTGAAAGGCTTCTCTAAAACACCTTACAGTGGTCTTTCCATACGAAATGGACGAATCGAGCATAGCTGGGCTGGGCCGCCGATAGAACCGTTGTCTACTTCTTGCCCGGCTGGTGCAATTCGTCTTTGTGGTACGCGAGCAGCCCGTGGCACATGCCTATTATCTCACCTGGATATATATAGGTGGTTCCCGACGCTCCGCATCCAATGCAGTTGACCCAACCTATGACGCGGACAATACAAGTGAGCTGGTCTCGGCTCGGCTTCGTTTTCACCCTTATGTCTAACCGAGACAATAGAGGGACTGTATTTTCCCGACAGCGACATGGAGGAACCTGCAGAGGTGCAGATGATGGGTATGTTGAACACATCTCATTTGGTGACTTTGCTGAGCTCACTCTTTAGCCGGCCTCACCTTCGGTGACAGCGACACGGACACACCTGTGGATGATGTCCTTAAGATCACAGGCAAGCCGAGCCCGTGCTTTTCTGTACGCTCCTGATGAACTCCCACATCGTAGAAGTGTCAAACGTTGCCAGGCATAGTGATCGCATGGCTCCTGATGGTACGTATTCTTTGGCCTTTGGAACAGGCATTGATGTGGCTGCGACTTCCAGTGATCGAACTGTCTGACTTGGAAGTCACCGGTATGTCAGACATAATCGCATTCACTTCTTTTTCTCACGTATTTGAAAGCCGGCTTGTCTTTCGGAGACAGCGATACGGAGGAGCCTACTCCTGCCGATCTCGCGGTCACAGGTAAGCGGGCCTCACATGTTCGGGTTCTCCTTCTCGGCTGACCTATGGCATAGCCGGCTTGTCTTTCGGAGACAGCGATACGGAGGGGCCTATTCCTGCCGATCTCGGGGTCACAGGCAAGCGGTCCTCACATGTTCGGGTTCTCCGTCTCGGTGTCGGAAATGCAGTTTATGAGACCGATGAACCACCTAAGTCGCGACGATGGGAGGAGCGAGAAGAAGATAGATTCGAGAGTGCCGGGGTCTAGGGTAGTGCAACGTGCGCTACAGTACCATATGACGAGATGGACAGTCTGAGGAAAAGGGAAAAGGGATACTGTCCTTATATACAAGTGGGAATGATGGTGCGATGCGATGTGATAGTGGTGCGAGCGGGGGGTGTTAAGGACGGTCCTTATCACGTGACAAGCGGCTCAGGCTACAGTACTCTTACGTGTGAGAGGTGGGATCAGGTGATCCAGACGTCTCGGTTGCGCGAAGGTTAGAGTCGATGAGCGAAGCAGTAAGTGTTCACAGAACACTTAGGCGAGCTTTCGACTTTAGTTTGGATTCTCTTTAGTAGACTTAAGAGGAGGTTCTTTAGTTAGAACAGTCCTGTATTTACAAAGAGAACGAGCTGAGGAATGGCTCGTTCGATGAGCCTCCTTTTATAAGAAAGGAGGTCGAGTAAATATATGTACATTGAGCGACGGTCGTATCAAGTATCTACGGGGATGAGACTGTGGCACCGTCGCGGCTGTGCCGTTGAGACGGTGACAATCTGTGGCACTGTCGTCGGGACGGTGACGATCTGTGGCACTGTTGTCGTCGTGTCGTTGAGACGGTTACGAACTGGGCACAGTCGTAATCCGTCGTTTAGCGACGTCCTTCCTAACAAGGTAATAGAAAATGAAGTACCTTGGACAAGTTGTAACACTATCCCCCTCTCTAGAATCTACGTCTCGTAGATTCCTGAATTGAAGCGGTTCTAGAGGGATCTCTTGAACATGCTGTTGATCGCTCGCTCTTCGCCATTGGAGGAGGAATATTGTTGATGCGAGGAAGGTGAGGATCGTAAGTCCTACGATGATGCTGATGACGGCGAGGAGCCAGCGTGGGGTAGGTGTATTGAAAATCGCGGGATCGGGCGACTGAGTGGGTTGCATCATGCTTCTGAGTCCTCATGTTTTGATGTTCACTCCTTTTATTCTTATCCGGAATCAAGCGATAGAATTCCATTCTACCGCTTGAGTAACGCCTCTATTACTTTTACGTCCTCCTCGTCTATCGTAGTAGCCCCTAACCGATGTCCTATCCTCGCCGTCGTCGCGTGATCCGGGCTCTTGAACCGAGGCCCGCGTTTTCGGAAGAGTCCCTTGATGCCGCATCTTCCTTTTGACTCCTGCATGGCTTCTTCGTCCAGGCTTTTCGGCCTCTTCATGGCGCGAGCAACGTCCGGACGGTTTAAGAGTTCCGTGACTCGTTTGAGATGACGAAGGAGTTCTTCGTCTTGTGGGTCGGGCGTGGGAGTGCGCGAGAGGACGGGCGAAGGAGGAGGGGTGGTAGGAGGGGTGTAGTCGGTGGTGGAGAGGTTGCGCGAAGAGGAGGTGAGGGTGGAAGACATTTGGTTGGTGTGGGTGGTGCGAGTGGGTTTGTTTAGACGATGTCTGAGGATGTTGTGGTCTTTGTCGCTTTCCTCTTTATCCTTACGATGCAGAGGGGCAATGATGTAATCATTGCCAGCAATCGTAAGCGATGATTCGTACATAATCAAAACTGAGTCGTAAGCAGGCGACGCGTCCAGCGCGTCACAGGGAGAATATCAAGCGTTTCGCCTTCCTCGTAGCGATAGGAACCGGTATAGTAGAGAAGTCCGAGGAAAATATGCGTGCGGATGAGGGCGCAGTCCGTGATCAGTCCGAGGAGTATCGTAAGGAGAAATCGTAAAGGCGGGATGATGGGAGAAATAGTCCGAGTGCGTATGATGGGTGAAGTCTGTCCGCGTGCTTACCAGGGCTCCGGCCAGTGATCCTTCGACTCCTCCGCTTCCTGCAAGTCCCAATCTGCTTCCTTCCAGAAGAGATCGTCGACGCGCCATGAGTGATTGAAGCGTGAGGGGGTTTCTCGTTGAGTGCGGAGCATTGCATCCTCCCAATACAGCCACTGCTCAGTGGCGTGTTGGGCGGCTTCGTGCGTCAGGCTCTCGCGTCGCGTGAGGAATCCCAGAAGCTGCCTGTGGGCGCGGGCGGTAGCGTCGGTACGTCGGAGGTGGGGGTGGGACATCAGTGTTCCTGGACCGTAACTGATATCCGGACGGTCCGGGCGAGGGCGAGGAAGAGGAGTCTGTGGTCGGAGGGGATCGTAGGACCGAGATCGGGGGAAGTGAGGGGGAGCGCCCTTGCGACGGGGGCAATCTCGGCGGAGATGGCCTCGCTTGCCGCATTTCCAGCAGCGTTTCCGCGGCTTCGAGGGAATCGCGTCCCACTTCTCTTGCGTCCACGTGGTTGGTTCGTCGCTCCATGGGTCCGAGGGATTCTCGGCTACTTCCTTCGTCCTGTCGTCCTTCTCCGATTTGTCCGCCGAGCTGTCCAATTCGTCCGCTGAACTGTCCGACTCGTCCGTTAGGTTGAGTTCCTGTCTCCGGCGAGCGCGGTCTTCTATCATCCGATCGACTATCTTCTTGAGTTCCTTGAAGTTCTTCCTCACCCGATGCATCGGGGAGTCTGAACTCTCTGATCCGCTTGAACGGTCTTCCGTCGGGGTCGACAGAATCATGTTTGCGTCGCTGTGCGGTGACTCGGGGATCCTGGGTGATGGGATCTCGAGCGTGGTCGGGGTGCGGACGTAGGAATGAGGGATAGGGGGCAGGGTTTCCGTGCCACGGCATGGGAGCGTCGCTAGCAGATAGTGGGAATGGAGTTGGCGGTCTAGGCACGGCGGGCATCCGAGGAGGTGTCCTAGGTACCGGTCGCGGACTGCTGGTCGGTCGTCCGGTCGGTTGTCCGGGCTCTGGAAGGACCAGGGACTGTCCCGGTAGCTCTCCTGGCAGGGGCTGTCTGAGCTGCTCTCCGGGTAATCCGTTTCTAGCGACGGGAGGCTGGACGGGGTTAATCTGGGTGATGTCGGAGATGGGTATGGATCCTGGTGGCGTGGGGGCGGTGACGGGTCGTGGAGGGGCGTTAGGAAGGAACGGGGGTCCGGTGATGGCGGGTGCGATGGGATCGGGTCGAACAGTATAGCCCGGGGAGATGTGATGTCCATGGAAGATGAGGTCGATGTCGGGGCCTTCGCGTGACGACATATGGGGAACTCCGGTAGTTTCCATTCGTCTTCGGAGGATTTCTCCTTCGTAGGCTGCACGGAAGGTATGTCTTTCCCAGTTGAGCCAGTTGACTCGGAGTCCGACTTCAGTGAGGAATTTTCGGAGTTCTGCGACGTTGAGTATAGCCGCTGCGCTAGCTTCCTGAATCGTCGAAGGAGCTTGACCTCTCATTCCTCCATTTCGGTCGAGAGCGTCAGGTACCTCAGGTCCAGCTGGTGGAGTTCTTCTTCGAGCATCTTGTTGTGGTCTTCCAGGATGCCCTGGACGTCGGCCAACTCCCTCCTGAGGTCGTCGATCCGCTGCCTGGCCTGTTCGATCGCTACTCCGGCTATCATGTGGGCTATTTGATTTTCGAGTATCGGGGAGTCGGGTGTTGGGACCTTCGTCGCTCCGGACCACGGGGATTGCATTAGCACCTGTGAGGAATCCGGGTGCTTCAGTTAGGGTTCTTCTGTATGCTTCTAATCGGCTTACCCCCTGTTCTTCCGTCTGGTCCTGACCTAGACGGAGGAGGTACTGACTTAATTGCGAAGACTGCTGCCGATCGAGCGATGAAGCAGTCTCCGCAGAGGGCGCGTTCCTGTTGAGTGTGGTGCGCTCTGTTGCAGACGAGACGGATGCGGTCGACATTGTTGGGTGAGACGGTTTGATTGGTGGAGGTGTTGGTTGCGTTTGGGGTGGTGGACATTTGGTGATCTGTCTTGTTGAACCCATAGGGTTTTTATCCTCCTCTTGTTGGCAGTGCATTCGCCTGAATGTCGTTGAGTCTCACCAGTGTCTTATTTTCGTCTTGCGTTTCTTTCGTCTTGTTGGTCTTTGCTTTCGTTGCGTTGCGTCGGTTTCGTCGCGATCAGTGGCTTCTGTGTTGGTATCTTTGATTGGCTGTGGTGGCAACTTCGGTGCTTTGGGGTTATTCCGATGGAACTCTGCGATCGCATCTTTTGATCCTTCGAGATTAGATGCTGGTTCCCATGTGTTACCGGAATCTGGGTAGCCTTTCCATTTTACAAAATAATGTAACGGTTCTGAATATCGTTTGTCTAATTTTGAGGCTATTATTGTTTCTAGTTCGTAGAGTTCTTCATCGTTTACTAGTTCTGGAGGTGGTTTTTCGTAAGCTTCGCCGTATTGTTCTGTCTCTTTGAATGGAATCAACAATGCTGCGTGGAATACCGGATGTATTTTCCACTTCGTCGGTAGTTCGAGGCGGTAAGTCACCGGTCCTATAACCTTTTCAATTTTGAATGGGCCGAATCGTTTCGGTGCTAGTTTAGTTTTCGGGTATACCGTGTTAAGATTTTTCCCGTCTAGCCATACTTGATCACCCTGTTTGAGTTGATCTCGCAGTGTAAGCGTTTGATCGTGCTGCATTTTCATCAGTTTGGCAGCTATTTCCAGGCTTGCTTCTGCGTTGTTCCATGCGTCCTTAAAGTTTCTTATTCTTTCTTCGGCCGTCGGTATTCGCGGATCGGTTGGTATTGTCGGGTTAAAAACCGGTTGATACCCATGTAGGAGTTCAAATGGGGAGGTTTTCGTAGCTGAATGTTGTCTTACATTGTGCGCAAATTCTGCTTTTGGTAGAAGTTTTGCCCAATTCGTTTGATCTCCGTTGCAGAATGCTCGAAGATATTGTTCTAACTCTTGATTCACTCTTTCTGTTTCGCCATCCGTTTGGGGATGATACGCTGTACTGAGCGACGAGATAACTCCGAGGCTTTCGCAGATGGATTGGAATACTTTGGATGCGAATTGAGGGCCTCTGTCCGATATCATTCTTTTCCATAGTCCAAATCGTCTGTAAACATTGTCGATCAGAAGATCAGCCGTTTCTTCTGCGTTGATCGTTTTTTGGCATGGCGTGAATACTGCGGTTTTGGTGAACCTGTCGACGACTACGTTGATCGAATCGAATCCGTTGGAGATCGGAAGGTCTGTAATAAAATCTGATGTGATTGTTTCCCATGGTCGTTCTGGTATTTCCGTAGGTTGTAATGGATGTTTTGCCGGATGTGTGACATTCTTTGTTGACTGGCATATGGGACATCCTTGAACATAACCCTTTACGAATGAAATCATCTTTGGCCACCAAAAGTTTCTTTGTACCAGCTCTAGAGTTTTCATTTCGCCTGGATGTCCAATTGTTTCCAGGTCATGATGCGATTTTAGGATCTTGCGTCTAAGTTCGAGATTCTGTGGCACATAGATCTTTCCTTTTCTGATGATCAGATCGTTCTCGAAGTTCCAATCTTCGATTCCTTTTGCGAGGGTGCGTGGTCCCGATCTTTTGATTGTTTCTAACGCTGTCCAAACCTCATCATCCAGGTGTGAGAAGTTTCTTAGTTCTTTGAGAAGTTCTTTGTCTCCGATCGCTTCGACTGTTCCTCTTCCGGTGGCTCTAGCCCTGAAGACCGAAGGGTGAAGTAGGATGCGGTCGTCGTTGTCTGGAATGTCTTCCTTATGATCTGGTCTTCTAGAAAGTCCGTCTGCCTTGTTTGTACTTCCTGGTTTGTGCACCAAGGTGTAGTCGAAACGGGACAGATATAAGCTCCATCGTGCTTGCCTTCGATTGAGTTTTTGAGCTGTTGTGAAATATTCTAGATTTTTATGATCTGTCCAGATTTCGACTTTGTGGTTCGCTCCTTCTAGATAGTGTCGCCAGTGTTCTAAGGCTTTTACTACTCCTAAGAGTTCTTTGTCGTATATCTCGTAATTCTGTTCCGCGGGAGACAGTGATTTGGATAGGTACGCGACCGGGTGCCATCTTCCGATTTCATCTGGTTGCGATAGGATTGCTCCGTATGCGAAATCGGAGGCGTCACTCTCTATGCGGAATGGTTTGTTTTCGTCGGGCATGATTAAGATTGGGGACGACATGAATTCTCGTTTTAGTCTTTCGAAGGTACGTTCACATTCGGTCGTCCAGTTCCATTCGTGGTCTTTCTTTGTGAGCTGGAATAGGGGTCTGGCGATCTTAGAATAATCTTTGATGAAGCGTCGATAGAAGTTTCCAAATCCGAGGAATGATTGGACTTCTTTTACTTTCCTCGGTGTGGGCCATTCGGCTAGCCCTTGGACTTTGACCGGGTCCATCTGTACCTTGTTGTGCGTGATTATCACGCCTAGGTATTCGATCGATGGTTGTTCGAAGAAGCACTTCTCTGGTTTCAGGAATAGATCGTTCCGTTCTAGGAGTTGGAGGGCTTCTTTCATCAGTTTCCTATGTTCGTCGAGTGTTTCTGTAAATATCAGTATGTCATCCATATAGACCACCACTTTTCCGGTGTCTATTAATTCTTTGAACAGTGCGTTCATCATTGCTTGTAATGTTGCGGGTGAGTTGGTTAGTCCAAAGAACATTACCATTGGTTCGAAAAGGCCTCTGTTTGTTTTGAACGCAGCTTTCCATTGATCTCCTTCTTTGATCCGAATGTTGTTGTATCCCCATCGGAGATCGAGCTTTGAGAAGATCTTAGCGCCTTTTAATTTGTCGATGAGATCTGAGATGAGTGGTATCGGGTATTCATTTTTGACCGTGATCGAGTTAAGATAGCGATAGTCCTGTACTGGTCGAAGAGATCCATCTTTCTTCTTGATAAAGAAGAAGGGTGATGATATTTCTGATTTTGATTCTCGGATGTACCCTTTTCGTAGATGTTCATCTATGAATGTGTCCAGTTCCTTCCGTTCCGGTACCGTCATTGGGTACACTTTACAATTCCGAGGTTTCCATCCTTCAGTCAGGTCTATCGCGTGATCCCAAGGTCTGCTGATTGGAAAGCGTTCCGACGCTTTCTTTTCGAATACCTTCTGATACTGTTTGTAACTAGACGGAATCATCTCATCGAGTGTCTTCTTCTTCTCTCCTATGGCCGCTCTTTCTGCGAGTTCTTGTGCCTTGGTTGCTCTTGCTGTTATCCAAATACCGGGTTCGTTTGTTTCTTCTGCAATCGGCATTGTTTCTACGTCAGTCTTTCCATGGAACGTTCTGACTATCCTGATATCGGCGAGATCGGAGTTGAATTCGGGGTCTTCTTGTTCTTCTATCGTTGCGTGATGGTTGATCTTCTGTTCTTCGAATGATGGTAGGAAGGGTTCGTCTTTTCCTTGGACGATCATTGTTTTACTCGTGGTGGAGCACGTACCTGGACATGTCTGTAGTGCAATCTGTCTCTTTCTCCAATCGATGCTAGGGTTGTGTTTTTTAAGCCAAGGGGTTCCTAAGATTACTTCGTCTCCTCCTAGGGCTGTGACGAATAGTCCTAGGCTTTCGCGGTGAATTTCTCCGTTGATTCCTTCCATCGTCATTGGAAGGTATACCTTCTGTTTGATCTCTCCCAGAGTGTTTCGAGATCCGTCGACGTTGTATATCGGTATCGGTTTCTTAAGCTGGATCAGATTCATCTTGTGTTTTCTTACAAAATCTGGATGGATCAGAGTGCTGCTTGCTCCGCTGTCCAATAGCGCTTTTGCTGCGGCTTTACGGAACTTTCCATGAAACATAACAGGTATATGAATTGATGGAGCGTGTGTTGCTCCGTCTTGGTATGACCTTATATACACTGTTCTATTTACGTCATCTTCTGTATCCTGTACAGAAGATCGACTTGAAAGGTTCATTGTCTGTGTCCTTTCAACAGCCGCGGTTGAAGGACGATTCAAAAACCCTGATTGTCTTTGAACATGTTGGCAGTGCGTGCGAACGTTTCACTGTCCATTTTGTTCACAAGCTTGGTGATCTGATCAATCGGGGATTCTTCCTCTGTTAGATTCGCTGTTCGTGCATTGATCATTGTTTGGGTACGTTTCTCTGGGCAGTTCCTGGAGATGTGTCCTGGCTTCCGGCAATAGAAGCATGATCCTGATTTCTGGAGTTCGGTACGTTCTTGTGGGGTAAGGCGTCTGAAGTTTCGGCCGTTGTTTCCGGTCTGAGCGGCTCTGACGGTGGTAACGTTTCCTTTGTTTCCGTTTCCTTTTCGGAATGGAACGTACGCCTGTGGTTTCTTGTATAGGAGGGTGAGGTCGCTCGTTGGGTTCATTGGTCTTGTATAATGCCGTTGGAATGCTTGAGCTTCTCGCCAGTTATTATCGATGCGCAATGCGAGTTCATACCATTCTTCAATATCGTTCGAGATGTGATCTCTCTTGAGGATCTCGACTACGATATCGTTGCGCAGTCCTCTCTTGAATTGGTCGATCAATGCCTTATGATCGTAACCAGCTTCCATAGCATAGTCTCTGAAGATCGTGATGTAATCTTTGGTGTCCATAGTGCCTTGTTCCAGGCGCTGTTTCCTCTGGAGGCTGTGTAGTTGTTGCGGGTTCTTGAGGATGCTGGAGTTCGGTTTGAGGGTTCTGTGGTTCGGTTGTCTTATCGGCTGTGTCGGTATCGGGATCAAATTCCCAGTAGTCCTTAATATTCCCGGTGTAAGGCTTCTCTTCGACTTTCTGTGCGTCCGGGTGTTTCCAGAGTTCTTCTGATGAGAGGGGCCCGATATGAGGTCTTGAATAATCTGGGCGCTTCCAATGTGAATTGTCGTAGCTTCCGTCTTCCTTTTCTCTTTTGGATCTATCTTTGAAGTATTCTGCTGCTGGAGGAAGGTTGTATCTGTATATGGGTGGGTTCCACTGGTATGCGTATGTCCCTTTGCTTTCTTTCGCGACGAGGGTTCCGTCGTAGTAAAAAAGTAGATGATAGGGGTCAAATGTCCAGCGATGATCTTCGTTTCCGTTAGGGAAGTCTCGACTGCAGTTTGATTGGAGTTGAGGGATCTCAAAATCTGATGGTCTTTTTTCAGCGGGTTGTTCCGCTGACTCCGTGGTGGGTGTTTCGTTTGACGCTCTGCGCCAAACTGTAGGGTGAGCTAGTGTAGAGGAGAGCTCGTTCTAGTGTTAAGGACGGTCCTTATCACGTGACAAGCGGCTCAGGCTACAGTACTCTTACGTGTGAGAGGTGGGATCAGGTGATCCAGACGTCTCGGTTGCGCGAAGGTTAGAGTCGATGAGCGAAGCAGTAAGTGTTCACAGAACACTTAGGCGAGCTTTCGACTTTAGTTTGGATTCTCTTTAGTAGACTTAAGAGGAGGTTCTTTAGTTAGAACAGTCCTGTATTTACAAAGAGAACGAGCTGAGGAATGGCTCGTTCGATGAGCCTCCTTTTATAAGAAAGGAGGTCGAGTAAATATATGTACATTGAGCGACGGTCGTATCAAGTATCTACGGGGATGAGACTGTGGCACCGTCGCGGCTGTACCGTTGAGACGGTGACAATCTGTGGCACTGTCGTCGGGACGGTGACGATCTGTGGCACTGTTGTCGTCGTGTCGTTGAGACGGTTACGAACTGGGCACAGTCGTAATCCGTCGTTTAGCGACGTCCTTCCTAACAAGGTAATAGAAAATGAAGTACCTTGGACAAGTTGTAACAGGGGGAACAATAAGAAAGGAGTCATGGGGAGGAGGACGGAAGTCCGGAGCAATGATGTCATAGATAAGGATGCGGAACACCGTTCGGAAGTCCGGGCAATGACGTCGTTGGAGCATGTGATGCGAAGGAAAGTCATGTGCCGTGATGTGTCGCGTGTACAAGGTCTGCAAATGAAGAAAGAAATGGAGCGATCCGTGACATTACCCCCCTTTTAAGACGCGCTTTCGCCTGGAGCGCGATGTCATCTGCAAGGGTGGATGCGAGAAAATCGTCAAAGGAGATGCCGAGGGAACGCACAGGGCGGGGCGCATTTGGATGGCGCTTGTGGAAAGCGTCAATCATGTTGGTAACCTTTGAGAGCGACGAACGCGGGAGCCAGGTGTTTTCGGAGTCGGGATAGCCGGCCCACTTGACGAGGTACTGAATACCTTTCTTGTTACGAGTTGGTTTAGAGTCGACAATGTCTTCAATGTCGTATTCTTCTTCATCATCAATGAGGTCTGGTGGCGGCTGTTCATAATTTGGCCCGTGAGCGGCTGTCTCCTTGTACGCGGTGAGCAGCGAGGCATGGAAGACTGGATGGATTCGCCACGTCTTCGGCAGCTTCAAGCGGTAGTTGACTGGGCTGATGACGTCAATGATTTCGAAGGGTCCAAATCGTTTGGCAGCAAGCTTAGCTTTCGGTCTCGTCGTCTTCAGATTTTTGCCTTCTAGCCATACTTTGTCTCCGACGGCAAACTGCGTTGATTCGCTGACCGTGTCGCCGTTGTAGTGCTTCATCAAGTCTGATGCGAGGGCAAGGCTGGCCTTGATCTCCTGTCGGACTTCTTCAAGTTGACGGAGGCGTTCTTCAACTGCGGGGACCTTTGAGGACGGGTTTACGGATGGGTACATTTTCGGGAGGAAGCCGTAGAGGACTTCAAAGGGAGCCTTTCCAGTAGCTGCATGGGTGCGAGAGTTGTGAGAAAACTCGAAGAAGGGCAACCACTTCACCCAGTCGTCTTGACGGTAGTTGCAGAATACTCGCAGAAACTGCTCGAGGTTCTGGTTCTCGCGTTCGGTTTGGCCATCTGTCTGTGGGTGATACGCTGTGCTGAGGGCGGACTTGATCCCGAGCTTCTCGTTGAGTGTACGCATCACCTGTCCAGCAAATTGGGGTCCACGATCCGAGATGATCTTGTCTGCTAAGCCATAGTGTCGGTATACCTTATCGAAGAGAATGTCGGCCGTGCCATCGCTGGTGATCTTCGTTGTACATGGGGTGGTAACCACCATCTTGGTGAGGCGATCGACCACGACATTGACGGCGTTATAGCCTTCGCAGTCAGGGAGTTCGACGATGAAGTCGGTGGAGATGATGCCAAATGGTCGATCGGGTACTTTGTTTGGGATCATGTCGATGTGGGGTCGGCTGTTCTGTGTCTTCGTCGACTGGCAGGTTGCGCATCCTGCTACAAAGTCGCGGACAAAGACAGACATGCCAGGCCACCAATATTCACAACTCACAAGCTCGTAAGTCTTGAAGCAACCGGGGTGTCCAGCCAGGGGCGATTCATGGTACATTTTGACAATGTTGCGTCGCAACTCGTCGTCTGCAGGGACATATACCTTTCCTCTAAACAGGACCAGGCCTTCTTCGTAGTTCCACTCTTGAAGGTTCTTGACGAGTGTACGTGGTCCATTTCGTAAGATGGCGTCCAGGGCTTGAACGACCTCGATGTCCTTGGTTTTGCAGTCGCGGATACGTCGTCGGAGTTCGACATCACCGAGGGAGGTTACTGCTCCTGGCCTTGTTGCGCGTACTTGGAAGTACTTGGGGTCAAGCAAGACGCGCTCCTTGTTGTCGTTTTCAACACCATCCTTGTGATCGGGTCCTCGAGACATTGGATCCGGGCGGTGGGAAATTCCTGGTTTATGAACGAGCGAGAAGTCAAATCGAGTGAGGAATAGAGCCCAACGTGCCTGTTGGCGGCTCAGCTTCTGTGCCGTCTTGAAGTGCTCCAGGTTCTTGTGATCTGTCCAGATTTCGACGGTGTTGGGGGCGCCTTCGAGGTAGTGGTGCCAGGCTTCAAGCGCATGGATGATCGCAAGTAGCTCCTTGTCGTAGATGTCGTAGTTCCGTTCCAGTTCCGATAGGGCCTTGGACAGATATGCCACTGGATGCCAGTGACCGTCATCACCTTTCTGCAAGAGTATACCTCCAGTAGCAAAGTCCGAGGCATCGACTTCAACGAGGTAAGGCTTCTTTGGGTCAGGCATGACCAAGACGGGGGAGGAAGTAAACGCAGCTTTCAGTGCATCAAACGCAGTTTGGCAGTCCGTCGACCAGTCCCATGTGCAGTCCTTCTTTGTCAGGTCAAATAGGGGCCGTGCGACCTTGGAGAAGTCCTTGATGAAACGTCGGTAGAAGTTGCCAAAGCCGAGGAAGGATTGCACCTCTTTGACCATTTGTGGTATCAGCCAGTCCTGAATACCTGCTACCTTGACGGGGTCCATAGCGATCTTGTTGTGCGAGATGATGAGTCCGAGGTATTCGACAGAGTCTTGCTCAAAGACACATTTCTCCGGTTTGAGGAAGAGGTCGTTGTCTTGCAAACACTGCAGAACCTGCCGCACTACGGCATGGTGTTTGTCCATGGTGCGAGTGAACACCAAAATGTCGTCCATGTAGATGATGACCTTGCCCGAGTCAATGAGATCCTTGAACAGTTCATTCATTATTGCCTGAAACGTCGCAGGGGAGTTCATAAGCCCAAAAAACATCACTGTAGGTTCAAAGAGACCGTGATTCGTCTTGAATGCAGCCTTCCACTCGTCGCCTTCCTTGATGCGGACATTGTTGTAGCCCCAGCGAACATCCATCTTGGAGAAGATCTTTGCACCTTTGAGACGGTCGACAATTTCAGAGATCAGTGGCAAGGGGTATTCATTCTTGACAGTGCCCTTGTTTAATTCTCGATATTCCTGTACGGGATGCAGCTTTCCATCCTTTTTCTTCACAAAGAAGAACAGACTCGCCTGAGGTGACTTTGATGGGCGGATATAGCCCTTCTTCAGGTGGTCGTCGAGGAAGGTGTCGAGTTCGATCTGCTCGGAAGGTGAGAGGGGGTAGATTTTGCACGGTTTGGGTTCAAAGCCGTCTTTCATGTCGATAGCATGGTCCCATGGTCGTCGGTCAGGAAGTCGCTCGGAGGTTTTTTTGTCGAATACAGGCGCAAAGTCGCGGTACGGCGGGGGGACTAAGTCTTCAAAGGTTTGCGGGCGTGCGTTCTCTTTTGAATGCTCTGCAAGCTCCTGCGCTTTTGTAAAGCCCGCGCGGATGGGTATTGCATCTGGATTAGGACCATCGGTTTCAGGGAGGATTCCGGCGTGGCGTAGTCCATTGATCTCCCAGTCTCGGAATACCATGGGCCGCTCGTCGTCGTCTTCAGTGAAGAGTCGTGCGGGTAGAGGGGAGCGATGGACCGTACGCACGCGAACACCTTTGACTCTGCGTGCAGGAATAACATAAGTGGGGACTGGGGTCCAGGATACATATGTCGGCTCTGGGAAGGGATCGTCCAGAACGAGAGGTGTCCTCGGGGTTTTACCTGCTTCAACCTTACGCTGTGATTGGACCGATGATGGTCTCCGTGGCTTGGTTGCGAGGTTTGTCACAGGAGGTTTGGACAGAGTGCATGAGGGGGGGCAGCGGAGCATGTCAACACGGTCTCGTTGCCAGTCTATGGTGGGATTGTGCTCATCGAGCCAGTCTGTTCCAAGGATCATGTCATGATCGCCAATGTCAGTGATGAAGAACTCAGCTTCTTCCTCATGGTACGCCTTTGAATCTTGCGAGTATATCCGGATCCGCTGGGTCGTTGTGTCGCGTACCCAGCCCATGATGTTCTTGGTGCCGTCCACATTACGCACGGGGAACGGGTTTTCTAGTTTTCTTGTGGTGAGCTTCTTGCGTTCAACGAAGCTTCGGTTCAGGATAATTCCTTCTGCGCCGCTATCAAGCAGCGCGTCTGCGTCGATTTCTCTTTTGGTAACTCGTCCGATCAGCTTGACTTTGAGCGTGATCGATGGTGTTTGCCTGTTCTTGGTGACAGTAGACAGATACAAACACGGGGGATACGATTGCTCACAGGTATGCATGGATGATAATACAGCGAAACGATTTGACGATGATACCAAAAGTCCTTTGCCTCCACCAGACGACGCGACTGGGGGGTGTTTCAAAAATCCTGCGATTCCAAGATGTCCTTCAACAGCGCTACTGCCTGCTCCTTGCCTTCCGCGTCCAGATCCTTCAGCTGGCGAGTGATTGCCGTGATGGTTTTGGATGGGTCGGGAGTTGCTTTCGCAGTGGACGGAGCCGTGTTTGTCGGCAGGGGAGGGGCCTTGGACCCAGTCTCTACTGCGCCCACCCGTCGCACGCTCGAGTCGCGGTTGGGGCAGTCATGAGAGACGTGACCGGCTTGTCGACACATGAAGCACTTGCCTTCGCGCATCATCTTTGTGCGCTCGTCTTCCGTCAGCTTTGCAGGGCGGGTCGAGGTGTTGGTGAAGGTGCCGACTCGGCGCAACGAGGAGTCGTTGGTCGAACCGTTCGAGGTGAGCGCGACAGCCCCTTTGGACTGACTGCTCTTCCTCTCCGGGTTCTCTTCGAGCCACTGATGGTTGATGCGGCGGGCGCGCTCCTTCCACTCCGCGAGCTTGGTGGGGAACGGGTACGACCGGGCCACCTGCTTGCCGAGGTCACGCTGAAGTCCCTTCTTGAAAAAGTGGATTAGCGCCTCGTCGTCGTATGCTGACATGGTTGCCAACATCTCAAACTCAGTGATAAAGTCAGTGACGTCCCGGGTGGTCATTGCGAGCTCGTTGATCTTACGCTGAGCCTCTATCTTCAGATCGACGGGCACGAAGTCTTTGCCAAACCTCTCGAAGAGCTCTTTGTAGGAGTTATAGTGGAGTGTTGGGGGCGTGGGGTCGAGGGTGTCGGCGTCTTCCTTCTTGTCTTCGTCGGCGGAGAGTTCCATGCGGCGATGCGTGGCCCAGGCTTTCGCCGTGTCGTCCTCCATCAGGCTGAGGAGGAGCATCATCTTGGCGTCATCTGTGGCATAAACATCCTTGTTAACATGCAGGAACATGCGGAGCTCGAGGGAGAACCGGAGGGTGTCGCGTCTATCGCCTTTGAATGGCTTTGGCTTGGGGCCGATCTCCCGCTTGGAGACGGAAGGTTTGGATTCGGCGTCGGACATCTTGTCGAAGGGGAGGGGGACGGTGAGGGATTGGGCGAGTTCTTGATCAAGGCGGCGTAGGGTTTCTCGTCGGTGTTCTTCTGCTTCTTCAACTTCGTCCTCAACTTGTTTTGCGACAAGGAAGTCGGCGGGGGTGAGGAATTGCTGGTTATGATGCCACGACCAGTGATCTTGGACGGGACTGAACGAAGTGGGCTGCCACTCAACTACTGATCGTCCTGGGGTTTCGTTCTTGTTCCGTCTATAGGCGTACCACTTCCCAGTTGTGTCGTTGTGGTTGATCCCTTCTGGGACTTCGATTACAGTACGTCGACGGGGTGGGGTGCGAGGTAGGCGTAGGGGTAGACTGTCCAGGTGTCAGAAACGCAGTTTATGAGACCGATGAACCACCTAAGTTGCGACGATGGGAGGAGCGAGAAGAAGATAGATTCGAGAGTGCCGGGGTCTAGGGTAGTGCAACGTGCGCTACAGTACCGTATGATGAGATGGACAGTCTGAGGAAAAGGGAAAAGGGATACTGTCCTTATATACAAGTGGGAACGATGGTGCGATGCGATGCGATAGTGGTGCGAGCGGGGGGAACAATAAGAAAGGAGTCATGGGGAGGAGGACGGAAGTCCGGAGCAATGATGTCATAGATAAGGATGCGGAACACCGTTCAGAAGTCCGGGCAATGACGTCGTTGGAGCATATGATGCGAAGGAAAGTCATGTGCCGTGATGTGTCGCGTGTACAAGGTCTGCAAACGAAGAAAGAAATGGAGCGATCCGTGACACTCGGCTGACATATGGCGTAGCCGGCTTGTTGTTCGGAGACAGTGACGAAGATATGAATCTCGAACGTGAGTAGTCTGTGTCCATGAGATAAGTGCTAATGTGGCCCGGACCTTTAGCAACCGAGGTGTCCGACTTACAGGTCACAGGTACGTCGAGCATTATATTTCTGAAAAATATTTACCGACCCTACCCCAAGCTGGCTTGTCCTTTGGCGATAGTGATGCCGAGGAGCCTAGTGGCAATGGCGTCGGGATCACAGGTAAGCCAATCTTTCCGGTATCACTATGCTTGCTGATATGGTGGTGTTTCAATAGCTGGATTAACATTTGCTGACAGTGAAGAGGAGATGGCACGGGTGGAACTCGCTGGTAAGAAATTGAACATACTAGACACTTTTAAGCCTAACATGTCGCCTTCTCACTGTACAGCCCTGCGGGGGGAGCTATTTCTCCTTCAACGGGAGTACAAAGTCATAGGCGAATTGAGGTTGCAGTACCTTATGCTTTGGACCGGCCAGAAGGAGGTCAGCGAAAGTATTCGGAATGCGTTGGTTATGTATGAAGCATACTTTGGACTAAGACTCCAACCATTTCATTTGTTTACCATTTGAAAAGGGTTCTTTCCATTTACACCTACCATTTGTTTCACTCCCGTGTACAAACAGTTTTGAAAGAGTTTACAAATAGAAATGGTTGGCTGTGTGACCAAAACCCATCATGTGATAAGGATCTCGGAGTCCGTTGGATTCCGCCAGATCTAACAGATTGCTCAGGATCCCGATTTGGTCAAACCGTGGGAATACATAGAACGGACGCACACAACGTCTGACGACTTCCCAATCTGGAAAACAGACACCGGGAGATTGTCCTGAGACATGCAGAATGATGTAGGATATGCTAGGATATGGCAGCAAAATAAGTAAGAGACCAGGATAATGTCCCAATATCAGCCGCGCAGAGTTCCACCAACCTGCTGCCCACCACCACCTCCTATCCTTCCTTGCCCAATTTTGCTGCCATGCCTAGCACACAACTTGACAGTGAGCTGGCGGAGCGTCAAAACACCATACGCGCGATCCTTGCAGCCACAAAACGGCTCCCGGCATCAGTCCCCCAAGCAACAAAAGATGACAAGATTTATACCATCATGAAAACTGTCGACGAAGGCGAACCATGGCCTACGTTTTGTCGCCGCTTCGACATCTTGTTTGGAGACGACTGTCGTGACGAGAAAGGACGACTGCGAGAGGTTCGAAGCGGTCGGCTGGGCATGCAAGCTGTGTGCGCATACCTTGAGCGCCTGTCGGACCAGAAAGGGCTCCTTCATGGGCCGATGATGCTCAAACTTTACCGTCTGAAAGAAGAGCTAGAGCTCCTTGGGTGAGCCAGCTGTATACATTAGTATATTGCATACCACTCACTGTGTCATCATAGATCCACCACAACTGCCGCCGCCGCCACAGCATCGAACTCATCCGTTATTGACGGTGCAGGATCTAGCAATGGAGATGGGGGATCAAAGTTGAAACGTTCGGGAGGGAAGGGTCATACCGCGAAGGCTCCTATCACCATTGAAGAGCAGAAAATGAACTTGATACAATCATTCGGGCGCGGGCACTTGGCAAAGCAGCTCTACAAAGACCAAGGTGCGTGATTTGGTGGCTGCATAGTCGTGCTATTTTTCTGAAAGGTTAGCGGCAATTGTGTAGAGCCATTGCTTCCAGAAAACAGTCGAAAAGATAAGGATTATGAACCGCCACTCTTGTCGGACGAGGATTTGGATACCGACACGGACTTAGTTGAGATCATGGCACCGTCAACACAGGCCACCAGCGTGACGGCTCAGAAGTCGTCCACTTCCACTGTGCGCGCTGTGAGTCATTGCCATATAATATACGAGTGCAACTCTTGCTTACCTACGACAAAAGCCCCGTAAGCGGAAACATCAGGCTGTCCTTTCTTCAGCATCGGATGATGGCTCCAACTCCGATATCGAGGCCAGTACCCGTCGCAAGAAGTTGAAGCCGTTGAAGGGGAAGGGCTCGTCGAAGAGCTCGTCGAAGGGCCTGTCGAAAGGAAAGGGTCGTCAGGAGATGAAGAAGAAGGAAAGAGTAAGTATGCTACCATCTAGGATTGCGGGGATTGCTTACATGGTGTAGAACAAGCGTCGCGCTCATGATTATGCGGTGCGGAAGGCAAACACATCAGCTTCGAAGGATAGCGATGATGACACGGAGCCGGTCTCACCCTCCGACGGCGAGTCTGCATTGCGAGACGTTGAGGCCAAGGAGGCGGCGGCGGCTGCACGGAAAGGGGGTACTCGTGGTCCCGAAAATTTGACGTTGAGGTGGTGGAATAGTCCAAAGGCAGTGACGAGTGCGGGGAAGGTGTCTGAGCCGCGGTGGGCTTTCAAGTGCAAGTTCTGCGGGAGGTTTGCTCATAATCTCATTGCTTCGTGATATCAACAACTCACCTGCTCTCCTCTAGCATCCTTAGTGTTCCCCGCAGTGTTGGCACTGGCTGCTCGTTTGAGGAAGAAACCCGGCGCCCGAACATGGGCAATCTTGCAACTCACACGAACAAGAAACATGCCCAGGAGGTTGAGGACGCCGAACGAGCTGAAGAAAAGGGAAAGAACAGACAGCAGGGTGCCGAAGATAGTGACGGTGAAGAGCAAACACGGTGGATGTCGCACGGAAGCAAGGATATATTCGCCAACTTTCTCAATGATGGGAAGTCGAACCCGCTGACCGAGCCTACCCAAAATGGCTTCAATCGGATGTTCGCCGTCTGTAGTCTACTTTTACTCGCGATAACCTTGTCGAGAGTTCGGTCAGCCGGTGGTCGGCATATCATGTGACGTCTCTTTTCGAACACCGACCGCCTTAACCTGCAAACATAATCTTAGTATATTCTTTCCTGAGGTCTCCTCGTCCTTCTACATCAGCATCAGCATCGTTTGGGATCCACCGAGGGTGTACAAGGATGTACATCGCTACTTCCGGGTCAGGATCCCAGGATTCTCATCAGCAGAATCAGGATGACTTTTAGTAGTAAGTTCTCTTCGTCTGTATGCATCCCTCGCCGCCGTTTCCTCCTCTTCCAAACGCGTAACATTGGCACCAGGCCCTCTGGCACTTGCCCGTTTATCCCATTCTTTTGCTGATCCTCACGCAATCATGCTACACGCACTTTCTCCTCCAGCTATCAACCTCAAACCCTGTCCGCCTCCCTTGGCCCCATCGACAGGACTCACCCACTCGGGACTCACTTCTTCCACCCTCTTCGAGGAGACATCGGTCGGCGCGGACCAACACGAGCTCATGACATACGCCCACGCGCGGGACATACTCGAGCAGAACCTTGTCGAGAGGGTTACCCCGCGCTCTACCAGGCGAACCCATCCCTGGGTCTCTCGACGTGACCTTTCGCGCGCGCAAATGCTTGTTTCTCCTGCAGCATCGCTTCCTCCTCGTCCCAGCTTATTCATATCCGAATCGAAGAAAGTTCCCGCCCCTCAATTTCCCTGCAAACATCCCGCCTTCAAGCTTCAAGCTTCAAGCTCCAGGATTCAAGGTCGATGGCTCAGCCTCTACTACTAATTTAGCAGCATCTGTCGCTGTACCCTTCGGCTACTACACAGACACCTCAGCTCATTGTGCAGGCTGTGAACCCACTGTAGACACCACCTGTACTGTAGATATCAAATCATATTTTCATATTTTCAGGTTATCGTTTGGATAAGCCTCAACATTTCGTGAGAAGTTCGGCAAAGCTCGGCTGACCGAACTCTCGACAACGACACACGAGTGATAGCAGACGTCTGATGAGAGGATCCCGAGGTACGAGGGTTGACTCCATCGACGTCTGCTTTAGGAGACTAGCCGTCTGGCTCATTGACGACCATCGCGCTTTCACGACAGGCGAAGTGGACTCTCTTGCTCGCCTCTTCGAATATATCCGATGCCGCTTCACCTTACCCTCCGACACCACTGTTCGCAATGCAGTTGCCAAGATCTTCGCAGAGCTACATGGTGCGGTGGTCAAAGAACTTGCGGTGCGTTGTATCCCTAGTTGTACCCGACTTCACGTATACTGACATCTTCTTCCTTTTTCTCAGCGGGTTAAGTCCAAGATTGCGTATAGCAACGACTCCTGGACCAACCGGGGCATGCTCTTCACGTTTGCGGGGACTCTCGCGAACTGGATCGACGACGACTGGTACCTACTCGAGCGGCTCATCGACTTTCGGCACCTTGGCGAGGGAGAACACACTGGCGTCGGCAGTGCGAAGGCCTTCATGGAGTCTATATCCAGCCGTGGGAGTGCAAACAAGATAAGTTTTGCGTCCGTCTTTGACCGTTCAATGCCATCTTACCATGATCTTCCATACATATCAGCCCTTGCCATGGACAACTGCTCAACAAATGACGTTATGGCACACGTCTTTGCGCGTCTTCTTATGGAGAAGTACGGCATCCCCTTTCACCCAGACAATGCGCAGATCCGGTGTCTCGCACACGTCGTCAATCTGATTGTCCAGAAGATTCTCAGTACTGCCAGCGAGGTCGACGATCCCGACGTTCAAGATTACTACGAACTTCTTAACAAACATCTCCCTGTTCATTACGATACCTCGGAGGACAAGGAGCAACAAGATCTCGAAGCTGAGGGTGCTGCAGAGCGTGATGAAGCGTTGGCAGGAGCAGAAGAGGAGAGACCGGAAGAAACGGAGGAAACAGAGACATACAAGGGTTTGAGTGCAATCCAAAAGGTGCGTCCATTGCGAGCTCCGTCTGCTGTCACAGTACTCGCTAACCCTTTCAAACAGCTCCACGCCATCTGCAAGAAAGTCGTCAGTTCTCCTGGTCAATGCTTAGCCTTTCATCGACACGCAAAGCAACAATATCCTGGCACAAATCCCGACGACTTTCTGCCCAACAGCCACCCAAAGGCGCAGCTTATGCCAATGCGTGATGTGAGAACACGATGGAATGCAACCGACGCAATGATAGAGCGTGGTCTCGCGCTTCGTAAGGTGCGTGTTCGCCGTTCGGTATGTCATTGCGCAATGTGCTGCTGATAACTTATCTAGGCTATCAATGCTTGGGTGGCCGAGCGAGAAGACCTCCATCCACTACTTATGTCCGCAACAGACTGGGATGCGATCAGGAGATGGCACGAGATATTGGAGGTATTTATGAAGGTTACAAAGCATATGTCGCACACCGGGACACCAACGCTCCCCTGGGTTCTCCCAATGTATGAGCACATGCGCCTGTCGCTTGAGGAGCTCACGAAGGACGAGATGATGCCGCTGACCATCCGGGCAGCGGTGAGCGCAGGGCAAGAGAAGCTTATGCACTATTACAAGCTTGCTAAGGCGTGCCAATACAATGTCATCGCTACTGGTATGTTTCTAATCAAGTATAAAGGTGATTATTGATCGAGATTCCACAGCTTGCCACCCCGGACTCCGAGTCGCCTGGTTCGAAAACCTTGGTACCGACGAGCTCGACCGCGCGAAAACACTCTTTGAGCATGTTTATAACGAGTACAAAAAGACAACCCCGACACCTCAAGACGTCCCTTCGCAAGCTCCGGCAGCGCCTCTCGACAAAGACAATTTCTACAGTATCCTTAGTCGTCGCCCGGCAAACGTTACGCCATCTGATCCGGTGGCACCTGCAAAGACGGAGCTTGAGCGTTGGACTGCCTTCGAAGGCAGGCTCGGGAACCTAGACTATCCTTTGGATTGGTGGAGAGTACGTCTTCACACAATCCTTCTCTGCCCGTGGCTAACCATCTACTAGGGCCATGCTAGCGAGTATCCAGTCATATCTCGTATGGCACAGGATTTCCTTGCCATCCCAGCTACGTCTGTGTCGGTCGAGCGTCTTTTTTCGAGCTCAAGACACTTGTGCACTGATGTGCGGTCTTCTCTGAAGGCAGAAACCATATCCGAGCTCATGTGTGTGAAGATGTGGCTGAAGGATGATGCACTTTACGAGGTAGTCATTGGGGTAAAGAAGAGGCCTTTACGAAAATCTTGTACGGGTATACAAATAGTTTGAACCTTATACAAACTGTTTATAAACTGTTTGTATTGTTATACCATTTGTTTTCCCTTTCGGTTCAAATGGAAAGCAAATGGTTGGAGCCTTACTTTGGACGGCCGTGATGGAGTACTAAGCATACTTTGGATGGTCGGTGTATTAGAGTATCTTGTATGTTTTGGTCTCACCAGTATTGAATGCATATCCTGTGGCATCCCGTTTTCGATAAGGAAATGATCGGTACTCACTGCCACAGAGCCGAAACGGTATTGCGGACACGAGTGAGACGGAAGGAGAGGCACCGACAAGAAATGTGGGCCATTCTGATGTTTTCAGGGAGAGAATTGAAGCACTGGGGCACATGGTATGTACACTGTGAGGGCACAGACATGCGCGTAACTGTATAGAAACAGCCGTGGGCCCGGCCCATCTGCACGGCTGAGGAGCCGCGGTTACATCTGCGTGGGCCCATCAAGGTAATACGGAGGACGAGCCAATCTCAACCTAGGTGGGCCATTCAGAGAGCCTCCGGTCACATTTCAATCAATTAAAATAATCTGTACGTATACACTGAAGGTGTAGTAGGTACCTAGGTCGGGGACCACGGGCCCGGCCCATCTGCACGGCTGAGGAGCCGCGGTTACATCTGCGTGGGCCCATCGATGTAACATGGAGGACGAGCCAATTTTCACCTACGTGGGCCATTCGGAGAGCTTCACAGACAGATACTAAGGAGAAAACTGGAAGTGCATGACTGTATTGAAGGTTCAGTGTAGTAGATACCTACACAGTAGAAGCCGTGGGCCCGGCCCATGTGCACGGTCAGGAAGACCCTCGTGGGCCAACGTGGGGTGAGCCGACTCGGCTCCTGGTTTCACCTCGTGGGGTATTCCATGTATATAAGGTAAAAGTAACTGAATATTGTGTTCGGTTGAGGTAATCTAGGTTGCAAGGAAGTCGCAGACAACAGGCTATGTGGAAGGCGTCTCGGAGGCGTTTCCGACGACGTCAAACGTCGGAGGGCTTTCGGATAACGTCTGCCTTAAAGCTATGTAGATGTGAACGAATGCGAGGCGTGGTTGGCTGGCTGTGCGATAAGAACATGAACACGAAGGGTACTCACTGTCAGAGCTGCGGCTGTCCAACCAGAATAAGAAAAAATATGGGTCAGAAGGTGTGAGGACACCCCCGGGTTGATTGGTCTACTCACACGTTGTACACGGTCTTCGGTCTACCGTCCTTTTTTTCTTCCGATTTAAAGTCTATTTGAGCCACCGTCCTTGCGCTAGAGGGGCGTGGCAGCCATGTGGCATTTGTGCACAGTGAGGATGAACCCTTCCCAACTGAGTCGGTCGAGGAAAAACGCCTCTGAAGCCCCGAGGATCAACATACTCAATGCCTCGACCCATCGCCCATGAACCAATCATCTGGTGTAGAAGTATCTTGTGAGCATACTGGAGGCTAACCTACGCAAGAACATGAGTTGCTGAGGCGCTCTCGCCACGGCGCAGAAGCTTCAATTCCGAGATGGCAGACACGGGTTTCGTTTCAAAGATGCACAAAGACGTCAGCACACAGCCCCAATCTTGATAGTTTTCTCAAAGAGCGTTCCGCAAAGCCTGAGGGCGGTGTCCGGGGGACTGCATCAGGAAGAGGTGGACGTTCCTTCAGCGTAATGAACGAGGAGTTTCTGGGGCTATCTGGACCGAGGAGAACACGAGAGGGCTTGTACCTAAAGAACGAGCCTCCATCCGCTCAGGACGGGTGGATCAGGATAACAAGAAAGCGACGGTGAATGATGGCCTGAAGTTTAAGGCTAGAAAAGAAGCTTTTAATGAATAAGGGGTATGTGGACGTACTTGTCGCAGAGTCCGCCGTCGCGACCTTTCCCGTTTCCTTCGCCTGGGACTCGAGACAATCAACATGGTGATATATGGAGTTGCTTTAAGGTTTCCTTGGTCGAAGCTCAAGTGCACGAGACAGTAACGCAGACAAGGCGTGTTTGCGTTGACCATCCGTGTCTTGAGCAGCTTCAAGCGATATTTATGCCCTTCATCAACTACCGTCGCATCAGCAACATACACTCAGATTGGTGCCTTGGCCGATACTCACCGGTACTCACCATTCAGGAAAACCCGCCAATGATGAATCTCTCGACCGATCTTCTCCCTCCTAATCACCTCCAAAGGCTCCCTCATTGTTTGCTGTTTCTCAGCCACTTGCGCATAATCCTTCAGTGTCGAGATCTGAGGTTTGGTCGGAATGTCAGCGTCGGGAATTGTGTCAACACTTGCAGAGGCGCCTTTGTATGCCTCGGTCAGCTTTTGGTATTGACGCTGGTGAACGCGGCAGAGAGGACCATATCGAGGCGGTTGAGCACACCGAACACCGTCCTCGTTCAGAGTAAGGCAGAGTTCAGAGGATGAAGCACAGTCCACGGCTTTGGGGAGCGATGGGGCTGGAGGGTTGCATCTGTGACCATGGGCCCATAGATCCTGTGAATGGAACTTATGAGTCCTCATAACCACAATGAGAAAAGTGTGCGTACCTCGTTCTTGTGTTCAGGGGTGCAGTAGTACACCACTGTGCGACGATCGCAGTATATACGCGCTTTCATGCCGCAGACTTGGCAGCTTTGAGTACATATGGTGTAAGCTATGAGGACCGTCTCAAAGGGGGTAGTATATTGGACACCTGAGGAAGAGGACATGGTTGGTCTTCAATCAATGGTGGTTCTGCGCCTGGCGTTTCGCGTCGGAGATTGTGTTCAGGTTGAAGATGAAAAGGATGGATAACATTGTTAGGAAGGGTCAAGGGTAGAAGCAAACAGGAAGCCTCGAGGATTGTAGACGCTGGGGCTCGATAGCCATTTGGGTGTTGACTTGATTCAGCGCAAAGCGTCTAGGCGCTCCGGCGTGTTGCATCGTGGACTGAACGCTGAAGCAAGAAATATGTTCTGCTTCGGAGTGAGAGCCGTGTTCAAACAAGCCAAGGTGGTGGATGTCGCAGTGAACCTGAGTGAAGGATATCAGAAAGCTGCTTTCACCTTGCCCGTTTCGCGCACTGATTTCCGCGCGGAATTATGACTTGGGGAGCGCCGCCGGCGGGCGGTCTCTACCTTGCTCGGCTTCTCGCAACTGCACCTCTAATCGATTAATTCGAAACTCATGTGCATTACATATATACGACTGTTCCGTTGCAGACGACACAAACTCGCACTAAGTAGTAGTTGGCACATGGATGCAACGAGCAGAATACAAACATCGTTGAATGAGGGACAAGATGAAACATCCGAGGGACACATGTCACCGGTCGTGGATCGAGAGCAACAGTGCGAGAACAGCACGAAAACAGAAGCAGCCATCCGATGGCAGAGTGAATTTTCAGTCAGACATCGTCAGACGACCGGAACACCTACTTTAATTCCGATCTGCGTCGAGGCACGCCTGAAAATGCTGCACTTGAAGTGTATATTAATGGAAGGGAAGGCTCAAGCTTGGCACCTGTGCAATGCACTCTTCTGGTCAGGATATTAATGGGATCTGGAAGAGGTAGACAACACACCAGATAATCGTCAGACACTCCCTCGTGCGTGAAGCTCAGAAGTATTAGTACTCCGCTGCTGTGCCATTCCGCACCTCTACAGCCCCATCACAGGTGCTAAAGGTACGCAGACGGCCTTTGGCCGTGACTGTGGAGCCCCGCCAGTGCAGCGAAGAGTGCGGGTAATTCATGCCTTTGCCCCCACTTCAGACCTGAGATCTGAGACCCTGGGAACTGCAAGTGAGTGTCGAAAGCTTCAAGCGGAGGGGACAAAAAGTGTTTCATAGTCGATGTCTGCGAGGCGCGAGAGTGTATAGCAGGTTGAAATGGAGAGGAGAGAGCAGACTCGACGCGCGTCGGGACGCGACGAGTCACGACAGCACGGTGACGTAACCTACAACGTGATGTTAAAACTGGTGGCCTCGGATTACGGGCTACAGAAACCTGCAGCTCGTGCTGAGCAAGGTAAGAAACAAATGATAAGAGTGAATTGGGAAGGGCGGGGCGAGGAATCGTAACACGCATACACCACACACGCAGCAGCGCACAGATAACGCCCGTTTTCGTACAGTTTCTCCATAGTACGACATCTACAGGGGGAGACAGTTGCGACGGCGGGAAATATTGTTCGCGCCGAGGAACGTTCCTCCGCCGCATGGTCAGGCCTTATTCTTGCCCCGTCAGAGCTGCACGACGATCACACCATTGTTGGTCGGGTCGAGTGCCACCAAGAGACGCTGCCTGCCATGACGCAGTAACGTTCGTGTCACTTGCGCCTGATATTAGACGAATACAACATGCATACCCCTTCATATGCTTCATGATAGCTGGTCCGATCTTTGGGACGTTGTTATCAGCGTGGAGACCCTTGCCTGCATGGAGATGGTGAGTTGTCTAGGTAAACAACAGTGCACATACGTCTGAACTACGCACCGACAATGAGGCGGACCTCGTAGTCGCCGCGCGCTCGCGCCTCTTGAATCGCCCGATCGGCGTACCCGACTGCCTCGTTCACGTATAGCCCATGCAAATCGATTTCACCCGGTCGGCGGCCCTGAGCCGCGTCGATACACGAGCTCCGCCAGCTGAACATATTCGGATACGCACCTCATTCTTAACTGTTCACCGGAATCCAACGTTGGCGAATAGTCCGAAGGCGAAGAAACTCATTACCCACCTTTGTAGATCAATGCACTCGCCTGTGCATGCAGATGCTCCATCTCCTTTTTGTGTCGTTTCCCCTCTTCAGAAAGCTCCTTGGCCAGCGCGTGTGCCAGTTGACTTTCCTTAAACGCAATCCCCATGGCGTCGCCTTCCTCATTTGCACGTCGGCGCAGCTCGACATACTCCGGGCTATCCTGGTTGACCTGGTGAGAATCCTGTAGTAGAAGGTGAGACTTGTCGGAGACAACAGAAGATGGGTGACACGCACGAAGACTGTGCTCAGCCTCGTTGATGCATCCAACGCGAGTTCTTCGCGAGCGTGCACAAGCTCGTACGTTTTTTCCATCAAGCGGCCTTTCAACGCAATCGCGTCTGGAATGTGAGCATCTATGAGGGTTCTCAGCTCTTGATTCCGCCTCTCCGCGGACGCCAGTGCCCGCTCTCGCTCGGCGATTTCCTCCATGTAGTGGCCTTCAAGGTCGAGTAGCTCTGAAGCGCGGGATTCGAGGAGGGCACCGAGTTCCTGGTTCCTCCTTTCCGCGCGCGCCAACAGCTGGTCCCTTTCGGCGCACATCTGTGCCATCTGAGCAAGATTGACGGACTGGTTGACGCAGCGTTCTTGGGAGGCGATCCACGCAGAATTACGCGCGTCGAGGAGCACGTTCAACGATTCGAGTTGTTCCCTTGCACGTGCCAGTGCATGTTCTTTCTCTGCGATCGTTTGTGTCATATCCGCAAGATTGACACTTTGCTCCGAGCCCTGATTGGAGGATGCATCGTGTTGTTCGTTGGGCGGGTCAGGACGGGTACTGTTGATTTTGTGCCTCTCGCTACGAGTCCAGGAGCGGTGAACCGTGTGGTTTTGGACGTATGTCTGTCGCAAAGAATCAGGAGGGGCTAGAGCGTTAAGACCGACGAGTGGATGCAGCGCACTTGTGTCTCAGACCCATATGCACTGTCGGAAGGGCCGACATCGGTTACAAGCGGCGTGCGAAATGCGACTTTGATGAAATTCATGGATTTTCTCCACGCCATATCGTGAAGAATATGCGCCTGGGGAAACCTTGAAAACTTGGTATAACAGACAAGTGGGATCGTCAGGACCAGATGAGCTGCAGATAACGTATGATATTGCACCTCTTTCTGTGAATGTTTGTTGCACAAGATAGCGGTCTAGGTCGATTCAGCGATACAGGAACGAAGTGAGCTTGAAGCTTGAAGCTGCACACAGAGCGACTCGTTAGCATAAACTAAAAGATGGCGTCAACGTACTACACGCACTTTATACAGAGGTTCGAGAGTAGCCGGGTCGGAAAGTAGAGCCTGTCCTAGGGTTTGAAGCTTGAGGCCTTGAGGCTTGAGTTTGAGGCCTGAGGAGCGGGATTTCGAGGAAGTTGCGTCGAGCTTCAACGTAGGACGAGATCCCGATCGTGAGGCCGCAAGAATACCGCACGAAAATTTGCACAGCACAGTCTAGTCGGAGGTCGGAGGTAACTCGCAAACAGGGCCGAAGAGCTCGAGTGTGGTGAGTTGGTCGAGCCTCGAGGACATCCGGCGACTGCAGTAGACGTCGGAATCTGGTGCCCATACCAAGTGCTGCCGCTTCTCACGCCCGCGTGGACGCCGTCGCGAACTCGTTCAACTCTCCTCAGGCCTCAAGGCCTCAGGCCTCAAGAGTCAAGGTTTTGTTCTAGATATGCTCGGCCTGTCCGACAGTTGGGAGTAACTTACTTGGCATGTGCGGCGTCATCCAGCCAATGGAAATGCTCTGTCCGTCACAAGCGGGCCGATAACACCGGACTGTGTCTGCCTTCAGCTGCCTTCCCAGTCTGTCTTTCCGCTCCGGTCCTTTTCTCTCTAACCGATCCTCTGCTCCTGACCCGTTTCCACGCCTCGACTCAATTATATTCGACCTCAAGCTTCAAGAACCGCGACTCTCTAGTTTTATTGCTCTCGATTTCTCACCGATCACTACCCGCGCGGAGACGACGCGATCACACGGGAGAACCTGGGAGAACACGGTTGAAAGGGTTTCCTACGAAGGTGAGTTTCATGTCGTGCGTGTATGGCTGAACTACCTATCACACGGAATCAAGGAACAACCTTCGAAGAGTACTACCTGCACGTCTCGTCAGGAGTCTACCCCCGAAGGCGAAGACCACGATCCCCTTACGCGCATCTAGCCCCCTGGCACCCGTAAACGACCTTCATCTTGAAGATCCGAATGATAAAGATAATGGTGATTACGGTGCAGTAGGGACTCCAGAACACGCGCTGCGGCGCTTTTAGGGAACACAGGGTGAGATTTATCGTTCATCTCCGCACGACGACTAATCAGACTGGATTTCTCCCAGCACTTTTCTGGAACCCTTTACACCGTCCACAACCAGTTAAATCTCTCAGGATCCAATGTGGCGAACAGCCTCTTTACCTATGACAACCACGTTCGTTCGGATGTCCCAAGGGAGAATTTGGATGGGACCCGCGACCCAGCGCATTTTCTCGCCGACGAGACCGTGTTTTGGCCAATGCGACTAAGAAAAGACGTTGGGAGCGAGAGCTGCTGGATCATAGTGAGTGTTTCATCTTTTCAGAGCACCACAAAAGCTTACCGTCGTGTATCTTCGTGAAGTCTATCCAGCCACCAACCTCGTTCAAACGCCACCATAGATGCGCGTACAAACGCCTGGCCCATCTCCTCAATCTGCGATTCGAGGTCGTAGTCGCTTCGAGCGTCTCAATGGACTACATCGTCAACGTCGGCCCGGGAGGCGAACGGACCAAAGTGGGTAGACTATGTCTCTAGACCATACACGCACTCACTCCCTTTTCACTTTCGTCTCACTTCTGCCTAGCTGTTAGGGTCTTCGCGTTGATCGCTTTCTCAGGTGATACTAGGAGCTCCCGAGAACAGGTGTCCTCCCACCTTCGATCTACACTGTTTATCCTTTACTTCTTGAAGCTTGCAGGTACGGCATTGCACGGCCTCGCTACCGCGTAAGTTTGTGCATGGCATTCGATCTTCAAGCTTCAAGCTTCAAGGCTGACGCTCTTGTTATGCATTCCAGACGAAGGCGGGAGGCTCGCGAAGAAATAATTGTCCGTCTTTGCGACGCAGCTTAGCTTTGCAGGCCAGCCGGGATCAGGTGGAATATACTTAACGTTGTTCCGGGGCAGTGGGGAAGCCGCGGGGTTTAATTGCCAGACCTGTAGCACGCATACCTGTACATATATACGCTACCTTAGATTTGAATCAAATAAAATGAATCTCTCCGCTTCGATGTCCGCCTCTAAAACTCACTATGGATTCACAACTTGCTCGTCGACGGGGTTTCTGCGCGCTCGGGATGCTAATGCCAAGGTGATATGCGTGGACATGTAGGTGCGTGTTTCCTGGATGTTTTTCCACCTCTTTCTTTCACGTTTATCCTTTCCGGACCACGAAACCATCAGACAGAAAGGGGGCGATTTTTCTTGCAGGATGTCGGGCGGAAACTCACGTTCAGCATACAGAAAGGCTGTATTGTCAAAGTATAGCATATCCGAGTCCATGAGTGCGATTGAACAAGAGCATCCAGACATATATACACCATTCCATGGCACGAGTTTGTGCCCAGAATCAGGCTCTGTTATACCTCAAGATCCGAGTTCTCGACATGTTCAAGAACTCCTCCCCTTCCCATTGCTCGTCCTCGGGGACTGCTTCTTCTTCATATCCATCCACAATAACCTCTTCGGCCACGTCCCAAGATAGCCCTCGCCCTATGCACCCGCCACGTGTATGTACGAAGTTGAGGAATGTGCGCCAGAGGATGGCTTTTCCTAGGGCTGCAGGATCGCCGATGACGATGAGCAGGGATTGCGCACGGGTGAATGCAACTGTAGGTGCCATATCGTGAATTCCGGAGGCCGGGGCAATGAGGAGATGACGTACCGTTCATACGGCGACCGTCGCCTACAAATCCGAGGGCCGCCCGTGAATCGTTTTGCGTGTTACTCCTGCACGAAGATATTATGATGACCCTTCGTTCCTGGTTTCGATGAGCAGTGTGCGAAGGTATCCAGACCCTTGAATAAGTATACGTACCTGTCCTTGGAACTGCTCGACCGAGCCTACCATGACATCTGCTAGACCTGCTGAACGTAACAGCCCCCGGATTTTCTTCACCTGCGCCCTGTACGGCGTGATGACTCCGATGTCTTTCGGGACTGCACCGGACACCGCGCAAGTCAAGACAAACGAAAATATCAATTATATGGTAACATACCGGTAGGCAGCACCTCGTCCCCCACCAGTCTCTCGCAATACGTCTTGACCAATGATGCTTCATGTTCATTGCGGAAGCTCGAGGACCCCGAGCTTCTGCCTTCCGACCCCTTGATTCCGCGGAAGATAACAGGAAAGGATGCGTTGTTGAGGATAGACAGGTCAAGGAGGCTGCCGGCGACATTTGGGTCTGCACAAGCGCAGAGCGAATTCTCGTAGTAGTACTCGTTGGACCATGCGATGATAGACCCATGGGACCTCCGGTTCATCCACAGATTCACGATGCTAAGCCCATGATAAACCGTGTTAGAACAGATAAAACGAGTGGAGTGCAAAGTGTCCCTACGTTCGCCCGGTTTGATGTTGTAACCCATACACATCCTCCATATCCATCAGTCTCTCCATGTAGCTTTTCTTGAGACCACCCTCCGCAGATGCGTTCGACATGATGACCGGCCTAAGCTGCTTGGGGTCACCAGCCAGGATGATATTGGTGTGCTCGTCCACAACGGCCTTGATCGGGACCATGGCTGTCGGTTCGTCTGCCTGTCCTGCCTCATCCACGAAGACATAGTTGAAATGTCCCCTGGGAACGCCCAAACACAGCAGCGTGCCCGCCGTGCAGCACGTCGCGACCACAACGCGAAACTCCAGTAGTTTGGACAGGGAAGGGAACCTGAAGGTATTGCCAATGGTGCACGTGTATGGCTTGACGCTTTCGGGACATTCCAGAGCGAAGTCGCGAGAGAAGGCGGTGAGTCGAAGCATGTTGGTTGGTGGGAGTACAACGGCGAGGCAGGTGGTGAGAAGGTCGGCCGCAGAGTTGCTGGGGGCAGAGACAAGAATCTTGTACTCGGGGTCCTTGAGGAGGAGTTGGAGGATTGATTCGACCAAGGTTGTCGTCTTTCCGGTTCCGGGGCTGAACCGCGCACCGACGTTATGATTGAGAGATCGAGCAAGAGGACAGGGGACTTACGGTCCCCACAAGATGAATGGCACCGTTCCTCGGGGTAGCTGCAGAATTGTGCGGACCGCTCGCAGCTGCCCATCGTCATCCTGTATGAGCGGGTTATATAATTGGACTTCAATGTCGTTGTTGATCGACCCCCGGATATCTTCTTCAACCGAGAACAAAAACCGTTGGGATCGTAAGACGGGAGTCGCCAGAGCATGCAGCTGGCGCCGCACGGGTATCCGATTCAATTGGAGGCGTAACGTGAAAGCTTGCGTGTGATACAAGTTGAACGATTCTGGCATCCCGAGGATCATGACCACCTCATAGAAGGGGTCGCGGGTTTCTTGTGTGACCTGGTGAACACAGCCTTCGTAGCGTTCATCGGCTTGAGTATCGTCGAGATAAACGCGGTCACCAACTTTGACGTCGGGGAGGCGGTCTTCTGCCTCGTCGGAAACAACGACTCTAGATAAATCAAACATGATTAGTAACTCGAATCGATGCAAGGAAGGATGCGTGCACACCTGTATGTCCCTCGTCTTGACCGTGTGGTCGTAACAGTGGGCTCCCAGAGGGGAAGTTCCATTAGTCGTCGACTAGGAGGAAAGTACGTAAGGTCATGCACACTGAGGACGACAAAGAACGAACTGTTGTTGGCCTTCCTCGATGTACAACAAGGCCTCGAAAAACTTGGCGTAACTTTCCCTCGTGAACTCCGTAGGCAGCATCCTCTGCAAAAGCGGTTCTGCGAGGTGTTTCGCGTATTCGGCGCTTTGCATTGCCTCCTCAACGTCTTGTGGAAGCGGGTATTCAGGAAGCGGATACTTCCATTTTGTCGAGGTCCAAGCCGGGGGTCGCAAGGAAACGAACTTTCGAGGTGCAATGTAAGCTCGCTGCCGTCGCCTGGGCGTGTGATGTTCATCCACTAGATGCCTTTGTTCTTCCACTGTTCCAGCAGTCGCCCTGAGAGAACGCGATATGACGACTTCACGTTGCAAAGCGACATTGAACAGTGTGAGTTCCAGGTTGGCTTCGAAAAGGCCTTCATACGGAGGGCTGAAGGCTACCAAGACAGTTCGTGGGTATTCAAGTTCAATCCACCGCGAGGTGCCTTCTAGCGTGGCAGTGAAGCTGCTGGACAGAGTTAATAAGGAGAGTCAGTTCAACAAGTGAAACGAACCTCGTGGGATCACCGTCCCCATGGGTAACGGTGGCGGAGACGAACGAGACCATCGAAGCTGTGGTCTCTATGCGAAGAGAAGCCGTTGTAGAGAGCGAAGACCACGCCGTAGTGACTGATGGCCGGTCCGGTATGCTCAAGCAAACTCCATCTGTATGAGAGACCGTGATGCCTGCACTGGCAAAATCCAGTCCCGATGTGTCTGGTTGACCGGTATGATAGAAGTCGGGGTTCGAAGGTGTACTGGCGACACCTCGCAGAGCTCGGGTGACAGAGTATGTGACTCGCTCGTCGCCCTGAAAGTCGAGACGGAGGGTGGCCTCATAAATGCCGCCAAGGGAAGGTTTGAAGGATACGACGATGGTTCTACCGTGACCGCGTCCAATGCGTGTAGATCCTTCTAGAACTGCTGAAAAGCTAATAGAGGAGGGTATTAGTACTATACATACAAAGGGTGCAGATACGAAGACCCACCAGCCATCGATACCGGGTTGAGACGATTCAATAACCATTCGAGTGAGCGAAACGACCCTCGACCAGATTCTGTTCTCCATCCTGATGGACATTCTCTCTTCCGATGCTTCCGAAGGATGTTCTAAGGTTTGAAAATTGAGACCTTCGTCTTCTGAGACGTATACGTAGTGTTGCCAAAGTTCGGTTCAGAACCGCGGTCCGAACCTGAACCGACAGAACCGAACCGACAGTTCGGTCCGGTTCTGGTTCTGGTTCTGGTTTTCACCCGTCGGTTCAGGTTCAGGTTCGGGCCAGGGAAGAACCGACAGAACCGGCCCGAACCGTGTTCAACTGTGCAAGGCTGCGTGGCCCTCTCACCTCTCACCCTCACCTCTCATCCTTCCCCGCCTCTCATCCCACTCCTGCTGAAGTACTCCACACCCTACAACACCACCTCTCCACCCTCGTTCCTTACCCTCCTCCACAAGGCCAACCTCTGTATTCCTCTACACACACCCCTCCGACACTCTCTATGCGGCCTCGCTCAAGCCTCGCTCTCGACAGGTCCTTCATGCATGAGCCCATCACTGTTGTGACGACATCAAGTGACAGATGGCCATTGTCATTGACGGCACATTTGAGCCAAGCAGTCGCCATCCCCAGCACCCCCGCACTCCTTGCTCTCGACCCGCACTCTTCCTTATCACCCTACTGTCTCATCTTGCTACTGTCTCGCTACCCATTGTCATGTTTCCCCAGGCTGTATGTACTACATCTACTGGTACTACTAGTAACCACAGAATGCTAAGTGTTCTAAAGCAAAAATTGGGGTTTGAACCGAGTCCGAACCGAGTTTGAACCTGAACCGAGGTTCGGTTCAGGTTCAGGTTCAGGTTCACCCCCAGAGGTGTCGGTTCAGGTTCAGGTTCGGGCAAGATGGGTCCCGAACCGAACTGAACTGAACTTCGGCAACACTACGTATACGAGGGAGCCGTATGGTATCGACTGCGTTGAAGACGGGGCTGCCGACATGATGAAGATGGGGTGAAAGGTACAAGGTTTGTGGAAGGAGGGAGGGGGGAGGATCGTTGTTTCTCGTGAGGGAATTGAACATATATATGGCCAGCGTTCTCGGAACGTGGTGATTGACGCTGCAAGCATATACGTCTATATCGAGGCGTCGATGAAGCTGAAAGCTATTTTTCAAAGTGGGGCCATGGGCATTTGAGGCCATTAACGCGGTGTTGTTTGCGTTTTATGAGGTATCATTTGTTAGATACAACAGAGCTGTAACGTTAGCAATTAGATTACAACGCTCCATGATGCATTGTGTTATGTTACTACGCACAGTCTGGCATCGAGTGTCATGCTCAGCAGATCTTTGCGGTGCATATCGAAGACGAGGCCGTTGTCGAAAGGTGACTGCGGGCATTCAACGTTGACCTTGTGACTCGATCCATGGTTTCTTCACCGTTGACAAGTCCGTCTACCGACACAATGAGCCACGGACGATAACCTGACGGGAGAGAACCCGGGGAGAACCAAGGCACGCACTCGAGGTCACTGCGCAGGCAAACATGAGGAAGGACCGAAGTTGGGTAAGTTCTGTGCGCAGTCAGCGTTGAACGTTGAACCGCAGTCATTCGGGCATCGTTCTCGATCTCATTTCCGTGAACGCGCAGGCGCCTCGAAGCTACCTCGAGGCTGCTTGTTGCATTGGCCAGTCGTTCGGTGTGCCATGCTGTATTCGATCGACAGCGACACTTCGTACTTGGAGGTTGATCGCGCGTCTAGCGGCGTATGGGGCCCTCGGAGAGTGAGGTTTGGAAGCTTGCCACGATGCGCAATTCCGACGAGAAAAGGGATGCAGTGTGGAGATAAGGACATGCAGGCATCGAGTGTCACCGCGAGACGGGAATAGAGGAGGTGTGGGAGGGGATTCTCTAGCCTAGTTGAGCCCGTATCTTGGGGAGAGCGACCACTACTGGATGGCAGTGGATACACCGGTGAAGGCGAGACTGGTCGAGGAGGACAGAGTGTTGAAGGTGGAGTCGAAGAGTTTGAGTGGAGGATGGTGGGCGATGCCGTCAGCAAGACGGAGGAGAGAAGGAGAAGGTTCGATGTCCCAAAGACCTGATCTATGTGCGGACGAAATGTACGTTCGGCGGGAAGGTGGCGCCTTGTTAAGCGTGCGCAATCGACGGACTCGACGTCGAACGCAGGGTACAGGTTGTTCTTGAGGGGTTTCTCAAGATGCTGGTAGTAAAGAAAGCTTGCGTCGTCCAGTACGAATTGTGAAAGGGGGCGCGTGAGGTGGAATGAGTACTAGAACCCTTGACACGAGAATAATGGTGCACTAGACTCCGAATTAGCTTCAAGACGAGATAGAAAAAAGAGTACATATGTTGATAAGCTCACACTCGCTCCAACGTCGTACAATGGCTCTTTTGAACCACCTTCCTGGCTTGTAAGCCGTGACAGCCTGCTTGATGCTCTCACAAACTAGTAGTCGCACAGCCGATCGTGCAAGAGCTGGAAGGTGATGGATCCGGAGAAACGGCCCAGGAAACGCTGGGGGGACGCCGATGAGTGGTCGGGTTTGACGTCCTAGTAAGCCGCCGCCATCGAAAGGTTACGGTATTAATGATGTCGTCGACGGTGTCCATTGAGGGTCTCGGAGAGACCTGGCAATGTGTGGGCTAATGAAGCTTCAATGAGTCGTGAGTACCACGGTGTCGATCAACAAAGCGCACCGAGTGTCCAAGAAGTAGCCATTGTATGTGCTTGAGAACGCGAGGGAGAAGCGGGGCGAGGGAGACAACTTGACGATTGAGAGCGGAGACCCAAAACGCCGAGGCTGGGTTCGGCCTGATTTGGCGCCCGCGCGCTCTGCGGCGCGTCGCGATTTGTTGACTTATCTCTTGCCACCTCTAACCGGTCATCACCTTCTCATCTGCTTTTGTTGTACTTTTACACCAAACCCCACTTACGCGGATATTGCTCGCCGGCATGGCTATTGCAGACGTGGTCAGCATCGCATCCGCACACGACTGTTGGACCGTATGTACACCTTTGACTGTATCATCTGCTTTTATGCAGATTCTACGCATATAGGCAGTGGAATCCGGGTTCACAATCCCCCCAGATCAAGCGCTCAACGTTGCGATGGAACTCATACTCAGCGGTTAAACCGTCTGGAAAGTCCAATCCGTGCTAATCAGTGGCCCTGGTGCGTACGATTACACACTATTTCAGAATATCTGTAGGTTCTAACTGTCTTTCGTTCTGTCAGAAGTACATTGATGGCTCAATGTCTCATCTTGTCATACAACTGTTCCCATGCTTCCCTCCTCCGAGTCCTCCTTTCTCAGCGGTTCCCAAGCACCATTTCCCCCTCCGCCATGGCCTTTTAACGCTCCAAGGCCTCTCTCGAGTTTCGGGCTTCGTTTGTGATGCATGGCTCGACTCTAGGTGCGTAAAAAAGTCACCATGTATGCACCCATTTTGACTCGCGCGCAGGACCTGTGCAGGACTGAAACTGTCCAACCGCCGAAAGCAATGCTACGGTCATCCTCGGTTGGTCGAAAACCTCTCAAAGCCACAAGACAGGCGATGGGTTTTGGAACGTCCTCGACAAACTAAAGCCTCTCAAACGTCGGTGGACAAAATCGCTCTCTCATACCCCAAACTCAAGGTGCAAGTAACAAGCTCGTCATTATTCGCCCCGTGGACAAGTGTCCTCGATTTCCGCTTGAAATAGAACAGAAATTGTGCGTCCGCGATAGTTGAGAGTGAAGCATTCGCCCGTCTCTCAATAACCTTGTCATGGTTCTCAAAGTTTCTTCCCCCCGCTCGTCGGAACAAGGACTCCTCATTGCCATGTGACTCATCAATACGGCTCAGTTCTCCCTCCGGATCTCACTTCTGGACTCGAGTCTTCAATCGTGGGCTCCGCTATCGCTGCCACAAGATTCACATTCGGCTCGCTTGTTGGCACACTACGAGTACGACGTACGCTCCTTCCCTTATGTCACAACCCGTCGACTTTCTAACAGGTGCCCATAGTAACGAGCGTGTCAACGCCCTACTCGATCGTTCAGCCGTAGTCCGCTGTCGCATTTATCCCGATCTTCACTGCTAATGTACATGTACATTCTCGATGCAACACTGTAACCCAGGCCCACACGCCTGATTGTCCTTTCATGCGCATGGTGAGCAACTATATGCATCTGCCATCTCTGTGCTTACCGCTAGTCTAGATCGAAAGCATACATCGGGCTCTTCTAGGCTCCCTGTCGTCACCGCGCGCAGTCGAGGCTTGCGGCCAGTCCATCTTCAACCAGCTACAAGTCGCTCACGATTCTGCGGACCACGCACGCATGGAAGCGGTGGAGTGCGAGGTTGTATCAGGTTGGACCCTCACGCATCCTCGCATGGACACGCAGTGTTCCCCGTCGAGGACCATTGCGCAGCGCCACTCCCCCCTTCTATTTTTTGCTCAATAGGTTCGACCTGGATTGTGTAGGGTTTGGACCATCACGCATGCCATGGTGCGCACCGCTCCCATACTGCCATGAAAGCGCCCAATGTGCTTTCGTCCGCACCACTCAATTGAACGGCTGCGGCCTACGGAAGGTTGCGGACATGTCGATGAAGTCGATAACACGGATTGGTGTAAGCAAATGGGGCTACTAAGGTTTGCGCAGAGCGAAGGATCTTCGCATACTACTATGTAGCTGGCTTTGTCACAGCGCAGGGAGGCGACCAAGCTCGGCGACATACTATCGTTTTTGTGGACGTAAGGTCCCCGTTGCATATGGTTGGGCGAAGCTGATTCCGAATGCAATCCATAGACGTCTACGGCCACGCCTCACTTTCCCATTCCCTGTGACCTCATTGTCCTTGGTGCACCATGGCCTGGAAAGCGTTTCCGTAAAGCGTTCCCGTTTGAGGGTCCGGATCACGACTTCTCCACCCCAGAGCTCAAGGTCTGCACGCACGTTCTGCGCGGCGGAAATTCTCAAGCTGATCGATCTTCCCCATTATTCTCCTCACCTGAACGTGGTTTGACACGTCCGCGGCTTGAGTTCGAGTAGCCGCTCAGCGAGTCAGCACCCCCGTCCGCACCAACCGCATTTTTCCAACACGATGTACGGTGCGGGTACCTCGATTTGCGCCGTTTCCCCCGGCTGCAGTCTCTAATACCTACTTTCCGTCCTTGGTTGGCATGCGGATCTGCATACCGGACGACTCGGACGCGCCGACGTGCACGGTACGCTTATTTCTACACGCCGTCTTCAACCCTGAGTCTGACAGCTTTCTGATCTATTATTCTCCCTCGTTATGTCTAGGGTGTATCCAGGATGATGTGTTACACAAACTTCTATACTTTCGTGACAAGGCGTTACGCGCCGACTAAATGGCGTCAACTGGTGTCAAGCACAAAGGCGCATGTCCAGGAGAGCTGTATAGACACACGAAACAAGTGTCCTCGTGTTTTCTCGTGGGATGCACTGGTCTAATACAGTCCCGACTTTTACTCGAAGGAGGCATCACAGTTTCACACGAGATGAACAATTTCTACGGCTGTTTGGACGGCTGTAGTACTAGGCACAACATCGACGTGGACGGCTTCAGCAACTCCTCAACGTGCACTATATTCAATCCCTTAGTCTTCGCCCACGGACCCCGTGCGTCGTAGATTCCTTGTGTTGGGGGACACGTTATTGACGAATCGTCAGGGCCCGTGACTTCCTTCAACATCGTGGCAGGATGCGGACTTTCCGAGGCACCACGGATGAGGGAATTTGGCTCTGGACAATTCGATGCAGTCCTTGGACTACACGCAGGGAGGGATTGCGGGTACCTGAAAACATGTGTTTTCCCTTGGTATAGTGGATAGCGGCCTTGAAGCTTGAAGACTGGGAACCCTCGTGGACTCGTGTACACCATCCGCTCGCATAAAACCCAAGTAAGTTACATCAAGGCGTGGCAGCACCAACGTAATACCCACTGGCATATGTGGTTATGCACCTCTTTCGTACAGTATTTTCTGTGCCACTGATATTCCGCGAGGAAGCCTCCGCGTCCCGTCTTCAAGTCGTATCAGTATCGATTCGGGAATCGGTACACGCTGAGCACTGACTCCTTACACATATGCTCATCCTCGTGTATGTGGCGGATATGACAGCGTCTGTTCTCTGTCTTTTATGGACAATGGATGGCGCAGCGCATACCAATGATTGTCTTCTGTTCCAAGTCTGGTTACGACGCCGCTACTTTAGTAGTACTTACGCCACCGCCGCTATCGGCATTTCCGAACTAAATAACGGCAAATTGGACAGATATATTCGGAGCAAGCCGCCGTTACTTAATACTCCGCTTCGCTCCCCGCTCCGTTCCTATGCATGCCCACTTAGTCTCGTGACCAATGGCTTTGGTTCCACCCACTTGAAATTGAACAGTTCAAGTCAACGTTCAACTCCGCGGACTGTCTCCGCCTACTCAGTGAGTACTGTCGCGGATCGCTCGCGGCCGGCCAGTCATCATGGGGCCTTGAGCTTTGCATCTCCCGTATTCTAAAGTTATCGATGAGACAAAGACGACTCATCTGGTCAAGAACAAGGTTCCAGGGTGATGCTGGGGTGGAAAGAGGGATCCACACAGAGAAGGTGGCGGGGGTGGTAAGAAACTTATTTGCAGTCAATATTACTGAATGTACAACAGAAGCAGTTATTTGTCGGCGACGTCACCGGCGACACCGCAATTCTGCTCTCCTGCTGTCAACCTGCAGTGTTGGATTACTCAAGTATCTACACAGGCCATCATGTCGGATAGGCTCGTATCTTACAGCATTTTCCAACCGAATGCTCGAAAATATAGGCGCAAAGCACCTTCGTCTCTCGGATTCCTTCGCGGGAAAGTCATCTGGTGGTTTCCCGCTCCCCGGTCGTTCTCTGCTGGAGTTCCTCATCCAAAGGCAGCGGCGTCAAATCGATGCACACCTTCTGATGCGAATCGCCAACGTTGGGCACAAGCGCCTCTATCCTGCGATCGTTTCTTCCAGTTCCATTCCGCCGCAACCTTAGCTTCGACTTTCGACTCCGCTGCCTGCCCTTCTTCCTCGTGGCCTGAAACCTATACAATCTGTAGGCGAAGCGAAGAATGGCGCCTTCCAATTCGACGCGCCCGATGGTGGGAATTAAGATTACGGCCGGGTGGAGCGTCGACGATGGTGGAGCGCGGTGCAGGCCGACTTGACGTGGGAGTGCTGTGGCGAAGCACAATACCAGCGTCCTTGTTGTGTTTCGTTGGACGTCCTTCCAGTGGCGATACTGACGTTCAACTCGCGCTCCTAGAGGGTGGGGTATCCTTGAGAATCTACACTTTCTATAGTTATACGTCTGTCCGAGTTGTGGATGACCCGCTTCAGGCGCGGAAGTAAAGGTCGCCCAGGCGGGCTCTGCTAATCAGGATTTGACCCTTCCGTGGACGGTAAAAAAAGTATGTCCGACAGTCTTGAAGTGGGCAGGCGCCATTTACTGATGATCTCCGAGAGCGCGGGCACTGGCCTCGGGAAGCTGGACTACTACTAGAGAAATGACGCGTCGGTGGCGCTTGTCCAGGCGCAAAAATTCACGGTAGTCATTCGGAACGACACGATTCTGAAGTCACGAGCTCCGTGGATGACCGACTCCTGAGCAAGTATAAAAGAGGTTTGCCTTGGTCGCAACTTCAGTCAACAGTTCCACCACTTGCCTCTCATGTCCTCCAAACGCCCCCCCCCTTTCGGACGTCGAGAACTCTCTCCTGGACTCACTTTCTGTGACAGAGCGTTTCATCGACCACAAGGGTTTACCTGTGACGGAGCTCTCCAGTAGACTCTTGCTCTCTGTAGCCGTCAAACTGATCCGCATGAAGTTCTATCAACATTCCGCGCGTAGCATCGTGCAAGACCTCGCTGGTCGGTATTTGAAGATCGCTGCCGCCGCTCAGGAAATTAGCGATGAAGAAGACTGCAATGCGATTCACAATGACTACCATCAGGACTTGGTGACTTCGAATAGGTATGTTGCTATCGTGTATCACTCCCTCTGGGACTTGAACTCGTCGTTTTTTCTCAGCAATTTGTTCAATATCCTGGATCAATTCTGCGACTTCGACGACTTCACCTTCGACATCGAGATGGCCAGCCGCCAGTCTCTCCAGAAGGTATGGGAGATGATCGTGAAGACGGTTCAAACCCCTCCGGACGCCGATCAATATCAATATCAAATTCGAATTCAATTGGTATTACTCAAAAACAAATTCGTAGAAATCTATGCCTCTATGAAACACGACCAGCAATTCTCTAGTATACCCAATGGGTGAGTCCAGCCTGCTTTTTCCGGAAACAAACGCCTGATCCTATGCAGCGATGCCACCGGCAAGAAATCGAGCATGATGGCGTGGCTTGAGCAGTGGAGTTTCAAATTTGAGGGCAACAACACGTCTATCCGAGACGACGAGAAAGAGGTACGATTCGACTTGAATAAATGCCTCCCGTCATGAACATCTATCTAAAAATCTACCTCCCTCAGGAGCATGGGATTGTATCGGCCGCGTTCCAGGTCCTATTTCTTACAATCGCGGCCGTGAAGTTGGGGGTCCCTTCGAAACTGTGGGACTAATTTCATATGTAAGTCGCGCGCGCTGTATCTATGCTGACTGTAATTCTAACTTCTTTCAAATTCTAGACTGAGCAAAAAGATAAACACACACAAGGTGTTCGACTCTATAACAATTGTCGACACCATCAATATCCTGTCGGGCAGGGTCTTTATTTTACCGCCCCCAACCTCGCCCCCTCCGGTAACTTTAGGTCACTTGAAGTGTAAAGACAATCTAACACATTTATTTAAAGACCCTATCTACGCCATGCATGAAGATGCAGCTGAGGAAGTGCATCGTAAACATTCGCTGGCCATACCACTTCCGTTCGGTTGCCCTGTGCACGTTATTCGATAATCTCGCGGCTAGTTGCAACGATGACAGGGAGACGCTTGACCCGCAGGACGCAACCGGTCCTTACTCGACATCCCTCACGGCTTTGGATCAGATCATCGAAATTTGCAGAGATGTCGATTTTTCCGAGCTTCACAACACCGAATCTCCGAGCGTCGATGCCCTGCTCGAGTCGGCTCATAATATTATGAAGTCGTGCTATGTGGGGTTGACGGTGCGTTATTTGACTTGCTCTCTTTCTCGGTTTACAATGCGTGAAGCTTACTTTGGTGTAAGTCCGAGAGCCAGTGGAGCCTCGAACAGACTAAGCTCGACAAGGCCACCGAGGACGATCGACGTGTCATGGACAGTGTCTTGGAGAATGTCAAGAGGCAGTACATAGTGAGCGCTCGTGCGCTCTCTTCAGCAGATGCAAATATTGATTTTATCTTTCCCTCACAGTGCATCAACCCGAAGACACCGGACGCCCAAGCCCTCCGCGTTTTCATCGACATTTACGACACCGACAAGAGTGGGAATCCCGTCTGCATAATCCCGTGTATGCCTTCACTCTCCTCCCGCGGGCCGCCAGGGTCCTTCCATGCTTCCCTTTGATTTTGCGTACTAAGGTTTGTTATATCCACAGATCCCGCCGTGCTAGACACACCTCTCAGCGAAATCCGCGAGAACTTACACCACAGCCCGATTTTGGCCGAGACTTACAGAAATCGTCTGCAAAATGTCTTGCAGTTTTCCCAAGGCGAGAATATTTGCACCTTGGACAAGACTATCAGGGATTCGGTCGAGACTATCGAGCATTCGGACTTCGAATATCGCCTGGAAGTCGTCGTTTAAAACCCTATCGCTCTCGATGCGCGTCAAGAATGAGGTTTTCCCCTGTGTTTGGGCTCGGTAATTGTTCTCAACGTCTCGTTCTTGTCATCTCCAATTGCTCGCGTTTACCTAGGCGTTTTCGGTCCCGATGATAGCGACGTACCAGGCTGGTGAAAGTATGGGAAACATGTACGATATGCGTAGGGAGATATGTAGCTGCTGTTCGTTTGTATTGCGTTTGTATATGACATCGTTGAAGCTTGAAGTGCGACTTTTGAACTTATCGAGGCGCTCCAATCTTGATGCTTGAAGCTTATTGGGAAGTCATGAACCTGCCACTGGAGTCATCGTGGCAGATTTACCACTGGAGTGAGCCTCTATAAGGCGGCGGAGGTGACGGACACTGAGAGGCAGTGCTAGAGATGGCCGTTAGGATCCTGAACTTGAGAAGGTTTGACGAAAGTGTCTCGTCTGCCTCGGGGAGACTGGGGGGACGCTTCTGGCGGGATAATGAATATGAAAGCGTGGTCGCGACGATGTGGTCGATTAGACATACGCGCGCCATCGTCGACTGACCTCGGGATCTGAGTTGGCTTCTTTACTACTGGTCACTTCGACGCGTTTCTTTCTGTTCGTCCTCACAGCCTGCTGGTGCAGACGTGATTTCCATCAGTAGCGACAGTTACACGAGGTTTTGACAAAACTCAAGCTGTACACAGTATTCATTATTGCCTGAACATTATGTATCACGTCCCGGTCTCGAACGTATCCTTTAGCCTCGCAAGTCCACCTTCAAAGGACCCGTCAGGATGCTGCCCCACAGATCCACCGCCACCATCCACGAGAGACGGCTGGTAGACCGGCTCGAGGAACATCGCATCATAGAGTATATGACGGGTGCTCGAACGCATCCCAGCGGTGTCGTTCTCCTCCATCCTGCTTCACCGCGACGGTCTGGCTTCCCGCCCCCGGAGGCATGCATTTTCGATACGTTCCTGGAGCAACAATGGAAGTTGGAGAATGATCGTTGACGAGGTTGCATTGACCTGCCCTCGTCTTCCAGACCAGGCCAACTAACGAATCGCCGTGAGTCTGCGCCCTACAGCGAGGGTCATCCTCCCCCGTATCCTGCGCCCAACAGCAACTCCCAAAAAGTGTCTTCGATCTCAGGGTTCGTCAGCGAGAGCGAGTCCATTCGCCGGACATTGTTTTGTTCCAATAGCTTGAGCCGTCAAAACGGGCGAGGGGCGTGGTGGGACAGACGTCGTTAAGGATTAGAGGGACGGGGGAAACCGCGGCGAAGCTGAAAGACCACTTGTTGAGCGCGTGTATTGCCAGGAGTGAGCAAGTTTGCGAGGCTTGCGGGGTACGCGCAACGCTGGCTGCAAAGTAAATCCATCTTGTCCACTGTGAATCCAGACGTATTCTCCGTGAAGCTTTTCCGCCGGGAATTCTTGCGGACGAGGTCTGGATGATGTGGACGACGAATGAAGCGTTCTAGGTCATCAAGGCGATGTGGATGCAGCTGATTCAGGATCCAAGGATAGGTCAGAGACTGCGCGAGAAAACGTCGAAGCACGGACAGAAAGACGTTAGTGGGAGCTGGAGGAGAGGTCAGTTTCGAGAATAAGAATGACAAAGGAGAGCACAGTACATAGGCGTAAAAGTCTATGAACCAAGGATTGCTCGAAAGCCGCTCAAGTATCCTTCGGATCACCCTCATCTCGATCGGTCCCTCCTCGCCCGCCCGTCCACACGAGCCCGTCGCCGTCCTTTGTAGCTGTAGGGACCCACAAGCGACCACCCCACACGCCGTTGATCTTCGTCTATCGTCATATCCGGAACGACGCGCATGACGGCGACGACTTGGCCCTGCGTCCACAAAACGCTGATGGGGTGTTGTGGCTTCTTCACCGGGCCGTATGAACATGAGGGAGCACTGCACGACGTAGACTTTGCCAGGGATGAAGTGAGATCATTCACACGTGACGAACACGACACGCGCGCCTGGTCGCGTTGAAGAGGGACGAGGACGGCGACGTGAACCACGGATCATGGACGAGACACCTTTGTATCGAAACTTGGACGTGCAGAGGAAGCAGTCGACGGAGATGGCCCGGGCCACGCTCCAGCGCCCTACTGATGGACACTTTGGCCAAACTTGACGCGTGTGCTTCGGGAGAGATAGCTGGGCATTGGCAGCGTCGAGGAGTCGATGGAACGAAAACTAGATGCGGGGAGGAAACGACATGTGGAAGCACGGAGGTATTGGATCAACGGTGGTGGATTGAACGATGTTGAGGATGTGGGGTGAGTGGGGAGGGGAGGAGCGCGACGTTGAGATAGGGGATAGTTGATTTCTTTGACGCGTAGGATGCTGACCGCGGACAGGAGTGGGAGGTTGAGACGTTGGTGCAAGATATTCAGTGGATTGGTGTCGTCTTATAAGTACGTTGGAGAGGGTGATGCTTCAGCGTGGGGCGTGATGAGAATAGAGCGCCTTTGTCGCAGCTCGCCAGCATGGCTGATATCGTGGCGTCCTGTCTCGACAGAGAAGGGGCTCCTGGAAGAGAGGAATGGCGCTGAATACTCAGATCTGCTCGCCGGTGAGACATAGACTCGAGGAGTATGGCAACTGCGCGTACCATCAGATGAAGCCATTAATTGCGGTGGACCCGTGGTGTTGTCCTTAGAACGGGGAGGAAAAGCAGGCAGAGATTTACTTGAGCTCGGCGATGCATTGAGGAGCCAAACCGAGCCAAAGCGGTCTCGAATATTCGTAACAACTGTCACGACTCACGTACCACGATGTACTAGCAGATAGTCAAGGGCCATCGACGAGTTGAAGATGCAGTATAAAGGTGCAGTGCGACGTCCGAGAGCCGGCAATCGCTAGAGAAGTGGAAGTGTCGGAAGGTGCGCGGTCCTAGTAGTAGTCTCTTGTAGCCAGACTTATTTGAAACAGAAGACATACGCGGTCCTCTGTTGTTGCGCCTTTGCATGAAGGCTTTCAGCGCTCAAGCGCTCAGCTTTCAACCTAAAGACCATCGTCAATCATGCATCATGGCCTCCCCCCTGCTGTTCACTGATCCCACTTCCAAAAACTTTCAAGTTGCAGGAGATTCTGCGGCGCCGGTCATCATCAAGAGCGCTGACCTCTGGCTCCTCGATGGCAATATCGTCCTTCGCACCATTTTCACGCCTCCAAATTCCACAGTACCACATCACACGCTCTACAAAATCCATAAGGGTGTTCTCGCCCTCAACTCATCGGTCTTCCGTGATCTGTTCAACGGGTCTCAGGTCGCTTTCGATGTCGGATCAGAGGCGTACGAGGAGCTTCCTGTGATGGATATGCCCGACTCCCCCGACGACGTTGCGCATTTCCTCAAGGCTCTCTATTTCCCAGAGTGCGTTGACTCTTTTTTCGTGAATGTGAAACAGCGATACGATGTGGACGTTCTTCAGATACACACAACGGCACCACATCGCACCGCCTTTGAAGGCGCTTCCAGACGGGTATTCGGGTATCCTCCGATTGTCCACCAAGTACGATGTCCCGAGTTTGCGCGAGACAACCGCCACCGCTTTCAAGCTGGTCTGGCCTTCGAAGCTCGCCGATTGGGACAACCTACAGATGACCATCGCTAAAGATGGTCCCTTTCCGGAACTCAATGGAAATGTGAGGGTGGATGTTTCAAATTTGTACGAAGACCCGGGTGCGTCACGCTTCCCTTTACACTGCCCTGCCATAACTGACCTTGATTTCCCTCGTCAGCGAAAGCAATCCGTCTCGCGTATGATTGCAATGTCCTGGAAGTGCTCCCTACCGCATATTACGACCTCGCACGCATCTACGCGCGAAACGGGCGGTTCGGGTCTAAGTACCGTCGCAAGGTTGACATATTTATCATTACCACAGCCGAACTCGAGCGTTTGATCAAGGGCATGGGCGAGATCCAGCACCGCACGAACTTTTATGCCTATTCCCTCAATCGTCTGTACGAATTGTGCGTCGACATAAGTGGAGACTGCGTACACGGAGACACGACCCTGTGTAAAGGCTTTTTACTGGCGCAGTGGATGGAGCAATTCTCAGTCCAGGACGCATCCTCCGGGGACATCGTCGCGTGGCTTCATACGGTGGCAAGCGAACTCGAAACTCGCCCAGATGCAGCGTGTGCATCATGCACGGACGGGTTTAGATCAGCTGTGTTGGACATTCGACGTGATCTGTGGAACGGGTTTCCTCGTTACTTCGAATTGGTAAACGGCATCGGCGCGTCTTCTGATACCTACTGATCAGAGCAAACTTAGACCGGAGTCGGGGGGGGGGGGGGGTCTCGAGCTAGTCAGGCAGTAGTACATGACTTGTCTCATCAGTACTTCAGTACTCAGTACTCAGTACTAAAAATTGTTATTGCAGACTGGTTACGAATCTGATGTTTGCACTCATTTCTCTTCAACTTCAATTACATATCTTCCTCAGTGTACATTATGCCGAGAAACTATCCAAAGGGTTATGAAAATTGTTTCCTGCGCTGACCGCGATGGGAGGGAACTTCATCCGCCCACAGGTATCCAACCAACATTCGCATGTTCCACCTCCGTACCATGCTGCTACTTGTAGCGGCTCTACGTTGCTTCGCTGCCAGCGTGTCCTTGCGGATGACATGGACGACGAGGGCGAAACCGCCTTGGGTCGCCGAAAGAGTGATCCAATCGAACCGAAGTCCGTGGATGATTGAGGTCACCGTAGGATGGAACAAGAAAGATGTAAGAGGAAAGGCGCGAGTGGGGGCTAACAGGTGTTAGGCCGGGAAGAAAATATAAAGAGAATAACCCTTTACATACCCCACAATATTTCGATCGGCCCCTTTGACACGCCCACCCGCACGTTCTCCAAAATGTAACTTTATCCGTTCTGGGGGGCCAGACGGTGATCTTGCCCGTAAACTCATCGAGATCATTTTCGGAGTCGACATGTAAGCGACCTGACGACACAGGCCTTGCGTCCCAGAAAGGCTGATGGGACGGTGTGGTCTCTTCACCGGGCGGAGGGGACCGCATGCAGAGAGGGCCTGTACAACGCAGGCTTGACAAAACTTGGAGTGAGAGCCGCATTGGCCCAAGTTGAAGAGGGACGAGGACGGCGATGCGAGGAGGGCGCCTCCTGTCGCTCGTAGACGGGACGCCTTGAGATTGAATCTAGGAAGTGCAGAGGATGGAATCGAGGGAATTGGCCTAGGCCATGCTCTAGCGCCGCAACGGGGGACATTTCTACCAAACTTGACGCATGAATTTCACCGAGAAGTAGTCGTATATTGACGCATTTAAGGAGGGAGTCCATGCAGCCAAAACAGGGAGTGGGCAGGGGACGACGCGTGGAGGGTAGGACTGAAAGACTGTCCGGTGAGCCTCGGCGGTGGAGAGGACGACTATGATGATCCAGGGTGAAGAAGAAAGAGAGAGAAGGGACGTTGACGTTGCGGATGATTGCAAGAGTTTGGGCAGAAACCAGGCATAACGATCCTATGAAACCGCATACAGGTTAGATGCAAACATTGCCCAGCGTACGAGAAGATGGACGGGGAAGAAGGTCGTATTCGTGTTGTATATGTTAGCAACACAGCCCGGCGCAAATGTCGTGTAGTAGCGCATGCGGAAGACCCTCCTCGGCGAGTGCGCGAATCGAATGCGTGGACAACTTTGGATGGAGGGAGTGCCAGGTCTTGGGGGAGTGTGTAAGGGCTCGCTTTCATGAAAACTTGCCTCGTCCGACCCATATCCAGGCGCGGACAAGAAAGGTGGGGAAGCCCGACTTCAAAAGACCGGATCCTCACGATGAAGCCATACCGCCGGGAAGTTGTTTACATACGGTGTACTCTGGATGACTGAGCGAGTCGTGGTGGATCGCGGCCATTGGTCCATTCGGCTTGGGACCTATGGACGGTCCGAGAATTGGAAGCGTCGTAGGATCGTGAAGGGAAAAAAGGGTCACGGCGCGCGAAGTGGCCTGGTTCGATCCTGGACGAGAAGACGGAAAGTTAGCTAGGAAGAAATGGACGAGAGAGAGAAAGAAATCACATACATGAATGAGCAAAGAGCATATCAGACATCCGCTCCGCCCAAGTATAAGCGCATATATCGACCGTCCAAACGCACTCCGGATCCTCCCTCTTCAGTCGCGAAACCTCGATCAAGTCAGTGGCTCCGCCTTCCCCCGCTTGTCCTTCGTAGCGTACGCTGGATCCTGCGCAATGACCCGACGGTGATTCTGCAGGCTGTGATCCCGCAGTGTCCACGGTCGTTGAGATTGGCCTTCCGGCGTCGGCAACATTTTGAGGTGAATGATCGACGAGCGATGTCAGGAATAGGGCCTGGTTTTGAAATCGCATGAACTTGTGTACACATTCATGCAATTGAGGCGGGAGGGGCGCGAAGATGAGGTGACGAAGGTGGTGACCATAGCAAGATGCTCTCCATCGGTGAGCGAGACATCCTGTAATAAAAGACAAAGCTGAGGGAGAAGGCAAAGAAGGAAAGGATTTCGGGCACGCGAGAAGACCGCAGACGCGCGACGGGATCGATGCTTCCTCCAGGACCCGTATCCACGCCTCTTGGAAGGAGCCATCAGGAGCCATCGCGGCTTGTGGATATGGAATAAGCTGGGTGTGTTGTCTGTAGATCCAGAGCCAAAATTGGGACTGGGAAATGAAGCGTGGAAGGTGTGTGGAGTATAAAAGCCTCCGGAGGAGCGTGCAGGTGCATAGCGTTGATGAGCCAGTGTGGCCGGCGGAGGGGAAAAAAGAGAAAGAATGGATTTCCTGCATCGAAGGAGCATTCCAGTGACGTGGGAGCTCGAGGTCAGGGGATCTAAAGGGAGGAGTCGAGATTAGACCGGGGACTTTGGTCGCCGAGGACAGCGATAGTGGCAGGAGGTCTTGCGCGCCTTGATAAATACCGTCACTTTGAACGCGAACTTTCAAAGGAAAGAGCAAGGACTGGCCGCCTGGGGAAGAGAGTGACTACTGAACGTACGTCGGATAAGTTGATTGAGTCGTCTCGACAGTATGTAGGGCGGGCGACGCCCCTGCGATCAAGCAGACGATCGTTGTCCTTGGAACACGGGAGCTTGGAGCACGGGCTGAGAGCACCGCGCGGAAGGTCGAGATTGGCGGACGTTGGTTGAAGGGGATGACATGTTCGAGGATTTCGGCTGGGCGATAGGCTGGAGCGCCTGGAGGAACCGAGCTCTAAAGTTTAGACTAAAGAGGTTGGCGAGGTTGACGAGGAGCACGCTGTCGGAAACGCCGTCGCGATGCGCGCCGTGTACGTGGTAGTTTGAGGCGGGCGCTCTAAATAATTACACATCGTCACCTTTTCCTGGCCATACATCTTCCTGGCTGCCACCACCAGCGATCCAATGTCTGGCGCCCATCTCTCCGAGAACCTCACGGACGACTCGACTGACCAAATGGATACTGTTGGAGGACTTACCCATAAATGCACCGAAGATGACGGCGAAACTTGCGAAGATTGCAAGCGACCGTCTCGACGATTTCTGTGTCGATGCGTGGTGCGAGCATCCTCATTTCGACGACGCGCACCCCTAGCTTCAACTTTTCCATGGACCCTCCTTTTGCGCTCATTCTGGCGGACCAAGACGCACGACACATGGCAAACCCCACCTCGATCCGGGACCGCGAAGCACCGGCTCTTCATCTAGGAATTCCTGGAAGAACACGGCGACGAGTTGTATGATGTGGTTGAAGCCCTGAACCGGGAGTTGACGAGAAGCATGAGGCGGCGAAGCAGGAGAGAGCAGGGAAGGCACGGCAAAACTTCAACATGAGCAAAAGCTTGGGCCGCTCCCACACGAGGTATGTTTCCAACTCTATAGGGTGTACTGGCGGTTTATCCTCATTGCGTAGCGAAACCGCCGAAGGCAACCACTTCCAGGCAGTGTGTATCGGCAGTCCTTCCGCACATCAACACGGCACCGGGCATCCTTCCCTCTCAGTGAGTTGTGTGCTTCATCTGATTTATGTCCGTGTTCATGATTCGTTGGTCAGACCCTCCCCGAGGCATGTTCAAGCCTCCGAAGAAAGGACCTCTGCAACACCGACACGCTCACCCCGCCAGCGACATGGTCACATAACGCCCTATCGCTACCTACGTTATACTCCTCGCCGTGGCCTACTCGCGGCCGGAGGGATCAAGGCTTCATCCCCAACCCGATCGCCGCAGGCCACAACTCGGCCAATTTGGAACACCGTTACGATCGCGTAGAGGCGGCAGAGCCTCACGAGGGAAATGCAAGACACCATTGGTCAGGAAACCGAGCTACGTCCGTCCAGCAAGTTACAACAGTCGATGGCCGACATGGAGAAGGGCGCCGAAGTCAAAGTCTTTGTTTCTTTCAAGCTATTATCATGATGTCCAGTGCAGTGTGTCCTCCCCGGAATCGAGAGAAGTGTGCTGTTATTTTCTTGAGTTTCTAAGCGCCGAGTACAATTCAATGACCGTGCGATACCTGTGAGCAATCCGAGATTGCGCCCGGCTTGCGCTCAACGCACTTAGCAACTGACCACCACCATCCCCCAATCCCTCTCTCTTCGTCCCAGCGGATCGATCTTCCGGGTGCGCGTCCCCCGCTGGCTCTGCTTCATAATCTGTTCAAATCGCCAGGAAGGCTGTTCTCATACGTTCGTGAGTGGTCCCAGCCATGCAGATCGATCTGATGGTTGATGTTGCAGATATACACTGTTCTACGCCGGTACACAAAGCATCGCAAACCTTTGTGCAAGAATAACACACGTGCGTACGAGTTACCGGTGATCCTTATCCTCGTTCACTAACTTTCGAAACTCTTTGATGGCAGTGCTTACATACCGCACAATATGTCCGAGCACGAGTGTCGATCCTGCCACCAAGAATCCGGTACAAGACGATGCTCAGGCTGTCAAAGGGCTTGGTACTGTAGCGAGGAGTGCCAGCAGTACGACTGGGTGTGCCACATCTTCGACTGCAATCCATCGCGCCCCATCACGACTGCCGATCACCTCGCGCTGGCCATCAGGAGGGAAATACCTCCCGACGATCCACAGACACGCGCAGACTACGGATTCGAAAAGGCAATCACCGGGGAGAAGATGACAATGCTACTCGGGTTATACTTCGGGCTGATGGATCCCGATTTACTGGGCGTGAAACCCCATACACTGCACAAATGGCGTGTAAAGGGGATACTCGTCCAGGAGATCAAGAATACGTTCGAGGGGATGCCACCTACCCAATCCAAGGGTGGTTACTACCCATGGTTCCTTGAGAACCAACATCTCCTCCAGGATACAGGAAATGACGAGGAAGAGGTGAAAAGAGAGGTCGACGCGATGTTCAAACGCGCCTGGTTATTCATGGGAAGATCGGCGGCCGCGAGTCGCGAGGATATTATCCAGTACCGTGACACATTGACCCAGGACCAACGATTCTGCTTCAACCTTTGGGCAGTTCTTCTTTCTCGTCTTCACCCGCCACCCTCCGACGATGGGTGGATACAGTTCGGCTTCTGTGGTTGTTCTGGACAGGAAGAGGAGAGAGAACTTAGCGCTCTCTACACCAAGCTGATAAATTCGTGCACATTCGACGAATTCTGTGCTTCATACTCATCCTCTTCATTGCTCACCCTCTTCCAAGCCAAGCAACTCTCCATAGAATCCCCGTTTGTCGCCGATGTTCTCCGAGGACCTCCACATGTCCACAAGTCTGTCTGGGACCTCAAGGCGTACATCGTCAGCCCAGACGACGATGACTCCCAAATCATTCCATCCGTCGCCGCCGACTACGGATTCATGAACTGTAAAACCCCCGACGAGAAAAAGAAGTTGGAAGACCTATACAAGGGCGTCTTCGCACTTCGCGACGCTGACCCGCTCAAGCTCCACGAAGCCTGCATCGGTGGTCGTCTTTTGGAGTACCTGTCGGAGGATCTCCACTTCCAGCTGAAGCCGAAGAAATTGTACAAGCGTCTGTTGAGGAACCCTTACCCTCTACGCGATTACGATACATAAGGCATGTGTCTCGCTGATTCGATCTGCAGGCGCGAGATATCTAAAATGTATCTTCAGGCGCCCCTCGTCCTCGATGTTCTTACCCGTTTTCCATATGATGTACCTATAGTGCACGCGTCCCTCTTCTTCTCCCAGTCTCACATAGCGAACCTTCTTGTACAGTACGCCAATACGCCAGAGTTTGTAACCAGTCAGCTTCCCTGGCCACCGTTTTTTTATTCGAGGTACAGTGGACCACGCCTATCTTCCCATCGCGGGAACAACTCGAGACAGGACTTCATGCAGTTTGCTCCGACGTCCCGCACTCATCGCACGTCTACATAAAACCCCGAATGTGTCGAGCACAGAACGTCGTATCAGGATCGTACGTCCACGACATAGACTCTAGAGGACTGGGTGGTAGCGAAGGCAGCGAGAGGTTATGGTCCCTTTCAATTTGCATACGCCAACTCTTTGGAGTTCAAACGCACTCAGGCTGCACACCAGGAAGCCACAATTAATTGCATAATTATCAATGGGGCCGATTCACCTTGCTGCAAAAGCCCGCCACTAAGTATGTAATCCGAGGAAGGAAACGGGAGGAATCGTAACACGCATACACGCAGCAGCGCACACCGGGTAACGCCCAAGTACCACATCTGCATGGTGAGACACTGGACAGTCAACGTCGCGCTCGTTCTGCTGAGACGACGGGATATATCGTCCACGCCGAGGAGCGTTCCTCCGCCGGCTGGTCAGGCCTTATTCTTGCTAGCCGAGTTGCACAACGATCACACCTTCGTTAGTGGGGTCGAGTGCCGCCACGAGACGATGCCTGTGACGCAGCAACGCTCGCGTCAGTTGCGCCTGATATTGGACGAACACATGATACGGGCCTCTGTATGAGCTGCTCGATAGCTGGTCTGATCTTTGCGACGTTGTTCTCCGAGTGAAGACCCTTGCCTGCATTGAGAGAGTGAGCTGTCTCGGTAAAAAGCAGTGCATATGTGGACTACGCACCGACGATGAGGTGGACTTCGTGGTCGTCGCGCCCTCGCGCCCCTTGAATCGCCCGGTCGGCGTACTCGACTGCTTCGTTCACGTATAGCCCATGCAAATCGATTTCACCCGGGCGACGGCCCTAAAATCGCGTATCCCCCAGCTGGACGTAAGAATCGGATACACACCTCATTGTTAGCTGTTCATCGGCGCGCGGGGAGACGGTTTCGGTGATGGCGGGAGCGAAATCCAACGTTGAGAATTAATCCGAAGGCGAAGAGACTAATGACCCACCCTTGTAGACACATGCACTCGCCTGTGCATGCAGCTTCTCCATCTCCCTTCTGTGCAGCTTCCCCTCCTCAGAAAGCTCCTTGGCCCGCGCGCGATCTCCTCGTTTATACGCCTGCTGACTTTCATGAAACGCACGCCCCATCGCGTCGCCTTCCTCATTTGCACGTCGGCGCAGGCGCAACTCGACATCCTGATCCTCCGGATTAAGCTGGTTGATCTGATTAGAATCCTATAGCAGAAGGTGAGACTTGGAGGGAACGACAAAAAATCGATAACACGCACACTATGTGGACGTTCATGGGGAGGAGGCGAGGACGAGTAGCGGAGGACTGGACTGTCAGAGAACACCTGCTGGTATGGACGACGCTCCCGCTCGAGGACAATGGTGGGCGCTGCAATGTGGCTGGTACGATCGGTCGCGTTGTAATTTTGTGTAGGCCCATGCTCCCTGGCAAAGGGGATGGATTCCACGGGGGGCACCCTCTGTGGAACGTACGCATACGGGCGTGGTATACGAGATATTGGGGGCTGGGATGGAGCGTCTGTATCACTTGTGTTGGCCGGAGAGGCCTGCGGATATGCATATGCATACGGCCGAGGGTGTCGGGCAGGCGCCGAGGGAGTTGCAGGCGTTGGTGGTGTCGATGAAGATGGCTGGCTGGTCGTCGCGGCCGGGACTCGATCAGCAGGGGCGTATCTGGTGATGATGGGTCCCGGTTCTCCTTCGTCGTCGGGGCCGGAGACACAGAGAACGGTTATGAATTCGAGGACGGAGTCGGAAAGCTTGCTGAGAAACCCCATGGCGGGGACGAGGGGGCGTGAGGGCGCGAAGAAAAAACAATGATGGGTCGGGACGGTATTTGAGGCTTGTCGTTGGGCGCAATCGCCCTTGCTGTCAGCGCTCGATGGATAGAATTGAAGGCTGTTGTTGATTCGGCGTCTGGATCTTCTTCCCTCGGGTTTTTTTTGACGGTTGCCAGTGTATGCCTTGCGGAAGACGCAATCAAGCAGAAGGCCGGCGCACGGTGTACTTTGACCCGGACGCGAGGAGGCAGGTAGACCCAAGGGTGGGCGTCTCACGACATTGATATCTGTCGGAAATGCCTGTGAAGGGTTGACGGGCTTGGGCGAGAAAGCCTCCAGGGGCGGAAGATACGTTCATCACGACATGATATATCATTGACTTGACGAAGCGTACTATAAGTACACACGAAACTCTACGCGCCAGGAAGTCATGCTAAGTTCGTATGGGGCTCCAAGGTCGCAAGAAGACTCACAATCAACATGATACCATGAACGGCTTGCTATTGCTCGTTTCTCCACCTTCTCTCCACCATCAGATCCATCACCCTACACGACCTCACCCCTCGAGTCGAAACCCCTCCACCTCCACCGTCGTTTGCGCACTGCAGTCCCATCGCTCGCGCATGCGTACTGTTCAAACATTGGTGCCAGCTAGAATTGAAAATAAAGCAACGCACCTCCAAGCGTCGTCGTACATTGACATCTCTGCGGGCGTATAGTAACTCGTTTGGTGATAGTTGACGGGGGTAGTGCCAAAATACGCGGAAGAAGTGTCCCAGATTTACCCATGCTCTTCCTCGGAGTTCCTCCTCAGCCTGAGCGCGCGCTGCGTTCGGCGGTCGCGACTGATGCCAGGCCCCCCCCCTAATGCCCATAACGGTTGTATCCGAAAATGCTGAACTTTTGGCACTTCCGTCAGCACACATTTTGCTCGTTTCCGTCAGCGATATGGATATGACCTCCGTTTTTTGGCCGATCCCGTCCGCATTCAGGATACAAGATAGAATGGACCTTTGTCCGTCCGCATTGGCGGATACCACCTCCTTCTGCCTGCATAATTTGGATTACTACGCCAGTGCCGCTTTAAAATCAGAGCTACGTAGAGCTTCACATGTTGGATGCATAGATCATCGTGATCCCTAGTTCATAACTTGTACATGACACCCTGTATCCGATATATTGCGGTAGCGTTTCGAGCCCGGAGGGAGACTTTCGATCGCGAACTACAACCCTCAACGACGTCAACCCGTGCGTATGCTCGCACATCGCGACGCCACCAAGAAAATAGCACCCCTTCCTGTCGCAGAGAGCTCGTTGGCGCTTACCGTCATCGCGGGCGGTCGAGATACTGGAGGTCTTCACCAAGTCCATGTCGTCCCGTCCCAAGTGTCCGTCCGCATGCGGATCGGACCTCGTGTCAGATGGACCCCATCCGTACGGACTTTGGATCGAACATTGGCCCAAATTTTGGCCCTTCCGTCCGCACGAAAATCAAAGATAAGGCTAAGATTTCGACCAGTCCCGTCAGCATCCCGATACGACCGTTATGGGCATTAGGAGGGGGCCTCTGATGCCGTAATCGAGTGCCACGCACTCGCGGTCGGTTGCAACTCGCATATGCGCTACGCGGCGGGAGCCGGGATGTGAGAGTTTGTTTGACGCGAGAATGGCAAAGTGAAGTGCAAAGGAGAGAGGTCTTGAAAGTTACAGATGTCGGGGAAAGTCGCGGAGGGTGTCGAGGTCCGCGCCTCTGAGGAGGCCTTCGAGCCTTCGACAAAGAGACTCGAGAGGCGCGGAAAAGTCATGGCAGTAGGGCCGGCACCTGCCGGCACGGTCTGCGATGAGGCCAGACAATGATTCAGTCAATTCGCCGTTTTCGAATTCGTCGGAATCCTTCTGGTAAGCATATACATAGAGGCTGTCTTCCCCGACCTCTCGACAATAAATGCTAACAACGCCAATCACATTCAATACGTGCGTGTAGGTTTAAATACAGTACTTAAGGGTCGAAACTCGCAATGTCGGATATTCACAGCCAGTTCATGCCCCGTGCCGTGTTCGCCCTCAGGCCCTCGTGTCCTTCGGTATTGTGAAATCGGAAGCGGGGGACTCCAACGAAGGAGGTGACTTGGCTTTGCGCGACTTGTCTTTGCGGGACGGCTTTTCGGAGTCTTTAGGTAACGATTTCTCCTCGATAGACGACTTCTCTTTGGTGACAGGAACATCCGAGTCCCGGGCGGCAGACCTAGACGTAGCTTTGACCTTTCTCTTCGAGTTCGGAATCGATGGCAAAGCTGCCTCGACGCTTCCTTGCGCTTGTGTCGGGGTTCGGACTTCGACGGACGACCCCGCATTTTTGGCTCTTGATATGTTTTCTGATGAATGAAGAATGTCAGAGGATATATTGAACACCACCCTCTGAGTCGAGATGCCAGTGGCCGGGGAGGTCGATAAAGAACTCACCTTCAGTGGGTGGTGCATGTTGTACCACGGCTATCGTAATTGTATCCCAGAAACCTTTAACGTCGCGTTGTATCGTCTGTAGGTCGCGGTCTACCCTAAAGTCGAATGGCGAAGGTTGGGGAATACAGGAGAGATCCACCGGTATCGTTGACAGGAAGATTTTCAGGAAGTCCACGTCGATCTTTTGGTTTGAATCGAAAGTATATGTATGTGGCTGAGCACCGTCGCTGCCATATCCGATTGTCAGTGGGGATTCAGGGCGTAGGGGCGCGCCGTCACTGTTCCCCGTGGAACGAGCAATGGGTGGTTGGTAGAGCGACGCTAAAATCACCCTAGGATCAGCCAAAGAGTAGCGACAGATAACTGTAAGTGGGGCGTACTGATGCTCAATTTTCTAGAGTTGAAATAGAACACGGACGCGTACAAGGGAGCTTTCGCGGTGTTGGTGAGCCTGATCCCGTAGAGGGTCCCATCGTTCGCCGTGACCTCAATTTTCCCGTCTGTGGTGGGACTGATGCCGGGGCCGTCCGGAGTCAATTCTTCCTGGAAATACTCGTCAAGTTTGCCAGAACTCTTCAGCTTCACAAGCTCAACGTTGACCTTGCTGTGCAAAGAGCCAGGAGTTTTGACGTCCTTGCGGTTTAGGTGCCAGTAATAGTGGGCAATTCCATCGAGTACCACATCGGCAAGGCGTGGAAGGGGGGGGGTCCAGGGGTATGAGGTGGTATCTTGGTGAGAGGCCGTAGTTGTGCATGAGTTCATGGTCCGATACGCAAAACACGCCGTGTCCGTCCCTGAGAATAAGTTCGACAACGACACGATTTCTCTTCAAGTCCTTTTTGTCATCGATCAGCGTACATTCCCAGGGCTGGTCAGTACGCGAGATGTACTCCTGGAAGGCCTTGAGCTCGCCTGTGAGACCCTCCGGAGTCTTGATGCGGAGTTGGAAGGTCGCCCATTTCTCCTTCGACCGGGATTCAAAGGCGAACGCAGCAGAAGAGAGTGCCTTTGTATCGAATCCAGCATGCGTAGGCTTTAGAACAGTACGCGATGTTTCGACGGCGGTACCAGCTTGCAGTACCCCCCGGAATGTCTCCTGGGAATCCTGCTGGCCAAGGTGAATATCGAACATGTCACCCGCTGTGATTCCCTGCACGGCGCCCACGTTCAGTGCGTAGGTGCCACTTTCTACCAGTACCCTGTATCGGGCACGACGGTGCATTGGGGCATGCTTGGTGAATATCACGCGGTCTCCGTTTTGTCCTTCGCACTGGGGAGTTTGAGTTGGAGATCTGAATGCACGCCCAAGTCATTCGAGTGCTCGCTGCGTTAGGTATTGTATCAAAACGTACCCAGCATGTAGGACGCCTAGATCCCTGATGAGGTCCTTGCAGGTGACATTTCTCGACTCCTTCAGCGCCTCGAGCAGCGCCGTTGTAAATGCGCCGCGCCCCTGACGCTCTCTTGCCGTTTCCTTGGAATGGCACGCCGCCAGAAGAACGTGAGAGCTGAGACCGACGTATGCGAATCCGGTAGGGACCTTCGCCCCGCGTTTGCTAGAGACTTGCTTCAAAATTTCCGCGTCGATGTTCTTTGGCGGTGACTCCTTGAGGGTGAACCCACGCTCGCGACCGAGCATGGAGTCGCGCGTCCCCGATCCAGAATGGCAGCAATCAAATATCACTGTCTACCAAGCAGGTGAGAGAGAAGGTAAACAAAAACGTATGGAAAACAGTACTATGTTGTCTCCCTTCGCCTCCGCCAGTATCTGAAGGAGCCCGTTCAGCGTACGGTCGGGAATTGCATGGACCTTGGAGCCTTTTGAGGAACCCTCTTCGGCGACCTGCACATCCCGTTGTACACCGTTCCGCGGGGCCGCACTCTGCTTGCGTTCGGCATGTTTAAAACCCTGTTCGCGTCCAGGCATCGGCTCGGGCGGGCTGTCCAAAACCTCGTCGGTGCAGTCGGACGGAACGATAAGCTGCATCACTGGTTCCCCCTCAGACAGATTATCCGGTCGAGACGCTGTTGATCCATGGCCAGCATAGTAGATCAAGATCGGTGCGTTTGTCTGCGGCTCTTCGTACTCCTTGAACGCGTCGCGAGCGGGCCCTTCAGACTTGAAATCGCCGGCCATGAATTTGAAGGCGTTTATGATGGCCTCCCGAGTGGCTTCGGCGTCGCGCAAGATGATGATCCGTTTTTTGGAAGCTTTGAGCCGAGTTTCTACGTAGTCCGCCATAGCATTGGCGTCAGCGACAGCTCCATACAGTGGGGATATTTTGTCTGAAGCGTATTTGTCGATGCCGATGATTAAAGTATAAAGGTTTGAGAGAGGACTATAAAGCGGGTCAGAGCGTGGACTTATGCTTTGAGCGACAGGAGTGCGTCGCCAGTGACGGGGGGGGGAATGACAGCCAAGACAACGACTGCCGACTTGATGATGGACTGGAGAATGAAGACTCACGTGATTTCTTCTGGATGACCGTCGTCTTTGGCATCCTTGTAGTTGTACGCGCTGAGACTACGCGACGGTCGTATTAGTGTTAGTGAGATACTCTAAATCATTAAGAACGTGAAACGAACGTTTCCTGAGGCACAATTTCGGCTTGAATACCCATGCTTGAAGGAGTCGGGAGATCTCAAGACATGGGCGGCGCTGGCGGGGGGAGGGGGGGGCGGCGGGCAGCGGGCGGCGGTTTGAGGAAGTCAGGATTTCTGGGGTGGGATAAAGGTGGTATTATATATCCAAGCTCAAATGCAAGGGCGGGAGACACATTCCGTAATTACGTAGAGGAAAGTTTGGAGGTCTTTGAAGCCTCATGGCTTCCGGGTGAGCGTTACACGCACAGGTGCTTCACTCTTCGACGCGGAACGGGGACGGAAATTGCTAGTCCATCCTATCGTCATATAGTCACCACGCGGCTACGCCGCTGAGTGCGCGAAGTGCGGAAAAATCGTAGAAGGCAAAATGTTCGTACATCCGGGGAACCGGCGAGAGCTTGGTAAAGCGTTGGAAATAAAATAGTTGCTTTATTTTGCTCCCGAGAACTTGAAGGGAACCCACAAGACTAGAAAACATGGTATCAGGAAGTAGTATTGCACCTTACCGGAGATTGTCGGGATAGCCATAAGCGTTGTCAGGCATGGAGAAGGGCGGTATCAAGGTTTGCGACCACTTACCAAAAACCCCTGAGAAATAGGAAGGGATAGCGTCGTCTGTCGTATGACCTCGCTTCTATCAGTTGACCGCATACCACCAACATCTTCCCTGCAGATACAGTTCGATAAAATTGTCCAGAAGAAAGCTCCACGGTGTCTACAATATGAGCACACGCTCTCATCGAATCGACGAAAGAAAAGAAACCTTTCCCTGGGAAGATGGGATCTCCTTCTGTTGGGCGTGGCTACTTGCTTTCTGAAGGTCACTTGAAAGCGGGGATGCGTGTCATCACCGAGTTATGCGCAAGACCTACACGATGGCACCTTCCTATTGGAGTAGAGGCGTTGCGTAGGGCGCGCGGCACCTGGGAGGCATGGTGAACTGAAGCTAATAATACGCGCTGAATCGAGATGCAGATATCCACATCCCAACATTATCCATTGTACCTGAAGCTCCCGCACCGCGTCAGTGTGATGCAAACCACGCTCTTGAGGAAAAAACGCACCATGTTCACCAAGTGAGATGGTTTATTGGGACGGAGGATCATGACCACGATGTCTTCTTTGCGACAATGGTGGACAGTGTCTGCGGCTTTCAGGACCGAAACCATCATGCTTTCGCGTGTGCCGCGATGTACTCGATCTCGCTGACGCACCATGTCCCGCGCGGCTTCCGAGGCGTCTTTCTACATACCCTATCTTCCCAAGCGCCGCCAGGAAACCGTGCTGATACCGAAGGAAGTTGTGCGTCCATGAGCGGCACGATGATCTACACCTCGTTAGTCATGTGCAGCGCCGGTGTTGCAATTGTATGTGCTAGTGAATGATATAGGGGCAGAGGGAAGATGGATTGTCGCGGAGAACTTTGGATGTCGATAGAACTGGGTGGTGGGAGCTCGGTGATGATATGCGGTCACGAGCCAGCAGTCGCAAATCTCATCGTCCACCTCAGTAATAGCACTTCGAGAACGCGCACTTGGGATTTCAACGCTTCTCGAGTCCTACAGTACTTCCTATCCAGCTGTACGCATACGTACGGCGTCGCGGATGTACGTGTATTTTGACTGACATACCAAAGTCCTGTATCAGTTGGGTAACAGCCAAATAATTTGTTAGGCATGAAACTGGTAGTGTCTTCAGCATCAAACTTACCTACCGTCAGGAGAATTATGTCTGGGAACCCGATGCATTCTGCACCACGGTTATCTTGACCGTATCCCACGCATCTTGTACAGATGGTTTGACGTCGGATCGTACCACGCGGGCTGTTACAAACGGAGAAGGTTGGGGAATCCAGGATAGATCGACCTGACTTTGAGACAGGAAGATCTTCAGAAAACCAACATCGATCTGCTGGCCGGGATCGAGGGAGTATACATATGGATCTGCGCCTTCGCTCCCGTATCCAATGGTTAGCGGGCATCCCGGTCGTAGGGGTCCGCGGGCTGTCCCTCCGGAACGAGAAGTAGGTGGCTCGTAACACGAGGCTAGAAAGAGCCCAAAGTAAGCCGAGGAACAGAGAAAGACGACCGCACGTCGGACGTACTGATGCTCAGGTTGCTACAGTTAAAATAGAACACATACGCATACAGAGGGTACTTCGCGGTGCTGGTGAGTGTGATCCCGTAGGGCGTCTTGCTGTCCGCCGTGACGTTAATTCTTCCTTTGGTAGGGGTGATGCCTGGACCGTCCGGGACCAAGATGGACTTGAATTCGTCATCGAGGACGCCAGAATCCTTGAGTTTTGTGAATTCAATGCTGACCGCGCCCTTGAAGGGGCGCAGATTTTTGACGTCGTGCAGACGATCTGCGCGGTTCAGGTGCCAGTAATAATGGGCAACGCCATGGAGCACCACATCACGAATATGTTGAAAGTCGACGTTCGGGGGTGCGCTGTGATATCTCGACGGGAGGTGCAAAGCCTTGGTTGAGTCCGATACGAGAAATCCAACCTGTCCGTCCTTGAAATTGATCTCGACGTCCGCAACCTCGCCGGTAATCTCCAGCACGCGTTCCCATCGCAGGTCACGAGGCCGCGAGTTGAGCTTCTGAAGGGCGTCGTGGGTGGCCTTGAGGTTGCCTTCGATAGTACCGTCCGACGTAATGCGAAGGCGGAAACTTGCCCATTTGGCGCTCAGACGGGATTCAAAGGCAAACGCAGAGGAAGATCCGATAGTAAATGCTGTTGCGTCGGGAAGTGGTCCCAGAACAGTGCGGGATGCTTCTACAGTAGTCGCTTTCATCTTTCCCGTGAATGTTTCTTTGGAATCCTCCGCACTCGTATGGATGTCGAATTTATCGCCCGCTACGATGCCTTGCACTTCGCCCGCGTCCAGTGTGTAAATACCCTTCTTCTCCCGTATTCGATACCGGGGACGACGTTGGTTTGGCACATACTTGGTGAATATCACACGATCGCCGTTTTTTCCTTCGCATTGGGGATTTTGAGGTCTTGAAATGCATTAAGTCATCATGGTGCTCGTGGCGTTGGGCGTCGTAGCAAAGGCCTACCCAGGTTTCAGGACCCCCAAGTCTCTGATAAGATCCTTGTATGTGACGTTCCTCGAACTTTCCAGCGATTTGAGCAATGCCGTGGTGAACATGCCACGTCCATTACGCTCCATGGCGATTTCGTTCGGACTGCACGCCGCGAGAAGAACGTGAGAGCTGAGGCCCGCGTATGCAAACTTGGTAGGGACATTCGCCCCGCGGCCTCTGGCCACCAGCTTCAAGATATCCGCATCGATGTTCTCAGGCGGTGGGTCTTTGAGGGTGAACCCACGTGCGAGACCGAGTTCGCGGGTCCCTGACCCAGAATGGCAGCAATCGAATATAACAGTCTACCAAGCAGGCGTGAGTGAAGGGATACCGAAATGTGGTGGAAAACAGTACAATATTATCGCCTTTGGCCTCCGCTAGTTTCTGGAGGAGCGCGTTCAACGTACGATCGGGAATTGCATCGACCGAGCGGGAGTTCTTGTTGCCTTTCGGAGGGCCAGGTCGATCGAGCTGCGTAGAACCCCGTTCTTTGACACCCAGGGACCTCTCGTTGACATCTGAGGCTGCATTCTCATAAACTTCCTTGGTGCAGTCGTAGGGAACAATCAGTTGTATCTCTTCATTTTCCATAGTCCAACTTCTCGGCCGGAGTGCGGTTGATCCATGACCGGCGTAATAGATCAAAATTGGATCGTCTTTTTGAGGCTCGGCCTTGAATTTGAATGCGTTCGGAATCGAATCCCGATGCTTTATCTCGCCTGCCATAAATCTGAATGCATTTATGATGGCCGCCCGAGTGGCTCCAGCGTCGTGCAGTCTGATGATATGATCTTCGGGAACTTGGAGTTGAGTTTTAACGTAGTTCGCGATGGCTTCGGCGTCGGCGACAGCTCCGTATAATGTAGGTATCCCGCCAAAGGCGTATTTGTCGATGCCGACGATCAAGGCATACAGTGGGGGACTATGCCATGCATCAGTGTGCGAGCGCCTTATAACCTGGAGGAGATACGCACCTGGATGGAGCTGCCGCATGGCTGTATAGAATCGTAAGGACGGTCACAAGTGATCGGGGACGCGACAGACCTTCGAAAGTGGTGTTCGGTGTCTTTGTTGCCGTTGTCTGGGGAAGGAAGTGAGGAATGGTAAGGCATTGATGAGGCTGATGAGAACAGACGACAAATCTGTGCAAGTATTGAAGCTGTGAGGCCGTGGTCATCCGGCCAATGAGGCCATGGCTTATCTCTCGTCGCGCAAATGAACTGGGGTGAGAAGTTATCGATATCTGGAAGGTCAACGAAACTTCGCGAAGTTTAGGGGAGCAGAGGGCTGGATCGGGCTGGTACGCTGCCGGGCAGATACATATAGAATGGTCGGATCTTCCCATCGCGGAAACAACTCCAGACGAAACTTTATGCAGTTTGTTCCGACGTCTCATACCCACCGCGCGCGTCTACACAGAACACTGAATGTGTCGAGCACGGAGAACCTCGTACCGGCAATCGGCTCTAGAGGCTTGGGCGGTAGCGAATGCGAGAGGTTGTGGCGCATCTCGCATTTTTCAGTTTGCGTGCGCCAACGCATGGTCTAGAGTATCTGAGCGAGCACACCAGGACGCCGACACAATTAATGGTGCCGAATCGCCCAGCTGAAAAAGCAGCCACCACGACCGGCGGACGGCAATGATCGTTTTCATTTACTCTTGTCTATCGGACAAATGTGCACGGACGGGGTAAGGTAGCACTGCGAAGGCGACTTAACGCGCGTCAGCGCTCGAATCTGATCGATAGCTACGAGAACACGTTACCTCAAGCTCTCCTAAGGCCACCACAGGAACTTCTTCAAAGCGCGCGAAACCCTCATGTTGCCTCATGTGATAGAGCTGCACTGAATACGTCCCGAGTCTCCGGACGTTCCAGAGTCTTCCGACCCGAGAGTGACTATACGTAGTCCTAGACGTGGCGACGCTGGAACAAAATGGCCCTAAAGAGCTGTTAGACATGATTGTGCGATGAATAGAGTTGGGCCATACCTGGAGACTCCACCGGCGGAGCGACAATTCATGTCCACTGTCTTTCCCCGCCCTTCTTTCGAAGTATACTTCAAGACAAGAGGGGGCGGATTTGGGGTGAAATGGTGGGGATATCGGCCAATTAGGGTATGTACACACATTGTCTATTGCGTGACGATGTGGCGAGTCTACGCGTTAGGAGATATTAGTAAGTTTATACAGTGCGTCTCTGATGCAAAAAGAACTCACAGTTCATCTCGTACGGTGCCGTTCGAGTCCATGGTGTCATGCCAAAGCCGGAGGGGAAGATGAGATGAGAAGGCTTTCGAGTCCGGTGCCCTCACGCCGTCAGGAGACGCACTCGGCTCGCCACCGTAGTAAAGCATACTCCGGGAAATTTGACGAGAATGGCGAAGCTTCGTAATTGAGGAGCTTCGTCAAACAGGTCGTCGGCGGCACTGCTGATTTCAATGCATGCGCGACGGTCCACAGGCGAAGGCTACTAGCTCTGGTAACTTCGTGTGAGCTGAATAGAATAGATCGGCATCATGGCACGCGACGCGTACCTGATCCAAAAGGTTGGGAAGTCATTAGTGTCACTGTGTGCCGGTATAGATGTGGGACGAGTGCGAGACCTTGAATCGAACTGAGTAAGAGGTGGCGGGGCAGAGCAGAGGAGACGTACCTCAGCCTATGGTTGTTTGCCATGGAATCTTCGGTAAAGCAGGTTCAATGTGAATATATGTGATATTTCATGGGACGAGGCCGGAAAAACAGCGAAAACGGCGTTTAAGAGGAGGAAAGAGAGGAACCGAGGATGAGGAAGGTTGGAGGAAGCGTAGAACCAAGTCCGTCCGAAAAGGGCCGAAAGCGCAGGCGCAACGTGACTGTCGGGTTTACGGGAAGCGGCAAGCCGCCGCCCGCGAGTCGTCGACGTTCATCTCGCCATCCACTGCCGTCTCCTGCTGCCACTATGACTTTTAGCTGCTGTACTGCCTCCCCCGAGTCAGTTACATACCGGTATCGACGACCGTCTTTGCTCTCATCCTCCTGTAATCGCCCTCAATATCTGGACCCAACAGTACGGGTTTACTCAACAATACGCTCGGTCTGAAAACTCTGTTCAAGTCTTTCTCGATTCTCCCTCAACGTCATCATGGCCACTATAGTTGTGGAATCAACGGAGAAAGCGATCCAGACATCTGGTGCGTGCACTTTCCTGGTATCTGACACGCTTTGTAACTTACCGCTCTTCATACTTTCAGAAGGACACCGATCTTCGCGCGTCAGGCTGGTTCATAACCGCCGCCTCTTCCTCCTGGCTTGATTGCTTTACACCCCTCAACCTTTCCATCCTTCTTCCTCCTACGACGGTATCCGAGTACCAGTGTTAATCCCAGCAGCGCTCTCGAATGGGGCCCTAAGTCGCTCACAACTTGGTCTCCTTGCCTCCCTCTTGGACGCATGTCGTTACAAGGGATACCCGAATAGTCCGTACGTGCGTGGTTCCTTTCCTGTCTCAGTGTTCGCTCATCTTCCGTTCGAGTAGACTAAAGAGCGCCATGATTCTTTCGTTAAGCACCACGCACTCCAACAAAGGATCAACGAACCGTTTCGACATGCATCCCCTGCACCGAAGGCCACAGGATCGAGTGTACACTGGAGGTGGGCATTTGCGTCGACCAGTTTTTCTTTCTTCCCTTTAACTTTACGCTTTAGCTTGGCCGCCGTGTCGCCTACCGCCCTGCCGTGTCAACCCGTTTCAAGATATATCATGTCAAGACCTCACCAAACACCGTGTTTATGCAGATGTACGCACTTTTTTCTCTCGATACCCTCCCCTCCAGAAATTTATATTACCGTATTTCAGGTCGCCCCGTCCGCCGTCCTGCGTGTCCCTAATGTGCCGACCTTACACTAGCACTTCAAGGCTGCTGGGCGTTTCCCCGGGGGGCTACAGAGTTTGACCGCCGCCTTGCGGTTTAAACAACAAGTTCTGTCTTTGAGAGGGATCAAGGCACCGAAGAGTACAATATCGCTGCATGATAACTATCCGGGAAGAGGGTAGGACGTGAGAAGGCCAGGGTGAGTAGACATGTCGTACAGCGCCTGTCTTTGGGTGAGGGGCTGACCTCCTCGCGGTTTTGCTTCGCAGATCGATATCGGTACCAGTTCTACATAGAAAATTACATTCCCCGTCACTGCAGCAGCGGGATACTTTCCCCGGGCGTCACATACGCTACAGCACGCCCCCAACGATGATTACTCGTCTGCGATGAAGCACTTGCACTTAATCAGCCGCTGTCATTATACACGCGGAATTCAATTCCGTCCCATCATGGTCCGTGCATCAAGGCGTAAGACAAGGGCAACACGCACACGTCTTCCATCCCCTGCCCCCACCTTCTTCACATAGCCTGTCGCTGTGGATCGCATCTACTGAAACCTTTGCCTCGCTCCCAGCAACACATTGCTCAGCCCACGGCTCCGGCCTTCACCGCTTCCTCCACCCCCAATGTCTGCAGAGGACACTCCTTGCGTTTTATTTGAAGAAGTGAGCATCGCAAATTTCCTTTCTGTGATGACCTCAGCACTGAACCCGTCCCCAGGATATCCTGGAACTCCAGCAATGCCAGACAGTCGAGGCAAGGCTGACATACTTCGCGACGTGCATGCCTGAAGAGCCTCCGGTGCTAGCAGGCGTCGGCGACATCTTCTACGATTTTTTCTTGGAGCAGGGAAGAGGCATAGACATCGAGACAGCTATCGCCATTCACCAACGGGCCGTCGACTTGACCCCCGATGACGACCCTCAAAAGGCCGCGTATCTAAACAATGTTGGAATATCCTTCGGTGTTCGGTTCCGGCGATGGCGAGAGCTCGCCGACGTCGATAGCTCCATCCGCGCGCTGCGCCAGGCTGTCGAAATCGTCCCCGAAGGCCATGTCAGCAAGGCTAAGTATCTCAACCACCTCGGAAGCTGCCTCCGGGATCGATTCCAACACCGCGAACAACTGGCCGACATAGACAACTCCATCAGGGTACTGCGACAGGCCGTCGACCTCACCCCCGAGTTCCACCCTGACAAACCAAAGTACCTCGGCAATCTGGGAAGTTCCTTTGGCTGTAGGTTCCAGCAATTGGCGGAGCTCGCCGATATAGACAGCTCTATCAGTGCGCTGCGCCAAGCCGTCGACCTCACAAGTGAGGGCCATCCCGAAAAACCCGGCTACCTCCGCAGCCTCGGAATTTCCTTCCTATATCGTTTCCAGTCCTTGGGAAAGGTAGACGATCTTGACAGCGCTATTACGGTGCATCAGCAAGCCGTCAACCTCACGCGCGAGGACCACGAAGATAAGCCTGGACACCTCAATTACCTTGGAATCTTCTTCATGCGTCGATTCCTGCGATCGGGTCAGCTGGCCGACGTCGACAGTGCCATCAGTCTACAACGACAGGCCGTCGAACACACCCCCGAGGCCGACCCTGAGAAGCCTGGGTACCTCCTCAACCTTGGAACATCTTTCCTCACGCGTTTCGAACGATTAAAAGAGCTGGCCGACGTCGACAACGCTATCAGTGTACTACAACGGGCCGTCGATCTTTCTCCGAAGGGCCATTCCGACAGGCCTACGTGCATCAACAACCTAGGTATCGCCTTCCAGGCCCGATTCAGATACCTGGGAGAATTGTCCGACGTCAACAGGTCCATCACTCTACAACAACAGGCCGTCGAACTCCTCCCTGATGGCTACGTCGGGAAGCCTGGCCATCTTAACAACCTCGGACTTGCCTTGTTGGCTCGATTTTCTCAATCTGGGGAAGCGGCCGATGTCGACAAGTCCATCAGTGCATTACGACGCGCAGACGACCTCACTCCCGACGGCCACGCCAGCAAGCCCAGACGTCTCAACAACCTTGGAAGCTCCTTCGGCGTTCGATTCCAGAAATGGGGAGACCTGGCCGATGTCGACAGCACCATTCGTGCACAGAGACAGGCCGTCGAACTCACTCCCGATGGCCACGCTGACAAGGCCATGTATCTCAACAACCTCGCGATCTGCCTCAAGGCTCGATACGAGCGATTGGGAGAGATGGACGACCTCCACGCCGCGATCGATGTTTCCAGTAAAGCTGCAGAAGATATCTCCGGCACACCACTCCAAAGATTCACTGCTGCACGTCGATGGGCACAACTACTCTCTTCTGAGCATTCTACAACATCACCATTGGACGCATATAGGACGGTCATAGAACTTATCCCGCGTGTGGTCTGGCTGGGATCAAAGCTCCATCGTCGTTACGAGGAGCTTCCTTCAATTGCAGAGGTCGTGAGCGAAGCCGCTGCCGCCGCGATCGCCGGTGGCGATATGGCATGCGCGTTGGAATGGCTGGAGGAGGGTCGGTGCATCATCTGGGGGCAGATGCTGCAACTCCGCACGCCTCTTGATGACCTGCGCGCCGTGGATCCAAAGCTGGCGAACGAGTTGGAACGTGCTTCGCGGGAGCTCGATTCGGCGGGCACGCGCCAAGGACCCGAATCTGGAAAGGAGGACGAAGGAGTGTCGTTGGAGCACGAGGCTCAGAGGCACCGTCGTCTCGCAGAGGACTACGAGCGGATGATCGAGAAGGCCCGCGCACTCCCAGGATGCGAGGATTTCCTGCGACCGAAGAGGCTGGTACACCTTCGTGGTGCGGCCGAGTCTGGCCCTGTGGTCGTGGTCAACATTGCGGGAGCGCGTTGCGATGCATTGATCCTTTATCCATTCCAGGCTTCCGATGCAGTCCTGCATATCACCCTTCCTACTCTCGATCGCGACAAAGTCATTCGTTGGAACGAATTGATGCTGCGATCCCTCCAGGAATCCGGCGTTCGGGCCCGTGGATCGCGACGGCGTCCCCCGGCTGGGGAGGGTAACATCATGTCGCATGTCCTCGCAAACCTTTGGTCAAATATCGTGCGACCGGTACTTCTGGAGCTCGAGGTAAGCTTATGAAACCACCACATATCTTCCACGCATACTCACCGCAGTTGATAGCCTCTAGCAAGCTCGTGGATGACGGGTGATATCCCACAGATCACCTGGTGCGCAACAGGGTCTTTGGGGTTCCTTCCGCTCCATGCAGCCGGGCTGTATGACGGCCGAGGAGGACTGAAAATCTACGACTTTGTCGTCTCGTCCTACACACCGACGCTATCTGCACTACTCGAAGCTAGACGGCATGGTCGCGGTCAGTCGACTCCCAGCATCCTCGCAGTATCCCAGCTCACGACGCCTGGTCAAAGTGCATTGCCGGGGACTATCGCCGAGATCGCGGCCATCAAGAAGAGTGTTGGGGACGTAGGACTATATCTCGATAAGGAGGAGGCGACGAAGGATTCCGTGCTGAAAGCCATGGCCGACCACAGCTGGATCCACCTAGCCTGCCACGCCCACCAGCACGTCGAAGACCCTACCAAGAGCGCATTCATCCTGCACAACAGCCGCTTGGAGCTTATCGACATCATGAAAAGCTCCTTCAAGCACACCGAGCTCGCGGTCCTGTCCGCGTGTCAAACCGCCACGGGCGACGAGAGGCTGTTAGAGGAGGCCGTTCATCTCGCGGCGGGGATGCTCATGGCCGGATACCGAAGCGTCATCGCGACAATGTGGTCGATCAAGGATGCAGACGCGCCCATCGTCGCGGAGGAATTTTACTCGCGATTGATGGAGGAAGGCGGCGGCGACGGAAGGAAAGTGGCATACGCGCTTCATGACGCGGTGAAGCGTCTGCGCGATAAAGTCGGCGAGGAGGCATTCGACCGGTGGGTACCCTTCATTCACCTCGGGATCTGAGCTTGCTTGCTTGCCAATCCAAGGACATTCTACTAGTCACTTCACTGCGTTTCGTTCTGTTTGCTCTCATAGCGTGATGCAGTCGCGGTTCTCTTCAGTAGCAACTTGCACGAGGCCTCGATGGATTCAAACTGTACACGCCATTGCGTATTCACTACGCCTGAACATTCTGCATCTGTACGGTCTGTTCAAGGCTCCCGCCTCCACATTTCGAATTACCATATGTTGCACATACATGTATTTTTTGCAAAACAATTGGAGACGACGTCGATTAAGCATCCACGGACGCTGGCGCAAACCGTCCTGGCCTCGAACGCCATTCTCGGGACTCGTAAGGCGACCTTCGACAAAGGACGCACGAGATCCCCATTCCCGCCCCGCCGAACTTCCACGGGTTTCGCCCCCGTCGCATGGCAAAGTTCACAGTAGGGGCTTCCTTGATCGCCGCCACTGATCGACGAAGTTGGTGGGCTGCCTGCTGAGGGTTGAAAGCTCCAAACGTTCGGTGGATGTGTTACAAGACAGGTCACAGCGAGCTATGCGGGGAGATGATGACCGGGTGTCAGAGCAGAACGTCGAAGAGAACCAGAGGGATAGGGAAAGCGCAGCTGCTACCAGTACTCAAGTCAACGTTCTATTCGATCTCGTCATGGACCAGGAAATGCGGAAAGGATTATACCTTCGAAAGGGCAGAGCCCGGCTCGGGAGGCGCCGTTGGTGTCAAGCGGGATACCACACGCGAGAAAGCCCTAAAGCCCTGAGATTTACCTCGAAGCCATGGACATAAGTATGGATGTTGGGATTTTGGACCGCGCTTGTGAGCGCCGAGCGACGTCGTAGTCGTAGAAGAAAGAATGAGATCGTGGGACAAAATGAGTGGCGGACTTCTCGGACTTCGTTCGTGCAGTCACTTCTGTGCTCTTCTGTGCTTAAATAACTTTACACTCCCATCCAGTTTCTCCCACCGTCGCCGGCTCACCAACACCCTGTCTCCCTTCCAACGGTATCACTCCCTCGACATCTGCATAGCTCTCCTCAAGATGAATTTCCCAATGTCATCTCCTGATCTCGCACAACCAGAATCCCATGCTCTCTAGTAGTTCACGTCCCCCGGCCTTCGACACAGCACAATCCCCACGTCGGACCCATCGCAAGGAACAACACTCTCCACCGGTCGCCCGTCGAGTCAAAAATCCTCACAAATCTCCAACCGCTCTCTTCGCCCCTCCTCGTCTTTAAAGGGGTTCGCCGCGTCATGCCCTCGCAGCGGACTTCAATGGAACACGGTCATTTTCGGAAGAAGACGATATCCCATGCTGGCGTCTACTCGACCAGCGTCAGGTTCAGTTTGGAGTCTAGGACCTCGATTCTCAGGTGTGTTTCGTTCTTTGCCTTGCGAACATCTTATCTTACTTCCTTGTAGCCCGTCTCGCCCTCCCGCAAATCGCATCCTTGATCCTCCTGATTTGACCTGTCAGCCGCAGCCGCCGTCTCCATGCCTTCTACCCCCGGTCGCCTTCCGCCCGCCTTTCACCCATGTCCACCGCAAGAGACAACCCGACCCGGACAAAGACGAGGACCTTCGTCGGCGCTGTCTGCTCCCCGACAAAGCGAAAAATGAACGTCAGCGTGTTGCCTTTGAGTTCCGGTTTGGTCGCTGTACTTCCGTCTCCGCACCCCCTGTTCGGCGAGACCTTCAATCCCATTGCAGACAAGTTGAACGACAACGACGCGCTGAGGGCTACTCCGTCGAGCGACCTCCTGGGCGGCCAAAGAGCAGCCATTCAAACCCTAGAGCTCGGTGCGTTCGCATCCTCTTCATACCTCTCCGTATTCAATGGCAAACACAGCACTATCATGTCACGTTTTCGTTACTCCCGCCTTCGGCCGCCCCATAGGCGAGACATCACCCAAGAAAACCTGTATCCCGTCGGTCCCTACTCCAGAACAGCCCGTCTTCCGCTTGTGTCGGCGTCGGCCGCGTTTCGGTCGTCTTTTCGCACAAGAAGGAAATGAAGTCTGGCCCGCCCACGCCCGCGCGTCGAGCTGTAACCCAGGTTGAAGAACTTTCTGCCTTCCGCTTCGTACACACAAGGCCCTGCAATTACAAGCACTCCCACAAAGCTCATTCTGCTTGCCTATCGGGGGCGCGGTCGACCCGATTTGGGACAGGACCACAGGCGAACTTCGTCAAATCAAATATGCACGGCGTCGCATTGGCTCTGCTCCTCAGCTTCCTCTCGAAGTATCCAAGATGTACTCAAGATAGCATCCGACGACAAGCTCGCAGCGGGCGCGCATATACTTGCCAGGTCTCGCTTCCGAGGTGCTCTTTAGGGGGGGGTGGGGGTTGGAGGCGAAGTGGAGGAGGGTTCATCTCCAAGTAGAACGGGGGGAAGGCGGGGAGAGTGTGTATGTTAGAGAGCAGTAAACGTAGGTTACATCTGTTCCCCCTCCTCCTTCACGATGAAGCCACTGACCTCGACGTATCTCCTGCTACAGCTCGATACCGTTACTCAGCATCAATTCTCGGTTTAACACATAAATGTCTGTCGAGCATGTTACCATATGCAAATTCGGCAGGGTCCGCCCTTTGGAAGACACAAAAGTCATCGCCATAATCGCTGGCAGACAAACGAGGCCTACGAGGCGCTTGTAATGTCATACCGCCTGAGGACGGTGATCTCCTGTGCAAGGCGCTCGCCATCTGCGGGTCGCAGGGTCCGTGCACGGTACACGGTACAGTATTCCGAGGATAGGCTTCTTTGCTTCTTACCTCTTACCACGACATCCTTGCACACAGAACTCGTCGTCGTCTTTGCGACGTTTTTTCCCTTCCAGACGACTTGTACTCTGCCGTTCGTGTTGGTCCCTTTCATTCATACCTGTTGAACTAACATCAATTCTCATACTCATTCGTAGATCTTTCATCGGACCGACAGGTTTCATCCTCCATTCCGGCGATTTCCCAGGCTCCATCGTCTCTCTACCCAGAAATAGTCAATCAGTAATGGTCAGTTGATGCTCTACGTTTAACCCTCACATCACTCACGCCTCCATTACAGTCAGATGAACCCCTAACGGACGCTCAGGACGCTGTTCTAAGGACACTACTAGAGGTATGTACTCCGTAACTCCCTTCCATAACACTCTCATAACACAGCCCTTCCCAGAATAACGTTGATCTCGAACTGCATGGCACAGTGGAGTCAAGATTGTCATATATCGCGGCGCTTATATCTAGCCCTCGATTGCTGGAGATAGCCGGTGCTTTCTTTTTTCGACGCTTTCAACATCAAGGTCACGTCATAGACATCGAAACAGCCATCGCTATCCAAGAAAGAGCTGCCGATCTCATCGCCGCGGGCCACACCAACAAGGCGAAATACCTCAGCAACCTCGGTATCTCATTCCTGGTTGTGTATCAGTGCCTTGGTCAGCTGCCCGACCTCGACAAAGCCATCAGCTCTCTACAGCAGGCCGTCAATCACACTCCGGATGGCCACCCCGACAAGGTTGCATTTCTCAACAACTTAGGAATGTCCCTCAGCAACCGGTTCGAACGCACAGGAGAGCTTGCGGACATTGCCAGCGCCATCGCTGCTCAAGAGAGTGTTATCGAACTCACTCCCGAGGACCATCCGAACAAGGGCGGGCGTCTCACCAACCTTGGAAATTCCTTCTTGGCTCGATTCCACTATCTAGGAGAGCTGGACGCCCTCGACAGTGCCATCAATGCTCAACAACGCGCCGTTGAACTCACCCCCGACGGTCACGTCAACAAAGCGAGATTTCTCGGCAACCTAGGAAACGCCTTCCTGGCTCGATTCGATCGGTTGGAAAAGCAGGTCGACCTCGACAATGCCATTCATGCACAGCAGCAGGGTGCAGACCTCACCCCGGACGGCCATGCCGACAAGGCTGCATTCCTCAACAACCTTGGAAACGCCTTCTGGGCACGCTTCCAGCGCTTTGGCGATATTGACGACATCAATAACGCCGTCAGCGCCCAGCAGCGGGCCGTCGAGCTTACTCCCGAAGGCGACCCGGACAAGGCCTTATTCCTCAACAGCCTAGGCAACTCCTTCCGGGCTCGATTCAAGCATTCACGCCAGCTTATCGACATCGACAGCGCGGTCGATGCGCACCAGCAGGCCGTTGCCTTGACTCCGGAGGATCATGCCGATAAGGCTTCATTCCTCAATAACCTCGGGACTTCTTTTAGGGGCCGATTCGAGCACTCCGGGGAGGTTAACGACATTGACGATGCCGTTACCGCTAATCGACGGGCTGTTGACCTCACTCCTGAGGAGCACGTCAACAAGGCCGCGTTTCTCAATAACCTAGGAAACGCCTTCCAGGCCAAATTCTATCGTTGGGGAGAGCTTGCAGACCTCGACAGTGCCATCGACGCCCAGCGGCGCGTCATCAAGCTCAGTCCTGAAGACCACGCCAAGACGGCGGGATATTATAGCAATTTGGGAAATTCCTTCCTGGATCGGTTCCGGCGCTTTGGAGAGCAGAGCGACCTCGATAGTGCCATCGCTGCTCAGCAGCGGGCTAACGACCTCACTCCCGAGGACCATGCTAACAAAGCCGAACGTCTCAGCAACTTAGGATATTGTCTCCTTGAACGATTCCAAACCTCGGGGGAGTTGGGTGCTCTTCACAGTGCAATCGATGCCCAGCAGCGAGCCATTGAACTCGCTCCTGACGGCCATGCCGATAAGGCCGCATTTCTCAACAACCTCGGAAGTTGCCTCCTGGCTCGATTCCATCACTTTGGGGAACTGGTCGACCTCGACGGCGCAATCGGCGTACAGCAACAGTCTATTGACCTGACACCCGATGAATCCACCCTGAAGGCTATATATGTCAAGAATATCGGGGTGTCATACAGGATGCGTTTTGAGCGGTTGGGAGATCAAGCCGATCTTGACAATGCCGTCCGAGCACAACAGCGGGCCGTCGACCTGATCCCCGATGGACACGCCGAGAAGGCTACATTTTTAAATACCCTTGGAAACTCATTTCTGGTCCGGTTCCAACGCTTTGGCGAGCTGATCGACCTCGACAAGGCAATCAATGCTCAGCAGCAAGCCATCGAATTTACCCCCGAGGATCATGCTAATAAAGCCAGACTTCTTAATGATCTCACGATCTCTCATTTGGCCCGATTCCAGCGTTCGGAGGAGCCTAGTGTCATTGACAGTGCCGTCATTGCCAGACAGCAGGTCGTCGATCTTACCCCGGATGGTCATATCGACAAGGCGGGACACTTCAGCAACTTGGGGAACGCTTTCCTGGCTCGGTTCCATCGCTTTGACAAACTCGACGACCTTGATCGCGCCATCGCTGCCCAACAACGAGCCATTGAACTCGCCACCGAAGCCCGGAAGGCTGGATACCTCAACAACCTAGGAAGCTCTTTCAGCGCTCGCTTCAAGCGTTTGGGAGAGCTCGCTGACATCGACGGTGCGATCGGTGCTTTGCAGAAAGCTGTTGCCCTCACTCCGGAAGACCATGCCGACATGGCTAGGAATCTGACCAGCCTCGGAAACTCCTTCCAGTTCCGATTCCTGTGGTTTGGCGAGCTCATCGACATCGACAGCGCCGTCACAGCTCTCCAAAAAGCCGCCCAGCTTACTCCAGAAAACCACGATATGAAGGCCGGACGCCTCACTAATCTTGGAAACAGCCTCCGAGCTCGGTTTGAGCGTTTAGGAGACATCGTCGACATCGATAATGCCATTAATGTACACCAACAAGCCGTTGATCTCACTCCAGAGGGCCATGCCCTCAAAGCTGGTCGTCTCACCAACCTCGGAAATTCCCTGAGGACTCGCTTCGAGCGCTTCGAAAATCTCGCCGATATCGACAGCGCCGTTGCTGCCCATCAACAAGCTATTCAACTCACCCCGGACGATCATGCCAGGAAGGCCGCCTGTCTTAGCAACCTCGGGAACGCCCTCAGGAACCGATTCCAGCGGTTAGAAAAGCTCGTTGACATCGACGATGCTATCACTGCTCATCGGCAAGCCGTCAACCTCACGCCCGAAGGACACGCAGGCAAAGCTGGACATCTTAACAATCTCGGAAACTCTTTGAGGAATCGGTTTGAAGGTTCAGGAGTCCCTTCCGATCTGCACAGTGCCATTGACGCTCAGAAGCAAGTCGTTGAACTCACTCCAGAAGGCCATGCCGACAAGGCATTATACCTCAATAACCTTGGAAGCAGTTTCCTAACTCGGTTCCAACGTTTGGGAGAACTTGCCGACCTTGACAGCTCTATCGATGCTCTGAAGAGAGCCGCGAACGATATCTCTGGTCGACCATCTGACAGGTTCGCCGCAGCTGTACGATGGGCTCAAGCATTGTCATCTCAACACCCTACTGCTCCACCAATGAATGCCTACAGAGTAGTGATAGAACTTATATCACGGCTGATTTGGCTAGGCTCCAAGCTTAATCGTCGCTACGAGCAGCTCCCTTCCATTGCAGCAATCGTCAACGAAGCCGCCGCCGCCGCAATCACTTCCGGTGATCTGGCATCAGCACTCGAATGGCTGGAGGAGGGGCGTTGTGTCGTCTGGGGGCAGATCTTACGACTTCGTTCCCCACTAGACGACCTGCGCGCCGTGAATGTAGAACTTGCGGAAGAATTGGACCACGTTTCGCGGGAGCTTGAAAATGGAGGGATTGTCTCCGCGCCCGATTCCGGCGAAGCAGGCAGTGACAAAGAAATATCGTTGGAAAACGATGCACAACGTCGACGTCGTCTGGCGAAGAAATACGAGGACCTTGTTCAGCAAGCGCGCGCGCTCCCCGGACTCGAAGGCTTCCTGCAACCAAAACCACTCGTTGACCTTTGCAAGGCCGCCAATTCTGGCCCCGTGGTAATTGTCAACGTCGACAAGCAACGCTGCGATGCCTTGATCCTTCAACGATCGTCTGGCGCTGTCGTCCATGTTCCCTTACGCTCCCTTACCCGCAAAGATGCAGCTCACTGGCAAGGTTTAATTTTCCAGTCGCTCCGAAGGGCTGGCGTTCTTGCTCGTGGTTCGCGACGTCGAATGGCCGACAACGACAAGATGTCGCCAATCTTGGCGAAACTCTGGTCCAACGTTGTGCATCCTGTTCTTGTCGAGCTCAAGGTAGCGGTTTAGCCCTTCCCGTTCAACGTCTTCTTACTTAGAGGGTCAACTGCGTGTAGTTGTTAGGACAAGGGCCGGACGATCGGCTTCCCCACGTCACCTGGTGCACAACGGGGCCGCTTGCATTCCTTCCCCTTCATGCCGCAGGTGTTTACGATGGTCAAGGAGGACCGAAGATATTCAACCACGTCGTCTCCTCGTATACGCCCACCCTTACAGCCTTTCTCGAGGCCAGACAGCATGGTTACCTCGACTCCACTCCCAGCATCCTTGCTGTATCCCAACCCGCAACGCCAGGTCAAAGTTCTTTACCAGGGACCGTAATCGAGGTCGCAGAAGTTCAAGGTTGCATCGGAAACATGGGCTTCCACCGGCTGAACGGAGAAGAGGCCACCAAGAGCGTCGTGCTCGAGGCCATGGGGGAGCACAGCTGGATCCATTTTGCTTGCCACGCCGAGCAGCATGTCGGCGACCCCGCGAAGAGCGCCTTCATTCTTCATGACGGCAGATTGGAGCTCCTAGACATCATGAAGAAGTCATTCAAGCACACGGAGCTTGCGGTACTTTCCGCTTGCCAAACCGCCACGGGCGCGGAGGATCTTTCAGAAGAGGCAGTTCATCTCGCAGCCGGGATGCTCATGGCGGGATATCGAAGCGTTATCGCCACGATGTGGTCGATTCGGGACAGGGATGCGCCTGTTGTGGTGAAGGTACTATACTCGGGGCTGATGAAGGAAACCGGCCACGGTGGCGAAAGGAAGGTGGCGTATGCGCTGCACGACGCTGTGAAGCGTCTACGCGATCAGGTTGGGGAGACCGAATTCATCAGATGGGTACCCTTCATCCACATTGGGGTCTGAATATATGAATGCTTTTCATTCGCAAATGAGGTGCTTGAATACGACCCAGTTATCTCTTCGTACGCCTGCATTTTACATTGGATTCTTGGAACATATGTTAGCTTCGAAGAGATGGATAACGAAGTAGAGCACATAGACGGCTAAGTCGAGAGTTCGCACAACAGCCTAAGCCCACAACCGCTCAAGGACTACTTCGACAGCCCCCTCGCTATGCCCGGCCACCCACATGCCCTTCAAAACGTTACACCATCCTCTCTAAAGGAACAAACGAGAATCTTGCACGCCGTGGACCCGTCGAGATCATATTCGCAACGACATGTAGGGGCCTGACGACGACGACTGGTCTTACGTCCAACAAAGGCCGATGAGACGATGTTGGCCGCAAGATACGCGCCTGTTCACGTTGAAGAAGGACGAGGACAACAATGTGAAGAGGACGGCTCCTGCCGATCGTGAACGAGATAGCTTGAAGCCGAACCTTGGATGTGCAGGAGAAGGAGTCGACGGAAGTTGCCTAGGCCGACGTCGAGGACGCGATGAAGAACATCGGCGCCGCTCCTACCGGCACGCGCTCCGGGCAGCCCCTCTACTCACACTCTAGCGCCGTTTGGTAGGGCAACGGCGCCCGTAGCGCATGCGGAAGACCCTCATCGGTGAGCGCGCGAATCGTCTGACCATATGCCATCCAATGCCAGGCCTTGAGGGCGTGCGCAATCGCTGTTCCCATGAAGCCTTATTTCGTACGATCCATATTCAGGCCTGGACAAGAAAAAAAGTAGGGAAGCCCGGCTTGAAAGACCGAATCTTCACGATGGAGCCATGCCGCCGGGGAGTTGTTCCGGACGGTGTACTCTAGACGACGGAGCGAATCGTGGTGGCTGGCGGCCATTGATCCATTCGGCTTGGGACTTGTGGACGGTCCGAAGATTGGGAGCGCCGTAGAGGAGAGAAAAGGAAAAGAAGGGGCATGGCGCGTGAAGCAACCTGGTTCGATCCTGGACGAAGACGGGGATTTAGCCTGGAACAAATGGGTGAGAAAGAGAAAGAAATCACATACATGAATGAGCAAAGAGCATATCAAACATCCGCTCCGCCTAAGTATAGGCGCATATATCGACTGCCCAAGCGCACTCCGGATCCTCCCTTTTCACTCGCGAACCCTCGTCCAGTCAGTAGCTCCGCCCTCCCCCGCTTGTCCTTCGTAACGTACGCTGGATCCTGCGCAACGACCCGACGGTGATTCTGCAGGCTGTTATCCCGCAATGTCCAACGGTCGTCGCATTCAGGATGGCCTTCCGGCATCGCCCATATTTTGAGGTGAATTATAGATTATTGAAATCGCTTGAACTTGAGTACAAATCCATGCTATTGAGGCGGGAGGGGCGCGAAGATGAGGTGACGAAAGTGGTGACCCAGGCAAAACGCTCTCCGTCGGTGAGCGAGACAGCTTGTATTAAAAGCCAAGGTTGAGGGAGAAGGAAAAGAAGGAAAAGATTTAGGGCACGCGGGAAGACCGCAGACGCGCGGCGGGATCGATGCTTCCTCCAGGAACCGTGTCCACGCCTCTTGGATGGAGCCGTCGCGGCTTGTGGATATGGAATAAGCTGTGTGTGTTGTCTGTAGATCCAGAGCCAAGGTTGGGACAGGGAAATGAAGCGTGGAAGGTGTGTGGAATTGAAAAGCCTCCGGAGGTGCGTGCAGCGACAATGCCAGGAGGTCTTGCGCGCTTTGATGAATGTCGCCACTTTGAACGTGGGCTTTCAAGAGAGGAGAAAGGCTTGGGAAAGAGAGGGACTACTGAACATACGTCGTATAAGTTGACCAATTGGTCTCGACAGTAAGGCGGGCGACGCACCTGCGATCAAGCAGCAGCACACGCCCATCCCGCCGTCTTTCCCTTTCCAATCGTTTTCAGAAAACATCCTTGCATTGGTGTACCCCTTCCGGCTGCGCGTGAATGCGCTAGGGCGATAGAATTGCGCAAGACACGGTCTTTAACCTGGATCCAGTCCTTTATGCGAGATTCTGGGTAAGTTTAATATCTCTCTCATGCACGCACCTCTTTTGACTCGCGCACAAGTCTGGGACTACTTAACACTCAAAAATGTGATATCATAGCCGTCCTACCAATCTCTTTCCATTTTCCTCGACGTGCCGCGCGGCGCGTGCATCTTCTACGTGGTGCCGATGAGTACGTTCATGAATTCCTTGTTCAAATGCCTCCCTTCTGACCTCAAACATCAGGTCGTCCATCAGTATTCGCAATCGCTCACGACGCACCCGCTTCAAAATCATGATCACAATTTTCAGGCGAAAGGTTGTCCCCTCCTTGTCCTCTCGGACCAGTGACCCTGACGCATTCCTTGCTTACAGCACCACGCCTCGTCACTTCAGCTCGTTATGTGGAGAATCTGCATGAATGTTCCTCCGGCGTTGTTCGCCAGCGTTGGTCTGTCTATCTTCAGCCAAACACCCCGCCCCCGCCCTTCCAATGGTGAAACTTCGTATGGTGCTTTGAGACATAAAACGCGTCCAGCATGGTGGCGATGGTCATGAATGGGTTGGCACGGAAGGCTTCATCCATACTTACCAAGGGGTCGTGTGCTGATCGTGTCGGGACCAGGTTGGGCGGAATCCCCGTGTTCGCGAACGAGACTCGTGTTTCTGTTTATGATATGGTCAGCGTTGTATCTCCCCACCAAACGTGGTTCTATAACTCTTTGACCCCCGATTGTTGTTACGGCGATGCGTGGATGGGTCGGGTACGTTCAAATACCGAACTCCACTGGCCCTCAACACCGATGACCTTAGGGACATCTTGCTTCAGTCCGAAGACTGTTTCCGCGTGGCCTCATTCTTTAATTAGACGCGCAAGCTATCCTAGTCCATTCCTTCTGAATTCCGGTGCATCACGGCATACGCAAGGCGATGATAAACGCCCTGATACGACGGCTCTCCCTCGACCACCACCATCGACCTCTGTCTTACAATCCTGCGGCACCTTTGTGAGTGGAACCCATCATCATCCCACCCACGTTCTGACTCGCTTTCGATAGGTCAAGCGACGACTTTGCCTGTCCTCGGATAGCAGATAAGGACACGAACAATCGTCCTCTCGCCCGTACGCCACGATGTCGCAAAGCTTCTGAACTGATTCTCATGGCCAACATAGCTGACCACGGCGACCAGCCGTCGCGCGAAGGGCCCTCACGGCTGGCCAGTCAATCGCGATGTAAGCTCCTCGTTACTCCCCTCGATCCTCACTCACAATACTTATAGCCAACCAAAGTCCGGAAGACCAGCACGAAGAACCTTCCTCCCGTCAACCTTCACAACCTCCCCGTCTATCGAAGCGAGGTAAGTCGAGTTATGCAGATCTTATATCTTGCTCACAATCTGCACAGCTAATGGAACTGTATCAGGCGAGGCAAGCCAGACCAGTCTTTTAAAACCGTTCTCTCCGGAAACCACTACCATCAGTGCTGGAACCGTGAGTGTTCCGACACGAATACAACCTTTAGATGCTCACCATAACGTGCTATCTGAACGCAGTCAAACATCCCGAATGAAAGGTGCGACTTCCTTATTGACAACTGTCGCTCCGCTGCTCATATCCTGCCTTTTTCTATCTAGTCTCGAAAATATCATTGTGTCTGTCGAACACTACCCAACTGTCCCCTGACACCAAATTCCGTGTTCATCTGGTCTCCAGAAAGAAAAAGAAATTATATCGCACCGAATACCTTGCCGGCATTGACGGCTCATGGCGGACCTGGGAAGCGAATGCGGATATGTTCGTCGATGTTTCTCTCATCTGGTGCCGTGCGACTGAAATGCAGCGCTTGCAGACCATATGCGTTCTTCAAAGCTCAAGTTTACGAACGCGGGGCTCTCTTCAATTATTTCATTGCGGAAGCACTAGTGGATCCGTTCGACCTTTCTCGAAGTGACGGGGACGTCTTGTGTGGTGCGCACTGATCTTTCCGTGGCTGGCTGGATATTGACATGCGTGGTGAAAACAGAATACATCCCTAATCTCAAGGTGTTGAACCCCAGATGGACATCCATGCAAATCAAGTTTTCCTTCTCGGATCTCCCTCCAAAACCATTACCGGCTAGTTTCATTCCGGCAGGTTCGTCAACCCTGCATTCTCTTAACATCACAGTTATATTCAGAACATGATCTGAAAGGCGACAAAGTCGAGACGACCTCTCAGCCATCGTTGGATTCAACGCGCCGCGACGTAGACCATGCGAATGAAGCCATCCAGAATATCCACTCTGAAGCCTTGGCGAAGTCGCTCGAATATCTTGACACTGTCATAAGTGTTTTGGAGGGAGTCTCCTTTATCACTGAGGTATGCGTATACGACGCCCTTAAGCTTTGAGCTTCACTTCGCAGTGGCTGAAAATCAGTATCGTAGATGTTTCCAATTGCCAAGGCGGCTCAAGAAGGATTACTCCAGGCATGCAAGGTCTCCTATGTCTCGTCACTTCTCATATTGTTCCTCTTACCGAGGGACGTATCTAGATTGTCCAAAGGCAGAAGGAACTCGATGAAGATACCCAGAACTTGGCATCTACGATGCGTGAGATGCTTGAGCCCTTGGCCGCTATCCAGGAGCAGGAGAAGATCAAGTTACTTGAAGATGCGATGAGGCTTATGATGATCAAAATCAAGGAGTGTTCGGGTTTCATTGTACTCTACGCGGATCGTTCGCTCCCTGGTACGATCTCCTGTGATCTTTATAACCATTATCTCACTGTCCGTGCAGGTCGAATTGTTAGGCAAGAAAACAGAAAGAAGATCGACGATTTCAAGCTAGCATTCGAGCGTTTGACGGAATGCTTTCGCCTGGGGATAGATATCCAGAACTTCCAAACGGTCATGACTGTTCTTGGGATCGTAACAAAGCTACAAGAGGGGCAGAAGATTCGCGATGAAGAAGGTAAGCGTTGTTTGATTGGCATGCTCTCCATCGCGCTAAATAATCGACAGACATGCTGGAGCTCCTTAACGTGCACGCCCATGGTATGGACTACGATCCAGACATCAAATGTCTCAAAGGCACCCAGGACCACGTTCTACGGGACATCGACAATTGGATGAACAAGCAGGACGTTGGTAGAATATTCTGGCTCCGTGGAGTGACCGGCAGCGGGAAGTCGACCATCGCGTCGACGGTGGTCGGGTCATCGTCAAGGGGTGAAGGAGAAGAGCCTGCGGCAAGGGGCGCTGTTCTTGGCGCGAAGTTCTTCTGCAAGCGAAACATAACCATGCCAAAACATGTCATACCTGCTATCGCTTACGATCTCGCTTGCACTTTCCCGTTGCTGAAAACCCCCATCGCAGACACTGTGCGTACGCATCGTAGCATATCGATATCACCCGTCAAATTCCAGTTCATGGAACTCCTTGTCAAGCCTCTATCTTCTTTGGACGCGCTGAATAATCTACCCCAACTATTTGTGGTACTCGACGCGTTGGACGAATGCGGAACAAGAGGAACCCGCGACGAGCTATTGAAGTGTCTTACCAACTCTAATGCGACACTACCAACATGGTTCAAATTGTTCATTACTAGCAGACCGGAGGTGGATCTCAAGTACGCTTTCCGGGCCTATGCAGGATGGGACATCAACACAGAGAGTGGCGCTCAACTTGCGGGGGTCAAAAAGTATGCTCTTCAACAGCTGGACATGTCACCCACAAGCGTCGCCGAAGTGGTGCAACCGCGATTCGATGACCTCGTGTCCAAAGCGGGAGGCCTTTACTTTTGGGTTAAGCTCGTATTCCAATTCATGGCTGAAGCAACATGGATCCCAAAAAACGGCATTCTTGATCTTGTACTCGGTGCACATCCTGGCATAGACTCTCTCAACAATATGTATGATGTTGTACTATCTCAATTCTCAGAGGGGAACTACCGTGGTGCCATCCCCCTCCTTCGAGATGTCCTTGGCTTCGTCATTGCTGCGGATGTACCGTTGGAAATTGAAATCATGGGCTATATCCTCGAATCGGATTCCAAGGGCACTTACACAACGGAAACTGTCGAAGCTACCATCCCACTGCTTGCATCCGTCCTCCTGATCAACCCCCCCGGGATCCGCTTTATACACCCCTCGTTCGGCGACTTCCTCACAGAGGAACCATGTGCGTCCAATGAACGCCGGTCCTCATTCCAGTTTTTCATCTCACGCGACAACTATGTGGAACGTATAATCGCCGTGGTCCACAAGTTTAACACATCTTTACTCCATGATCCGCCTGTACGGTCAGGCAATGTCACGGACGATCTTGACCGGAGGATCGTTGTTCAGACGCTAGGCGCATCTCTAGCACCGGATGATGATGATAGAAAGCCTATATTGCTCGCAAGCCTTGCTTTTTCCCACAAAAATCGATTCCACCAAGAGGGACATTGGACTGATATTGAACGTGCTATCAGTGTGCAGCAGCACGCTATCAACATCACTTCCGAAAACCACATTGACAAACCTGCATTCCTCGATAACCTCGGGAATTCGCTCCATTTTCGATTTCAGCACTTCGGAGACGTGGCAGATATTGACAGTGCTATTCGTGTGTACCACACGGCCGTGGATCTGACTCCCGAGGGCGACGTCGACAAGCCCAGATTCCTCAGCAACCTCGGGAATTCATTCCATTCTCGATTCCAGCACTTCGGAGACCTGGCAGATATTGACAGTGCTATCCGTGTGCACCGCGAGGCCGTCGACATGACTCCCGAAGGCCACGCCAACAAACCTGGGCGGCTTGATAACCTGGGGAATTCCTTTCGTTCTCGCTTCCAGCGATTGGGGTATGTGGCAGATATTGACAGCGCCATTCGTGTGCACCGCGCGGCCGTGGATCTGACTCCCGAGGGCGACGTCGACAAGCCCAGATTCCTCAGCAACCTCGGGAATTCATTCCATTCTCGATTCCAGCACTTCGGAGACCTGGCAGATATTGACAGTGCTATCCGTGTGCACCGCGAGGCCGTCGACATGACTCCCGAAGGCCACGCCAACAAACCTGGGCGGCTTGATAACCTGGGGAATTCCTTTCGTTCTCGCTTCCAGCGATTGGGGTATGTGGCAGATATTGACAGCGCCATTCGTGTGCACCGCGCGGCCGTGGATCTGACTCCCGAGGGCGACGTCGACAAGCCCAGATTCCTCAGCAACCTCGGGAATTCATTCCATTCTCGATTCCAGCACTTCGGAGACCTGGCAGATATTGACAGTGCTATCCGTGTGCACCGCGAGGCCGTCGACATGACTCCCGAAGGCCACGCCAACAAACCTGGGCGGCTTGATAACCTGGGGAATTCCTTTCGTTCTCGCTTCCAGCGATTGGGGTATGTGGCAGATATTGACAGCGCCATTCGTGTGCACCGCGCGGCCGTGGATCTGACTCCCGAGGGCGACGTCGACAAGCCCAGATTCCTCAGCAACCTCGGGAATTCATTCCATTCTCGATTCCAGCACTTCGGAGACCTGGCAGATATTGACAGTGCTATCCGTGTGCACCGCGAGGCCGTCGACATGACTCCCGAAGGCCACGCCAACAAACCTGGGCGGCTTGATAACCTGGGGAATTCCTTTCGTTCTCGCTTCCAGCGATTGGGGTATGTGGCAGATATTGACAGCGCCATTCGTGTGCACCGCGCGGCCGTGGATCTGACTCCCGAGGGCGACGTCGACAAGCCCAGATTCCTCAGCAACCTCGGGAATTCATTCCATTCTCGATTCCAGCACTTCGGAGACCTGGCAGATATTGACAGTGCTATCCGTGTGCACCGCGAGGCCGTCGACATGACTCCCGAAGGCCACGCCAACAAACCTGGGCGGCTTGATAACCTGGGGAATTCCTTTCGTTCTCGCTTCCAGCGATTGGGGTATGTGGCAGATATTGACAGCGCCATTCGTGTGCACCGCGCGGCCGTGGATCTGACTCCCGAGGGCGACGTCGACAAGCCCAGATTCCTCAGCAACCTCGGGAATTCATTCCATTCTCGATTCCAGCACTTCGGAGACCTGGCAGATATTGACAGTGCTATCCGTGTGCACCGCGAGGCCGTCGACATGACTCCCGAAGGCCACGCCAACAAACCTGGGTGGCTTGATAACCTGGGGAATTCCTTTCGTTCTCGCTTCCAGCGATTGGGGTATGTGGCAGATATTGACAGCGCCATTCGTGTGCACCGCGCGGCCGTGGATCTGACTCCCGAGGGCGACGTCGACAAGCCCAGATTCCTCAGCAACCTCGGGAATTCATTCCATTCTCGATTCCAGCGATCGGGAGAGGTGGCAGATGTCGACAGCGCCATTCGTGTGTACCGCGCGGCCGTGTATCTGACCCCCAAGGGCCACGCCGACAAGCCTCTGCGGCTTAACAACCTGGGGTATTCCTTCCATTCTCGATTCCAGCAATCGGGAGATGCGGCAGATATCGACAGCGCCATTCGTGTGTACCGCGAGGCCGTGAATCTGACCCCCAAGGGCCATCCCAACAAGCCTAGCTTCCTCGACAACCTCGGGCTCTCCCTTCAGGCCCGGTTCGAGCGACTAAGAGATGTCGCAGACCTCGACAGTGCCATACATGTGCAACGCCAGGCCGTGGATCTGACTCCCGATGGCCACGCCGACAAGCCTCGGCAGCTCAATAACCTGGGGAATTCCCTCCATTTCCGATTCCAGCGATTGGGGGAGACGGCCGATTCTCACGCTGCGGTCGATGTTTACAGGATATCTGCGAACAGTCCATCTGGACCACCATCACACAGGTTCTATGCTGCCTGTAAATGGGCCCTATTACTGTCCTTGCCGCATTCCACGTCCTCGCCTTTAGAGGCCTACCAAGTGGCATTAGCGCTTGTTCCACGAGTGCCAGTGTGGCTGGGCTATGATGAGAAGCTTCCTTCCATGGCCGAAGTGGTAAGTGAAGCTGTTGCCGCCGCAATTGCCGTTGGCGATCTGGGATGTGCTTTCGAATGGCTGGAGGAGGGCCGGTGTCTTCAACTCCGCACGCCGCTTGATGACCTGCGTGCTGTAGACCCAGCTCTCGCAGATTACCTAGAACGCATCTCAAACGCGCTCGATGCTCCAGGAACAGGTCGAGGCTTCAATACCAGCAAGGAGAAGAATGAATGGCCGACGTTGGAGCAGGAGGCACGGAAGCATCATCACCTCGCAGAGCAATACGAGCGGACAGTTGAGAAGGCTCGCACGCTTCCTGGATGTGAAGATTTTCTACGACCGAAGAGGCTGGCAAATCTTCGCGCGGTTGCTGACTCCGGCCCTGTGGTCGTGGTAGATACGGAACGCTGCGACGCGTTGGTCTTACTCCAGTCTTCCGAAGAGGTCCTACATATCCCACTTCCCACTCTCAATCACGCAGAGGTGGCGCACTGGAAAGACTCGATGCTTCAATTCCTCCAGCAGTCAGGCCTTTGGATCGGCGAATCACGACAATTTCCTGAAGTTGTTGGAGAAGGCAATCCCATGGTGGGTATCCTCGCGAAGCTTTGGTCGGGTATCGTCCATCCAATTCTCCTTGAGCTCAAGGTAAGCCTTCAACAACATGTAATGTTTTCCAAGCGTACTCATTGGGAGTCGACTGTCCGTAGTTGTTAGAAAAGTCGACGACAGGCGATCTCCCTCACGTCACCTGGTGTACGACGAGTGCTTTAGGCTTCCTTCCTCTCCATGCAGCCGGCATCTACGACGACGACGCCGGGCCGAAGATTTTCGACTTTGTTGTGTCTTCCTACACGCCGACGCTCTCCGCACTGCTCAACGCTAGAAGGCGCAACGATAGTCACTCGCAGACCCCTAGCATGCTCGCTGTATCTCAGCCTAGAATACCTGGTCAAAACGCGTTGCAAGGGACCATCGCGGAAATCGCAGCCATCAAGAAGGTTGTAGGAAACTCGGGTATATATCTGAACGGAGAGGAAGCGACGAGGAATTCCGTACTGACAGCTATGGAGGACCATAGCTGGATTCACCTCGCTTGTCAAGCGCATCAGCATACTCAAGACCCCGAGCAAAGCGCGTTCATCCTCCACGACAGTCAATTAGACCTCCTCTCCATCGTGCGCCGCTCATTGAAGCACACGGAGCTCGCGTTCCTGTCAGGCGGCTCGGGATTTACGGAGAATGAGGTCCAGATTGCAACAGGAATGTTCATGGTGGGATATCCAAGCGTTGTGGCGACGATGTGGCCGATCGAGGACAAGGATGCGCCCATGGTCGTGGAGGAATTTTACTCGCTGCTAATGGAGGAAGGCGGGAATAATCGAAGGAAGGTGGCATACGCGCTTCACACCGCGGTGAAACGTCTGCGCGACGAAGTTGGGGAGAAGGAGGTCATGCGGTGGGCGTCCTTCTTTCACATTGGAATCTGAACTTGTCCGCCCACGAACGATGAACATTTTTCTGGTCGATGAGACATCTTTTCGCCTCCTTAACTTGATGTATCCGGTCTCGATTTGTCTCTTTGCAGCCGCTTCACCTACTTACTTATCGACGGAACATACGGACCACTTGACAGGGCTCTCTGCCATTTCTACCCCATCGTTATGCATATCATTTTCGCAGGGCATCGTACACAGGAGGATCGAAGAATAACTACGCGTGCTGATCTCGGACTAGAACCTCGGAATCTCTGGGAACCTGTAAACGGCGCGTCAGATCCACTCGTCAAGCTACCACGTATTCCGCTCACCTCGCGCGATGCCATCGTACACATTCGGTAGCAGTCTCACATGTTTCTCCACCACCGTCACCTTCGGCATTGCCAGCCCTCACCCAGATGGACTTCGGGACGCCTGACATGTAACGCCGTACGGGAGGTTGACGACGTTGCAGGGTGGTGGGGAGTCTGCGCTGGCAAATAGTATCAATGGAAGGGGGAAATGGGCTGGGCCGGGAGAACAAACGGGGACGCTCAAACCCAGGCGATCTCGCTAATTCTCGTCTTCAAAGAACAGAGCCAGAGGTCGGTGGGCCCGGCGAGCAAGACCATGCGAGGAAGAGGCCTGTCGTAACAAGAGAGAGTTATCTTGGAAGCGGCGTACATAGACTACCGATAAAAGTTGAAAAGTTGTTTCGTGTCAATCCTGTCGCGAGCAGCGCTCCTTGTTCGACGGTCCAAAGTCTTCGCCTGCCGCCTTCGCTGCATCTGGAAGGGCTGCGACCCAAAGCTTGCGGAGAAGGTCTTGCAAGGCGGCGAGAGGGTCAGAGAACGTCCATGATCGTCGAGGGGGAGAATACCCGAGGCTGTAAGTAGTATTGACGATATGCACGGATACGATGACCTGCAGGCTGCGGGCGTATCGGATTGCCTTGAAGACATCGCCGGGTGGCTTATAGGATTATGGACCACACTTATGAGAGTCGTTTGTGACGGCCGTCGTAGTTCGTGTTCCGTGCGAGGTGAGTTGCGCGAGGACAGAGGAAGGAATCAAGGATATGCGACTCACACTCGCAGACTTGAGACTGTGAGACACGGAGTCGGTTCGACTTGATCCTGATTCCTCTTTGCTTTACCCTTTCACCCTACACAACTTTTTCTGCCACCGTCGTCGGCTCGCTCGCATCCTGTCTCGCTTCGACACAAAGTCCATATAACTATCCTCAAGATGAAATTCCCCCCCGATTCCGCACAGCAGAAACTCACAGTGCCAACACCCATCCCACCAAGCTTCCCCGGGCCAACTCCAGCCAGCTCCAGCCTCTCTTCTTCCGCCTTCCACACAACACAGGCACCTAACCCATGCTGGGACTCCCTCTTGAAGGAACCATCTCGTTCCATCCACTGAGCACGAGTTCGTGACCGGTCTTTCATCCCTCGCAGCTTTCACCGGCCTTGGAAACTCCATCTCCTTCATGGATCAGTCTCTCAAAGCCATACTTAAAACTCCCAGACCCCGGGTTTGGATGTCAGAATGCGTTTTGGGGAGAAGATCGTCCGCGCGATCTACGCTCAACCGGCTCGCGCACGACTTCAAGCCCGTCTCTTTTCAAGACGCGATGTCCGCCGCAGAGGTGCGCGTTTTTTCCTGGTCCGTTTCTCTTTCTAACCTTTCGCCATAGCATACTCGTCACCGCGCTATCTCGAAGCTTTCTTCGCCGTCCGACATCCGCGGCGCGCCGAAGACATGAAGGATTTTGTTCACAATTCGGAAACCTCCACTGTCACTTGAAGCCCCGCCATGCCGATACTTCCGTGCCCTATCCATCAGCCTCCAGCGTCCAACGTTTCTTGCAGACGCGCCCACCTCCCCAACACCGGAGACACCCGACACTTTCTCCGACTTTCTCAACAACACTGGCTGCTTCAACGTATAACATCGGGCGTCACCGGCCGCACGCCAGCTTCCCACATCAATGAGAATATCGAGCGTTTCGGACCGCGGCATACGCAATTCGGTCACACATGCACGTTGACCATTGCTCTCCCTTTGGCGGGGTCAACTTCTTCAAGGGTCTAGGTTCGCTCCAATCGCATAACTTCGTCTCATAGCCACGGTTCAATAATCCAGCTGGCGGAGCCGTATCGAGAAGCGCACAACAATACCCTTCATCCGGCCCTCGATTCACCTTCCTTTCGTCTTCTCGCCGTGTACTTTGCATCCGCATTAGAACTGGGAATGGAGTCAGGTGAGCCACGATTGTAAACCACTCGAAGCTATACTGACCTTTGTGTATATAGCTCGCGGTCACTGTCAGTCCCATCATCGGCGCCCGAGGAAAGGGAAGGTGCAAATCTCAGGAGTATAATTGAACTGGAGCGCAAGAGACGCCGTTCAATCTCTCTACCACGCACACCGATCGATGGCGCGACCGGCTCGAGAGCCAAACCAGGATGATACCTCTGGTGGACGTCACACAGACGACTTTTGGAACGACGCAGTCCAAGGTTAAGACGGCCAAAAATCTCGTCCGCCTCGCGCTCTCATCCGACACCAACCGCCTTAGGGGTACGAGGACGCGGCCGCCCATACCGTCTAAAAGCATCACCCCATCTCCCCTCAATCCTCTTCCAGTTCACAAGCCGTCGTCCTTTTCGCACATGCCCGCCGTCAAAATGAGGCATACCCATGACACGGACGACCCGCACTGGACCGGCCCCTCGCCGTCTTCTTGATACCTGCAAAACCTTTGAGAACTATAACAACGTTGGTGCTTACAGTTTGGAGATGGGTCGGGCTGAGAATAGATTTAGCGTGAAGGAGACAATCATATGGGCGTGTGAGAAGAGAGAAAGGTATAGCCGTTGAAGAGTAGGTTTTTTCTTTCTTTACGATGGAGAAAGCTGACCACGCCGTCTCTCCCCGCTACTCTAGATCAATGCCCCACTTCCTCATCATGGGTATAACTCGTCATTTTCAAACATGAACGTTCGTCCAACATGATGTAACACTCATGGTGCACCACTCGGACTCCAATCGTCCCCGTCAGTTGTTGGTTGGGGCAAGACGGTGTCAACACTAATAGAGAGGCGCCTGGATATCCTGTGCAAGGTGCTTACTATACGCGGGTCGCAGGGTCCGTGAATACCGTGACGTTCCAAGGACAGGCGTCCTTGCCTTTTCCCTCTTACCACGACGTTCTTGTATCGTCCACTTTGCGCAAACTATCACATTGCACTTCAACGTGTTGGCTGTTCGTGCAACATTCGCTTTTCTCCATCATGCCCGTCGAGCGCGACTCAAATTTTCACAGCTCCTTGCGGTTCTACCTCGTCGTTTGGCATCTTAATCCACATCCCCTTCTCCCTATCAAATTTCCCTTCAATCGCTTCAAGTATAACTACTCTCGTTCGGGGGGTATGTTCCTTCATAAGTCAAACGTACAGGATGTGCGGCCTGATCGATGATCGCTCGTATAGGTCACAAAGGTCTCGAGACCTCAGTTACGTCTTAAGCCTCATTAAACGTCCCTCTTCACTGGGATCAACCCTACCGAATCCCTCGGCGTGCCTAATAAAACAAATGGTCAGTTTCCGTTAATATATCATTGTTTGCCCCGTCACTAACACCTACGACCAGGCAGAGGATGACGTGCTGTCCGATCCCGTATCTCATGACGACGGGCCTCAACAGTCATCGTCGGCATCTTCTTCTTATGAGCATGCTGAGCAGTTGAGCGCCGCGGGTCCTGTCAGGTCCTCCATCTCCCGTACGTTGATAAGCCATGTCGAGGCTAATGACCTACGATCCCTCCTTGAGGTATGGTTAGTGTCAACTTTGACGATTGTGCGAAACCTGATCTTTTCGCAGAGCAGTACCAACATCGATCTGCACGACACCGTCGAGTCAAGACTGGCGTATATCGCGACGCTGACGTCTGACGATTGTAACCTGGAAACGCTCAATGTCATCGGCGCCTTTCTATCGAAACGCTTTCAGGAGCGGGGTGAACTCGTAGACATCCAGGCTGCCATCAATACCTACCAGCATGCCGCAACACTGACCCCAGACGATCACTCGTATCAAGCCGCATGTCATAATGGCCTCGGGAACGCATTATTGGCATGCTTCCAACGCTCAGGAGACCTCGTGGATGTAGAAGGCTCGGTCAACGCTCACCGACAGGCTATCCAACTCACACCGGAAGGTGATGCGGACAAAGCCGGGCATCTCAACAACCTCCCTTCTGGCTCGATTTCAATACTTAGGAGACCAGGCCACCCTTGACAGTGCAATCAGTGCTCAACAACAGGCTGTCAACCTTACTCGTGATGACCACCCGGACAAGACCGTGTTCCTCAACAACCTTGGAAACTCTTATCAGACCCGATTTCTGTGTTTACATGACCTCATTGACCTTCACAGCGCCATCACCGCTCAGCAGCAAGCTGTCGAATACACACCCGAAGACCATCCAAACAAGTCAGCATTCCTCAACATCTTTGGAAACACCCTCGTGCATCGATTTGAGCTCCTAGGAGAAGTCGTTGACCTCGACAACGCCATTATTGCTCATCAACGGGCCTTGGAATTTATTCCCGAGGGGCACGCTGACAAGGCTGGTCGTCTCAACAACCTCGCGAACTCCTTCCAGACCCGATTTCGGCGTTTAGGAGAGGTCGATGACCTCGACAATGCCATCCGTACCCAGCAGCGCGCTATCGACCTTACTCCCAAAGACGATATGGGCACGATTAGCTTCCGAAGACCCTGCGCTTTCACCGTTGGATGCCTACAAACTGATCATGGAACTCGTACCACGGCTGGTCTGGCCTCATTTCAAGCTTCACCGCGACCATGAACATTTCACGTCCATTACGGTTGCCGTGAGCGAGGCCACCGCTGCCGCAATCATATATGGCGATCTTGCATCTGCGCTCGAATGGGTGGAGCAAGGTCAATGCATGGTCTGGGGGCAGACATTGCAACATCGTGCGTCTCTCGAAGCCTTACATGCTGTGGACGCAAAGCTTGCGGATGATCTGGAAGGCGTTTTACGAGAGCTCGAAAAGGCAGGGGTTCAGGGCGGCGATTCTAGCAATGTTTCCCCAGAGATTGAGGCGCAGAGACACCGCCGGTTTGCGGAGGAATACGATCGGGTGGTCGCGAAAGCCCGCAAGCTCCCTGGCTGTGAAGGCTTCCTGCGGCCGAAGACGTTGGCCGAGCTTCGCGGTGCCGCTGATTCTGGCCCTGTGGTCGTCGTCAATGTCGGCCAGCAGCGCTCCGATGCGCTGGTCCTTCGCCGTTCTTCGGATGAAGTGATCCACGTCCCCCTTCCCGCTCTTAATCACGAAACCGCAGACCGTTGGCGGGACGTGCTCGACCGGTCACTCAAAAGCTCAACGTCAGGTGTCGGGGCTGGCGATACCACGATCGTTGCGGTCGCCAACGGAGAGATATCGCAGGTTTTGGCAGAGCTTTGGTCAAGTGTCTTGCAGCTGGTTCTTCGCGAGCTCAAGGTAACGCATCCATGCCATTATTTAACAATATTCCTCTACTAACAACCCGATCGGCATTCATAGCTGTTAGTGTCAAGAACGACGGGTGATCTACCCCATATCACTTGGTGCGCAACGGGGCCACTGGCCTTCCTTCCTCTCCATGCTGCAGGCCTTTACGACCAGCAAGGAGGACCACATACACTCTCACTGCCCTACTCGAAGGTGGAAAGAAGCGTCCTCAAACTTCCATCCCCAGCGTCCTCGTCGTCTCCCAGCCTGGAATGTCAGGTCAACATTTATCACCGGGAACCATGGACGAAATTGCCGCCATTGAAGAATGTGTTGGAAAACCGGCATTCTGCTGGATGGACGGAGAGCAGGCAACCAAGGACGCCGTGCTCAAAGCCATGACGGAACACGACTGGATCCACCTCGCCTGTCGCATCGCGTATCACCCCATGAAGAGCGCCTTCATCCTTCACGACGGCCGAATGGAACTCGTGGACATAATGAAGGGGTCGCCCAACCACACGGACCTTGCAGTGCTCTCCTCTTGCCAGGCAACCGCAGGAGCGGAGGAGCTTCCAGAGGAGACGATCCCTCTCCTATCGGCGGAAATGTTCATGGCCGGATATCGCAGCGTCATCGCGACACTATGGCCAATTCCTGACGGCGACACCCTCGTCTTCGCGAGGGAGTTGTATTCGCGACTGGTGGACGATGCTCACAGTGGTGACGAGTGGAAGACAGCATATGCGCTGCACGACACGGTGAAGCATTTGCGCGACGAGGTCGGGGAGGGCGAGTTTATGAGATGGGTGCCCTTTATTCATATTGGTCTGTAAACGATGTTATACGTAGGTGGTCCAGGTACTTTGGCTGTAGTTTGTTCCTTACCTGACTCTATCACTATGCAGGTGATACACCGGTGCGCGCCTAGTTTTTACACGACAAGTTTACCTTACTCCCTAGTCTTCTTTCTCATTAATACCTTCAATTCGAAGTTCGTATGTATAGCCTGAAAACTGAGGCTGACGCGTAATCAACGCGGGTGGCACAGTGTCGAATCTCCGTCAGAACCAAGCCCGAGAGTAGATGACGAACGGTTCATTTGCGATTTTGCCCCAGGCAGCCCTCGGCGGCCTCGGAATCTGCAAAGAGGAGTTGCTTGCCGGCGGCAAACTCGAAAAACCAACCCGGTGGACCGGCGGCATGACGAGGGTACCATCACGTACCGATTTGGGTCCAAATGCTGTCCATATTTGGGAGAATGCCGCTGTGCCGATCGTACGAATACGGTGTTCCTGACCTCCGAGTCCGAATCGGCCAATGGCAAGCGCCAACACTCCTTCACGCTGACATCCAGCACTCTGAGTCTCGGACCTCTATGGGCCACCATGTTCGATATCTCCACCATCTTGCGACTCGGAAGGGTCATTAATGTCGCCCATTGAACTACTGATGTTCGTTCGAGGCTTCGAACCGGGATTCGATATTGCCGACATGGACCTCAAGGAAGGAGCCTTCGGTCTGCCATCGCCCAGTGTTGTTCAGCAGGGACGTCCGGGCAGCCTCGGTGGTCCTGGGAGCACCAAGGATCGTGTGTACAGTGCGTATGCACTCCGTACGTACGGTTGTTGTGTTAAAGTGGTACAGATTGGTTGATATTTAGTCTCCGCAGATCTGCAACCCACCGCACCGCAGACCTTACTTCGACAAACACACATCCACTCTCTCTTTTCATCTTCGTCCACGCAATTTTGGCTGGCCTCAAAAATGAAACGATCTCTTTCCGACTCGGACCGGCCCCGCGCGCCTTCAAGCTTCATGATGTTCTCTGATTGACCTCGTATTGGCGCTGGTTGGCGTTGCAAGGCTTACGTCTTAGTCGCCCGCACATACAGCTGGTTCTCGTACCTTCATGTTTTCTTGGAAACGCTTTACGGTACGTTACTGTCTTAGGAGTTCGGGCTCTTGACCACTCCGCGGTGGCGTGCTGTTCCTTATAACTTCGGGACTCTCTGCACGTTCAAAGCGTCGTCTCCTTTCCCATCCTTCATCCTGACCATTTCTCTCAACAGGAGGCATGTCTTCACAAGATACAAAGCCCGTCAAACGGTCTCGAAAGATACGCAACTGCGAACCATGTAGAACCAGCAAGCTTAAATGCGACAGGCGAGGATCTTTCCCTCTTGCGTATATGCTGCGTCCTTATGTTCCATTAGAGGTCACCCTTGCTCGTCGTGCATAATAAGGGGCAAGTCTACAACCTTGGCTCGTTTTGTTCTGTTGCTGACAGTGCCGTCCCATTTATTAGGACACGCGTCGCTCTGTCGTTCTGTCGACGATCCAGAGACATCCACATCGAGAGAGACTATAACGTGCGTATCATACTACGCTGTATTGACCATCCTGACACATCCGGATCCGCAGACCTATCAGCGCTAGCTCTGAATTCAAGAAGATTCGGCAATCGCTTGCTCTACTAGAATCCCGACTTGAGCAAGAACTTTCGTCGCCAGACCCTCAACCTATGGCTCCGGCATTGCAGCCAGGGGTGTCTTCCGATTCCAAGCATTCAACTTACCCCAGACCAGGTTGGCCGTCCCGCCACACTCTCCGAAGAGGATCTACCCACTGGATGTCGTACTTCGACATGATTGTACGTTCCTTATTAGCCTACACCGGTGGACTGTTCGTTGACATGCGTCGTTCAGGAATCTTCACAGAAAGGCGATGGTTCGGACTATTGGGACGCGCCGGACAAGGACATACCCCCAGATGTGATGGGCGCACGGTACGCAACGGATAGTGATCTCGTCAACCAGCTTCCGTCGATGAAGGTCATCGATAGTCTTGTGGATTACTACTTTGAACATTCGAATTGGATCTACAGGTGAGCTTCTTCTCCTGGGCTACTTTTTCTTCCGCGATGGTCACACTGAACAGCCTTTTGTGCAGATACGTACATGAAGCGGCATTCACAGTTCAATGGGCACGTTACAAGACCGGCGACTATCCCTCTCGCCTCATCCTTGCGATGGTATGCGTTCTCATGGCCATCGCACTTTGCCACCTCCCCGACGGACATGAAATCCTGGGCGAGCTCTCCGACCCCCGTAGCGAGCTGAACTCCCGCTACTACCGCTCGATGTTGGATTTCCTAGCACGCGAGCCGATGGACTCGACTCAATACGGCCTTGAGATGGTCGAACTGCTTTTGGCCCAATATCATTATCTGACGCTTACCCAAGTGGAATCAGAGGAACTGTGGTACCTCAAAGGCAGGCTCGTCACCATTGCGCTGGCGCTAGGCCTGCACCACGAACCAGAAGATGACAGCATCCCGGAGCTGAACGAGAGGAGGCGGTGGGCGTGGTGGAATGTCCTCTGCGTCGATAGGCAAGTCCATCTGTCCACACAATGACGCAAGTCTCTCAACCCATTTCGTGGATAGATGTCAAGCATTTATCATGGGCCGTCCGCTCAGCATCGCATCACATCATTTTAACACACGACTGCCCTACTCTACCGGTCACTCAAGCGACAAAGGACGCATGCATGTTGGATCGATTGCCCTCCTCCGCCTATATCACCTTGTCGGGGAGTTCATGTTCGACGTTACGTCTTTCCAATCTGTACCCTATGGTACAATCTTAGACAAGGACAACCTCCTCCAAGAATGGTTCGACACCCTCAGTTCCGAGCTCAGCCTCGATGATCAGTCCCTCGCCCGTAGTCTCTCCTCCTCTATTCTCAGTATTCGCCGCTTTGCCATCCAAGGCCTTGTCCTCCGCACACACTTCTTCCATGCACGTTTCACCCTTCATCACGCTGCCAGCGTCCCCCTGCAGCAAGACTCGCCGGAGAAGACGACAAGTATGAACATGGCGGTCGAGGCCGCCGGAAAGCTTATAGCATTGGTCCTGCATATACAGCCGCAAGACCTAGGGGAATCCTCTGCCTCCGTCATGACCTATCTTTCGATGATTCCATATCATGTCCTATCCTCCGCCCTTTTCCTGGCACTTCTCATCTTGGATGATCCATTCAAACCTTCGCACCAGACCTTCCGGCACAATATCGGCGACGCTGTGCTCGAACGTTTCGCAGGCAAACCTTACGCAGACAAGGCGCTCTCCATCATGCGCGTCATGGCGCCTTTGTGTTCCGAATTAGCCGTGCTGGAGGGTAGGGAGGAGTTCCAGAAGAAAAAAGCAGACGCGCTGGCCCAGGTCAATGCATTCGCATTCCCTGACAATCCTGCCGCCGCCACGCGGTCGATGTCCTTTACGGCAACACCGATGTCAATGACGTCCCACGCGTCCTCGCCGCTCACGTCCGTCGTCACGTCTAGCCATACAACCCCGTCGACCTCATGGACAGCATTTCGTATGGCAGGGAGTGGAAGCACCACCGCGAATGACACGGGAGGAGCGGGCTTTGCGGGAGCGACACAGAGACGTATACGGAGCGGCTCCGATCCCCTCAGTCTCTCATCCTTCACTGGACTCGGATACTCCATGAGCGGAGGTAGCACGCTGGATCCATCGTCGGGATTCACATTCGAGCAGGAGGAGGCGCAAGCGCAGGGGGCGGGGGCGGTAGACCTTGGGGACGATTTCGTGTGGCCCGGAGACTTAATGGGCGATTTCGGGGAGTTTTGATCGTTCTGGAAAACGAGTATTCTCGGTGGTGTGGTTTCGTATGTACGTGTTTGCTCTCGGTCGTTGTATGCTGCTGAAATGTGTAAACCTTGTTTTTATTGGACGTCAAAGGGCTGCTGAGGGGCGACACGGTTAGCTAGCTTTGACTTCGTCGGAGAAAGATGCCGACGGCATCCTCTTCCAGGAGCTTTGCTTTCTCCCAACATCATATTCCTCAACCCGCGTGACGCACCCTGCCCGATCTTCGGTGTTTGGGCTCTGCGCTGAGAATCATCTGAGCGCCGTTTCTTCGAGAACGGTGCGTATATTCGGACCTTTCGCCACTCGCGCCGCCTTGACATCGGTGAAGGTATTTTTTCTGCCGTATGGCATTATAAATAGCAGCGCGGTCACAAGGACCCAGGGCTCTGTTTGTTCACACTCCCTTGCTTATTTTAGTGCGTGTGTTCAGGGAACGCACGGACCAACCCGCGTTTCCGCCAGCCCGCGAGCGTACGTCTTGCGTTACATGTCGCGATTTCGATAACCAACGCACGCGCCGACGGTCCCGGTATCTGTCCTCTGGTTCACGCCTATCTTTCGGGGGCGTTCCTTCCCTCTGCGGAGAGCACAACCTGACGTGCTCGTCCCTCCGAGCTCGAGCACCAGCCGTCCGCCGCGCGCAGAATACTCGGCTCGCCCCTCGTAAGTGCGCGCAAACGATCTGATCCTCCGACTGGCCACGTCGAACCAAAAACGTGTATTCTCGGGAGGTCGTCGGATGCTTTCCCCCCATGGCCGAGCCTGCGTTCGGATGTTCTTGTTATTTCTCCGAGCACGCAGCTGTTCAAGCGTTCGGTCCTCTCTCCGCACGCACAAGGCCGAAGCAAGTGTACCGCGACGACCGTGCCATCGCGAAGTTCTTTGTCAAAAATATCCGCCCCGTATGTCCCATGGGTATATAAGATGACCGGGGGCACCCCCCACCATCCTCATCGGTCAGCCGAACTCGCCAGACACCCTCGAGCAGCATGTTCCCCACTGCAGCGCTCATCGCCTTCTCCCTCGCCGCCGCCGTCCGTGGCCAGCAGGCCGGGACGCTCACCGCGGAGACCCACCCGTCGCTGCCCATCGAGTCCTGCTCTGCGGGGTGGCAGCTGCACGACGCTCCAGACGAAGGTCGTCCTCGACAGCAACTGGCGCTGGACCCACGACGTCAGCAGCAGCACCAACTGTTACACCGGCAACACCTGGGACGCCACGCTCTGCCCCGACGACGCGACCTGCGCCCAAAACTGCGCGCTCGACGGCGCCGACTACAGCGGTACGTTTCGGCTTCTGCCTCGTCCTCATGCACATGTGTTTCTTCTTGTGCTGACCACAAGCTCCGGCTGGGTAGGCACCTACGGCATCACCGCGTCCGGCAACGGGCTCACACTCAAGTTCGTGACCCAGAGCGCGCAAAAGAACGTCGGCTCGCGCACGTACCTGCTCAAGGACGACGAGACCTACCAGACGTTCAACCTCAAGAACCAGGAGTTCGCGTTCGACATCGACATGTCCCAGCTTCCCTGCGGCCTCAACGGCGCGCTCTACTTCGTGCAGATGGACGCCGACGGCGGCATGTCCAAGTACTCCGGCAACAAGGCCGGCGCCAAGTTCGGAACTGGCTACTGCGACTCGCAGTGCCCGCAGGATATCAAGTTTATCAACGGCGAGGTGCGTCTTTTCTCTGCCCCTCGCCTCTGCCTGCGATGTTACCAGGCTGGTATTCATTACCGTGACCGGACAGGCCAATGTCCAGGGTTGGGCACCTTCCCCCAACGACACCAACGCGGGCACGGGTCAGTACGGCACCTGCTGCACGGAGATGGACGTCTGGGAGGCCAACTCGATGGCCGAGGCGTTCACTCCGCACGTCTGCACCGTCGACGGCCAGACGCGCTGCTCGGGCACTGACTGCGGCGAGGGCGACGACCGCTACAACGGCGTCTGCGACAAGGACGGGTGCGACTTCAACTCGTGGCGCATGGGCGACCAGACCTTCCTCGGGCCCGGGCTGACCGTCGACACCTCCTCCAAGTTCACCGTCGTCACGCAGTTCCTCACCTCGGACAACACGACCACCGGCACGCTGAGCGAGATCCGGCGTCTGTACGTGCAGAACGGGCAGGTGATCCAGAACTCGAACACGAACATCCCCGGCATGGACACCTTCAACTCCGTCAGCGACGACTTCTGCAACGCGCAGAAGACCGCGTTCGGCGACACCAACTCGTTCGAGACCCGCGGGGGAGTGGCGGCCATGGGCGACGCGTTCGAGGCCGGGATGGTGCTCGTCATGTCCATCTGGGACGACCACGCCGTCAACATGCTCTGGCTCGACTCGGACTACCCCACCGACGCCGACCCCTCCCAGCCCGGCATCTCCCGCGGCCCCTGCGCCACCACGTCGGGTGTCCCCACCGACGTCGAGTCGCAGAGCCCGAACGTCCAGGTCACGTACTCCAACATCAAGTTTGGCCCGCTCGGCTCGACTTACACTGCGTGAACGTACGAATATTTCGTCTTGGATCTCTGGCACTGCCGTCGCACGCGCTGACACCCTGTCTCGCAGCCTTTCTTTCTCCGGTCTCGTCGCGTTTCTTTCGGTTCGTCGAAGTGTCGGTCCTTGGTAAGGGTCGTTTCTGAGTCGTTTGCGATGTGCGGCACGCGTTGACCGCTTTCTCGCTAGCATGCATGGGCGTCCGGTCATGAACGCGTACGATAAAATCGTGAGTGATACCTTTCCCTCACTCAGAGGCCTTTACTGACCACTGTGCGACAGAATATTTTGTGTACCGTGCCTCGCATCTTCCCTCCTTTTGTAATTGCGCACAATAAAATTGTGTTCGGAACATCCCCTGGGCGTGACTTTGAGCTTCAGTTCGATGATGAGATTTCGCAAGGTTTCGACATTGCAACTGCAAAGCGAAAAACTGTCACTTCGTCGTAAGTACTTACTGTACAGTGGGCCACCGAGAAGGCCGTGAAGTTCCCTACGCGCTCACACTTCGACCTACGAAACATGGTGTCCGTGAGACTTGGACGCGATGAGCGGTCTCTTCATGCTCCACTTCGCCTCGTGCATCTCTCTCACCACAAACGCGGCAAACCCCTTCCTAGCAAGCAGGAACCCGACCTTTCCGTCGCCGACATAGCCCGCCTCGACCTCCGCCTCGTCCTTGTCCTCAAGATCGGCACGCGCACCATCGTCCATACCACGCCTTCGCTCCTGTCCACCACCTCGCCCACCGCGACGATGTCCTTGTACGCGTTCCCCGCGTAAAGCGAGATCCCGGCGACCATGGCCGCGTACACCGCGCTCCAGCGGTCGTGCGGGTCCTTGACGCTGGGCGTGCCGAGGAGGATGATGCGCGGGATGCCGTGGCGCTTCATGAGGGTGAAGACGAGCGCGTAGCCGGTGGCGATGGGGTTGCCGCTTGGGTGGCCTTTGACGAGGGGTCCGAGCGCGCTCAGGACGATGTCCACGCCGTTCATCGCGCCGGAGAGCGCGTCCTCGTCGGTGAGCTCGCCCTTGGCGACGGTGACGTCAGCGTGCTGGGCGATGTGGTCTGGGAGCTTTTGCGGGCTGCGGGCGAAGAGGACGAGCGAGTGCTGTTCTCGCCGGTCGGCGAGAAGGGCTTCGATGAGGAGCATCCCGGTGGGACCTGTGCCGCCGAGGACGAGGATGCGCATGATGTATATGTGAGAATGTGAATCGAGGTCGTGGGGAGAGGGGAGAGGGAGGAGGTCGTTGTTGTGGGCGTGGGCGCAGAATGGTATTTATACGGCGTACGCGTATCGAAAGTAAACGAACATGACGTATTCCCGGCCGTTGCCGGCCAACATAGACAGGGGCACTGAAAGGCGTGTTGAAGGCACGCTTGAAGGGAATGCTACGTCGCCGATAAACGAGAGAAATATGGCGTACATATACAGTCGGCGGTGTTGCTGTGATTTTGGTGTGGGCGCGTGCGTGGACCGTGGGGACGCGTCAGTAACCCAGTACACGTGATCGTTCCTCTCCTAACTGTCGGACTCACTGGCAGGTCTAGCGACTCAAGAACGACTCGACATACTTTCCTGGCAGTCCAGTTGCATCCAGTTCCAAGCCGGCTAAATTATACGTTCATGGTAACTGCCTGCGCGTGCCATCCAAGTGCCATCACCACATCTTCGGAAGTACCACCGCCTTCAATAGAAAGCCGCGCGGGAGGAGGTCGCAACAATATAGGAGAGAGCAAGCGTACATAAAGTGCCAAGCCAAAAAATACCAGCGGTACTACGCCGAAGAGATAGCTGGCCTCTTCCCAATCCACTTCTTCTCGTTCATCTCCTTCACCACAAATGCCGCAAAACCCTTCCTCGACAGCACGTACCCCAGCTTCCCGTCCCCAACATACCCCGCAACCACCTCCGTCTTATCCGCGTCGTTCAGGATCGGCACGCGCACCACCGTCCACTCTGTCCCCTCGCCCTCGGTATCCACCACCTTCCCCACCGCGACGATGTCCCTGTACGCGTTCCCGGCGAAGAGCGACACGCCAAGGATCAGGGCCTTGTACACCAGGCTGAAGCGGTCGTTCTCGTCTACCACACTCGGCGTGGCGAGCAGGATGATACGGGGCACAGAATGGCGCTTCATGAGTGCGAAGATGAGCTCGAAAGCTTTGGCGAGGATGTTGCCGCCCGGATGGCCCGGGGCGGGACCGAGCGCGCTGAGCACGATGTTCACGTCGCGCATGGCGCCTGAGAGGGCCTCCTCGTCGGTGAGCTCGCCCTGGATGACGGTGACGTCTGCGTGCTGGGCGACATCTGTGGGAAGCTTTTGGGGGTTGCGAGCGTAGACGACGATGGTGTGGTGCACTGGCTGGGCGAGGAGAGCCTCGATGATGTTACAACTTGTCCAAGGTACTTCATTTTCCATTACCTTACTAGGAAGGACGTCGCTAAATGACGGATTACGACTGTGCCCCAGTTCGTAACCGTCTCAACGACGCGACGACGACAGTGCCACAGATCGTCACCGTCCCGACGACAGTGCCACAGATCGTCACCGTCTCAACGGCACAGCCGCGACGGTGCCACAGTCTCATCCCTGTAGATACTTGATGCGACCGTCGCTCAATGTACATATATTTACTCGACCTCCTTTCTTATAAAAGGAGGCTCATCGAACGAGCCATTCCTCAGCTCGTTCTCTTTGTAAATACAGGACTGTTCTAAATAGAACCTCCTCTTAAAACTACTAAAGAGAGCATAAAGTAACTAAGTCGAAAGCTCGCCTAAGTCTTCTGTGAAGACTTACTGCTTCGCTTATCGACCTCTAACTTCGTATAGCCGAGATGTCTGGATCACCTGATCCCACCTCTCATCCACACGAGTACTGTAGCCTGAGCCGCTTGTCACGTGATAAGGACCGTCCTTAACACTAGAACGAGCTCTCCTCTACACTAGCTCACCCTACAGTTTGGCGCAGAGCGTCAAACGAAACACCCACCACGGAGTCAGCGGAACAACCCGCTGAAAAAAGACCATCAGATTTTGAGATCCCTCAACTCCAATCAAACTGCAGTCGAGACTTCCCTAACGGAAACGAAGATCATCGCTGGACATTTGACCCCTATCATCTCCTTTTCTACTACGATGGAACCCTCGTCGCGAAAGAAAGCAAAGGAACATACGCATACCAGTGGAACCCGCCCATATACAGATACAACCTTCCCCCAGCAGCGGAATACTTCAAAGATAGATCCAAAAGAGAAAAGGAAGACGGAAGCTACGACAATTCACATTGTGTCAGCAACGACTAGTGCGACAGCACCAAGTTACGACAAAGCTGACAGAGGAAGAGGACGACAGAGGGGAGCCGATCAGACACGGCGACAGACAAGGGAAAGCAAGCAAAGTCGGTAGAATTGACTAGCTCGAGATAAGGAATATGTACAGCGAGAGCGAGCCTTATATACACAAGAGGAGAGAGACTTAGGTAAGCAACCAATACACGGCGATCAGTAAGCAGACCAAGTATAAGTAAGCAGTCGTATGTAAAAGAGCACAGCATGAGTCAGTATCGTACAGCATGAGTCAAGAGAAAGGAGTCAGACCCGGACCGAGATGAGTCACGTGGGTCCGGGCGGGATATAGATGAGCCGGGTCCGGGCCAAGGTGGAGCCGGACCGGTGATAAGTCGATAAGTCCTAAAGCGTGTAACCGATGTAAAGTAAAAAGAAAATTATAGACCGTTCATGACATCACCCCTTCCTTAGATTCGACGTCCTCGTCGTAATCAGATTCAGTTTCTTCCTCCGACAGGAGTTTCCAACGATTAAGGCGTGCAGGTTTCGGGGCACCCGGATGTTCACGGTGGAAGTCGTCAATGCGTTTCTTGGCATTCTGGAGATTGGCAAGAGGTTCCCAAGTATTGTCATTGTCTGGGTAGCCTTTCCATTTGACAAGGTACTTGAAGCCACGACCAACTTTCTTGGAGTCTATAATCTTTTCAACCTCATAGACTTCCTCTCCTTGGACTAACTCTGGGGGTGGAGGTGCAGGTGTTTTCTGGTTGTCAAAGGCGGGACCGTTGTGTGGAGATAGGAGGGACTCGTTGAAGACCGGATGTTTTCGTGACCAGGATGTAGGGAGGCGAAGCTTGTAAGCCGATGCTCCAACTTTCTCCAGGATTTCGAAAGGACCAAAGCGCTTGTCATCTAGCTTTTGCATAGGACGTGCCGTTTTGATTACAGTTTGGCCATCTCTAGTCTTGGCTTCCAGCCAGACGAAGTCGCCAATTTTGTAATCTATTGGTTCGTCCTTCTTGCGATCGTAAAAGCGCTTTTGATCGTCCTGTGCTGCCTTTAGCGCAGAGCGGGCTTCCTCATAGATGTCTCGCATGCGTTGTGCAAACTCGTTCGCCGATGGGTTGTCTGTCTCACGTCGAGGGTTTGTCCCCAGGTAGAGTTCCCGACCATAGTTGGCAAAGTTGGGAGACATCCCAATCGAACTATGGACCATGTTGTTGAGCGCAGTCATGGCAAGTGGGAGGTAACGTGTCCAATTGTCTTGTCGCTGATTGACGAAGATGCGAAGGTAGTTTTCCATGGTCATGTTGGAGCGTTCGGTCTGTCCATCCGTCTGAGGGTGATACGCCGTGGACGGGTTCCCTTCAATGCCTAGCAATTGGAACAATGCCGTGGTGAACTTGGAGACAAAGACGCTGCCGCGGTCACTGACGATCTTTCTAGGAATTCCATGATGGGGGACCACCTCGCGTAGGTACTCGAAGGCGAGTTCGTCCTCTGTTAGGTCTTTGGTCGTGGCCCAGAATACAACCTGCTTGGTACCCATGCAGTTCACATTGCAGATGGCGTCTTTTCCATCCGAGACCGGGAGTGGCATGACGAAGTCAATGGATACGTGCTCCCAAGGTGCTTGTGGCGGGTCATGTGGGTGGAGTGGAGCGGCAATACGATCGTGTCTAATCTTGGTACGTTGGCAGGTCTCACATCCTTCAACATATTTTCGGACGTCATCTCTAATGGCAGGCCACCAGTAGTTGCGCGTGATGAGCTCGTGGGTCTTGTATCGTCCTGGATGACCGACAAGCGGGCCGTCATGGTGAGCCTGGATGATGTCTGCACGGAGTCCTTTGTCTCTTGGGACATAGAGTCTGTGTTGCCAGGTGACCGTTCCATCTGCATGTTCCAGCCATCCCTTTACTTTGAGTGCTAAGGCGCGTTCTACTGCATGGTCTCGGAGTAAGGTAGCCTCTTGAATCCGCTCAATGAAGGTATTGTCAGGTCCGTTGGTTACGATTCCTGCATGGTTGAGGGCGCGAAAGAGTTCTGGTTTCAGGAGGACGATGTTTTCATTGTCTTTCTCCCCCTTCTCAAGGCCCGCTAGTCGGGAAATAGCATCGGGTTTGCCCATTGTTTTGCCAGGTTTGTGGAGTAGCGTACAATGATACTCTTGTAGCTCCGTTAACCATCGTGCTTGTCTCCGATTTAGCTTCTGCGCCTTGCGGAAGTACGTGAGATTGCGATGATCCGACCAGATTTCAAACTCCTGTCGTGCCCCCATGAGGTATTGTCTCCATTCCTCTAGTGCCGTCATGATGGCCAGTAATTCCTTGTCATAAATCTCATAGTTCCTCTCAGCTTCGCTGAGGGACTTTGAGAGGAAGGCGACTGGGTGCCATTTGCCATTGTCCTGTTGTTGCGAAAGTACCGCGCCTGTGGCATAGTCAGAGGAGTCCGCCTCGACACGGAACTGCCCATCGTCTGTAGGGATTGCTAGAACTGGCTGTGATGTTATACGTCGCTTGAGTTCCTCAAAAGCCTCCTGCTGTGGGGTGTCCCAGACCCATTCCGTCTTCCCAGTGAGTTTAGTCATTGGGTGAGCAATGCCGCTGAAGTCCTTGATAAAGCGACGGTAGAAGTTGCAAAAGCCCAAAAACGATTGAAGTTGTTTCTTCGTTTTGGGGGCTGGCCAATTGGTGATTGCCGCGACCTTTGCTGGATCCATGCGAACCCTTCCTCCGCCGACAATCATGCCCAGGTATTCGATTTCTGCCTTCTCAAACTCGCACTTTTCTGGCTTCAGATAGAGTTTGTTTTCTCGCAGGATCCGAAGGACCTCCTTGACTATCCGACGATGTTCTTCTAGTGTATGTGTGAAGATGAGGATGTCGTCCAAATAAACGACCACGACTCCTTGATGGATCAAGTCTTTGAACAGGTCATTCATCATGGCTTGGAACGTAGACGGGGAGTTGGTGAGTCCGAAGAACATGACCGTAGGCTCGTAGAGACCTTTGTTCGTGCGGAATGCAGCTTTCCACTCGTCCCCTTCTTTAATCCGAACATTGTTGTACCCCCATCGGACATCGAGCTTGGTAAAGTGCTGTGCTCCTTTAAGTTTGTCAACCAACTCTTGGATGAGCGGGAGCGGGTAACGGTTCTTTATTGTCATCTCATTGAGCTTTCGATAGTCCTGCACAGGACGTAGCGAGCCATCTTTTTTCTTGATGAAGAAGAATGGGGAGGCCATGGGTGATTTGGATGGTTGGATCCGGCCAGATCTCAGGTTCTCTTCCAAAAAGGCGTCCAGTTGCTTCTGCTCGTCCAATGTGAGGGGGTAAACTTTGCAATCGACCGGTTTGAAGTTAGGAGTGAGCTCAATGGCGTGGTCCCATGGGCGTCGCTCAGGGAGCTTGTCGAAGTCGTCTTTGTCAAAGATGTCCTTGAATTCGTGGTACGCCGTTGGGACTCGCTCAGAGAAGGTCTGTTCCTTTTTCTTAGCGTGCTCTTCAATTGCAATGTCCGATGCATGGGTCCGGATGTGGTATGTCGCTTTGTAGCCATCCCAGTCGAAGGCAAACAGCTGCTCGTCTTTTTCCATGTGGACTGGCTCTTCCTCCTCTTCTTCATCATCATCGATATTGAGGAGGGGAGGGGGACGAGAGCAGCTGATAGGGCATCGGTCGAATTCAATTGACCCGGATTTCCAGTCGATGTGAGGGTTGTGCTTCTTTAGCCACTCATGTCCAATGAAAAGGTCCGTATCTCCTAGATTGGAGACCGCCAGGTCAATGTTTTCTTCATGGTCTTGAATATTTAGGCGAAGTGTGACATATTCCATGATGGGACCTCCTGTGTTGAGAGTGCCGTCTGCATTTCGTACTGGGATTGGGCGAGCAGTCCGTCGCGTGGGGATGTGATTTTCCTGTACAAACTTCGTGTTGATACACGAGCCAGTGCAACCACTGTCCAGGAGTGCGAGAGCTTTGACAATGCGCTTGGAATTTACCACCAGTTGTGTGGGAATGACCGTTTGTTCCTTGGCGCTGGAGGAGCGTATGAACTGCATGGGAGTGGCGAGCTCTAGTAGAGCTTGACATGCTAACTCGTCTCCCATGCCAGTTATTTCCTTGATGGCTTCATAAGTAGCCTCGTCACGGCGTCGGTGGTGTGTCCAGATGCGAAGGATTGCAATCGCACTTTCGGGTTTGTCTTCCCTTAAGCGACGAAGCGTCCATTGAGCCGTTCCAGGTGCCATATAACATGATTTGGGCGCCGTGCCCCTTCCATCGCACGGCGTTGTCCCTGACTTCACAGGGTCCATATCCAAAACCGAGTCTGTATCCAAAGCCGTATCCAAAACTGAAGCCGAAACCGAAGCCATATCCAAAGCCGAAGGCTCACAAATCGAAGCCTGAGTATCTAAAATAACAACGGGACGCGTGCCCGTACCGATAGAGTCCGTAAGAGAAGTCATAATGGGGATATCCCCCGTAGTAGTACAGTCCGAATCAACAATGCGCATATGTAAACGAGAACCAGGCCACCGAGGCGCCACAAAACCAGATGAGCGAGAGACAGAAACTTGGGCTTCAGATGCCGTGTACATCGTCAGCCCCCTCAAAAACCCTCCTTCTTCTCCTCCACCTTCGGCTGAGCTTGAAGCGCGTCCATCACGCTTTTCCGATCTTCGGCCGACAGGCTCCTAGCCCAGGCGGTGGGCGTCTCGAACGTCTGTGCTCGAGCCTCCCGCTTTGGTGGTTCCGTGTACCGGTCCCTCCCCCACATGTCTCGGATGTTCTTCACGTCCACCCTGCAGTCCCGCACCTGGTGGCCATTCTGTCCGCAGCGGAAGCATCGCCCCTTGATGTCGACACGGTTGACGTCCATTGGCTGACCTTTGCCACCGTGCACCGTGCCGGTTCCATCGCGGCGCCATGGGACCTGCCCCCCTTGTTGCCCATTGGTCGATCCTTGTCCTTTGGGTTTTTGGTTCTGCACGGGTCCACTGCGTTGGGTCTTAAGGTCCTCCCGCTCCTGTCGTAGACCGTCGATCAGGATGATGCGCTCTTTGAGGTCCTCATATCTCTGAGGAACGTGACCGCTGTCGTAGATGGAGTCGATGGTCCGATAGTAGACGTTGTGTTTGAGCAGCTGCATGAGGTGGATAGGGTCCTGCGCCGTGGAGTATCCTGCCTTCCTTGTGAGTTGCTCGAACTTGGCGAAGTATTCATGGGCAGTGGTACCCTTCGTCTGTTTGAACCCGTCCAGTTCGACTGCGGCACGGTGCTGCTCATTGACGTCGGTGAAGGCCCCTTTGAGTGCTTTGTGGAAGTCCACCCAGGCGACCATGGCTCCATTGGCCAAGTGTGCATCCTCATACTCGGCCTTCCAGGTGCGTGCTGCCTCCCCCGTCATGTAGGTGAGAATGAAGAGGACTTTGTCCTTGTCCGTCACGAGGTCATCCTCAGCAGCTCGCATGTATTCCTCGCACGACCGCATCCAGTCATTGAAGTCCTCTCGTTTCCCAGAGAAGCCTTCAGGAGTTTTCGCGTGGACTTTCTTTCGGGGGGGTCTGGCGGCGGCGGCGGCTGGGGCACTAACAGTGACTGCAGGGGGGTTGACGGTGATGGGGGGGGCCGTGACATTGACGGTGGGGGGTGGCAGGTTGAGGGCAGCAACAAGCACGGCAGGGATGGCAACCCATTGGCCATTTACTTCCATGAGCCAGGCATCGTCGGTGCCGTTATTCATGTGTTGGATGGGAGAGCCAGTTTGGCCGATGACAATGTTCCATGTTCCACCGATTTCGGTGCAGTTGGCAAGTTCGGCGGGGAGAGGGGGTTGGGGGTCGGTGCGTATCCACTGGGCAGCCATGATTGGTTCGTCGAGGTCGGAGAAGTCTTCGTCGGTGACAGGCGGTAGGGCGGAGGCGGCGATGAGGTTGAAGTCGGCTTCAGTGAGGTCGTCTTGGCTTTCGTTGGCGAAGTACCAACTGATGCCACTTGTTTGGGTTGCTACGAAGGCGACTTCGACAGTGGTGTCTCCGAGTTGGACAAAGAAGTCGTTTCCTCGTTCAGTGAAGCCTAGAGGGAGGGGATATATGTAGCAGTTTTCGTCCTCAACGTCGGTGTCGGAGTCAGAACTGGAGTCGGAGCCGTTGAGTCCGAACGAGGGAATTGTTTATAAGTGGGTGAGGTCGATGACCTCTGGCTGGGTGAGGTCGATGACCTCTGGCTCTGGTGTGGGGCTGGGGGTGTTGCCTGGTGTAAGGAGGCGGTGGGTGTGTCGAGTGTCCACTGGTATTTTCTCGTTGGGCGCGTAGAAGGTTTTTGGGGGTTGCTCGAGTTTGTAGCGGTAGGTGACGTATGGGCAGGAGTAGACGTAGAGGTTTCCGTTTCCTTGTTCGCTTATTTTGAGGCGATAGAAGTGGACGTCTATGATGGAGTCTTCAAGTTCTTCTACGCCGAGGGCGACCTTCCAATTGTGCCAGGCCCAAGGGTCTTTAGATTCGTTGATGAGGGAGATGATAGCGTCGTGGCTGATGGGGATGAATTCTTGTACTTGCGAGCGCCAATCTTCCATGCACGAGCCCCCAGTCGAAATGGTTACTCTGTGCGGCAAGGGAAGATTTTGTCGAGGGAGGGTGGTACTGTTATGAGATCGCAAGACGGTCTGCCTCAGTCTTCTCGACCTGTTGGCTGTCTCTTCGTCTAGGGGACACGAGCCCAAAGACTTCCTAAACCGCTTTCCTTTCGCCGCTTTTACTCGTTTCCTACACCAAAGGTGCACCTTCTACTGTCACCTCTGAGCTTTCAACTCCTGGTATTGGAGAGTCTCGAGTAGGTGTAACGTTTCGAGGAAACGTCAAGCCGGCACCGGTATACGTGCGCACGACCACAATGTCAGGGTAACGAGTCGCGTACTCTGGGGGCAACGGTCTAGGGCGGCACGGGGGAAGAACAAGGTCAGTACCAGACGGGTACTACTACTACTACGCTACAGTATGTAGGGACGGTCGTAGGGTGGTGCAAGAGTAAACAGATCTCGAGCTTATGTCAGCAACGACTAGTGCGACAGCACCAAGTTACGACAAAGCTGACAGAGGAAGAGGACGACAGAGGGGAGCCGATCAGACACGGCGACAGACAAGGGAAAGCAAGCAAAGTCGGTAGAATTGACTAGCTCGAGATAAGGAATATGTACAGCGAGAGCGAGCCTTATATACACAAGAGGAGAGAGACTTAGGTAAGCAACCAATACACGGCGATCAGTAAGCAGACCAAGTATAAGTAAGCAGTCGTATGTAAAAGAGCACAGCATGAGTCAGTATCGTACAGCATGAGTCAAGAGAAAGGAGTCAGACCCGGACCGAGATGAGTCACGTGGGTCCGGGCGGGATATAGATGAGCCGGGTCCGGGCCAAGGTGGAGCCGGACCGGTGATAAGTCGATAAGTCCTAAAGCGTGTAACCGATGTAAAGTAAAAAGAAAATTATAGACCGTTCATGACACATTGGAAGCGCCCAGATTATTCAAGACCTCATATCGGGCCCCTCTCATCAGAAGAACTCTGGAAACACCCGGACGCACAGAAAGTCGAAGAGAAACCTTACACCGGGAATATTAAGGACTACTGGGAATTTGATCCCGATACCGACACAGCCGATACGACAACCGAACCACAGAACCCTCAAACCGAACTCCAGCATCCTCAAGAACCCGCAGCAACTACACAGCCTCCAGAAGAAACCGCGCCAGAACCTAAGAGAACTGTATCAAACCCCCAAATTAAGTCCGATTCCGGAGGAAGTCGAGAAGGCAGCCCACCGAGCGCAACAGAAACGGAAAGACATACAGAAGAATCAACAAGATCTCCATCAGTTAAATCAGACAAAGATATCTTCGAAACTAGAAGAGGAAGACAAGGAAACCTATTCGGAAGATCAGAGAACGTCACAACAATGGGAGACGCTACCACCTCGATACCCAACCCCACCACCACACTTAGCAATGTCCCCCCTGGAGAAACTAATATACCGCTCCAGACGCCTACAACTCCAACACCAGCCGATCCCGCGAAACCAAGACATAAGGCTCGATTCCCCATGGGATTCAGTTTAGGCGGACCAATAGGATGGAAAGTACCATCGCCGCAACCATCAACGCATTCCGACCGATCGGCTGATAATGAGAAAGGAAAAAAGGTCCAGGACTATGTATTCGGAAGAGGAGCGACCGCAGATCTTCCGGAAGGACCGAGACATCCACCGTGGCATTCACCGCCAGGAGGAACAGGAACAATCGGATCTAAACCCGAAGACAAAGACAAAGGATTCAAACTGAACGCACTAGGAGTATACGACGGAAGAGACCGAGCGAAGGCAGCAAAGTTCATCGAACAATGCGTACTTCGCTTCATAGCATTCCCCAACGCATACAAAACCAACATGCGTAAGATAACCTTTGTACTCTCGCATCTCACCGATGGACCCGCCCTTCACTGGGCGTCCCTCTTGATAAGCAAAATCGATAAGATACGAGATCGAGGCATAGATCCAGAAATACATCTTCCATGGACGGGATTCCGCGACTATTTCTTAGAAACCTTTGGAGAAATAGATCCCGGAAGAGACGCTAGATTCAACATACAGCGCCTGGAACAAGGCACTATGGAAACCAAAGATTACATCACGGTCTTCAGAGACTATGCCATGGAAGCCGGCTACGATCATAAAGCATTGATCGACCAATTCAAGAGAGGACTGCGCAACGATATAGTAGTCGAGATTCTCAAGAGAGATCACATCTCGAACGATATCGACGAATGGTATGAACTCGCACTGCGCATCAATAATAACTGGCGAGAAGCTCAAGCATTCCAACGACATTATACGAGACCAATGAACCCGACGAGTGATCTCACCCTCCTATACAAGAAACCGCAGCCGTACGTCCCATTCCGAAGAGGAAACGGAAATAAAGGGAATGTTACTACCGCCAGAGCCGCTCAGACCGGAAACAACAACCGAAGCTTCAGACGCCTTACCTCGCAAGAACGTACAGAACTTCAGAAATCGGGATCGTGCTTCTATTGTCGGAAACCAGGACATATCTCCAGGAACTGCCCAGAGAAACGTACCCAAACAACGATCAATGCATGAACGGCGAACTTAACAGAGGAAGAATCCCCGATTGATCAGATCACCAAGCTTGTGAACAAGATGGACAGTGAAACGTTCGCACGCACTGCCAACATGTTCAAAGACAATCAGGGTTTTTGAATCGTCCTTCAACCGCGGCTGTTGAAAGGACACAGACAATGAACTTTTCAGAGCAATCTCCTGTGCAGGAAACAGGAGATGACGTAAATAGAACAGTGTATATAAGGTCATACCAAGACGGAGCAACACACGCTCCATCAATTCATATACCTGTCACGTTTCATGGAAAGTTCCGTAAAGCCGCCGCAAAAGCACTGCTAGATAGCGGAGCAAGCAGCACCCTGATCCATCCAGATTTCGTACGAAAACACAAGATGAATCTGATCCAATTGAAGAAGCCAATACCAATATACAACGTTGATGGATCTCGTAACACTCTAGGAGAGATCAAACAAAAGGTGTACCTTCCAATGACGATGGAAGGGATCAACGGAGAAATTCACCGCGAAAACTTAGGGTTATTCGTCACAGCCCTAGGAGGAGACGAAGTAATCTTAGGAACCCCTTGGCTCAAGAAACACAATCCTCATATCGATTGGAGGAAAAGACAGATTACACTACAGACATGTCCAGGTACGTGTTCCACTACCAGTAAAACAATGATCGTCCAAGGAAAAGACGAACGCTCTCTACAATCATTCGAAGAACAGAAGATCAACCATCACACAACGATAGAAGAACAAGAAGACCCCGAATTCAACTCCGATCTCGTCAATATCAGGATAATCAGAACGTTCCATGGAAAAACTGACGTAGAAACAATGCCGATTGCAAAAGAAACAAACGAACCCGACATTTGGATAACAGCAAGAGCAACCAAGGCACAAGAACTCGCAGAAAGAGCGGCCGTGGGAGAGAAGAAGAAGACACTCGATGAAATGATTCCGTCTAGTTACAAACAGTATCAGAAGGTATTCGAAAAGAAGGCGTCGGAACGCTTCCCAATCAGCAGACCATGGGATCACGCGATAGACCTAATTGAAGGATGGAAACCTCGAAATTGCAAAGTGTACCCAATGACAGTACCGGAACGGAAGGAATTGGACACATTCATAGATGAACATCTACGAAAAGGGTACATCCGAGAATCAAAATCAGAAATATCATCGCCGTTCTTCTTTATCAAGAAGAAAGACGGATCTCTTAGACCAGTGCAGGACTATCGCTATCTTAACTCGATCACGGTCAAAAATGAATACCCGATACCTACTGCTGTTGGCAAATGTCTGCCGTTCTGCCCATTCTGCCGGCAGAACATTGGCAGAAACGGCAGATACGGGGGGTCCGGGCAGAATATGGCAGAATCCAAATGTAGTATAGGCTAGATTCTACGTCCCTGGCCACAAATTGACATTTTCGGGGACACATTACGGTCCCAATCTCCAGTCGAAGACTCGAACATCGTCCTGTGTTTTCCATGCCGGAGCCTTGCAATCAACCAGGCCGCGAGCGGGCGCTCCTTCGAATTTATGTGCAAGACAGCTCTCGAGATCGCGCGCAAATGGCGATGGACCGAAGGAGAAGCCGTTCTTTTATGGCAGGATCTAAAGGCTTATCACGAAGGCAGGGGTGTATGGTCAGGCGGCTCGAAGGATTGCCTTGAGTGGTGGCGCACACGACCAGTTCGTGCAGATGAGCATCCCCTCAAAAAACTCGGGATCACACTTGCATCAATTCAGCCGCATGCTGCTGATGTTGAGCGCATGTTCTCAGGCCTCGACGGCGTCCAGTCGGCGAAGCGATGCAACCTTTCGGTCCCCACATTCGAAGCACTTGGGAAGTGCCGTTCCCACTATGCGCGTGAGCTCTGGGAGCGTGATAGGCGCACCGGCCGTTCCCTTCACCGTCAGCATGCCCATATGCACACACGCGCGGAGACCGGCATCGATGTAGAACTAGTAGCTGATCTCGAGAAGACTTTTTCGTTCGTCACGCCACTCGTGGCTCCCGACGATCTTGATCTGAACGGGTTAGAATCGGTCACAATGGACGAGCTCGATACAGCGTTCGAGAACACAGCACTTCGTGCTCGGGAGGAGCCAGCCCAAGCAGTCAGTGCCAACCAGGAAGTCCTCGGAGGTCAAGTCTACCGTTTCTCGGAGCTCGATGCCATTGACCGCGGCGAGACTGTCAACAACTTCGATGATGGTCGATCCGGTGGACATATTGGTGGAGATGGTGTTGCTCCCACCTGGAATATAGATGCCATTCTGTCTAAGTAGTGCTAGTACAATGTAATTCATTTGCCGTGTTTTGCCATTTGGCAATTGCCGTTCTGCCACTCTGCCAGGCAGATTGGGACCAAAATCGTTTTGCCATGTACAGTACCGATACCGCTCATCTCAGATCTCATCGACAAATTAAAAGGCGCTAAGATCTTCTCAAAGCTCGATCTCCGATGGGGATACAACAATGTTCGAATCAAAGAAGGAGACCAATGGAAAGCTGCGTTCAAAACAAACAGAGGCCTTTTCGAACCAATGGTAATGTTCTTCGGATTAACCAACTCACCCGCGACATTCCAAGCAATGATGAACGCACTATTCAAAGAATTAATAGACACAGGAAAAGTAGTGGTCTATATGGATGACATATTGATATTTACAGAAACACTCGATGAACATAGGAAATTGATGAAAGAAGCCCTCCAACTTCTAGAACGGAACGATCTATTCCTGAAACCAGAGAAGTGCTTCTTCGAACAACCATCAATCGAATACTTAGGCATAATAATCACGCACAACAAGGTACAGATGGACCCAGTCAAAGTCCAAGGACTAGCCGAATGGCCCACACCAAGGAAAGTAAAAGAAGTCCAATTGTTCCTCGGATTTGGAAATTTCTATCGACGCTTCATCAAAGACTATTCTAAGATCGCCAGACCCCTATTCCAGCTCACAAAGAAAGACCACGAATGGAACTGGACGGCCGAATGTGAACGTACCTTCGAAAGACTGAAACGAGAATTCACATCGTCCCCAATCTTAATCATGCCCGATGAAAACAAACCATTCCGCATAGAGAGTGACGCCTCCGATTTTGCGTACGGAGCTATCCTATCGCAGCCAGATGAGATCGAAAGATGGCATCCGGTCGCGTACCTATCCAAATCACTATCTCCCGCGGAACAGAATTACGAGATATACGACAAAGAACTCTTAGGAGTAGTGAAAGCCTTAGAACACTGGCGACAATATCTAGAAGGAGCGAACCACAAAGTCGAAATCTGGACAGATCATAAAAATCTAGAGTATTTCACAACAGCTCAAAAACTTAATCGACGACAAGCACGATGGAGCTTATATCTGTCCCGTTTCGACTATACCTTGGTACACAGACCAGGAAGTACAAACAAGGCAGATGGACTTTCTAGAAGACCAGATCATAAGGAAGACATTCCAGACAACGACGATCGCATCCTGCTCCATCCTTCGGTTTTCAGGGCTAGAGCTACCGGAAGAGGAACAGTTGAAGCAGTCGGAGACAAAGAACTCCTCAAAGAACTAAGAAACTTCTCACACCTAGATGACGAAGTTTGGACAGCGTTAGATACAATCAAAAGATCGGGACCACGCACTCTCGCAAAAGGAATCGAAGATTGGAACTTCGAGAACGATCTGATCATCAGAAAAGGAAAGATCTATGTGCCACAAAATCTCGAACTCAGACGCATGATCCTAAAATCACATCATGATCTGGAAACGATTGGACATCCAGGAGAAATGAAAACTCTGGAACTGGTGCAAAGAAACTTCTGGTGGCCAAAGATGATTTCCTTCGTAAAAGGCTATGTTCAAGGTTGTCCCGTATGCCAGTCAACAAAGAATGTCACGCATCCGGCAAAACATCCATTACAACCTACGGAAATACCAGAACGACCATGGGAAACGATCACATCAGATTTTATTACAGATCTTCCGATCTCCAACGGATTCGATTCGATCAACGTAGTCGTCGACAGGTTCACCAAAACCGCAGTATTCACGCCGTGCCTAAAGACGATCAACGCAGAAGAAACAGCTGATCTTCTGATCGACAATGTTTACAGACGATTTGGATTATGGAAAAGAATGATATCGGACAGAGGCCCTCAATTCGCATCCAAAGTATTCCAATCCATCTGCGAAAGCCTCGGAGTCATCTCGTCGCTCAGTACGGCGTATCATCCCCAAACAGACGGCGAGACAGAAAGAGTGAATCAAGAATTAGAACAATATCTTCGGGCGTTTTGCAATGGAGACCAAACGAATTGGGCAAAACTTTTGCCAAAAGCAGAATTCGCACACAATATACGACAACATTCTGCCACGAAAACCTCCCCATTCGAACTCCTACACGGATATCAACCGGTGTTTAACCCAACAATACCGACCGACCCGCGAATACCGACAGCCGAAGAAAGAATAAAGAATTTCAAGAACGCATGGGACAACGCAGAAGCAAGCCTAGAAATAGCAGCTAAACTAATGAAGATGCAGCATGACCGAACCTTCACGCTAAGAGATCAACTCAAACAAGGCGACCAAGTATGGTTAGACGGAAAAAACCTTAACACGGTATACCCGAAAACCAAACTAGCACCGAAACGATTCGGCCCATTCAAAATTGAAAAGGTTATAGGACCGGTGACTTACCGCCTCGAACTACCGACGAAGTGGAAAATACATCCGGTATTCCACGCAGCATTGTTGATTCCATTCAAAGAGACAGAACAATACGGCGAAGCTTACGAAAGACCACCTCCAGAACTAGTAAACGATGAAGAACTCTACGAACTAGAAACAATAGTAGCCTCAAAATTAGACAAACGATATTCAGAACCGTTACATTACTTCGTAAAATGGAAAGGATACCCCGACTCCGGTAACACATGGGAACCAGCATCTAATCTCGAAGGATCAAAAGATGCGATCACAGAGTTCCATCGGAATAACCCCAAGGCACCGAAGTTGCCACCACAGCCAATCAGAGATACCAACACAGAAGCCACTGATCGCGACGAAACCGACGCAACACAGCAAGAACGAAAACCAACGAGACGAAAGAAACGCAAGACGAAAGTGAGACACTGGTGAGACTCAATGACATTCAGGCGAATGCACTGCCAACAAGGGGGGGATAAAAACCCTACGGGTTCAGCAAGACAAATCACCAAATGTCCACCACCCCAAACGCAACCAACACCTCTACCAATCAAACCGTCTCACCCAACAATGTCGACCGCATCCGTCTCGTCTGCAACAGAGCGCACCACACTCAACAGGAACGTGCCCTCTGCGGAGACTGCTTCATCGCTCGATCGGCAGCAATCTTCGCAATTAAGTCAGTACCTCCTCCGTCTAGGTCAGGACCAGACGGAAGAACAGGGGGTAAGCCGATTAGAAGCACACAGAAGAACCCTAACTGAAGCACCCGGATTCCTCACAGGTGCTAATGCAATCCCCGTGGCCCGGAGCCACGGAAGTCCCAACACCCGACTCCCCGATCCTAGAGAGCCAGATAGCCCGCATGATAGCCGGAGTAGCGATCGAACAGGCCAGAGAACGGATCAACGACCTCAAGAGGGAGTCAACCGACGTCCAGAACATCCTGGAGAACCACATCAAGATGCTCGACGGAGAACTCCGCCAGTTAGACTCGAGGTACCTGACGCTCTCGACCGAGATGGAGGAACGAGAGGTCAAACTTCTTCGACGATTCCGGAAGCTAGCGCAGCGGCTATACTCAACGTCGCAGAGCTCCGGAGATTCCTTACTGAAGTCGGACACAGAGTCAACTGGCTCAACTGGGAAAGACACACCTTCCGCGCCGCCTACGAAGGAGAAATCCTCCGCAGACGAATGGAAACTACCGGAGTTCCCCATATGTCGTCACGCGACGGCCCCGACATCGACCTCATCTTCCATGGACATCACATCTCCCCGGGCTATACTGTTCGACCCGATCCCATCACATCCGTCCTCACCAGACCCCCGTTCCTTCCTAACTGCCCCTCCACGACCCGTCACCGCTCCCACACCACCAGGATCCTCACCCATCCCCGGCATCACCCAGATCAACACCATCCAGCCTCCCGTCGCTAGAAACGGATTACCCGGAGAGCGATCCGGACAGCCCATGGCTCCCCCAGAGCCCAGACAACAGACCGGCGATCCGCGACCAATACCTGGGGCATCTTCTCAGCTGCCCACAGTGCCTAGACCGCCAACTCCATTCCCGGTATCTGCTAGCGACACTCCCATGCCATGGCACGGAGGCCCCCCTGCTTATCCCTCGTTCCTACATTCACACTCCGACCACGATCGAAATTCCATCACCCAAGATCCCCGAGTCGCCTCACAGCGACGTAAACATGAATCTGTCGACCCCGACGGAAGACCACTCAAGCGAATCCGAAACGTCAACCTCTCCGATAAGTCGAGCAATGAAGAACTGCGACAAAATCCAGGAGATAATAGAGGAAATGAAGGAAACTCGCGTTCGCTGGAAGCGAGACCGCGAGTCAACGGACAAATCGGACAGCTCGACGGACAATCCGGAGAAGGACGACAAGACGAAGGAAGCAGCCGAGAACCCCTCGGACCCATGGAGCGACGAGCCGACCACGTGGACACAAGAGAAGTGGGACGCGATTCCCTCGAAGCCGCGGAAACGCTGCTGGAAATGCGGCGAGCGAGGCCATCTCCGCCGAGACTGTCCCCGTCGCAAGAACGTTCCCCCTCACTTCCCCCAATCGCGGTCTTGCTATCCCCTCCGACCACAGACTCCTCTTCCTCACCCTCGCCCGAACCGTCCGGATACCAACTACGGTCCAGGAACACTGATGTCCCACCCCCACCTCCGACGTACCGACGCTACCGCCCGCGCCCACAGGCAGCTTCTGGGATTCCTCGCACGACGTGAGAGTCTGACGCACGAAGCCGCCCAACATGCCACCGAACAGTGGTTGTACTGGGAGGACGCAATGCTCCGCACTCAGCGAGAACCCCCCTCGCGCTTCAATCACTCCTGGCGCGTCGACGATCTCTTCTGGAAGGAAGAAGATTGGGACTTGCAGGAAGCGGAGGAGTCGAAGGATCACTGGCCGGAGCCCTGGTAAGCGCGCGGACAGACTTTACCCATCATCATGCACTCGGACTTTCTCTCTCCCCCCATCATTACGCTCTCGCATCTATCGTCACGATACTTCTCGGACTGATCATGGACTGCGCCCTCATCCGCACGCATATTTTCCTCGGACTTCTCTACTATACCGGTTTCTATCGCTATGAGGAAGGCGAGACGCTTGATATTCTCTCCGCGACGCGCTGGACGCGTCGCCTGCTTACGACTCAGTTTTGATTATGTACGAATCATCGCTTACGATTGCTGGCAATGATTACATCATTGCCCCTCCGCATCGTAAGGATAAAAGGGAAAGCTACAAAGACCACAACACCCTCAGACATCGTCTAAACAAACCCACTCGTACCACCCACACCAACCAAATGTCTTCCACCCTCACCTCCTCATCGCGCAACCTCTCCACCACCGACCACACTCCCCCTACCACTCCTCCTCCCTCGCCCGTCCTCTCGCGCACTCCCACGCCCGACCCACAAGACGAAGAACTCCTTCGTCATCTCAAGAGAGTCACGGAACTCCTAAGCCGTCCGGACGTCGCTCGCGCCATGAAGAGGCCGAGAAGTCTAGACGAAGAAGCCATGCGGGAGTCGAAAGGGAAATGCGGCATTAGAGGGGTATTCCGGAAGCACGGCCCCCGGTTCAGAAGCCCGGACCACGCGACGACGGCGAGGATAGGGCATCGGCTAGGGTCTCCCACGATGGACGGGGAGGACGTAAAAGTAGTGGAGGCGTTACTGAAGCGGTAGAATAGAATTCTATCGCTCAATTCCGGATAAGGATAAAAGAGTGAACATCAAAACATGAGGACTCAGAAGCGTTATGCAGCCCACTCAGTCGCCCGATCTCGCGATTTTCAATACGCCTACTCCACGCTGGCTCATCACCGTCATCAGCATCATCGTAGGACTTACAATCCTCATATTCCTCGCATCAACAATATTCCTCCTCCAATGGCGAAGAGCGAGCGATCGACAGCATGTTCAAGAAATCCCTCTAGAACCGCTTCGATTCAGGAATCTACGAGACGTAGATTCTAAAGAGGGGGATAGTGTTACAACTTGTCCAAGGTACTTCATTTTCCATTACCTTACTAGGAAGGACGTCGCTAAATGACGGATTACGACTGTGCCCCAGTTCGTAACCGTCTCAACGACGCGACGACGACAGTGCCACAGATTGTCACCGTCCCGACGACAGTGCCACAGATCGTCACCGTCTCAACGGCACAGCCGCGACGGTGCCACAGTCTCATCCCTGTAGATACTTGATGCGACCGTCGCTCAATGTACATATATTTACTCGACCTCCTTTCTTATAAAAGGAGGCTCATCGAACGAGCCATTCCTCAGCTCGTTCTCTTTGTAAATACAGGACTGTTCTAAATAGAACCTCCTCTTAAAACTACTAAAGAGAGCATAAAGTAACTAAGTCGAAAGCTCGCCTAAGTCTTCTGTGAAGACTTACTGCTTCGCTTATCGACCTCTAACTTCGTATAGCCGAGACGTCTGGATCACCTGATCCCACCTCTCATCCACACGAGTACTGTAGCCTGAGCCGCTTGTCACGTGATAAGGACCGTCCTTAACAGATGAGGAGGATGCCGGAGGGCCCTGTTCCACCGAGGATCAGGATGCGCATGATGGTGGGGGATGAATACGGTGGTGGGTGTGGCTATGGAAGGGAAGAATAGAGAGATCAGGGCAAGTTTGAAGCTGTGAGAGGTGTCAACTGACAAGGGGAGGATGACGCAATAAGGGCGGCCGAAGAGAGCTGAGTCAGCGATATAAATGTTGTGCGATCGTACGGGAACTGTTATTATAATTTATACGGCACTGTCCAAGTCCTTTAAAAGCTTGATGTGATGTGCAAGGAAGGAGGTAAAGCACAAAGTATCGGAGGTCGCGCTCGACGCGACGCGCCACGTGAGTTGGTGAGTGTGTACACGTGACCATCTCCTTTAAGTACGAAGCTGTTTCTGCGACCAAGTTCAGCCAAAGTTCCTCGACCACCTACATACAAGATATTCATATGGATGAGGATCACCCACTGGCGTCTCATGAATTTGCCCTCCCTGACCTCGTCGCACAAACGCTTCATCGCGTCGTGGAGCGCATATGCTGTCCTCCTCTCGTCACCACTGCGTGCTTTGTCCACTCCAGCTGCGAATACAGCTCCCTGTTCAGAGCAAGTGAGACAAATTCAGACGAACCCGATCTTTCACATCCATAGAACTAAGTATATGCGGTCTTTCGGGAGCTGAGAACGAGCATCAGTATGCGATTCATAGCGGTCATCCAATACCAAATGCATCGTGCCCGAATCCCATGTAACTGGTCGGTGATATAGTATAAGTGATATCCCCATTGTGAGTACTCGCTATCGCAACAATCAAACCGTTGCCGTCTCTATGGGTACATTTTTGACATAGCTTCGTGAAGAGACAGAAACCTCCGCAGAGTCGGAATTTAAAATGAGCTTATGGATTGGCTTGAGGGACGCACCATTTCGTCCACCGTCAGAGGCTCGAATCTATGATGCCAATGACCCCAGACGTGCTGGTACATGACATGGCCGGCCACGCGAGTGTGAGGAAGGGATCACGGAGAAAAGGCCAGCCTGATATAGGGACGACACGTCCGGCAAGGCTCGAGAAGAAAAAGAAACACAACGCACAAATATGAGGAGAGTGTCCATCTATCCTCGCCAATGCTTCTCCAGATTTCTGTCCAGGGCCTGTCGTTTGGGCAGATATAGCGACCATACTGGCACCTCTTGACCTGCCAGTGTGAGGTCATCGTGAGCGCAGGCTAGATGTACCGGCGTCTTGTTTGGGCAGGTTTTGGAGGTACTGGACCAGTGTTAGTACCATAGTGACAATATCCGTGGGGCTACGCACCAAATTCCTTGTCCATTCAGCGCAGGGGTTAACAAAGATGAGAGCCAGCGCCGCCAATAAAGTAGTGCTGAGACTGATATAACATGATGATGGGTCTCGTGTCCACAGGTGGAGCATCCGAGACAAATCTATGAAACTTGAAAGGCTGCAATCCCAACCCGAGCAAGCACTCTAACTTTGAGGAGTGTTGGCGCTGAGAGATCAAGATGGCGAACGTCCCCCACTGCCAGCATGGCCAACTTTTCTCCCGGGAAAAAATGGTGGAATCTAGTCTAGAAATAGGTTACCTATTTCCAGACGTGAGTAAATGGTACCAAAATGGTGGAAATAATGGTAAACTCACCATCATTTCCACCATTTTAGCACCAAGTATTTTCCACCGGAAATATGTTACCTATTTCTAGACAACTTTCCACCCTTTTTTCCGGAGAAGAAACCTTGCCATGCTGGCAGTGCCCGTTATGCATGACTTGTCTGAATTACGTAATTTATCCAACCTCCTCGCGCGCTCTGAGACTGTACACTACCGTGGGATTCAAACACCGGTTTGGACTCGAAACTGCGGATGTCGGTCCAGCCCCGGCACGACGCCGGAATTGAGTAAAATAAAGCAGGGTTGAATCGTGTCCGAACGCTTCGATGTCGGTCCAGTGTCGATGCGGTATTGACCCATGTCCTGTCGTCCCACCGCAGTCATTGCGCTGGTGGCAGGTTTCTCGAATGATTTCATTCACTTACAGTGTGCCAATGGTCACATTAAGAACAGCATCAATGGTGATTATATTGTGTAAATGTGTGTAGGTACAGTAAGGGACACTAGCACAGGGTAGGGGGTACAATGGCAGGATGACTGGTGTATGTGCAGTATGAATGAGACAGCAACTGAGCAAGAACAGGTCAAAATGAGCGGTCAAGCAGTCAAGCAGTCATAACACTCACCGTTCTCGCCACTGACCGAAATTGGAGGAGAGCCTCAGGAGCCATTTGAGTAGAGCAAAAAAGAGTATTTTCATGCATAACTCACCTTGAATTTGGAGTAGTGTCCGCGAGGACGGAAGAGATTGTGTTGCTGTAGAGACATTGTGGCAAGGGGATTGAAGGTTGCGCTAGTCGAAGTGGGCGTGGACGTGGACGTGAACAGTGTGTGCGCTGGGCCGCTGGCACTGGCGGCCTCGGCCCTCAGGCGCCGCGGTGATGTCACGTGCATCGAGCGACTTTCTTCATTGCTAAGTTGCGAGTTTTCACTTATAAGTTGCTGTTCCTCATTAGCTGTAGACGCTAGCAGCGTATCAGGCTACACATTACTCACAATTCCTAATTCAATGGTGGTATAGTAAGAAATGAATACAAGCCCGAAGTGTTGCTGAAGTGTTAGGAAGGGATGGAGAAGCACCAGTGAGGGCCAGCCTCAAGCCGCCGCAAGCGTTCCAACGCCGGGCAGGCGTCGCCCCGGCGTCGGATCGAGTCTGAGGCCAGGGTTGATACGGGCTTTTCGTGTTGGCCTCGGTTCGGCGACGATTTGTGGCAGAATCAGATCGAATCACCCGGATTGTCCCGTAAACGAAGCCGGAGACGTATCATCCACTAGCCGGGGTCGGATCAACACTGCTTTATTTTACTCGATTTCGGCCACCAAACACCCACGGCCGTGTAGCTGGCATTATTTGTCCGCCGTCAGTCTCCCACACTCTCCTCTTACCTCTCTCCATCATGCCTTTCCCAACTCCTGAATCTGTCAAATTCTGTACATTCGAAGAGAAACGTAACACATGACCTGCAGATGTTTAACGCGCTCAGGACCGCAGGACTCAATCGAAGTTGCAACTGAGTCAGTGAGTGCGGATCTCCTCTTCCCATGGTCGCGAGTCACAATTTGTCCAAGACTGAAGAGACTGCGACGCTCGCCCCAATCGAGTTATCGACCCAATCGACGCCCGCTGCCTCAGAGAAAAGCCTCCCCCGGCAAAGAACAACTCACCTCGGCACTCTGGGCTCAATATTGACCTGCTCTCGACGGCCGCCCTGTTTCCATTTCGAACGCACGGATCTTCATCCAACCCCTGCACGTCCACCAGAGACATTTTCTCCTCCTTGCGCCGGCTTCCACGGCGCTCCTTGTCGCACTTCCAGGGCCTCTTGGCGAATGGGATAATCCACAGCGACAGCGTACGGGGCCAATGGCCGAGCGTGCTCTCGGGCTTTCCAAGCTGTTCGCGGCCTCCCGTCTGCTGCATCCCCCCAAACTCCTTTCTTCTTTGCGATGCCGGCCTTGTTACCTCTCACGGGCCAGTATGCTATCTTTTACCCTGACTTATCGCCTTGGGAAGATCGGCGGCGGGAGTGAGTCAGTGACCCCATGAGCGACGCAGAACCGGACATGTGACGTCAAAGTAGGGCACCCACTATAAAGACGGGCCCGTTTTCGATAACTCATCCACATTCCCCTCTCTTCTTCCCCACATCTCCACAACCTCACCCCACAAATCTCCTACACTCCCCAGCACCAACCATGACGACATTCGCCTACCAATTCGACACCCCGACCTTCAAGAAAAAGCTCAGCTTCAACACCGGCATCTTCATCGACAATAAGTTCTCCGACGGCTCCTCCAAGGGCCTCATCGAGTGCGTACCAACTCCCCTTCATTCTTCGTGCGACATCGCTCACATATCCTGTCCAGTGTCGTCAACCCCTCCACCGGAAAAGTCACCACCGCCGTCTCCGAGGGCACCCCCGCTGACATCGACCGCGCCGTCGCCGCCGCCCGCCGCGCGTTCCAGACCACCTGGGGTCTCAACTGCCCCGGCGCGCAGCGCGCGGCGCTCATGCTCAAGCTCGCCAACCTGATGGAAGCCAACCACGAAGAAATCGGCGCGATCGAGGCCATTGATGCCGGTGCGTCTCCTCCCCCCTCCCCCTTGTCCCTTTGTTCCTCCTCATCCGTACGCTGACGACCAACCCGATTCGCGTCCCACAGGCAAGACGTTCGCTCAGGCAAAGGGCGAGGTGCTCAACTCGGCCGGGTGCATACGCTACTACGCAGGATGGGCGGACAAGAACCACGGGAAGACGATCGAGACGAGCGAGGCGAAGCTGGCCTACACCCGCCATGAGCCCATCGGCGTGTGTGGCCAGATTATCCCATGGAACTTTCCCCGTACGTCCCTTTCCCTTCCCACGTCCCCCTCCTCCTTCTCTCCACCCCACGTCCCCCATTACGCCTCGTTGCGCCCTCTGACGCCACCTGACCCCCCCCCCGCCCCCCTCCCTTCATCCCCCTCCGCAACACCCCGTTCTAACTTACGCATCCCAGTCGGCATGATGGCGTGGAAGCTCGGCCCCGCGCTCGCGACCGGATGCACGATCGTGCTCAAGCCGTCCGAGTTCACGCCGCTGAGCGCGTTGCGGATGGCGGAGCTCGTGGTCGAGGCCGGCTTCCCGCCGGGCGTGGTGAACGTCGTGGTCGGATACGGCCACACCGTCGGTGCCGCGATGGCGGAGCACATGGACATCGACAAGATCGCGTTCACGGGCTCGACCGTCATCGGGCGCAAGATCCAGGAGGCCGCGGCCAAGTCCAACCTGAAAAACGTCACGCTTGAGCTCGGCGGCAAGAGCCCGAACATCGTGTTCGACGACGCCGACCTCGATCTCGCGGTCGGCTGGACGTCGCACGGAATCTAGTGAGCTTTTTTTCTTCTCTCTACCTTTCGCGTGGGCAGGAGGGCTGACGGGTGGATCAGCTTCAACCACGGTCAGGCGTGCACGGCGGCCTCGCGCATCTTCGTCCAGGCGGGGATTTACGATAAGTTCCTCGCCGCGTTCACGAAGAAGGCGCTCGAGATCAAGCTCGGGGATCCTTTCCAAGCTGACTCGCGCCAGGGCCCGCAAGTGTCCAAGGTCCAGTTCGACGTGCGCTCCCTTCTTCCGTCCTCCCTTTCCACGCGTACTGATCGACGCTCCCCCTCCCCCGTCAGCGCATCATGGGGTACATCGAGTCGGGCAAGCAGCAAGGCGCGAAGGTGCACCTCGGCGGCGAGCAGCACGGCGACGTCGGATACTGGATCAAGCCCACGATCTTCACCGACACCACGCCGGACATGAAGATCGTGCAGGAGGAGATCTTCGGCCCCGTCGGGGTCGTGATCAAGTTCACGGACGAGACGGACGTGATCCGGCAGGCGAACGACACCATGTACGGGCTCGCGGCCTGCGTGTTCTCGCAGGACATCAAGCGCGGGATCGAGACCGCGCACAAGCTGCACGCGGGCACGGTCTGGGTCAACTGCGCGAACTCGACGGAGACGAACGTGCCGTTTGGGGGGTACAAGCAAAGCGGGATCGGGCGCGAGCTCGGGGACGCGGCGTTGGCGAAGTGCGTGCCTTGTTTCCCCGTCTTTCTTTTTTTTCTTCGGGAGGGGGCTGACGGGTATTGACTGTCGAACAGCTACACGAGCGTCAAGGCCGTGCACGTCAACCTTGCGCATACGATCTGAGCCGAGCGTTGTCTTCGCGATGGTACGAGACGGGACGAAGTTGTATTCATGTTCTGTAATTGTAAGGCATATACTTTGCTTCTGAACGCGTTTTTGCATGTTCCTTTGGCGAGAACTCAGAGCGGTGAGAGGCAGCAGCAAGGACTCATAGCGCGAACTAGCCAACGACACCGCGACGCAGACAATATTCGTACACGTACAATAACCAACCACCCGCACAGACAGAGCGACCTTCCCACCTCGTCTCGAAAGCGAACTCCCCGAGCTCACGGATAGGCGACGAGCGCCACATGCCACATCTCCAACCGGCGCAGCACCATCGCCGTCTCCTCAAACGCGGCCAAGAACCGCTCGTCCTCCTGCCCAAGCTGCATGTGATCCTCCACGCTCTCCCACCCGGCCATATGCACCCCCTCCTTGCTCAGCCTCATCCCGCCGCCCCCTCCCTCGTCCGCGTCCGCGTCCAAATCCGCGCCGAACCCGCCCGTCCACCCCCTCGACCCGACGAGCGCCCTGCCCAACCCCCGCGCGGCCTCCTCCCGCAGCCGGCCCATCTCCGCGTGGAACCCCTCGAGCGCGGCGATCGCGCGGTCGACGGGCACGGCGTCGTGGATCCAGAAGCGGGAGAACTCGACGATGGGCGCGGCGCGGAGGAGGGGGGCGGGCGAGGGGCCGCCGCGGAGGAGGAACGGGGTCGAGGTCGTTGGAGGGCGGGGCGGGGCGGGGCCATTTCCAGAGACGGGGTGCGGCGGGGCGGTTCCCGGGGGAAGGGCGGGAACGGAGCCGGGCTGAGAGGCGAGGGGCGATGCGCCGCTGGTGCTGGCAGGAGCTGTAGTCGTTATGGAGGGAGAAGCCGGTAAGAGGCCCCAGACGCGCGCGCGCACGGCCGAGGCGCGCGAGGCCCTGTACGCTTCCACGGAGTTCCATTCTAGACAGCAAAGCCGACGACGACGAAATAACGGGAGGGGGGCGTTGAGCGATATTGTGCACCAGAGCAGAGAGTGTGAGGGGGAGGGACGTACGCAAGAGCCAGAAGTAAGGCTGGGGGCGCTCGATGGCTTGGCCCCACCATTGGGCGTGCATGCCTTCCGTCCTGTGGGGGGGCAAGCGTCAGCAGCATGCCATACCCAAGCACAGATGCCGAGTGCGGTGAGGGGGGACGGAGCGATGAGCGACGCACGTCCACGCCTGAGCGACCGCCCGCGCCTGCTCGAATCTCCCTCGCACGCCCGCCTCGCCGTCCGCGCCTTCGCCGACGCCCTTGTCGAACACGATCATCTCGAGGACGTGCACGTCCGACCCGTTCGCGTTCTCCGCCATCCGTCTCTCTAAATCCCTATCGCTTCTCTTCTGCTTTGCAGCTGTGTGGTGGGTGTGGGCGGACGTCGATTACCACGGCGGTGGGGTCGACTATAACTGGAGCAGAGATGAGAAAGGTCAGCACCCCTCACTCCTTTGTGAAACGAAGCGGGACAGTCGCAGGTACGACGCACATCGAAGGGTCGACGTCGACGTGAAGAAAAGGAGAGCAGGGACAAAGCAGAGCAGAAGAGCGCTCGCCTCCTAGGACCTACGGGGTCTCATATACATAGACACCCTCCGGACTTTCGAAGGCCCGCGCACCATGGAAAAAAAACGCACCATTCCGCCGAACTTCCGTTCTAATAATGTACAGAACTCTGCCTACGTGGTGCGATCCTGATCCTCGGATGCCGTTTCCCGCCGCTTCCCCTCGGCTCTCGAACGCCCTACAACCTACATCGTCGCAAACTTACTCACTGACACTGGCAACTGGACTCACAACGAACACCTTCGAGAGCCCACGCGCGCCCGGTTCTCCTCTCGTCGACTAGTACTTACCACCGACCGTCCCATAAGTAGACCCAGGAAAAGCCACGCGGATGCGACGGGGACGGAATGGGAGCGGGCGAGGCCCAACGATGACGCAAATGGGCGGAAGACTGCAGAGTGGAAGCTTCGACGCCAAGGGCGACGCGCGCCTACGGTGCGATAACGTGACCGCATCCCGGCGGGTTCTCCCAGCTTTCAGGCACCCCCGGTTCACCAGTAACTTAAGCAGGTAAACTTGGCCTGCACTTTGATTCAACATTCGTGCATTCATGACTCGCGCCGGGCCGACGAGGTAGTACAGGAGTACTGTTCTCACAATGGATGCCGACGTCCGAGGAGCTCGCCGATGAAAGAGTCTCCAACCAGAAGACGACCTGGGAGCTCACAACGAAACGAATTCGAACGGACGCGACACACAAAGGTCGTACCAGAAACCAAACCGCCCGTTGCATTACGACGTTCGTAAGTAAAAATACACAAACCCCGATCGGGGTCGCTCGTAACCTCGTGCCTACTCGTACAACTTGATCGCCTATATACAGTGCACACGCCCCCGACAAAAGAGAGAGAAGAAGGGATCGACGACCGCCGAACGACGCAACGCGCTCAGATCGTGTGCGCGAGGTTGACGTGCACCGCCTTCACGTTCGAGTACCTGCACGCCCCGCACCACGAATCAGCCATCGCATCCGCGCAACAGCAAAGGAAAACAAGAGGGGACGTACACTTCCAACGCGTACTCGCCCAGCTCGCGCCCGACCCCGCTCTGCTTGTACCCCCCAAACGGCACGTTCGGATGCAGCTGGTTCACGCAGTTGATCCAGGCCGTGCCCGCGTGCAGCCTGTGCGCAGTCTCGATCCCGCGCTTGATGTCCTGCGTGAACACCGCGGCCGCGAGCCCGTACATGGTGTCGTTCGCCTGCCGGATCACGTCCTCCTCGTCCTCGAACTTGATCACGACCCCGACGGGGCCGAAGATCTCCTCCTGCACGATCTTCATGTCCGGCGTGGTGTCGGTGAAGATCGTGGGCTTGATCCAGTACCCTTCCGTCCCGAAGCGCTCGCCGCCGAGGTGCACGGTCGCGCCCTGCTCCTTTCCGGACGAGATGTAGCTCATGATGCGCTAAGGGGCGGGGCGACGTCAGTGCCGTGGTCCTGAAAGAGCAGAAGAGCGAGCGGGACGCACGTCGTATTGGATCTGGGACACCTGCGGTCCCTGGTACGAGTCGCGCGCGAAGGGGTCGCCGAGCTTGAGCGAGGTCGCTTTCTCCGTGAACGCCTTGAGGAACTTGTCGTAGATGCCGGACTGGACGAAGATGCGCGAGCCCGCGCAGCAGGCCTGACCGTGGTTCCAGCTGTCCCGATTCGTCAGCATCGCGCCAACATCGACATCAAGAAGAGAGAAAAAAGACGCACAAGATACCGTGCGAGGACCAGTTGACGGCGAGGTCGAGGTTGGCGTCGTTGAAGATGATGTTCGGGCTCTTGCCGCCGAGCTCGAGCGTGACGTTCTTCAGGTTGGTCTTGGCCGAGGCGGCCTGGACCATGCGCCCGACGAGGGTCGAGCCGGTGAACGCGACCTTGTCGATGTCCATGTGCTCGGAGATGGCGGCGCCGACGGTGTGGCCGTACCCGACGAGGATGTTGACGACGCCGGGGGGGAAGCCGGCCTCCTTGATGAGCGAGCCCATGCGCAGGGCGGAGAGGGGCGTGAACTCGGACGGCTTGATGACGATGGCGTTGCCGGTGGCGAGGGCCGGGCCGAGCTTCCATGACATCATCATCACTGGGAGGGCGCATGACGGGGTCAGCCTCTATTCCTTTTTTACAGCAGGGCGGGATCCCAGGGCGGCGTGGGCGAGGGTCGCAGGGAGCGTGGGGGTGTGGAGATGGAAATAACGCGTGGAAGGGAAAGAGAGGACGTACAAGGGAAGTTCCAGGGGATGATCTGGCCGACGACACCCATGGGTTCGTGGCGGGTGTAGGCGAGCTTGGCCTCGCTGGTCTCGATCGTCTTGCCGTGGTGCTTGTCGGACCAGCCGGCGAAGTAGCGGATGGTGGCGATGGACATGTTCACGTCCGCGTTCTTCGCCCAGGAGAAGGTCTTGCCTGTGTTTACGATGAGCGGCCTGGTGACAGGAGGAGAGGGGGGTGAGACGCACCGTTGTCGAGAGCCTCGAGCGCGGCGAGCTCGTCGTGGTGCTGCTCCATGAGGTCGGCGAGCTTGTTGAGGAGGAGGCCGCGCTCGGCGCCGGGGGTGTGGAGACCCCAGGTGGTGTTGGCGGCCTGACGGGCGGCTTTGACGGCGCGGTCGACGTCGGCGGCGGTAGCCTCTGAGATCTTGGTGATGACCTTGCCGTTGGCGGGGTTGATCACGCTGGGAACGAGGAGGACGAGGAGGACGATGAGCACGGTATGTAGATCAAAGTCGAACGAGAGGGAGAACGAACTCGATGGTGGAGTTGGTGCTGCCATGGGAGAACTCGTTGTTGATGAAGACGCCGGTGGGGAAGTCGACGGTGTGCTTGATGGACTCGGTGTCGAAGGAGAAGTTGAAGTGGGACATGGTGGAGAGATGGGATGGGAGTGAAAGCGGGGGCGGGGGAGTGTGGGGAAAGAGTGCGGGGGACCAGGGCCCTCCTTTATAAGAAACCGGGACGGACCCGAGTCGAGGGACGCGTCAAGTGATCGGGGCGGCCAAGCTCCCACTCCTCCTCCCGGAATTCGATCCTCCCGCCTTTCCATTATTCAATATTATTATTATATATATTCCCCTCCAACAACGTATACAACGTCCCAACGTCCGAGCGCGCTATTCCTGCGAAAGTACACAGCGCAAGGCGCGTCTCCCTACGGCCACCCGCTCTCCGATTCCCCCATGTACCCCCTCCTGGACTTACTCATCTCCCCCGACACCGCCCCAGCCGGCGCAGGGCCCCTCCCCAAACGATAAACCCGAGCCCACGCGCCCCGCCGCCCAATGAACGCCCGCCCGATAGGCCTCCACACTAATGTCCCCCGCTCGGCATCCCCCGCCCCAGCGATGTGCCGTCCGCCGCCGTCGCTGCCGCCGTCGTCCAAGACATCGCCCCCGCGCTCGCGCACCCGCGTGACCCTCCCCATTTGCCAATTCCACCCCTCACGCGCCCCTCCCTGACTTTGTCAGGCTGTCACCTCCCTCGCCCATCTTGGCTCCTCGTCCGCTCCCTCACACGGGCGCGGCGTTCGCATGCGATCCCTGTCAGTGTCACTCTGCTCACGATCAATTCAGTTGGGGACGGCGGATGACTTCAGGGCTGATCCAGGTGCGCAAGAGACTTCCCTCCTTCGATTCGAGAACCCCCCCCTCCCCGGACGCGGAGCGCGTCCGCTTTCGAACGGTCGAAATGACGACGTTATCGGCCCATCGTAAGTACAATCGCACATCGTATGTAAGGTTTACAAGCCCCATCGCGAACCGAGGACCGTCGCGGTCACCATCCCCCCCTCTCCCCAACGTACACTTATAAATACATCCCTCCGATCGCTATATGTGGCGTCGTCGTCGTTTATTTGACGCGTTCGCTGACGGGCGTCACCCACAACGGCATGTTATCCGCAGGCTCTGCAAACAAGAACAAGAAAACGAGCAATGCGCGACATCCCCCTCTCGTCAGCGGCCATGTCAAGCTCCGCGAAGCGTGGAAGCAAGAAAGATAGGGATAGGGAGGGGGGAAAGAACGCACTCATGGTCACCGCCGCGACGGGTTTCGCCCCCTGGCCCTCGTACGCAGGCTTAAACTCAAAGTTGGCCACCATCGCCCTGTTCCGGACGCAAACCCAACCAACCCCCACGTCGTAAGCCTAACCATCCGCAAACTCAAGCTTGGGAGAGGACGCACGCCAATACCGCTTTCATCTCCGACACCGCCATCGTGCGCCCGATGCACGCGTGCGGGCCCGCGATGAACGACAGCAAGCTGTACTGCGCGCTGTACGTCTCCGGCAGCGCGCTGTACGTCTCCGGCAGCGCGCGCCACCGCTCAGGCTTGAACTCCTCCGCGTCCGCGCCCCAGATCGCGGTCCAGGTGTTGATCGCGCGGATCTGGAGCGAGGGACGCGCGAACGGAGGGGAGCGTGAGCGATAATTTTGAGTGGGAGAAGGAGCAACAAAGGAGGAGGAGGAGGAGGGGGAGGGGGGGGGGGACGCACGGGGAGGTAGAACATCGTGCCCTTGGGCACGTACGTGCCGTCCACCCAATCCGACTTGGCCGCCTCCCGCAGCGTGATCGGCACGGGCGGGAACAGGCGCAAACTCTCCATGCTGTCCTCGAACATCTCAGCCCGAACGAACGCGACGGAAGAAGGGGGGAGAGCGAGCGAACGACGCACATCACGCCCTCGAGCGTCGGGAGGTCCTTCATCGCGCGGTAGTCCGGCCGCGCCCCGCGCCCGAAGACGGGCGCGACCTCCGCCCGGAGCTTGTCCTGCGCCTCGGGGTGCGTCGCGAGCAGCCAGAGCGCCTGCGCGTTTTGAACCCACCGGTACGATTCGAGTGTGCGGCGTGCAAGTCCCGTCCGCGATAGCAGTACATAAATCGCCGGAGAACGGATACATGAATCGACGGAGGGGAGGGGGAGAAATCGGACGATGGGTCAGGTTTTGGATCGAGGCGGGGAGGGGACGGGACGGGACGCACCCAGGACAGCCCAGACGCGGTCGTTTCGTGCCCCGCGCCCAGGAACGTCAGCTGTTGCGGGGTAGCGGGGTGAGATGACAGTGACAGCGCGCGTTATCGTGCGGGGTGGCGGGGTGTATATGGGCGTTCGAGATATGGGCGTAGACGCCAGCGTTCGATCGACGTGCGGGGGCGGGGAAAAAGAACCGATCAGAATCTACGATGGGAGGGGAAGGGAGGGGGGGGGGTAAAATGAAGCGGGGAGCATGAAATGAAAACGCGGGGGGACGGGACAGGCGGAACGGCGCAAAGTCGAACCAAGGACGGCCGCCTCCGCCTCCGCCTCCGCCTCCCTTCCGTCCGCCCCCCGCCCCCCCCCCCCCCCCCGAAAAACTCGTGCATCCCCAAGACGCAGATGCACACCAAACCCAAAAAGGAGGAAAATAGGGAAAGCACGCACGACCTGATCCACGAGCGCGTCGTCGTTGAGCTGGTACCCGTCCTTCGCCTCGCCCCGGCGCGCGCGCACGAGCAAGCTCATGATGTCCTTCTTCGACGCCCGATCGTCGTCCTCCGCGATTTTCTCGCGCAGGATGCGGCGGGAGAGCGCGCGGATGCGGTGCATGGTGTCGACGAGCGTCATGATCGGCGCTAAATGGTGAACGTGCCCATGAGTCGCGACGCAGGGAATGTTGTTTGATGTTAGAGAGCGACCATGGTGAGCGTTCGGAAAGGGAGGGTTAGGGTTAGGGCGACGCACCCGTGTGGCGCGACACGTTCCACATCTGCCGGAGTTTGTGTCCCCAGCGCGAGTTGAGGAAGGTCGGCATGCCGGGGACCATGAGCAGGAATGTGAACTTGGCCAGGTTCACGCCTGTGCCGATCACCGACGCATCGTCAATTCCTTTGTGGAGAGACGAAGGCCGGGGCGCGTACGTACCGGACTGGAGATTGATGAGCTCCTCGTACGCGTGCGTGAGCTCGTTCCGGGGATTGGTGAGCGCTTCCGAGCTGTACCCGAACGCCGTGTCGCAGATGATGTCGAGCGTCACCTTGCTCACTGCGCCCACACGCACCCGGTCAGCGAAACGGCGAACGAACGAAACGGAGTTGGGCGGGGAGGAATGACGTAGAGAGGGTGCGAGGATGTGCTTGGGGTGTGACCGAACTTGAAAGGGGTTCGAGCGACGACTTACTCCAGGTGTACATCTCGAGCGCACGTCCCTCCGAACATCCCTCCAACTCCTTGTTCAGAATATCCACGAGCCTGCAGTCCCCCCGATCCCGATCGCCAAAAAAAAATAAGTTCCCCGATGCCGCACCACGAACGATCGGAAAAAAACGCGCACAGGTGGATCGAATCGAAGTACATGTCCGTTTCTGGTCGACCAAGAGCAAGATCAGCGTCGGGTTGTGTCAGGAACGGACAGAACCGTCATGCAACGGGCACGTCGTCGTGCATGCATGGAAGGGGAAGGCGGAGCAACAGGACGCGTCACCGCCAATCTCCAAAGATGGCTGTCGCGCGCAGATTGGAAGGTGGAAGGGCGCGCCTGTGGGTCGGGGCGTCCGCCCGCCAGGTAGGCGCTTTCCCAGGGCGGTCGGTGCGCGTCGAGGCGGCGTCAGGTCTTTTGGGTGGCCCCGCCCCTCCGGAAACCGACGCCGTCCATTCTCCATGACCGAGCCCCCCTCCCATATGCGCGTAACGTGTTGCGAGGAAAGGGGATAGGATGGGGGGGGTGGAAGGAACGTATCGGGGGGAAGAAGGAACAACGCACGGTTCATCAAGTTCGCCAGCGAAAACGCGGGGTTCATCGCCTTGCGCATCTGCTTGTGCTCGTTCCCCGTCACCGTCAGCAGCCCGTACCCCGCCACAAGCCCCAACATGTCCCTCATGAACTTCGGCTGAGTGTGTCCGACCCGTCCGTCAGCTCCTCCCAGTCCCGCCGCCGCCAACACGCAAGGCACGCACCCGAGGATAGTCCGTCCAGTCGGTCGCCAGGATCTTGTGCAGGGCTTCCGGGCGGAACACGAACAGCCTGTCGCGCCCGACGGGGCCGACGGTGCGCACCACGGGCCCGTACTGTTTCGCCCACCCGAGCGGGAGCGCGCCCGGTTCGGAGGTGAGCACGCGGATGAAGTGTCCGAGGAGCCAGTTGTCGAGCGGGGGGCCGGGGAGCGCGCGGAGGGGGGAGAAGAAGCGCGGGCGGAGGATGGTTTTGTAGATGGTGTACACGGAGAAGACGCCTGCCACGGTTGGGAGTTGGAGGGTTAGTAAGGAAGGGTAGGGGGGGAGGGGAGGGGGCGTACCGAGGAGGGCGAGCACGAGGTGCTTCGTGTCCGTCACGAAGGACAGCACTTGATCCATGTTCAGAGCTGCACACTGGCAACGTGCGTGCGTGTGGTGATCAGTACACCACCAGCAGTTGCCTCAGCATGACTCTATGCGGGGCCATTCGGATGAGTCTGATGGCGTGACCAAGGGTTCACGCTAGCATCGTGTCAGCTTCAATCCAACCCCCTCAATCTCGGCGCCATTCCGATTATCCGTTGCGAGAAAGTCGGCTTCGCGCCCAAGTCAGCGTGAGTACAGGTTGTCCTCTCAGTTTCAATCCCCACAGAGTCCTCGATGGACGGCGACGAGCGCGGGTTATGTAAGCAGTATTCATTTTCGTCGTCGCGCCAAGTCATCCTCGACTCCTTGTTTCCTCTCACCACGTCCTTCTCTTCTCCCCGTCCTTCACCTGGCCATAACCCCTCATCTGTAATGGGCGACTCCGACGTACCGAGATTTGGACGGCGCGTCAGGGTTTCCGTGGATGTACGAAGGGTTGGGTATGGACTCTCCCTTCGACACTCTCATGTGGGCATCATCCAGAGTCTGGACCATGGTGCGTGTTCTATTCACTTACCGCCCACCTGCCCTCACGACAGCATTCAGGATTTGCACATGCTCCGGCGCCCCTCTTGTTGTCGCTGGCAGTCGTCCTCACCTTCGCTCGCGGCCTTGAACTTTACTCCTGGTCTTGAACTTTGCTCGTGGTCTTGAACTTTACTCTCGGTCTCTCGATTTTTGCTTGCGGTCTTGGTCCTCGCTCGCGATCTTGGTCCCGCTCGCGCTCCTCTCTGGTCCTGGCTCTCTGTCCCCTGGCTCACTGGGTTCCCTGGTCTTATCTCGGTCTCCGTCTGGTCCACCTGCTTTGTTGGCATCCCAGGTAACCCTCTCTCACCTGTCATCCCTCTCCATATATCCCGTAGCAGCCCCCATATACTCTGTAGTTATCAAATGAAAATATCATGATTTTCTTCCTTCTACATCAGGATAAGATCGCGATAAGCACGATTTAAGCCAGCAACCCGCCGAGCGATTCTTGATGAGCTTAGTAAGATTATTGGATTGAATCCAAAGAACCTCAGCTTCGGGCCCAAGGGAATTCGTTGAGCGTGATATCCGCTTGACATTTTTGGATTCCATCCATCGGCACACCAACTTCAAACTCAGGGGCGTGATATCGGAATGAAGCTGAGGGATCGCCTGGTGGTGTAGAGCGAGTCTTCAGCGTTTCAGCCCGCCGTGTTCGCGAGATCGAAAGAAACGAAGAGGGGGGCTTTATACACCTTCCGTCGTCGGAATCTGTGATTGTATGATTTGCGGGGAGGTATAGGGCGGGTGCAATTTGACGGGGCGGGGGTGGTCATCCGCCCCCTCCCAATCAATTGACCTCGATTTTAGAGTCCCACCGGGTGCAGTTGCGCGATTGGTCCGTGCGGGTCTGTGATTCCGAGACACGACATGGGTCCACAGTCCCCCGTCGTATGATCATTTGGCTGTGGGATTGGAAGAGCGAAAGCTGTTGTGCGAAGGAAGAAGGACGGAACGATTGAATAGGATTCGGAAACGTGAATGCTCTGCTGATCGGAAATGGGTTTCCTTGATCGGCCTCCAACGCGACGTCGCGTACGTCAGGCGCGTCTTGCTTCCCGCGCCCACCACTCCCGAGTCCCCGTTCTCCACCTCGGGCAGTAGATTTCGCCCAGCTTTTCACCAAAAGTATTGATCTTTGAGAAAGGAAGACGTACTCCTAGGAAATCTGGACAAATAGCGAGCGCTGGACTGCTCCTTCGGGAGCCGTGTACTTAAGTACGAGGTGCGTCACGACCCAGCTCCTTGTCCGAACACAGCTAACGCAGACGAAAAGCAGGGCCGCACCGCGCTCAGTACTGTTCTTAGGTGCACAGGTACGTTCGTGGCAATTTTCAAGGAGATTCATCCGGTGAACCCTTCATTGTAGCGACCGGCGCTGGCGCACAAGCACGCACTCCAACTCACCCTTGTCGCGTCACGAAATCTCTGGGGTTTCGGCTCAAACGGGTCAGCGCAAGGCCAAACTGCATCCGTGTCGACGCCTCCACCGCCAGCCTCGACATTGTCCGAGTTCGACACCACGACGGCTGCGGCGTCAACGCGACCGCCGCCGCCCCCTCCGGCATCCTGCCCGACGACATGATCACGTAGACTCGTAACCAGTTTGATCTAACAAGCCACTGACGAACGAGTGGTGTTGTTAGAATCATCACCGCCTCGCCGATATCCAATACCGTAAAAACCCCATGGGTACTGCGCTTCTCCAATACACCGACCTGGTCCCGCTCGGCCTTGCCTCGTGGACAAGTATCCAAAAAATATCGAGCCGGAATTCCTCATCGCTGCATTGGTCATCTCCGGCTGCGTTTTGGGCACGACGTGAACTTGGTACTCAGGCCGTCTATAGCCTTAGGCCGTCTCCCACCGGCATATACTGACGTCGAGCTCAAGAGCCCTACACCCATCTCAGTCATGTTCTTTCCTACTCGATTAGTAATGCAGGAAGGAAGCCACCAACCCCGCAGAAGGCCGCATTCCCTCAATATATAACTCTCGACTGGCCTTGGCTCGCTGACCGAGTAGTACAACATGGCACCGACCCTCCCTGAGACGATCAAAGCTCTCAAGACCCTCGACAAAAAGCTTTCCGTCGTCGACGTCCCCTTCGCTGAAAGAGACGACATCAAGAATCTCCGCCCCGATGACATCATCGTACGTATCTTTTTCCATCGCCCCCTCGACATCCACGTTCTCTCGTTCATTTACATATGTTATACAGACCAAGACCCTCGCTGTCGGCCTGAACCCGGTCGACTGGTTGCGTTCGTTGCACACCTTCCCCCGTGATTGCATCCGCCTGATCACGCCCTGATCACAGACGCCATTGGTTTCTTGAATCCTCCCGGCGCGTTCAATGTCGCCGGCAGCGACTCAGTCGGGGAGGTCGTCGCCGTGGGCTCCGCCGTCACGCACATCAAGGTTGGCGACCGCGTCGCCGGATTCGTCTACGGCGCCAGCGACGCGAACAACGGCGCGTTCGCCGAGTACGTGAGGCAGAACAAGAACGTCTGCTTTGTCCTCCCGGAGAGCATGCGCAACATCGAGGCCGCCGCTTTCCCGGTGCGCGTCCTGTCTCTTGTTTTCGTCGCTCTGGCCATCTCACGGCCATGAACCCCCAGATCCCCCACCTCACCGCCGTGCAGACCCTCTACCTCCGCCTGCGCCTCGCCCCGCCCTCTGCGCCGATCGCGACCCCGCGCACACTCCTCATCTGGGGTGGCGCGACGGCGGTCGGCCACCACGCCGTGCAGCTCGCCAAGCTTTCCGGGTACAAGGTGCTTACGACAGCCTCGCCCGCAAACCACGCCGCCCTGCGCGCGCTCGGCGCGGACGCTGTGTTCGACTACAGGGACCCGGAGGTCGTGCAGAAGATCAAGGACGCCGCGGGCACGGAGGGCGTGTTCGCCGCGCTCGACACCGCGGCCGAGGCGGGGAGCACCGATCTGACCATCGGTACGTCCGTTTTCGCCCATATTTTTCCCCGTTCGAGGCTGACCGTGTTTCCGTAGACGCCATCGGCGCACAGGGCGGGCCCGTCATCGTGCTTTTGCCACCGTCCGACGCGTCCAAGGCGCGCCGCGCGGACGTCTCCGTCGAGTACACGCTCGCGTACACGCTGCTCGGTTACGGGGTACGTCTCGTCGCCTCTGTTATATCCCTTTTGGGCGAGACTGATCCGCCGACGACCAGTTCACGTATTATAACGACACATTCACATACCCCGCGTTTCCTGAGGACAACGCCGCGGTGGGCGCGTGGGTGGCGGACGAACTGCCCGCGCTGCTCGGCGGGTGGGACACGGCGAAGGGCGGGAGCCCTAAACTCAAGGCGCCCAAGCTGCGCGTGCTCAACGGCGGGCTGGACCGTACGTGTTTCTCTTTTGGTCTTGTCTTGGGAGAGCGATGCTGATGGTGGAACGGGGTCAGGGATACACGAGGGACTCGAGATCATGCGGAAGGGGGATTACAAGGCGGAGAAATTGGTGTACAAGCTGGCGTAGGGTCGTATGTGTCAATGCGGTTCATATCACTTTGTACGAGTACTAGCATAGACCCGTGCATTGCACTCATTTAAGTAGCAACTGAGTGGTGATTGTATTCAAATAAGCAACAAATAAGATAGCTAAGTACTAAGTATGAAGCGTAAAACTTGCAGTCCGATAATAAGTATTCAGATCATTCAGGCTAAAGTGGTACTGCTGCTGCCGATGGAGTCATCGTCGCGGTCGTGATTGTCAAGTCGGCGTCTCGACATGGGAGAAGGTGATTCTTCCAACTCGGCATTGCGTGCGGGACGCTTTCCCAGTACCTTTTCAGAGGGTGTCGATGTGGTGGTACCACGTCCGAATGCGAACCGAAGTTTGGATGATGAGTTGCCCAGTGGACTCGGGGAATCTAAGATGGTCAACATTAGTAGAAGCAGTGAGTGATCATCATCGAAGAGTGAGACTTACTATTGGCAGAGGACGATGATCCCGACCGTGCCCCAAGATACTCGATGACATCCATCTCTAAGATGGTGTGAGTCATGACTCCGTCGAAGCCGCGCTCGATCCCGGCCAGTCTCCCAATGACAGAGACGACGGACCTAGCAGTCGGGAGAGCTGACTTGGGGTCACGCCATCTTCCGTTTTCCGGGATGCGAACCTTGATCGGCATGGGGAGGCGATTACGCTGTGAGCATGCCGAAACATATTGAATGCCCTCGATGGTGAAGAACGGGGGTTCACGGCTGACAGAGACAACGGCTCCGGAAACCGTGACCATAGGACGGAAGTCAATTGGTACAACTGAGTCCATGTTGACAGGCGTGAGCTAGAGGTCAAAATCAGTGCAGGTTCAATAAACCACACGAACAGCACATTTTCCATACCTGAATAATATCTCCCATGAGATCATAATCTGCTGGTGACAGATCTTCGCGTGGTGTCTCAAGACCTTCTTTGAACCGGATGACCTTCAAGAGGTGTGAGTGACAGCGTTATTCAGCGGCGGAGAGAAGAAACACGTACCTTTGCCACAATAAAATACAGCCCCCCTTCATCTCTGAACACGGCGCTACCATCGTTGAAGTAACGAAGAGCAGCGATAAGCGGGGGCATCGAGGCCGAATAGTAGATGCCGGCATCGAGGAGAAGATAATTCCTCCGGTTGGGAATGGGACGGGGTGATTCAAGGGAGACAATACCGGTGATGACGACGGAGGTGTTGTCAACTTGAGGCATGATGGAGGTGAAAGTTGTTGGGTGAAGGAAGAAGGAAGAAGTGATGAGGTCTCGGAGTCGGAATCAGTGTATTGAAGACTTGGGTTGTGCACGTTCAGCATGGAGCTGCCATGCTTATATACCTGGCCTGAGGGCAGGCCGAATGTCCTAGAACTTCCAGAGAGTTCGGTAGGCTTCGTCTCTAGAACGACGTTGGTGAGCATAGCCGAAGGAAAGGTCGAGAAAATTGATGCTTAATTCACCGGATATTCGCTCTCGATCGCGAGCGACGCGTGCGGCACGTGATCGTTCGTTGCACTCCCGCCGCCGACCGAGATGACCACCATCGTGAAACGGGGCAGTACGGTTACACTGCAAGTAGTACATATTGTGTAGATAGGTCATATTGCTGCCCACACCAATTTTTGGACCTTAACTGCTGAAGCCCCAGGATCTGGATGTCGTAAGTGACCGGGTCGAATTGACTTTATTGCAATCTGATCTAGTGTTCTTTTGAACAATCTGCTACTACAGTGTGATCTACAGTATGATCTACTACTACAGTGTGATGAGTCAAGAATAAAGCCTGGTCCTAACTGGACTGGTCAGAGCTTTTATGTGGAAAGTGATTGAAAGTCTGCACTCACCTAGTCAAGAAGCACCTCGGGATATACAATGTTTGGCGTTGCAGGAGCGGCAGAGCCTTCGGGTAGGAGTATTTTGACCCTTCGCATAGACGTTGCTCTGGATAGTGCGACGTACAATTGCCCATGAGCGAAGACGTGCGTCCGGAGGTCAAGCCCCACAAAATTGACAGACTGGCCTTGGGACTTGTTGATGGTCATTGCATATGCAAGTCGCACGGGAAATTGGCGACGTTTCAGTCGAAAAGCGAAATCAACATTGTTGACTGAGGGAGAGAGTGTGATGCGGGGAATGAGAGCGATTTCACCATCGTGGTCACCTCCCATCAGGCGAACTTCGAGTACCCGGTCGGACATACGGAGCACGGTAGCGCGTGAACCGTTGCATAGCCCTCGGGAGGATGATAGATTTCGGAGTAATATGATAGGGCTCCCAATCTTCAGACGTAGCTCAGCGATGGGAAGGCCGGAAGAGTTAAGAGAGTGTAGAAACTCAATAGGTAGATGAAGGGGCTCGGGATCGTCTTCATCGTTATCACCCTTCTCTTGAATAAACGAATCTGCGCTCATGTACACTTGTTCTGCACCTGGATGCTGATCGAGGATCTTTGCATTGAGTGCGTGGACCTCATCATTTCGAGGTGCAAGGATGGTGCGATTGAGGAAGTACTCCGGAGGCGGAGGGTGGTCCATGTTGACATCTAAGTCGTTGTAGGTAGATTGGATGAGTTGGCCGTCGTCACTGCATAGCATGTGCTCGGGAAGAGCGATAGGATTTGCCATGTTGAGGTTTGGGAGCGTTGCCGCCCGGCCATGTCCGATGTCGAGCAGCCATTGCGCAAAACCTTGTGAGTCGGCGTCAGCACTTTCTAGTCGCATGTTTTGCCGTAGGTGGAGGACCTCAATGGTATCCCAGAGGTTAGATCGCTGGAGCGATGCACCAACGATTTCTTCGCGTGATCCTTTGACAATGACTGGTAGCGTTTGTTGAAAGTCGCCACCAAATACTATGGTCAGACCGCCGAAAGGACGTGGATCATCGCGGATATCTTGGAGGGTCCGGTTTACTGCCTCGGGACCCCATCTGAGAACATGACATTGTCAGCATATGACAGGAATATGAAGGAGTAAAATGCAATTACCTATGCTGCATAACAACTTCATCCCAGATGATAAGTCGAACCTGGCAGAGCATATCAGCACGCTGGGTGTTCTTATCGATTTTGCATGAAGAGTCGTGCGTCAGAGAGTCAACTGGAATTTGGAACATCGAGTGGGATGTGCGGCCACCTGGGAGGAGAAGGGCCGCGATACCGGATGAGGCGACACATAATACAATCCAGCCCTCGCCACGGACACGGTGACAAAGAGCTTTGTACACGAACGTCTTCCCAGTCCCACCTGGTCCGTGAAGGAAAAAGGTCTTCCCAGCATTGTTCTCCACGGAAGTGTACACCTTGTCGAATGCGTGCCGCTGCTCGGTATTTAGCTGCAGAATATGATGGTCAGCTTGTGTCATTTCGTGGTCCTGATCGTAATCCAACTGCTCCGAGATGAAGGAATTGTCAACGTAGGCGCCCCAGTTATGCTGAGGTAGTGGCATGGGAGGAAAATGTTCGAGGCGGTGACCCGATTCAAGCAGTATCTGATTGAGAAGAAAAAGACCATAATCGTAAATCTCTACTGGAGACGGTTGATGAAACCCGAGCACTTGAAGTCGTCGTGGTAGGTCATCACAGATATACTCCTTGAAATCATTCCAGAGCTCGTCAGGGTGGGTTGGAGCACAATGTTGAAGGATGGTGGCAAAGAGTTGTCGAAGGCTTGTCCCGGTTCGCATCTCGGACGCTTCATGCAGGCACTGGCGCCACTCGCCGTCGTCCTCGAGAAGGCCGCGAGCCAAGCACGCATCTCGGAATGTGGGATATTGATGTCCGTTCACGGTGAGTAGATCATTGTATGATCGCGGACCTTTCACCACTGATAGCAGGGTGCGCAGATAAAACCGTTCGCCTCCAGTTGGCGGGACAAAGAACATTCGCCCGATTGCGAATCGGTTCTTTCGGATCGCCCATTGCTTTGTGTCGGCCTTCCACACGAAGTGTTGTGGGAGCTCCTGGTATGTATATTGGTGTGCGAGCTGACCGGCCTCACTCTCTGATGCATTCACGTGGAAGAATTCAGTGAGCATTGTTTTCTCAGCCTCGGCTCGTGCCATGATCGTCTCAACCGGCTCTTCGGGGTTAAAGACCACCATGTGCTGGCCAGGAAGATGAACTTGAAGACGGACAACATTGGGAACCTGCTTGTGGATTGCATTTTCGAAGAGTCGCCATGCTGCCTCCGCACCGCTAATATAACGCGAGTCGCGGAACTGCTTGATTTCGTCGTTCATGGTGATTTCGGCCGTTGCACGGTCAGAGCCTTTGTGCGTATACTTTGTGATGTACTTTGTCGCAGCGAAGGAGACACAGCATTCCACGTTGATATGGCATCTGTACTTGGCACAAAGAAAGGGGTTATATGGAACAACCCAGCGGTTGTCCAACTCGACTCCACGAACATTGTACGCGCGACCATCATTCGGACGACGATAGCGAGGGTAGCTGTCATGCGTCATTACGGTCTCCTCTTGGTAAGCCTTCGGGAAGTCCTTTGTGCAGCGTCCGTGTTCCATGCACGGTGCAGAGGGGTTGGCGGCGCCACACGGGCCATGAACCATGCACGTTTTGATGATTTCGAACAGTTCGGGTTCCGTAACAGGATCGGGCCAGTATGCACGCACAATCGAGTCGACAGCTTCCGGTGTAGAAATCCGCCAGGGTGTTTTTAGAATGAGAAGGAGATGCATGTGCGGAAGCCCTCGTTTCTGGAACTCGATGGTGTAGACATAGGCTACCGCATGACCAAAAATGCCGTTCTTGTAAAGATCGTCGATGATGGCCTTCTTATATTGTGCAAACACGCGGGCAACCAAGTCAGGTCGATCTGCGGCGGTCTGACCTGGGAGTAGCTCTCGTGTGATCTCCTCCCATTTCGGATTACAGGTGACCGTAATAAAGAGATCAATCTTGCGGTAGTAGCGCGCAAGGGCCATGGCATCTTGAAAGAGTTGGTACATGTACCTAGGGCCACCGATGTACGAAGAGGGAAGGACAATCCGTCTGCCCACGTTGTTGAGGTCGATCTCGTCATCTGCGGCCGCAACGGCATCCTCCAAGCCGCTATACAGTGCAGCACGGAGGAGTGGCTGGTTCTGTTCTAGAAACCGTAAGCGGTTCTGGTCCGTTGATGCCCAAACATCGACAATATACTGTTGAAAGAGGCGGCCACCATGGTGGAGAAGCGAGAACTCGTTGTCGCGAGGATGGAGCTGATATGAGTAGAATTGAACTTGGGTCATGCGCGTCCGAGTGGAAGTGGCTGCACCGTCGCCTTGTCGAACACCAGGGCGCGGTAGTAGCGTGAGGTTGTACGACCATCCGGGAGTGCCCCACGGAAAGAGCAGTACATAATGCAAGCACGCATATGCAGCGTGGCCGTCACTGATACGGTCCAATCCACCAGTGTGTCTGCGAAGGATGATGTCGCGGGCAGCAACAGGCTGCGTCTCGTCGCCTGGTATGATAACGGCAATCTCGTCGGCAGTGGGGAGGTTGTACCGTCGTGGGTCGCGAGCAGGATCGGCGGCGATGCGGACTGCAATATCTTCAGCTTCATGCTCCTGGAGGATCTCGAAGGCATGTCGGTAAAGCCGGGTATAGCGGTGGCAAGCGAATAGCACAGTCTGGAGGGTGTGCATGGTGTCGCGTCGAAGGTTGTGATTGCGTTGCATGCGATAGTCCAAGGCATCTCTTGGATCGTAGATGTACAGTTGTGCGTACCGCGGTGCATGGCCTTCGGACGGCAGGAGACTGCCTGCCCAGTGAGAGAGTTCACCTTGGATTTTGAACACCCACGGGCCCCGACCGAATTGATTGATATTTTCGAAGGGCTTGTGACCGAGGGACGTAAACGCGAGAGCCATGTTATATTGCCGGATGTTGTCTCGAAACTCGCGGGCTTCAGGGGTCGCCGCCGTAAAGAGCGTGTGAAGCTCTGGGGGAGGGTCTTCGGGCGGAGGCAGCTTGACCTGGCCATGGTGACAGCACTTCCCAAACTCCGGGTTTGCCTGTGAGCCTGCTGTCCGCTCTGCCATCCAATGCAAAGCGTTGCAGTGCCTGCACTGGACGTCCATGCGGCCGAGGGTGAACCGCTGGATAGGCTCTTGGTATGCACGCCGAGCTTGCGGTGGAAGCGCATCACGGCGGCGACGGCGACGGGGGCGGGCAGCGTACTCCAATGGCTCCGGTTCTATGCAAATAGGTAAGAAAAAATGGGGCATAGACAGGATATAGGATCTCGTACCATTGTTTGCTGCTCGAGGGAAAGGTATTGGAGGACCGCCTTGGGGACCATGATCGCGTTCTCGCGCCTCGGAGGTTCTTGCACTGACTCGGACTTGCTCGTGTCGTTGACCGCGTCGATGGATATTATCCATCTCGACACTGGTTGCGGTGTGCAAAAGGTGGTCTCGAACGTCTTGAGTACTTGGCGGAGTAGGAAGCGCAGGGCCGGGCGCCGAGCGTGCAACTGACCGTCTTCGTACTGCTTGCAATCGAACATCTGAATTTCGCTGTGAGTGTTCTAAACGCTCCCTTTCACGCCGAGCTCTCTGTGCTATCTGTCGGTTGGATAACGGAGCGGGTTCTTGCGTTGGTTGTGAGAGTGTAGCTGGGATGCTTTGTGACTGTTCCAATCGCTCTCGTTCGCGTCGAGCCCTCTGGGCAATCTGTCGTTTGGATAGCGGAATGGGCTGCTCCGTTTCTTGAGAGGTCGGAGCTGGGGTTCTGGGTGGCGTGGGGAGCACGTCAGGTGTGTAGGCCCAGGGCCGTGTAGGCCTGCGATTGTGCGATGTCGATGACGACATATCACCTGGAATATGGATAACGAAAGGATCAGTAAGGCCGTTACTATCGTATTGATTCAACCCGTATGCACGTACCATTTGTGAAAGCCCCGTTTGAGGCGCTTGCCGGTTGGTTGAGTTCCAGCATTATCACATCGCCCGTCGTTGATTCAGACGTGGACGACACGATACGGCGCCGTCGCGGACTTTCAGGATCCTGGGGACGTCGTTGTGCTCGCGCTAGAGTCCGGTGGTGTTCAACGGTGGCGACCGAGGAAAGCTGTAACGGAATGGTAAGCAAAAACATCACTCAATTTGTGAGGGTCATCATACCTGGCTGGTTGTCGCTTGCGAGGCGGTTGTTTGGGCATTGCTTTGGGGTGCTGCGTCTTGAACGGAGACTTGCATATATTATTATCTACACAAACTTGCGCGTCAGTTCATACATGCTCGCGAGAGAGAACAAAAATGCGCACATAATCCAAATGAACACGCCGAGATGCACCGGATACAGACGACAGGCGGGGTGCGCTATACCGTGTCGCGTCGCGTCGCGTCGGCCACTCGAGCTCGGGACCGCCGCGCCTCATCCGAGCACCGAGGAAATTTCCCGAAAAATCTGTAGAAAATTCGGTAAATCCGATCAGGGGGGCGGAAGCGACGCAGTCATCGCGACCGAAGCGACGAAACACGTCCGTGTTGCTGCACAAACATTGCTTTGGAGGAAAATTGATTTGAATTTGTTTTCTGATATACAAAGTAAAATGTATAAGTAGGGCTGTACCATGGAGTCTACTTTGACGCTAACGGCGGTGCGTAGAGGTGCCATAGAGGGTGTGGAAAGCATGGCGGTGACAAAATACGTGGTGGAGGTCCAAGACGAAGAAAGCGACGCGGTGACGCCGCCGACGCGCAAGCCTAGGATGACGCAAGCAGCCACGTGCATCCGTCAACGCGACCTGTCACGCGTCGCGTTACAATGACGTGGCTGTTGTCCCGCGACCAATCAGAAAGCTCACTTGTCTCGCGGTTTGTGTCGTGACGTGACGCAGCGTTCCACCGCGTCTCTCTTTGTATTAAAGGATAATTGTGGTTGGGGCGTTAGGCGGCACGCATTCCTATTGGCTACCAGTGATACAGTGAGCAGGATGCAGGGGTTTGGATCGAACTTACTCTTATCACAACTTCTCCCAAGAAAGTCGTGACGACCGCATCCCTCGAACTTCTCCCGCCCGAATGTGTCTTCGCTCAAAGGACTGATGCCAGTGAAAAATGAAAGCCAATTGATTGCAAGCTGGGACGCACTAAATCGAGAAGTTCGTACATAGCGGGATTTCGTCAGGATGAAGAAAGCGAGGAAGAGCATCGTACACGATACTAACACAGAGGCTGAGCGCCAAGGATGAGTGAAGCTTTTACACAATGCTGGCCTCATTCGTCGATATCTTCTCTGGGATCCCGGGAGCATCGCCAGGGCCTCCCATCTCGACCGTTGTCGCATTCTTCCCATGCCACTCCGCCATGAGCCGCTCGTGAGCCTCTTCTCGAACCTGCAGCTCTCTCTGCTCTTGGAAGTAGTGGTACGGATTTCTCTTCTCCACGACCGCTATGAAAACCAGCTGGAACGTCGCCGGTCAGCAGATGATTGCGCGAGTGAAGGATCGGAGCGCACCGAGATCGATACGGCCGTGCTATAGAGAGCACCCCACCAGCGGACATACCAGAGACCCTTCTCCCACAGGAACGGGGCCGTATTTCCTATGGTATCTCTGGTAGTATACAGAAGGACTATACCGCAGAGGAGCCAGAACCCGGATAAGAACCAAATCCTCAAAGGGTAGAGCATGTTCTCGAGGCGTTCCTTGCTGGATCAAACATATGCGTAAGTAGGGCTTCCCTGAGAGAGGCAGGGAGGAAACAAACTAGGGCTGAAGAGACGCGACGATGATATACCGAATGCCCATCCCGAATCCGGACAACAGGATCCAAACGGTAATCCAGACCATGAAGGGCCATCCGTGATATAGCTGCGTGTGTAGGGAATCGACCGGACTCTCCAGCTCTTTGGCGGCCATCTCAACAGTGACAATTTGGAGAGGAGCCTGGTGAGAATATATAAGTGGAGCTCGACAACACAGTCCTGAGTCCGTGCGACGTACGAGGATGATTGGTATCCAGCCACTCAGGATCTCCGAGACGCCGGGCATCCGCATCGTGTAGCAGTCAAGGGGGTGCGAGTCGAGATCGGATGCTAATACCGCCTAAGTCAACGTCGTACTTGGCGGGAGGTAGATGTGTAGGGAGTGGAAGGAAGAGAATATAGATCCAACAGCTAACGCCACACTCAAGTACTGCTGCCAGCGGACAGTGGAACCTATGCAGCTGTGCATATTCAGTTCCTCAGGCTGTGTGACGGCATCCTCGCTCGTTCATCCTTTGTGATATATGACTCACTGCGATGTCCGAAATGTGAGAGAGTCAGTCAGGGCAGAGTCAGAGGGAGAAGGAGGGAGAATCAAGAGATGTCCATGCTCTGGTGGTCGGCCCATCCGGCCTTATTCGGCCTTGATCGAGGAATTCTTATGCCGTTCGGCACATCAGGACCGAAAGTGAAACAAATCCGGCACAAGACAGGGCCGGGCAGCTGAGCGCTGAGCGTGGCCGAGCGACGAACGACCATGACCACCGTCCTCCACCGTCTTCAATTTTACAGTGCTTTAACACTTTCATCAGTCACGCCGTCTACAAATGTTGAATCATCGAAATATGCTCTTGAAACACAAGAACGCACTCGCAGGGGCCGGTCTTTCCGCAAATTCTCGACTACCGATAGTTTTGAGCGAAGGTGGATTATGGTAGGATGATGGTTCAACTCGTACGCTGTCGACCCTCCAAGCTTCGCCATCCAAGAGCGCGCATCGGGGCCTTCGAACACAGGATCCGAGAGCTGGTCGCCTCAAAGGCGTTCAAACGAGTCTGGGAGTCGCGTTTGGAAGGGAACGATTACCTGCACAGGGTGTGACAAGTACGCGTATTGGCTCTATGCTTGGTGTTCAATCTCATGCATATCTATTCAGCTGCTTGCGTTCCAATCTTCATGCTGACCGCCGCATCATGGACCTATAGCACTCTTGTCGCCTCTTCCCCGCGCACCAGTGACCAGAGCCTCAGTCCCCACTCAAGTCTATAGCATGGCCCAGAACTTCGCCAACTTACCACGTCCCCGGTTCCCCGGTTTACTCGCGGACGGACAGTGCGTTCACCCGGATGAATGCGTCCAGAATACGTTGCTCTGAAGCCGCAGGAACGACTGAGTGAAGATCGTATCTCCATTCTCAAGACATGGTGCCAATGAGGCAATCTTGTCGGGCTGTCCTTAGTCACTAGTACAACTCGCCACTGGCTCCCCTTTTCACCGGACCATTGAAGAACTGCCCTCCACCGCATTCAGGCTGGATTCGATGATTTCCCCCATCTCCCTAGAGGCGCATCCGAAATGCGGCGCCGCCCAACGGAACAGCTCACATCGTTATGAACGTTGCGGCGACTTAGGCCGATTATCGTATGGTGTGGCCAGGTTCCCAAGGGGCAGGGCGAGATCGCGCGCGCATCGAAGGAGCTCACCATCGTTGGGACATCTTTTCTGGTACGCTATCCTTGATTAACCTAGTGCTTTCGGCTCATGCGGCGTATATGTGGACCCTGCGGCGGGATATGCAAAGATAGAGGAGGAGTTGTGGCAACATTCAAGCTGGAAGGTTGGGCCTTGGCGGGACGACGAAGCTCTCATCCCTGCTCCCCCTTCGAAGAAACACCGTCGCAGGTCCTTGAGATCAATGTGTAGAACTGTACGCGTTTTCTCTCTCGGTTCCGGTGTGTTTGATGCCCAATCGGGTATATCAGATGTACGCCGACTGCCTGTGTTAACTTTGTGGTAACTGGTCTAATCACGGCCACAAGAATGATAGCTATATGCATGGGGTCGTACGTTCTGTGTGACCACATCAGGTTAACTTCGTTGACTTGCGTCCATGGCGGACTATGTCGGAGGTCAGAACATCATTGGTTCCTTCGTGGTCTAACTAAACGTCCATCCTATGTAGATGACCCAGTGCGAAGGACATGCCATGAAGTGAGGTACCTAGTACAGCTCTTAACCTGAACCGTCATAGCCCCCATTTTGTCGCATGCCCTATGTGTAATAATGGACCACTTCCAACATTGCAAAACATGCGGCGCGTTGGTCCGTCGCCCGGTACTATCAGGAGGACAGCAGATCGCGCCTCAGAGGCTTAGCTCCAGACATTTTAAGCACGCAAGCACACATTTCCAACTCCCATCGGTTTTCACCCTCAAGAACGAGATCCAATGCCTGACCTTGTTTTTCCCGCTGTATCCCTTCTCACTTTGCTCGTCACCACGGCGCTCTTTCTGCTCAAGGAGCCACGCTCCTTGTCACCTCTCCCTCCCGGCCCGCGCGGTCTACCGCTTATCGGTAACCTCCTCGACTGGCCCTTCGAGTCCGGCTGGCTTACGTTCGCTGAATGGGGGAAGAAGTTCGGTAGGCGCACCTGTATTTCAAGTTAAACATCTGGGCTAACGTTGGACGCGCGGACAGGCGATATCATCCACATCGAGATATTTGGAGTACATATCGTCGTTCTCAATGCCTACGAGACCGCACAACATCTCATGAACCAAGCCTCGTACTCGGACCGCCCCCCTTTGGCCATGGTCGGAGACCTGTACGTCTCATTCTCATCGCTTCCCCGTATAGGTTGCGTGCTAAGACATCGATATTGAATATAGGATGGGCTTCATGCCGAGCATCGTGCTTTCGCCCTACGGTGACCACTGGAAGGCCATGCGTCGGATCACCCAACAGAGCCTGAACCGCGCGGCCTCGGCTACCTTCCTGCCCAGCCAGCTCACTGATGCTCGCATGCTGCTTCAACAGCTCCTCGAGAATCCGCGCAAGCATATTTCCTGTATTCGTTTGTACGTCTCGCCCCCTCCAGCGTTCGTCGGGTGATTAATCGGCGCTGGCTCGCTGCTGCAATGCACAGTGCGCTGGGGAAGAACATCATAGAGAACACGTACGGAATCCCGATTGACTCGCCTACTTCTGAGGTATCGGCTTCTCTTCATCGGAGTCCGTGCCCATCTGAAATCCTAGAGTCTAGTTCGTTCAAATCTCCCGAGAAACCCACGAGGTGATACAGAACGCCGTCATTCCTGGAAGTTTTCTCGTCGACATCTTCCCGTCTTGTTAGTCTTCTTTCTTCTTACACTGATACTTTATCGTTATAACGAGCCGTTGCGCAGTGAGGTGGATCCCGTCCTTTTTTCCTGGCGCCGGGTTCAAACGTCTCGCGCGCCTTGCTCGTAAACACGGACAGCATATGGTTGATGGCGCATTTGCAGAATCGAAGAAGGCCGCAGCGAGTGATGCTCATTTATAGCGGTGGTTCATAGTCCGCTGACTTCATGTTGGTCTTGTAAAACAGATGCGTGATGGTGCCATTCCGTCTCTCGTGGGAACGCTCCTGCAGAGCGATCCTCAAGATATGACACAGGATCAGTACGAGTATGTGGTCAAATGGGCAGCAGGATCTTTGTATGGAGGCACGGCGGTCTTTTCACCGTACCCGTCTTTGCATCGGCTGACCATCTTTATCTTTGTAGCTGGTACGGAATCAGTAAGCTCGTCGCACCCATGACAATCAGCGCGCCTCTTATCACCACCGCAATGAATAACCCGTAGACGGTGTCGAGCATTTCGACCTTCGTTCTCATGATGGCCAAGCACCCGGAAATCCAGAAGAGAGCCCAAGCGGAGCTGGACAGCGTTCTGAGCTCGAATCGGCTCCCGACATTTGAGGACCGCGACAGCCTTCCGTACCTTGACAGCGTGATCAAGGAAGTGTTGCGGACTCACCCGCCGACGCCTCTTGGTGTGTGAATGTCCGTTCATAGGATTACATGACGATTGACTCAAACTGAATAGGCATCGCCCACCGGTTGTCCGAAGATGACGTGTATGCTGGGTATCACCTCCCGAGGGGCTCTATCATCCTATCAAACATCTGGTTAAATTTTCTCCTTTGCTTTTTGGGGTGCAGAGGACTGACGCCAATACATATCCCCAGGGCCATGAGCAAGGATCCGCGTCAATATACTAACCCTCTGACGTTCAACCCCGATCGCTACTCCAAAGAGAACCTTGCGCCCGAGCTCGACTCGGCGAATCTTGTATTTGGCTTTGGCAGAAGGTGGGCACGTCTCACACTGTCACTGTGCTCAGGCTGACAGACTGTGTGCGGTTGACAGGGCATGTTTGGGTACGCATTATGCCACGGCTGCAATTTACATTACCGTCGCATCGATCCTGGCGGTGTTCGATATTCGCGCGCAGGACGAAGACGGTGTAAACGTTGTCGTCAAGGCTGAGTACACCGGAGGTCCGTGGCTGCTTTTTTTCACGCGGCAATTGGCTGACTCGCGCGTGGTGTTTCTCCTTGGTTTCTCCCTCGATCTCATCTTCCCTTCGGCCGTTTTTCGTATCAAGGTTTCGTGAGGTACGTTTGCGCTTCATGACACCCCACGGTTCAAACTGACTGATATTTTTGTGATGGCCCGCCCCACGTAGTCATCCGAAGGCGTTCCCGTGCCGCCTCGTTCCTCGCTCTCAGGCCGCGATTGAGCTCATCAAGGCGGGGACTCTCATTTGATCCTCCCAGACGCCCTCGACCTATGTATTCTGCCCATGCACCCCCCGTTTCGATACACTACACCGACGTATGTATTCAGACTCTATCGCCTTGCACTAGTTGACGACATCCTGATCATATGCAATTCAGCCAACAGTTGCACGCGATCGGGGTATATAACCTTGTTCAGATCGTCGCCGTTTCGGCTCTACTCTTTCCTCTTCCCACCAATATCATCTCCTTTGTACCCATACAGTAAACCTTCACGGCAACGCGACATGGCATCTCGCGCTTCGCGCCACATTCAATCGCCTGATCCTGATGGGGTTTCCGCTCTACCAACGCGCTTGTCCACTGCGAGGGTGCTGCTGACATTGATATCTTTCTCCAGCCCCGCCCCGAGAGATAAAATGATATGGGGTAAATTTGGAGCAAACTGGCAGGCGGCGAGCTAAGAGAGAAGTTGTTGCACTGATGAGGAGAGCTCGCAATTCACAGGTGCTTCTGCAGGTCCGCTGTATCCGCCGCCGTTGTGTCAAACTGTTGACGCCTTACTTTCGACCTCAAGCAATGCCCGGGACACATGGAGATACGACATACTTATGGTAAGTCTGTTTTCAACCCAATTTTTTTTAGGGGAACTCAGATCAAAGCTCGTTTCGCGTGCAGTAACTGTAAGCATGCGTGTATCACCTCTCCGCTGCAATTGGGCGCTCCGGAGCTGCGCTCGCCGTGCTGGCAAGGTCAAACCAACCGTAAGTAACTCAGGTACTTAGATTGACTCAAACTGGAGCAGTACTTACATTCTGACTGCCTGTGTATCCCACACTCGTCTCATCTCGTGCTGACGCAACAATTGCCACTGAGCTAAGCACGAGTTGACACCCACATAAAGCGCTCAATATCAAAAGAAAAATAGACCGATATCTACCGGCGTGACGACACTATCTTCCGGGCCATTGCGCATCAAAAGGCCCTAGAGAGACCAGAAGACCGGAGGATGTCGATGGGAGCGGGCGTCCCTGTAAGTAACTTACGTCCAGATGACCCAGACCGCCTGCCGCCCTTCGTTGCGAATGCGGAGGACTGAGGCTCAGCCGATCCTGCGCCCGATTGGCGGTCGCTTCGATCGACCATTCAAGCTTCAAAGCAGGGGCGGGCCAGGGCGTCTAGTTTTCAGTGGGGAAGATAGCATCGTCACCGGTGTATACTTATGTACGGGCGCGGTCGCACGCTGGTCAGGGTTCCCTTTCACCCCCTCCACTAGTTCCGCTGTGTGGTCTCAGAGCCACTATGCCAATTTCGTTCTCTGGTTCAGAAATTGTCGCGCTGTGTTTGGAGTCTGTGCTCTACGGTGGGTGCACTCTATCTCCCCCGACGTGATCTCCCCTCACGGTCAGCTAGGAGTGTTTGTTGCGCTGTTTGTCAGGTGTTTGAGGATTCTCCTCGTCAAATCGAACCTTAACGTCCGCCTGGTCCTCGTCTCCGGCTCTCTGTTCGTTCTGATAACATGGGTTCGTCGGCATTCTAGCGTTTGATTCCTGATGTTGCGCGCTCATCGTATAGCACATGATCAACAGCACGAAACTCTCGACGCGTTCCGCCTCGTGAAGGCGTTCAGAACCAGCCAGACGACCACTGGTGGCGACGCGTACTTCGCGGAGTTTACGTCCCCACTCAGTGTAATGAAGACCACGGTATACGTCGCCGAGACTATAGTGTCAGATCTTTTCATCGTACGTGTTTCAAACGGATCTTTGTGTAGGCTAAGATTGGGCTGAAAGACAGCGGATTTTCCGCCCCTTCCACAACCTAGTTATATCGGTCTTTCGTCGTGTGGGATAAAAGAGTTTCACTGGCTGCCTTTCCGTTTCTTGTGTTTCTAGCAGACCTGGGTGAGCATCGTACTTCCTTACACGCTGCGACCGTCAGTAATTTCGCGACTGCAGGGACGGGTATCGGCAGCATATACGAGCTTGCAAAATCTAAGCCAGATCCTGCGTTCAACAAGCCGCAAGAGCGAATCACCAACGCCTTTTTCTCCTGCACACTCGGTTTGAATGCGATGTGCACCGGTACGGGTTCTCTGAGCTTCATCTCCCGGATCGCGGCTTACTGTATGCGGCTACCATGTGGCAGGCCTCATCGCGTTCCGGATCTGGTGGACTCAAGGACGGAACAAAGCGTTCAACGTCAAATCCAGCCTGACCAAGGCGACTATCATCATGGTAGAGTCGGGTGAGGTCTACTGTTGATCTGTCGAGGGGCGTAGCTCACTCACATACATGGTATAGGCGTTGTATACGTCGTTTCTTTAGTCATCCTTGTGGCAACATACTCTGCGGAGTCTCTCGTGTTCAACATCTTCCTGGACGTTGTATGTGAAGTTGCTTCAACCTTGGATATCGTGCTGACACTCCCGCCGGTGTGCATAGCTCTCTCCGATCATCGGCATAGTCGTGCGCAACCACCTCCCCTTATTTCCTTTCCAACTAGCTGACGCATAACTATGCAGTTCTTGCTCATCATCGTGCGCGTCGGTCTGGGCATCAGCTCTGACGCGGACACCCGTGTAGCCGCCGAATCAAGCATGGATGTCTCTGCAACACCCAAAAGGAGCCACCACCACGCCGCACGATGTACGGACACGGATCCGTCGTCGGCGTGGACCTCTGTTCCGGTTTCGAGTGGCGTGCATCTGGACACGATGGATGACATCGTGCTCTCGAGCATAAGTGGAAACTCGGGCCCACTCCGCTCACAAGGCTCGTATGAGACGGATATGTGGAAGGTTGACGATAGGAGTGAGGGCTTCCCCGGGGACGCAGTGTAAAGACGGAAGGCACACGGTTTGATGTTTACCTTATTGTACGTTTACTCTTTTTCGCGCCAGACGATGCGCGGAGATAAAATGTGGCGAGTTAATGTTGTTAGGTTACCTGTATATACCCTTAATTTGCTATCGCGTTGTACCGTCGATTCGCGTCCCAACGTGTGCGACATGGTTCCACCACTGAAAATCTGACGAGGACAGTGCGACACCAAGATGTATAAGGCGGAAAGCATGATCGAGTCAGAGACTTGAACGACTTGTTAGAGGATGGTATATGCTACTGATGAACCATTGATTCATAGAAGGGGTCTATTCTCCTCATCGGAACCCTAAAGTTGCGGAACAAACATCGATTTAAGTGCTACTTGTACCCACACAACGGCATATGCAACGCACCACACGATTGGGGAGACCACTCCAGGTAGTCTCAGGGTCGAACACAACTGTAAGCCACCAACCCAAATGATTGAAAAGCTGCAGCGCGAGATGGACACGACCAAATAGCCAGATGTCGGGCGCGTTTTGGACGGCTGTACGGCTCATGTACAGCAGCAGCATCGCTCCGACAAAGTCCCAAAGGAGGACCAGGCCGAATACGCGAGTGGCAGTGAACATGATCTCGAAGTAACGGTCCCTGAGAGAGATTGTCATTAGACGTCTTTCTGCACGGGGATATGAGGAGCCACAGAGTCGAACCTCGAGCGCCTGGGTCTGGACCTTGACGTGGCTAGACGCCATAAACCGGACAAACTGAAAGCATAAGCCAAGAAGAGCCACACGAGGATAGGGCAGACGCTGATAACGGACGAGGGAGGCAGGTTAGAAAGCAGTGTCTTCGCTGTCGCGTATAGCAGCCACGCAATGCGGAGCAGAGTCTACACATGGCATTGCACTGATGAGACAGATGACGGTACAAGTCGAACATGCGTGAACATACCTGAGTGAACATCCAAATAAGAGAGAATACCGTAAGTTCCATGCTTGAAATCGTATTATACGGTGGCTAGAAGTTGGGGATAGTCTGGATGAGTTGTGGCACCGGCAAAAACGGCGGGTGTTTTATCCTCCTGCTTCGGCATCGAATGCCTGGAGACAAGGCCGTTCAAGTTGGGAACAACCCGCAGAACGTATGGGGACAACAGAAACAGCGCCATTGTGAATCGCCCCGCGTTGTTTCAGAAGGCAGGAAAATAACTTGCGCATGCATGCTGGCCCCATGTCTTCATGCTTGTCTGCTGGCGTTGTTCCCCACCGCACACTCTCATGGACAAAGATATTGGTTACGGCCAACAGTAACTGTACGGCGACGGGGGGGGGTCTACAGGAACGAGAAGGGTTAAGACTCAGTTGAACATGCGAAGGTGACGAATGCATTTATTCAACAGCACCACTCAGTGGCGTGAAATAAATCATGTTGAGTTATGTTTATCCTGGGAAGCGTTCCTTGATAAAGAGAGGATGGATGGAACAAAAGACTGGAGGGGACGTCGATTTCGGACTACGACGAAAAGTTGAACACATCAGTAAACGCGCAATCCGTCTGAACGGCCCTGAAATAAACTGAGTGTGCCTGATTGCGTCCGACGCGTCTGACGTGTGTCCCCCGAATTTAGCTTTTGCTTTCAGGCTGCTCAGATCCCTTCAGACAATCAGATGTCTCAGATCACCCCCCAATTCCAGACGCGTGTAACAAGATCTATTCCACATAATTCTCATGCGTATGATAGTCTGAATATCTGTTGACATAGAAGGACCGGAAAGCAGTATGTGTTCGGGAGAAATGAAACTTCCTGGGTAAGAAATGATGGTCCGTCACACCAATGAGCAGGCAAGATCGCACAATACAGTCCGTATGTACGAGTCCCACCTTCCGCTCACCATTGATGATCTCCGGCTCCACAATCCACATTCCCGTGACGGGATCGCGTGAGTCTCCGACCGGTAGAAACCACTCAACAAGCGTGCAGGGAAACCGTGCACCCTCGTAACTGAATGCGAGAAATGCAAGGACCCGACCAACTACCATACCACCCATAATGTCGTCCTCCCCGCCATTTTGTATCATGACAGTGTCACGTCATTCGTGCTGGCCAAACCAGTGAGGACAGCTCCGTATCGTCTCCAGATGCATCCCATTGGTTCCCGAAAGGTCACTTGGGGCATAGTACATTGCATGGGCGGATGTGAAGACAGAGACATTGCTGTCAAAAATGGGACAGTCGTCCAGCGCGATTGTGTCCGAGGAGAGATCTGGGTCAGGATACAGCTGATCTTGCAGGAAGCAGCAGATCAGCTCGAGGAGATTTGCCTGCTTAAGTTGCCGTGCAACCTTTGGGACCGACCGTGAGTAAGCTACAATCACAGTCAGACAATGCTTATATTGCGGAGTGAAGAAGACCTTACTGACCTGCACGTGAGGCTAGCTTAACGGAAAGCGCCTCTGCTTCCGCTTCCACGTCGTTCACATCCAGGACACGCTGTCCATCGTTGTACGCTGCAAATGATTCCAGAGACCGATCTGAGGCGTCCTCCTCCTGATCCCAGAGTCCCATAGCTTTTTGTGCTGCTGTACGTTCTCCGCCACGGAACATGCCACATTTGCCAAAGTACGCATGAGCTGCCGCTATTTTTGCCAGCCGCACATTGATGAGAAGGATTTGTTTGAGTGGCCGGTATCTGTCAGAAACGCAGTTTATGAGACCGATGAACCGCCTAAGTCGCGACGATGGGAGGAGCGAGAAGAAAATAGATTCGAGAGTGCCGGGGTCTAGGGTAGTGCAACGTACGCTACAGTACCGTATGACGAGATGGACAGTCTAGGGAAAAGGGAAGAGAAACACTGTCCTTATATACAAGTGGGAACGATGGTGCGATGCGATGCGATAGTGGCGCGAGCGGGGGGGAACAATAGGAAAGGAGTCATGGGGCGGAGGACGAAGGTCCGGAGCAGTGATGTCATAGATAAGGATGCGGAACCCCGCTCGGAAGTCCGGGCAATGACGTCGTTGAAGCATGTGATGCAAGGGAAAGTCATGTGCCGTGACACGTCGCGTGTACGAGGTCTGCAAACGAAGAGAGAAATGGAGCGATCCGTGACATTACCCCCCCTTTAAGACGCGCTTTCGCCTGGAGCGCGATGTCATCTGCAAGGGTAGATGCGAGAAAATCGTCAAAGGAGATGCCGAGGGAACGCACAGGGCGGGGCGCGTTTGGATGGTGTTTGTGGAAGGCGTCGATCATGTCGGTGACCTTTGAGAGCGAGGAGCGAGGGAGCCAGGTATTCTCGGAGTCAGGATAGCCTACCCACTTGACGAGGTATTGTATGCCTTTCTTGTTGCGGGTCGGCTTCGAGTCGATGATGTCTTCAACATCATATTCTTCTTCGTCATCAACGAGGTCAGGCGGCGGTTGTTCATAGTTTGGACCATGTGCCGTCGTCTCCTTGTATGCGGTGAGCAGCGAAGCATGGAAGACTGGGTGGATTCTCCACGTCTTCGGCAGCTTCAGGCGGTAGTTCACTGGGCTAATGACGTCAACGATCTCGAAGGGTCCAAATCGTTTGGCAGCAAGCTTAGCTTTCGGCCTCGTCGTCTTCAGGTTTTTGCCTTCGAGCCAGACCTTGTCTCCAACGGCGAACAGTGTCGATTTGCTGATCGTGTCACCATTGTAGTGCTTCATTAAGTCAGATGCGAGGGCAAGGCTGGCTTTGATCTCTTGTCGGACTTCTTCAAGTTGACGGAGGCGTTCTTCAACTGCAGGGACCTTTGAGGACGGGTTTACGGACGGGTACATCTTGGGGAGGAAGCCGTAGAGGACTTCAAAGGGAGCCTTTCCAGTAGCTGCATGGGTGCGAGAGTTGTGAGAAAACTCGAAGAAGGGCAACCACTTCACCCAGTCGTCTTGACGGTAGTTGCAGAACACTCGCAGAAACTGCTCGAGGTTCTGGTTCTCGCGTTCGGTTTGGCCGTCTGTCTGTGGGTGATACGCTGTGCTGAGGGCGGACTTGATCCCGAGCTTCTCGTTGAGTGTACGCATCACCTGTCCAGCAAACTGGGGTCCACGATCCGAGATGATCTTGTCTGCTAAGCCGTAGTGTCGATATACCTTATTGAAGAGAATGTCGGCCGTGCCATCGCTGGTGATCTTCGTTGTACATGGGGTGGTAACCACCATCTTGGTGAGGCGATCGACCACGACATTGACGGCGTTATAGCCTTCGCAGTCAGGGAGTTCGACGATGAAGTCAGTGGAGATGACGCCAAATGGTCGATCGGGTACTTCGTTTGGGATCATGTCGACGTGGGGTCGGCTGCTCTGTGTCTTCGTCGACTGGCAGGTTGCGCATCCTGTTACAAAGTCGCGGACAAAGACAGACATGCCAGGCCACCAATATTCACGACTCACAAGCTCGTAAGTCTTGAAGCGACCGGGGTGTCCAGCCAGGGGCGATTCATGGTACATTTTGACAATGTCGCGTCGCAACTCGTCGTCTGCAGGGACATATACCTTTCCTCTAAACAGGACCAGGCCTTCTTCGTAGTTCCACTCTTGAAGGTTCTTGACAAGTGTACGTGGTCCGTTTCGTAAGATGGCGTCCAGGGCTTGAACGACCTCGATGTCCTTGGTTTTGCAGTCGCGGATACGTCGTCGGAGTTCGACATCACCGAGGGAGGTTACTGCTCCTGGCCTTGTTGCGCGTACTTGGAAGTACTTGGGGTCAAGCAAGACGCGCTCCTTGTTGTCGTTTTCAACACCATCCTTGTGATCGGGTCGTCGAGACATTGGATCCGGGCGGTGGGAAATTCCTGGTTTATGAACGAGCGAGAAGTCAAATCGAGTGAGGAATAGAGCCCAACGTGCCTGTCGGCGGCTCAGCTTCTGTGCCGTCTTGAAGTGCTCCAGGTTCTTGTGATCTGTCCAGATTTCGACGGTGTCGGGGGCGCCTTCGAGGTAGTGGCGCCAGGCTTCAAGCGCACGGATGATTGCAAGCAGCTCCTTGTCGTAGATGTCGTAGTTCCGTTCCGGTTCCGATAGGGCCTTGGACAGATACGCCACTGGATGCCAGTGACCGTCGTCGCCTTTCTGCGAGAGTATACCTCCAGTAGCAAAGTCCGAGGCATCGACTTCAACGAGGTAAGGCTTCTTTGGGTCAGGCATGACCAAGACGGGGGAGGAAGTAAACGCAGCTTTCAGTGCGTCAAACGCAGTTTGGCAGTCCGTCGACCAGTCCCATGTGCAGTCCTTCTTTGTCAGATCAAATAGGGGCCGTGCCACCTTGGAGAAGTCCTTGATGAAACGTCGGTAGAAGTTGCCAAAGCCGAGGAAGGATTGCACATCTTTGACCGTTCGTGGTGTCGGCCAGTCCTGAATACCTGCTACCTTGACGGGGTCCATAGCGATCTTGTCGTGCGAGATGATGAGTCCGAGGTATTCGACAGAGTCTTGTTCAAAGACGCATTTCTCCGGTTTGAGGAAGAGGTCGTTGTCTTGCAAACGCTGCAGAACCTGCCGCACTATGGCACGGTGTTCGTCCATGGTGCGAGTGAACACCAAGATGTCGTCCATGTAGATGATGACTTTGCCCGAGTCGATGAGATCCTTGAACAGTTCATTCATCATTGCCTGAAATGTCGCAGGGGAGTTCATAAGCCCGAAAAACATCACCGTAGGTTCGAAGAGACCGCGATTCGTCTTGAACGCAGCCTTCCACTCGTCGCCTTCCTTGATGCGGACATTGTTGTAGCCCCAGCGAACATCCATCTTGGAGAAGATCTTTGCACCTTTGAGGCGGTCGACAATTTCAGAGATCAGTGGCAAGGGGTATTCATTCTTGACAGTGCCCTTGTTTAATTCTCGATAGTCCTGTACGGGACGCAGCTTTCCATCTTTTTTCTTCACAAAGAAGAACGGACTCGCCTGAGGTGACTTCGAAGGGCGGATATAGCCCTTCTTCAGGTGGTCGTCGAGGAAGGTGTCGAGTTCGATCTGCTCGGAAGGTGAGAGGGGGTAGATTTTGCACGGTTTGGGTTCAAAGCCATCTTTCATGTCGATAGCATGGTCCCATGGTCGTCGGTCAGGAAGTCGCTCGGAGGTTTTTTTGTCGAATACAGGCGCGAAGTCGCGGTACGGCGGGGGGACTAAGTCTTCAAAGGTTTGCGGGCGTGCGTTCTCTTTTGAATGCTCTGCAAGCTCCTGTGCCTTTGTAAAGCCCGCGCGGATGGGTATTGCATCTGGATTAGGACCATCGGTTTCAGGGAGGATTCCGGAGTGGCGTAGTCCATTGATCTCCCAGTCTCGGAATACCATGGGCCGTTCATCGTCATCTTCAGTGAAGAGTCGTGCGGGTAGAGGGGAGCGATGGACCGTGCGGACGCGAACACCTTTGACTCTGCGTGCAGGAATAACATAAGTGGGGACTGGGGTCCAGGACACATATGTCGGCTCTGGGAAGGGATCGTCCACGACGAGAGGTGTCCTCGGGGTTTTACCCGCTTCAACCTTACGCTGTGATTGGACCGATGATGGTTTCCGTGGCTTGGTCGCGAGGTTCGTCACAGGAGGTTTGGACAGAGTGCATGAGGGAGGGCAGCGGAGCATGTCAACACGGTCTCGTTGCCAGTCTATGGTTGGATTGTGCTCATCGAGCCAGTCTGTTCCAAGGATCATGTCATGATCGCCGATGTCGGTGATGAAGAACTCAGCTTCTTCCTCATGGTATGCCTTTGAATCTTGCGAGTATATCCGGATCCGCTGGGTCGTTGTGTCGCGTACCCAGCCCATGATGTTCTCGGTGCCGTCCACATTACGCACGGGGAACGGGTTTTCTAGTTTTCTTGTGGTGAGCTTCTTGCGTTCAACGAAGCTTCGGTTCAGGATAATTCCTTCTGCGCCGCTATCAAGCAGCGCGTCTGCGTCGATTTCTCTTTTGGTAACTCGTCCGATCAGCTTGACTTTGAGCGTGATCGATGGTGTTTGCCTGTTCTTGGTGACAGTAGACAGATACAGACACGGGGGATACGATTGCTCACAGGTATGCATGGATGATAATACAGCGAAACGATTCGACGATGATACCAAAAGTCCTTTGCCTCCACCAGACGACGCGACTGGGGGGCGTTTCAAAAATCCTGCGATTCCAGGATGTCCTTCAACAGCGCTACTGCCTGCTCCTTGCCTTCCGCGTCCAGATCCTTCAGCTGGCGAGTGATCGCCGCGATGGTTTTGGATGGGTCGGGAGCTGCTTTCGCAGTGGACGGAGCCGTGTTCGTTGGAAGGGGAGGGGCCTTGGACCCAGTCTCTACTGCGCCCACCCGTCGCGCGCTCGAGTCGCGGTTGGGGCAGTCGCGAGAGACGTGACCGGCTTGTCGACACATGAAGCACTTGCCTTCACGCATCATCTTTGCGCGCTCGTCGTCCGTCAGCTTTGCAGGGCGGGTCGAGGTGTTGGTGAAGGCGCCGACTCGGCGCGACGAGGAGTCGTTGGTCGAACCGTTCGAGGTGAGCGCGACAGCCCCCTTGGACTGACTGCTCTTCCTCTCCGGGTTCTCTTCGAGCCACTGGTGGTTGATGCGGCGGGCGCGCTCCTTCCACTCCGCGAGCTTGGTGGGGAACGGGTACGACCGGGCCACCTGCTTGCCGAGGTCACGCTGAAGTCCCTTCTTGAAAAAGTGGATTAGCGCCTCGTCGTCGTACGCTGACATGGTTGCCAGCATCTCAAACTCGGTGATAAAGTCAGTGACGTCCCGGGTGGTCATTGCGAGCTCGTTGATCTTACGCTGAGCCTCTATCTTCGGGTCGACGGGCACGAAGTCTTTGCCAAACCTCTCGAAGAGCTCTTTGTAGGAGCTATAGTGGAGTGTTGGGGGCGTGGGGTCGAGGGTGTCGGCGTCTTCCTTCTCGTCTTCGTCGGCGAAGAGTTCCATGCGGCGATGCGTGGCCCAGGCTTTCGCCGTGTCGTCCTCCATCAGGCTGAGGAGGAGCATCATCTTGGCGTCATCTGTGGCATAAACATCCTTGTTAACGCGCAGGAACATGCGGAGCTCGAGGGAGAACCGGAGGGTGTCGCGTCTATCGCCTTTGAATGGCTTTGGCTTGGGGCCGATCTCCCGCTTGGAGACGGCAGGTTTGGATTCGGCGTCGGACATCTTGTCGAAGGGGAGGGGGACAGTGAGGGATTGGGCGAGTTCTTGATCAAGGCGGCGTAGGGTTTCTCGTCGGCGTTCTTCTGCTTCTTCAACTTCGTCCTCAACTTGTTTTGCGATAAGGAAGTCGGCGGGGGTGAGGAATTGCTGGTTATGATGCCACGACCAGTGATCTTGGACGGGACTGAACGAAGTGGGCTGCCACTCAACTACTGATCGTCCTGGGGTTCCGTTCTTGTTCCGTCTATAGGCGTACCACTTCCCAGTTGTGTCGTTGTGGTTGATCCCTTCTGGGACTTCGATTACAGTACGTCGACGGGGTGGGGGCGAGTTGGTCGGAGGGGGGTTCAGGAAGCGCTGTAGAACGTCCGCAGCGGTGGCAAAATCCGATTCTTCGACGTAGGGTTGTTCGTCGCGGTCGTCGAAGTACCAGTCTCGACGTTGCCGGTTTGGTTCGTCGTGTAGCCAACGTACGGATTCCTTAGTCTGCTGCGAGGTGAGGATATAGTATTCTTCGGGACAGTAGTCTCGAAAGACGCCTGGGGGAAGGTTCGGGGTGGGGGGACGAGGGGCTGTGGAGGACGTGATGATGGTCTAGAAGAAGTCCGCCGCGATGGGGCGACGGCCGAGGAGTTTCTTGGTGAGGTAGCCGGCTTTTACTGCCTGGCGGATCTTATGTTCGTGGTGGCGGCGACGAAGGGTCTTACCCTTGATGGTGGGACGGAGGACTGGTGGCGGGGTGGATTCGGGGGTCCGGCGGTTAAACTGGGAGACGGAGCGGACACCATCGCAGCAGAAAACCTCTCGGTGCTGGTGAAAGTGAGCGAGAAGTGTATCCATCGCCGCGAGAGATTGTTCCGTGTGCGATGAACGACGGGCAAGGTAGCAGAAATCCAGGAATGATGTAACAGCCTGGACCATCTGGTTTGGTACATGGCCAACGATCGCCGGAACAAGCACCTGGATTGTTCGCTATGAGTTACGGTCATTGCTGCTGGATAGAAACACGGTCTACATACCTTCATTAGGGCTTTTGAGTCGTCCCCAGTCCACTTCTTGAAGTTGCGGCCTTGGGGAAAGTGTCGTAGTCCTGGGAATGCGGGGGTCGCCGAAATTCTACATACAATGTCAAAAAGATTCATTATAGTGACTCGGACGGCCAGAGATCAAACTCACTTGCGGTCTATATCATCTAAGATTCGCTTTGCCTCGGAGGCGGGGTGACTGGCATGTATGTAGTCTTGAATCCACGACACAAGATGGTCTTTGAACGTGCCCTTGATGCACTGATGTAGAAGGTCAGGTGAGAGTAATTCGTGGATGTCCGCATGAGGGAATCCATGAGTGAATGGCTGTACAGTAGATTGTAAGCCAGCTATTATATTGGAGATACCAGCAGGAGAACTTACGATAACACCAGCCACAATCCCGTACTCGTCCCATAAGTGCTTCGGCTCGAAATATTCATGTGCTTTCTCGTCAAACGTGCGGAACCAAGGGTTGCCGATACCGTCAAGCTTGTCTGGTCTTGCAAAACACCTACACAACACAGGATAGAAATAAGCACAATGGTTATGGTGTCAAATGATGTTCAGACTTACTTCGGACACCAGTTCTGGACAATCCCTGCGAGAACCACTTGCTTGGGGTAATCTGCGATAAACGGACCTATCTCATACATGGCGCGACGGAAATGTCCATCTGGACATCGAACAACTTCCGGAGTGGACATGGCAGACTTGAGTGGTGAGAATATGTGTGCAATAGTTGCATGATAGATTTGTTTTTTGAATATTCGGAACTCCGGCGACGATTCTTCCTCCCAAGATACTATTGGGTAATGGGTTTGGTCAGATTCGAACAGCACATAAGCACAACAAATACCTTTTGGAATAGCGAAGAATCCAGTTGGCACAATGCCATCCCGATGAGCACGGCGGAACTCGCCTGTCACGTTGCCAATGCCTGTGTAGAAAGGATGGAACTCAGTGTTCCCCGTTGCAACCGAAACAGTGGTCTTGTCTGCCCCGCAGATGATAGGCACAAACATGCTGCCATGTGTTTCAGGATCTTGCGCAATTATGGTCTATTGCGAAATGAGCGAGGAATCATAGGAAACTGATGATTTTAAGTATATACCGCTTGCTTGTGAGCCCAGTCAGCAGACATTAGATCTGACCATACCCGTGTTGTGCCGTCTTCAAGTTCAACGAATGGCCGATAGTGGAACTTGCCGTCAAGCTCCTCATTTGCTAGCATATTGTGCACGACAGTGTGCAGGTCGCGCGCATGGAACGTCCACTTTTCCCGCATCCATGATGGTGATTCTTCGGTTATAGGGCCAGTGTACTTGACCGAATAGGCCTTGAACGGGGCATCGCCAACCTGTATCGCATCGATGTGTCGGAGCAAGTCTTTGTGGTCTTTGAAGATTGGCTCGCCGCCGCCTTGTAAGGTTTGATGTGCCGCCCAGATTTCCAGAATGCGATTGACATGGGAAGCTGAGGACTGCATTTCCTCATACATGAGCTCAGCAAATGCGAATGCTGGGCGATTGTCGAATGGTGCCCAGTTGGTGTTGTCCGTATCGCGTGGTGGTGGTGGTGTTCCCAGTGGGAGGAAATCTCCATCAACATTGCACGGCTGAGCTGTTGGATGACATGAGCGGTGCAGAGAGACAAGGTGGACACGGAAGATGAACCTGTGAGGTGCGGATGGTACCGGAATGTCGAATGACGTTGTGGCTTCGGTAGTTTATGGTGTCGTCGGAAGTGTTCTGCATAGGAACGGTGGGTGGGGTAGACAGACGAGCATGAGCTGCATTGAATAGCCATAGATTATGTGTGATAGAGGGATTAAGTCTGGAGGGAGAGGAGGGTTAGGTGAGAAAGTGTGTCAGTTGAACATTGGAAACCGGGGGACTTACAACAACGAAAAACACCCTGGAAAGTGTCCGTGACGACGTGCTTAAACGTTGCTCACAGCCGCCATGTCTTCCACCAGCCGTCAACCCCCCCTCCGCCGAAAGAACACCCCTACGCACTCTATCCCACCCGCTCTTGCAGCAGTGCCGTCTGTGCCGTCGAGTGCCTCCAGGGCTGTTGAAGGCGCCGGTTTAGAGCTTGGTATCCCACCTAGCAACACCATGGAGAGCTCACCTCCAGCTGGCATGGATTCCATCGTCCCCACACCTCCTCCTGCTTCTGAGCCTACATCAGCAACTTGACATATTTAGTTGGGGAGTTACCGGGATTTGATGGACGGTTACGAGACAGTTAGCTTCTTCCGCGGTTCAGCCTGTTAAGGAAACTCCGGCCAACTCGGCAGCTTGCCGCGCACGCCTCGGGATTTGCCCGAAGGCTAAATCAAGCCTGCCCTAAAGGCATTTAACCGTGGGACAGCTGACCTACTAACGCGGCTGCTTCAATTGCCGTGCCAGCGCACTCTCTTTTATCACGACCATGACCATGACCCGTCGTCGTCGTCGTCCCTCCCTCCCTCCCCACTCCCACTGCTACCTCCTCGGTCTCCTCTGCCCTCGGTCTCGTCACCCCCGCCACTTCGTCTCATCGCCGCCTCATCATCACTGCCACCTCGTCATCACCGCCGCCTCGCCATCCCTGCCGTCGCATTTCCCCCGCCGTCACGTCGCCCCACGTTGCCTCACGCCTCGTCCCCACCTTCTCCTCGTCTCTCACCATTGGCCCCTGCCGTCGCGCTGCTCCGCGTCTCGTCTCCCCTACCATCGCATCGCCCACTCTCGTCACCCCCACCACCTTGCCTCCCCACCACCTCACCTACCTGCCGTCTTGTCGCTCCCCAGCTGTCTCGTTGCCCGCTCCTGCCGCCGCTTCGTCAAACCTGCTGCCTCGTCAAACCCGCCGCCTCTTCCGCTGTGCCTCGTCCCCCGCACCTCGTCCCAACTGCCGTCTCGCCACCTCCACCGTCTCGCCACCTCCGCTGTCTCGCCACCACTGTGACATCATTATAGTATACCTTTTGTTAATTTTGTTACAATATTATGCACAATATAATTTATTTGGTCATCATCATATTGTGTGATTGTGGGTCTACAAGCAAATAAGAAATTCAAAGGTGTAGGTTGAAGGTGTGTTGGTAAGTACTTGGTCCCTAGTTTACCTAGGTTATGCTTCAATTGCTGTTCAGTTGACCAACCTCCCAATGAATACGTAGGTTTCAGACCAGTTTGGATGTTTGGATGTTTCACCTGTTTCACAGGTTGTACAACTTGGCAACTAACCAAAACATGTGTTAACTCAATGTGTTAGATTGCTGATGTACCACCCTCCCTTCTCGTACACGCCCCGGAAATGATCCACACCCAGGCAAGACCGCCGTTCTTGACCGCAAGACCCAGGGTGAGATCCACACCATCGCCACCGAGAAGTCAGCCGAGAAGGATGCACGGGCACAGAGAAAGAGGATGCGAGAACGTGAGGTTGAAGAGCGGACAAAACAAGGGTCAAAGGAGGTGGACAGGTTGATGGCAGAAGAACTCGAGGCACGCCATGCTGATCCGTGCACAACATGGTCCCGTTGTCGGAGCCTGACAGTGAGCAAGATAGGTCACCTGGTACGTCTTTGCTAGTCTTCGTGGCTGACCTAACCTGCACTGATATATTCATACATCAAGGCGAGAAGGAGTCGAGTGCAGAAGGAAATCGGGAGGCCACCGTACCCACGCGTCCCTCACGAACCCCACGGACGTGTGGCACCGGAAGTAAGGTATGTGGCTGCACTCGCTAGGAATCTTTCCCCACATCGACCATTTTCTCAATTTACGTCACGCAAGGCCTCGTCACCTAAGCCATCCACAAGTAAGAAATCCACAACACACACCAGTAATGCTCCTCAGGCCGATGCCAAGAAGCGTAAACCGGGCCCAGTCCAATCACCAGTAGCTCCTCGCATCACGAAGAAGCGACGCAAAGACAATGAGTGCGTTATGATAGCATGAAATTACCTGTGAGCTCCTCGTTGACATGACTCGTAGTCCAAAGGCCAAGAAGTTACAGGCCGGCCGTGTTGGGTTGACCGACAAATGGGATCCATCGCACAGCAAGAAGGGAGGACGCTCGAAACAAGGGAAAGAAACGTCGGAAGTCGTTGGAGGGATGACGGATGCCGACGTCGCGATGAGCAGGTCGGATGTCGAGATCATAGGCAAGCGGCACAGAAAATCCGTGAGTATCACATTCACTTGAGTCGCCGTCCTGTGTTTACTCACTGAATACAATGTTGGCTCCTGTAAGTTCGTCAGCGTTGCCGCCGCCGAAGACATGGAGTCGTCCTCTGATGGTGATTCTTCATCATCCGACAATGAGGTGGTCATTGCGAAGCGTCGCACATCTGCGAGCAAGAAAAAAGGCGCACAGCTCTCTTTCCAGCATCTCCCCGAGAACATCAAGCCTCACTACGAAGAGTCCGTCGAACCCACGCTCATCGACTGGGTGTTACAACTTGTCCAAGGTACTTCATTTTCCATTGCCTTATTAGGAAGGACGTCGCTAAACGACGGATTACGACTGTGCCCCAGTTCGTAACCGTCTCAATGACGCGACGACGACAGTGCCACAGATCGTCACCGTCCCGACGACGCGACGACGACAGTGCCACAGATCGTCACCGTCTCAACGGCACAGCCGCGACGGTGCCACAGTCTCATCCCCGTAGATACTTGATGCGACCGTCGCTCAATGTACATATATTTACTCGACCTCCTTTCTTATAAAAGGAGGCTCATCGAACGAGCCATTCCTCAGCTCGTTCTCTTTGTAAATACAGGACTGTTCTAATAAGAACCTCCTCTTCTAACGCTAAAGAGAATCCTAAGCCAACTAAGTTGATAAGCTCGCCTGAGTCTTCCGTGAAGACTTACTGCTTCGCTTATTGACCCTCACCTTCGTATAACCAAGACGTCTGGATCACCTGATCCCACCTCTCACGCGTAAGAGTACTGTAGCCTGAGCCGCTTGTCACGTGATAAGGACCGTCCTTAACACTAGAACGAGCTCTCCTCTACACTAGCTCACCCTACAGTTTGGCGCAGAGCATCAAACGAAACACCCACCACGGAGTCAGCAGAACAACCCGCTGAAAAAAGACCATCAGATTTTGAGATCCCTCAGCTCCAATCAAACTGCAATCGAGACTTCCCCAACGGAAACGAAGATCATCGCTGGACATTTGACCCCTATCATCTCCTTTTTTACTACAACGGAGCCCTCATCACAAAAGAAAGCAAAGGGACATACATATATCAGTGGAACCCACCCATATACAGATACAACCTTCCCCCAGCAGCAGAATACTACAAAGATAGATCCAAAAGAGAAAAGAAAGACGGAAGCTACAACAACTCACATTGGAAGCGCCCAGATTATTCAAGACCTCATATCGGGCCCCTCTCATCAGAAGAACTCTGGAAACACCCGGACGCACAAAAGGTCGAAGAGAAGCCTTACACCGGGAATATTAAGGACTACTGGGAATTTGATCCCGATACCGACACAGCCGATACGACAACCGAACCACAGAACCCTCGAACCGAACCCCAGCATCCTCAAGAATCCGCAACAGCCGCACCACCTCCAGAGGAAACCGCGCCAGTGTTACAACTTGCCCAAGGTACTTCATTTTCCATTTCCTTACTAGGAAGGACGTCGCTAAACGACGGATTACGACTGTGCCCCAGTTCGTAACCGTCTCAACCACGCGAAGACGACAGTGCCACAGATCATCACCGTCCCAATGACAGTGCCACAGATCGTCACCGTCTCAACGGCATAGCCACGACGGTGCCACAGTCTCATCCCCGTAGATACTTGATGCGACCGTCGCTCAATGTACATATATTTACTCGACCTCCTTTCTTATAAAAGGAGGCTCATCGAACGAGCCATTCCTCAGCTCGTTCTCTTTGTAAATACAGGACTGTTCTGAATAAGAACCTCCTCTTAAAAGCACTAAAGAGAATCCTAAGCACACTAAGTCAATAGACTCGCCTAAGTCTTCCGCGAAGACTTACTGCTTCGTCTATCGACCTTCACCTTCGTATAAACCGAGACGTCTGGATCACCTGATCCCACCTCTCACGCGCAAGAGTACTGTAGCCTGAGCCGCTTGTCACGTGATAAGGACCGTCCTTAACAGCCAGAATCTAAGAGAACTATATCAAACCCTCAAATTAAGTCCGATCCCGGAGGAAGTCGAGAAAGCAGCCCATCGAGCGCAGCAGAAATGGAAGAACATACAGAGAACCCAACAAGATCCCAATCACCTGACGACATCTTCGGAACCACAAGAGGAAGAAAAGGAAATCTATTCGGAAAACCCGAAAACATCGCATCAATGGGAGACACCGCCACCTCGATACCCAACCCCGCCACCGCACTTGGCAATGTCCCCCCTGGAGAGACTAATGTACCGCGCCAGACGCCTGCAACTCCAACACCAGCCGATCCCACAAAACCGAGACATGAGACTCGATTCTCCACCATCACTCTCCAACCAATCAATAGATAACAAAAAGGGAAAAGAAGTCAGAGACTACGTCTTTGGAAGAGGAGCGACCGCGGATCTTCCGAAAGAATCAAAACACGCACCAGGGAATTCCCCACCAGGAGGAACAGGCACAATCGGATCAAAGCCCGATGATAAGGACAAAGGATTCAAACTAAACGCACTAGGAGTATACAACGGAAGAGACCGAGCGAAGGCAGCAAAGTTCATAGAACAATGCGTACTTCGCTTCATAGCCTTTCCCAATGCGTATGCGGCCAACATGCGTAAGATAACCTTTGTACTCTCGCATCTCACCGATGGACCTGCCCTTCACTGGGCGTCCCTCTTAATAAGTAAAATCGATAAGATACGAGATCGCGGCATAGATCCAGAAATGCATCTTCCATGGACGGGATTCCGCGACCACTTCTTAGAAACCTTTGGAGAAATAGACCCCGGAAGAGACGCTAGATTCAACATACAGCGCCTGGAACAAGGCACTATGGAAACCAAAGATTACATCACGATCTTCAGAGACTATGCCATGGAAGCCGGCTACGATCATAAAGCATTGATCGACCAATTCAAGAGAGGACTGCGCAACGATATTGTAGTCGAGATTCTCAAGAGAGATCACATCTCGAACGATATCGACGAATGGTATGAACTCGCATTGCGCATCGATAATAACTGGCGAGAAGCTCAAGCATTCCAACGACATTATACGGGACCAATGAACCCGACGAGCGATCTCACCCTCCTATACAAGAAACCACAGACGTACGTTCCATTCCGAAGAGGAAACGGAAATAAAGGGAATGTTACCACCGCCAGGGCCGCTCAGACCGGAAACAATAACCGAAACTTCAGACGCCTTACCCCGCAAGAACGTACCGAACTCCAGAAATCAGGATCATGCTTCTATTGCCGGAAGCCAGGACACATCTCCAGGAACTGCCCAGAGAAACGTACCCAAACAACGATCAATGCACGAACGACGAATCTAACAGAGGAAGAATCCCCGATTGATCAGATCACCAAGCTTGTGAACAAGATGGACAGTGAAACGTTCGCACGCACTGCCAACATGTTCAAAGACAATCAGGGTTTTTGAATTGTCCTTCAATCACGGCTGTTGAAAGGACACAGACAATGAACTTTTCAAATCAATCTCCTGTGCAGGAAACAGGAGATGATGTAAATAGAACAGTGTATATAAGGTCATACCAAGACGGAGCAACGCACGCTCCATCAATTCATATACCTGTTATCTTTCATGGAAAGTTCCGTAAAGCCGCAGCAAAAGCGCTATTGGATAGCGGAGCAAGCAGCACTCTGATCCATCCGGATTTCGTACGAAAACACAAGATGAATCTGATCCAGCTTAAGAAACCGATACCGATATATAACGTCGACGGATCTCGAAACACTCTGGGAGAGATCAAACAGAAGGTATACCTTCCGATGACGATGGAAGGAATCAACGGAGAAATTCACCGCGAAAGCCTAGGACTATTCGTCACAGCCCTAGGAGGAGACGAAGTAATCTTAGGAACCCCTTGGCTTAAAAAACACAACCCTAGCATCAATTGGAGAAAGAGACAGATTACACTACAGACATGTCCAGGTACGTGCTCCACTACGAGTAAAACAATGACCGTCCAAGGAAAGGACGAACCCTTTCTACCATCATTCGAAGAACAGAAGACAAACCATCACACAATGATAGAGGAACAAGAAGATTCCGAAATCGATTCCGATCTCATCGAGATCAAGACGATCAGAACGTTCTATGGGAAGACTAACATAGAAGCAATACCAGTTGCAGAAGAAACGAACGAAACCAGTACCTGGATAACCGCGAGAGCAACTAAAGCACAAGAACTCGCAGAAAGGGCAGCCATGGGGGAGAAGAAGAAGACACTCGATGAGATGATTCCACCCAGCTACAAACAGTATCAAAAGGTATTTGAAAAGAAAGCGTCAGAACGCTTCCCAATCAGTAGACCTTGGGATCATGCGATAGACCTGACCGAAGGATGGAAACCTCGAAATTGCAAATTGTATCCAATGACGGTGCCAGAACGAAAGGAATTGGACACGTTCGTAGATGAACATCTAAGAAAAGGATACATCCGAGAATCAAAATCAGAGATATCGTCGCCCTTCTTTTTCATCAAGAAGAAAGATGGATCTCTTCGACCGGTACAGGACTATCGTTATCTCAACTCCATCACGGTAAAAAACGAATACCCGATCCCACTCATCTCAGATCTCATTGACAAACTCAAAGATGCTAAGATCTTCTCAAAGCTCGATCTCCGATGGGGATACAACAATGTTCGAATCAAAGAAGGAGATCAATGGAAAGCCGCGTTCAAAACGAACAGAGGCCTGTTCGAACCAATGGTGATGTTCTTCGGACTAACCAACTCGCCCGCAACGTTCCAAGCAATGATGAACGCACTATTCAAGGGATTAATAGACACGGGAAAAGTAGTGGTATACATGGACGATATATTGATATTCACAGAAACACTCGACGAACATAGAAGACTGATGAGAGAAGCCCTTCAGATTCTGGAACGGAACGATCTGTTCCTGAAACCAGAAAAGTGCTTCTTCGAACAATCATCAATCGAGTACCTAGGAGTGATAATCACGCATAACAAGGTACAGATGGACCCGATCAAGGTTCAAGGACTATCGGAATGGCCTACACCGAGGAAAGTAAAAGAAGTCCAATCGTTCCTCGGATTTGGAAACTTCTATCGACGTTTCATCAAAGATTATTCTAAGATCGCAAGACCACTATTCCAACTCATGAAGAAGGACCATGACTGGAACTGGACGACCGAGTGTGAAAACACCTTCAACAGACTGAAACACGAGTTCACGTCGTCCCCAGTCTTAATTATGCCCGACGAGAACAAACCGTTTCGTATAGAAAGCGATGCCTCAGACTTCACGTACGGAGCTATCCTATCACAACCGGATGAAACCAAAAGATGGCATCCGGTCGCGTATCTGTCCAAATCACTGTCGCCGGTGGAACAGAACTACGAGATATACGACAAAGAACTTCTAGGAGTGGTGAAAGCCCTCGAACACTGGCGACACTATCTAGAAGGAGCGAACTACAAGATTGAAATCTGGACAGACCACAAAAATCTAGAATATTTTACAACAGCTCAAAAACTCAATCGACGACAGGCACGATGGAGCTTGTACCTATCCCGCTTTGACTACACCCTGGTGCACAAACCAGGAAGTACAAATAAAGCGGACGGACTTTCTAGAAGATCAGATCATAAAGAAGATATCCCAGACAACGATGAACGAATTCTACTCCACCCCTCTATATTCAAGGCTAGAGCCACTGGAAGGGGAGCAGTAGAAGCGATCGGAGACAAAGAACTTCTCAGAGAACTAAGGAACTTCTCACACCTAGATGATGAAGTTTGGACAGCACTCGATACAATCAAAAGATCGGGACTACGTACCCTCGCAAAAGGAATCGAAGATTGGAACTTCGAGAACGATATGATCATCAGAAAAGGAAAGATCTATGTACCACAGAACCTCGAACTGCGACGCATGATCCTAAAATCGCATCATGATCTCCAGACGATTGGACATCCAGGAGAAATGAAAACTCTAGAACTAGTACAAAGAAACTTCTGGTGGCCAAAGATGATTTCCTTCGTAAAAAGCTATGTCCAAGGATGTCCCGTATGCCAGTCAACAAACAATGTCACGCATCCGGCAAAACATCCACTACAACCTACGGAAATACCAGAACGACCATGGGAAACAATCACATCAGATTTCATTACAGATCTTCCGATCTCCAACGGATTCGATTCGATCAACGTAGTCGTCGACAGGTTCACCAAAACCGCAGTATTCACGCCGTGCCTAAAGACGATCAACGCAGAAGAAACCGCTGATCTTCTGATCGACAATGTTTACAGACGATTTGGATTATGGAAAAGAATGATATCGGACAGAGGCCCTCAATTCGCATCCAAAGTGTTCCAATCCATCTGCGAAAGCCTCGGAGTCATCTCGTCGCTCAGTACGGCGTATCATCCCCAAACAGACGGCGAGACCGAAAGAGTGAATCAGGAACTAGAACAATATATTCGGGCGTTCTGCAATGGCGACCAAACGAATTGGGCAAAACTTTTACCAAAAGCAGAATTCGCACACAATATACGACAACATTCTGCCACGAAAACATCCCCATTCGAACTCCTACACGGATATCAACCGGTATTTAACCCAACAATACCAACCGACCCGCGAATACCGACAGCCGAAGAAAGAATAAAGAACTTCAAGAACGCATGGGACAACGCAGAAGCAAGCCTAGAAATAGCGGCTAAACTGATGAAGATGCAGCGTGACCAAAACTTCACGCTAAGAGATCAACTCAAACAGGGTGACCAAGTATGGTTAGACGGGAAAAATCTTAACACGGTATACCCGAAAACCAAGCTAGCACCGAAACGATTCGGCCCGTTCAAAATTGAAAAGGTTGTAGGACCGGTAACCTATCGCCTGGAACTACCGACGAAGTGGAAAATACACCCAGTATTCCACGCAGCACTATTGATTCCGTTCAAAGAGACAGAACAATATGGCGAAGCTTACCAAAAACCGCCTCCGGAACTAGTAAACGATGAAGAACTCTATGAACTAGAAACGATAATAGCCTCAAAATTAGACAAACGGTATTCCGAACCGTTACATTACTTCGTAAAATGGAAAGGATACCCAGACTCCGGTAACACATGGGAACCAGCATCTAATCTCGAAGGATCAAAAGCTGCGATCGCAGAGTTCCATCGGAATAACCCCAAGGCACCGAAGTTGCCACCACAGCCAATCAGAGATACCAACACAGAAACCACTGATCGCGACGAAACCGACGCAACACAGCAAGAACAAAGACCAATGAGACGAAAGAAACGCAAGACGAAAGTAAGACACCGGTGAGACTCAACACCATTCAGGCGAATGCACTGCCAACAAGGGGGGGATAAAAACCCTACGGGTTCAACAAGACAGATCACCAATGTCCACCACCCCAAACGCAGCCAACACTTCCTCTACCAATCCAATCGTCTCACCCAGCAATGTCGACCGCCTCCGTCTCATCTGCAACAAAGTACACCACACTCAACAGGAACGCGCCCTCTGCGGAGACTGCTTCATCGCCCGATCGGCAGCAATCCTCGCAATTAAGTCAGTACCTCCTCCGTCTAGGTCAGGACCAGACGGAAGAACAGGGGGTAAGCCGATTAGAAGCACACAAAGGAACCCAAACTAAAGCACCGGAATTCCTCACAGGTGCTAATGCAATCCCCGTGGCCTGGAGCGACGGAAGCCCAAACACCCGATTCCCCGATACTAGAAAGCCAGATAGCCCGCATGATAGCCGGAGTAGCGATCGAACAGGCCAGAGAGCGGATCGACGACCTCAAGAGGGAGTCAGCCGACGTCCAGAACATCTTACAAGATCACATCAAGATGCTCAACGGAGAGCTCCTCCAATTAGACTCGAGGTACCTAACGCTCTCAACCGAGATGGAAGAACGGGAAGTCAAACTACTTCGACGATTCCGGAAGCTAGCGCAGCGGCTGTACTCAACGTCGCAGAGCTCCGAAGATTTCTCACCGAAGTCGGACACAGAGTCAACTGGCTCAATTGGGAAAGACACACCTTCCGTGCCGCCTACGAAGGAGAAATCCTCCGAAGGCGAATGGAAACTACCGGAGTTCCCCATATGTCGCCACGCGACGGCCCCGACATCGACCTCATCTTCCATGGATATCACATCTCCCCGGGCTATACTGTTCGACCCGATCCCATCACGACCACCCTCACCAGACCCCCGTTCCTTCCTAACGCCCCTCCGCGACCCGTCACCGCTCCTACACCGCCGGGATCCCTACCCATCCCTGGAATCACCCAGATTAACCCCGTCCAGCCTCCCGTTGCTAGAAATGACATATCCGGAGAGTACACCGGACAGCCCCTGGTTTCCCCAAAGCCCGGACAACCAACCGGAAGATCCACAGCGGAAAGTCCGCGACCAGTACCTCGGACATCTCCTTCATTGCCAACGATGCCTAGACCGCCAACTCCGTTCCCAGCTTCTGCTGACGACACTCCCATGCCGTGGCGCGGAGGTCCCCCTGCTTATCCCTCATTCCTACGCTCGTACTCCGACCACGCTAGAGATCCCATCGCCCAAGATCCCCGAATCACCCCACAGCGACGTCAACATGATTCTGTCGACCCCGACGGAAGACCACTCAAGCGAATCCGAAACGTCGGACTCCCCGATAAGTCGAGCAATGAGGAACTGCGACAAGATCCAGGAGATAATCGAGGAAATGAGGGAAACCTGCGCTCGCTGGAAACGAGACCGCGATTCAACGGACAAATTGGACAGCTCGGCGGACGAACCGGACAGTCCGAAGGACGAGAAGACGAAGGAAGTAGCCGAGAATCCCTCGGACCCATGGAGCGACGAGCCGACCATGTGGACGCAAGAGAAGTGGGACGCGATTCCCGTGAAGCCGCGGAGACGCTGCTGGAAATGCGGCGAGCGAGGCCATCTCCGCCGAGATTGCCCCCGTCGCAAGAACGCTCCCCCTCACTTCCCCCAATCACGGTCTTGCTATCCCCTCCGACCACAGACTCCTCTTCCTCACCCTCGCCTGAACCGTCCGGATATCGGCTACGGTCCAGGAACACTGATGTCCGACCCCCACCTCCGACGTACCGACGCTACCGCCCGCGCTCACAGGCAACTTCTGGGATTCCTCACGCAACGTGAGAGCCTGACGCACGAAGCCGCCCAACGCGCCACTGAACAGTGGTTGTACTGGGAGGACGCCATGCTCCGCACTCAGCGAGAACCCCCTTCGCGCTTCAACCACTCCTGGCGCGTCGACGATCTCTTCTGGAAGGAAGAAGATTGGGACTTGCAGGAAGCAGAGGAGTCGAAGGATCACTGGCCAGAGCCTTGGTAAGCACACAGACGAACTTTTACCCATCATACGCACTCGCTCTTTCCCTTTTCCCTCATCATCATCATCATCACGCTTTGCGTTCATCGCTACGATACCTCTCGGACTAATCACGAACTGCGCCCTCATTCGTACGCATATTTTCCTCGGACTTCTCTACTGTATAGGTTCCTGTTGCTATGAGGAAGGCGAAGTGTTTGGTATTCTCCCTGCGACGCGCTGGACGCGTCGCTTACTTACGACTAGTGTCTGATTATGTACGAATTCCCGCTTACGATTTACGGCAATGATTACATCATTGCCTCTCTACATCGTAAGAATAAAAGGAGAAGCCAGAGAGACGATGACACCCTCAGACATCGTCTAACAAACCCACTCGCACCACCCGAACCAATCAAAATGTCTTCTACTCTCGCCTCCTCCTCGCGTAACCTCTCCACCGTCGACTCCACTCCTCCTACCACCCCTCCTCCCTCGCCCGTCCTCTCGCACACTCCCACGCCCGACCCACGCGACGAAGAACTCCTTCGTCATCTCAAGAGAGTCACGGAACTCCTAAACCGTCCGGACGTCGCTCGCGCCATGAAGAGGCCGAGAAGCCTCGACGAAGAAGCCATGCGTGAGTCGAAGGGAAGATGCGGTATCAAAGGGCTCTTCAAGAAACATGGGCCCCGATTCAGAAGCCCGGACCACGCGACGACGGCCAGGATAGGGCATCGGTTAGGGTCTCCCACGATGGACGGAGAGGACGTCAAAGTAGTGGAGGTGTTGCGGAAGCGTTAGAATAGAATTCTATCGCTTGATTCCGGATAAGGATAAAAGGAGTGAACATCAAAAAATGAGGACTCAGAAGCGTGATGCAGCCCACTCAGTCGCCCGATCTCACGATGTTCACTGCGACCACTCCACATTCACTCGTCATCGTCATAAGTGTGATCGTAACACTTACCGTCCTTACCACCCTCACATCAATAATCTTCATCCAACGATGGTGTCAACCGAACGAACGTGTTCAAGAACTTCCCATGGAACCTATCCGATTCGCGAATCTACGAGACGTCGATTCTAGAGAGGGGGATAGTGTTACAACTCCGATAAGGTATCTCCTTTGTCCTTACCTTATTCGGAAGGACGTCGCTAAACGACAGATTACGACTGTGCCCCAGTTCGTAACCGTCTCGACGACGTGACCACGACGGTGCCACAGATTGTCACCGTCTCAACGGCATAGCCACGACGGTGCCGCAGATCGTCACCGTCTCAACGGCATAGCCGCGACGGTGCCACAGTCTCGTTCCCGTAGATACTTGATACAACCGTCGCTCAATGTACATATGTTTACTCGACCTCCTTTCTTATAAAAGGAGGCTCAACGAATGAGCTATTCCCCAGCTCGTTCTCTTTGTAAATACAGGACTGTTCTAGATAGAACCTCCTCTTAAAGCTATTAAAGAGAACTCAAAGTAACTAAGTCAAAAGCTCGCCTAAGTCTTCCGTGAAGACTTACTGCTTCGCTTATCGACCTCAACCTTTGTATAACCGAGACGTCTGGATCACCTGATCCCACTTCTCATACATACGAGTACTGTAGCCTGAGCCGCTTGTCACGTGATAAGGACCATCCTTAACAGGGTAGCTGAGTTCTCGTGGAGAAAGGAATGATGGTGTGATTCGTAGGCATTCTGGGTATTAGTTAGAGAGCGGGGCAGATTCGAGGGGTTTCATAAACAGAATAGTAGAAAAGATGAACGCAGGGGAGAAACGAAAAGGAAGAAACCCGGTCAAAGTACCTACATCTATTCGCTGCTGGGATCATGGGCAAAGAATGTCTCGTCTCGCGCACTGTGTCCGCGGACTGTAGGAATCGCTTTCGGCTTGTCATCTACAATGAATGCGCGAGCCTTCCGTACGAGCTCCACATAGCGATCTGGCTTGTCGACGCAAATACGGCTGATTGGCCCGACACGATATTGCTCGGTCATGCGTTGGCAAGTATCTGTGGTCCAGTCGGGCTCCGCATAGGTGCCCATCTCCCAAGCTTCAAGTGTCTTCCGCACCTGACATAACCTGTGAATGAGCAAGGAGAGCGTCGCATTTATGGCATAACAAAACGTACCGCTGTGACCGACAAACCCAGGGCACTTGATGAAGGCCCGAAATCGAACAACGAGGTCTCGGTGCGTTGAAGAAATGTGGCAAAGACTTTGAGTATAAAATGAGAGCACAATGCTCCCGTGAATTTCTGGAATTGACTATGAGTAGCTTGAAACGGAAAAGGAAAAGCAACGCACCCCAGATTCATCCATGCTTTCCCAGATCCAGCTGCCGGTTTCAAGAAGCTCGTGGATGTATTCCGCGATATCCTCAGACAGGTCCTTGAGGATATCGTTGATCTTTCTATCATCTTCCTCGTCGTTGAGGATGGTGTCAATATGAAACTCATCCTTGAGGTCCTCTAGGACCACGTCGGCCGCGGTCTTGATGATCTTACGACGCCAATCATAGATACATTGTTTTGACTGGATATGCAAGATGAGATCGTAACACTCGTACAAAAGACAGGCGTGTACGAACCCTTCGGTAGATGACACTTTGTTTGGTAACCGTCTCGCGCGGCAAGCCATGCTCATCACAGATCATGTCGACTGTTTCTTGGATGACTTGGTCATAAGAGTGCACATCGGATGTTGGATCGTGGTCAAGTTGCCACGCAGAAGGCAGGTTCGAACCTGCCCAGTGTTAAGGACGGTCCTTATCACGTGACAAGTGGCTCAGGCTACAGTACTCTTACGCGTGAGAGGTGGGATCAGGTGATCCAGACGTCTCGGTTATACAAAGGTGAGGGTCAATAAGCGAAGCAGTAAGTCTTCACGGAAGACTCAGGCGAGCTTATCAACTTAGTTGGCTTAGGATTCTCTTTAGCGTTAGAAGAGGAGGTTCTTATTAGAACAGTCCTGTATTTACAAAGAGAACGAGCTGAGGAATGGCTCGTTCGATGAGCCTCCTTTTATAAGAAAGGAGGTCGAGTAAATATATGTACATTGAGCGACGGTCGCATCAAGTATCTACGGGGATGAGACTGTGGCACCGTCGCGGCTGTGCCGTTGAGACGGTGACGATCTGTGGCACTGTCGTCGTCGCGTCGTTGAGACGGTTACGAACTGGGGCACAGTCGTAATCCGTCGTTTAGCGACGTCCTTCCTAATAAGGCAATGGAAAATGAAGTACCTTGGACAAGTTGTAACACTATCCCCCTCTCTAGAGTCTACGTCTCGTAGATTCCTGAATCGAAGCGGTTCTAGAGGGATCTCTTGAACATGCTGTCGATCGCTCGCTCTTCGCCATTGGAGGAGGAATATTGCTGATGCGAGGAAGGTGAGGATCGTAAGTCCTATGATGATACTGATGACGGCGATGAGCCAGCGTGGAGTGGGCGTATTGAAAATCGCGAGATCGGGTGACTGAGTGGGCTGCATCACGCTTCTGAGTCCTCATGTTTTGATGTTCACTCCTTTTATCCTTATCCGGAATCGAGCGATAGAATTCTATTCTACCGCTTCAGTAACGCCTCTACTACTTTTACGTCCTCTCCGTCCATCATGGGAGACCCTAGCCGATGCCCTATCCTGGCCGTCGTTGCATGGTCCGGGCTTTTGAACCGGGGTCCGTGCTTCCGGAAAATCCCTCTGACGCCGCATCTTCCCTTCGATTCCCGCATGGCTTCTTCGTCAAGGCTTCTCGGCCTCTTCATGGCACGAGCGACGTCTGGACGGTTTAGGATTTCCGTGACTCTCTTGAGATGACGAAGGAGTTCTTCGTCGCGTGGGTCGGGCGTGGGAGTGCGCGAGAGGACGGGTGAGGGAGGAGGGGTGGTAGGAGGAGTAGAGTCGATGGTGGAGAGGTTACGCGAGGAGGAGGCGAGAGTGGAAGACATTTTAATCGGTTTGGGTGGTGCGAATGGGTTTGTTAGACGATGTCTGAGGGTGTCATCGTCTCTCTGGCTTTCCCTTTTATTCTTACGATGCAGAGGGGCAGTGATGTAATCATTGCCGTAAATCGTAAGCGGGAATTCGTACATAATCAAACCCTAGTCGTAAGCAAGCGACACGTCCAGCACGTCGCAGGGAGAGTACCAAACACTTCGCCTTCCTCATAGCGACAGGAACCTATACAGTAGAGAAGTCCGAGGAAAATATGCGTACAAATGAGGGCGCAGTCCGTGATCAGTCCAAGGAGTATCATAATGAGAAATCGTAAAAGCGGGCTGATAGGGGCGAGATGAAGACGTAAATGATGATGATGGAGAAAGTCCGAGTGCGTATGATGGGTGAGAGTTCGTCCGTGCGCTTACCAAGGTTCCGGCCAGTGATCCTTCGATTCCTCTGCCTCCTGTAGATCCCAATCTTCTTCTTTCCAGAAGAGATCGTCGACGTGCCACGAGTGGTTGAAGCGCGAAGGGGGTTCCCGCTGAGTGCGGAGCATGGCGTCCTCCCAGTACAACCACTGTTCGGTGGCATGTTGGGCGGCTTCGTGCGTCAGACTCTCACGTCGTGCGAGGAATCCCAGAAGCTGCCTGTGGGCGCGGGCGGTAGCGTCGGTACGTCGGAGGTGGGGGTGGGACATCAGTGTTCCTGGACCGTAGCTGATATCCGGACGGCTCGGGCGAGGGCGAGGAAGAGGAGTCTGTGGTCGGAGGGGATAGCAAGACCGTGATCGGGGGAAGTGAGGGGGAGCGTTCTTGCGACGGGGACAGTCTCGGCGGAGATGGCCTCGCTCGCCGCATTTCCAGCAGCGTTTCCGCGGCTTCGCGGGAATCGCGTCCCACTTCTCTTGCGTCCACGTGGTCGGTTCGTCGCTCCATCGATCCGAGGGGTTCTCGGCTACTTCCTTCGTCTTGTCGTCCTTTTCTGGTTTGTCCGCCGAGCTGTCCGATTTGTCCGTTGACTCGCGGTCGTGTTTCCAGCGAGCGCGGGTTTCCCTCATTTCCTCGATTATCTCCTGGATCTTGTCGCAGTTCTTCGTCGCTCGACTTATCGGGGAGTCCGACGTTTCGGATTCGCTTGAGCGGTCTTCCGTCGGGGTCGATAGATTCATGTTTACGTCGCTGTGAGGTGACTCGGGGATCCTGGGCGATGGAATCTCGATCGTGGTCGGAGTGCGAATGTAGGAACGAGGGATAAGCAGGGGGACCTCCGTGCCATGGCATGGGAGTGTCGCTAGAAGATACCGGGAATGGAGTTGGCGGTCTAGGCATCGTGGGCAGCCGAGAAGATGTCCCAGGTATTGGTCGCGGATCGCCGGTCCGTTGTCTGGGCTCTGAGGGAGCCATGGGCTGTCCGGATCGCTCTCCGGGTAATCCGTTTCTAGCGACGGGAGGCTGGACGGGGTTAATCTGGGTGATGTCGGGGATGGGTAAGGATCCTGGTGGCGTGGGAGCGGTGACGGGTCGTGGAGGGGCGTTAGGAAGGAACGGGGGTCTGGTGAGGGCGGATGCGATGGGATCGGGTCGAACAGTATAGCCCGGGGAGATGTGATGTCCATGGAAGATGAGGTCGATGTCGGGGCCTTCGCGTGACGACATATGGGGAACTCCGGTAGTTTCCATTCGTCTCCGGAGGATTTCTCCTTCGTAAGCGGCACGGAAGGTATGTCTTTCCCAGTTGAGCCAGTTGACTCGGAGTCCGACTTCGGTGAGGAACTTTCGGAGTTCTGCGACATTGAGTATAGCCGCTGCGCTAGCTTCCTGAATCGTCGAAGAAGCTTGACTTCCCGTTCTTCCATCTCGGTCGAGAGCGTTAGGTACCTCGAGTCTAATTGGAGGAGCTCTCCGTTGAGCATCTTGATGTGATCTTGTAAGATGTTCTGGACGTCGGCTGACTCCCTCTTGAGGTCGTCGATCCGCTCTCTGGCCTGTTCGATCGCTACTCCGGCTATCATGCGGGCTATCTGGCTCTCTAGGATCGGGGAATCGGGCGTTGGGACTTCCGTAGCTCCGGGCCACGGGGATTGCATTAGCACCTGTGAGGAATCCGGGTGCTTCAGTTAGGGTTCTTTTGTGTGCTTCTAATCGTCTTACCCCCTGTTCTTCCGTCTGGTCCTGACCTAGACGGAGGAGGTACTGACTTAATTGCGAAGATTGCTGCCGATCGGGCGATGAAGCAGTCTCCGCAGAGGGCGCGTTCCTGTTGAGTGTGGTGTACTTTGTTGCAGATGAGACGGAGGCGGTCGACATTGCTGGGTGAGACGATTGGATTGGTAGAGGAAGTGTTGGCTGCGTTTGGGGTGGTGGACATTGGTGATCTGTCTTGTTGAACCCGTAGGGTTTTTATCCCCCCCTTGTTGGCAGTGCATTCGCCTGAATGGTGTTGAGTCTCACCGGTGTCTTACTTTCGTCTTGCGTTTCTTTCGTCTCATTGGTCTTTGTTCTTGCTGTGTTGCGTCGGTTTCGTCACGATCAGTGGCTTCTGTGTTGGTATCTCTGATTGGCTGTGGTGGCAACTTTGGTGCCTTGGGGTTATTCCGATGGAACTCTGCGATCGCAGCTTTTGATCCTTCGAGATTAGATGCTGGTTCCCATGTGTTACCGGAGTCTGGGTATCCTTTCCATTTTACGAAGTAGTGTAACGGTTCGGAATACCGTTTGTCTAATTTTGAGGCTATTATCGTTTCTAGTTCATAGAGTTCTTCATCGTTTACTAGTTCCGGAGGCGGTTTTTGGTAAGCTTCGCCATATTGTTCTGTCTCTTTGAACGGAATCAATAGTGCTGCGTGGAATACTGGGTGTATTTTCCACTTTGTCGGTAGTTCCAGGCGATAGGTTACCGGTCCTACAACCTTTTCAATTTTGAACGGGCCGAATCGTTTCGGTGCTAGCTTGGTTTTCGGGTATACCGTGTTAAGGTTTTTTCCGTCTAACCATACTTGGTCGCCCTGTTTGAGTTGATCTCTTAGCGTGAAGGTTTGGTCATGCTGCATTTTCATCAGTTTAGCCACTATTTCTAGGCTTGCTTCCGCGTTGTCCCATGCGTTCTTAAAGTTCTTTATTCTTTCTTCGGCCGTTGGTATCCGTGGATCGGTTGGTATTGTCGGGTTAAACACCGGTTGGTATCCGTGTAGGAGTTCAAATGGGGAAGTTTTTGTGGCTGAATGTTGTCGTATATTGTGTGCGAATTCTGCTTTTGGTAAAAGTTTTGCCCAATTCGTTTGATCTCCATTGCAAAACGCCCGAAGATATTGTTCTAATTCTTGAGGATGCTGGGGTTCGGTTTGAGGGTTCTGTGGTTCGGTTGTCGTATCGGCTGTGTCGGTATCTGGATCAAATTCCCAGTAGTCCTTAATATTCCCGGTGTAAGGCTTCTCTTCGACCTTTTGTGCGTCCGGGTGTTTCCAGAGTTCTTCTGATGAGAGGGGCCCGATATGAGGTCTTGAATAATCTGGGCGCTTCCAATGTGAGTTGTTGTAGCTTCCGTCTTCCTTTTTCTCTTTTGGATCTATCTTTGTAGTATTCTGCTGCTGGGGGAAGGTTGTATCTGTATATGGGTGGGTTCCACTGGTATATGTATGTCCCTTTGCTTTCCCTTGCGATGAGGGCTCCGTCGTGGTAAAAAACGAGATTATAGGGATCAAATGTCCAGTGATGATCTTCGTTTCCGTTGGGGAATTCTCGACTGCAGTTTGATTGGAGTCGAGGGATTTCAAAATCTGATGGTCTTCTTTCAGCGGGTTGTTCCGCTGACTCCGTGGTGGGTGTTTCGTTTGACGCTCTGCGCCAAACTGTAGGGTGAGCTAGTGTAGAGGAGAGCTCGTTCTAGTGTTAAGGACGGTCCTTATCACGTGACAAGCGGCTCAGGCTACAGTACTCTTACGCGTGAGAGGTGGGATCAGGTGATCCAGACGTCTTGGTTATACAAAGGTGAGGGTCAATAAGCGAAGCAGTAAGTCTTCACGGAATACTTAGGCGAGCTTTTGACTTAGTTACTTTGAGTTCTCTTTAATAGCTTTAAGAGGAGGTTCTATCTAGAACAGTCCTGTATTTACAAAGAGAACGAGCTGGGGAATAGCTCATTCGTTGAGCCTCCTTTTATAAGAAAGGAGGTCGAGTAAACATATGTACATTGAGCGACGGTTGTATCAAGTATCTACGGGAACGAGACTGTGGCACCGTCGCGGCTGTGCCGTTGAGACGGTGACGATCTGCGGCACCGTCGTGGCTATGCCGTTGAGACGGTGACAATCTGTGGCACCGTCGTGGTCGCGTCGTCGAGACGGTTACGAACTGGGGCACAGTCGTAATCCGTCGTTTAGCGACGTCCTTCCAAATAAGGTAAGGACAAAGGAGATACCTTATCGGAGTTGTAACATACCCCCTCTTTATCATCACATATAAACACTCACTACCTATCCGTTATAATGCACTACTAAATACATTAACTGTTGTAGAATGGTGTCTGAACGTATCTGTACGTCTGTACGTCTGAAAGCTGTCTATGCAACGGCGGCACGCGACGTTTGACGGTCTGGAACGACCTGAACCCAACCGCGACGTCTTCAAATGACTCCAACAAGATCAGGCACTCTCAGACCTGATCAGAGCCGTTCAGACGGATTGCGCGTTTACTGATGCAAAGGCCGTGCACGAGCATCGAAGCGCCAGTGTCCTCGCTAGGATATGAAAGGAAAGCCCTTTGTGTAGCTTTGCAAATCAAAATCGTTGTTCCTTGTCATGTGTCGAAGTCGAGGTCGAAGTAGAGTAGCAAGACGCCAGCGGCCAGTTGGACGTTCAGATCTTTAGACTGCAGAGAAGAATATATGTAGAACTCGCGCGCGGCAAATGCCGAACCATCGCCACGCGCGCATTTTCCCAGGCCCACCATTGTTTTCATGCTCCCCATCTCGGCCGTCCCGACCCCCGATCCCCGACGCCACCGACACTCCATTCCAGCTAAACAAAATCCCCTCCGTTTTCTTCTAACCATTCTCCACCGATACCAATGCTTCGACGAAGGCACGGCGGACACGTCCAACGCCCCAGGCTCAGGTTAGCGCTCGCCAGCGGCGCCGTCGCGGTCGCGCTGCTCCGGAATCACTGTTCTTGGGGCCGACCGGACGCGCGCCTCCAACGATGATTGCATTCGACGGGCATATAAGCGGCCAGCCACCGATTTCTCAGCAGAACGCCCTCCGTCCGCCCAGCCGCAGACGAAAATTGGGATCGCCACGAGGTGTGTACATGCTCCGGTTTTCCACCGGCACAGGACGCGGAAAATGATACGAACCAGTGTTTCCCTAGTCCCCGCACCATCATGCCCTCCGTATTTTACCTCGGGGCGACGGGCTACATCGGAGGTACGCACCGACTTACCTCTCCTGTTCTCCTCCCACCGACCCATTTCACTACCTAGGCTCCGTCCTCGTCGCGCTCCTGGCGCGTTACCCCGATTGGGAGGTCACCGCCTTGGTCCGCACCGAGCGTTTCGTGCAGCGCGTGCGCGCGTTGGGCGTCACCGTCGTGCAAGGCTCCTTCACGGACGAGGCCCTCGTCACCGAACACGCGCGTGCGGCCGACCTCGTCATCAACGCCGCCGATTCGGACAACGCACCGCTTACTGCTGCGATCCTCGCCGGGATGAAGCAGCGGTACGACGAGGGAAGGCCGAAGGGCACGCTCGTGCACACCAGCGGCGTTGCCGTATTCTTGGACGATCGCAGGGACGGCACGTTCGACGCTACGGGCAGGATCTGGAATGTACGTCGTCGTCGCGCGCTGGGCGGATCGAGCGTCTTGGCTGATGCTCGCGATCATGTACTGTGCTCGTAGGATGCCAGCGAAGATGACATCAAAAGCATCACGCCCTCGATGTTGCATGGCCAGGTCGACGTCCCGTTCGTTTCATACCACCACTCCCTATACGCGGCTCTCCTAAACACCCTTCGCAGCATCCTCGAGGCTGGCGAACAAGGCTACGTCAACACCTACATCCTCTGTCCCGCCGCCGTCGTCGGCGCCGCCCCTCCCGGCGTCCCGGTCAAGAACGGATCCTTCTTCCTCAGAGCCGTCACCCGCCTCTACCTCCAAGCCCAAGGCGGGTTCTACGTCGGCGCGGGCTCGAACGAGTTCCAACTGGTGCATATCGAGGATCTGGTGGACTATTACCTGCGGGTGGTGGAGGTTGCGGCGGGAGGGAAGGAGGTGGGCGCGAGCCCGTACGCGCGCTACTTCGTCGTCACGGCGAACCCTGTGAGTTGGAAGGAGATCGCGACGGTGGTGGCGGGGGCGCTGTACCGACGAACCATTCTGGAGAGCGGGGCGCCGACGGCGGTGGATATGGCGGAGCTGGACCCGTACGTGCGCTTCACTCGCTCTTGTTTGGTGGCTCGTCGCTCACCCGGTCCACGCAGGGGCATGTTCTTTGTCTCGGCGAACGAGCGCGTGGTTGCTGAGAGGGGCAGGGCTCTCGGATGGAAGGCTCGGCGAGTGGAGCTGAAAGAATACATCAATGAGAGTATCGACGAGGTTTTGGAGGGGATGCATTGAGGTTGGGGGGTCCGAACTGCACTCGCTATGTTTCTCCTGTAACCATACTGTACATGAAACCTATATGAAGCCCGCCAGCAGCGCATGAAGAAATGGTAAGCGAGCAGGGAGGGACTTAGATAATCTTCAACGGCGCGCGTTATCTTGTATCATTTTGAAGCTTATCTTCAAGCCCCTCTACGTCACTTAAGTACTTCCCGTTTCGTAATCGAAATCGAACCGTCCTCTGGCTTTCCTCCGTCCTTTCCTCCGCCTCCGCCCCCGCCCACGCTTTCGCGATGGCCGACGTCCTCTCCACATCGTCCATGCTCAGCTTCCCGAGCTTCTCCTCTTCCGCTTTCTCCACCTACCGAACCTCCGTCGTCGACCAGTCCGTGTCGGCTTCTCCCCGTCGCAAGGTCGCACGCCTGGACATCGACTCCGATTCTGCCTCCGCGTCCAGATCGAGGCCCAACCCCGCGCCAACAGACGCGACCCGTGGACCGCTCATCCTCCACGTCTCTGGGTCAGCACGTGCGTTCATCCACCGCGCATCCCACCGCCGCGTCCTCACCGAAGCGCAGCGAAAGGCCCGGAGCTCAAGAATCTGCTGAACCCGTTGCAGGGATGCATGGAACTCCTCCTCAATTTCAAGACCAAGCAGAACGCCCCTCTCACCTACGAGCGCCTCTACGCCGCCGGCCGCTCCCTCGTCCTCGCCGGCCAAGGGGAGGACGTCGCGCACATGCTCGAGAGGCGGCTCGACCAATGCGTCAAAGACCAGGCCGAGGTGCTTTTGCGGGGCGATGCGGAGGGTATGGAGTACTTCAGCCTGGCGGTGGAGAGGCTGCGCTGGTTCGAGGTCCAGGTCGCGGTCCTCGTGTCCGTGCTGGCCTACCTCGACCGTGCGTACTTGGCCTCCTTCCATCCCGCGCAATCGGTTCGGTGCGTGTTCCGATGTGTCTCGCTTCACGCTCCTTCGGTCGGGTGTGGGACGCAGTGCGATCGGGGATCGTTCTGAAGGAACGATCGTTGGGCGGACGGGGCTCTCCTCTTTCGTTCAAATGCGACCCTTCGACTGATTCCTTCGCAGCTCGATGGCGTACACTCGAATGGAGTCGCGCGTGCTGAACCACTCCACATTTCACGAGAGGATCGAGTCCGCCATCAAAGCCTGGACGGCGGCGGAGCGCAAGAAAGGGTGAGCAATGCGCGCATATACCCCCCCCCCCCTCCCGTCCTCGCCTTCAATCCCCTTCGCAGTGCCCCGCACGAGATCCGAAACCAGGTCTCCTCTCTCATCGACATATTGCAACTCCACGGACTGTACCAGCCCCGCTTCGAGCGCTCCTATGTTCTCGAAACGGAACGCTACTATTCCGAGGCCGTCAAGGACCTCACGGGCCCCAAGGGAGAGGCGCTGCCCTTCCTCGCGTATTGCTTGGACAAGATCGACAAGGAGGCTTTGCGCGCGAAGGAGGTCCTTCCCGAAGAGAGCCGGGAGGCCGTTCGGAAGGCCACCGAGCGTGGTCTGCTCACCGGCAACCTTGCGTGGTTGGCCAAGGGCGGTACGTGGGCTTGTGCGGTCATCCTCGGGCCGCCGTCTTCTGAACCCTACTTTGCCTTAGCCATGCCTCCTTCCTTCGAGGCAAAGGACGTGGACACCCTTCAGCACCTGTACGTGCTCTACTCCAGAAGAGAAAACCTCCCGTTGCTCGCGGACGAATTCAAGAACGTCGTTCAGGTGCGCTCGTCCCCATCTTGCCACGCAGGTGTTTACTCCTCGACGTTCGACGGCGCAGGCCCGCGTCACAGCGCTCATCTCGGACCCCGCCAAGGACGACAAGATGGTCGAGGGCCTGCTCGCGCTCAAGGCGCTCTCCGACGACGTCGTGTCCGCCGCGCTCGTGGACCGCTCGCGCGGGCAGGCCGGGCCGGACCGCCAGTTCGCGTACGCGCTCCGGGACGCGTTCACGGGCGGGTTCAAGGCGCGCAGGGTGAAGCCGGCGGAGATGATCGCGAAGCACGTGGACTGGGTGATGCGCAAGGGCAAGCTGGAGGAGCAGCTGGACGCGGCGCTGGAGCTGTACCGGTTCACGGAGGACAGGGACGTGTTCCGTACGTTCTACCATCGCGCGCTGGCGAAGCGGCTGCTGCTGGAGTGGCGGAAGACGTCGTCGGACGACGTGGAGAAGGCGGTGCTGAAGAAGCTCAAAGATCGTGCGTGTCTCGCGGCGTGTTTCTTTGTCGTTCTTGCGGCGGGTCGGAGGCTAGGGGCTGACGGGACCGGCACCGGCACAGAGTACGACCCGGAGTTCGGGATGGGCGAGCACATGTTCAAGGACCTCGATTTGTCGAAGGACTTGAGGGAGGGGTTTGAGAAGGAGGTGCTGGACGCGACCAAGGTCGGGGAGCACGACGTCGCGCGCAGGATGAAGGCCGTCGTCCTCCAACCGAGCTTCTGGCCGTTCCCCGCGCGCGAGAACACGACGACGCTCCCGTCCGACGTGCGCCTCCTCATCTCCGCGTTCAGCTTTTTCCCCGTGCGCTGACCCCGTGCGCCCCGCAGATGCGCAACGCGCTGGACATGTTCACCGCGTTCTACGTGAAGAAGCACAAGGGACACAAGCTGAACTGGCACCCCTCGCTCGGCTGGGCGGTCCTCGAGGCGCGGTTCGACGCGGACGGGACGGTGCCGAAGCAGCTGTCGGTCAGCCTGTTCCAGGCCGCGGTCCTCCTGCTCTTCAACGCCAAGCCGCAGATCTCGTTCCGGGAGATCAAGGCGTCGACGGAGATGGGTGCGCACTCGTCCACGCTTTGCTGACGGTCGGATGATGCTGATGGACTCATCCGGGTAGAGGACGAGGAGCTGAGACGGACGCTGCAGAGCCTGGCGTTGGGGAAGAAGCGCGTGCTGCGGAGGACGGAGGGGAAGGGCCGCGAGATCGCGGACGCGGACGTGTTCGAGTTCAACGCTGCGTTCAAGGACCCCAAGGTCGAGATCCACATCAACTCGATCCAGTCCAAAGAAACGGTGCGTCTGCCGTTTGGCTTTTCTTTCTTTCTTTCTTTCTTTCTTTCTTTCTTTGGTTCTGGGTTCGACGCGAGGGCTGAGCGATGCGAATGCGAACAGCCGGAGGAGACGAAGCGCACGGAGCAGGCGATCGAGAGCGACCGGCGGCACTACCTGGACGCGGCGATCGTGCGCATCATGAAGGCGCGGAAGCAGCTCACGTACGAGGAGATCAAGCTGGGCACGATCGAGGCCGTCCGCAAGCACTTCGCGCCGGACGTGGCGGGCATCAAGCAGCGCGTGGACCAGCTCGTGGAGCAGGAGTACATCCGTCGGGACGACGGCGAGAAGAACTTGTTTCATTACATTGCGTGACGGGGATGTCCAGTCCGCGGCGGGGCGGTGTGCTTATTTGACATGCATGTGTATCATAGAGGATGGAGCGAGCGAGCGAGCGACGCTCGTTACATCGTTACTGATGTACAGTATATGAAGTACTGTTGGGCCTTGGCCCTCCGAGCTCACTCTGCGGACGTGTGGCGGCTCGCGACCGCGACTATACGCGACAGTACCAGTCCTCTGGTAAGAACCACCTGTGCGGGGTTCTCAACCCAAGCTGTTTATGCAGCATGAAACGGGAGACGCACCATGCCCGTCTGGTCCGGGATGTCTCGTTCGGGAGCGAATGAAAAGGGTAGTTGGGGTCGCCAGATGAGCGGAGGATATCTGAGAAGAGATAGATAGTAGGTCATGAGCATGATGAAGGTTCAAACCGTCGGAGTGACGAACCTGAGCAGTACAGCCGAGCTCACTGTTCCGTCCAGTGCAAGACGCGCGCTCGCCAGCTTTGATGCTGGACAGCAGGGGCTCGACTGTCGACGGTGTTCATTTCAGAGTTGATCCAGGAAAAAGATGAGTGCACAAAGATTGCCAGCAAACGGGGTCGCCATTGCAGACGACGTGCGGGGCGGCTCTGGGATGACCCCTTCTATGTTTTTGATGATTGCGTGCGCTGCAAAAAAAACAGCAGAGGGGGGAGACAGAGAATTGTGCGCCTTGAACTCGGCGCGAAACTCGAAGGACGAAAACGAGGCTCAAAAAACAGACGCTCGTCGCGCACGGCAATTCCCGGGGTGCCGCTCGGAATTTGTGCCAGCGCTCTTTCTTGCCCTCGTCGTCGTCGTCGTCGCGCGCAACGTCTACCACCTCTCTCTCTCCGCTTAACATCCCGCCCTAATGTCGACCGGACTACGCGGCGTCCAGCATGCACGACGTGCTCTGAAAACCGTCCGAGCGCGGCCCCCAGGTTCGTTGCGGAATCGCTCGCGTTGCACCCCGGCCCCTCTGCTGACCAGGCCGTTCGCTCTCCCAGCCCCGGCCGTTTGCTCGCGTCGGACTCTGCACCTCACCACACCATCCTCGACAGAACACGAACGATCGACGTTCGGGATGCCGTCGCAGCGCACCGCGTCCACGTCCACGTCGACACCACCCGCCACGGCTGCGCGCCTCGCCCGCCATCTCGACGACACGTTCAAGCCCTTGCAATTCCCCCCCGAACTGGCCGCGCGCGTGTTGACGCATTTGAGCCATCGAGACGCGGCGCAGGGGCATAACGCGAGGCTTGCGTTCATGGGTGCGTTTTCTTCCTCCGTGGACCGCGTACCCCGGCGCTCACTGCTACACATTCTTTCCCCCCCGCTTTCGTCATTCCTCCGTCGCGTCCCGGCGACCCATGCACACCCTTTGGAAACGTACACACAGGCCGTCGCGTTCTGGACTCGTACCTCCTTGCTTTCCTCCACTCGCTCCCCCCGGACCTCGCCGCGCGGTACGACTACGAGCGCACGGCCGCGCGCGTCCTCAACACGTACGTCCTCGGCGAGCACGTCGCGCCCAAATGGAACCTCAACACGGTCGTCCGGTGGTCCTCGTCGCGCGGCGACGCCGCGCAGGTCGCCGCGTCGAGCGGCGAGATGCGCAGCGTGGGCCTGTACAAGGTCGCGGGCACGACGGTCGAGGCGATCGTCGGCGGGGTGTTCCACCAATTCGTGCGTCCTTTTTTTCTGGCGCGATGAGCGTGCGATGCGGTTTGGGACTGACGTCGGTTGTGTGCTCAGGGGGGCGCCGTCGCGCATCGGCTGTTCCACACGCGGCTGTTGCCGCACATCCTTCTGCATGGGCGGCCGGACGGGCTTCCGGATGCGCTGCATGAGTACGCCAAGGCGGCGTGCGAGAAAATGGGAGGGGTGCATGGACCTTTACTTGCTGCTCGCTCATAATAGAAGTGCTGTCCTTTTCCTTGTTGGTCTAGCTTTGGTTGTGTGCTTTTTTCCCCCAGTCAGTGATGATCTCACAATTCCTCGCGCGGTAAGTTATGTTGCGACTTGACTTTCGTGACTCGTGGAGTCCTGCATGTCCTGGCTTGCGCTGCTGAGGGCCGTAAACCACGCAACTTCGCAGTCACGTGTGTTATGCATGCCCCAGGTTCCAAGTCGTCGTGCTCGCGCTAGGACGGAACGTGTGCGCACGCAGTCGTTTGACTCTTTTCATAGGTCAAGCGCCCGGGTACATAAGGGAGTACTAGGGCATGGGCATTGGGCACGTCGTCCCCCCTCTTGCCCTCTGTTTTCGCTCCCATCGGCCTCCAATTCCGCGAACATAATGAGCGTCGTCAACGTCGACCCGTATCTTCCTACAGACACCAATAATCGACAGAACACAGTAGTCTCCACACCGGTCTCCCCCCTCATCGTGGCATGGAACAATCGAACTGTGGCGGTCGTACGTCACGATGCCTACGACGTGAGTCTTCCTCGTCGCTCGTATACATCCAAGGCGGCTGACCTCGAGCACCGTTCAGGATCAGATCGAGGCGGTGCGACGCGCTCGAGGATTCCAAGCTCTTGGTGGACGCCCGTTCCACTTGGAGGCGTCCCTTCCGGGGTATGGAGCCGAAGCACATGAGATATCGGAAGATTTATGGCCTCACGTCGTCCGCACCTTACGCACCGTTACCCTAGCACTGGACGAAAACACGCCCAACGCTCTCGATCCAAGTACGCCGTGCTCGACGCTATTATTTCACAGAGTTTGACAGTGATGTACTATTAGGCGCGATAGCTGGTCAGCCCGACTCACCTCATGTTTCCGATTCACGCACATCGAGGTCCTCCGGTGGGAGGATCTTCATGAGATCCGTCTCCGGAAAAACCACCGACATCGAAATCGACTCGTTTGAAACAACCACAGTGAACGACCTCAAAGTTCTCTATCAGGCCAGGGAGAATCTCCCGATATGGCATCAAGTATTCATTTTCAACACTCTGCGGTTGGAGAATGATCGAACCCTGCACGACTACGACATCCGCAACGAATCCACGATTTGGGTTACCGTGCGGCTGTCTCCTGGAAAACCAGTCATTTACCTCTTTCCCCCTCATTTGATCGTAGACGCATCCGTCGTATTGGGTTTAACGCCTTCGTGGTCCTTTTCTGCGGTATATCCCAAGGCCAGAGACGTCTCTCCCGACAACGGCCTGCACGCCATCGAGTGGACGGTGGACGCACGGGCGGACGGTGTGCTCGTCGACAAGGCCAGCGGGTCTGAACTGTCTTATCTCTTCTGGGAGGCCCAGTGCGTACGCTACCTCCTGTGTCACGCTCTGGTATTGAATTCCCAATCTCCTCCAGCACCTACCCTGCACCTCCCCTCTCGCCACCGATCTCCCGACCTTCGACGCCCACGGAGGATGAAGATAAACCGGTTCATTTCGACCCTGCCCGTCCCCGACTCTCTCCACGCGGGGCGGTGCTGCTCGGCGTCGAGAAGCTGCCGATCTACCTCGACCGCGCCCTCAAAGAGCTCTCCCTCCCCACCGAAGCCCGCAATTCGTTTATCACGTACGTACGTCCGCTCTGTACTCTGTAACCCTCGTGCGTTCCCGGGGAGGCTAAAACCTAGTCGGCGCGCTGCCGCAGCTACTGGCTCCCGTCCTTCCTCAAGCACAAGCACATCGCGCTCCGGTTCCTGTCGCAAGCTTCGTACGAAGCAGCCGCGCCGATGACGGTCACGCCCGCACCTGACGTCGTCACGCGGGTGTTTATGCTCTTCAAGGGCGTCGACGAACGCGACGTGGGGACGTGGGCAGAGGCCGGAGCGCGTGCCACGCACGATGTCGCGTTCTGGAAGAAAGCCGTCGGGGTCGATGCTGAGCGTGCGGAGGACCGTGGCCTGTTCCGTGTGCTGGAATGGGGAGGTATGGAGGTGATGTGAACGATGATTGTGATCGCCTTGCGCGCTTTCTGTTTGTAGGTTAATACCACTCTCGCGTAGGCATGTGTCTATGACAGGCCCTGTGGACGGAGGGGAATGCACGGGAACGATTGATGACGAATGCCGTTCTTCCCTTCACTCCCCTATGTCAGGACATGGATTCTACCGGACAGCCTTCACACCACCGAGTCGTACGTCTGCTACACATGTTACAACGCGTCCGCTGTGCTCTCGAAAGCATCATGATCACGCCGAAGGCAATGTTGTCGGTACGAAAGAGGGGGATCACGGAGATATCCCCTCCTAGTTCATATGGGTTTAGGCCACGCTTCAGTTTCGATATAGTGTGACACAACCCTGTAAGTACTTCTCTTCTCCTGCTGCTCCTGGTCTGCTCAAGCATCCGAACTCGCATGACGCCGTTTTGATTTCTGCGGAAGTTCATTCCAGTTGAGAATTCATTTCCTGCAGCGTTGTTTCCTCCTGTCCCGGACTCTGTACCTCTGCCAGCGCGTCATGAATACGTCTCATCGCACCGAGAAGCCTTTGAAGCCGTTTTCCTATATTTGGGTCCAGGGCTTTCTCCCGTCTATGACGCTCCTCGAGCGCGCTCAACGTCCTCCAGAGCTTGATAAAAGCATCGCGCACGGGCATGTCTGCCTGTCTTGGCTCTATCTCTCTAGCTATGACATCCACCACATGCCAGGTCATCGACGGGTTCCAGTCGGAGGGTGCAGCAAGCAAATGAGGGAGGATGTTCTCGATGAAACGAGGGGTGTATATCAGACCTGCATTGCACACCAAGCTCCCGTATTCGTCACAGTACTTGCGCAGATCTTCCGGGCAATTCATGTATTGACGGACGTAGGATGAGATCGACGGTCCGCTGTAAGCGACGTCCATCGTAGGATGCCTGCGTATCTGCTCGTGGCTGATGTGCACCGCCAGCGCAACCAACGAGTGGGCCGCGAGCGCCACGGCGTGGACGCGGTCATTCTTCAAAGCCATGAGCGCCGAGATGGGGCTCCCGTGTCCTTGTGCCCCCACCGCCGACTCCACGTCTCCTGCGAAGACGTCGTCCCACCAAAACAGCTTGGGGTATTCGGATCGCAGCTCTTTTATAATGTACCACACAGCCGTCATTGCCGATAGCGCGCGACGAATGCGGGCGGGGTCCTGTGAGGTTTGGGAGGTCTCGTCGACGCATTGTCGGAGGAGGCGCGCGAAGAGGTCGTGGAAGCTAGCGTCAACTTCGTAGATGTCGTTGAACATGAGCATCGCGAAAGTCGCACCCTGAGGGTCTTTGGCAAGGTCGGACTGGAGAAACGAGGGTAAGGCGGTGAAAAATGTCTCGAGACCGTCGTTGTTTGTCTGGAGCATGTGCATGGTCCTCAGGAGGATGTCCTTGTCCAGGGGCTTGCTCTTGCGCGCGACGACTATGGGTAGCGGGGTATTGACGCGCTTGAAAATAATGTCGACAGGTCCAGCGAACCGGGTGGTAAAGTCACGGTCGAAAACGCGAGAAGCGATGAGGAAAGGCATAACGTAGGCATGAATAGCCGCCGTGGCCGAAAACTTGAAGAGAGCCGCCAAGGGCTTCGTGAATGGCGTCGAATAGGGAAAGCCGGGGTAGACAATGGGAAGGACTGAGAGAAAGAAGTGGAACGAAGCAACGGTCACGGTGACCACCAACATGACATAATAGACTGTCCTGTTTATATCGGACAGGAAAATGACGAGCCCTGCGAGGAAGAGGAACAAGGAAGAGTGTATGAGGGCTCCCAAGTAATCCGCGGCGTCGGCTAGAAGCCATCTTTCTGCACCTCTAAGAAGGTAAGCATGGATGCGTGCTTGGGTATGGTGTGAAGATTGGGAGATGCGCTGGTAATTGAGCTGCCTCGTGCGATAGCCCCGCGCGCATTGCTGGAGTATGATTGCGCCGAGGGCAGCAGTGAGGCTGCACGCTAGACTTGTGAACCAGAGTACGTTGACGTTGACGTTATTGTTGGTGGGTTCGAATAGCGCAGGCGCTGGGAGGGTGGCAGGAATTGACGCGTTGGAAAGCTGCTGGGATATTCGTGCCAGCAACACAGCCGTTGTATCTTCGGGGTCGACGTTTAGATTTTTGTAGCTCTCGATGATAAAAGCTGCGACGGTTGCGGAAAAAAGACCAGCCTTGATATTATGTTAGAGACACTGAAGGAGACGGGAGAGAATGGGCAACGCACAAATATGAGGACCGCATCAATTTGGCTTTTCGAACGTTCAGCCTCCCTCTCGTCCAACACACGCCTCTCCTCCAAATAAAGTGACCACACGGAAGGTCGCGGAGAACCGTCTACAATTGTTGAAATCAGGGCATATGCTTTGATTCTTGGAAAAGGCCGTGGACATACCAGGAAGGCTACGACATGATTCTTGCGACATTGCAGTTGGAATCTACGGCAGGTTTGGATATTCCGACCAAGAGACGGCGTGCTACAAGCCTCGTACGATTTGTTTTGCGGAACGTGGGGGCATGGAACGGCAGTACTAAGGAGTGAGGAGGGTGAAGGCCCTGAAGGGGTATGAAAGGAAGTCGAGTGAGTCGTCATCGTGACGTTGACACTTCGCCGCGTGCAGTGGCACTATGAAACCCCTCGTACTAAGGGGTCTCGATTGAGTTGAATATGATGAAAATATAGACTGGTGATAAGTATGTACAATACTGGAAGGACGTGGGGAGGAGTGGATACAAACAAGGCTCGAGGATTACACACACCTTAAATAGTGGGGGCATAGTTGCGAGTTTGAATGACCTGGACGATAGATAGAATCCAGACATAGCTCGGGCGCGACCTTCGTCCACATTGAATAATGTGGGCAATGGGCATTGGGTGATGAAGTTTCTGAAGCGCTGAAGTCTTCCCATCAAGCATTGTACAGTCATTCCAAGCCCGTGAAGAGACGTCGAACATTCCGAGACTCCGAGTTACTCGAGAACTAACAGTAGCACACAGCCATATCAAACATCGATTCCTAGTACTGCCTGGCCCTTACGAACAACGGCATACCGTCAGCAGGCCCTATAATGCGAAGGCCAAAGTTAAGGCCCCCACAATGTACGCAGAGGATGTTGATAACATACTCATAGTAATCGCTACAGTGGGCTGGGCAGTTTGTCCCGCGTGCGCCGGCGCGAAGTCAAAGTTGACGACCAAGGCTCTACGTGGCATGGATGATTTCTCTTTCTTGACGTGGATTCAATTTTTGGCTCACCCGAGTATCGCCTTCATCATCGCCATCGCCATCGTTTTCCCAATGCAAACGTGCGGGCCAGTAAGGAACGACATCGTACCATACTTCGCATTGTACGACGCGGGAAGAGTCTCGTTCCACCGCGAGGGTCGGAACTGCTCGGCATCTGGCCCCCAGGTCGCCTCCGCGGTGTTGATTGCACGGATCTATACGAGTTAGAATATCAAGAGAACATGTAAAAAATGAAGGTAGAGTGACGGACGGGAATGTTAAGCAGCGTTCCCGCAGGGATATACGTTCCGTCGACATACCCTGAGGTCTCCGCCTTCCGATACGTCTGAGGGACCGGGGGGTACAACCGCAATCCTTCCATTCTACCAAAGGTACTGGATCAGAAACGTTTTCTTGAGGCGGTGGACGGAATACGAGTTTACATGACATTTTCCAGGAGTGGAAGGTCTTTCAGGTCGCGATAGGTGGGACGGGACGTCGCAGCAAAGACAGGAGCCAATTCCGCCCGAAGCGCGTCTTGCACGTCTGAGTGTTTTGCGAGAAGCCACATAACCTAGGAGCTTTGTAAGTACATGTTGGACAGATGCTTGGGCAGGGCTCGTACCCAAGAAAGACCTGACGCAGTCGTCTCGTGTCCAGCTCCTAAGAACGTCAACTAGTCCATCGAAGGGTCAGGTTTTTTATAGGCGGCGGCTCGTGCTAGTCTGTAAGAACGTACCACTTGATCAACGAGCGCCTCGTCAGTCAACTTATACTCATTCTGCGTCTCCCCTTGGCGCATACGGACCAAAATACTCATGATGTCTTTCTTCGAGGCGTGATTATGAGCATCTATGTTATCGTCTGCAAGTTTCTCATTGAGGATGTCGCGCGATATCTCTCGGATCTTGTGTAGGGATTCGATGAATACGATGGACGGTTCTTGAACGCGACTAAATGTCTATGTGAAACGGCACAAGCGAAGACGAGCGGCGTACCTGTCACTTTGAACCACCCAAAGATGTGGCGGTACTGGTAACCCCATCTTGTACGGAAGAATCGCGACACGCCGGGTATACTGAGCAAAATCGAAAACATGGTCAGGTTTTTAACTTCAGGAAAATATAAGCAACAGAGCCAGCGGTATGAGTGATGATGTACAAACCAGACTGGAGATTCATCATTCTTTCATACGCTTCCGTTAACGGGTTGTCAGGGTTTCTCAAAGCTTCGCTTTGGTATCCGAACGCTGTATCGCAGATGATATCTAGCGCCGCTTTACTGGCTAAGAGGCCAAAATTAGGGCGTGAATATGTGACTGGAAGTTGAATCACTTGCCCCAATCGTATATGCGCAAGGCGGAGCCTGAAGTCGAGGTGTCTTTTCCAAGCGTGTCCTTCATCTGGTCCACTAGACTGGTTCATACGTCAAGCGTGTTTCTCTCAGTGAGGAGATAGCTCACACATCGATGGTATCAAAATACATATCCGTCTCTGCGAGCGCGTGGTGACGTCAGCGGCGTATAGAATTGTCTGTGGGCGCGGTGTGAAGTTGACGCACGAGCCATAATGTTCGTCATAGAGAAGGCTGGGTTCATCGCTTTGCGCATCTGCTTGTGTTCGAGACCAGTAACCGTCAGCAGCCCAAATCCCACCGCGAGACCCAATATCTCTCTGAGGAACTTCGGCTGCAGACATGCACAACGTCATCGCCATTCTGGGGTCAGTAGGGGACACGGAGCCTGAAATTTGAATGCGCACCCTGGGGTAGTCCATCCAATCAGACACAAGAACCTTGTGCAGCGCTTCTTCCGTATACAGCGTGACACATTCCACTCCCACAGGTCCCACGAAGCGCACGACAGACCCATATCGCTTCTGCCAGTCGCGTTGCAGAATGCCTGGTTCTTGGTCCGTGTTGAGGAACTGGGAGATGTGGCCCAAGGGCCAGCTGGATAGAGGGGGGCCTGGTATGCCTCGGAGGGGAGAGAGAAAGAGGGGGTATACGCAAACGCGATAGCAGATATAAGACACGAAGAAGCCTAGCGAGACGCTCGTAAATTTGGACGTGCGGAAGCTGGTAGAGATCGCACCAAGAAGTCCCAGGTAGGTACCGCACGGCTGATAGAGGGAATCCATGATATTTGGGACTACTCAGTCGCCTATTGAAGTGGTGGGTTCAATGTCGAGCTCCGGGTAACGTCGACGTCGCGCGGACGAGTGCCAGTGGTACAGCAGCAAGTACTTGGAGCATCTTGGCCATGCTTTAAGAAGGCTCGCGCGGACTAGAAGCATTGTGAGGATTAAATTTGGACCTGTTTCCCCATTGGACACATAGTAAGTGACGGAAGAGGATGCGGGGCCGAACGATATGGGTAGCCGCTGTTCACTAAGATCTGGGAACGCAGGCTGCAAGTTGAAGACGCCGGCGAACGTCTCTGGGCGAAGATTTGCCATTGTGGTAGCATTTGTTTGCGCAGTATATCCCTGTGCAAGATCAGCCTGCTCGATACCACGGGCACGGCGTCCAAGTTCAAGTTATATGAATGCACTTGAGTTGATTCTGAAGCTAAAAAATCTCCGGTCCAAGAAGTCGAAAACGCGACGCGTTCCGCACGTGATCAATAAAACATATCCCGGAAGACTCCGAATCCTCCGGACTCCCTTTGCTCAACTCAGTGTTTCGTTCGACCGACGACCACAGTGCACCTCTTTTCGTATCCTGCTCATCATGTATTTCAAGGTTCCATACACCAGCCCTAGTGCCCCCGATTCACATGGCCTGCTTCCATTCGTATCATGTGTTGTGTTCTTCTGACTCGGACCGTGATATCGGCGTGACGCTTTGATGCTCTGAGCGTCAACCTCAGGTTCAACATCCCGTTCATTCATGGAGGAACAGCCCAGCTACGCAAGCTTGTTCAAGCATATCTCGCTCAAGCTCTCGCCCCGGGAGTCTGGCGTTCTGCTTTTTGAACTGCACAAGTAGGTACGGACGCGCTCCGTGGTTATGATCGCCGTTTTAACTGGGAATGATATCTACAGGTCGCCAGTGAACGCTTTCGACGAAGAGTACGTGATATCACTCTGCGCCCGCCGAGTCATTCCTGACGCATCCGTATGGGCTAGGTTCTGTCGCGAGTACAAGAACGCCTTCGAATGCATTTCGCACGACCCCAATGTGCGCGTTGTCTTGCTCTCCTCGTCGCTACCAAGGCTGTTCTCCTCGGGAATTGACCGTGCGTCTTCATTCATACACCATGTTCCATTACTCACACACACTCCACCTTCATTTCCAGTCGCCTACCTTCCCACCATCAGCCCTGCTGCCGATGACCCCGCCCGTCGTGCCCTCCTGACCCGCGAGCGTATCGCCGAGCTTCAACACGCGCTCGCAGCCCCGTCACGATGTCCCTGCCCCGTGCTCGCCGCCGTGCACGGCTCTGCGCTCGGTCTAGCGGTTGATATGCTAGTTTATTGTGATGTCGTCTGGGCGGCGTCAGATGTCAAATTCGGGATGAGGGTAAGCATTCCTTTTTACTCCGTGGACAAGGCAGCTGATTTTGTGAGACAGGAGGTTGTCGTGGGACTCGCTGCTGGCCTTGGAACGCTGGCATATCTTCCCAAGGTGGCTGGGAACGCATTTCTCGCGCGCGAGCTGGTACTTACGGGTCGGGTATTTGGAGCTGAGGTAGCTTTACGTCTTGGATTGGTATCAACGGTACGTCCATGCGATCGTCGTTAATTTCACGGTCTAAAACATTGGCTAGGTTGTCAAAGGCAGTCAAGCGGAAGTAGTCGAGGGCCTGACGAAGGTCGCGTGTGAGATCGCTGCAAATAGTCCTGTGGCCGTCGTTGGTACGAAACATCTCTTCACATACTCTCGTGATCACAGGTATATACGCTCGCTACCTGTCGTCGTCTGTCTTGGCATGATATTGATTGAGTTTGACAGCGTCGAGGAAAGCCTGGCGTACACGACGATATGGAACGCGGCTATGCTGCAGGCTCCGGTAGGTCATATGCTTTTTCGTACCTATCCAGGTGGAGTTAGGACTTTCGGGCTGACTGTGTGCACGGCGATAGGACCTGAAGGATGGGGTCTCCGCTGCTGTGGAAAGGACGCGGGGGAAGTACGCGCCGTTGGGAGGGAGGGTCAAGGCCAAACTGTAACGGATCGCATGTATAGTCACACTCATACCTGATAAGAAACCTTTGAGGATGCGCGATATCTCTCAGCGTTATATTATGCGCCGTCGTTCATTGCAGGGGATTATAACGACGAAAGTCGGGCGATGCCCTATACACTAATCTTGCAACAGTCAATGTCCCAGCTTCCGTGGTCTGATGATGGTCAGTGGATCGTTTTATTCAATAAGATTATGCCTTACTTAGACCACGCTGACTGTTCGAAGGGAAATATATCGCCTAACGCCGAATCGTCTGACTGCCAACTGGCAGTCCGTCTGCTCCGTCCACGGCTAGAATATAACCCATGGACGAAACAAACAACATGCCAGCGACCTCACATGCCCTCAGTGTTTTTTCTCGGCGCAACAGGGTACATCGGAGGTAAGTCAGTAATCTGCGCGTCCTTCCTGCGCCTGAACCATCTTCGTTCGTCCAGGTTGTGTGCTCGTTGCGCTCCGACGACGACATCCAGATTGGCCGGTCACCGCCCTGGTTCGTAAAGTGCAACATGTCGGATGTATTCGTGCGCTGGGAGTGGCCGTCGTTTCCGGGTTCCTTCTCAGACGAAAGTCTCATCATCGAGCAGACCCGGCAGGCGGACTACGTCGTCAACATCGCGGACTCGAAGAGCGTGTCGCTGACGGTGGCCATTCTCGTCGGGATGAAGTTGCGGCATGTCGACGGGAGGGGGAAGGGCACCCTTTTCCACACGAGCGGTTTAGCAACCCTCCTCGATGGTAGGAGAGAAGGGGTGTTCGATCCGGGAGGTCGGGTCTTCGACGTAAGCTTTCCTCTATTTCGGTGGGCAGGATGTAATCTTACTTCAACCGCGACCACATATAGGACGCGGATCAGGACGCAATCAGGAGCATAATGCCCTCTATGCCACACAGTGACGTTGAAATTCCGTGAGCTCCTTCGGCTGCACTTCGCCGTTCGTTGACTTGGTGAGTATCATCGCAGTATATTGAAAGCATCAGAAGCGGGGTACATGGATTCATATATCCTCTGTCCGGGTGCTGTCCTCGGCCCTTCGAAGGGACCGATCAACGTGCCCAATCCATTCCTCAAACGTGTCGTTCCGCTGTTCCTCAGCCTGAATCATGGCGCGTGTGTCGGTCAAGGAACGAATGAGCTCCCGCTCGTGTACCTCGACGACGCCGTGGACTATTTTCTTCGGGTCATAGAACTTGCATACTCAAGGTGGGACGCGGGTGCGGAGCCGTACCAGCGGTTCTTCGTAGTGTCAGCGTCCGTGTACAGCTGGAGGAATATTTCGAGAGCTGTTGCAGGTGCAATGCATCGGCGGGGATTATTAGAAGATGATTCATTGGTCTCAGTACCGCCTCACGGTGAAGTGTCCCAGTATGTGCATGTCCGTCTTTGAAACGGGGAGCGATGGCTTATATTTGTGGTGTAGACAACTCCAACATTTCAGTGAGAATGCACTGGTCGTGGCCGAGAAAGGAAAGGCGTTGGGGTGGGGACCTCTACGCGTGGATACGCGGGAATGGTTTGACGAGATCTTGGATGATTTTTTGACAAGCTTACACTAATATTTCATCTTCATCGTCGAGGGGGACATTTTGTTATTTGAGATACAACGCTATGAGCGTCGACACCCCATTGACACGCCAAATGCGTGGGATTCGTGATAGCAGGCTTGAGTAGGAAGTGACGATCCTCTCGTGAGAACAGTCGGCCGTCGTCGTATGACGATGAGGATGCCAATATCTCTACCAAGGAAAAAAAAAACAAGCCTCGAGGCTCGAGGCGAGTAGCACCGACACTCAAAAAAAGGATGTTGACCTTCTCTACGATGCAGAAATGTCAACGCGATGATGGTTTACATGTTTTCGGGCGGAATGAACGATACGTAAATGGCGGCGTAACATACGCTCAAGTTGAACAACGGCGTTTCCACAATGGTAAGAGGGTGTCACAACTGTACGGTCCGCGACACGAGTAGTTGTGATGGACGCTCTCCTACCTGGCGGCGCATGCTATCATAATAGCGGACCAAAAATCGACTCCTCGTTTCATCCCTGCGGACAACAATGAAAGAAATACAGACCAGCTGGGTACATATGATTCACCCACATGGCTACTGGCTCCCCTTCAAGCACCTGACACGAAGGCAGCATCTTCTCAATTCCCTCGACCATCTAGATACCCAGGTATCCTCGAAGCACGGGGGGTCGCCAAACCGTCATCAGATTTCTGTGAAGGTTTGCACGAGGATTAGGAACTGATCCTCCGACTCGGACACGCAGACAAGGACGTACGTTGTAGGGTCCACGCGGCGTGTCCGCACAGGTTCCGATGCCCGTCCATGCATTTACCACAAGATTTGGCAATCTCTCGGTAGCATAAGAGAGGGTTAGGGCAGCGGAAAGATTGAACAAGAATCGCTCGGCGCAATGTGCACAAAACGTGGCGAGGGTCTCTTCGATGTCGAAGGGCGAGGAACTCGGAGTATTGTGGGCTAGGGTGTGCCCTCGACCAGCGAGGATCTCGACCACTGCTCCCGTGAGGCTCCAAATAAATAGCAGCCACGCAGCATCCATCGACAGACGAGACAGGTGCGGTTGCAGAACCTTATATACGAATCGTGGAGTCGGAGTCATTTTGAGATCTATCGAGGAAGAGGGGAGGCCAATGTTAGATAAAGATCGTCGGAGGCTAGGGATGGGTGTTTATATTAGAGGAATGCCAAACCGGGCTACTAGGCGGGTTCCCGAACGATGCAAACAGCTAAGAACAAGGGCGTGCACAATACGAGTTGCACCTGCGATGATGATGGCTACCATCCGAGCTTCTAGGATACAAATACAATAGAGGAGAGGCTCGTGATGGGTCAAAACAAGACAACAATGGCCACGACGAGAATAATGTACTGACCGATGTGATGATTGCTAGAAGTTGCGCCTGACATCACCTTGTTTGAAAACAAGGAGCCTGTCGAGTCTTCCGGTAACTAGCCTGAAGAGACAGATGTGACGCCCGCCACTGGTCAGGACGGTCAGGGCTAGAATGACATACTGATACCCGTTCGACGTGACGAAGCTTGTCAATGAGCGCTGGGCGCCTGAGCGGAGCCTTGAAGGCCTCGGGGTTTCTGAGTCGTTGACGTTGATTCCGAGCCGCCAATAGCTGAACTTGTCAACTTGTCTCCGTCGTTGACATGGGAATGTTTTCTCCATGAGATCCTCGGTTACCAACGTGCACCTCAACGGCCTCAACGTCCTCAACGTCGGCCTCAACAGGCACTTACCGACGTATATGTTCGTGAGAAACAAGAGTGTCCGCCGCGCCCCCGGCCGCCGCTGTGAATACAGCGTGGCAAGCGCCCGCGTGCACAGGCCTGCACAGCCTGATCTATCTACACAGCAAACCTGGGGCTATTAGCCCTGACAGGGAAAGGCGGGGGGACAGGGTGATGGGAAAGAATGAAAATGGGGAAAGGTTATCGTCTCCCGACCGGGAAAGGCGCACTCCGGGAAAAGGTTGATATTTCCCGATCGGGATATACATTTCTGCGCCTTTCCCCCTTTGTGCAATTGAGTTGGAAATCCTTTCCTTTTCCATCACCCTTTCCCCTCGCATTTCCCCGTCAGGGCCAACCATCCCGGGTTTGCTGTGCTACAATACATTACATAGCCCCTGTTGTGCATAACCCTTCCCCTCAACCTTCCCCCATAGCCCCCCTACAGTCCTCTTCATTCCAACTTCGTCGTCATTGTCCCTAGTCAAGTCAGCGACATTCGCGTTCTCGTACAATTGTAGACAGTCGACCGTAGGTACCCACCATTGACGGTAAGAGTCAACAGGTGGACGGCCTACAGTTCCCACATACACTGAACATACATTGCCTTTGGAATTCAGGCCTCTCAAGATCACAGGTCCCGATTCCTCGACCTTAGGATACGTCTAAAGATCCAAACCCGCGTATCGCAAATCGAGGTCAGTATGGTCTTTTGGAAGAGCGGAATGTGTGGTGATACTACTCCGGCACAGTCTATCTGGCCCATCGAGAGAGTTCGAGGTCCATCCAGGTGAGCCAACGCCATATATATCGTCGGGGGCCAGGGAAGCGGCGGGACCGCCGAATCAGACGGATCACGTTATTCCTACAGTTCGATTAGTATACGGCGCGACGCCGACAGTCCCAGCGTTTCCGTCGGCATCGTGTTCATCGCGGAAACCCTGCGGACCTGCTCTCCCTTCCCGTCCAGTGTCTCTTCGGACCTCGAGTCCAAAATCGAATGTACAGGTGGCACAGATAATCTATCGGCCCTTTTGAAGAGAACGTCACCCATATCGATAGTGACCGGTGACTGGCTGGCCTGCCAGGTGGAGATTCGTGGAGTCAGCACAGGCGCAAACGAGTCAACGACCACTTGTTCTCTTTTTTTTTTTTCGAAGATCCGTCCCTAGCTCTCCGTTTTGTGTTTGAAGTATAAATACTAACGCAAAAGTTTTCACAGAATTTTGCCCTGCAAAATCTCCCTCCCTCAGTTCTGACGGTGAGTACTATCTCCGACTTTGTGGACATCCAAGTCAAAAATTGTGCCTCAGCCCATTTGGATATTTCCGCACTGCATGTGGGGCTTATATATAAGGCCTCTAGGCTGACCCACGCGCGTCCATAGCATCCATCTCCTATCCCGTCCAACACACTCGTTCAGATGGTTTTGAAAGACACTGGCAAGTTCCTCTTCGGATTGTTGATGGTCATTGGAGTAAGCATAATATCACGACGTCTTCCCTACCGCTAATAACAGACCCCCCCGCAAGGTCTTGTTCTACGCCATTGTGGCCCCCATAAACGCTAGGGACACGCGCAGCGCGGTCGACCCGAACATAAGTGAATGGAACTTCGCCTGGCCGATCGAGGCATGGAACATCTGCTGGATGGTCGTGTACAACTTCATACCTGGGATCGCGATGATGATGGTCGGGCCTCTAGCGAAGTAGTGCGCCACATCTCCTTCATCATCATCTTCGATCAGCTAACACGTAAACGCATACAGCAAGGAAAGGATCGATTATATGCTGTTCTTCTACAGGGCGTGGATATTTCACATGTGTTGGACCATTGGCGGTGCTGTCCTTCTATACAACACGAAGGACACCGTCGCCGTGGCGGCGCCCTCCATCTGGAACCGTGGATTTAGGAGCTGGTGCATGATGGCAGGCGTGCTCGGTTTCATCGTCGTGGTGGGAATCATCGCGGTGCGTCCTCGCCTCCTCGCATTTCATTCTGACTCGTTTCTTCTGACCATGATGTTTACCTGAATTGACAGTCCGTTTACGTGCTGTTTGTCATGCCAACGCCAGAGAAGATGGGTGAACTGGAGGAGGAGATGACCTTGAACGACCAGAAGCTTCCTCAGTATATCGAGACGAGGCCTGTGCTCCAGAAACTTCTGGGGCATACACAGTTCCAGGCCCCGATGCTAGCCGACACCAAAGTTTGATGTTGAATCTTGACTAGTACTGTTCCACGAAGGGCTTTTACATACCGAGCCTTTTTTTACCATGATCTCTGCCTGGTTCTTGATATCTCTATCGCTTTTGACTGTCACGGATCCGTCTTCCTACATATGTTCCCCTTAAATATACGGGGCTCTGTCCCGGACAATATGTTTTCTGCACGAACGCGATGCCTCTTTCTTGACAATATTATGCGTGAAGTACATACCGTGAGCCAACCGCGAAAGGTGCGTCGATCCTCAAAAAATCCCTCCGGCTCTCGGGAAGTAAAATGTCTAGAAAAGGTAATTCCGGTTTATTTTAGGGGCCGGCCCCCGGAAGGCGGCCTTGCCAGCGCGTCATTCCCGACGCGCTCTTCCGTCCTCACCACCATCCGCCACTCCCACCGACCAACCCCCTTCCCCACTTCATCACACACAATCCTCAATGGCCCGTCGCGCAGCGCCCCCTGGCTCCGGCCCCGCCTATTTCAACCCCTCCCAGCTCAGCCGCGGACAGCTATACGACCCCAACGAGTCCGCGTTCTCGCGCTTCCTCCGCGAGCAGGTCTTTTCCCCGGAAAAGCTCCCCGGAAACCTGAATATCGTCACCGGGCTCGGCGTATTCATTGGAGGGATATTCGTGATGAGGAGGTGGGGAGAGATGATGGTGCCGGTCTAGAGCGGAAGGCCTGAGGCGGAGAGTGGGGGATGACGACGACGTGGAAATTGAGAGGTATGTTGAGCTTTGTGGCTTGGAGGCAGAGGTAAAGACTGATCATGAACCTTAGGAAGCGTCAGAAAGTCCCGCAAAACGTGATGAACATCCATCCACGAGCTGACGAGCTGGAGCATCCACCAGCGCCATCCCAAGCGTCCACGTCCCATATGTTTCTCCATGTGTATTGTATCCTGACATAATTTTGCACGATCACCACTTCCTCTGTCACATCTTTGTGCGTGACTCCGTCTAGCCGCTTATTTGCAAGGACGACAATAACAACAACCTTCGTTCCGTTTGATATCCTAATCCCGTCTGCTTTCCGTTCGTATCTTTGACTTTCGATCGACGTCGGGTTACAAGTATCCTACTTACCTCCGGCAGACTAACATCATCCTGACATCTCCCCCCACCTCGTTCAATCTGTACACAGTACACTTGTATGGCGTCTCACCTTATTGAATAGCGCTGGGCGCTAACTTACAATGCCACCTTCCCATACGGTGTTCGACCAGTGACCTCCGCGGGGTGCATACATCTAATATGCTGTATTTCCTTGTGAGTTGGGTCGATCCTCGTGACTGTTTTCTAGACTAACGCCTCTGCTCGCTTCATCCTAGGGCGTGTAGTGGGTACTCATAAGAGCCACTTCCCTCCTATAAATGCTTCACAATGCGCCGGGATTGTGCGCGTGGATCGGTCGCCTGACATTGTGAGTTACGTGAATTGCGTCTTCGAACAGTAACGGACGAGAAAATATGTTCTTCAAAGAATCGATATTGCGCCCTCTGCTGTGATAGCTCTGCGGCAGGGGCTGCTATAAGCACAAGCCGGGGAGGCGGACGACCGCCTTTCGCGCCTAACCACTCCCGCATCCCGCGATGGCCTACAAATATGACAATACATACGGCATAGGGTCCTTACCTCACGTTGGGGTCCTCTTCAACGAGGAGTTCGGCTCTCTCGTTCGCCGTAACAGGTTTCTATTTCGAGTTCAGGACGACAATTCGCAAGCAAGACACGATACAAGGGGCTTCGTCGCAGGAGGGAACATCCCGCATGACAATGCCCTGGTGGACGCGGCCATCAAGCATCTTGATCGAAACACTCGATCGTCACCGTCGCCATTCATCTCACTTTCCTTCAGTCTTGCTTGGGTCATTCAAGAAGCACATCGCCGCCAGGACTTTCATCACGCTCATCCCAACACTAGGATTGCCGTGGTGGATGGCTTTGCTCTACTACACAGGATCCGCGCTCGATTGGGAGTCTCGGTTGTTGATGTGGTCAAAGCGAATGGACGTTCGAGCAAGAGGCTTCAGCAACTTCGAGGGTTTGCCGATAACGCGCAGGAGCTCCTCGTTCTGGGGATGGTTCCCGCGAGTGCCATCATCGGCATTGTACCCTGGAAAGATGTCGTGAGCGCGTTCCCGTCATGGTTCTTCAAGATACAAGGTGGCAACAACAAGAAGGGCAGCAATAAGAAGAAAACCGGGGCCAGAAAGCGGATGAACAGTTTCGTGGAGGCAAGACAAGGTGTTGCCGACGCCGTGGCCGTCAAGGAATCAGTGGATTTCGCAGCCGTTTTGTTGGGTACGAGTTACGGCCGTTCGACGGAATCGTTGGAACAGCTGGCCTTCTACATTTATTGGTGGCCCCTTCCAACGCAAAGAAAAGAAGCTCCTTGGCAGGCGGAAGAAGACTGGAGGGCCATCTGCAGGGAAGTGGTCGCGCGGCGGTATGGTGAGTCTTTGATGCTGCATATCCCGTCATCTTGCCAGAGGTTCATGCAACTCATCCTAGGTTGGAAGAACTCAAGGGACTTTGGCTTTGACTACTTGAGCTGGGAACTAGGGATGATGCGCCTGGACGTGTGTATCCGCGGCTCCCGGGGATCGCCTTGCGTACTAATGCATTGTACTGTAGACTTCGCCTTCGTCGCCGAACCTAATCTTGGGGATGGCCTCGCCCAGAAGGTTGAAGTATGTCGATATCCGTCTGTTCTTCTCCGGGTTTTTCTAATCAATCGCTCATTAACCTCCGTAGACCGTCGAACTCACGCCCTTCGCGTAAACGTCGTACCTAAACGCGCGAATACATTCATCGAAGAGTTGGAGTGCGGAAACGGCGATACATAGCGATGTCGATGAAAGATTTTAGTACCGCGTTGACCTATGCTTCTAACCCATGTGCACATCTCCGTTGAGACATTCGGTTGCAAGGACGACAACATAGGGGGTCGCTTCGTTGGTGTTCCGTTTGTTCTCCGTTCTCGATCTTGACCTTGGCCAGTGTTGGGCTGTTATGCATTATGGGTAGGCTAGATCTTTAAGCGTTACAAGGAACGCCGTCGCTTCGCTCCGACCACTATGTATTACGCAACAGAGGGTGTAGTCACAACTGTAAAGGTCTACTACCGAAAGTACCGAAAGAGGGTATAGTAGTTATATGAGTAGTTCGGGAAAGGTAACATTGGTTGTTGTAGCTTCCCCAGGGCGTAGGTGTACAGTCGCGCATGTACGATGTCGTATGCGGGATAAGGCGGTGTACAACTGTCCATGGGAGAAGACGGGAGTGGTGAGGTCCACTGCAACTCGATCGAGTGTCAAACCTTGACAGCTATTGAACGTAGTGGCGTATGCAGGAGCGAGGGGGAACTGCCGACCTAAGAGAGTGAATCCAGAGCCAGGAATCTCGTATGTAAAGGATATGCGAGGTATAAGGATCTCTTCGGGTTCTACTTGTGCGACACCGTTTACACCACGAAGTAAACAAACCGTTATTAGTCGCGCGCCTGCATTCGTCACAACGACACGGGTATTTTTGACCAACCCCCGGTCGAGGGAAAGAATACGCATGAGGCGGTATACTCCGCCAACCTTGATGGTAAGGGAGTGGGCAGGTAGACCGGGTGGCGTGTGTCGAAGCACATAGTCGAGTGTGCTGTCGGGTGGAGCAAGGTCTTGTTCGTCCGCCTCTTTCAAAGAATCGCCCGCATAATATGTGCTCTGTGCACCGGGGATGCGATTGAGAATTTCGCTGTTGTATACATTGACCTGACGGTTTGTCGGGGCAAGGATGGACCGGGTCATGCAAAGAGCAGGGTTTGTAAGAACATCCCCCGGGAATACGAATTCAATGAGGTCGTCGGAAGATAGGGAATGCTGGATAAAAGGGAGGGGGACATCTGGTCCAGCGCCATCGCCGATTGCGTCAACATAGTGGGAGAATTCCGGGTCAGTGGCTTGATGGATGGGGATGGTAAGATGTGAGATCTGGAAGTGGTGCCAGAGGTCAGATGAGCGAATCGACGCGTCGACGACTTGTGCGCGCGTTCCACGTCGGACAACAGGGCACGTTTGTCGAAAATCTCCGAGTAAGACAAATGGTTTCCCTCCAAAAGGGAGGTCGCTTTCCATGACACTACACAGAAGTGACTCGACGCATGACAAAACGGCCTTATTGGCCATTGGTGCCTCGTCCCAAAAGACGACGGCAGCCTTGCGGATAAGCTCCGCGCGAGACGATCCGGCAGTTATTGTCGATGTGAGGAGTTCACTTTGCTCGTTCACAGGGACCTGTTTGTGATTAGAGCGGTCAGCAAAGATTGTATACTATACCAAGCTAGTAGTAAGCTGGTGTCACCTTGAAAGCGGAATGTGTCGTTCTTCCCCCGGAGTACAACTGTGCTGCAAACGCCGAAGTTGCGGTTGGAATGACAATGCGGCCTTGAGAACGGAGGGCATCACAAATGGCGTTGACCATATATGTCTTGCCTCGGCCAGCTTTCCTGTCAATGAAAAGCGTCAAGGGTTCGTTGTTATCCACAGCGGCTATAATGCGCTCGAATATTACACGCTGTTCTTGGGACATACGTGTATAAGCCGCCTGTGATCGCTGAAGAAGCTGTGGCCGATTGCCGTTCCAGCGTTGGAGCTCGTGCTCAACCTCGCCGGCGAATTCAACTGGCTGAGGAAGGCCGAACTGCTCGAGAGTGTCACCATATTCATCAAGAAGGTGTGCAAGATCTTGTAATGTCTTGTCAACAGCTAGAACATCGTTGCGGTGTGTTGCGAGGAAATGGTCATAGGAAAGGGGATCTACGAAAGCATTCCAGAAGTCGAGTGGAAGCGGGATGCAATCATTGACCAAAAGATGGACAAATAAGACGTGGAGTTGATATGGTGTGTGAAGGGCGGCAATCACCTCGTCCATGGCAAACTCGGCCTCATTTTCGTGTGCAAAGAGCCCCATAACAGCGGCAGCATCCTGGTAAGATTCATGAATAGTGCCCTGGTATGTTAGCGCATCTTGGAAGGAACGCGCAGGTCGAACCCCAAGGATTGCCCGGAGATAGAACTCCTCGCATCTGACGGGATGGACAGGCACGATACGTGATAGGTGTGTATGCGTTGATGCTCTTCGAACAGCGAGCATCCGGGTCTAGTTGAATATATCAGTACTCTTGCACTGAAACTCACAACAAATGGAAACAAACCTCGTTAACGGGGGGAGCTTGTTCGACGTACACACCATCACGACCAACAGCTTCGTCGTCGTACTTGGTAAGTCGGAAGAAGTGATAATAATCGCAATAGAGCAAGTCGTCGAAGCGACGGACTGTCCCGGAGTGGTCAAGGAAGGTGCCGAGTGGTCGAAGAAAATATCGATCGAGCTGAGATAGTGTACTGCCGGTGCCGTTCCTGCGGAGATACTGGTGGTAGGTGTGCTGATTTGGTAGGTGAATGGGTAGAGGAGACACTGCTGGATCTTTGTGGGTGATGTGGAAGCCGAAAATCCGCCACGCAGCTTCACCTGCAGACAGATATCGGCCGTTCCAGAAGTCCTCGATTTCGTCGATATGCTCATCAGCAGCAACTTGAAATCGAGTGCGATCGGGGCCTTTGTGGATGTACTTGAAGAGATGCTGGAATATATGGGATGTGTTGGCACTTTCGAAGTTGATGTGGCATTGAAATCGGCGGAGGAGAGGTAGACAGTGCGCGACAACCCATTCATCGCCAGGCTGTCGGCGGCGGTAGTGCACGCTGTCAGAAACGCAGTTTATGAGACCGATGAACCGCCTAAGTCGCGACGATGGGTGGAGCGAGAAGGAAATAGATTCGAGAGTGCCGGGGTCTAGGGTAGTGCAACGTGCGCTACAGTACCGTATGACGAGATGGACAGTCTAGGGAAAAGGGAAGAGAAACACTGTCCTTATATACAAGTGGGAACGATGGTGCGATGCGATGCGATAGTGGTGCGAGCGGGGGGAACAATAGGAAAGGAGTCATGGGGCGGAGGATGAAGGTCCGGAGCAGTGATGTCATAGATAAGGATGCGGAACCCCGCTTGGAAGTCTGGGCAATGACGTCATTGAAGCATGTGATGCACGGGAAAGTCATGTGCCGTGACACGTCGCGTGTACGAGGTCTGCAAACGAAGAGAGAAATGGAGCGATCCGTGACATTACCCCCCCCTTTAAGACGCGCTTTCGCCTGGAGCGCGATGTCATCTGCAAGGGTAGATGCAAGAAAATCGTCAAAGGAGATGCCGAGGGAACGCACAGGGCGGGGCGCGTTTGGATGGTGTTTGTGGAAGGCGTCGATCATGTCGGTGACCTTTGAGAGCGAGGAGCGAGGGAGCCAGGTGTTCTCGGAGTCAGGATAGCCTGCCCACTTGACGAGGTATTGTATGCCTTTCTTGTTGCGGGTCGGCTTCGAGTCGATGATGTCTTCAACGTCATATTCTTCTTTGTCATCAACGAGGTCAGGCGGCGGTTGTTCATAGTTTGGACCATGTGCCGTTGTCTCCTTGTACGCGGTGAGCAGCGAAGCATGGAAGACTGGGTGGATTCTCCACGTCTTCGGCAGCTTCAGGCGGTAGTTCACTGGGCTAATGATGTCAACGATCTCAAAGGGTCCAAATCGTTTGGCAGCAAGCTTAGCTTTCGGCCTCGTCGTCTTCAGGTTTTTGCCTTCGAGCCAGACCTTGTCTCCAATGGCGAACAGTGTTGATTTGCTGATCGTGTCACCATTGTAGTGCTTCATTAAGTCCGATGCGAGGGCAAGGCTGGCTTTGATCTCTTGTCGGACTTCTTCAAGTTGACGGAGGTGTTCTTCAACTGCAGGGACCTTTGAGGACGGGTTTACGGATGGGTACATCTTGGGGAGGAAGCCGTAGAGGACTTCAAAGGGAGCCTTTCCAGTAGCTGCATGGGTGCGAGAGTTGTGAGAAAACTCGAAGAAGGGCAACCACTTCACCCAGTCGTCTTGACGGTAGTTGCAGAATACTCGCAGAAACTGCTCGAGGTTCTGGTTCTCGCGTTCGGTTTGGCCGTCTGTCTGTGGGTGATACGCTGTGCTGAGGGCGGACTTGATCCCGAGCTTCTCGTTGAGTGTACGCATCACCTGTCCAGCAAATTGGGGTCCACGATCCGAGATGATCTTGTCTGCTAAGCCGTAGTGTCGGTATACCTTATCGAAGAGAATGTCGGCCGTGCCATCGCTGGTGATCTTCGTTGTACATGGGGTGGTAACCACCATCTTGGTGAGGCGATCAACCACGACATTGACGGCGTTATAGCCTTCGCAGTCAGGGAGTTCGACGATGAAGTCGGTGGAGATGACGCCAAATGGTCGATCGGGTACTTCGTTTGGGATCATGTCGACGTGGGGTCGGCTGCTCTGTGTCTTCGTCGACTGGCAGGTTGCGCATCCTGCTACAAAGTCGCGGACAAAGACAGACATGCCAGGCCACCAATATTCACGACTCACAAGCTCGTAAGTCTTGAAGCGACCGGGGTGTCCAGCCAGGGGCAATTCATGGTACATTTTGACAATGTCGCGTCGCAACTCGTCATCTGCAGGGACATATACCTTTCCTCTAAACAGGACCAGTGTCAGCAACAACTAGTGCGACAGCACCAAGTTACGACAAAGCTGACAGAGGAAGAGGACGACAGAGGGGAGCCGATCAGACACGGCGACAGACGAGGGAAAGCAAGCAAAGTCGGTAGAATTGACTAGCTCGAGATAAGGAATATGTACAGCGAGAGCGAGCCTTATATACACAAGAGGAGAGAGACTTAGGTAAGCAACCAATACACGGCGATCAGTAAGCAGACCAAGTATAAGTAAGCAGTCGTATGTAAAAGAGCACAGCATGAGTCAGTATCGTACAGCATGAGTCCAGAGAAAGGAGTCAGACCCGGACCAAGATGAGTCACGTGGGTCCGGGCGGAATATAGATGAGCCGGGTCCGGGCCAAGGTGGAGCCGGACCGGTGATAAGTCGATAAGTCCTAAAGCGTGTAACCGATGTAAAGTAAAAAGAAAATTATAGACCGTTCATGACATCACCCCTTCCTTAGATTCGACGTCCTCGTCGTAATCAGATCCAGTTTCTTCCTCCGACAGGAGTTTCCAACGATTAAGGCGTGCAGGTTTCGGGGCACCCGGATGTTCACGGTGGAAGTCGTCAATGCGTTTCTTGGCATTCTGGAGATTGGTGAGAGGCTCCCAAGTATTGTCATTGTCTGGGTAGCCTTTCCATTTGACGAGGTACTTGAAGCCGCGACCAACCTTCTTGGAGTCTACAATCTTTTCGACCTCATAGACTTCCTCTCCTTGGACTAACTCTGGCGGTGGAGGTGTAGGTGCTTTCTGATTGTCAAAGGCGGGACCGTTGTGTGGAGATAGGAGGGACTCGTTGAAGACCGGATGTTTTCGTGACCAGGATGTAGGGAGGCGAAGCTTGTAAGCCGATGCTCCGACTTTCTCCAGGATTTCGAAAGGACCAAAGCGCTTGTCATCTAGCTTTTGCATAGGACGTGCCGTTTTGATTACGGTATGGCCATCTCTGGTCTTGGCTTCCAGCCAGACGAAGTCGCCAATTTTGTAATCTATTGGTTCGTCCTTCTTGCGATCGTAAAAGCGTTTTTGATCGTCCTGTGCTGCCTTTAGCGCAGAGCGGGCTTCCTCATAGATGTCTCGCATGCGTTGTGCAAACTCGTTCGCCGATGGGTTGTCTGTTTCACGTCGAGGGTTTGTCCCCAGGTAGAGTTCCCGACCATAGTTGGCAAAGTTGGGAGACATCCCAATCGAACTATGGACCATGTTGTTGAGCGCAGTCATGGCAAGTGGGAGGTAACGTGTCCAATTGTCCTGTCGTTGATTGACAAAGATGCGGAGGTAGTTTTCCATGGTCATGTTGGAGCGTTCGGTCTGTCCGTCCGTCTGAGGGTGATACGCCGTGGACGGGTTCCCTTCAATGCCTAACAGTTGGAACAATGCCATGGTGAATTTGGAGACAAATACGCTGCCACGGTCGCTGACGATCTTTCTAGGAATTCCATGATGGGGGACCACCTCGCGTAGGTACTCGAAGGCGAGTTCGTCCTCCGTTAGGTCTTTGGTCGTGGCCCAGAATACAACCTGCTTGGTACCCATGCAGTTCACATTGCAGATGGCGTCTTTTCCATCCGAGACTGGGAGCGGCATGACAAAGTCGATGGATACATGCTCCCAAGGCGCTTGTGGCGGGTCGTGTGGGTGGAGTGGAGCGGCAATACGATCATGTCTAATCTTGGTACGTTGGCAGGTCTCACATCCTTCAACATATTTCCGGACATCGTCTCTAATGGCAGGCCACCAGTAGTTGCGCGTGATGAGCTCATGGGTCTTGTATCGTCCTGGATGACCGACAAGCGGGCCGTCATGATGAGCTTGGATGATGTCTGCACGGAGTCCTTTGTCTCTTGGGACATAGAGTCTGTGTTGCCAGGTGATCGTTCCATCTGCGTGTTCCAGCCATCCCTTCACTTTGAGTGCTAAGGCGCGTTCTACTGCATGGTCTCGGAGTAAGGTAGCCTCCTGAATCCGCTCAATGAAGACATTGTCAGGTCCATTGGTTATAATTCCTGCATGGTTGAGGGCGCGAAAGAGTTCTGGTTTCAGGAGGACAATGTTTTCATTGTCTTTCTCCCCCTTCTCAAGGCCCGCTAGTCGGGAAATAGCATCGGGTTTACCCATTGTTTTGCCAGGCTTGTGGAGTAGCGTACAATGATACTCTTGTAGCTCTGTTAACCATCGTGCTTGTCTCCGATTTAGCTTCTGCGCCTTGCGGAAGTACGTGAGATTGCGATGATCCGACCAGATTTCAAACTCCTGTCGTGCCCCCATGAGGTATTGTCTCCATTCCTCTAGCGCCGTCATGATAGCCAGTAATTCCTTGTCATAAATCTCATAGTTCCTCTCAGCTTCGCTGAGGGACTTTGAGAGGAAGGCGACCGGGTGCCATTTGCCATTGTCCTGTTGTTGCGAAAGTACCGCACCCGTGGCATAGTCAGAGGAGTCCGCCTCGACACGGAACTGCCCATCGTCTGTAGGGATTGCTAGAACTGGCTGCGATGTTATACGTCGCTTGAGTTCCTCAAAAGCCTCCTGCTGTGGGGTGTCCCAGACCCATTCCGTCTTCCCAGTGAGTTTAGTCATTGGGTGAGCAATGCCGCTGAAGTCCTTGATAAAGCGACGGTAGAAGTTGCAAAAGCCCAAAAACGATTGAAGTTGTTTCTTCGTTTTGGGGGCTGGCCAATTGGTGATTGCCGCGACCTTTGCTGGATCCATGCGAACCCTTCCTCCGCCTACAATCATGCCCAGGTATTCGATTTCTGCCTTCTCAAACTCGCACTTTTCTGGCTTCAGATAGAGTTTGTTTTCTCGCAGGATCCGAAGGACCTCCTTGACTATCCGACGATGTTCTCCTAGCGTATGTGTGAAGATGAGGATGTCGTCCAAATAGACGACCACGACTCCTTGATGGATCAAGTCTTTGAACAGGTCATTCATCATGGCTTGGAACGTAGACGGGGAGTTGGTGAGTCCAAAGAACATGACCGTAGGCTCGTAGAGACCTTTGTTCGTGCGGAATGCAGCTTTCCACTCGTCCCCTTCTTTAATCCGAACATTGTTGTACCCCCATCGGACATCGAGCTTGGTAAAGTGCCGTGCTCCTTTAAGTTTGTCAACCAACTCTTGGATGAGCGGGAGCGGGTAACGGTTCTTTATTGTCATCTCATTGAGCTTTCGATAGTCCTGCACAGGACGTAGCGAGCCATCTTTTTTCTTGATGAAGAAGAATGGGGAGGCCATGGGTGATTTGGACGGTTGGATCCGGCCAGATCTCAGGTTCTCTTCCAAAAAGGCATCCAGTTGCTTCTGCTCGTCCAATGTGAGGGGGTAAACTTTGCAATCGACCGGTTTGAAGTTAGGAGTGAGCTCAATGGCGTGGTCCCATGGGCGTCGCTCAGGGAGCTTGTCGAAGTCGTCTTTGTCAAAGATGTCCTTGAATTCGTGGTACGCCGTTGGGACTCGCTCAGAGAAGGTCTGTTCCTTTTTCTTAGCGTGCTCTTCGATTGCAATGTCCGATGCATGGGTCCGGATGTGGTATGTCGCTTTGTAGCCATCCCAGTCGAAGGCAAACAGCTGCTCAGTCCTTTTCCATGTGGACTGGCTCTTCCTCCTCCTCTTCATCATCATCGATATTGAGGAGGGGAGGGGGACGAGAGCAGCTGATAGGGCATCGGTCGAATTCAATTGACCCGGATTTCCAGTCGATGTGAGGGTTGTGCTTCTTTAGCCACTCATGTCCAATGAAAAGGTCCGTATCTCCTAGATTGGAGACCGCCAGGTCAATGTTTTCTTCATGGTCTTGAATATTTAGGCGAAGTGTGACATATTCCGTGATGGGACCTCCTGTGTTGAGAGTGCCGTCTGCATTTCGTACTGGGATTGGGCGAGCAGTCCGTCGCGTGGGGATGTGATTTTCCTGCACAAACTTCGTGTTGATACACGAGCCAGTGCAACCACTGTCCAGGAGTGCGAGAGCTTTGACAATGCGCTTGGAATCTACCACCAGTTGTGTGGGAATGACCGTTTGTTCCTTGGCGCTGGAGGAGCGTATGAACTGCATAGGAGTGGCGAGCTCTAGTAGAGCTTGACATGCTAACTCGTCTCCCATGCCAGTTATTTCCTTGATGGCTTCATAAGTAGCCTCAGTCACGGCGTCGGTGGTGTGTCCAGATGCGAAGGATTGCAATCGCACTTTCGGGTTTGTCTTCCCTTAAGCGACGAAGTGTCCATTGAGCCGTTCCAGGTGTCATATAACATGATTTGGGCGCCGTGCCCCTTCCATCGCACGGCGTTGTCCCTGACTTCACAGGGTCCATATCCAAAACCAAGTCCGTATCCAAAGCCAGTATCCAAAACTGAAGCCGAAACCGAAGCCATATCCAAAGCCGAAGGCTCACAAATCGAAGCCTGAGTATCTAAAATAACAACGGGACGCGTGCCCGTACCGATAGAGTCCGTAAGAGAAGTCATAATGGGGATATCCCCTGTAGTAGTACAGTCCGAATCAACAATGTGCATATGTAAACGAGAACCAGGCCACCGAGGTGCCACAAAACCAGATGAGCGAGAGACAGAAACTTGGGCTTCAGATGCCGTGTACATCGTCAGCCCCCTCAAAAACCCTCCTTCTTCTCCTCCACCTTCGGCTGAGCTTGAAGCGCGTCCATCACGCTTTTCCGATCTTCGGCCGACAGGCTCCTAGCCCAGGCGGTGGGCGTCTCGAACGTCTGTGCTCGAGCCTCCCGCTTTGGTGGTTCCGTGTACCGGTCCCTCCCCCACATGTCTCGGATGTTCTTCACGTCCACCCTGCAGTCCCGCACCTGGTGGCCATTCTGTCCGCAGCGGAAGCATCGCCCCTTGATGTCGACACGGTTGACGTCCATCGGCTGACCTTTGCCACCGTGCACCGTGCCAGGTTCCATCGCGGCGCCATGGGACCTGCCCCCCTTGTTGCCCATTGGACGATCCTTGTCCTTTGGGTTTTTGGTTCTGCACGGGTCCACTGCGCTGGGTCTTAAGGTCCTCCCGCTCCTGTCGCAGACCGTCGATCAGGATGATGCGCTCTTTGAGGTCCTCATATTTCTGAGGAACGTGACCGCTGTCGTAGATGGAGTCGATGGTCCGATAGTAGACGTTGTGTTTGAGCAGCTGCATGAGGTGGATAGGGTCCTGCGCCGTGGAGTATCCTGCCTTCCTTGCGAGTTGCTCGAACTTGGCGAAGTATTCATGGGCAGTGGTACCCTTCGTCTGTTTGAACCCGTCCAGTTCGACTGCGGCACGGTGCTGCTCATTGACGTCGGTGAAGGCCCCTTTGAGTGCTTTGTGGAAGTCCACCCAGGCGACCATGGCTCCATTGGCCAAGTGTGCATCCTCATACTCGGCCTTCCAGGTGCGTGCTGCCTCCCCCGTCATGTAGGTGAGAATGAAGAGGACTTTGTCCTTGTCCGTCACGAGGTCATCCTCAGCGGCTCGCATGTATTCCTCGCACGACCGCATCCAGTCATTGAAGTCCTCTCGTTTCCCAGAGAAGCCTTCAGGAGTTTTCGCGTGGACTTTCTTTCGGGGGGGTCTGGCGGCGGCGGCGGCTGGGGCACTAACAGTGACCGCAGGGGGGTTGACGGTGATGGGGGGGGCCGTGACATTGACGGTGGGGGGTGGCAGGTTGAGGGCAGCAACAAGCACGGCAGGGATGGCAACCCATTGGCCATTTACTTCCATGAGCCAGGCATCGTCGGTGCCGTTATTCATGTGTTGGATGGGAGAGCCAGTTTGGCCGATGACGATGTTCCATGTTCCACCGATTTCGGTGCAGTTGGCAAGTTCGGCAGGGGAGAGGGGGTTGGGGGTCGGTGCGGATCCACTGGGCAGCCATGATTGGTTCGTCGAGGTCGGAGAAGTCTTCGTCGGTGACAGGCGGTAGGGCGGAGGCGGCGATGAGGTTGAAGTCGGCTTTCAGTGAGGTCGTCTTGGCTTTCGTTGGCGAAGTACCAACTGATGCCACTTGTTTGGGTTGCTACGAAGGCGACTTCGACAGTGGTGTCTCCGAGTTGGACAAAGAAGTCGTTTCCTCTGTTCAGTGAAGCCTAGAGGGAGGGGATATATGTAGCAGTTTTCGTCCTCAACGTCGGTGTCGGAGTCAGAACTGGAGTCGGAGCCGTTGAGTCCGAACGAGGGAATTGTTTATAAGTGGGTGAGGTCGATGACCTCTGGCTGGGTGAGGTCGATGACCTCTGGCTCTGGTGTGGGGCTGGGGGTGTTGCCTGGTGTAAGGAGGCGGTGGGTGTGTCGAGTGTCCACTGGTATTTTCTCGTTGGGCGCGTAGAAGGATTTTGGGGGTTGCTCGAGTTTGTAGCGGTAGGTGACGTATGGGCAGGAGTAGACGTAGAGGTTTCCGTTTCCTTGTTCGCTTATTTTGAGGCGATAGAAGTGGATGTCTATGATGGAGTCTTCAAGTTCTTCTACGCCGAGGGCGACCTTCCAATTGTGCCAGGCCCAAGGGTCTTTAGATTCGTTGATGAGGGAGATGATAGTGTCGTGGCTGATGGGGATGAATTCTTGTACTTGCGAGCGCCAATCTTCCATGCACGAGCCCCCAGTCGAAATGGTTACTCTGTGCGGCAAGGGAAGATTTTGTCGAGGGAAGGTGGTTCTGTTATGAGATCGCAAGACGGTCTGCCTCAGTCTTCTCGACCTGTTGGCTGTCTCTTCGTCTAGGGGACACGAGCCCAAAGACTTCCTAAACCGCTTTCCTTTCGCCGCTTTTACTTGTTTCCTACACCAAAGGTGCACCTTCTACTGTCACCTCTGAGCTTTCAACTCCTGGTATTGGAGAGTCTCGAGTAGGTGTAACGTTTCGAGGAAACGTCAAGCCGGCACCGGTATACGTGCGCACGACCACAATGTCAGGGTAACGAGTCGCGTACTCTGGGGGCAACGGTCTAGGGCAGGCACGGGGGAAGAACAAGGTCAGTACCAGACGGGTACTACTACTACTACGCTACAGTACGTAGGGACGGTCGTAGGGTGGTGCAAGAGTAAACAGATCTCGAGCTTATGTCAGCAACGACTAGTGCGACAGCACCAAGTTACGACAAAGCTGACTAGAGGAAGAGGATGACAGAGGGGAGCCGATCAGACACGGCGACAGACGAGGGAAAGCAAGCAAAGTCGGTAGAATTGACTAGCTCGAGATAAGGAATATGTACAGCGAGAGCGAGCCTTATATACACAAGAGGAGAGAGACTTAGGTAAGCAACCAATACACGGCGATCAGTAAGCAGACCAAGTATAAGTAAGCAGTCGTATGTAAAAGAGCACAGCATGAGTCAGTATCGTACAGCATGAGTCCAGAGAAAGGAGTCAGACCCGGACCAAGATGAGTCACGTGGGTCCGGGCGGGATATAGATGAGCCGGGTCCGGGCCAAGGTGGAGCCGGACCGGTGATAAGTCGATAAGTCCTAAAGCGTGTAACCGATGTAAAGTAAAAAGAAAATTATAGACCGTTCATGACAACCAGGCCTTCTTCGTAGTTCCACTCTTGAAGGTTCTTGACGAGTGTACGTGGTCCGTTTTGTAAGATGGCGTCCAGGGCTTGAACGACCTCGATGTCCTTGGTTTTGCAGTCGCGGATACGTCGTCGGAGTTCGACATCACCGAGGGAGGTTACTGCTCCTGGCCTTGTTGCGCGTACTTGGAAGTACTTGGGGTCAAGCAAGACGCGCTCCTTGTTGTCGTTTTCAACACCATCCTTGTGATCGGGTCGTCGAGACATTGGATCCGGGCGGTGGGAAATTCCTGGTTTGTGAACGAGCGAGAAGTCAAATCAAGTGAGGAATAGAGCCCAACGTGCCTGTCGGCGGCTCAGCTTCTGTGCCGTCTTGAAGTGCTCCAGGTTCTTGTGATCTGTCCAGATTTCAACGGTGTCGGGGGCGCCTTCGAGGTAGTGGCGCCAGGCTTCAAGCGCACGGATGATCGCAAGCAGCTCCTTGTCGTAGATGTCGTAGTTCCGTTCCGGTTCCGATAGGGCCTTGGACAGATACGCCACTGGATGCCAGTGACCGTTGTCGCCTTTCTGCGAGAGTATACCTCCAGTAGCAAAGTCCGAGGCATCGACTTCAACGAGGTAAGGCTTCTTTGGGTCAGGCATGACCAAGACGGGGGAGGAAGTAAACGCAGCTTTCAGTGCATCAAACACAGTTTGGCAGTCCGTCGACCAGTCCCATGTGCAGTCCTTCTTTGTCAGGTCAAATAGGGGTCGTGCAACCTTGGAGAAGTCTTTGATGAAACATCGGTAGAAGTTGCCGAAGCCGAGGAAGGATTGCACATCTTTGACCGTTCGTGGTGTCGGCCAGTCCTGAATACCTGCTACCTTGACGGGGTCCATAGCGATCTTGTTGTGCGAGATGATGAGTCCGAGGTATTCGACAGAGTCTTGTTCAAAGACGCATTTCTCCGGTTTGAGGAAGAGGTCGTTGTCTTGCAAACACTGCAGAACCTGCCGCACTATGGCACGGTGTTCGTCCATGGTGCGAGTGAACACCAAGATGTCGTCCATGTAGATGATGACCTTGCCCGAGTCGATGAGATCCTTGAACAGTTCATTCATCATTGCCTGAAATGTCGCAGGGGAGTTCATAAGCCCGAAAAACATCACCGTAGGTTCGAAGAGACCGCGATTCGTCTTGAACGCAGCCTTCCACTCGTCGCCTTCCTTGATGTGGACATTGTTGTAGCCCCAGCGAACATCCATCTTGGAGAAGATCTTTGCACCTTTGAGGCGGTCGACAATTTCAGAGATCAGTGGCAAGGGGTATTCATTCTTGACAGTGCCCTTGTTTAATTCTCGATAGTCCTGTATGGGACACAGCTTTCCATCCTTTTTCTTCACAAAGAAGAATGGACTCGCCTGAGGTGACTTCGAAGGGCGGATATAGCCCTTCTTCAGGTGGTCGTCGAGGAAGGTGTCGAGTTCAATCTGCTCGGAAGGTGAGAGGGGGTAGATCTTGCACGGTTTGGGTTCAAAGCCGTCTTTCATGTCGATAGCATGGTCCCATGGCCGTAGGTCAGGAAGTCGCTCGGAGGTTTTCTTGTTGAATACAGGCGCAAAGTCGCGGTACGGCGGAGGGACTAAGTCTTCAAAGGTTTGCGGGCGTGCGTTCTCTTTTGAATGCTCTGCAAGCTCCTGCGCTTTTGTAAAGCCCGCGCGGATGGGTATTGCATCTGGATTAGGACCATCGGTTTCAGGGAGGATTCCGGCGCGGCGTAGTCCATTGATCTCCCAGTCTCGGAATACCATGGGCCGCTCGTCGTCGTCTTCAGTGAAGAGTCGTGCGGGTAGAGGGGAGCGATGGACCGTGCGGACGCGAACACCTTTGACTCTGCGTGCAGGAATAACATAAGTGGGGACTGGGGTCCAGGACACATATGTCGGCTCTGGGAAGGGATCGTCCATGACGAGAGGTGTCCTCGGGGTTTTACCTGCTTCAACCTTACGCTGTGATTGGACCGATGATGGTTTCCGTGGCTTGGTTGCGAGGTTCGTCACAGGAGGTTTGGACAGAGTACACGAGGGAGGGCAGCGGAGCATGTCAACACGGTCTCGTTGCCAATCTATGGTGGGATTGTGCTCGTCGAGCCAGTCTGTTCCAAGGATCATGTCATGATCGCCGATGTCGGTGATGAAGAACTCAGCTTCTTCCTCATGGTACGCCCTTGAATCTTGCGAGTATATCCGGATCCGCTGGGTCGTTGTGTCGCGTACCCAGCCCATGATGTTCTCGGTGCCGTCCACATTACGCACGGGGAACGGGTTTTCTAGTTTTCTTGTGGTGAGCTTCTTGCATTCAACGAAGCTTCGGTTCAGGATAATTCCTTCTGCGCCGCTATCAAGCAGCGCGTCTGCGTCGATTTCTCTTTTGGTAACTCGTCCGATCAGCTTGACTTTGAGCGTGATCGATGGTGTTTGCCTGTTCTTGGTGACAGTAGACAGATACAAACACGGGGGATACAATTGCTCACAGGTATGCATGGATGATAATACAGTGAAACGATTCGACGATGATACCAAAAGTCCTTTGCCTCCACCAGACGACGCGACTGGGGGGCGTTTCAAAAATCCTGCGATTCCAGGATGTCCTTCAACAGCGCTACTGCCTGCTCCTTGCCTTCCGCGTCCAGATCCTTCAGCTGGCGAGTGATCGCCGTGATGGTTTTGGATGGGTCGGGAGCTGCTTTCACAGTGGACGGAGCCGTGTTCGTTGGCAGGGGAGGGGCCTTGGACCCAGTCTCTACTGCGCCCACCCGTCGCGCGCTCGAGTCGCGGTTGGGGCAGTCGCGGGAGACGTGACCGGCTTGTCGACACATGAAGCACTTGCCTTCGCGCATCATCTTTGCGCGCTCGTCGTCCGTCAGCTTTGCAGGGCGGGTCGAGGTGTTGGTGAAGGCGCCGACTCGGCGCGACGAGGAGTCGTTGGTCGAACCGTTCGAGGTGAGCGCGACAGCCCCCTTGGACTGACTGCTCTTCCTCTCCGGGTTCTCTTCGAGCCACTGGTGGTTGATATGGCGGGCGCGCTCCTTCCACTCCGCGAGCTTGGTAGGGAACGGGTACGACCGGGCCACCTGTTTGCCGAGGTCACACTGAAGTCCCTTCTTGAAAAAGTGGATCAGCGCCTCGTCGTCGTACGCTGACATGGTTGCCAGCATCTCAAACTCGGTGATAAAGTCAGTGACGTCCCGGGTGGTCATTGCGAGCTCGTTGATCTTACGCTGAGCCTCTATCTTCGGATCGACGGGCACGAAGTCTTTGCTGAACCTCTCGAAGAGCTCTTTGTAGGAGCTATAGTGGAGTGTTGGGGGCGTGGGGTCGAGGGTGTCGGCATCTTCCTTCTCGTCTTCGTCGGCGAAGAGTTCCATGCGGCGATGCATGGCCCAGGCTTTCGCCGTGTCATCCTCCATCAGGCTGAGGAGGAGCATCATCTTGGCGTCATCTGTGGCATAAACATCCTTGTTAACGCGCAGGAACATGCGGAGCTCGAGGGAGAACCGGAGGGTGTCACGTCTATCGCCTTTGAATGGCTTTGGCTTGGGGCCAATCTCCCGCTTGGAGACGGCAGGTTTGGATTCAGCGTCGGACATCTTGTCGAAGGGGAGGGGGACGGTGAGGGATTGGGCGAGTTCTTGATCAAGGCGGCGTAGGGTTTCTCGTCGGCGTTCTTCTGCTTCTTCAACTTCGTCCTCAACTTGTTTTGCGACAAGGAAGTCAGCGGGGGTGAGGAATTTCTGGTTATGATGCCACGACCAGTGATCTTGGACGGGACTGAACGAAGTGGGCTGCCACTCAACTACTGATCGTCCTGGGGTTCCGTTCTTGTTCCGTCTATAGGCGTACCACTTCCCAGTTGTGTCGTTGTGGTTGATCCCTTCTGGGACTTCGATTACAGTACGTCGACGGGGTGGGGGCGAGTTGGTCGGAGGGGGGTTCAGGAAGCGCTGTAGAACGTCCGCAGCGGTGGCAAAATCCGATTCTTCGACGTAGGGTTGTTCGTCACGGTCGTCGAAGTACCAGTCTCGACGTTGCCGGTTTGGTTCGTCGTGCAGCCAACGTACGGATTCCTTAGTCTGCTGCGAGGTGAGGATATAGTATTCTTCGGGACAGTAGTCTCGAAAGACGCCTGGGGGAAGGTTCGGGGTGGGGGGACGAGGGGCTGTGGAGGACGTGATGATGGTCTGGAAGAAGTCCGCCGTGATGGGGCGACGGCCGAGGAGTTTCTTGGTGAGGTAGCCGGCTTTTACTGCCTGGCGGATCTTATGTTCGTGGTGGCGGCGACGAAGGGTCTTACCCTTGATGGTGGGATGGAGGACTGGTGGCGGGGTGGATTCGGGGGTCCTGCGGTTAAACTGGGAGACAGAGGTGAAACTGGTTTGGAGGATCGGGTTGGGGGCGTCTTGGATGAGGTATGTGTGGTAGGTGGGGGCGTGGAGGGTGAATTCAAGGCGTTCGAGATCTACGTTGATGCACGTAGTGATCCAGACGTATAGGGCGAGGACGACAGTACCGTGATCCTTGTGCCACCTCCACTCGAAGATGCGGAAGTTGAGGCCGTGCGCGGTCCAGGGATCTTTCTTGCAGAGGTTCTGTACAGGGACGAGGCAGTTGACGGTGACGGCGTCGGACCAAGGGTAGGGGAGTGGTGCGTCGTCGCGGGGGGTGATCGGCTTTCCGTTGAACGGGAGGAAGACCGGTGCGTTCGGGAGGTCCGTGGTGGGAGTTTTTAACGTCGTAGAGACGGCAGAGGTAGATGGAGAGAGGGGTGCGAGGTAGGCGTAGGGGAGACTGTCCAGGTGTCAGAAACGCAGTTTATGAGACCGATGAACCACCTAAGTCGCGACGATGGGTGGAGCGAGAAGGAAATAGATTCGAGAGTGCCGGGGTCTAGGGTAGTGCAACGTGCGCTACAGTACCGTATGACGAGATGGACAGTCTAGGGAAAAGGGAAGAGAAACACTGTCCTTATATACAAGTGGGAACGATGGTGCGATGCGATGCGATAGTGGTGCGAGCGGGGGGAACAATAGGAAAGGAGTCATGGGGCGGAGGATGAAGGTCCGGAGCAGTGATGTCATAGATAAGGATGCGGAACCCCGCTTGGAAGTCCGGGCAATGACGTCATTGAAGCATGTGATGCACGGGAAAGTCATGTGCCGTGACACGTCGCGTGTACGAGGTCTGAAAACGAAGAGAGAAATGGAGCGATCCGTGACACACGCGTCCCTCGGAATCAATGGTGGTATGTTGTTGGAGAGCATGTGGGAACCGGAAGCGGCAGTACGTGTCGCCATCTCGATTTGTGCGCTGGCATGCACTACGGCGGTTTGCGGTAGGAGGAGGATGCGAATGCATCATGAACTTGCGGACCAATGCAATATCTGCAGGGTCAGACGGCATCTCTGCAGATATGATAGAGTCGATATCTTCGGGAGTAACACAGTCAGCCGCAAACTTGATGAGTATATGGGCATGGGGAAGGCCACGCTTTTGGAACTCGATGACGTGAATCCGATAGACTTGTCTCCCGGCGTTCGGAAACATCTGCGCGAGTGCCTTCATGATGAGCGTGAGACGTTGTTTGAAGACGCGCACAACGTCGCAGGGTATGTCGGCATATGTTTGGCCAAGTCGAAGGTGCTCCGTAATCTCCGGCCAGTCTGGATTGCATGTCACTGTAACAAAAAATGTTGGGTTGCCGAGACTGGCAGCGATAGCAAGCGCGTCAGAGGTCTGGAGGAGAATTGCTTTTAGATGAGCAACCTTTATCGAGAAACAAAATACACACTTGTTCAGATGCCCACCGGTGGGAGCCGAGGAAGGAAGAAGGAAGAAATATGTTCTCGCTATCAGCGAGGTCGTGCGTGCCCATCAAGGTAGCATCTTCTTGTCGAAGACGGCGCTGATTAGTACAGATGTAGGCTAGGCGTGAGTCCAGCTCGCGCGTCCACATGTCGACCAAATACTCATTGGTAAGTCTGCCAAACATTCGGAAACGGGGCTCGCGAAGAAGGCGAGCACGATAATGCCATATCTGGGTGGATGGGGCACCGCAGATGTCCGGGAGGTCTGCGTTCCTCTGACGTCCGTGGCGTATATCATCGGCATCGCCGACTACACCCCAGCCGAGGGTGCCATGAGGGAAAAATAGCGGGTATGCAAGTGGCTCCCATATACGACTGATAGTAGGCACCGTGATCTTGAGACCATTTTCTCTTGAGACAATGAGGCTGCGAGGTGCAAAATCTGCTGCGCCTGTGTTATTGTATCGAATGATAGCCGCAACTTCGGCAGCGCCAGGATCCTGTAAGATGATGTGCGCGTCTGGGCAGGTATCGCGTGGGATGGAAGAGAGGGAAATGAGGGAGCGAACAAAAGGGTTATCTCGGCGAAGAGCTGCCGTGACAGCATCTGTCCATGCCTGCGGAATTGCGGCCGCCCAGTTCTGGCCATGGGGCATTTCCGAGCGCATATAACCATCGTAGAGAACCCACCGCACGCCGGAATTGGCGTGGTCCGGTCGAAGTCGGTGATAAACACGGCCTTGGATGGCAAGAAATCCCTGTGGACCGTAATGCACAGGAAATGCACCAGTCGTTTCCATGGCTGCAAAAGAATAGAGTAGATTAACCTTGCGAGATAAGGCAGATGCATTCGCCTGTGACGCAAGCCACTCGAGCTCGTTGGGAAGAGGTGGGAGGGGAAGGATGTCGTGTCGCCGAGAACCTCGAGGGCCACAGCAGAATCCGGATGTTTCTCCGGTTAGAAGGGAGATACCGCACCATTGGCAGGTGCGATTCCAGCGCTGATTTGGACGCGCAATGGGGCCTAAATCCCACGTAGCAGGCATTCTGTCAAACTGAAGTACTTGGTAAGAGAAATATCAATGGTATGATAACCAAGAGCTCACCTAGAGTATGCCCCAGCGTTCGAGATATTTGGCGTTAAGGACAGACGTAGTGTGCCAGTAAACAGTCGCCTGTGTCCAGCAGAAGGCGGGCCACACATCGGTGGTGGCACGATGATGAGAAGGTTAGCACGTCGGGCACGCGTTGAGGAAGCGTTGAGGGCACGGTGAGTAGTACACGGTGGTGACATTGTCTAGACTCTTTGAGAGAGCGTCGGAGAGATGTATAGGCGGTGCATAGCGCTGATCGAGCGGGAAAGAAAAATAGAAAGACGTAATTATTGTGCACTGTAGCTTGCAGATACGGTACTCCTACTGAGGCAAGTGGTTAGACGCAGTGAAGAGTTAGAGAACAAAGAGAACGGCACCTTAGATAGCAAACAGGAAATACATGCCACGGCGTAGGCCAGAACGCGCCATGGAACCGCCGGATATAGCAAACAATGGTCGCTACGGCGTGATCGGCGGCGGCGTTGCAATGCGTACAGGCTTTTGTCTCATTTCGGCAGGGCAGGGATTGGAGCCGGAAAGCCTGTACACCATGACGGAGGTAAGCGAGAGTACGAAAGAGCTGCGAGTGAAGGCAATGTCAAGCGCTATTGAGCATGACGGATGCCCAGTGGCTGCTGGCAACATTTGACTGTAAAGTCGGAGACGACGCGAAGTTTCAAAACGCGATCACGTGCTCTACTGAGCAAAACTCGTAGGCAAACCATTCTTCCAATGTTATCTCACAGATTGGTATGCAGACATTTACATTGAAGGGTATATATTTTGAGGCGCCAGGCCCGAAGTGAATCAAGGAGAAAGAACAGACAGGTATGATAGGGTATATAGGGGGCGTGCGCGGGCCAGTCGAGGCCGCGGAGAAATGTACTACATGGAAGGTGGAGAATATTGAGTTACGGAGAGGGGACACTGCTCAATGTTCCGGATTCTGAACGCGGAGCTGGAGCTGCTAAAGCACTGTGAATAAGCATAACGAATGGTGGTAGAGTGAGAGTCCATACCAATAGTTGTATTGGTTAAGACCGGAGAAGCAGGGATGGCACTGTCGACGTGCTGACGGCTTGCTGATACGACGGTGGTGCTAGGGCCAGCCTGAGCACGATCCTCGACGACACGCTTGCGCAAACGCTTTGGCGGTGACGACGATGCGGCCGATTTGGTGGGTTTTCGTTTCTTGGTAGGTGGTTGTACCTCTACTTCCGAGTTTGCGTTGTCGACACCAATAGCCGCGGTAACGCGTGCGGGTTGGACAGAACCTTGGGCCAAGCGTGAAATGTCATCCAAGGCCGAGATGACTGCTGACGTTTGGGGAGTCTTGGCGGGAACAGATTGCCGCACAGGCTCGGGAGGCGCGTATAAATCCTCAATATCGTCGTCATTGCCTATAGATAAGGTCGGTGAATGATCGAATGACAATCCATCCAGAGAATTCTCACCTCCTGATGGATTTACTAAAGGAGAAGGTTCTGCTTCCGTAGGATGGACAGTTGCGAGGGCGGGTGAAGGTTGCGACTGCGATACGACCGATACTGGCGATGTGTTTGAGGATGTGTTCGAAGCAAGACGTTGGGTTGGCGAGGCGACTACAGTAGATATGATAAGGGTGCATGAAGTGATATACAAAAAGTTTGGGACGCACCGTGCCCTGTGTTCGAGCGTCGCCCATAACAGCTTTGAGGGGTGGTAGGCGACCCGATCGCAGATGTAGTGTTTCCGGGAGATGTCATTTGAGGGGCACGCGTTCCGGGAGCGTACGTGATGTCGTCCAAGAGTAGGACGACCATGCCGCCGTCGTGGATAGATCGCTGAATGGTACCGCAGACGTGAACAGCTGCCTGCATATCTGGGATCCGGGTATTGCGCCAGCGAGGGGTGTTGTCAACTTCACATCTGGAAGACGTATCAAGGCCGATGTTATCAGTGTTAGTAGACAGAAGGACGAACCGGATGGAAAAGGATTGGGTTGTGCCTTCGACGTAGGCGGAAGTTGTCAACTGGAAGCCTCGGACAGTACTGTTGTCGGGTGCAGGAGTGTCAGACTCGACATGGCCAATTAACGTCACAGACGCCTTGAATTCGGGGATGATGGAGTAGGCGTCGTCGGATGCGGAACCAAGAAATGGTTCAATCGAGAAGGCCTCGAGAACAAAAAGCTTTCCGGCAGGAAAGATGGCACGCCCGCGCACCACAGCCACCGTACCCTCTTCGTGAAGGATTAAGGCTCCAACTGTATAGTTTATGTCTAGTGAGATTGGGGTAGCTAGATAGTATACTATACTAAACAGTAAAAAGACAGTAAACAGACAGTTTAGACAGTTAATGCATCATTACTGAGGTAAAGAAGTCAGCAGTGTAGAGTTTAGTACACATAAGCTCTGAGATAGTCTTAGCCTTTAGTAATGAGCATGTATCAGTACATATGTGGCAAGCATCTGAGAGCAAGCACTCAACAGACACCAAGGTAGCAGGAATAGAGTGTATTCGAAGCCGGTTTGCACTTCGCGTTGAGGCTCAACCAATTTCGTGTTGAGTATTCGCTCCATCGTGACTGATGGTGGCCCTGGGTGACAAATGTGTGACCAAGCTGTTACAAGATGCGACGACGACGGCGTGACACATTGCGGTGTTGCCACTTTGCTGTCCTCTCCATTGCCTCTCTCCTCATGATATCTATCATGTCCACCTGTAAATTCTCTCTGTTTCATTTTAAGCACCCGGCATTCACTCGCCATTGTTTTTGTTGTCGTGGACAGCGATGAGAGAGTTAAGTAGCGCCTTATCGGGCCTGTAAGCAAAGGCTGTGCGTGTGACAGTGGCCTGGAAGGCCCACTGTTCCGCTGTCACTCGGCAACGGCCGGGCCTCGTTCAATTTCGCGTTGAAGCCCCCATCAATTTGTGTAATATGGGCTAAGCGCCCGGTTTCGAATACACTCTAATTACTAAAAAATCCTGGGCCATACACATGATGACCAGAAAGTAGTCCTTATGTTCCTATTTATAGTCATAAAGTGCACATAAATAGAACAAATGAATTATATATCTTCCACCATTTTAAGGGTTCCAAAGGTTTTCATATCCCCCCTCATTAGCCTTCTAACAATTGAGTTCTAGGACCTCTAGAAATGTGGAGATGGGTGCTGAGAATGACAGCTGAGATGGCTGAAAGAATCACCAGAGTTGGGCATGAGTGTAATAGGTGTAGTAGAGGCTGATAGCTTGCACCTGGTAGCACCTACGGGCATGTCACACACTGCCACTTTGGATAGGTTTTACTGTCTAGTATACTCACTACTTACTGTCTACAGCTGATGGGGTAGCTAGATAGTAAAACTATACCGTATAAACAGTTTATAGACAGTAAATAGACTATAACGTTGGAGCCTTATGAAGGATCGAACCTGGTGGCGCATACATGCGAATCTTGCCTTCGACGTTGGTGCCGCCCGCGGTCACAATGCGTGTGTCGTAGAGATGCCAAGTGAGTCTGGCTCCGGAGGGGGATGTGGTTTGAGATGAAGAGGGAGAGAGAAGGGGAAAGGTTCCCTGGAGAAGGCAGGTCGCCATGGCGGGTGAGTGCTGTCACTGGCAGAGGGCGGGAATCGTTGAGTTTGGGATGGGGGAAGAAACCAAGTCGGAATATAAGGACGGGCCAGACAATGGGGTTGGAACAATATTACATTGTACACCGATATGGATGGAAAGTGGTCAAGTATGTTGGCGTGGGTGTCGGTTCTGACAACACAGGGAAGTTGACTGCCAGAAAAGGTAAGGTTAAGTCACGTGAGTTTAGGAGGATCCCTCCAAGTCCTAGAATTACAGTGCACGGCATTGTGGACAATGTTATGCACAGTCGTCCCTTTGTTCCATTCATGCACCAATTAGGATGTTAAATAAAATAGTCTTAAAAATATCATTATGTGTCAAGATCAAGAGTCCTACTGATACTGCAGCCACAGATGCCGCGCGGCGTCTATGTTACAGTACGATAGAAATGAGTGACTCCGAAACCATGTCTGTGTGAGGAACATGCATTGAAAACGCGTGAGGAAGGCGGAAGGATACGCAGAAGGGATGTCATTCGTGCGTAGCATGAGGTGCCGGTGAGGCAGACCTCGAGCCTGGCACTCCACGTCGACACAGCGGTCGGGAAGGAGTGGTGAGGGGATGCCTTCGTAGGTGATGGCTATGACAATGGGAGATCCCACGTCCAGCGTGGATAGGCAAAAGACCTGCGAGACGTTAGTAAAGGCAATGGAACAGGACAACGCAAAGATGACGCACCACGAACGCAAGTCTCATCCCACAAGGTAGGAGAAGGAAACTTTGCGACATTGGAGACGAATGGGACGATGGGAAGGTTGCAGAGGGGTTTGGTTCAGCTTTCTCGTGAGCGATGTCGATGGCAACGTACCGGAAGGGTTTTGAGCATGGGGAAGCATGGGGCGGCAGCGTTATTGTTCATCTATGGGAAATGGCAATGAGCGAGGTGGGGAACAAATGGACATTCCGTAGAGGGAAACACCCAGGCTAAAGGTGAGGGATAATGGGGGGTATAGAAGGGAGTGATATACCACTTTATGGGCGAGCCACATATGAAAGACATGAGGACAAAAGTCGCTGAACGTGTTTGTTCGTACAGAGTGCAAGAGTTACAAAGGATTGCGGGAGGTCGTGGATCGCATTCGATGAGAGGGGGGAGCCAAACATGTACAACGCCAAGCCCAAGAGATCTTTAACATACGTAGATTAGATCGGTTACCCTTCAACTGGGACTATCGACGTTCGGCGAACATTCATTGTCAATGTTCAACGTTCAGCTTCCATCGCCAACTTGGCTACGCACCGACCATTATCAGATCCGCAGAAGTGTCCCTCGTGAGACAATCGCAAGTTTGATTGCTTCCCGTGACTGCCTTCTATCTAAAGAAATAAGGCCTCGAAACGCCCAGGCGTCTCTTCAAGGAACTCCCATAGGTTACCTCACATATTCAAGCCCGTTCATTCGCGCGCATGGATAGGGGGGAATCACATCGTGGTCTGTTTGCACGAGGAAAGTCCCTTGGCAACCTCTTGTTTTACGAGTCATATATGCGGGGATGGTGGGGGTGCCATAACCACGAACGGCCCCTCTGACGGCTGGGGCACATAAGTACGCATGCAGCTGACCCTTCTCTCAGACCATCTACCATGTCCTTTCCTCAGTATCGCTACAATACAGAATCGCTGCCACATCGCGACTTCGAGCTCGACGCGACCTATGAATCCGTCGTGCAACACAATCCGTTTTTGTTCCGCGTCTTCGACGACGACTCGAACGGACGCGCCTCCTCTACCGCAACCCGTCCTCCGACATATATGAAGAATGCGCCTCCACCGATCATCGCCCTCAAGATATCGTCGCCAGTAGGTTCGCGAAGGCACCCCCGCCCTCAGCTGCCATGCCCCCCTACACCGACGATCTGTTTCTCGATGTCTTCAGCCAGCTCATGTGGAAGTTCCTCCCCGCACCCACAGACCGTTGTTTTATCTCTGCCTCGTTCAGCCTCGCCTGGGCTGTCCACGAGGCCGACAGACGCAGGAACACGGGAAGACAACACGTCCGCATAGCCGTAATCAATGCGTGCGCGGTGCCCCACGCGGAGCTGGCTACATACCTCCTACAAGAAGCCCAACGCCACCACTATCCTCACCCTTACTCTATCAAGTCACAGTGGAGTCACTCGTCGCAGGAAGTGCTGATATATGCGCATATCCCGGCCAAAGCCATCCTGCGTATCGTACGTTGGAGCAAGTGCGTGTCTATGATACCGGACTGGTTCTTCCAACGTCCGCCGGAGGACGCGGCGGGCGTTGGAGACCGCCCCAAGCCAATCACGGAGCTCCATTCGCTTACAAATCGTCGCTGCGTCCTCCAGCGGCGGAAACTCTTTAGTATAAGTCCTCCCGCAAAGAACAGGCGACCTGTGATTCTAGACCTGGGTAGGACGATATTGCCCGCGAAGAGCAGGTATGGAAATAAGAGGGTGGTGTACAACGATCGCTGCGACGTGTTCCTTCTCGCCCGCAAAGAAGTGGCGACCCATCAGGCTGTCATGCAGGCCGTGCGTCTCGCCGGGGTGCTGTTGCGCACGGAGTGCGCGTTTCGGGATAAGTCGACGGAGGAGCAACGCATATTCGACGAGCTGGCCTTTTACATATACTGGTGGCCTCTTCCAATGGAGAGGAGGAGAGATCCACAGGCGGTGATAGAGGACAGGAAAACCATATGTGATGCGGTATCGCGCCAGTTTTGTGAGTATCTCTCTGCGCTGCACTGTATGTCCCAACATTCATGTTCATGCGACGCGCCGCAGGTTTAGTGAAAGAGCCGGATGATCCTGATAGCTCAAGCAAGCACGAAGACATGAAGTTCCAGGGCGACGACAAGGCCGTTGAAGGTGTGTGCTATTCCGGACACTTCCAGAACTTGTCTTGTAGTGTTCACGCACTACATACAGGCCACGCAACCGTGAACGATGGTGTTACATCCCCAGAGACCGATTTGAAACCCATCGCCGAACAGGTGAAAGGGTTTCAGGTCCTCTCCGAGGATAGTACGACGTATGTCCAGGAGTCTGAGGAGCTCGTACGTCGGCAGTCATCCATTCTAGACCGTAGTTTGTGGCTGATTGTTCACTTATCCTTCCAGAGCATGGAGCTCAGCCAGCTGGGGGTTTAAACATAGGAATACATATTCCCGGGTCGCAGTCGAAGCAATACGTCCATATATCGATAATAAAAAAAGAGAACATTAAAGTACAGCGTGTACCGATACTTCTACCCCCACCCATGCGAACCTCCACACCTCCCCTCCCCCGAACCAGCCAAAGGAAAGCGAAGTTGTCTAAACACCAACCTATACCGAACGTACAAACCATAATAGATACCGATGCGCGTAAAATATGTCATAAAATCATGAACAGCAAGCAGTCCCCCCTCCGCGCCGAGTCCGTCGTCGCTCCAGAATGCCCGTAGTGGAGAGCCCTACGCCTGTCCTCGCAGCTGCATCCGCCGCCACAGCGAGCCGAGCACCGTCATCGGATCGCTCACGTAGCCGTCTTCCCGATCGCTGCCCAAGTCGAACGAGCCCGGCATCCGCGGGTCGTCCTCGTCCTCGTCCCCCTGCGATCTGGGCGACGCGGGCTCCGTCGACGGCTCCGACGAAAGCTCCTCCGCGAACACGGGCTGGGTCGGCGTCGGGGGCCCTTGCCCCTCCGCCCGCGCCGCGCCTGTCTCCGCCTTCCTCCTCGCGTCCGCCTCGACCTCCTCCGCCGCGGTCACCCGCACTTTCTCGTTCTCCCCGGGCCCCTCTACCGCGGTCCCCATCTTCGGCGGCACCCTCCACCCGCCCTCGTCCTCGTCCTCGCTGACGCCGCTCGCGCTCGCGCTCTCCTCCGTCGACCGGCGCGAGGCGGCGCTGAAGGAGCTCAGGCGCGATATCGCGCGCGCGGACGCGATCGCGCTCTTCCACCGCCGGCGGGGGTTGAAGTTCTCGCGCAGGCCAGACAGGTCGTGGTTCTCCTCCGTGGGCGCGGTCAGCCACGGATGTTGCAGCGCTTCGGCCGCGGTGGGGCGCTCGTGCGGGTCAGGGTGGAGAAGCGCTTTGATGAAGGTTTTCGCTGGGGAGAGGTCAGTGGGGGGTATCAAGGGGGGGGACGGGGCTGTACCTTCAGAGGAGACGTTCTTCCAGTACCGGTCGTGGAACTCGATCTTGGCCTCCGTCGTTTCGCGGATGAGCTCCTTCACGTCTTCTGACCGGAATGGCGAGTACCCGCACAGGAGCACGTAGGTGATGATCCTAGTCCGCGTCAGCTGCGTCAGAGTAGCGGATACAAGTGCAGCAGAGCTTACCCGGTGGACCAGAGGTCGACCGCCTTGCCATGGCCCTGCTTGTTGAGCACTTCCGGCGCGACGTAGCCGAAGCTCCCGGCGAGTGAGGTAAGCTGCTCCTCGGACGAGTGCAGATGCTTCGCACTGCAAAAGACAGATCAGCACCACAGGTCGAGGAACGGGCAGAGAAACCGACGCACATGCCGAAGTCCGCGATGACGATGTCAGAGTGTTCGTCCCGTGTGCGGTACAGGATGTTCTCTGGTCTGGGCGTTCGGGTCGGTCAACAGCTAGGAAGACGCACGGAGAACGCACTTGAGATCGCGGTGCACGATGTCGTGCGCGTGGAGGTATTTGACGCCGTCGAGAACCGAGCTGGGGGGGGCGGTGGTGGTGGTGAGCGCCGGGTGTAAAGGAAGCCTGGGCAAACGCACCGAATGACGGCGACAGCGTCTGACTCCGTGAATTTCCCGCGCTTCGAGACGCGGTCGAACAGCTCTCCGCCCACGGCGAGCTCGAAGGAGAGGTAGTACTTGGTGCGGGTTTCGAACCATTCGTAGAATTTGACCTGTGGGGGGAAAGGCGGGTCAGTCATACGCGCTTGCAGTGAAGAAGGGTCAGCCCGCCCCCAAGCCAATGCTCGCTCCACTCGCACAAGTTACTCGGTCCTGTGCTGCCGGACAGAGATAGCGGGCGTCATGGGCGACAGAAGCTCCGCTTGGGCAGCCGAACCGCGTTAGATACAACAGCGGGGAACAACGCCGCAGAACATGCCAGCGAATGGATGGATGGAAGGTATAGGCGTGGAAACAGGCCTCCGCAGATGGATCCCTTGCAACGTTCCCGAGAAACACGGCTAGCCACTGGTGCTTCGTGGACGAACCGACATACGGTGAATGCGGATGGCTTTCAGAGCCCAGCGATGCCATCACTGCTCCTTCAATCGCCCATAGGCAGGTGTCCACCACCTCGTCCAAGCAAATCGAATGAAGGAGACTCACGATATTGGGGTGATCCAGTCCGCGCAACACCTCCATCTCGCCCCACACGCTCGCCTCATTCCCCTTCACTTTCTTCTTCGGGATGACTTTGAGCGCGACCTCGCGCGTGAGCTCGGGGTCGATGTGCGATCGGCTCGACTTGCGAGAGAGAAAGGACGTCGTTGAGGAGGACGGGCTGGATGAACCGAGAGGGGAAGGGCCGGGGCGGGTAGCAGGGGGCGTCGTCGGTGTCGTTGCGCCAGCAGCCCCGCGCAGGGCGACGTTTACCTGTTCGGGGGGTACGTGCCATGTCGCGCGCTTCACGAAAAAACGCGGTCAGATGTGAGGGTGGGTGCTGCGGGTTCGCGCGTACCATAACCTTGCCAAACGTGCCAGTGCCGAGGACTTCGTGGAGCTCATACTGTTGCTTCTTCTTGAACGACGGGGGTTGCGGTAACACCTTCTCGCTCACGGCGGAAAGCATCTGGAAATCGGGTACTTTGCAAGGAGACCTGCCGCACCCAGTTGAGGTCATCAGTTTCGAGACGACAGCTGGAATCGCACCTCTTCGGCTCAGGGATGCGATACAGATACAAAGGAGAGTTTTGAAGTCCTGCGGTTGCTGGGGGGGAGAAAAGGAGATGAGGGGAAGGAGCGAAGAGGAGTAGTAGATGATATCGTCAGTAGAGCAACAAATTGAATTCGGACTCCAGGCACACATGCATCTCCTGATTACCTCATCAACGCACGTCCCCGCCCTTTTGCCTTATTCGGTCATCCCGCCCTCGAACCCGCCGCCGTTCTCACCTCCTCCGCTCCGCATACATAAAGCCACTGAACGGTTTTACCGTACCGTGGACGCATACCCGTGACTTTATTCCAGCATTCTAAACGCCAACTTAGTCGTCCTTAGCTAATTCGTACAGTGGGGTTGCTCGCCCCTGCGGCCTGGATTCTGAAGTAGACATCGGGATAGGTCACTACTTAGTGAGTACTACTCCTTCATGCCGCCGACTCTTCGTGTTGCGTTTTCCATCTAATCCCGTAGGAAGATAAGCGTACATGTTGCAGCACGCGTGCTCGAACGCCGGCTTTGACAACTCAACGCCTTTGCCGAAGTCAGATCAATATATTCATCCAAGTTAACATATACACGTATTGCGGTAGTACTGCACAAACATACACTACTCAACGACAGGGTTTCGATCCGTTCACGTCGCTCTCCCGACGACGCCACCCATTCTCCCTCTCACTGCTGCCCCGATCTGAACATACACGCCCGCAACGACGAGCCCAAGCACAAACGCCATAAAAAGTCTCGCCCACTCCCCTGCCGCCCCCACCTTCGCTGCCCCTGCCTTCACTTTCCCCGCCTTCTCCACATACCGCAGCGGGCCCGTCCAGTTGCCCAATCCCTCCTTTACTGGCGCGCGCGGGACGACCGTGCTCTCGGGCGCGCTCCTGAGTCCAGGTATGCCGTCGATGCTCTGCATATTCTTCAGCTTCCAGTACGCGTGCAGGCCCCCCGCGCGGTGGTCCTCCGCCTCCTGGCTCTTCTTCTCCAGCTGCACGCCAAAGTTGGACAACGTCGTGCGCGGGCCGACGTAGTCGTAGAATGGCACCCCCCATCCGCAACTCTGTTGTCCCCGCGTCAATTTCAAGGAGGCCATGATGACAAGCAGTCGAAGGAGAACCGGAGGGACGTACCGTGCCAACTCGATGGACGTCCACCACAATCACCCCCCGCGACCCCGGATTCCGCTCCTCGGCGGGGAGCAGCTCTTCGTACTCCTTGCTCCCATACTCATACGCGACCCCCCTCCCAAAGAACCTCAAGATCCGCGGCCCGCCCTGGAACGCGATGAACATGATCGTGATGCGGCCGTTCTCGCGCAGGTGCGAGAGCGTCTCCACGCCTGTCCAATCTCCGGTGTAAATGCCCGTGCAACGAGAGCCAATATATCAGTATAACGCACCGCTCCCCGTGAGGTCCTCGTACCAAACTTTGTTCTTGTCCACGATCCGAAATGTGCCCCGCACGCCCTTGGGCGAGACGTTGACGTGCCCTTCTGCGCTCAGCGGCGCCGTCGCAACCCAGAATACCTCCTGCTGCACCGCCCACTCGATGAGGTCCTCCGGGATGTAGTCGTATGTCTGTCCCATGCTCGGCGTTAGTGATAGTAAGTAGCGGTCGCAGGACACGCGTATTTATGAAAGTGTCTGTCGGACACGGAGCCGAAAAAAAATCGCACATGCATTGCTCAAGAACTATGATACACTATTACGCCTGCCCCCGGGCCAATCTTTAACCATACGTTTGTAGTATAATGACTCAACGTACTCACTGGAGCAGCAGCGTGACCCCCCACGTTTCCAGTTCCACAGCAAAGCCGTTATCATCAGACGCCCTCCGCGATTAACCTCTCCGGCCGCTCGACGTACCCTCTCCACGTCTCCACGAACGCCGCGAGCTCCGCGCCCTCAACGACTCTGTGGTCCGCGCTCCAGCTCACCCCGAGCTTCAGCCTGCGCTCGCCGCGCCCGTCCCCGCACTCGACGTCCCACTCCCAGCGCGCACGCCCGAGCGCGACGATCGCGACGCCACCGCCGGGCACCAGCACGGGAGCGGCCGACGTCCCTGCGCCGATCGCGCCGACGTTCGACACCGTCAGCGTCCCCCCGCACTTCGGGAGCTCCGCGGGGGTTAGCCCGCACGGGACCTGCCGCCCGAGGTGCGCGAGGTGCCTCAGCTGCGACGCGAGCGCGTACACCGAGTGCGTGTCGGCAGCGCGGAGGGTGGGGGTGTACAGTCCGCTCGGCGTCGAGAGCGCGATGCTGATGTCCGCGTGTGGACGGATGGTGAGCGTCGGCTTGCCTGAAGGTGGGGGCGTCGGTGTGATGCTTGCGCGGAGGAGGGGCCATTCGAGCATGGATTTGGAGAGCGTCATCAGGGAAAACCTCCCCCCCTAAGGTGATGCTAAGGTGCGTCAAAATTTGACGACCTTTAGAGAGAGCCGCCGCGAGCACTCTAAAAGCTCGAAGTCCATCTAACCGCTTCTAAGTTTCTTTCGTAGTTTCTTGTCAAGTTCACGCGGCCCCCTTCGTCGTCGCCATTCTCGCTCGTATAGTCGTCCCTTCTGTCCCCCGACTGCCTCTATACATTGTCTGACATCCGAATGATACAAATATATTTTATTGTTTGCTATTTTGTCAAAATACCTTCATGTACGTGTTCCGCTCGAGGAAGGGGTTCACTCGAAACTTGGAACACTCCTCGAGCACATTGTAACTCGTCCAATGACGCGGGGCCGTTGCCCCAAATCGGGGGAAGAGTTGCACGCTACGTTGGATATCTTCCACAGGTATGATCTCCACTTCGCGTCGACCGTTGCGAATGGACCGAGAGACTCGGTACATGAGCGTGTCGTCCTCTGGCTCGGCCGCGAAGGGTGAAAACCATTCGACGTATGCAAGATGCCGCGGGGGCGACGGACGCGATTCGTCGAAGACTTGGGTTGCGACCTTCGTTGCGAGGTGAAACACGACACGGACCTGAGCCACGCGAAGTCCTGGACCTCAGGATATGAGCAAGGAACATGGTGAACCGTCAAGAGGTACATACCAACAACCCCCTTCGATGATCCATCGTGACCAGTGCGAACCAACACGGTATCGAATCGTCCAGGGATTGGCCGGCCACGGTTGTCCGAACGTTGAGGACGAACATGGGCAGCGTCACGGTCATCTTCGCCGTTTTCGCGCCGCAACGCGTCGTGGTTCCAAAACTTGATCTTGTGGTACACGGCGACGGAGGTTGTAGGAATGAGTGTATTGTCTGCCTTGTGACGAGCAGCTGAAGGTGTGAGATGGGGGAAGTTGTGTTTGACAATGAAGGCGGCCAGAGCATCTCCGAAGTCAACGGCGCCGTACGCGTCGCTGAGAATATTGAAAGAAACGGACTTGACGGAGGCATGTTTTGTCATCTCAATGTGTGTGTGTAGGAAGACCTCGGGTACATGTTCAGCGGTGACGGCGGGTTTGCCAGCGAGGCGCCACTGGAGAAAAGCAGCATGCGATTGAACTTTCTCGCGCCGTTCGAGCCAGGTTGTCATCTGGGGGTATTCATCTTTGCAGTTGGTGGACCTGTACGCGTCCTTCGTGAAGTCGATGTGCAGCCTTTCCGTTTGCTCCGTGTTGTAATTGTCTGTTGTGCCGAACAGCTCGATGCTGGACCTGTAGTGACGCAAACCGTGGAGCTTGGGTAAGTTGAAATCAGTGCGGATCCCTAACTCGATGAAAATAGCCTTGTTGTCGTGGAAGCGCTGAAGAGCATCGTCCATGGCGGTCAGGGTCGCGTCGGTATGCAACGGGTACTGAGCAAGATAGAGAAAGTCCAAGAGGCCTCTGACTGCGCGTATGAGTCGTGCAGGATTACGGCCGTCGGGAAGGGGGAGGTCGGCAATGAGACCCAAAAGAATGCGGCACATATGCTTGTGTTCAGTGCCAGAGATGCGCGAGAGCGTGGTGATTCCTTTGGTGAAGAGGTGTGCGTTGTGATTGGGAGGCATGCGACGGCAGCGGGCATCGATCTCGTCGGGTCCAAATGCTTGCGGGTCTGAAACCCAGCCCACAACGTGCTTGACTACGCCTTGATACAACTGATGGAGGATATCTGGGGTACAGGAGACAAAGATGTTGGTATAAGGAAGATCCTCCCAGAACGGGTGGAAGATGGGTCGAAAGCGTGCGTCGCGACACGCAGCATGGAATATGGCTGGTTCTTCATCAGCCAGCTCGAAGACATCCAGAGCGTCGTCGACAGAGCGAAATGGATAGTCACTGTCATCGTTGTAGTCGCCGAGCTCATTATGACGAGCGGGACAGCGCGGACAGTCACCATAAAGTGTTGAGGTGACGAGGACTTGCTCGGGATAATCCCCGACGAACGTAGCATAGATTAGGTGGCAGCGCCGCCAAACGCCGTCCCCGCTAACCATAGCGATACCGCACTCCGAGGAGTCCTTGATGGGAGCGAGGATCCTTCGCATGCATTCATGAAAGACATTCCCAACTGCCCGGCGCCGTGCTGCCTTGTTGGTGATGTGTTCAAGCTTCGCAGTAGGCAGATACCCCACGAGAACCTGTGCGCGGCGTGACGGTTTGCGGCGGATGCTTTTTGGAATGTTTCCGATTGTCATGTAAACCGGATAAGCTGACTTGCCACGGAACATGGTAAGTTGTGTCTTGTCGGAGGAGATGATAAGGGGGACAACAGTTGCGCCTGGATGGATTGCTTCAATAGAGGACTGTACATAAACATGGTTAGAATCTACAGCTACTTCTTCGACGGACGAGGTGACGGACCTGAACATTCCACCACCACTTTCCTGTGTTCATCTCATCGAAAATGCGAATTGTCATGTCTTCATCTTGATAGTGCCGCTCTGGCGCGAACATAAGGTGCTCTGCGAACTCAGGATCACCGTACAACGCACGGACACATGGTATGATGTCGCGCATGTAAACCTCAAATGTCTCGCCGCCGATCCGAATCTCTTCCATTGAAAACTTGGGCCGACCTGGAAGCTGCTCGTCGATGATCTTGTTGAGCTGCGCAGTGGTTCGATACGAGAGGCCAAGTTTTTCAGGCAGCTAGAGACAAGATCAGTTTCGCCGATTGCAGCTCAAAAACCAACAGAAAACATACCTCATCCATTTGGAAGAGTTCCGAGACGGCCGACGAGGTTGGACCCCTGGTCTTCGCCCAGTACGCCATGGTCCAGTCTATCTTGGATTTGAACGGGGCCCATATGTTGCCCTCACCACCAGCATCGAAATGCGAACCCAGTGCCTCGTAGCGAGACACGGCGGGCGTGCAGTCGAGAGGGGCACCGGCACCTTCACCCGGAAAATGCTGAATGATGGGACGTTTCCAAAGCTGACCTTCCACATGGAGGCGTTCCGCTGGTGTGAAAAGACGGCCGGAAGTCCCAGAGTTGGGAGATGCACCACCCCAAGCCGTATCGGGCTCCTCCACATGAACCAGGGGGGCATTTGGGTTGATATCCGACTCAATGTGGTGCTGGCGGAGGGCTTCTAGGATTTGCGCGTCATTCTCTTCATCCGAGTCGGCGTCGTCGGTAAGGCCGGGGACCGTGTCATCATCCTCATCTTCATCGTCAACTTGATCGGTTGGACTGGGGATGGTAGGATGGCCTTCGAGAAATGTGTCGGGGTGGTCTGATGGTGCGTCAATATCCATACGGTCTCCATGTGCGCTGGAAGAGGGGCCATCGCTGTCCCAGACTCCGAGATCGGCGGGTGAATATGAAGTGGCGAAATAGTCGCCCGTGAAATGTTGTTCGGCTTCAAATGCATTGTCATCCTTGTGTACTGCGTTGGCAGGGGGTCCGGGTACACCAGGATGACCAGAGAAAATGCCCAGAAATTCAGTATCTCGACGAGCCTGACTAGCGGCACGGCAGACGTCTCGACGGGTTTGTGCCCAGTGATTTGCAAGGCCCTTGCCGGTAAAGGACTTGTCACATCCAGGGCATGTGTTCGTTGATTCTGACGCTGTTTTGGGCATGGTGACGTGGTGAGAATGGATAACGAGGTTGTTGTCGGAGTTGAGGAGAAAGAATGCACATTCGCCCCTGGCTATGGCCTCGCGACCGTAGGAACCCTCTAAAATCCAAAATCTCTAAACCAAATCTACCTTGAGCACATGTCAGCTCAATGGGTTGCGCTTATAAGTTGACGCTCACTTACAGTCAACTCTCCATCTCCCTCCAATTCCCCATTCTTTTCCACTTCTCTTCATTCTCTGACTTAGTACTCGGGCACCATGAGCAAACGCACAACCCGTACCTCTACTTCGAAGCCGCAACAGCGCACGACATCCCCGACACAGGCTGCCAGCACACCGGCGTTGACCAGGGGCGAGAAAGCCAAAGCAACCCGAGCTCGCACCAAAGCCGCTGCGCTCGCACTCCAGAATGCGAATGAGTCGTCTTCTAACCCAGCAGGTGCGTTAGGTTTTGCACCATACAGACGAATTCTACGAGACTTACCATTGTGTCATCAGAACCAGTCCTTGTGCCAGTGGCCCCCGGTGCGTGTTCATTTGGTGCCGTTTTCCTCAATTCTCATTGACCTATATGAATAACATTTCAGCCGACACTACTGCTCCTGTCCCCGCAAAAAAGCGCAAGGCCCATACCTCGAACGTTGACCTTGTTGGCAGTGCGGACGCAGTCGAACCACCCAGCAAAAAGACAAAAGCCCGTAAAGGTGCGTATCTCTCACGCTGTGGTGCAGTGACGCGTCGTCCAACTAATTTTCATCTTCCAGGACGTGTTCCTCCACTCGTCCTGGACGAGGACACGCCGCCGCTGGCTCCACTGAAGATCTGGTCAGACCAGACGGCTCCAGCTCCTTCTCGTACATTGGCAGCCTCGGGCAACGTTCCGGTTGCGGCTATCGAGGTACGGGGTTTTCTTGCAACTCTCGGATTCGGTTTACTTACCTCGAGGGATACACAGGTCGACGACGACGACGACAGCTCCCTGCCCGCACTCTCTGATACGGAGGGCGAGAACTCAGAGCCGGACGACATGGAGGAGATGCATTGTATGGCCAAGGGGAACTCCCGGGCCCTCCAGAAAGCTATGGATCTTGAGGTGCGCCCCATATTTCGCGCATCTTCCACTCAAAATTGGACTGATGCACGCAATGACAGCGTCCTCAATGGATGCGCTCACTTGTCAAGTCCCCTGTGCCGCAGAACATCCATGCGGTGACGGTCTTTTCCGCCTTGGTTCCATCCCCGTCCTTCCACGCGATATCCACCGGAACTCCCGAAGGTCTGGCACTGCTACCCGCTCCAACTTCTCAGGCTCCCCCGGCAGTCGTGGCAGGCAATCAGACAATGCCCAACCCCTCTGAACATCAAGAGGATGATATGCCCGAGCTTGTGACAGGTCTGTAACATCCGTCTCTCCTTGTTTCTTTCTACTTATATCATCTTAGATGGTGCTACTGTTCCCTCTGCACCTCAACCGGATGCTACGCCTCTGCCGCCGGTCGCTGCGCCTGCCACGCAACAACCTTTGCAACATACCGACGGACTCGTTGGAGGTAACTTTTCTCAGAGTCGCATGTGGCGAATCCTGGGTCTGGTAGGTGACCGATATGTATCTGATGCCGACGGTCCTATAGGAGCTGGTGTTGTCAGCCTTCCCGACGCAACAATTACCGATCCCAACGAGCCTCACCCTCCACACACCGACCTGGTCCTTCCGCCCCAAGGACAACGGATGCGCCTTTCGCATCAGTCTGACATTGTTCAGCGGATGGTTCGCGACGCATTCATGCAGCTTATGCTCCATCTGTACTTCGTCAACAGTTTTCCTGATGGCATCTTGGCTGCCTCGTTTGCTCGGCAAGCTCTGACTGTTGCAGCATCACTGCGGGAGGTTTGCCGTCACATATATAGGCGTGTCTTGCAAGAAGGGGCATATCTCGAACCTCTCATTCCATTGGTACGTCCTGCAGCTCATCGTGAAGATCTGATTAACCATGTTATAGATTTCCGCTCGTGTCGCACTCTACCGCAAGACCGTCAAGGACCACAGTGATAGCCTCGTCGTGGCAATGTTCAATCTACTTCCGAACGGAGTGCACTGTGAACAAAGGGTGACCGCTGCACTGTTGGACTATGCGTATATTTTCCGTCGCAACTCGCCGGTAATTTACATACATTGTCAGCTTATCGAGTTTCAACTAACGATACCTAGGATGGTTTGACGGGAGCTGTGCGCCGTAGCTGGCCGTACCGCCATCCCATCGGCATCACAATCATGAACCGTCTGCTTTTTGCGCGGGGCCTCGCGAACCAGCAACGTCCATGGTTTCCATTTCGCGTCGACTCTGTCACCAACGAGTATCAGCTTGAGCTCCCTCAAGCTCTTGTTGCACTCGTGTACACGGCGGTACGTAACACTTCTCGCATCTCACCGGCAATACTAACACATCTTTCGGATACTAGGTCTATGCATCTCTATATGAACACCGTTCCGGTCAGCAACAGAGGGGCGATTTCTCCTCCGACGCATTCCTTGACGTCTACAACGGCCACATTGCGACTCTCGAGAACATCAGGACCACTCGCCCAGAGCACTACCACCGCATGATGTTCAATCTGTACACGGAGGTCTCGTAAGTCCAAATCAACACTACCGTGATATAATCATACTAACCTCCGCCTAGAGCTGCTGGCACATCTTCTCCTGCCCCAAATGCAGTCTTTGCCGGGGCTATCGCGGCAATTGAGTTTGAGGATGCGTAAATTGTGTACTCCCACCGCCTCCCCCATCATACACTGTTCTCTTTCCTTGCGTCGTTATACCTGTCTCGTTCGTCCTGCCCCCACTTACGTCCTGTCTACTAATGTCTTTCGTGTCCATACTTACCACTACTCTCCATTCCGTATTCTGCCTCCCATCCCCCGCTACGCGTGTCCACTCGTTTACGTTTCATCCCCCCCCCCGCCCGGCTGTCTGTTTGTATCGTACTATCCTGCCCTGTGCTAATGTTTCTAATGACCATAATTCTGGTCTAAACCGTTTGAACCCGCGAGCTAACCCCGAACAAATGGCACGGGTATATGTCTTCCTAAATTTATCCTAATGTACTAAACCCTTGCCAAGGCGGACGCACCGACCGCCGCCTTAGCAAAACCTAGTACAGTTTTAGGCCAGGATTACCCGTCATTTTGCTTCTAATAAGAGGGGGACCTTCCTAAACTCCTAAGCCGCAAATTAGAGCCAATAAGATCAAATTATTACAATTTTGCAGGGGAGGTTTTCCCAGAGGTCTTGAGGAGAATGGGCAGGTAGGTGAGCTTGGTGTAGTGGCCGGATGCGGGAACCTCGGGAGGCGAAGGTGGGGGATAGAGAGTCGAGGGAGAAACGGCAGCAGGCGGGGGTGGAGAAGTGGGCGGTGGGCGGTAGTGAGGGGGTATGTGCGCGTTGAGGATGGGGAGCATCGCGTCGAGCGCGGTCAAGTCGAGCGTGGTCGAATATCTATGTCAAGGTTGAGAAAGCACACGACGATTCACGCAAACGCGAACAAGCTCACCCAAAGTGCGGAATCTCCAAGCTCTTCGTCATGGCTTTCCACATCCCGTACCGCGTCCGCCCCAGTTCGACGACTACGTCTTCTTCGGAAGGTGCTGGAGTTGCCGCGCCCGTCGCCGTCGATTGCGCGTTCTTTCCGCTGGATAGGTATTGCTGGATGTCCACCCGTTCGATACGGCCGTTTTTGCCACTTCCTGGCGCGAGAAGCGTAAGGTCGACCCCGCTCTGGCGCGCAAAATGTCGGACAGCGGGGAGAGCGAGAACGTTGGCTGCATTCGTTGCCGCTGCGGAAGTATGATTGGGGTCCAAGGGGTGGCGGCGACGCGATTCCACTGGAGATAGAGATGAAACCGTCTCCTTGTGCGGTCCTGGGTGGGCTGGGGACTGCGTGGCTTCTTGCTGGACATGGGGCGGGGGCGTCGCGGATTCGGAAACGGTCTCGCCCACCTCCGTTGCGATTTCTTCGTCGACCTCGATGATGCAGAGCGGTTCGCCGACCTTGGCCACCTCGCCTTCCTTCACCAGCAACTCCTTGATCGTGCCGTCGTAAGGGCTGGTGATCTCGACGCTGGCCTTGTCGCTCTGGACCTCGCAGAGTGGGTCAAACTGGCCGATGCTCCCCTGCGGCGAGACGCTCCTGCATCCACAACGTGAGCGCAACGCTCCTTCTCGGGACGAGCAACGCACCATTTGATGACCTCACACTCCGTGATGCCCTCTCCGATGTCGGCCAACTTGAACTTATGGAGTACTTTTCGTTGAGCCCACCATGGCTGCGACGTGTGCAGAAAAGAGGAAAGGAATTGTCGGCGAAGCGGAAGTGGGCGTGCACGGAGGAAAAGCATGGCCAGAGGACGCGGGGTAAATTCTGCGGGGTTATTTACGTATAAGTACTTATGCGCTACTTGATCCGGCCGAATAACGAACTCGAATTGAACTCGAAAATGGGTCCTGCAAACTTCTCCTTTCTCCCCTTATTATTGTGAACTCCTCCAGTATCATCAGGTATGTCCTTTGCTGAAAGCCCCGGTGCTGGCCGCCTTGATTTGATGTCATCTCATGTGCTTGCCAAGTCCGAGTCATCGTGAGCCAGAGCAACCAGAACTGAACACGCACAAAAGAAGGGTTTCCAGCCACACCGTCGTCCAATGGGGCATATTTCCCTTGAGTTGGTGTGTGACAGTAGTACTTTGCTAACGGTGGGCGTCAACTGACGAGATATAAAGACCCGGCCTTCGGAAGGCAAAATGAGGATACCAAATTGTCCATATTCTTCCTCGTACGTACAACCATGTCTTTATCCGCTATTCAAGAATTCTTCCAGGACCGAAAGATCGCTGGGTTGGACGAGGATCTTCCCGTCAAAAATCATCGCGAGCACGTACTTATTCGTAGCAGATCCACCCAGGAATTCTGACCTTGTGCGTCTGTAGTGTTTATTCCACCATCGACCCTACCGCTGCGTTTGCCAACAAGATCTTCGCGGGAAAAGTCGTCCTGATCACGGGTGCTTCGCGGGGTATCGGACAGGAGACCGCCATTTACTTTGCCCGCGCAGGGGCGTCTCTCGCCCTTGTCTCCCGTCAACAGGAAACCTTAGACGGGACCAAAACCGAGGTCCTGAAGCAAGCCCCTACCGCGGACGTTCTAACGTTTCCGGTCGACGTCAAAGACTCGGATAAGGCGGCGGCGGCGGTCAAGGCGACGGTGGCGCACTTTGGGAAACTTGACATCTTGATTGCGAACGCAGGCGCGACGTCTCCTTTTAATATAGGTCGGTTTCACATTTCTTTGACCATGGCATCCAGTCTGATCTCACGCCCGTCTTCTCTGCGTGTTAGCGCTGGGAGAGAAAGATCCGAGACAGTGGTGGCATACCTTCGAGGTAAACGTCTTGGGCGTCTTCAATTTCGTAAGGTGAGTCGGAGAGTCGACTACTTTGAACTGGTGCTGACAATGCCGACTGACATCGTCACTCAGACCGGCCGTGGAGCATATCAGGAAGACAAAAGGGTACATAATCGCCACGACCTCCGCCAACGCGCAGATGCGGCTTCCTTTCAGCAGCGATTATTCCATATCGAAACATGCACTCGGTCGCTTGATCGAGTTTATCGCCTTAGGTACGAAAAAGTCTTACTAGAATCCGTCATGAGAGAGGTTGGCATCTTACCGCTCTCTCAACAGAGTACCCTGACGTGAAGACATTTGTGATTCATCCGGGTTCCATTCGCACACAGCTTGCTTCCGACGCGGGATTTGGCGAAGAGGTTCAGATGCCCGATACATTGCAGCTGCCGGCGGCGACCATGCTCTACCTTGCTGCAGGCGGCGCAGACTGGTTGAACGGAAGGTAAGGATTCGAGAGAAGTGGGTGTACCGACATCAATGGCTCACTTTACACTGTAGATACCTGGCGGCGACATGGGATCTCGAAGAAGCGGAACGTGACTGGAAAACAAAGATCTTGGAGGGAAATGCGTTAGTTAGCAAGTTGCATATCCCATCGGCATGACAAGGAGTCGGGGACTACGGTTTATGTAGATCGTACGCAGGTTGACTGTCAACTCGGTCCATTGCAGTAGAAGCGTGGTTCTGATGGTAATAGTAACGGCAAGCAAGAGTCACCTTGTCGAGTTCTCACCCATTGCGATCCCACATACGTAGATATGGGACCAGGGACTGTCATCTGGCCAGAGATTACTGGACGGAGCCAGCAATGGAGCCGTGAGAAAGTGTCCGGGGCCGCCCGCCCCGCCCCCAGCATTTGCCATTTGATACCGCTACGAGGTCGAGCATGTCAAGCGCACATCTCCTCGTTAGAATCCCACGGATTGTTCAACACTAAGTGCATTTCACGCCTAATGTATACAGTTGAAGAAGCATGGGTCCGTTACAACTTGGAGCTAGGCTTCTTCGGCGGTAAGGAACCCAGTGGAGGGAAAGACAACTTCTCCTTGCGCAATACCGCGTTCGCTGCAAGGTACATGTCCTTGACGATGAGCGATTAGTCCGACATAACAGTCCACAGAGGAGCACAGTCTTACCTTGGCTTGGTGGGCGCCCATGTTCCAGGTTGCTTGGTATTCCAGCGAGTCCTCAATTCTGTCCAGAGTCATGAGAAACCATCGTTTTCACCCAGGACAAGACTCACGAATGATCACGCGCGTGCGCAATGTACCGCTTCGTACCCAGTGTTGCTATGGGACTCATCTCAGCAATTCGGCGCCCCAGGTCGAGCGCCGCACGAACGACCTCGTCTCTGCTTCCTGGGACAATCTGCGGGTTGCAGGCGTGAGCACCTGGATAACTAGTCATTAACGGTCCAGTATACCTTGGAGATGAGGCCAAGATCCTTGGCCTCTGTCGCAGTGAAGTTCCTCGCAGTCAGCGCAAGCTCGTGAAGCAACGAGCTGTTGCCCGTGATCTTGGGCAAACGCGCGAGCGTGCCAGCGTCTGCTGCCAGTCCCACGGCGGCTTCCTGCAACAGGGTCAAATGGGATCAGTTTGGACCAAGGAAGGTGCGCTGACGAGACTCACCTTGATGCAGAATTTCGTGTCCTCAGCCGCCCACCGAATATCGCATGTCGCTATGAGGTCGATCGCCAGACCAACTGCCATCCCGTGCGTCGCAGCGATCACAGGGTATGGGCAACGCTCGGCACTACTGGTAATGCGTTGAATGTCGAGTGTGATAGAACGGACGAGAAGGCCCTTCCGGCCTCCGTCGGAGGCTTCAGGTGGTGTTTGAAGTATGGTCACTGCAGACGATGAGCTGGCGCGTGGAGATCCGAATGTGCTTCACGTACCGTCGATTCCGCCACAGAAGAGCCTCTGTAGCGCGGAAGAAACGACGACGACGCGGACTTGATTATCCTGCGAGATGTATTGAAACGCGGCGTCGTATTCAGCCCATAACCTACCGCCGGCTGTTAGCGTAATAGAGGCAGGTGTAAGGGTGATGGCTGACGCACTCTCGACTGAACGCGTTCACGGGAGCGCTAATTTAGATAGATTAGGGTGAGGTGGTGTGAGTCGACGAGAACCTGGCAGGAGGCATACCGGTTGAGTTGGAGGTGCAAGACGTATGGGTACGGGAAACTGAACTGGATCAACTTGAACTCGTCGGCATACGTCGGGCGTGAAGGAAACTCTGTCGCCATTGTCTGGACGTCGATAGATACAAACTCGGCTCGAACCAGAGGATAAGGTGGGTAGGGGTGTTGGTAAGAACAGAAATCATGCTGGGGCAAGAAAGGGCAAGAAGAACAGTCGGAGAACCCGGGGTAATCACATGGAGTAAGTAAGCAGTTACACCACCAGCAGTTGCCTCAGCATGACTCTATGCGGGGCCATTCGGATGAGTCTGATGGCGTGACCAAGGGTTCACGCTAGCATCGTGTCAGCTTCAATCCAACCCCCTCAATCTCGGCGCCATTCCGATTATCCGTTGCGAGAAAGTCGGCTTCGCGCCCAAGTCAGCGTGAGTACAGGTTGTCCTCTCAGTTTCAATCCCCACAGAGTCCTCGATGGACGGCGACGAGCGCGGGTTATGTAAGCAGTATTCATTTTCGTCGTCGCGCCAAGTCATCCTCGACTCCTTGTTTCCTCTCACCACGTCCTTCTCTTCTCCCCGTCCTTCACCTGGCCATAACCCCTCATCTGTAATGGGCGACTCCGACGTACCGAGATTTGGACGGCGCGTCAGGGTTTCCGTGGATGTACGAAGGGTTGGGTATGGACTCTCCCTTCGACACTCTCATGTGGGCATCATCCAGAGTCTGGACCATGGTGCGTGTTCTATTCACTTACCGCCCACCTGCCCTCACGACAGCATTCAGGATTTGCACATGCTCCGGCGCCCCTCTTGTTGTCGCTGGCAGTCGTCCTCACCTTCGCTCGCGGCCTTGAACTTTACTCCTGGTCTTGAACTTTGCTCGTGGTCTTGAACTTTACTCTCGGTCTCTCGATTTTTGCTTGCGGTCTTGGTCCTCGCTCGCGATCTTGGTCCCGCTCGCGCTCCTCTCTGGTCCTGGCTCTCTGTCCCCTGGCTCACTGGGTTCCCTGGTCTTATCTCGGTCTCCGTCTGGTCCACCTGCTTTGTTGGCATCCCAGGTAACCCTCTCTCACCTGTCATCCCTCTCCATATATCCCGTAGCAGCCCCCATATACTCTGTAGTTATCAAATGAAAATATCATGATTTTCTTCCTTCTACATCAGGATAAGATCGCGATAAGCACGATTTAAGCCAGCAACCCGCCGAGCGATTCTTGATGAGCTTAGTAAGATTATTGGATTGAATCCAAAGAACCTCAGCTTCGGGCCCAAGGGAATTCGTTGAGCGTGATATCCGCTTGACATTTTTGGATTCCATCCATCGGCACACCAACTTCAAACTCAGGGGCGTGATATCGGAATGAAGCTGAGGGATCGCCTGGTGGTGTACTGTTCCGGATATCGGAGCATAAAATAACAGGATAATAATTCACATCTTTCTGGTTTACATCGCTCTTATGCCTTCACCTCAGTTGTCTGGTGCTCTTCACTCTTACAGATAGGAGGCCTAAATAGCATGTGCAAGGTTGACATGGACGGCCTTTACGTTCGTATACCTGGACATCCGACTTATCAGTCAATGATCTCCGTCCCAATACTGTAAAAGAGGCAGATGTTACTCACGCAACCAACGCCTCCTCGCCTAGTTCCCGTCCAATGCCCGATTGTTTATACCCGCCAAACGGCATGTTAGGATCAGCATTGTTCGCGCTGTTAACGTATACCTGTCCTGCCTGGAGACGGTGCGCCGTCTCGATTGCGCGCCGTAAGTTTTGCGTGAATACCGAAGCGGCGAGGCCATAGATGGTGTCGTTCGCCTGCCGCACGACGTCGTCCTCGTCCTCGAACTTAATTAGAGCGACCACAGGCCCAAATATCTCTTCTCGAACAATCTTCATGTCCGGCGTTGTGCCAGTGAATATCGTAGGTTTGATCCAATACCCTGCGTCGCCGTGCTGCTCGCCGCCGATGTGGGCCGTCGCGCCTTGTGCCTTGCCAGATTCAATATACCCCATGATACGCTGCGATGCATATTATTCGCTAGGCCTCTCGATATCTCGTGAAGAAGGACGCACGTCGAACTGAGCCTTGGAGACCTGGGGCCCCTGCACGGTATCGGGTGCGAATGGATCACCGAGCTTGATTTCCAGCACACCCTGCGTGTAGGCCTCAAGGAACTTGTCGTATATCCCGGCTTGGACAAAGATGCGCGAGCTAGCGACGCAGACCTGGCCCTGGTTGGAGCTATAGGGCATAGATCAGTCGAGCAAAACCTTATCCCTCGCAGCAGAAACACGCCTACAACATGCTTAGAAGCGTCCACTTGACCGCCTGTTCAACATCGGCATCGTCAAAAATGATGGAAGGACTCTTTCCCCCGAGTTCGAGCGTCACGTTTTTAAGGTTGGACTTGGCAGACGCCTCCTGGACTTTGCGACCGGTGAGCGTTGAGCCAGTGAACGCGATCTTGTCGATATCCATGTGTTCTGTGATGGCTTGTCCGACGGTGTGTCCGTACCCAACCACAACGTTAACGACGCCAGGTGGGAAACCCGCCTCGACGATGAGCTGGCAGACTCGCAGCGCGGTCAGAGGTGTGAGCTCGGAAGGCTTCACGACGACAGTACATCCCGTCGCAAGAGCGGGTCCGAGTTTCATTATCATGTTCATGACTAGATCAGAAACCCGCCGAGACGTCTTTCAGCACTTAGTCCATATACATAGAGATAGAAAGAGGCGTACGGGGGTAATTCCATGGTATGATCTGGCCGCAGACGCCGATTGGCTCATGGCGCGTGTAGGCTAGCTTTGCTTCGCTCGTCTCAATGGTCTTACCATGATTCTTGTCCGCCCATCCAGCATAGTACCTGATAAACGCAGGCGCCCACATCGGCTCCAACTTTGCCGATGTGAATGTTTTGCCTAGTTCGCAGATTGTCAGTAACGTCATTCTCCGCGCTTTGTTTGTGGCGAATAGCGACGCACCGTTTTCCAGCGCTATAATCGCGCCAAGCTCTTCCACGTTGGCCGCTATGAGGTCTGCGAACTTGTGCAGGAGCTGACCCCGTTGGACGCCTGGAGTATTGAGACCCCATGTGGTTGAGAACGCGCGTCTAGCGGCGACTACGGCGTGGTCGACGTCTGCCGCTGTTCCCTCCGAGATGGATGTCACCGTTTTCCCTGTGGTAGGGTTTACAATGCTTCCCATTCATTATGATCAGATGTCTCTGAAGTCGATGGTAATTATGGAGAAAGACTTACTCGATTGTCGTTTGGTCGGCTCCACGGGAGAACTCGTTGTCGATGAAAACGCCAGTTGGGAAAGACACTCTCTTGTTGAAGACGGGAGTGTCGAACTCGTAGCTAAATGTGGTCATGGTTATCGATGTTAGAGGTGGTGAGCGAGGGAAAAGAAGGTGGCGGAACAATCCACGATCCACTCGCCTTTTGAGCGTTCATCAGGAGGCGCATCGAGTCACATGTGCCGTGGGTGCTAAAGCTAAAGGTGAATCGACTTCACCTTCACGTATGTAGCACGAGGATGCCTTTTCTCAGTTTGGGGGCTGATATATAATAACGCGATGCCGAGGAAAATCCCCACCGATTGAAGATCCTGACTCGAAGTCCGCAATGTGGAAGCTTCACTTGTGGAGTACACGCGTTGCTCCCCAAACGACGTACTTAGACGCACGGAGAAACCAGTGGTGTCATGGTGGGTTTCGCAGCGCGTCTGGGATGAGCCAGTCGAGCGTGGACGTTTGACGCAAACAGATACTTAGCGTGATTCGTCGGACTCGGCCAGGATGACCGTGTCTCTCCAAATTCTCATGACGCCTTCCTTTGTCTTGCTCGCTTTCCAGAACAAATACATGTTTCGTCTCTAAATTGCGAGCCAGTGACATATTTTACAACGTATGCGCGAGATTGACATGGACGGCCTTCACGTTCGTATAGCTTCACGCACGGTCAGTCTCGGGGATACAACCACATAAGGGAGGGACTCACGCTGCCAAAGATTCCAATCCCAACTCACGTCCAATCCCCGACTGTTTGTATCCACCAAATGGCACTCCCGGATCGCTGTCATTGGCACTGTTAATGAACACTTGACCTGCTTGGAGCCGATGCGCCGTCTCGATCGCCCTCCGTATGTTCTGCGAGAAGAGAGACGCGGAGAGTCCATAGACTGTGTCGTTTGCTTGCCGCACGACGTCGTCCTCGTCCTCGAACTTGATCAGCGCGACCACTGGGCCGAAGATCTCCTCCCGGACGATCTTCATGTCCGGTCTTGTCTCCGTGAAGATAGTAGGTTTGATCCAATAACCGGTGTCTCCATGTTGCTCTCCGCCGATGTGCGCCTTAGCGCCCTCCGCTTTCCCAGACTGAATATAGCCCATGATGCGCTGGTGCATATTCAGATGAGCGACTCGCGCAAGAGACTAAGGGATAAACGTACGTCGAATTGAGCCTTAGAGATTTGAGGGCCCTGAACGGTATCGGGCGCAAAGGGGTCTCCGAGTTTCATCGCCTGCGCACCCTGAGTAAATGTCTCCAAGAACTTGTCGTATATTCCAGCCTGGACGAAGATGCGCGAGCTTGCGACGCAGACCTGGCCCGAGTTGGCGCTGTAATCGTCAGTACCGCAAGTTGTAACCGTCAGAGTATGAAAACGTACAACATGCCATTCAAGGTCCACTTCACGGCTTGCTCAACGTCTGCGTCGTCGAAAACGATGGAAGGACTCTTGCCGCCGAGCTCAAGTGTCACATTTTTGAGGTTTGACTTGGCCGATGCCTCCTGAATCTTGCGACCGGTGATGGTAGAACCTGTAAACGATATCTTGTCAATGTCCATATGTTCCGCGATGGCCTGTCCAACTGTGTGCCCGTATCCAACCACGACGTTGACGACCCCAGGCGGGTAACCCGCCTCGACGAGGAGCTCGCATATACGGTAGGCACTGAGAGGTGTTAACTCTGACGGTTTCACGACGACGGTACATCCAGTCGCGAGCGCTGGACAGATCTTCGCAATTATAGTCATCACTAGGAAGAGAAGAAGCATGAGCCACATTGGACACGGCTCATATGAATGAAGGAGGATGTACCAGGGAAATTCCAAGGCATGATCTGGCCGCAAACACCGATAGGTTCATGACGCGTGTAAGCTAGCTTCGCCTCGCTGGTCTCGATGGTCTTTCCATGGTTCTTGTCGGTCCAGCCAGCGTAATATCTGATAAGTGCTGGTGAAAACATCGCCTCCATCTTCGCGGACGTGAACGTCTTGCCTACTCGACTGATGAATTAGCACCGTCCCCCAAACACTGGCAAGTGACGTACCGTTCTCTAGGACCATAAGTGCAGCGAGCTCCTCCGCGTTGGCGGCAACGAGGTCCGCGAACTTGGAAAGCAACCGACCCCGTTCGGCGCCCGGAGTGTTCAGACCCCAGGTCGTGTTGAAGGCGCGGCGGGCGGCGGCGACGGCGCGATCGACGTCTGCTGCTGTCCCCTCCGCGATCGAGGTCGTGACTTTGCCTGTACAGGGATTTACGACGCTTGTGACGGAGCGCGCGGTCAGTTCATTGCGCCATCGAGGGTATGCGATGGAAAGGCCTCACTCGATCGTCGTCCGGTTTGCACCATGGGAGAATATGTTGTCAATGAAGACACCGGTCGGGAAGGACACCTTCTTCTTGAAAACCGGATAATCGAACTCGTAACTGAAGGTTGTCATGATGTTAATACGATGAGATTTTGTTCGAGAGAGGACAACGGGGGAGATGGAAAAGTTGGTTATTCAAGGACGTTTATCCCTCATCTTTTTAGCTCTAACCGCATAGCGCCTTGTGTGGTCTCGTGGTCCCGACCCACACTGGGTACCTGGCATCGATCCTGCATTATACGCATCGTCTCGACCGGGATGTGGATTGTTCATGCCGTAAGAGGTCTTCAAACTACGCGTCGTTGAAATTTGCGGCATCTACAAAGCACACCCTTCCCCTTAGCTAGCTTCACAAAGACGTTGCCATCTAACTCACATTCCATCGTAAAAAAGTAACATTCCGCTTCTCTAGTTCCAATATAGACCGCGACAAAGTTGCCAGTGTACCGTCGTCGTCCTGATGCGCTAGTACGTTCATCTCGCGGTCACCTTCGCCTAGTCACTGCCCTGCTTCCCGTTCTTGTCGGAGATTCTCCTCGGAAGGGCCCCCGTCACCCGCCGGCTCGCTCTCCTTCCGTAGGCGTTCTCTCCTTCGGCCATACACCAAGCGCTCCGACGGCCATGTACCAAGCGCTTTCATTACGATGCGACGCTGGAGTTCAGACGTCGACTGCCTCCCTGTGTCGATATCGCGGCGTTGGCGAAGAACAACATTCAAGGATGCCGAACGCAATGCTGCCCGGGGTTTTCTGCAACGTAGAAGGTTAAAGATGAGTTGCACCAGGTTTAACAAGTTCACGCACCCTGGAAGTAAGGTATCACAGTGCTAGTCTCCTCGAGGCCGACGAAGTTCGATCGTGAACCGCGACGAGACCTGACAAAACAGGACAAAACGGGTCACTTCACAACTTGAGCAACTTATTAAGTAACTTTGGGTCCTGTGATCCCCGCACCAAAGATTTCTCCGGTCCTTGAATCTGGACAGGTCTTGACGGTATATGTTCAGGTGTAAATGAACGAGCGGAGTTAAGCGTTGATGAGGAGGACAGAGTGTGATAGATAGAAGGTAGACAGAGTCACTCACGCAAAGTGTGAACTTTTATAGAAGGCGGCAGCCGCCGTGCACCTGTTGGCGCAGACGCGCGCTTTTCGATGACGTAGTGAGGTTCCCTACGTATCATAAAAGCCCATTCGACCCACCTTCAGGATCCTTCACCACATACATAACCGCCCCCTCCCTTTCTATCCAATCTCGCCCAACAACAACGATAATGTAAGCCGGGGTTGATGAATTGCCAAAAATGCAGTTCAAATTATGGATATAGACGGAACCCACAACTCAGGCTCTCGTCGACTACCAGTACTTAGGTACTTAGGGGTAAGATAACGATAGCGACTGCAGCAAAGACGGCCTCTTCGAAGGTCTTGGGCCACGACCACCATGCCTGCTCTACTCGACACTGTCAAGTTCTGCTTCGGACTGCTGATGGTAGCTGCAGTGAGTTTCCACCCAGCATCTCCCCCCATCCCTAATAAGAGCCCCCCATCCCCAAGGTCTCCTTTGTGGCTATCGTGGACCCGCTCATCGCTAGGAAAACGCCTAGCACGGTTGACCCGGGTATAAGCGAATGGGATTTTGCCTGGCCCATCCAGGCATGGAACATCTGCTGGATGGTCATGTGCATTCTCATCCCTGGTATCGCGCTGATGATGGTCGGGGCCTCGGGCGAAGTAGTACGCCATATTTCCCACATCATCTTCCGCGACGGGTTACAGGAATGAATATAGCAAGGAGTGGATCGATTACAGGCTTGTCTTCTACAGGGCGTGTTTCTTCCATGTGTGTTGGACCATCGGCGGTGCGATCCTTATGTTCAACACGAAGGACAACCCTCGCCGTTGCGGCGCCGTCCATTTGAACCGCGGTTTAAGGAGTTTTGTGCTTGATGGCAGGCGGAATCGGCATCAACGTCGCAGTATTCGCCATTATGGTTCGTCCTCGCCCCCTCCAATATCGTACAAATTGACCTCTTCTGATGATGTTCATTTGGGCGCGACAGTTTATCTGCGTGAACCGTTCCTCCAGCCAGCACCCGAGGTGAAGGAGAGAAATGATCACAAACGACATGTTTGCTCCCTATCTGAGAAGAGCCCATGCCCCAGGAACTTCTGGTACACACGAAGGCTGCTCCGATACCAGCTGATACCAAGGTTTGATTCTGGTAAGTAAACGATACCGATACAACACTCTGTCCCCAAAGTACAAGCCACTCTGTAACAATTTCGCGTCTTTTGCCATACTCGACTTGTACTCGACCCCACCTATGTAGCTTTTGTGTTCCACGTTGCATTCTTCCCGGACAATGTATATGCTTTCTGGTTAATGTAAACGTCGAACTTGGGTCGCGACTGCATCTTTCAGCGGTAGTAGGCGATGACTGAGCCACCTGTAACGGAAGTTAGTGGCAAGGGCAGAGAGTACATAATAGACGGATGTACATTGACCTTCGTCGGGCAGTCGAGAGTCCGAGATAAGGATGCCGGACCAGGATTTATCGCTTCCGTAAACTTCCGACGACGCAGAGCCACTCTGGACGCCGCTTCGAAGTTCAACGACGCGAAGCATTTTTATGCTTTGACACATACCACCACCTCGTCTATGGCCCAATCCTCCCCAATCCCTCTTATCACCTGTGTGGACATGCTTTCAGGGACCTGCGCTGGGTGGAAACCGATACCATTGTTGTTTTGTTGGATGACCACAGACAAGCCAACATACCAAAACCGGTGATTCGTGAGCAGGGCACGTTCATCGGTCAAGCTCAGCCGTTCCTCGCAGCGAAAGCGTCCATGGTCTCTTGGAGCCAGAGAAGATAGACGGAACTGTGGCGGGAGGCGTGCGAAGAGTGCGAGTGCGAGTGCGGGTCAGGGCCCAACGAGGAATCGGCACGCAAACAACTTGGCTCTTACTCGCTTCGACAGCGTCATTTCCTTTCAGGCTGTCGCTGTTGCTCATCCATCCAACTTGGCGCCGTCATCGGCGGTCTGGAGCGTTTTAATCTCCACTTGGTGAGCACAGTATCCATTCTCCTCGGAGACCAACGGCTCACAGTGTGTTCCGTCTAGTTGTATCGCATGTATCGTGTGTGCTCTCAATCAGAAACCCTGTTTGAGGGTGCGTCGTGATGAGTGCTTGGAGATGATGCGGTCAAGAGAACAAGGGAAGCCTCGACGATGGTCCATTTCCACGACGAACCGGGAGGGGAGGGCGCGACAAAGGACCCAGAGGCAGTGCCGACAGCTTGCCGGCAGATGCTGATTGGATCGTAGAAGCTGACTAAGCGTGCCGAAAGAGCTCGGCGAGCGGCACCAAACCCTTCGGTTATCCTGCTCGCCCACGGGCTCGGCGCGCTCTCCCCGCCACAATTCGGCAGGCCTGGAAAAAGAATGGCGCAGAATTCTTCGCCCCCGACCACAACCGGCATCACCTCACTCACCGTCTATATAAAAGGGGAGGCGCGATCCGTGTCGACCGTTGACTCGCCCCGACAGACCCTCCGTACTCATGGCGTCTCCCACACGTCCTCATCCCGCTCCATCAGGCCAGGAGGTCCTCCCATACTCAACGAACTGGATCAAATACAGTTCCTGTTGTCGACCCAACTCGTCCTCCACCCGACAATGACGACGCCCACTCGCAACCTCCACCCTTTTCCCCCTTCCCAGTCCTCCGATTATTCCTCAGAGCCATGTCACCCTCCACCCTCCAACCCCGATCTCAGTTACCCCTTCACCACCACGGATGTACTTCACACAGGTCTCACGGACGAGTATCGTGAAGTCAGCGAGACGGGTACGGTCCCCCTCAAGGGCGCGCTCTATCGTGCCCCTTCCAAACTTGCACAAGAGCCCTCCATATCCAAGGAGAAGGCCGAGAGGCTCAAGGATGTGAACCTCGTCGTGTTCAAGCCCAACGACCCTGAAGATCCTCGTAATTGGAAGAACTGGTATCGTTGGTGTACGTTTTCGCTTCAGTTCCTTTCCAGACCCCTTTGTTAACGTTATCTTTCCAGTCATCACCGCCGTCGCGGCTGTGACTGTCGTCGCTGCTGCCTTTGGTAGTGCAGTCATTACTGGAGATTTCAAAGACATCCAAGCTCAGTTTGACGTTAGCGAGACCGTGGTCGCCCTGACGGTTTCTATCATGGTTTGTGGATTTGGGTACGTTTCCTTGGCTATATCTTGTCAGGGCTCCCGCTGATCGTCTTTTTTGCTCTTACAGTCTCGGTCCTCTGGCCTGGGCACCTCTATCAGAAATATACGGCCGTCGACCCCTTTACATCATCTCCTTCTGGATGTATTTCAGTGCGTATCCCCGTCTCCTCGTTTGGTCGATCCTTCCTGAAACACGCGTTGTAGTTTTCAACCTTCCGTGCGCCCTGGCTCCCAACATCGGCACGCTACTGGTCTGCCGATTCCTTTGTGGTATTTTTGCCAGTGCAGCTCTTGTCCTCGCGGGCGGCAGCATCAGTGATATCTGGGATAACAACGAGCGTGGTTTCGCCATTGCGCTATTCGCGGCAGCCCCGTACGGTGGCCCTGTTCTTGGCCCCCTTGTCGGTGGTTTCGTGGGCGAAACAATTGGCTGGAGGTGGATGCTCTGGGTGAACATGATCTTTGCCGGCGTTGTGTGCGTACCCTCTCTCCTGCTCTTTCTTACCCCTTTTCTTATTTGTGTTATCCGTGATTAGTGCCGTCATTGTTTCCATCGTGCCGGAGACCTACGCCCCCTGTCATCCTACGTCACCGTGCGAAGAAACTTCGTGAAGAAACTAAAAGCGACAACTACGCTACTGAACAAGAGCCTCTTCCCCCCGCCCTTTCACTGAACTTCTCATCGAGACACTCATCCGGCCATTTGGTATGCACTTCACTTGTTATACCTTGCCCAACCCGCTCACGTTACCAACCCCATCAGAAATGCTGGCCACGGAACCAATCCTCCTCCTTATGTCCCTTTACGTCGCCATGATCTACGGTCTCCTATACGGATTCTTCTTCTCTTACCCTATCATCTTTGGCGAGGGATACGGCTGGAATGACGGGCTTGTTGGACTCTCCTTCACACACCATCCTCATTGGCGTCGGCTTGGCGCTGCTTATCACACCTCAGCTCGAGAAGAGGTATCTCTTCCAGGCTCAACGCAAAGGTGGCAAGGCGGATCCCGAAGATCGTCTTCCAGGAATGATGATCGGCGCGCCGTTTGTTCCCATCTGTACGCATCCCTCTTCCTATTCCCTCAATGCGTGCTGACGTATGGTGTATAGCGTTGTTTATCTTTGGTTGGACCTCGCCCCCGATCCTCTCGGCGACGGGCGCACACTGGGTTGGGCCCTGTGCTGCCGGTATTCCATTCGGGTTTGGGATGACAGTACTCTACTTCAGCGCGAACGCGTACTGATCGATACCTTCTCAACGCATGTCGCGTCGGCGCTCGCGGCCAAGACAGTGGTGCGGAGCGGCATGGGCGCCGCTATGCCGCTTTTTATCGGTATGTCTTTTCCATCCCCTTGTCCTTTGTCGTGTACTTACAGCCTGCGGTTAGTGCCGATGTTTCATAATCTGAGCAATGAGTGGGCCGCGTCACTGCTAGCATTCCTTGCTCTCGCTATCGTGAGTGTCCTTGTCTTAACCTCGGATTGGCTTGTGCTGATGAATGGCCTCCTGTAGCTTCCTATCCCATATCTATTCTACATCTACGGACGCTCTATTCGGGCGCGCTCCAAGCGTGCCTCAGCAGCGTAATATCTTCACTTCCCATCGCAATCGTTACCGTCGCCTTCTCGTCACATAGAGATAGAGCTCTATTTCCCCTTTCCTTTCGTTGTCGCTGGTTCATCCTACGCTCCCGTCGCGCTCTCCATCTCCACACCACGAGTCACTACATATAGATCTGACTTGTCAATCGCACTCTTCTATTTTCTTATGTTTTGGGTCACACTCACCTTGGCGTAGGACCAGCTTGTAGGTACATGCAGGGTTGCCGCGCTTAGCGCGGCAACAATAGTATTTCCATCGCATATAATCGTACACTGTTTTACCCTCACCGAGTCGGAGTAGGGGCCGTATGTCAGCATTCAGAAATATCTGCTGGTGATTATCCGTATCGACAGCGCGCGTGCACTGGTGACTGTGGGACCGCAGGAAATTTTAATGCAGAAATGGATGGAATTTCGGTACATAGGGTATCACTTTAAAGTGGAGGCGTCGGTGAGGTATAGCTGGTGGCTGGAGAACGCAGCGATGAAGGACCATTGAAGGTAATATGGATCACGTAATCACCGGAAGGTCGGATGTTCGACGTCTGCCACTGGCAGTCCTTCGTACTCACAACCATCATCATACCCCTTGGTGTCCTCCGCTTCCTCCGATTTTGAGCCTCATGCTGGTGGACCAGAGCGCAACTTAGTATTCTTTCCTCGAGTTTCTTACGTTGTTGAACTGGCGCCTATGAGAATTGCAACACGTTTGACCATTGGATGACGCCCCAGTGCCGTCTGGACTCTGACTGGCGACTGTGACTGCCTTCCAGATTGTGGAACCACTGGAAACCCTTATCAAGTTTCACGAATAACATCGTGGTCGTTTTCGCGGCTCGCCACAGTCAGTGCACCTTTGTCTTTATCTACCCTGTCTTGGACTCTGGTGGTGATCACCGAAGCTCGGCCTCCGTCTCGGAAACGGACGTTCTGGTTGGTCCAAAGCTCCTTACACGATAATCTGGAGCGGCTTATGGAGGAAATTTGTACAAACCAACTATCTCGTGGCCGTGACTTCGCACACGCGGGGAGACGGTATTACGGCTCGCTGTCCTGTCAGACAGCGGATCCACCGTTCCACGAGCCAGAGGATCGCTGCGGATTAGCAACGGACGGTCATTCTCGCCTTGTTTATCCTGCGGGGGGGGAGGGTGGTTTACGTGTCCGAACTCTGGTATGGGATTCAAATTTCACGGTAACCTCCACGCGTGATGCGAAGAAGCCAAGGTCGTTGCTCGAGCGCGCGAGGACCCCGACTCGGAGTGACCGACCTGGTCAAAAGGCAAGGATCATCTGCTGATATACCGCATCTCCTCTCCTCTCCTTCCCCAACATCGAATCGACCACAATGACGACTTTCACCTACGAGTTCGACACCCCAGTCTTCAAGAAGAAAGTGTCTTTCCCGACCGGTGTCTTCATCGACAACCAGTTCTCGCATGGGTCCAACCAGACTACTATTGAGTGCGTTCCCCCGGTCCCTTACCCTTGATGTCGTCACCTGATGACAATGGCGATAACAGTGTCGTCAACCCTTCCACAGGAAAGATCACCTCGTCGATCGCAGAGGGAACGGCGGCAGATGTAAACCGCGCCGTCACTGCTGCCCGACGTGCTTTCACCACCACCTGGGGCCTGAACACTCCCGGCGCTGAACGCGGTCGGCTGATGAACAAGCTCGCAGATCTCATATTGGCAAACGCGGATGAGCTCGCTGCATTGGTGGTGCTAGAAAACGGTGCGTAATTGCTCGTCGTTGGCGAGAGCATGGTGCTAACAAGAAAACTAGGCAAGCCGTTCACGCACGCCCAAAGAGAGGCCCAGGTAGCACCGTCAATATTCAAGTACTTCGCCGGCTGGACGGACAAGAACCACGGGAAGACCATCGAGACCAGCGAGGCAAAGCTGGCGTACACGCGTCATGAGCCCATCGGTGTCTGTGGCCAGATCATTCCTTGGAACTTCCCCCGTACGCTCTTCGTTTATAGCCGCGAATCTTCCCTCAACGATGTTTTCTGTACGTTGTAGTCGCCAACATAGCCATGAAACTCGGGCCTGCGTTAGCTACCGGGTGCACAGTCGTCATGAAGCCGTCCGAAATCACTCCTCTGTCCGCACTCCGGTTTTGCGAGCTCGTCGTTGAGGCTGGGTTCCCTCCTGGTGTCGTGAACATGGTGGTCGGTTATGGGCCTACCGTCGGACAGACAATCGCGGAGCACATGGACATCGACAAGGTCGCATTTACCGGTTCGACGCCCGTCGGTCGCAGAATCCAGGAGGCTGCAGCAAAGTCCAACCTGAAGAATGTCACGCTCGAGCTTGGAGGGAAAAGCCCCTCCATCGTATTCGACGACGCGGACGTGGAGCAGGCTGTCAAGTGGACGCTGAGGAGCATGTTGTATGTGGTCGCACTTTCATGCCTGGGGAGAATGGTCGCTGACACGTTTGTATCAGTGTTAACTCGGGCCAAGTCTGCATTGCCAGCTCTCGTATCTTCGTTCAAGCTGGGATATACGACAAATCCCTCGAAGCTTACGCTAAAGGCGCCCAGTCTTTCAAGCTCGGCGATCCTTTCGCTCCCGACTCTTTCCAAGGTCCTCAAGTCTCTAAGACTCAGTTCGATGTACGTCTGTCCTTTATCCCTTCTTGCAATCGTACTTCTCACGCATGCTTCTCCAGCGCATCATGGGCTATATCCAGTCCGGAAAGGACGAAGGTGCGACGGCATACATCGGCGGCGAGCAGCACGGCGACTCCGGCTACTGGATCAAGCCCACCATCTTCACGGACACGAAGCCGGATATGAAGATTGTCCAGGAAGAGATCTTCGGGCCTGTGGTTGCGCTGATCAAATTTGAAGATGAGGACGACGTCGTGCGGCAGGCGAACGACACGATCTACGGTCTTTCCGCGTCGCTGTTTACCCAGAACGTCAAACGTGCGATTGAGACAGCGCATCGTCTTCAAGCAGGCCAAGTGTTCGTTAACAGTGCCAACAACTTCGATCCTTCGACGCCGTTCGGTGGGTATAAGCAATCAGGAATGGGCAGAGAGATGGGCCAGGACGCCTTGACTTCGTGAGCCTTCCTCCACTTCAGATTCGAGTCATACTATCAGGCGTTGACACGGGATCACGCAGGTACACGAACGTGAAGTCTGTGCACGTAAACCTGGGACAGGTCTTGTAAGACTCGAGGAGAACTTGTTACCAAGGATATGGACTTTGCGTGTATGATTATGCCGTGTTGAGGAGCTCATTATAGATGTCTTTTGCCCTGCCGACGTAGTCTGTGGGATTCGTGGCGATGTCTACCCGTGGCTCGCCCTGTGGAATTTCTGCCAGACTCCGTGGCCAAACTGATGGTGGTCGCCGTACTTGCATCTCTTCATCTTGTCTCGTGCTGCAGAATATACTAACGAATGGGTAACTGTCTCGGATTCCCGAGCTTGTAGCGGGGCAGATCAGAACATCAAAACGCAGTTTCCCTTTCAGAGCTGGCTTCAAGTATGTCCTTGTTGGTCCGAAAGTCCCCCCGGACTCCTGTGAGCACCTGACCAAACTGTTGATTCTTTCGGGAAGAGTAGTCCGCACTGGCTACTGGTAGCCTACCTACCCCAAACGCTGGTCCTTATGTCACTCCTGGACCTCCATCTAAGATGCGAACACGTCGGGAAAGGACCCCGTCACCTTGAGTAATCAATGTTCAACGTCAACGTAGTTAAATGGCAAGTTATGGCGTCTGCTCTTTTATCGAACCTTCTCTCCTACATTGACATCTGACGACAATGACGACTTTCGCATACGAGTTCGACACTCCCGTTTTCAAAAGGAAAGTGTCTTTTCCGACCGGAGTCTTCATCGACAACAGGTTCTCGCACGGGACCAACAAAACGACGATTGGGTGCGTACCTACAGGTCCGTATCCTTGACGCCGTCAACTGACCACGACGATGATGATTACAGCGTCGTCAACCCTTCCACAGGAAATGTCATCACGTCGATCGCAGAGGGGACAGCGGTAGACGTTGATCGCGCTGTCACTGCTGCCCGACGTGCTTTCACCACCACCTGGGGTCTGAATACCCCCGGCGCTGAACGCGGTCGACTGATGAACAAGCTTGCCGACCTCCTGTTAGCCAATGTGGAGGAACTCGCGGCGTTGGTTGCGCTGGAGAACGGTGTGTTGTCGTCATTCGTGATGAGCGTAAGTCTCTTATCCCTGATCTTTCAATCGACCAGGCAAGCCTTTCTCGATGGCCAGATATGAACCGGAGACGGCAGCATCGTTACTTCAGTACTACGCTGGATGGGCAGATAAGAACCACGGGAAGACCATCGAGACCAGCGAGGCGAAGCTGGCCTACACGCGCCATGAGCCTGTCGGCGTCTGCGGCCAGATCATCCCTTGGAATTACCCTGGTAATTTCTTCATGTATGCATTCTGATGTTCTTTCAATGGTGTTGCTTTGAATTTAGTTATCAACGTAGCCCTCAAAATCGGACCTGCGCTGGCTACCGGGTGTACAGTCGTCATGAAGCCGTCCGAGATCACTCCTCTGTCCGCACTCCGGCTTTGCGAGCTCATCGTTGAAGCTGGATTCCCGCCCGGTGTGGTGAACATGGTGGTCGGATACGGGCAGACGGTCGGTCAGGCAATTGCGGAACATATGGACATCGACAAGATCGCGTTCACCGGTTCGACGCTCACCGGTCGCAAAGTCCAGGAGGCCGCGGCGAAATCCAATCTGAAGAACGTCACGCTCGAGCTTGGGGGGAAAAGCCCTTCCATCATATTCGACGACGCGGACGTAGAGCAAGCTGTCAAGTGGACGCTGAGGAGCATGTTGTATGCGATCACACTTTCATGCGCGGGGAGGGAGACTGATCGCTGACGCGTATATTTCATTTTCAGTGTTAACTCGGGTCAGGTCTGCGTTGCCAGCTCTCGCATCTTCGTTCAAGCTGGGGTGTACGACAAGTTCCTTGAAGCTTACGCGAAGGGCGCGCAAGCATTCAAACTCGGCGACCCCTTCGCTCCCGACTCTTTCCAAGGTCCTCAGGTATCCAAGACTCAGTTCGACGTACGGCTCTCCATTTTTGTTTCTCGTGCTCGGTTTTCACACTGGATACGTGCACTTCAGCGCATCATGAGCTATATTCAGTCTGGAAAGGACGAAGGTGCGACGGCATACATTGGCGGCGAGCAGCACGGCGACTCCGGCTACTGGATCAAGCCCACCATCTTCACGGACACGAAGCCGGATATGAAGATTGTTCAGGAGGAGATCTTCGGGCCTGTGGTCGCGCTGATCAAGTTTGAAGATGAGGACGACGTCGTGCGGCAGGCGAACGATACGATCTACGGTCTTTCCGCGTCGCTGTTTACCCAGAACGTCAAACGTGCGATCGAGACGGCACATCGTCTCCAGGCAGGACAGGTATTTGTGAACAGTGCGAACAACTCCGATCTTTCGATGCCGTTTGGTGGTTACAAGCAGTCAGGAAACGGCAGGGAGTTGGGTCAGGAAGCATTGACTTCGTGAGCATCCCTCTACATCAGATCCGAGTCATAGCAGAAGCTGACGTGGGAAGACGCAGCTACACAAACGTGAAATCTGTGCATGTAAACCTGGGGCATGTCTTGTAAGTAACATCCGAGGAGCGATTCTGGCCGACGACTCGGATATGTACTTCGCGGTGACTGTGCGATTATACCGCTATGTTATTCAGGATGTCTTTTGCCTTGTACAAATACTATACTGTCCGCGTTGCGCCTGCATGTGCTTCACATGCGTGCGAAGCTACCAAGTATGTGTGTATGTAGTTCTTAGGAGCGATAGGATTATCAGGCGATTCGCCAACATCTGAACGGGTCCGTGCACTCACACGTGACCGCGTGTCTCCGTACACTATAGCGCATCGCATTCGTACACGACGACTGGCGACAACGCCTGCTCTTGCAGATACGGCTTTTCGACTTCTGCTTCTCTTCACGCTCAAGGAACCATCCGTGGTCGTGGTGGCCCCGGGTCCGACTTTCGAAGGCGCTTTCGATCCCACGCTCGGCGTGGGCTTGCACACGACTCTACGCTTAACTACAGCGGTGTCCGGGACGGAGAGTGCTTTCCGTACAGCGCCCCAGCACCGGCGAGCGATTATCTCTTCAAGCCAATCCCACCTTATGTATAAGCAAGGAAGCTCAATTCCGTGTCGTCTGTTCTCCTATTATGGCGCTAGGTCGATGCTGTGATGCTGTGCCTTATCTGTACGTTATACGTTATATTCGGTTTCGCTGCTCGATAAAGCTGACAGAGGCGCAGGTGGATAGACATGGGACCCTTCCCCTCATTCATGCTCCAGAATGTCCTCCTTGAGTGGAAGTATCAGCGACGTCAGTGCAGGTGAGCTCTTTTTCACAGTGCGGTTGTAGTATGTACCAAGTTGGAATTGACGCGCATGGCGCCGGAAGGATTGGGGTTCGATGAAGACACGGTCAGCGATACACTCTACGAAGGTACGCTCTACATCCGCCGTCGCTACGTCCTTCACTGAAATTGTGGGGCCCCCTAGTTGGCGAAGATGGACCGCCGTCGACGTGGTCGCTTTACCTGAAGGAAACCGTCATATGGGACGAGAAGCTGGCGGAACATTGGAAAGCACAAATCGATTCCATCCTCATCTTCGTACGTTACATTAAGACTTCCTTGCTCACACATCGTCTAAGCTCTCGTTTGTGTAGACTGGTCTATTTTCGGCCACTGTAGCAGCCTTCATCATCGAGAGTTACAAGACCCTTCAACCCGACTCCGGGGACACAACCGTCGCCCTGCTCAACTACCTGTCCCAAGTCTCTTCTATAACAAACGGCACACAACCTCCCCCACCTCCCTCCGTTCCTAATGGCAATTCGTTCCAAGCACCCTCGACAATGGTCCACGTCAACGTCCTCTGGTTCCTCAGCCTGACGTTCAGCCTTGCTTCGGCCGTCGGGGCTATCATGATGCAACAGTGTGCCCGGTTCTATCAGACGGAGCAGTTTCGCCAGCAGCGCGCCGTCCGAGGAAATCCCCAATCCCAAGCCCGCGTCCACGCCTATCTCCTCAACGGGCTCGAGCGTTGGCTGATGATTGAAGCTCTCAACTTCCTTCCCACCATGATGCATGCTGCCGTATTCCTCTTCTTCGGAGGCCTCGTCGAGTTTCTATCCACAATCAACGAGGTCGTATATCATGTCGTCCTTGCGTTCGTGGTCCTCTTCAGCGCGATATATGGCGTCTTTTCCGTCATTCCAGTCTTCAACCGCCACTGTCCCTATCATACTCCCTTGACCGTCGTGCTTCGCTGGATCCTCTCTGGGACCATCTTCTTCCTTACCATCGTCGGCCTCCTCCTCACGCCCCTGTCCTACATCATTGGCAAACGCCGCCGCGGGGCCCTCTCCACGTCGTTCGGAAAGTGGATCAAACGTCTTCACGCCCCGCTCTCGGAGAAAGCCTCGTCACTCAAGTTCGTCGACCATTCCATCTTCCGAAAGACCCTAGAGATGGTGCATCAAGACAATGGCGCCTTTCAAGCCTTCGTCGAGACCATTCCTTCTTTCCTGCGCTCCAACCCCGAGGACAAGCCAAAGGCAACGGTGCATTATCTTCTCACCACAAACGATTTTTACAACGTCAACCTTACCCTCCGCGCGGGCCTAGGACGTCTCTTCAGCCTAATCAGACACATACCTGACAAAGAACAATCGAAGAGGGCGCTGACGTGTCTAGAGACCGTGTGGAACGTCATCGAGACCCTCCGAAAGGATTATCTCGAGTTGGATTGGTGGCGCCGGTTGCTGAAGGGGGGAGTCGCGAAGGCCATGGTAGAGATCAAGAACGACAAGGATCCGAAGGTTGCGCTTACCGCACGCTCTACCGGCGCCCTCGCTTGCCACGCTCTTTTGGGTCAACTCAAGGAGGACAAAGCCGGCCAAGAGCGAAGCAAGATCCTGGAATGGTGGTCTACCTTTGTCGATGCCCCCGAGCCCGTCCGCACACAATGCCTGGACGACATCTCTCGCAACGGATCACTCGCTCTCCTAACGTCCTTCGTTGCGGGGATCATTCCTCACCTTCGTGCCCTGCCAGAGTTGGACGGCACAGAGATGGCATGGCGGACATTGTCCATTCTCGTAGATGCAGACGAGATGCACGACCCAGGGGCTGCAGATGCGGATGTTCGCAAGGAATTTTCTGACATGTGGAGGGAGATTGATACGATGTGTGACGGCCCGTACGGCAGCCTCCGTTCGAAACTCATGGGCGAGCTACAGTGGGTGTATGGTGTCGTTTGCGAGGAGGGCGTGGAAGAGAAGGCTGGTGCATCACGAGGAGATGGACGTCTTTCGTTGGCAGACGAGTTTGTGGACCCTAGCTTACTGGTATAGATTTCGGTCGGGCGTACGATGCCCGCTACTTTTGTCGGTTTCATGATGACGGTTTTTTGTGCTGATTATGCGACTGTCGCTTACCATGGTACGTGTGCAGTTGCTCATGGACTGACCTGATATCTGACCAATCCTTCCACAGACCTTAATACAATGTTCTTCTTTACCTTCGCGTCATTGAATGTTCTCTCCCTGGGCTCAAATTGTAAACAATTGCTTCCCCTTGCGTTCCATGCTCTGGTCCAAAATGGAGAAAGTAGCAGAGCCGCCCGCTCTTAGAAACATCTCTCACACTTTCGGACCCCTGCTTTGACCCGACTCATCAAGTTCGCGCCAAGAGGATGCCGTGTTGCAGTGTCTTTGAACCCAATCATCTCAACATCACTCGTGCAGCGGTATCATCATGCCATGATGATCCGACTGTGGCGCACAAGATATAGTACTCGCAACATCTTCACAGGTGCCGCTCTCTTCTTCACCTCATCTTCCTCACCAGTTTCGAGCAATGTCTGCCATGATTAATCTCCCACAAGTTGTACGGGCTGCCCCTCGCCTGAAGGTGGACATTCCTTGCCCGGTACGTTCAAGCGTCGATGCACGTCTGCGCCTCCCGCTCATGGCTTTCTACAGGCAGACGCGGGTACCCAAGATGGTCTCGATGACGAGGGTGCTTTCTCGGATTCCTCGGACGAAGGCTTTGTGGACAAGGTAAGTCGAGCTCATCGTTAGTGCCACCGATGCACTTGTCATGCTCACCCTCCGGTCTCTTTAGACATCGCCCCATCCATCACCCACGGACCCACCTTCCCGCAGTGAATGGGGCCCATTGATCCCACAAGTTCCGCACAGACGACCCGCACCGGGCCACCGTTATTTTGAGACGCACGAAGCGGAGGCCTCGGTATCCTTTTGCAGTCCGACCGGGCACGAGGGCGTCCGCCTTCTCGACCTTCTGAACAACCAATCGGAGAATCTCGTCGACGGCGACGACCCCATGTTCCGCGATCGTGGGCCGTCCGTCTGCATACGCATCGACGTCAGTCCCACATCTTCGCCACCGAAAAGCTCGCGAGAACTGATGAACGCGCTCTCGCAGTGGCCGGGGTATCAGTCCTGGAGCCGTCAAGTCCCTACGCGAAATTTTCGGAATCCTCCCGGACCCATAACGCGCGCAAAGCTGGGCAAGAATGTGGCCAAAACGGTCGGTCGATTCATCACGGTGCGCATTCCGCTGGCTAGCTATATGGCGTATTCATACTAAACTGGTGCGGTGCGGTGTTAAAATAGGAACATGAGGGGTTACGGACGGAAGCTGGATCTATGTCGGCCACGGAGCTGAGTCTGACCACACCGATGGCCCCCCACTCGGCACTGTTGGAGTGAGCTCTTTCTTCTCGCCGAGCCTTGGACCTTGGTCATTGATGCGGGTTATAGTATGCAAGCCGCGTTTGAGCAAACGACCTTGGGGGGAAAGCAATCAGTCGACGGGGACTGGCGGGTGGGAAAGGGTGGCATTGAAGTGAAGGATCTCGTCTTGGTTCGACTGGACCATCTTTCGCAGGGTAGCTGGCAGCCGCGATTACGCCTTGTCCGCCCCGTTCCAAACGATGTTTCGCCGTCGGATTGACGAGGTTTACGGTACTTACTAGGGATAGTTGACAATCCTTTGGGCCATCGGCTTTGTCTTGCATCCGCGCATTCGACTTGGCGAGAAATCTCTGAGATAATCAGGGGGCACATGGGCTTCCTTTGCCCATAAAAAACACGCGCGGTGCGGAACGAAGGAAGGTGGTAGAGGTCACCGGTGACGCAGCCACGAAGCGTCGAGTCAAAGGGAAAAGAAAGCCATCGACAACGGGGCGGCGCCATAAAAGGCAGGAAAGGCCTAAAAAGGCGGGCGGCTCCGATTTTTCGCCCTTGACCCGAGCGCGCGTGCCATCTTGAGCCTGCCGTCGTTTTGCTTGCTGCCCTCATCGCCCATCATGTCCTCCAACGTCCCCATCGGCAACACATCCGACCTCACCGCCCCCACTCCCCAAAACACTCCCCTCAACCACGCCCCCATCGCCGCCGGCCTCTCTCGCCCAACCGTCCCCGATATCTCGGAAGATGCTGAGCCCCAGGAGGAAGAGAACGACGTCGGCCAGAACATCATCGGCATGGTCCAGGGTCGGCTCGCTGGTCTCGTCGGCAAGAGCTCAGGCTACGTCGAGAGCCTCCCCGACGATGTCAAAAAGAGCGTCGAGGCGCTCAAGGGCGTGCAGGTGAAGCAGAACGAGTTGCAAAATCGGTACAAGCACGAGTGTCTCGAGCTCGAGAAGAAGGTGCGTTTTTCCATGCCGATCTTTTTTTTTCGCGGTTTTTTCTTGGTGGTTTCGAGCGGTGGGCGACGATGGCGAGAGGCCAAGCGGGCACGAGGTTGCGGCGCCGCCCGTCGAGGCAATTATGTCGGGTGTACACTTTCCTCCGCGATGATGCGCAAACTGCGGCCTTCGCTGGCCAGTCTTGCTGGTTGTTTGGGCACCCGGCTCTCTTTGGCGCGCCCTACACTCGATGTTGTTCTACCTGCGATGCTCCCGACCCTCGGTTTTTATTCACCAGACGCGGCCAGTCCCTTTCATCTCATCCCATCGTCGTGACCAGCGTCTTGCTTTCTTATCGCCTTTGGCTCGGTCTTTGTTATCTCGGCGCCGTATTTTTTTCCCTCACTGCGTGTTTGACGGCCTTCCGCTAACCTTGATCTTGATTACAGTACCTCGACCTCGCGAAGCCTTTGTACGAGCGCCGGAAAGCCCTCGTTTCTGGCTCGGAGCAGCCCACCGCGGAGGAGCTCACGGCTGGCGCCGAAGTTACCGCCAAAGATGACCCAGAAGCGAAACCCTTAGAGGTCCCAGAATCCACCCCTGCCGCCGCCATCCCCGAATTCTGGCTCACCGCGCTCCGCAACCACATCGTCCTTGGCGACATCATCACCGAGCGCGACGCGGTCGCCCTCAAGCATCTCGAAGACCTCCGGCTGGAGTACCTCCCCCCGACCGACCCCAAGCCTGGCTTCAAGCTTATCTTCCACTTTTCGGCCAACGAGTTCTTCGAGAACGCGGTGCTCGAGAAGACGTATGTCTACCAGGAGGAGGTCGGATACTCGGGCGATTTCGTGTACGATCGCGCGATTGGCACCGAGATCAAGTGGAAAGAGGACAAGGACCTAACCAAGGAGTTCGAAATTAAGAAGCAACGGAATAAGAGTACGTGTTTCTCGGTCCGAATGCCCTTTTCAGTCTAGCTGATTCGGCTTGCTTTCAGACACGAACCGGACTCGTCTCGTCCGCAAGGCGCGCCCGACGGAGTCATTCTTCAACTTTTTCTCCCCACCCGTGCCTCCAGCGGAGGATGCCCTCGAGAACGGCGACATCACTGAGGAGGACTTGGACGACCTTGAGGAGAAGCTCGAGATCGACTACCAGATCGGAGAGGATATCAAGGAGAAGGTAGATCTCACTCTCTCACTACCTTTTCACCTGACTGACACCGCACTCCCAGATCATTCCCCGTGCGATCGACTACTTCACCGGAAAGGCGCTCGAGTACGACATGCTCTCGGAGGACGAGGATGAGGATGACTACGAGGACCTTGACGAGGAGGATGGCTTCGATGACGAGGACGATGTGAGCCTCGCTTTTTCCTTCTTTCCTTCTGTCTATATATGCTGATAAATACTGGTGGAGTAGGACACCGAAAGCGAGGCCGACCTCCCTGCTCGCCGCCGCGGTGGACCGAAGGGCCGTGGCGCCGGGGCAGCTGCCAACGTTGACCCGCAAGAGTGCAAGAACCAGTGATCGTTCGCCGCAAACCCACCAAACCCATCCGCCCATCCCCAAAAAACTATCCGCTCACTTCTGCCCTTGCTCTGCCCTCCCTCCCGTCTTCTTCTTGTGTTATAATGTGGTACTTTACGGTTAAAATGACGCCTCTTACTCCCCTCCTTTCTTAACCCTCTTCCTGAAGGCTCTGGTCGAGCCTTTGCGGGCGTCGCAGTGCAGTTTTCGCCCAAATCGTTCTGCTCTCGTCTTTCGAACGCGTATCCTGCCACCCCTCGCTCTGCCCCTTTTTTGATACGTCTCGCTGCATATACTGTACCCGCGTGCACGTTCATCCACATGACTTGACTTCCTCCTGTTTTACCTGCTACTGTTGCTTGAGCGTGTATGTACGATTTGCCCGTGGTGCCATAAACATGATACAGAACCGGTGTTTGCGGCGGTTGATGCGATAGCAAGCTATCAAGCTTCAAGGCTTCATGACAGGGAAATCTGTGCTCATAGAAAGGGAGAATACCTTTTCGTTCACTCCATCCTAACATAATACAGGACCGTTCGTCTAGATGTACAAACAACAAGGAAAGCCCCTAACGAACGCGAGGTATAAGCCAGGTCGAGGGTCCCGATGGGACGCATGATAAGTTAGTAATAGTTAACCAAGGGACCGCTTTCGAGCAACCGCGAACGCACACGCCATGGTTGAACCGTCATACAAACAAGCATGCTAGACCTCTAGCTCGAAACTGTTGTCTTCCCCGGGGCGACGCGTACCAACCTAGGCGGTGGTCGAGTTCGATCCGCCGTTAGAGAAGCATTGCTAAACGAAGCCAACGTCAGCGTCGAGAGCCCGCCTTCCGGGAGCTACGGAGCGAGGCGGCGTTTACGCACGTTGTACAGATCGAACGAATCCTCGAATATGTCGAATTTCTCTTCGACGTCGAATATGCCGAACAGGCTGGCGGACGCGTCGGCGTAGATGTCGATGCCGGTGCGGACGTCGACGCAGCCGTTGCCCTTGTCCCCATTGGACTGGACGGTGCCGTTCAGGGCGACGGTGGCCGAGGTATCGACGGCGAGGGTGACCGTGGCGCCTTGGCCCAGCACGCTCACGCTGACGTCGAGCTGTCGGGTCAGAGTGGTCAGACAGGCGTGAAAGATGCGTGAGCGGTCGACCTACAGCAGGAATAAGATGCGCGGTGACATTCGCGTCGGCGCCCAAGGAGTCCAAGGAGCCAATAAAGGAGAACGTGGGTGCTGGACAATACGATCAGTTGGGCTGAACGCAAGATTAAAGAGGGAGGGTGCATACAGTTGGACGATCCAGGGATGGCCGAAGCACTGCTCTTGCCTTGGTTCGGCGGGAAGACGAGTGCGACGTCATCCACGTTGTACGACAACCCGACCTTCGCGTCAAGGCCAAGCTGGAGGTCGGCCGACACCTGGGCGGTCAACTTGAAATCCGGGCCTATCTGTACGATGCTGTGTTTCCACAAATTGCCCTTGTCAAGGAAGCCCACTACCACCAAGAGCATATAGAAACGTACTCTGCGATATCGAAATTGTCCAGAGCGATTTTGGTGAGGGTGATGGCTGGAGTGGTGATGTCGGCCTTCCCGCTTGCCTTGACGTGCAGCGTGCTGTTGATGTTGCCGTTGAGTTCTTCGGCGAGGTAAGCATTGAAACGAGATGAGAGAAGAAGTCACCCACCGGCAAAGACTGCCGCCTGGTCGAGCGTAGGAGGAACGATAGTCCCCACGATAACAGCACCGAGCTTGATCGCCATATGCAGATGCGCGTCGACGTCGGCATCGATGGTGACATTCCCCGGGACGTCAGCAACGCCGTTCGGCAAGCTCCCATTGAACAGGTTGACAGATTCGTCGTAGTTGATGGAGGGCAAGTCTATCGAATTGGTTATGTTGAATGGTAACAAGTCCCGAGCGTTCAGGGCTGCGAGAGGCAGCTTGGTCAAAGGACGTAAGATGCAGTGGATGACGGGGGGAGTACCTCTGGTCGCACTTTCGAAGAAGTTTCGGCGTTGAAAGGCTTGGTCGTCAATGGAACGACGCTTGGACGCGACAACAGACTCTGGGTTTGTGACGGGCGAGTTGGTCAACTGGACGGCGAAGGACACGCTCCCGTATCTGAGAGTGCGATTAGAAACCATGGACCATCGATCGCGTGAAAGGGGTGGCTCACTGGGACGCGTCGAGGGCACTGAAGTTAGTGTCGAGCGAAATGGCTCGCACCGGAGAAGGGGAAGTTACGAGCTTTGCGACCTGAGAACCTGATACGTTTTGAACTTGCGGGATCCAGGTATTCGCGACGCGAGCGAAGGGCACCGCCCCGCACTGGATGATTCCTATCGTGAGCATCACTTCCCTGTGTACAAGGGAGAACACACCTTTTCAGGAAGACGGACGATCTTCCCCACCATGCCGTCGTCGAGGAGATGATTGCATCCTGTCTCGGTCTCATTGCCCTTGCAGACCAGACGAATGTCCTGAGCTCTGGAGTTAGCATCGCAGTCGAGGATCACCCAACCGGCGGCTGGGGTGATGTCAGAGATAGCTTGTGAAGAGCCCCACTGTCGAACGGCGTCAATCGTAGGGAAGTTTGAGATATAAGAGAGAAGAAGATGACGTACGATGTGAAGGTTGCCGGCGGCACGTTGGGCAGGTATATCCCAAGAGCAGTGTCCAGTGAAGCAGGGTGTGTTCCAGTCGTTGGACGCGATGGAAGATATCCCTAAAGACAACAAGACAAGGGTGGTGACAAGAGATGACATCGTCGGCGTTGCAAGGAGTGGATAATCAAAAAGGAATAGACAGGGAGGAGATGACCGGTCCCAGAAGAAATCGTACGGAGGCCGTAGATGTCAAAGAGGACTGTCGAATCGCAGGTCCGAGGAAACCTCTCATACTTTATACGACTCGTCGGACCTCTCGCCCTTCAACCATACGCTGTTAATATGCGATTGATCGGCCGTGAAAAAGTCGCGACGACGATGTTCTCAGCGGACCTGACCTCCTGGACCCTGTCGGACAGGCACTGTGTCATTGTAGACGGTCGAAATAGTGTACTCGAGTACAGGAGAGGATTGTTACGACTTCTATGAGAAGTTCCGAAGTTCTAATTCACTTCAAAAAACTACCCTCATCGTCAGGAGTGCCGAAAGAGCAGGGTGTGTATGGTTACGCACCACAGATCCTACAGCGAGGCCTGCAGGTCTCAATAAACACGGACCACACGACATCTCGTACAGTTCTCAGAAGAAGACCACGGGCCTGGTATTTCCCGCTGTTTCTCCTCGGTCCTGAGTGTTCCCGTATCTCCCGAACCAAAACACCTGCGAGAATAGTGACCGTACGTCGATAGATGGAGGACTGCCTGCTGATCTGCAACCTGCGATGTGCGTTGGTGACTCCGTCAAATGCGACGTCGGCTAGCTGTCTTCAACGCTTCCATGGACGCGGTTATACCACTCTTGGACTCCACCGAGTATGGTTGAGGGGATATGGATCCGCTTTGTTGTATTTGCCGTACAACTACTACAAGGTTCAGGACTCGGAGTACTGTAGGCCCGAGTAGCAGAACCACCTCCGGGTCGGAAACTAGAGGGAAGCACAGGGGTTACGTTTGTAAGATGTGTCCCTGTCGGCATGTGCACTATCGCCAGGATGAATCGATGATGGAGGTGAAAGGCAAGATGTTCGGAGTCAATTCGAGGCTCGAGCAACTCCCTGCGCGGTGGGGACGTGATGTCGGATTTACACCACGTGATCGACGCGTTCCTCGCGTCTATGACCCAGTGAACGTTACACTGTACAGCGCAGGTACTACATACACGGTAACCTGAGAGGCGTACAACAATAACCAGTACATTAGTCCGAGGGAATATTTTTAAAACAATTTACAACATGGAAAGTCCTCAAAGTATGGGAATTACGAGGCAGGAGTGAACCTCTCGAAAGACTGGCGGCCGACTCGAACGAATCCATCTGTACCGCCAAGTCGGCGAGCGTGGACGTCTCTCCCAAAATGACGCCTTCTGGCGGCGGAGATATCCGAGATGGACGTTGAAAAGGGCGTTACCGTGGGTAAAGCATCGGATGAGGTGGTGGTGGCGACGGTACTAGAGAAAGTGTCTATCGACGCGGAGGATGATGGCGTAGCAGTGCGTGGGACTGCGTCGGAGGCGGTAGACGTAACCGAGGAGGACGTGATGTCCGCGCTTGAAGCCGTAGAAGTGCGAGTAGATGTCACTTGGGAGGAAGTACCGTTCGCGGCGGCAGTGGCAGCGACTGTCTGTTCGATCGTGCTGGACGAGACCGTGCTGGAAGATGCTGAAGTCGAGGTAGCGCTTGAAGAGATGGTTGATTTCGATGAGGTACCGTCCCCCGAGTCGAAGCATTTCTAACCGGTGCCCAGGGGTAAGTATAGAGGACACAACCCGCTGAAAGGGACACTGTGACGCACGTTGAATACATCAAACGACTTGTTGAATATGTCCACCTTCTTGGAAACGTCGAACAAGTGGAAGAGACTGGCAGACGCGGCCGCGAAAATATCGACCCCCGTTCGCACGTCGACGCAACCTGTCGCCTCGTTGTCATTGGAAGGTTCAAGGGTGCCGCTGAGTTCAAGTGTGGCAGTGCTGTCGAGCGCGAGGGTGACATTGGCTCCTTCCTTGAATACTGACAAGCCAACAACGAACTATTACGGCGAACGGATGGCCCAGAATTGGTTAGTCGAGTATCACGAAGTGGTAGGCAAAGAAATATACCGCAGGAGTGAGATGAGCCGTGATGTTGGTGTCGGCGCTCACAGAGCTCACAGAACCAACCGGGGAGAACGACGGTGCTAGGGACAAATCATGAGTATGCTTACCCACAGTGCGCTCTCAAGGATTAATGCTCACTGTTAGAGCTGCTCGCGGTGGCGACGGCGCTACTGTCGCCTTGACCCGGTGGGAATACAAGGGAAACATTGTTCATGTCGTACGAAAGCCCAAATTCCCCGTCGATGCCAACGTCAAGGGCTGCCGTAACCTGTGCAGTCACCGTGAAACTTGGTCCGATTTGTACAACACTGAATTTCATCAACTTCTTGCGGTGCAAGGAAAGAAACCAATTAGACACCTACCCCGCAATCGAAAACCCATCCAAAGGAATCTCGAAAACGGTGAGGGCAGGAGAAGAGAATGTGGCCTTTCCGCTCGCATTGACGCGCAAGGTACTGTCAAGGTTGCCATTAAGATCTACGCAGAGTGAGATACGATATCTTATCATCACTGTAGTCAGAGCCAGGAGAAGAGTGAGGCTCACCCGCCAAGATCGCTGCCTGCTCGAGTTTTGGCGGGAGAATCGTCCCGACCATAACAGCGCCGAGTTTGATCTCCATGTGCATATGCGCGTCGACATTGGCGTCGATGGTAACCGGAAGAGCATTGCCAACGACGCTTGGAAGACTTCCACTGTATACACTGACAGACTTGTCGAAATCGATGGGAGCAAGGTCTACCGACTTGCTTTTGTTGAACTTCTTACTAAAGGTAAATGCTGTCATAGATGTCTTGGTCAAAGAATGAATTGAGCCGTGTTACAATCGGAGTTACCTTCGGTTGCATCGTCGAAGAAGTTCCGACGCTGGAGGGCTTGAGTGTTATAAGAGTGGCGGTGACGCCGACGCCGCTGGGCGGATGAAACGAAGTCGGAACTGACGCTGGGCGAGTTTGATAGTTGGACGGCGAAAGAAATGCTCCCGTATCTGATGGCACCGTTGTATATCTTACACACAGACTGCGCGAGACCTCGGACTCACTTGGACGGGTCTAGGGCGCCGAAATCGGTATCGAGTGACATAGCGCGCACTTGAGATGGCGAAGTTGCAAGCCTTGCAACATGGGAGTCTGGAATAGTCTGATTTTCAGAAACCCAGGATTTGGCGACGCGGGCAAAGGGCATGGCACCACACTGGACCATCAAGCTCAAGGTGAGTGCGGTTTACCCGTGTAGATTTGAAAACTTACTTCTTCAGGAAGTCGGACGATCTTCCCCTCCATACCGCTATCCAGGAGGTGACCGCATCCCGTCTCTGTCTCGTTACCGTTACAGAGGAGGCGGATGTCCTGTGTTTGGGACTCTGTGTCGCATTCGAGAACCGTCCATCCCGCGGCAGGGGTGATATCAGATATGGCTTGCGAGGAACCCCACTACCAGACGATGCGGATTTCTAGATTCATGGCTGCCGGATGCGGGAAATGGGATGGAAGGCTCACGATCTGGAGGTTACCGGAGGAGTTGCGATCGGAGGGTACATCCCAAGAGCAGCGTCCTTGAAAGCAAGGGGTGTTCCAGTCGTTGAGAGCAAGAGAGGATAAGCTCGAGGAGAACAAGACGAGGGCGGTTATCAAAGACGACATCGTGGGCGATGCAAAGAGCGTGTTCAGTAAAGAGTGTAAGAGTATCGAAGGCAAAGGGAAGACCAGCCCCAAAAGAAAACGAACGAATGGTGTAGGGAAGGCAGAGACGTTGTTGTATTATCGCGGAGGAGTCCCTCAGTATTTATATGGTGCCTACCCTTCATATTTCATATACAAGCCTCGAGCTACGAGGTTGACGTGTAGATCTGGTCTTGCCTCTTGGCAACGACGTGCACAGAGTACTGTACCTGACAGAACTGGCTTGCCTTGCGACAAACAGTTCAAAAAGATGGTGTAACCAGCAACGCTTTTGACGGCGTGGTGACTATCTGCCACCTGAAGAGATGTATACAGGATACCACCGTCAGAACTCGAACTATCCGCGCAGTCGGAAAATAAGAGCAAATCATCACCGTGCACAGGACCGACCGTACTGTTTTTGCGCACATACCGCCGGCCAGCCAAATCCCTCAAATCGAAGCCATCCTCTTCAAGTTCAGAATCGAAGGGCCGTACATCCCGAGTCAAAACACTTACGATGGTGGTGACCAGGCCGGAGATGGGAGCCTTCTCCCGGCCTTCTCCTCTTCTCTCTGGAGTCAACTCTTATTATCACCGCCCATGACGTACCACTGAATCTATCGTACCACGCCGTCGATCGATCTACATTGAGAAACCGTAGCCATCGTTTGCCTGAAAATGCTCGTCAGTCACTTAGTACGTACCACGCGGAGCCATATGGTACCGGTATCATCATATCCGTTGGGAGGCATTGATCAGCTAGCGCGCTGTTGGAGGCGCTGTTCAAGGTTCAAGGGATCGGGGTTCTTCGTGCGTGGGTCGAGTGAGAAAAACATGCGGGTATAGATAGTGTGTTCCGTGCGCGGGTCGACGATTTCTTGTTCGCGCCGTCGCGGGGTCGTGACAATGCGGATCGCTCACGTGACAGGGCTCTCTTGACCTCTAACCACCACCATCACTTGGGATTGGGGACCCCAAGTGGGTGCGTGGGAGGCCTGGGGAGGCGAGAACCTGGCTTGCCAGGCTCGTCAAAGTCGGCAGCCCTCCGCCGCAAGCCAGCGACATATGCGGAACGTCGTTGGTACCCGCAGAACCGAGGCCGTCGACGTGGACGACGGCTCACCCCTCCTACCCACCCCGGTTTCCCCCGCTGAGTTCTTGAGGCCCAGCAATGTCTGGCTCCCTCTCCTCTATGCGCCAGCGCTGCGAGGCGGCAGTGTGCCTGCAGCTGTCGTCGACGCCCGCTGGTATGGGGTCCGGTTCTTCATGGGGCTTTGCCCCCCTTCACCGCGCGGCCCCCGCGTGCGGTTCTCCCAACGCGCCGTCTCTTGCCACTCGAGTTCGACGCATCCCTTCCTTTCAACGACCCTTCCATCCTTCTGTCCGACTCTGTTCTACCATACTTTCCGTTCACCTGTACCCTTCGGGGAGCCGCATTTAGTCTTAGGTACTTGACGCGGGATATAAATGTATTCAAAAAAAAAAAAAAAAAAAAAAAAGGATCGCTCACGTGATCTACGGTGGACGCGATCGTCCCGATACCGATTCTTGCCGAGGCGATTTGCCAGTGGATTGATCCACTGGATCGCTGGCGAAGGTGAACATTTCGAAAACGAAGTCCGTTGGCAACGTAGTACGTATAGATCTTACAGGGATGTGGGTCCTTGTAATTGTAAATGGACCCCTCTCCAAACCAGAATTCTGTTAGGTGCGGGACGTAGTACCCGATCCGCCAAACCCTACTGATATGATGTATCTGCATAGAGCCAGTCCACCGCCGAGCCCGTAAAAACGTATACACACTTACAAGTGATATTGATGGTGGAGGCGAAGAACGCTGGTAACGTTGTCGGAGACCGTCGGACATCTATGAGTTCAACCTGTCCAGGACCGCTTTCTGATCTTCGAGGCCACTCGTGAGATGGTGCTTATTGGCAAGGTGATTGAATCTGGATGTCGAACTTTCGGGCACAAGGGCGTGCATCGGCAAGGAAAGTATCAGGGTTTCAAACCGGGTGCCTTATCAGTGCTGCCATATGCCAGATGCACGATGCCTCGATAGAACAGTTCAGAGCAGACTGCAGCCCCTACTACATATAATTTAGAAACCGAATCTCTCATAAGTTAGCTACATATGTAACCGAATGTCCAAGTCAAAGCCCAAAATCATAAATATCCTTTTGACCCAATAAAATTACCGCAAGAAAGACGGACATGTCAAGTCCACGCGTTTGACGAGCTCAACCACGCGCCTACGACCGTAGCTGGGGGCCATCGCGTACCCTATCGGGGATGACACCATGTACGGTGACGGGCTGGGGCTTACGGAGGCTGGGGCTGAGGCTATCGTGGCCGATGTCGGCGAAGAGTACAATGGCATGTATGACGACGAGCATTTCGAAATGCAGTCCATGACGGAGGGGCTGTAGGTGGCCATGTAGGTGGAAGTCGTTGCGTGGGCCATGGCCGTCGAAGTGGTGGAATGGTCCTTGGTCGAAGTTGAAGTATACTCCATCGCGTGCGAAGTCGAAGTCGAATTCGTGCCCACGTCATTCCCCGTGTCGGCGCAAGTCTATGCTCAGACACACGATGAGCGTCCCAGTAGTAGACGACACAGATGGCACCCACGTTGAACAGATCAAACGTCTTGCTAAACAGAGTGACGCTGGTCGACTCGTCGAACAACCCGAACAGTCCTGCATTAGCGCCCGCACTGACGTCGAGCCCCGAACGAACATCCACACAACCCTTCGCAGATACATCTGCGGGTTGACCCTTCGCAGTGATCGCAGTGGCGGTTCCGTTGACCTCAAGAGTGGCCGTCGCGTCGAGGGTGAGAGAGAGAGTGGCAGACGCGATGCCAGAGAAGGCATCCAAGCCGATGTCAAGCTAGGTATCCGAACAAGTGGCAACGATCAGAGAAAAGCCCTGGGAAGTTTGAAGAAGACAGGGTTCGTACCGTGGGCGTGAGATGGGCAGAGATTGTCGCATCACCTGTGACAGAGGTGTTGGTATTGACACGGAGAGCTAGGTCACGAAAGTTAGAAGGCAGCGTACTCGATGAACAGGAGGTACTGACGACTCTCTACTTGCTTAAATGAGCCACTGCTTCGGCCTTCGCTTGGTGGGAACACGAAAGTTACATTGTCGACTGCATAGGCCAAGCCCACCTGTGTGTCGATCCCGACCTCAAGATCCGCCGTGATCTGCGCCGTGACCTTGAACTCTGGTCCCAGAGTTAGAATACTGTAGGGAGGGTGATAAGAGGCGCATAGATGCGGATCAAAAGCGGATATACATACCCAGGGATGACAATGCCCGCCAGAGGTATCTGGAGTAGAGTCAAGGAGGGCGAGGAGAATGACCCTCCTGCGTTTGCTTGGAGGTTCAACGTACTGTTAATGTTGCCGGTGAACCCTATAAATTTCGCCCCTGAGTGTCATGGCCATGGGAGAAGCCAAGTGGATAGTTACCAGCAGTAATCATCGCCTGACCGAGACTTGGTGGTACGAGAGTTCCCATGACGGATACTCCAATGCTGATCTCAGCGTGCGCACGCGCGTCGACGTCTGCTTTCACGGAGGCCTTGAACGGGACTGGGGAGAGATTCCCAGCGGAGCAGTCGACGGACGCGTTGAAGAGATTGAAGTTTTTGTTGACGTCGATGGGCGGGAAAGTCTTGGACTGTGTCTCATTGGTGGCGGTGCCATTGGCTAAGGGGAGCAAGACAAGTATATGATGAGAACGGAGGGACGAAAGGTTTGAAAGGCGAGCATACCGTCATCACGAGCAAGAAGTCGACGATGTTGAGTTTCGGTCGGGGATACAAAGGACCGGGGATGATAACGTCGCCGTTGGGCGGGTGTAATAAGGTCGATCGTGTTGGACCGACCAGGAAGAGATGATGTTTGTACCGAGAAAGACACAATTCCATACCTGAGTTACCATAAGCACAGATATTAGGAAGAGAAAAGAAAAAGCACGGCGGCGCACGCACTTTGCTGAGTCAAGTGCCCCAAAATCCGTGTCCAAAGAAAGTGCCCAAACTTGAAAGAGAGAGGATCCGCTGAAATTTGCAGAGGCTGGGATAGCTTGGTCTTCGGAAATCCATGCTTTCGCAACCCGAGCAAAGGGCATCGAGCCACACTACATCGCTGTGAGTGTCACCAAGTCGTGCATAGAACACGCAACGTACACCCTCAGGTAAACGGACGATCTTGCCCTCGACGCCACTATCCAGCAGATGCGCACACCCAGCTTCAGTCGTGCTGTTACTGGTACAAACGAGCCGAATATCTAGGGTCGTTTTGTTCGCATCGCAATCGAGAATCGTCCAACCGGAGGCTGTTGTGATATCGGAAATGCTTTGCGAGGAACCTCGCTGAATCGAAGGATTCGTGAGTAACTTTCAATACCTATTGTGTGGCGGATACGCACGATTTGAAGACTGCCGGATGAACTAGCATCGGATGGAAGATCCCAAGAGCATTGACCTTGATGGCATGGCACGCCCCAGTCGTTCCCAAGTGCCAGGGTCGGAGGACCTGCGAAAAGGATCGCGAGGATAAGAGTTGAAACCTGCATTGGGAAGAGGGTAATTGAAAGAGTGGAAAAGAAAAACGAAGGGAATAAGCCGACCCGGCGGCAGAGGAACGAAGGGGCGAATACGAGGAAAGAAAAGAAAAGGCCACAACGTACCTTGAGCACTGTTCTCCGTTATATGCAGGAGAATGGCATGTCGTACAAATTTCCTGGGCAAGGGGATTGTTGATGGTATGTATTTGATGCGATCGCCCCTGCAAGTCGCGTCTTGACGACGGATTGTTTATGATTGACATTTCTCGCCATTGGTAAGTTGAGCAATCGGGAGCCAGCACCATATATCCCTCCGAGACACCACAAGCCTGCGAGGGGAGACAGGAGTTAGAAACTACCATGAAGCGCGTAGTATTGACGCCACCTTGTAAGTCCACACCTAAAGGTACTTACATACTATATGGCATGACTGTTGTGGCGGTGACAACCGCATCAAAGGGTGCACGCGAGGCTTATTGACGTGGTCTGCTTTCGATATCTTCCGGCGTGTTCGGTGTTCTGAGATCAGATGTGAGAAGGCCATTCATGGGCCCGGAGGTCGCTACTATGATTGGGACTGACTGCCACGAGGGTTCAACTTGGGATATTCTTGACCGAACCAAGGAATGAGTTCTCTTTCACGATATCGGCAACCAGATATTTGTGTCATCCACAGAAGTAGGTCGAGAACGGTCGAATTCGAGACGGAGAAGACGAAAACAGAACCGAAGGAAAGAGAGAAACCTCAGCTGTGACTGAGTCACGTAGTGACGCACTCGTTGATTCGATCACGTGACCGACGCGTCGCGGCATGCTCCGTTTTTGCTCCGCCGGGGCTGATTCACCGCTTGCGCTCACATTCCCTGGTTATTTCTGCCACACTCGCCCAGAACGAGCTCCTCCGTGATTCACCCTGGCCGCTCTCGATGCACGTCGACGGAGATGGCGCAACTCCAGAACTTCAACGCAATGAACACAAGATCGCGGTGTTAGAGGAGATGGTACGTAGCGTCTCTCTAGCTCCGAGCACGAGCCCACCTTTATCCGTCATTGATAGGTGTCAAATTTACGAGCCGCCAACGATGAACTCGAACAGAAATACTTTGAAACTACCCGGAGAACCAAGAAGCTCGCGTATGACTTCGGATTTGACAGCATCGACAGTGCAGAAAGCGCCGTGGCCAAGAACCCTAAACTGTACGACCGTGCCACCAACGAATACAATGCGAAGCAGCTTGCAGTGCTGGAAGGTGATTTGAAGATGCAACGCGAGTTGAGGAAGGGAGACCTGGAGACGGTGCGGAGGCTGGAGAACGAGTTAGAGAACTTGAGGCAGGAACTGGAGAGCACGAAGGCTTTGATAGGTGTGTGCGTTCCTTGTTTCTAATTGCCCTAATCTCTGACGTGGAACTTCAGCTTCAGCTTCTCCTCCTTCGGGTTTGACCTCGGAAGAGGCCACTCGAACATGGGCTGAACTCAATGACCTTCAAGCTAGATACGACCTTTTGCTCCAGGAGCGAGATCGGTTTGCAGATAAATTCCACTGTGCGCGGGCCAAGTATGACCGGTTTGGGGATTGGATCCGAGATTATGCCATGGATTATACTGGCGACGACCCCGCAACCAAACGACTGCTGGGCAATATGTGCATAAGACTGAACATTGATTTGAACAAAGCTCCCGACGCTCTCTCCCAAATTAGTGAGTCTTTCCCTTTTTTCGAGGCCACCACGCTTATGGTTGTGTACAGAAGAGGAGCCTTCTTCTCCCTCCGACATGCCCATGTCCCCGCTTACCCCCAAGAAGCTCCGAACACCGAAGAAGCCGCGTACCAAGTCCTTCCCCGCACCATCGCCATTATCCTCCAACATCGTTAACACCCGCTCGTATGTTTGAATCCTTCGCCCATGCGCATATACTCACCTCATGCCACCTATCCAGCCCTTCCACTTCAACCAGAGTATCCGACAGTCCTCGATCAACTCCTTCGAAACGCAAGTATGATGAGGCGCATCAGCCAACTTCTCCCGTGGGAGAGGAGACTCAGACTCAGATAGATTCTCAAGGTGTGTTTTCCTGACTTATAGGGCCCGGGGTCCGCTTACCTTTCCATGCAGCTCCGTCGATCTACCTCCCCCATATATCCATTCATTTTACCCCCAAGAAGAGGCCCCGACGACACTCAGATTCTACCATGGTCCCTACCTCCTTTTTTGCCGATATACCAATGCCTGGTCCTTCTACTACCTCGAAGAAACCTAAGCGTCCTCGATATACCGAACCTGTTGCTTACAAGGCACGGCGTGAAGAGCTTGAGGACGAAGCTAAGTACGTACTGTCAGTCCTATACGCGCCTATTGCGCTCTGACACTGTTTCCTCAGTGATGAACCTTCTCAATACGAGATCAACCCGGAGGCGAACCATGGACTCGACTTTCAATTCGACGAGGTCGTTCGGAAGAAACAACACCGGCACGCGCTAGGTGCAGGCGATTGCGAGGACTGTCGGGACGTGCGTCTTTCACACATCACCATTGCATCACGTCGTGTCTTAACCTTTCGTTGTCCAGTACTATGATGCCGTTGGACCGATGCCATCGCGTCTTCAACCACCTGCCTGGCGCTCTCCCCGAAAGTCTCCCACTCACCACCATCATGCTAATAATACTAGCGTCGACGCGCATAAACAGGAAATCTCACGACATCGCGCTCAGTGGAGGCGTCCACCGACACCGCCTGGATACTGGGACATCGGCTTTCCTGACACGCAAGAGGCTAGCAAGATCAACGCACGGGCGGCGGAGATGCATCGGGAGAAGCAGGAGATGGTGCGACAGGAGGCTCAGTACGTTCTTCTGTTCGTGTGGTCCTCAATGCCTTGGCTGACGGTTGCTCTGCAGGAAGGAAGGCGGAAAGTTCAGGAGGAAGGGGTAGAGTCTTCCTTCTACTACGATCGTCAGGACACGGACTATAGAGCGCGCTATGCGCAGGGTCAAGCTATGTTAATGGATCATGTACTAATCACTCCCAGGTGTATCATATATCACGATGCGTTCTCATTTGGCTAACAGCAGACCCGCAAGGCGCGGAATATAGACCTTCTGAAATCAGGGGCATTGACCTTGGACCCGTTCCCGGCCATGTGTAAACATCGAGGCGCCCAGCGCCTGGAATCGATGTTCAAGTTGTTGGTCCATGTAATACCTCTGGATCCCGCGCCCGTATCCCGGGATATCGATGTTGATTCCAGCAGTGATATTTTTGGTTGCAATGCCTGAAAAGCTGGAGGTGGTTCGCTGTACCAAGTGTGTACCTGCCTATGCTCTTCTACGATACGGAACTGATCACAGTGGGCTGCAGGTCGCCGCACTGAGCTCCGTGTTGTGGTGTGATCCCAACACTCCAGGGCTTCGGACGCTCGCTCCATGTGAACCTCCATCGCGTCCTGGTCTTCCTGGGCACTGCTCTCGTCGACAGGCGTTGTAAGGGGGGTTCAACGCCCTTCTTCTCGCCGATGGATCAACGTCCGGTGTTCCCATGGGTCAGAACACCATCATACAGTATGAACCCAAGGTTGGGTTGGTCCTTGTACCGGGATTTGGTAGGTGCTTCCCGGACTTCGTCGGGGCTCTGCCGCACCCAATCGATGGCTGATGGTTTTCATACAGGGCCACGAACGATAAGCCCGCCTAAAGTCGGGCAAATCGGCAGCCAATACTGCGGATTCCTAGAGGCTTTCGACACAGGTTTACCTACCTTTCACCTACCCAGTCTTTGACAGATATAACATCTACTCGAGTATCGTTCGATGGCCCCAGGTCTCCCCTTTCATTCTTTCCGCGCCCTAGACGTGCTCGCCACACGTTCGTTTTACAGTGCCGTCGTGTTTCACCTTTCCGGGCTCTTATGATGCAGCTTTTGTTTACTATACTGTCGTTCCTTTTGGTTGGAGCTCCATCGTTGGCATGGAACGATTGGACCATACCCTGTCACGATGGCGAGTGCTCCTGGGATCTTCCACCTTCCGGCGGTTCTTCTGGTACTCTCTACATTGTAAGCCATGCTTTCTTCCTGCCGCACATTATCCTCACGACCTGGATTTAGCAAGGCGATTCTCGAATTATCTCGGATATTACGACGGCCTCGGGGTGGCACATACTGGACTGCGATCCTAACACCACCTTCCAGGACATCCGTCTCGTGTGCACGGACGAACACTGCGGACACCTTTTCAAGGGTGGCGCGGAGGGCAAGATCGTGCGGGTACCTGATGGCGTACGTATACACCATGTATGTCGTTGAACATGGTTCTGACTCACGAAATCAGTGTGGCCCGATGCCGTTCGCAAGAGTATCGAAACACTGGATTGCGGAGGATCAATCCATGCCGAAAGAGGTGATGCGCAAACGCTCGGTGAAGAGTCTGCTCCATGTCCGCTCGCTCTCGCTCGACACCAACTATTCTGCCGCCGCCAGCTCTGGGTACGGTTTTCTCACCAGGGACTTCGCACCATGCTCATAGTTTGTAGGGAGGTCCACTTTGTCTTGCATGCCTCGTCGCATCCAATGATGAGCACAGGCCCAATGGATACGTTCATCCGGAAGCGTGACCTCCTGGCCAGTCGGTCTTCCGTGTCCGTCACGAGGCTTTCCATTGGCGACAGTATACGAAGTGAAACCTTGTTCCCCGATCTCCCACGTCTCGAGGCTGACGGCCGGGTCTAACTAGACATCACTCACCTGCCGATTGCGAACACCTTCAACGCTTCAAATGCCACCACTCTACCCATCAATATCAACCAGACCGCGACCCTTTTCAGCACCTCTATACACTGCGTCACCCCGGGCAACCAACCCGTGTCGTACGATGCCTCCGCCAGCACCAGCGTTTCCACTTGCGCAAGCGCGGAAGTTGGGTTCGGCGTCGTCGCGGCCGGGACGCTCATTCCTCCCGTTTTCTCCGAGTTCGCTATCTTTGCAGGTCGGTGTTTTCTTCATATATGTACCTGTGGCCGGATATTTCAGCGATGCTGACGTCGGGTAGGGCTCAACGGCGATATCAACACCACGCTCCAGCTCGCGGTCAACGCTGCAGGGACGTTCGAGTTGAGCGATATCACACTTTTCGAAGTCCCGTTGGCAGGCGTGGTCATTCCTGGGTGAGCATTATAGTCCCTTCGCTTAGCAGCTGAAGATCTGATGACAATACAGAATCCTGACCTTGGGCCCTACCTTCAAGGCGGGCGTTGGGATCTCGGCCGAGTTGGAAGTGGACCTCGATATGGAGGTCGGTCTGGCGTATTCGGCAGATAACGCGAAGGTGGTGTTTCCTCCGGGAGCAGGCAACAATACGGGTGGATTCACGTTTCATAACTCGCGTGAGTGTCATGGCCACGGATAGGGAGCGGACGTTGACGAACCTTCCTGTATCGTGTAGCTCCTTCGCTGGCGATTGGTACCTCCGTTAGCGGGGACGCAAACTTCACCGCGCATCTTATTCCGTCGGTATGCATCCTTTCGAGGTCATATGTTCATGGTACCCTTGGCTTATAATCGGCGTGGACAGATCAACGTCGGTGTCGACGCGTTCAATGGGTATGTTTCCGCTGAAGTGTTTCTCTCCCTGGACGCCTCGGCGACACTGGAGCTATCCGGCAACCTCAGCGTCCTGGCATCTTCCGATGACAATGTGCCGACAAATTCGTCTGCTCAGGCGTGCGTGGACATACGGACAGGTTTGGACGTTAGTACCGGCCTCGAAGGTTCGCTCTTCGGTATCGTGAATATGTCGAAGGACCAGTCCCTGTTCAGTCGGTCGTTTGACCTTTGGAAGGTGAGCGCATTGAATGCCGTGATGGTGTCTGGGCTGACATCCATGCAGAGCTGTCCAGCGGGGAATGCATCGACTGTACCTGCCACCAGTACCACCACCACGTCGACTCACACGTCGACCACACCTTCAAAATCCAAGTCAACGAGTCCTACTGCTACTAGTATTTGTTCGGGACCTTCGGAGACTGACTCCACGTCAAAATCGTCGAAGAATCCATCCATCTTTTCCATACGTTGTCCCAGCTGGACGCCGGGAACCTTGTCCAGGGTCAGTGGCTCTTCTGCTAAGGACTCGTTCTCTCTTTAAAACACGTTCGGTGTCGATCCACATACGATGACGCATGGAGTCTTTTAACTTATGTTGTATCCAAGTTGGACATGTTCCACATTCTGTGTAACGGACTTCCATGTACCCCCCCCCCCCCTGAATTGTCTACCAAAGAAACAGATTGAAGCCAATAGGTACCACTGAGCCTTCAACCTTCAAGCTTCAACTCGTCCAGTAGGCGCCTGACGCGCATGGGTTTGCGGATTCACACCACTGATCCGATATTTACCCTGCTATCTGGTCATCTCGGCCGTTAGCGCTCTGTCCTCTGATTCTTGCTCCTCCGCCACCACAGCGCTTAGACTCCGTCGTCGAATGTACACTCTCCGGAACTTTACTTCACGTCTTCAACTGATTCACAGCACTTGAAGACCGGGATCTCCGAGTTACAGTGCGTTCTTGTTGCTCTAGTTTGCGGGACCCAACTCATCAGCAATGTAGCAATGGCAGCGGCGATGACCTCCCATATTCTGTCGTGTCCAGTTATACACCGATGCCGCTCCCTTTCGACGTTGTGTTTATGATCACGCACTTTCTGGACCGACACCATGTCCTCCCCTACATGCAGACATGCCGCACGCTCTACTTCTCCTGCGTCCACATTCTCCTCCGTTCCCCAGTCATACTCACCCAAAATCAGTCCGTCGCCTCCTTCCATCAATTTATGCAAGCAGACACATCGACGCGCTTCCCTCTTCTTCGCAAGCTGCGACTAGATCTAATCGAATCCCCGTCGTCGGACAGCCTTGATCGCATTGCAGAAATCCTCGCGCTAGCGGCAAATCTCGAAGATCTCGACCTCAACGTGCATGGAGACACCATTTGCAGGAGGGGTTTCGTGTTCGTCAATGCACTCACCCGGTTGACCCGTTTCAAGGCCGTTATGTCCGACAATACACTACCAGAGCTGCTCTCCCAACTCAAATCTCCCCTGGCAGTCGCAGACCTCCAGTACATGCCCAGTGGCCCCGTAATTGGCCCCGCAATCGATGACCCCATTTCCGTACTCTCCCCCTTTCGCCTCACCCTGGAAACCCTTCGTATTCACGATGTTGAGACCATCAATCCGGACGTCGTCTTCCCCCGCGTACGCTGCCTCACGCTCAGCAGCGCCTACATGACGTCCCTTCAACCCTTCGTCTCTATCTGTCCAAATCTACGCGAGCTCCATCTCGATGGATCCCAGCTGGACTACGTAGCCTGGATAAATGGCACCACGTTGGACCGAATACGGGAAGGCAACAAAGTGCAGCAAGAAGCGCGCCATTGGCCGCGACTCGATCGTTTGTCCGGGTCCTTTTTACAGATGGCGTTCTATGGGATCGTTTCTCCCGCAGAAGAATTGGTGCTCGAAGATGTAATGTGGAATACGGATTGGGATCCCAATCTACACACGGTCGTGAACGAGGTACGACCGTCGAGGCTGGTCCTGCACGTTCAAGTGCGGAACACCATGGTCCTACCACCAGAACTTCTCCCGACGCCGCAAAGTTTCGCTTACCTGCACATAAGCATGAAGATCCCCTCGAGGTCGCTTTCGAACGACGACTTGGTCATCTATTTGGTGCGTACTTTTGGAAGATTCTGAGCTGTGCGGTGGATGTTAACCGGGAGTACGTGTACTGTGCAGAGCTCAATTTTGGATATGGCACAAAATCTCACCGTGCGCGAGATGAGAGCGGAGGTTTTTGCCGGACATAGGGACTTGCTCGATGTCGTCACCGGCGAGGATGATACTATCGAGTTAGTTGCCGGGATCGCTGACTGGTTTCTTGAGGCCGTCCGCGGGCTGGAGGCGTTGACGCTGGACCTGCCTGGTCGCAAGATTTGCCTTCGATTCATGGTCAACGAGGCGGATGGTATGAGGTCTATGGCGCAGGTTATGGATGTCGATGAGTATTGAGTAGTAAGTAGCAGACGCCGGCCGGGAACTGGTTACAAATGAAATACTTGTAATGTGTCAACACGTGACCGCGATCTTGGTGCGAACCTAAAAGTATCTTCGTCCGCTAAGGTCGGCGTTGGTATTCAGTTGCATAATCTTCCATGGTACAGTTCCGACTCTGACGTGCTTCCAGACGACTGTATCAAACTCTTCGTTGAAGGACTCGCCTGTGGCTGAGAGGATAGTAGTAGACGGCGGATTTGGGATGCTCTCTCCTGTACATCAGCAAAATAACACATTGAGTTGGGGTCTGTTTTGATGAGTTGCTGAGTTGAGCAACCAACGAAACACCCAAAACAGCCAAACTCCAGAACTTGTCTGAAACCCAAGTCTATTGGGGGGTTTGGGAAACTCAAGGCTCAACTGGGGCTAACTGATACTAAACTTCTGTACAATACATACCAAACCCAGGCTACTTCCAGTATTATTTTGCTTGTACACCAGAATCACTCTTGTATAAGGATATGATAACACTTGTTATATTATCAACTATATAGTATAACATAATATAACTAATGCAATCTACAACAACGGGCAGCGAGAGCGGGACAACAAGGGCAAGATGAGGTGCGGCAAGAGCGGAGCAACCAGGGTGACAGGAGCGAGGCGGCGAGAGCAAGGCGGGGCAGCGGGAGCGAGGCGAGGCTGAAGGGGTGAGGGGTGAGGGGGGCGTTGCAGGTAACAGGGGCGGCGAGGGCGACAGGGGCGGCGAGGGCGACGCGGGCGACACAGGCATTGCGGGCGACACGGGCAACACAGGTGTTGCGGGCGACGCGGGCGGCACAGGTGTTGCGGGCGTCGCGGGTGACGGGACGTCGAGGGCGGCGAGGGCGGCTAGGGCGACGGGGGCGTCGAGGGCAACGCGGGAGGGTGTTGCGGGTGACAGGGGTGACGCGGACGGCGAGGGCAACACGGGCGACGCAGGCGTTGCGGGCAGCGAGGGTGACGTGGGCGGCAAGGGCATCGAGGGTGGCGTGGGCAGCGAGGGCATTGCGGGTGACGCAGGCCTTGCGAGCGACACGGGCGGCAAAAGTGTCGCAGGTGACGTGGGCGACGCGGGCGTTGCGGGAGACGGGGGCGTCAAGGGCGTTGCGGGAGACGGGGGCGTTGCAGGCAACGGGGGTGACAGGAGCGTTGAGGGTAACAGGGGCGGCAAGGGCGTTGCGGGTGGCGGGGACAGCGAGGGTGACGTGGGCGGCGAGGGTGTCGAGGGTGACGTGGGCGGCGAGGGCATTGCGGGTGATGTGGGCCTTGCGAGCGACACAGGCGGCAAGAGTGTCGCAGGTGACGCGGGCGTCGAGGGCGTTGCGAGTGACGCGGGCGTTGCGGGTGACATGGATGACGAGATGTCGAGGGTGGCGAAGGCGGCGAGGGTGGCAAGGGTGGCAAGGATGGCAAGGGCGTCGAGCGCGTCGAGGGTGACGGGGGCGTTGAGGGTGACGGGGGCGGCGAAGGCGTCGAGGGCGTTGAGGGTGACGGGGGTGGGAGGGAAGACGGGGGTGGGAGGGAGGACGGAGGATGGTTGTGGTGGTTGTCTACATAGAGTGTGAGCTGGCGCGGCGGCAGAAGTGCCCCGTGAACTGTCTCACGGTCAAATGCCTTTAGGGCAGGCCTAATAAAACCTTCGGGCAAATCCCGACGCGCGCGGGAAGTTGCCGAGTTTCACGAGGACTTCCTTAACGGGACAACTCGGCAGAACCTCGCAAGAAGGCAACCGGGCATCAAACCCGTGGAAACTCCCAAACTAAATATGTTAAGTTGCTGATGTATCACGTGCTGAGTCCTCTGGACTGGGTCCGACTGGTCAGGTTGGTACAAACCTAAGCAAGCTTCAAGTCACATAAAAGACGAGTGGTGGGATGTACTAAACAGTCAAGTAACAGTAGTGCTTGCTGATCTCCGCAAGACTCTTGACGGCGTGCCACTCACGGGCGCGACTCGTCAAACATCTGCGTGATCTCGCAGTCATGGTCCTGAGCGAGAATTTCAGGCGTGCGGTTCGTCTTCACCGCCATGTCGAAGTCGATGATCCTGTACATGTGGCTGACAGTGCCAGAGTCTAGCCCGGGGGACGTCGTAACGGACTGTGCGTCAATAGGAGGAGGCGGGGCTCGGAGGATATTATTCAGGGAAGTGTCTTCGGCCACTGGTAAATGTCAGTAAATTGGTTAAACATCCAGGCTCAGCCAAAACGCACTAGAGATGCCGAGCTGCGCTATCTTGTGGTATAGGGCATAGACTTCCTTACTGTCCGATCGTGAGTTAGACACAAATCTCGTTAGCGCGATTAGGATGCGACCAGACATACTAGGTTCCCTTGGGCAATTTCCCGGATTGCTTCCAACGTAACGTGTTACCAAGCTTTTCTAGCACAAGAATTGAGAGAATATCTCGTCGTGAATCCCGCTCCACCAACATTGCGTGTGGCACACGTTCATGGCTCAGTTCGCGTTCGATGCAGGGATCCGTGCCAAACATTGTGGACTTGGGCCAGCCAATAACAGTATACGGGGCCTCTTTCGGAGAGGTACGGAGATCCATTTCGAACCACCCATAACACCGAGGGACAACGGGCCCTTGGAGGGACTCCAGCTCGTCATAAAACCAAGCCTCGCGCGCGAGCGATGCTACATGATGCTTGAACGCAACCTTGACGACGAGCGGAGGGATATCAACAGGCAGAGCGGATCCTTGAATCTGAACGTTGCTGAGCTCGTAGACCTGTGCAACTTGTCCGTGCCCGCTCCACTCCCCGAGTGTGGCAGTGGCGTGTAAGTTTTGAGCTGGGGGCAACGTACTCTGGGGGCGGGAGGGGTCCTCGGGAAAGACTGCGCCAGAAGGTATGGTTGACGCAGGGGGGTGAAACACTGCGTTCACTAGGTCGATGGGGATGCTGACGCGAGACAGTTGGGCTGGACAAGGTGTACCGTTGCGTGTCAGGATGCCGTCGATGGTCAAAGACCCCACGGAGTTGAGATTCTGGGATCCATGAAGATACTGTACCGATCTGGACTTAGGCAACCATGCAACCAGGTCACGTGAGCGTGGGAGCGGTTCCGGGAGGCAACCAGACCTCGGGGACCCGGGACACCAAAATAGGCTAGTGTACCGTTAAAAAAAAAAAATCGTTCTTGAACCTGTTCATGAACGGAGTGCCCCGCGATAGGCCAATTAACACGCTATATTAACCGTTAATATAGCTTTTTTAACACATAAAATTGAGCGTAATTTGAGCTAGTGGGAACCCGTAAAAACCCATTCTAAAGCCTCCTGAGCCACATTCGAGGTCGATGCTGCCGTTGTGGTCGGACTAGGCGCAGCTGCAGGAACGCGCAGGGCTTCGGGTGAGAGGTAATCAAGCAAGAGCGGGGTCTCTAACTCCCCGCCCTCCACCAAGTCTTCAGCCACGAGGTGGTCACCCTCATGCGCGGTGAGCTCTTCCTCGGTCGGCACAATCAATCCCCTTGCGTTATCCACTTCGTCCCTATCCGCATCCTCCCAATCCATGTCACCCTCGACGGCCTCTCCCGCCGACTCGTCTCCCAACTCGTCCTCCGAATCGGACACGGTAACCGTGTTAGCTTGTTCATGAGTGCGCTTCTTTGAGTTTGTGCCAGCAAGCACCTTGTCGAGGGCATGGAACTTGACGGTCGGAATATACTTGACCTTTTGAGTACCCTAAAGTTCTTCGTTAGCATTTAAATCGGAGAGGACACCATGATCATACCTTAGTACGTTGGCTCATGAAGTGTTGCCGAAGTTGGATCGTTCGGATTAACGTCGCCGCTTTCATACGATTGCGTAGCGGACTGTTAATTTTCGTCATTTGAGACCCCGTGCGCTCGTCTGCCATCGAGTTGGGCATGACAGAGAAAAGCTTGTCGGCAAAGAACTGAAGGCATCATCAAGTCAAATGATGAGTGAAATAACATGGAAAAGGGTCGCGTACCGCGAGCACACATGCATGAGGGTGGTCGATGAGACGGGACCACCAATCACGAGGTGACATATCAGGTAAGAGCGGGTGGTTAAAAGGATATTCGCCTCGAGCGTAGACAGTCAACTGGTTGTTTAGCTGGAGCAGTGCCTGCACGGCGTCCAGCCCATTGATCGGCTCCTTCTTGTGCATATACTCAATCCGTAGCTGGTCGACAAGGAAGGTGCCTACGCGGCGTAGGATGTCGTTGCCGGTGTTGGCTTCAGAAGCTGTTCGTTGATTAGCTGCACCTTGTACAATGATCACACCGCTGGATAGCGGATTGACCCGACTTTGCTTGAGAATCTTGCTGTCACGGTAGGCTGTATAGAGATGTGAGCTGAGATCGGAGAAGGATGAGAACGGTACAGAATAGGATGAAGAAGCATTCCGGAGACGTAGATGTCGGATGGGTTGTCATGGATCATTTGCTTGAATCGGAAATTGAGGATGCGTCGGATACATTCCTTCACCTCGGGCTCGAGACCCCCGGCCATAGAACCCTCTAGGAAGGACTTGAATGATGCCATTACAGCCAACCAGAACAGGAAGACGTCCGCTACAGTTGAATGCGTGGATTCAAGACATTGGATAGCATTGGCGATGGGCTTGATAACACTCAATAGGACTTCGACGTCGGCAGTGAACTGGAACGCGGGAGGGCTGCGAGCAATGAAGCTTGCATTGACATCCTGTGGGGTTTACTGAGCATGAGCGCTGGAAAGATCAGAGGGGAATGGGTACGCACTGGTATCTTGATTCCTTCGCTCACTACTTCCTCGATGATGGGTCGGCATCGCTGTACCGAGTCCGCTGAGTGCGCAACACCGGCAAAGCGTGTCTTCCCAAATGCGACGAGTCCTCGTCCGATACGTGGGTGGCGCTTCTTGACATGGTTGAACGCGGTCTTAGCAAACGTTGATTTGCTAAAGAACTTGATTGTGCGCCGTACAGTAACAATGGTCTACCGACACCGCATGAGTACTTGGAACCGTGCAAGTAAGCGTAACACACACCTTTTTGAAAGGCTTGAGGGAACTGATATCCTTCGCCGTGTTGCTGAGGCGATGGCATGGGTCGGGGGTGTTCAGGATCCAAGGGAACTTCTCCTGCACGATTTCCCGTGCAAGTCGTGTATTTCCCGTGTCATCTGAGACAATCATCGAAACGTTCTTCGGATCGATCTTCTCCATAACCTGAAGTTGTCAGTGTTGATGGACGAGAGTATGGAAACAAAAAGATTAACAAACCTCGACGATGACTTCTGCGAGGTGCTCCGTGGTGTGAGACTCTGCAGAAGTCTCGCTACCTTTGATCAGAAAGACTTGACGGTCAGGGGTGATAACGTGGATGGTGTAGATTGAGTTTGGGAGGCGTGTCGTGCTACCGTCGAAGGAGACGGTGAGGTTCTTCTGTGTGCGCAAAAACTTGATGTTATAGTCGACAACCTTCTCGGCTTCGGATGCCAGGAGACTCTCCAGGATTGTTGTTGCTGACGGTGGTGCATAGAAAGGCACGAGCTCAGTGAATATGGCCTTCCATTCAGGAGAATCTGCGAGTTCGTACGCGACCCCTCCAACCGTGAAAAGCTTGAGAATAAGGTAGTCGAGCTTGTGTTTGAGAGCCTTCTTTTTTGCGCTGACAGAGTGGGGAAAGATAGAGGTTTGCTTGAGCTTTTGAGGGGCCTTGGAGGTAGAAGCGGCTGAAGGCCGAGACGAAGTACTGTTACTGTAGGAAGGTGAGAAACAACGACACACGTATATACGAATTGGGAGCAAACCTGATTGAGTCATTGTTGGTGATAGACGCCGCCTTCATCGCTTCCTGGTCCTCCTCCACTCGCGTCAATGGGGCCTTCTCCTTCAGCTCCTTGCGTGCCCTCTCCTTCAAGTCCTCGGGAACATACGCACAAGCAGACGCGGCATGGTCGATTATGCGGCCTTTCTGTCTCGCGGACTTTCCAGACCCCAACGCGTATGTCTTGTTGCACCCAGGCCTGCCGTCGGTACGAGGTTTCATACCCACGCACCTAAGAATCTTCTTACCATCCGAGTTAGCATCCTTAGGACGGCACATAAGCGCGAGCTCGTGAAGAAGGTCATTCTTGTGGAGCCCTTGGCTCCCGGCCGCCTCATTCTCGGATGCAGTTTCGTAGTCGTCCCACACATTCCTGACAGCCACGGCGGCGGCCTTCTTTCCTCGCCTCGAGTTGGTCTTTCTTTTCTTTCGGAGTGGCTCCTTCGGCAATGGCTTGTCGGAGCCATCGGGCTCTGATTCACTAGCAGCCTGCTGATCTATGATATTAGCAGGTTTCCGTCGAAAAAAATATGGCGGAGCGTACCTCAAGAGAACTGCTCATCTGGAGAAAATTGGCAGCCAAGGTAAGATCATCTACCCATTTCTCCAAGATGACATCTGAACCCCCGGAGGTTGACAGTGCATCCCGCAACACGCGTACAACAGCGTCAAGACCAGGTCCACACTCTTCCAAAGAGAATGGACAGGGCCCAGGTTTACGACCACCGCGCGCGAAGGTCACTTCAAGAGTGCGGTTGAGAGCACCGACAACACCGTAATCTTGAGCTTCTTCGGAGTTCGGATCGACCACAAAGTTGCGGAAGTCATAGCGGGGACCGAGAGCATCAGCCAACGGTACAGTTTCAGGCAAGTGCTGCAGGAGATAGTGGAGATTGTCCAGTTTTGCCATGAGGCGTGCTGAGAGGGGCGCCATCTTGGTACTTAGGGGGACTGGGGCGCATCAAAGTCGGGCACGACAGTGGAGCCATGTATTTATACTGATCTATATGCCATACATTGGAAATAATACGAGGGGTCGCTGGGTATTGGTGGACGGCCGCTGCTTGACATCCCGCCGCGCCCCGACGGTTGGGAAGGGTGCCTGTTCAAAAAGGTTTTTGAACCATGGATTTTGCGGGGTCATTTATGAACGTGTTCATGAACCATGTTTATAAACCGTTAAAGAAGATTAGTTAAAAAAAGTCCTTTTTTCACGGTACTGTACCTTTACGACCAAGTGTTCGGTCGAAAAAAGCGTTACGCGTTACTGAACATATGAACCACCGGAAGTTCGGTTCGAAACCCAGTGTGACGCGTGACATACGAACAATGGCCTCAGGCTCCACCAACTCCAGGTGGCGCGCCATGGCCCACCGCCAATCTGAGACACGGCAACGCAGACAGGCCACGCTATTCCTTATAGGTGAGGCAATGGCCCGCATATATAAATTTGCGATTTTTTTGCGCCTCGGGAAACTCTCGCTCTTTCCTTGCACTGCCAAACTTCAACATCCTCCGGACTCGACTCGGAGTCCCCTCACCCATTCTCCCTCCCCTCTTATGCCTCCCAAACTTACAGACCACGTTGAATACGAGTGTCACGGTTCGCCCTTTTGCTCCGCTTTTTCCTTGCTTTCTCGCGCTATCTGATCTCACACCTGTGGATCAATCCCCTTTGATGGCATCGCTGATGTGCCCCTTGGTCTGTGCACATCCCCTCCCTAGTATATATAGCTGGCCTGCATGTATCTAGTTCCTTAGTCTTTCCTCCTAGTCTTTACCGGCTTAGAGTGCAATGTACTGTTCTCCCTTTGTTCCCTGATTCCCCCTTCCTCTGAGCCACTGCCTGTGTCGCGACTTAGAAGGCTATTGGATGCATTCCTTAGTCGGTCGTTCTTGACATTAGGAAAGACTCTTCTTACTTCTACCTCGCGACGCTTTTGATGCACTTCCACTCGTTCTATGACCCCTCGTCCCCCATCGCTCGTCTGCCTTGCACCACAGACCATGCGCGACCGTCTATTGCTAGACGTTAAATACTGCTATCAGGTTTAATCAGCTTATCGCTCCCCCATCGCTGACATCATCGGACTTAGAATTTTGGACACCGCGCGCACCAGACCCCCACCCAGACCACCAGACCCCCACGTGATCACCCTGAGCATGGTGCATAACTGCTTCGCAATTCAGAACTGTTACTGTGGCAGACGGCGATGTGGATCACTGTCAAAGCCAGCGGGATAAGCGGAAAGTAGCCCACTCGCTGCGCATGGTTGGCACTGGTTTGCTGAGCTCTATGTGGCACTAATGGAGATGAGGAGCATCGGCGATGCATCGGGTTGGCAGGAGTTTGCACTGGCCGCTTCGGCGGCTATGGCCTGAACCTTGATTGCTTAGCTGCGACCCCTCCTGCATGAGGCTATAAACTGCTCGACTTCGACCTTGACTTGGACGCCTGAAGGATGGTGCTAGAATTGGTATTTTGGACCTTTTTTTTTTACTTGTTTTACTTGTTTTGTTCGCCGGGTCGTCGAACCTTGAAGCGGGGGTATTGTCACGGTTCGCCCTTTTGCTCCGCTTTTTCCTTGCTTTCTCGCGCTATCTGATCTCACACCTGTGGATCAATCCCCTTTGATGGCATCGCTGATGTGCCCCTTGGTCTGTGCACATCCCCTCCCTAGTATATATAGCTGGCCTGCATGTATCTAGTTCCTTAGTCTTTCCTCCTAGTCTTTACCGGCTTAGAGTGCAATGTACTGTTCTCTCTTTGTTCCCTGATTCCCCCTTCCTCTGAGCCACTGCCTGTGTCGCGACTTAGAAGGCTATTGGATGCATTCCTTAGTCGGTCGTTCTTGACACTCGGAGTCCGACTTCGGTGAGGAACTTTCGGAGTTCTGCGACGTTGAGTATAGCCGCTGCGCTAGCTTCCTGAATCGTCGAAGAAGCTTGACCTCTCGCTCCTCCATTTCGGTCGAGAGCGTCAGGTACCTCGAGTCTAACTGGCGGAGTTCTCCGTCGAGCATCTTGATGTGGTTCTCCATGATGTTCCGGACGTCGGTTGACTCCCTCTTGAGGTCGTCGATCCGTTCTCTGGCCTGTTCAATCGCTACTCCGGCTATCATGCGGGCTATCTGGCTCTCTAGGATTGGGGAATCGGGCGTTGGGACTTCCGTAGCTCCGGGCCACGGGGATTGCATTAGCACCTGTGAGGAATCCGGGTGCTTCAGTTAGGGTTCTTCTGTGTGCTTCTAATCGGCTTACCCCCTGTTCTTCCGTCTGGTCCTGACCTAGACGGAGGAGGTACTGACTTAATTGCGAAGATTGCTGCCGATCGAGCGATGAAGCAGTCTCCACAGAGGGCGCGTTCCTGTTGAGTGTGGTGTGCTCTGTTGCAGACGAGGCGGATGCGGTCGACATTGTTGGGTGAGACGGTTTGATTGGTAGAGGAGGTGTTGGTTGCGTTTGGGGTGGTGGACATTGGTGATCTGTCTTGTTGAACCCGTAGGGTTTTTATCCCCCTCTTGTTGGCAGTGCATTCGCCTGGATGTCGTTGAGTCTCACCAATGTCTTACTTTCATCTTGCGTTTCTTTCGTCTCGCTGGTCTTTGTTCTTGCTGTGTTGCGTCGGTTTCGTCACGATCAGTGGCTTCTGTGTTGGTATCTCTGATTGGCTGTGGTGGCAACTTCGGTGCCTTGGGGTTATTCCGATGGAACTCTGCGATCGCATCTTTTGATCCTTCGAGATTAGATGCTGGTTCCCATGTGTTACCAGAGTCGGGGTATCCTTTCCATTTTACGAAGTAATGTAACGGTTCTGAATATTGTTTGTCTAATTTTGAGGCTATTATTGTTTCTAGTTCGTAGAGTTCTTCATCGTTTACTAGTTCCAGAGGTGGTCTTTCGTAAGCTTCGCCATATTGTTCTGTCTCTTTGAACGGAATCAACAATGCTGCGTGGAATACCGGGTGTATTTTCCACTTTGTCGGTAGTTCTAGGTGATAGGTTACCGGTCCTATAACCTTTTCAATTTTGAATGGGCCGAATCGTTTCGGTGCTAGCTTGGTTTTCGGGTATACCGTGTTAAGGTTTTTTCCGTCTAACCATACTTGGTCGCCCTGTTTGAGTTGATCTCTTAGCGTGAAGGTTTGGTCATGCTGCATCTTCATCAGTTTAGCCGCTATTTCTAGGCTTGCTTCTGCGTTGTCCCATGCGTTCTTAAAGTTCTTTATTCTTTCTTCGGCCGTTGGTATTCGTGGATCGGTTGGTATTGCCGGGTTAAACACCGGTTGGTATCCGTGTAGGAGTTCAAACGGGGAGGTTTTCGTGGCTGAATGTTGTCGTATATTGTGTGCGAATTCTGCCTTTGGTAAAAGTTTTGCCCAATTCGTTTGATCTCCATTGCAAGACGCCCGAAGATATTGTTCTAATTCTTGATTTACTCTTTCTGTCTCGCCGTCTGTTTGGGGATGATACGCTGTACTGAGCGACGAGATAATTCCAAGGCTTTCGCAGATGGATTGGAATACTTTGGACGCGAATTGAGGGCCTCTATCCGATATCATTCTTTTCCATAGTCCAAACCGTCTGTATACATTGTCAATCAGAAGATCAGCTGTTTCTTCTGCGTTGATCGTCTTAAGGCACGGTGTGAATACTGCGGTTTTGGTGAACTTATCAACGACTACGTTGATCGAATCAAATCCGTTGGATATCGGAAGATCTGTGATGAAATCTGATGTGATCGTTTCCCATGGTCGTTCTGGTATTTCCGTAGGTTGTAATGGGTGTTTTGCCGGATGCATGACGTTCTTCGTTGATTGACATACGGGGCATCCTTGAACATAGCCTTTTACGAAGGAAATCATTTTTGGCCACCAAAAGTTTCTTTGTACCAGCTCCAGAGTTTTCATTTCGCCTGGATGTCCAATCGTTTCCAGATCATGATGCGATTTTAGGATCATGCGTCGAAGTTCGAGATTCTGTGGCACATAGATCTTTCCTTTTCTGATGATCAGATCGTTCTCGAAGTTCCAATCTTCGATTCCTTTTGCGAGGGTGCGTGGTCCCGATCTTTTGATCGTATCTAACGCTGTCCAAACTTCATCATCTAGGTGTGAGAAGTTTCTTAGTTCTTTGAGAAGTTCTTTGTCTCCGACTGCTTCGACTGTTCCCCTTCCGGTGGCTCTAGCCCTGAAAACCGAAGGGTGGAGCAGGATGCGGTCGTCGTTGTCTGGAATGTCTTCCTTATGATCTGGTCTTCTAGAAAGTCCATCTGCTTTGTTTGTACTTCCTGGTTTGTGTACCAAGGTGTAGTCGAAACGGGACAGGTACAAGCTCCATCGTGCTTGTCGTCGATTGAGTTTCTGAGCTGTTGTGAAATATTCTAGATTTTTATGATCTGTCCAGATTTCGACTTTGTGGTTCGCTCCTTCTAGATAGTGTCGCCAGTGTTCTAAGGCTTTCACTACTCCCAAGAGTTCTTTGTCGTATATCTCGTAATTCTGTTCCGCGGGAGACAGTGATTTGGATAGGTACGCGACCGGATGCCATCTTTCGATCTCATCTGGCTGCGATAGGATAGCTCCGTACGCAAAATCGGAGGCGTCACTCTCTATGCGGAATGGTTTGTTTTCATCGGGCATGATTAAGATTGGGGACGATGTGAATTCTCGTTTCAGTCTTTCGAAGGTACGTTCACATTCGGCCGTCCAGTTCCATTCGTGGTCTTTCTTTGGGAGCTGGAATAGGGGTCTGGCGATCTTAGAATAGTCTTTGATGAAGCGTCGATAGAAATTTCCAAATCCGAGGAATGATTGGACTTCTTTTACTTTCCTCGGTGTGGGCCATTCGGCTAGCCCTTGGACTTTGACTGGGTCCATCTGTACCTTGTTGTGCGTGATTATCACGCCTAAGTATTCGATCGATGGTTGTTCGAAGAAGCACTTCTCTGGTTTCAGGAATAGATCGTTCCGTTCTAGAAGTTGGAGGGCTTCTTTCATCAGTTTCCTATGTTCGTCGAGTGTTTCTGTAAATATCAATATGTCATCCATATAGACCACCACTTTTCCTGTGTCTATTAATTCTTTGAACAGTGCGTTCATCATTGCTTGGAATGTTGCGGGTGAGTTGGTTAGTCCGAAGAACATTACCATTGGTTCGAAAAGGCCTCTGTTTGTTTTGAACGCAGCTTTCCATTGGTCTCCTTCTTTGATCCGAACATTGTTGTATCCCCATCGGAGATCGAGCTTTGAGAAGATCTTAGCGCCTTTTAATTTGTCGATGAGATCTGAGATGAGCGGTATCGGGTATTCATTTTTGACCGTGATCGAGTTAAGATAGCGATAGTCCTGTACTGGTCGAAGAGATCCGTCTTTCTTCTTGATAAAGAAGAAGGGCGATGATATCTCTGATTTTGATTCTCGGATGTACCCTTTTCGTAGATGTTCATCTATGAATGTGTCCAGTTCCTTCCGTTCTGGTACCGTCATTGGGTACACTTTGCAATTTCGAGGTTTCCATCCTTCAGTCAGGTCTATCGCGTGATCCCAAGGTCTGCTGATTGGAAAGCGTTCCGACGCTTTCTTTTCGAATACCTTCTGATACTGTTTGTAACTAGACGGAATCATCTCATCGAGTGTCTTCTTCTTCTCTCCTATGGCCACTCTTTCTGCGAGTTCTTGTGCCTTGGTTGCTCTTGCTGTTATCCAAATACCGGGTTCGTTTGTTTCTTCTGCAATCAGCATTGTTTCTACGTCAGTCTTTCCATGGAACGTTCTGACTATCCTGATATCGGCGAGATCGGAGTTGAATTCGGGGTCTTCTTGTTCTTCTATCGTTGCGTGATGGTTGATCTTCTGTTCTTCGAATGATTGTAGAGAGTGTTCGTCTTTTCCTTGGACGATCATTGTTTTACTGGTAGTGGAGCACGTACCTGGACATGTCTGTAGTGTAATCTGTCTCTTTCTCCAATCGATATGAGGATTGTGTTTCTTGAGCCAAGGGGTTCCTAAGATTACTTCGTCTCCTCCCAGGGCTGTGACGAACAATCCTAAGTTTTCGCGGTGAATTTCTCCGTTGATCCCTTCCATCGTCATTGGAAGGTACACTTTCTGTTTGATCTCTCCTAGAGTGTTCCGAGATCCATCAACGTTGTATATCGGTATTGGCTTCTTCAGTTGGATCAGATTCATCTTGTGTTTTCGTACGAAATCTGGATGGATCAGGGTGCTGCTTGCTCCGCTATCTAGCAGTGCTTTTGCGGCGGCTTTACGGAGCTTTCCATGAAATGTAACAGGTATATGAATTGATGGAGCGTGTGTTGCTCCGTCTTGGTATGACCTTATATACACTGTTCTATTTACGTCATCTTCTGTATCCTGTACAGAAGATCGACTTGAAAAGTTCATTGTCTGTGTCCTTTCAACAGCCGCGTTTGAAGGACGGTTTAAAAATCCTGATTGTTCTTGAAAATGTTGGCAGTGCGTGCAAACATTTCACTGTCCATCTTGTTCACAAGCTTGGTGATCTGATCAATCGGGGATTCTTCCTCTGTTAGATTCGTCGTTCGTGCATTGATCGTTGTTTGTGTATGTTTCTCTGGGCAGTTCCTGGAGATGTGTCCTGGTTTCCGGCAATAGAAGCATGATCCTGATTTCTGGAGTTCGGTACGTTCTTGCGGGGTAAGATGTTTGAAGTTTCTGCCATTGTTTCCTCTCTGGCGGTGGTCGCGTTTCCTTTATTCCCATTTCCCCTTCTGAATGGAATATATGTCTGTGGTTTCTTGTACAGGAGTGTGAGATCACTCGTCGGGTTCATTGGCCTCGTGTAATGTCGTTGGAACGCTTGCGCTTCTCTCCAGTTATTGTCAATGCATAATGCGAGTTCGTACCATTCATCAATATCGTTCGAGATGTGGTCTCTCTTGAGGATCTCAACCACGATATCATTGCGCAGTCCTCTCTTGAATTGGTCGATCAGTGCTTTATGATCGTAGCCCGCTTCCATGGCGTAGTCCCTGAAGATTGTAATATAATCTTTGGTTTCCATAGTGCCTTGTTCCAGGCGCTGTATGTTGAATCTAGCGTCTCTTCCGGGGTCTATTTCTCCAAAGGTTTCTAAGAAGTAGTCGCGGAATCCTGTCCATGGAAGATACACTTCTGGATCTATGCCGCGATCTCGTATCTTATCAATTTTGCTTATTAAAAGGGACGCCCAGTGAAGGGCAGGTCCATCGGTGAGATGCGAGAGTACAAAGGTTATCTTACGCATGTTGGCCTTGTACGCGTTGGGAAATGCTATGAAGCGAAGTACGCATTGTTCAATGAACTTTGCTGCTTTCGCTCGATCTCTTCCGTCGTATATTCCTAGTGCGTTTAGTTTGAATCCTTTGTCTTTGTCTTCGGGTTTAGATCTGATTGTTCCTGTTCCTCCTGGTGGTGAATGCCATGGTGGGTGTCTCGGTCCTTCCGGAAGATCTGCGGTCGCTCCTCTTCCGAATACATAGTCCTGAACCTTTTTTCCTTTCTTATTATCTGTCGATCGGTCGGAAGGCGATGATGGTCGTGGTGATGGCACTTTCCATTCTATTGGTTCGCCTAAACCGAATCCTATGGGGAATCGAGTCTCATGTCTCGGTTTTGCGGGATCAGCTGGTGTTGGAGTTGCAGGCGTCTGGCGCGGTACATTAGTCTCTCCAGGGGGGACATTGCTAAGTGTGGTGGTGGGGTTGGGTATCGAGGCGGCGGCGTCTCCCATTGTTGTGACGTTCTCGGGTCTTCCAAATAGATTTCCTTGTCTTCCTCTTGTGGTTTCGAAGATGTCGTCAGGTGATTGGGATCTTGTTGAGTTCTCTGTATGTTCTTCCGTTTCTGCTGCGCTCGATGGGCTGCTTTCTCGACTTCCTCCGGGATCGGACTTAATTTGGGGGTTTGATATAGTTCTCTTAGGTTCTGGCGCAGTTTCCTCTGGAGGTGGTGCAGCTGTTGCGGGTTCTTGAGGATGCTGGAGTTCGGTTCGAGGGTTCTGTGGTTCGGTTGTCGTATCGGCTGTGTCGGTATCGGGATCAAATTCCCAGTAGTCCTTAATATTCCCGGTGTAAGGTTTCTCTTCGACTTTCTGTGCGTCCGGGTGTTTCCAGAGTTCTTCTGATGAGAGGGGCCCGATATGAGGTCTTGAATAATCTGGGCGCTTCCAATGTGAATTGTCGTAGCTTCCGTCTTCCTTTTCTCTTTTGGATCTATCTTTGAAGTATTCTGCTGCTGGGGGAAGGTTGTATCTGTATATGGGTGGGTTCCACTGGTATGTGTATGTCCCTTTGCTTTCTTTCGTGATGACGGCTCCGTCGTAGTAAAAAAGGAGATGATAGGGGTCAAATGTCCAGCGATGATCTTCGTTTCCGTTAGGGAAGTCTCGACTGCAGTTTGATTGGAGTTGAGGGATCTCAAAATCTGATGGTCTTTTTTCAGCGGGTTGTTCCGCTGACTCCGTGGTGGGTGTTTCGTTTGACGCTCTGCGCCAAACTGTAGGGTGAGCTAGTGTAGAGGAGAGCTCGTTCTAGTGTTAAGGACGGTCCTTATCATGTGACAAGTGGCTCAGGCTACAGTACTCTTACACGTGAGAGGTGGGATCAGGTGATCCAGACGTCTCGGTTTATACGAAGGTGAAGGTCGATAGACGAAGCAGTAAGTCTTCGCGGAAGACTTAGGCGAGTCTATCGACTTAGTATGCTTAGGATTCTCTTTAGTGTTTAAGAGGAGGTTCTTATTCAGAACAGTCCTGTATTTACAAAGAGAACGAGCTGGGGAATGGCTCGTTCGATGAGCCTCCTTTTATAAGAAAGGAGGTCGAGTAAATATATGTACATTGAGCGATGGTCGCATCAAGTATCTACGGGGATGAGACTGTGGCACCGTTGTGGCTGTGCCGTTGAGACGGTGACGATCTGTGGCACTGTCGTCGGGACGGTGACGATCTGTGGCACTGTCGTCGTCGCGTTGTTGAGACGGTTACGAACTGGGGCATAGTCGTAATCCGTCGTTTAGCGACGTCCTTCCTAATAAGGCAATGGGAAATGAAGTACCTTGGACAAGTTGTAACAGTGGGTGTGATCATTCATCTCGGACACGGAGGACAGCCATGCCCATCAACATCTAGTATCACTCTCGGACACGCGGCTTCCATTGGAAGCAAACAATCAACTCATCCATCCATCCATCCAACCCCTCCTCCGATACATCCGACCCCTCCTCCCGACGCTCACGATCATCTCCCACCTCTGGTTTATACCCCGGAGCCCACACCACCACCCCAGTCAGCGCCCCCTACGTCCAATCATTTTGTCACTCCCACGATGCCCACACCTGACCCGACGCCACCACCGGAGTCCGTTTCCACCCCCCAACCCCATCCTCCACCAGTACTCACTACACCAACACCATCAAGACCTTCCACCCCTGTCCCATCCACCTCTGTCCCATCCACCCCGACTACACCCATCCCACCCCTCCCATCTCCCGCATCCGATCAACCCGTCTTCGTAGATCCATTCAACAACAGGATCATGGTGGTCGTCCATTCAACAGGTGTTCATCGCATAGGGGTCCATTTCTGCAAATGCGAAGAAGCTGCTGCCGATGACCTACAGCTACTCAAACTGGGATTGTATCCGGCAAGCGTCAAGACTCCCAAGTCTGCGTTTACATTTTCTGCATTGGATGATGCTTGGGACCAAAATATCATATCCCACACAACACTCAGCTCATATTTTCAACAGGTGAAAGTGAAATCATACCGAAGGTCCCCTGGGAAAACACCGGTACGTCCCTATCCACTTCGGACACCGTACGGACCCCTAACAATGGCACTGACAAAATCCAGACTCGCTACCAGGAACTCCGCCGAACAAATCGACAATATCGCTATTTGACGTTGCTGAAACGATTTCACGCATCCGACTCCCCTACACTGGCCCCAGGACAACTAACACTTGGATGCATAACCTGTCCTCAACCTGGTGTCAATCTGGAGGTGAATTGGAAGGACGATCCAGACAAGTGCACCAGCTTCCCACGTCCCTTTGCAAGTACTGACATATCCTTGATCTAGGTTCAAGTACGTTGCCACCGTCGTCCTAGATGGAAACTACAGCGCACAACATCTCGCGTCCGCAACCCCGCAGAAAAAGGAAGTCCGATTGGGTCATAGAACTGGGTATTTTGTCCCGGAAGCGCGTTACCAAACCCATCTTGCGAATGCGGTGGAGACCAAGGTCCGGATATCTTGTCCTTCGTAATGTAAATGTTGAACTTATTAATTTTCAGACCACCAGAGTGAAGTGTGTCAACCACCGTGCAGTGTTGCAGGCCGACTCGGAACACAAAGGAAGGGATGTGTCCGGTATAGTCTCTGTGGCATGTGCAGACCACGGATGCTGGCTCCCTGTTGGAACCGTCAACTTGCAGAAGGGAGAAAAGTCCGTCACCATCCATATCCTCCCTGCATGCGTATCACTGACTATGTACCCCGCTCTAGGCAGGCGAATGTTGATTATGCATTGTGCAGCGCACTCCAGCACAGTCTCGGAGGTATTGAAGAAGTTATGGTATCGTACGACATTATGTGTAAGTACGGAATCCACCTCCGGCGCCGAGTCGATGGCAGCATGTATCTCAAACTCCCTCCGGGCCTCAAGATAAAACAGGGTGTCGGTGTCTTTCACATCCACGGACATGTGGATGACTGCTTCGCCAAGTTTGCACCGGTTTATATCCCTGGAATAGGATACATCGATGGCGAGATCGTGGAAACACTTTGGTCGATCCTCAACGCTGCCTCCCGAAATGCTCAGGCCATGACACCCGCAGCTCGTGAAGAGCATCTCAACTGGCATATATTTAACACAAACTGGAGGAAGGCCATCGGAATGCGTGCGTCCACAACCCTCACATCCGGAATCTACTTAATTTCCATCCAGCCGCAATGTTGGACCGCCGCCTCCGCGAAGCCCAGACCGACCTCCCAGACCGAGACAAGTATTATAAGGAGCTCAAAGCCCAAGCGACAGAAGAACAGGTGGAAGGGTGGCTGTCCGAGATGGATGAGGCACTCAACTGTCGAGAGACAGATCGTGAGAAAATGACCATTTTTGATGTCCGCCTTGAGCTTGGTACGACAACATCCCATCCATATCATCTCCATACTCACCAAGTCCTAGCTCCGGGGAAGAAGGAGCTACAGATGCGATTAATAGAGAAGGAAAAGGCTCTTGGGGGAGGGGTCCGCGTGAAATGGCTGGCAAGTGGAATCCGCCTCCAGGGGGCACAGTGAGTTTCCCCACCTGCCTTCTCATCCCACTGTAACATTCTCTATAGACTATCTCTACAGGCAGAAAAGAGGCGGCCGAGTCAGGACTCATTGACAATTGCCGGACGCCAGTCAAAATTGAAGCAACAAATCATGTCCTTCAACGGTGCTATACGGAAGCAGCTCGGATGGTCCGGGGTCCGAGCCGCTTCAGACTTTATTCCCCAGTTGGACGAGGTTGGCGAGATTGAACTTCTTCCCGTTGCAGATTCCCCTGCAAAGAAAACGTCAACTCAAATTCCAGCAGAGTGCCTACCAATCATGCTTCCATCCTCCATGTCTGAAACATGGCGAGGAAGCGAAACCAACCGCCCTGTCATGGAGGAGGAGACTCAGCTGTGGATCAGTGTCGCCAATGATGCCCTTGGGGAGATCCATAACAGTGTCGGAATTCTCTCGTTTCAGTACCGGACGGGGGTCCGGCCAGCTTCCACTCAACACCAGGTAACCCGTGCATATTCGGCCGTCACAGGGACCCTCGGTACCCTTCGGCAGCATGTACAAGTCTACATGGACTCTCGGAAAGCACTGGGCCGACTTCACGCAGATCCAACTGTCCTTGACCGTTTCAAACCCCTCACCAAACAAGACCTCAAAGCAAGCACCACTATTATTGACCCGTCCAACCCACACCCCGTCCGCGCTCAACTCGCGTGGTTTTGGACAATGGATCGCCCGTCGGAGGCGGACTCTTTGAATCCGACGTGGAAGGATGAGTGTGAGAAGTTGTCATCCTAACCCCTTCTGATACCTGCTCACTCTTGTACAGTCCTTCGGGTCAATCTTCTTCGCGCGAAGGCAAACCTAGACCGGACGAAAGAACAGATCGGACGTGTCCGCGCTCAGATGGGGAACACGCTCCGGTTCCACAACAGAAAGGTATCCGAATGGTCCAACATCCGGAACATGGACCTAGGACATGGGGATATTGGAGCAGCTTGCTATGACTCCCGTCAGATAGAAACCTGGACGACGTTAAGGCAGGAAGCTCAGGCGGTATTCTGGAAGTACAATGTGACAGTGTAATATTATTTACATTGTACCCTCCCACAAAAAGTTACTACTCCGTTGTTTCCTCACCTTGCCCGGATGAAATATCTACAAGATGATATAATCAGTCATCAGCAGCCCAACACTGACCGAGGTACTCACCGGATCGCGCACGCTTCTTCCCCTTTCCATCAGGACTGGTTCGCAACCGCTTGTTATTCCGCTGATGCAGCATGGCCGGACCCTGGGACCCTGGGCCACCCATGAAATAGGGAAGTGGCTCTGTCTGCGATGCTCTCAGCTCACGCATCTCACGCAGCTCACGCAGCACAAGCGGTTCCACCTGCCATGGGTGAACCATGACGTCGGGAGCTCCGTCTTGGAGCCCAGGAAGAGTCATTGGCACAGGCTCATCGTCCTCACTGTCGGACCCCACAGGGTCCGTGAGTGGACTCGGAGGTCCGGATGCCAACCCGCCGGAGGGTCCGGCCTCACTCAGGAGCGAAATGTCCGGGGTCTCTTCAGCTGGATCACCCGTGTCAGCAGATCAAAAGTTTATCTCATTAAAAAAAGCCTTACATTGCCGTTCGGATTGGCCTCCCACTTGACTACTCTCCGACCCATACTGGGCTATCATGCTGAATGACGTGCGCACAACATTGCGGTCTTCGGTATGTCCGGATGTCCTGTCCATGTTTTGCAATAGCAAACCTCATTCAAAGTTAGTCATCCCAAAAGATTACATCCTCCAAAGTAATCCTTACCTGCGTGATGGTGGTAAATGTTAAGGAGGAAGGAACGACTTGCGAACAAAGGTGACGCGTCGACCACGTGATCGTGGAAGCATATTTGTCATCGGCGCGGGAAAGTCAACTTCGCTTCTCTTTTCTTCTCTTGTCTCTTACCTCACCTCACCAACCTCACACTCTCCCGCTTCGTCCCTCTGCCATCCTCCTCAAATGTCGTCCACAGTAGACATCAACACCGACGTCGCCACCTACAGCGATGATGTGATGCGCTTGGAGCGGATCCTGCACAAGGTCGTGTGCGAGCTGCACAGGCGCAAGGTGGTTCCTGGGGTGGTATTTTGGACCAGGTTTCACGAGGTTTTGGTGCGTTGACTGACCTTTCCATCTCCCTCCTTTACTAACATTTTGGCAGAAACCCCTCGCCATGGACATGCACAAGAAGGGTGCCGCCCTCGGCATCAACAAGTACCCGGACTTTGTCGGCGCCATCTACAAGGCGATGAAAGGCAAAGACCGTCACCTGTGGCTCCAGGAGGTCAACGCGGTCGACACGGACCTTTACGCACGGAAGTGGGTGGGGGACATTGGCCCTCGGTGGTGGCTGGAGGAAGGTACGTGCCCCTTGACTCTCCAGGTCCATATACTGACATCACTTTAGATGTTTGGACCGCCAAGAAGAAAAAGAACGCTCCGACCCCGGCCCCGGATGCACCACCTCCGGCCTCCTCTTCTGCCCAGAAGATTTTCCCCCCACCCACATCTACAACCTCGGCAACTAAAACCCCCCCCAAGAAGGCTGTGCCGTCCGCGTCCGTGTCCGAGAAAAAGGCGCCCACCCCCCCCCCCCCCCCTGTGTCTCCATCCGAGACAAAGAAGGCCCCCCCTCCCACTGCGTCGACTTCTAAGAAGGAAACCACGGCCAAGCCAAAGCCGAAGGCCAAGGCCAAGGCCTCCGTGGCACAGAAGACCCCCCCTCCGCCTCCACCGCCCATGCACGCCCCCCCTCCGGCTCCCGCCTCCGAGCGCGCCCCCCCCGCGGCGACTCCCGCCCCCGCTCAGCCTTCCCCCCCTGCGGCTCCCGCCCCTGAAGCTCCTGCCCCAGCTCAGCCTGCCCCCCCCACGGCTCCCGCCCCCGCTCAGCCTGCCCCCCCCGCGGCTCCTGCCCCTGCTCAGTCTCCGCCTCCCACACCTCCTGCCACCGCTCAGCCTGCCCCCCCGCGGCTCCCGCTTCCGTGCAGCCGTCAACGTTGGCTGCAAAGGCACTGGACAACGCGGACGTGATCCAACGTGGATCCCTCTCCCCTCCCGCTGGACCCCCGACGCCGTTGCCCTCGGCCCCCCTCAACCCTGCGATGGCGATCGCCACTGACTCGCCGATGTTGAAGAGGAAGTCGGTTGAAGAAGCCGGAGCGGATTTGGCCCCCCCAGCAGAAGAGGCCCCCCCCCACAAGCGTCAACGCCAGGAGGGAGAGTCGTCGGAGGGTGCCTCCGACGGTGGCAACATCTACGGTAAGTCCAATGTGTGTCTTGTCTTATGTCGCAGGATACTGACATTCATCATCTAGATGGCCTCGGACTTGAGGCCGCAATGCACGTCCTCGAGGATCGCATCTCCGCCCGGATCGCGGCGGAGATTGTCACCCTCGTGCAGGAACCCCTCGCGCAGCTGAAGAGCCTGAACGACACCGTCTGGACCCCCCACCCCGAGTTGTCCGAGGTGTGGTACCGCAAGGCCGCGTCCACCGGAGGACACGTCCTGCTCGCACCGGAGCTGGCCCCCATGTCGGCAGAGGAGGGAGGGTTGGCGGTGGCGCTTGGTGCAGGGAAGGGGAAGGGGAAGGCCGCGCCGGAGGTGGTGGAGCCGATGCAGGTGGATGGTGGGTTGGACACCGCCACTGCTGACTCCATCAGTGCCCTCATCGATCGCAAGCTTGATGAGAAGCTCGCGCCGTTCATGGCCCTCATGCGGAAGTTTCAGCATGGCGAGAAGTGAGGCAGCGCGTCGCCGGAGGGTCCGTACTTTTTAAAAATATCTGGAATGTACCTAGTCACACTCTGTCTGCTATCGCATCACTTTCGTCATGTGATGTGTGAATCCAGCAACATCCGAGGAAGGATAAAAATGAGCAAAGGTCACATCTCATCTTCATCAACAGCACAGAAGACATGAGCATCCCCAAGTCAAACCCAGTGCCCCGTCCTTCCCCTTCACCGACTCAATCCATTCCTCCCACCTATGCGATGTATGCTGTGCACCATCAAAACATCCGGAACCCCTGGTGGTCACATAGGTATGAAGATCGCCATCATAGGAGGTGGGATGGGGTGGAGTGTACAGTACAGATTGATCTGTTATCCGGCACCGACCCCGCCGATAGACGAGTTGTTGCTGTTGCTGTTATTGCTGGACGGATGTGACGGTGCCCAAAGGAGGAATAGGACACCGTGGACGAAGGGGGGTCGCTCGCAGACGAGCTGGAGACCCGCCTGCGCTTGGTGGGAGCGCGTGTCGGAAGTACTGTCCGCGTCCGAGTTGCCGCTCGGGACCGTGTGCACTTTGACGGTCTCGTTGAACATTTGGCTGAGATAGTTCAGGTAGGGGCCGGGGAACATGAGGGAAGGGTAGGAATTTTAGGTCACATCTCACTATGTAACGAGTACATTCAAGATAAAGTAAATAAACGGACCTCCGGCGGACCTTCCAGCGATGGTGCGCCATGCACCAGGCTAAAAGGAGATGTGGATGGCGAGGATGGATGTACCAGTGGAAGGGAGGACCGAACAGACAGAAGGAAGTGGAAGGGAGGACCGAACCCCGATCCTTCCGTCTGTTCGGTCCTCCCTTCCACTGGTACATCCATCCTCGCCATCCACATCTCCTTTTAGCCCGGCGCATGGCGCACCATCACTGGAAGGTCCACCGGAGGTCTGTTTATTTACTTTATCTTGAATGTACTCGTTAGTCGCTATCACATTGCTTTCCTCACCTGAGCCCACCCCCTTGAGAAACATTTGACACCGCGCACCCGGAGGGTCCGCCGGATGGGCGCCATCAATTAATTCATCTCTGATTATCTAAGTCCTCCGGTCATGTGAGACATCATTGTGGGAACTCCCGAGTGAGTATAAAAGGACCCAAGGACTCCTTCTGATCCTCATCGATCATACTTCAGAAGAACCATGAGCATACCCAAGTCACACCCAGTCTCCCACCCTGCTCTTTCTCCTCCTCGACATACTCCACCGACCTCCGCGATGTATGCTGTACATTACATGAGCACCCAGGATCCACACAGGCTCCCCAGGTGACAATACCAGTTCTACACAGCCCTTGGCGACACTGATCCTGGTTAGATTTCTCGCCACGGATGGTGAAGTTATTGAGACACAGTGGGCCCAGATCCAGCCTCCGGATACCTCGGATGTGGTATGCTCTCTATCTGTCAACCTTTGCATTCCTCTCACATACATCAATTCTTCATTCAGGAATCGTCTGTATAGTGGCTGGGACGGTTACGGTACTGAATATGTGGTGGATTTCACAGTATGGCACAATGCTCTGTCTGATACCTTCTGCCTATCCGACACTCCTCCGTATTGACGCACACCCCACCCACAATGCAATCCTCATGTTCTCCTCTTTCCTGTCCCCTTCCTCGGTGTGTTTACCACACTACTCAATCGCTTTCGTCCATCGTCAGGAATGTCAGTCCCCTGTAATGCAACTCACGAAGAGGGTCCGGCCTCGCCGAGGCCTACCTCCGACTGAACTGCTCCCTTCGTCGACTTGCGTTTCTTCTTGTAATTTGCGGGCTTTGTCAACTCAGGAGGGGGATATAGGGAATCTGCTCTTGATGGAGGCTTTCGGCGACGCTGTGGACGCTTCTCGGGATTCTCCCCATCTGCCGCCGGTGGTGTCTGAGAATAATATACATGAGCGAACATCCATCGACGAGGAACATGGATTCCATACAAAATGAACATGGTGGGATATGTCATCATCCGAAGGGGTTTCGTCATCCTCCAAGTCGGAGATCGCCATGAAGACGGGGGCCTCGAACGGTTCTGGGAAAACGGAGGAGCCAAACACATCTGGAGAGGTAGATTCTCCCTCATCTTCATCGGACAGTATATCTGTGTCAAATGTTGGAGGAGGGAAAAGGTCAGTGTCCATCTCCGCTAGTGCATCCATGTCAGTTCGCCTGCCGGGCGTGGTATTGGGGCCAGTGGCCGTCGGACGCGGCTTTGGCCTCGGACCTATATATTGTGGTGGTCAGCCCACAAGACACACAAACATGAACGGGAATCCTACGAGATGGTGTACCGTCTAACTGTACGCCTGCAAATTCTTCATCGGACCGGGGAATATGGATAGAGCCGCGAGGAGGCTGTGCCTTGCGAGTGGGATTCCTTCGGATGCCGGACGTGGATGTATTGGCTAGAATGCCTGCAGCCTCTGTGTTCGCGATTTCTTTCTGTGTGGCCAGGGTCATGGCCTTCACTGCCTCCAACCACCACCAGCTTCCTTCCCTGCCACTCTGCGCGTACTCGGGAAGCTTGCCAATGCAAGAGGTCATAATTGTTCCTCTTGAGGACACACCATCCGGGGCCAGCGTAGACTCCTTCCACAGGGCCGAGTTGCTCTTCATTGCTTCCCAGAACACTGTGTCGTGATCGTATAGCCCAAGGAGCAATAAGGCTGCAGACGCGCGATCCCTTCCAGCCCATGATCCGTCTTCCCCTTGCCACAGAAATGTTGGGGGTTCGTTGTTAAAGTCCGCGACGTGGTTCCGGAGCTCGATCATCGCTGGCTCAAATTTGTGCTGCTCGGACCCAATCCATCGCTTGGGCCAATCCCACAGCCTACATTTTGGTGCATTTTTGGGGAGTCTGAGATCTGCCTGTGCTGCCTACGTGTGAGGAGGAGAGGTTAGCTCACATTGTCTTGGGACGGGTATTGAGATGATGTACCGGAATACGAGAGACCAGATCTACTAGACGGACATAAGGATCCTTGTCCGACAGCATCCGGAGGTAGGTGAACTGTGCCTGCGGTTCTTGCGCAACCGTGTCGGGGGCAGTTCCGGGCCATGCTGGGTGGGGCCACCGCGCAACAGGAACACCATTGTCACGTTCATCTTCCGAATCGTCCCCCGCAGCAATCATCTCCTGTCTCGCACTTCGATACTGAGGGTCCGACGACCCGGTTGCAAGACCCTGCTCCGCACTACTTTCCGCTTCGTCAGACGATTCTACTACGGCTTTGCTAGCATGTTTCCCTTTTGCGCCTCTTTTTGGGGCCATTTTTTTGGATCGTCTCGGTGTCGGAGCTTGACTCGGTGGTTCGACGGTCGCTGTAGATTTCTTCCTTGAACGAGAGGGTGCATTTGTTCGCTTCGTCTTCCTCTTTCGACGAGCTGGGGTCGGATTCTCGGCTTCTGCGTCATCCTCATCCGCCTCATCAGCCTGGTCTTCCGCCTCCTTCTCGGCTTGCTCCGGAGACCAGGTACGGTCAGCGGCCGGGACCGCGGGTTGTATTCCTGCTGAGGTCTTGACATGGTGAAAGTGGAAGCCACGTCCGGACGCGGCAAGATTACGCTCCACTGCCTCGCGAAAGTCTCCACATTGCTCGTGACTCCACTTGCCGGGATCGGACAGCCTATTCCAGTGGGGTGGAAGCTGAGACATGTTGAAAAATGTTCCAATCGCCTCGTCTAGGATGGCGCCCCAGAATACGTGTGCATTTCCACGATCCAAGTCAATGCCTGGTGCAAGGTTAGCTTGATGTTGATCACAGAAGGAAAGAGGACATGCGGAGTTCAGCAGTGAGATAGGCACGGCACCAGAGACGCTTATCCCCAACCGGCGGCTGAGTGGCCGTCCACGGAACATCCGGAGGCTGAGGAACGCCATCCTTGTGAATGATCTTCGGCCACGGCTTCTTAACGTTTCCAGACTTTGTCACCTTATGTGGCTTATTTGGGTCCGGACGGAAGGCTGCCACAGGTCAGTCGGAGGGCATGTAGTTTAGGGTCCGGAACACATACTTTTGCAGGCACGTGCCCATTCCAGGAGATTATCGTCGAGAGGCTCCCATCCCCAGTTCGGAAACATCTCGGTGAATGGCTTGTCGAGATAGTTGCATGCAATGCCGTATTCGAACCTGTTGTGGAGTCAGCATCGATTATGGAAGGGAAAGTGTAGTCATACACTTCCACTTTGAAGGAGCCGGGCAGCTTGCCAGGAATGGCCCCAAATGTGACGAGCGGGACCCCACAGAGTCTCCACACCTTCCTCTGAGTCTCAAACAAGATTCTAGGAAGTAGGGTTTGTGCGTTGCTGTAGTGGAGGTCAACTGTCAGCCTTCGGAGGGGATCCGGGTCGGACGTACATTCTCTTCAATGGCTCCGGAAGCCCTCCCGTATTGAGTTCGACCCGGTACTTCTCAATATCCGCCCGATTTTTCTCCGTCAGCCCCCTGAGTATTTCGGAAAGTGCTGGTTGAAAGCATTGCAGCTCTGGGTTCTTGCTCCTCGCTCGCTCCTCTGGCGTCATCGTGTTCACGAGCTCATCGCGGCGCTGGAGAATCTCCTTCTCGAACATCATCCGGAAGGCAACGTGGAAGTTGAAGCCCTTATCGTGCATAACCCAGTCCCGAGGTCTTCGGACACGACCTTGTTCGAACATATGCCAGCGGAACGCCTATGGACACTGGAGTGAGGAGGGTATCCATATACAAGCATCCGAGCGCCTTACTTCAGTTCGCTCATGGAAGGCTGCATCTTTCTTCTTTGTCGGAGGGCGATCGGGAGGGTACAACTTGCCTTGGTGAACGTCTGCAAAAAATATAACTCGCATCTTCGTGACCCAACGCCCTTTGTCCGTGTACGTGAGTTTCTTAAACTCCTCGAGGTGATCGGTGATCCAGTCTTGCTTGCCGGGGAGGAGGGGGGGAAGTTCACGCGGCTGATCGTCCGGTACATCCTGATCAAGGAGCGTGCCATCAGCGTCGGGATCGTCCCACGATGGGAATTGGTTGTCGGATTGCTCGTCCTCGAACATTTAGACGTGATGGCAAGATGAAAGGAGTGCCAGCTCATCACACAATGTGTATCATACCACGTGTCCGGCACTCACCTTTTCGCCGGATGATCGGGCCGGATGACTGGCACAAGATACATTTTCGACGACACAAGGCAAGGAGGGTCCGGAGGTACAAGATGTAACATACACGCACGATCAAAAAGTTGCACAGGTCGACCTACTCATCGTAATCGTCGTCGGTGAACGTCACCCCTTCCTGCGAATCCGGAACAAACTCAACATCATCATCTTCTTCTTCTTCTCCCCCTTCTTCCTCCTCGTCTTCCTTGTCCTCGTCGTCACCCAAATCCTCTGAACGCAAGTCGTCATCATCAGCACGGGTCTCCCACATCACCTTATCCTGCGAAGCCACGATTGGCAGAAGGTCCGACGTGTCCGATGCAGTGTCACTGCCACGATGGCTGCGACTCTCGGATTCCTCCTTGGTGGGTCCGGGCTCGGTGGGTCCGGGCTCGGTGGGTCCGGGCTCGGTGGGTCCGGGCTCGGTGGGTCCGGGCTCGGTGGGTCCGGGCTCGGTGGGTCCGGGCTCGGTGGGTCCGGGCTCGGCAGATCCGGCCAAGGTCAGGGTCCCCATCCGGCGGATGAGAAGCTCGGTCGCTGAATCCTGCTTTTTCTTGGCAGCTCGAAGGGCCTCTCCAGCGGTGACGACCTCCGCCTGGAGATCGGAGACAATGGCCTGGAGAGCCTGATGGAGGATGAGCTCGTAAGCGAGCTGCTTCTTTGCATCGTCGAGGTGGACACGGAGGGTAGTACGGAGCGCCTCATCATTGACGGATATAGCCTCCTTGAGCGCGGGTCCGGTCCTGGTGCCAAGGAGGGTAAGAAGCTGGTCTAGCCCAGCTTTCACCTCCGCTAAAGTATCAGAGTCAGATCAAGTTAACCCGGATGATAAAAGAGAAACACACGATGATCCTCCTCATCCGAATCATGTCCAGCCTCATAACCGTCTTCATCACTATCTCCATTGTCGTTGCTGGCGATGATGTCTCCCTGCCTCTCTAGTTTCCGTGCCGCAAGCTTGGCGGCCTGGCGTTCTGGACGTGGACGAACGGGGGAGAGGACAGTACACGTGGGTAGAGGGGGGGTCCGAGGCGGGGTTGTCGGCACCGAGGCAGGATCGCGCGGCGGCCGGATGCGCTGCTGACGACCGGCATCGCCCTCTTTTCGAAACTGATTCCACTGCACCTTGGTCGTCCTTAGTGTTCCCTTGGTCTTGTGCGAGCACTCGATGTTCGCCTGCGTGCACAGGACGCAGGACCGAATATTGCCCGTGTTCCAGCATCCAAGATTTCTGCTCATGCAGCGGATGCACTTGTTCTAAACGATGCTCAGCACAAAAAAGCGTCATATATAAGGTACGCCACCCACCGTATTCATCCACCACGTTGGATGATCCGAGTCGTGGGAGTGCTCTGATGCAGGTTCATCGTATACGATGTTCTTCAGCCAGAATCCTGTTGGGGTCCGGATGTTATCTCGGATGTGGGAGGCAAGGCGTCGGACTCATCCTTATGGCCTGTTCTCTCGACCTCCGAACACCAGTCGCGTCCTGTCAGGGTGTCAGCAGGTGGGCCGTCCCGAGCGCGATCATCCCGCCGTTCGACCATGTTTTGAACCCAGATGAACTCCGTGATGCTCCTGGGATATGCCGTGATGCCAAGGTGCCGGGCCTCTGGGACGTAGACGTTGATAAGGCGTTTCTACAGGAAAATCTCAGTGAGTAAAATCTAGGGAAGAGGTGGGGATTACGCACTAATGTCCGCTTAAATAGATTCCACCACATTACATTTGCCCTCCCAGGTCTCGTTTGCAGTGTGTCCATGGCGCACAGCAGCCGGGCTTTGAGCTTGAGGACTTCCTCAGAGAATATGTACGAGTTGACGTCCATTCCGTGAGAGGGCGGTGCCGAAGTCATAGACATTGTGAAAGTGGTGATAAGGAGGTTGTTTACAAGGAGATGGTGGATGGCAAAAGAGAGATCAGACTTGTCCGCGATTACGCGTCGAGTCCGTTGGTCACGTGATCTGCGGCATTTGCCGACCGGATATGTCTTGTCACAATGTCACTTCGCCGGTCTCGTTGCTTTTTCCTTTCCTTCCACCACCATCTCAACGGTCCCTTCGCTAACCCTCCGCACACAACTCCCCTCCACCATGAGCGACAGCGAACACATCTACCCTGATGCTCGTGAAAGGGAACGTCGCCTCCGGACCGCGTGGCTGCACCTCAAAGGCAAAATTACATCTGGCCGTCTTCCGACGGGGGAGTGGTGGACTGGTTTTGGTTACGAACTGGTGCGTCGCGGCTGCTTTTGCGCGAAAACTAAACTAACTATAGTGTGCTTGTAGATAATGGCGCAGCGGGCCTACGCCACGGAGGCTGAGCTCGGTCAACATCCGGACCGAGGGTACATGACCTTCTGGGAGCGAGTCATGGCCCTCCCGGACGACGAAATGGCCATGGTCAAGAACACGCTGGTATGGACGCGTGACGTGAGCCCTGCGCCGGGCACGCTACCACAGGAGGAGCGATGGTGGGAGGAAGAACGTGTGCCTGTCATCGCTTCGTTCCAGTCATTTCTTCTAACTTCTCTCCCTTAGAATTTCTCATTCCCAATTCAAACCCGCGGCCCCCCACATTTACGCTTCCTGACGAGGACGACCAATACCCGGAGGCGATAGTAGACGGTAATCCGGACGTGCAGGTGGTCGGCCCAGGTGGGGAGTCCGGTGGCGCCATGGACGAAGACTCTGATGAAGAGTCTCTGCCCGCCTTCAACCTCCCCTCCTTCGACTTCCCTGACGAAGGATCTGAGCGCACGCCATCCGGAGATGTGATGGATGTGGACATCCCAGCAAGCGGACCCTCGGACGTCGGACCCCCCGGGTTCGAACCCCCTGAGTTTGGATCCCCCGAGTTCGAACCCCCTGAGTTCAGCATGGTCATGGATGACGAAGACGAGGACGACAACACAGTCGATGGTCGGAATGAGGGCGAGGTCGGGCAAGGTAGTGGGGGAGGTATGGATGGTGAAGATGGGATGGGCGGTGTCAGTGTGGCTGAGGGAGGGGACATGGCGGTCGATGGTGAGCGAGGGCAGGGCGACAATGGCGAGGGGGGAGGACAAGACAAGAGAGGGAGGGGGGAAGACGGATCGGAGGGTCCGGAGGGTCCGCCCCCGGACGAAAATGACTTTGAGATCGTGTACTCGTCCGATGGCGAGTACTGGCCGAATATGGTGCGTGAAGTCCATCTTCTTGTTAAAAATCTCTCACGTTGATCTCCACCAGGTTGACTGCGCGCAATGCGGGAAAGCCCACGTGCCGTGCTGGGCGAAACCCGAGGGCGACACCTGCCTCCGGTGCTACGACAAGAAGTCGACCTGCAGCCACCACCAAAAGGGTACGATGACCCCGAACGCGGAGTACCTCAGCCTCCTGAAGGAAGGTCAGGCTCGCCGGCTGCCCAAGTACATTCCGGATGGCAAGGCCGTCAAGGATGCGGCAAGGGCAGGTCCGAAGGCGGGTCCGAGCGGGGCTGTAGCCTCCAAGGCTAGCTCCTCCGCTGGTGACGGTGCATCCGTTGGCGTGGGAGCGAAGGATCCGAAGGGTAAGGGCAAGGCAGGCCTTGGGATTGGGAGTGAAGGTATGTTTCCTTCGTACTTAGACATCCGGTCAGGTTAATGGTTCACCTGCAGACAAAGGGAAGAAACGGGTCGGACCTGCCGCGCTTGGGAAGCAGAGTCACCTACACGGTGTCATCGTCGAGGCTCTCTACGAATTCTGCATCGCGATCAAGGCGCAGATGGAGTCCTCCAGGATCAAGTTCCAGGGCGATCTTCAGGACGCAAACACGGTCGTCATGGCGCACATCTCCAATATCCACAAGCAAAATGTGGAGCTCCTCGACGTCGTGAAGTCCTTGGAGCTGAGGTGCACCGACCTCAAGAAGGATGCCCAGAAGGTGTCTGAGGTGAGCGCGCGCCTTGAGGCCTTCCTTTGGACGTCCGAGGTGCACCGTGGGTCCGGGAGTGAGGACTAGCCCGCCGCCGGCCCCAGCTCAATGGCCTAGTTTGCCCTTCTTGGTACATTTGTCAAACTGTATTCTCCTCTGCCTCCGACTGACCAGTCGTAACAGTGTATCATACCTGCCATTGACGTATGCTCCTTTTCTCTCTCAATACTTATGCGTTTGGCCGTTTCGGAGGTCCGGACCTCTCTGTGGGTCCGGCCTGCTTTTGCATGTACATAATATCACCTGCCACAGGATGTAATTTGACTTTGCTATTGTGTTTTCATGCCTAACTGAAGTGTAATTGGATGAATCCTTGATATAATGCCAGAAGACTTAAAGATTAAGACTGTACATGGCGCTCGGAGGTCATGTGACATCTGGCATTTGCCGTGGTGTCACCACGTCATCCGACGTCATTTTTCATCAATCTGGACTTTTCTCTCTCTACCACCACCACCCTCCCCGGAATCTTTTCCACACCACATATCTGGCCATCTATGAATACGTCAATGGATGCGATTGACACGGAGCTCCACCTGCGTCACGCAGTCCTGTTCCTGCAGGATAAACTCGCGGTTGACCGGCGGCCGACGACTGAGTGGTGGGACATGTTTCGGGCGGAATTCGTGCGTGACCATCTGGCCGGTCATATTTCCGTCATCATTTGACCTTTGTACCAGGCGGTAGCACGGAAAATATATGCCCGGGAAGTTGGCCTCGGCAACCGTCCGTTCCGAGGACATATGAACTGGTTCCACGAAGTTCTGGGCATGCCAGACGAGGACGCTATGAATGAGGCCATTCTGGTGGGTGATATTGTGATCCCGGATGCCCTGGAACGGTCCGTGAGCCGGTGGTGGGAGAACCCAGGTGCGTGTTGGGGATGTTGTTCATCTCTACGTCTTTTTAACAATGACTTAGATTTACTGGTACCTGAGGAGAACACTGTGGAATCCTCCCTTCTTCCTTCCGACCACACGTCCGCCCTTGTGAGCCCAAAGTCGGAGGCGGAGGCAGGAGCTACGGGTGGAGGGTCCAGTCTCGGAGGCAGTGCAGATGAAGAGTCTGAAGAAGAAGACCTCCCCAACTTCAACCTCCCATTGTTTGGGTCCCCAGAGCGGGACTGTCAGCAAGAGTCTGGTTTCCCACTTTCCTTGGACGAGGGCGGCTTCCCCCCACCGGACTTCTGCATGGTTCTTGACAATGAAAGCGACAACGAGGATATCGTGGCTACGGACAACACCACGCGGGAGGGGGAAGGAGCCATTGCTGGTGGGAGGAAGGAGAAGAGTGGGCATGGTGGGGTAGAGGTCAGCGAGGGTGATGGATGGGAGGTCTCGGTGGGTCCGGCGGGCGAAGGCCAGTCTGGCGTGGGAAAGGAAGGTCCGAGCAGGGGAGGTCCGAAGGGTGCTGTGCCCTCCGCCACTAGCTCGTCCTGCGGCGAGGGTGTGGTGCTGCTGAATCCAAAGGGGAAGGGAAAGGGTGTCTACGGCATCCGTAAAAGTGGGTTTTCCTTGGTTTCATTTATCATACAGTGTCCTGACAGTATGGGCGTGGAAAAGGGAAGAAGCATGTCAGGACCCAGGGACCTTGGTTTGGGCTCCGGGTTGGAACACATTGTGATCGAGGCCTTGGACGAGTTCTGTGTGGCGATGAAAAGTCAAATTGACTCCGCCCAGGTCGATTTTGAGGGGGTACTCGAGGACACCCACTCTGTCATCACATCCGAGATCTCCAAGATCCACAAGGAGAATGGGGAGCTCCTTGACGTGGTCAAAGGGTTGGAGGTGCAGTGTGCAGACCTCAAGAGGGATGCCAAGAAAGTCTCCGAGCTAAGCGCGCGGCTGGAAGCGTTCCTGAACGCATCCGAGGGCCCTTACGGTGGAGAGGATGTGGCTGGTGGAGACCGGTGCAAGTAGCTCCATGATCACTGATTGGTATGTTGTATGTTTCTTACCCATGGTCATGGTAATCCTAACCTTCATTACACTTAAGTACATTTCTTGCATGAATCATATGGCTGGGAGAGCCTTCTTGTTTTCGTGAATCTATTGGAGATGGCTCGGATGGCTCGGATGGTGCGGATGGCTCGGATGGCTCGGATAGCTTGTAGCATGGACATGGACTGGTAATGTAAATCACTTGACCCATTTTGGAATGTAACAGCTTGATGTTCATTGGGTCTGTGGTTCTATGTAGACAGTTGTGCAGAGCTGTGGACTTATGACATTTCATCCTGAGATGGGCACGTGATCGACAGCCGGACCGGTCGGAATTTGCACGGTCACGAGCCATTTTTCGGGTTCGGGCGACTGCCCGTCTTGCCACCTGGCACAATATCCCATCACTGGTAGCTACGGTTGTGCACCCACCGTGCCCTTTCCTCTCAGGCTAGGCTTTTTGGAAACGCTCCCACGTTCCCCGACCTCATCACAACTTCCCCTTGATACCTGCACAACACCTCTTCAGCATGTTTGCCATGTCAGAAGGGCCGACCTGGCACCAGCGGCACCCTACCCCCACACATTGAGGTAGACGGAGAGGAGACACCATCTGGAGGAGGATATAACAGAGGTTGTGGAGAATATTCAAGGTGCGCCCCGGCCTAGTCCTTCCCATGTTACCGTGTCTGAGGATTGACTAGGGTCCGGTATCGGAGGGTTACATCCCAATGCGACCATTCACCTTAAAATGAGGCTCGTGGAAACCCACAACTGAAGCGGCGTGACCACCACTTTTGGCCACCACTGCGGAGTCCGCGACAGGTAGCACTTGGTGACATGTCATCATGGCCAAGCCTCATGCATCCGAGTTAAGGTCCGACAGTAGAGCCAAAGATCCCCCTCCCCCCCTAGCCCGTGTCTCGACACTTTCATCCCCCCCCTCACAGTGGTTCCCCACTCTGTGTATCAATACTTTCATCCCCTGCCACTGCCATTCCCAGTCCACCTCTCGACACCTCTGACACCTTCATCACCTCCCCCCCTCGTCCAAAGACCAGGTCTGGGTCCGAGTCCGGAGACCAACAGTGGCGAGGGCCCCTCGGCAAGTTGGGGTCAGGGTTCTGGGTGTAGGTCTGGGTCCGTAGGTCCGGGTCGGATGCCACTAGGTCCGGGTCTGCGACAGATGCCACTCCGTCACATACCAAACATGCCAAGTACCACCCCCTTCACGCACCAGATCCTAGAAGGACTGGATGAAGCCCTTCCACTGTTATCCCTCTTAACGTCCCCCTCACGATCCCATCTCCGACTTAATAATCTTATCTCCATTCCTTTTGGACCCGTGGCATCACATAGCTAGTATCCATAGAAATACATTGTGTGCCGAAATAGAAACCAGGGTGATGTGTGATCTTGGATTGTTTAAGTCAACTGTGGACCCCTTCCTCCTCTCCCCCATAAAGATGACCCCCTGGATGAGCCCACTGCCTCCCGGATGCGTCCCGGATGCGTCCCGGATGGTGCCCCCCTCCCCCTCAGGACCCCCTGCCGCCCCCGGATGTGGCCCGGATGTGGCCCGGATGTGGCCCGGATGTGGCCCGGATGTGGCCTGGATGTGGCCCGGATGTGGCCTGGATGACCCCCCCCCAAAGGCCCTTTGGACCCCCTTGGATGTGGCCCGGATGGGGATCCTCGGATGTTAGAAATATATCCTCCCGGATTCCCTGTGGAATCCGGGGGTACCCCTACCCCACCTCTCACCCCCTCACCTATGACCTTGGCATGCCCCGGAGGATAGGTCCCCTTGGGCCCTCGGACCCCCCTTGGGCCCACCGTGGGGTTTGTGTTGAGAACAGGTTAACTGGTGCGTGGATTATGTGTTAACTGCTTATTACTTGACTGTCTGGGGTCCCACACAGAGATGAAAGCAGCTGTGGAAGTGTTGGAAGAAATGACCCGCACCATACCGGATGACCTGGTGGCAACTTGGACGCAGATAGACGCAGAGGCACAGGCCCAACGGGACCGAGGCGATGTAGAAGGGATGCGCATCTATGATGTATCAATTCAGAAGGGTATGCATTGACACTGTCTATCTGTCGTATCCGGGATAACACTATTTCAGCACCCACTCGTGCCGAGGTACTCTTTTGCCTTCCCGAAGCCGAGTCCGAAACCCGCGGCTCTCTCCCCGGGACGGCAAGCTGGTTGGTGGAGTGCTTGAAGGTGGAGGAAGTACAGTACGTTATCCCATATTTAGTGACTTGCCCAATATGATGATTCGAGCAGAGTTGCGCTGGAGGCACACGCGCGCCGAATGGGCCGAGCACCGACAAAGGACGCACTGAAAAAGCTCCGAGATTGTCGCGTACGGCTCACAAATCGAATCAATGCAGTCGAGAGTGAATCGGCGCAGTTTCTCCAAGCCGAATCGCATCAGCCAATGGATTCATGGGTCGATTTGGACATTGTTCCCAGAAACGTAGGAGCCGATGAGGTTCCCCTCTACCCTGAAGATAGTGACGAGGAAGCCGACCCACCCGGCCCATTGACGCTTACCGATGATATCCAGTCCGAGTTGCGCCCCCTTCCATTGCCCTCGTATATGACGGCACAACAACGCGAACACTTGGGTCTGCAAAGGCTGGCAGAACAAGAGCTCGAGCTTCATGAGGCACAAATGAGCACAGCTATAGAAGAAATACAAACCAGCCAGGGCCAAAAGTCAATCATCTTTCGGAAGGAGGTGCGTACAAGCCGAAGCCAGCGGACCTCAAACCAATTGTGGGCCGGCGTGAAAGCCGTCGACAAAACCCTTCGGCACCATGTTCGAATATATGCCAGAGCCCAACGAGCTGCCATAATACTTGGCCTCAGTGAAGAAAAGTGTACCACCAAGTTTTGGCCCATCCTGACCTCCGACCTGGCGGTGCATTCCTTTGTGATCGACCCGACGGAACGAGGACAACGGAATACACAGCTTCCGTGGTTCTGGCGGGTCAACATTTGGAGAGACACAGTTGATGTTCCGTACATGGATGAATGTGAGTCAGTCGCCCAGTGTGGAGTTGAGTGGGACTCAATCGGGGCCCCACTTAGTCTGGCAGTGTCCAGTGGCTAAAGGCGAATGCACGAGCCGAACATTGGACCGAGGATTATATCGCGGTTCGGCATGAGATGGATTGGGTCGTCAATATGTTTGACTTCAAGGCCAGGTGGTGGGCAGAGCTTGCGGGCCGATTACAAGCCGATGGATTTGCTGGCCATCGAGCTTACACACTTGGCGAGCAGGCATTCTGGCAGAGGAGAGCCGGATACGCTCGCGTAGAGTTTGGCCGAGCAAAGGGGCGGATTGACGGTGGGTCCATAGAGTATGAAGCCGAGCCGATTTCGCAGGAGCCGATAACGGGTGACCAGACTTTGGATATCCCACCACAAAGGGGGTAGATGATGCCATGTTTTACAAAACCAATGTAACAACATATTCGTTACAACATATTCGTTACATACCATAGCCCTGCAACGCTGCCTTGACGGTGTCAAGCCTCTCCACGAGCCTTCTCTCGGCTTCGGTCACCAGCTCCACGGCATGTTCGAGTGAACCCTCCTTTGCTTGACTGACCGCGAGGGCATTGAAAAGGTTTCCAATGAGATTCGAATCAGGGTAAACCTTCACCACGCAGTCAAATAAAGACAAGAAAATACAGGTCAAAGGCCGGTTACTTACCAGGGCAAATGTGTTGCACTTCATGATGTCAACCATGAATTCCACGGCAAAGTCCGGGATGTCCATGGCTGAGGTGTCGTAACTGTATTTCTTCCAGTCGATGGCTGTGCAGAGGCAATATTGAGGTGATTCGTCTGGGCGCAGAAGTGACGCGAGCGCCTGAGGGATCCAGTTGTACATATAGATTGTAGCTTGGGGGCCCAACAATAGGTACTCGCCCCACACAAGGGAAATTCTGAGCTGGGAGCATTAATGTCAGAGTGATATGAAGTGTGGCCGGACCGACAACAAACAACGGTACCATTTCGCGCATGAATACAAGCTGATCGTATTTGGAGACCGGTTGATTGGTGCGCACGATTGCTTTATCCAGGTCGGATAGAATGGCGTTCAAGTCGCCCGCCGTAATTCGGTTTGGAGAGGGGGTGCGCTGACGTTGGCGAGGCATTGAGAGAGGAGGGAACTGTTGCAGCTTGAGGAAGGGAGAGAGGTTTCTGCACAAGGTCGCAGGCGCCGTAAAATTTCAAGATGACGTCACGAAACATTAATCAAATCCAGTGACACCACACTGGGACGCCTACACCCTTGATTCTCTCCCTTCACCATGTCGAAAGCGTCTTACGGTCCAGAGGACCTGAACCCATCTCTCGGCTCAAAGTCCTTGATTGTGTCCACCGTCAACATGATCAACAACCGACTCAACCGGGCCACCGAAGCTTTACTCGCAATTCACAACACTGGGGCGCGACTGGACAAGCATCCGAGAAAGGATATTTGGGTGGAAGGAATGGAAGCCGAATTAGTAAGTGTTGCATCTATCGGGGTGTTCCACCAATGACCTTTTCTAGACCGTCGCTTGTACACTCATCGGGCTAATGAACATGACGGGCTACACCTTGGCATGCCTGCCGCCCGCATTTACGGTGATCAGGAAGGCCGTGTTGGACGCAGTCGACAATAACGACCCCGATCTCCTTCAGCAGAAGTACATTGTATACATGCCGACCGTTCTTGAAGATCCATACTATAGCCCCTGGTGGGAAGAAGACGGTCCTCGGCTCAAGGACCCCTGGACGCCGGTGATGGAGCGCATCGCGGCTATGAGAGATAAGGTGAGTATATCTGTTGTCCACATAGTGTTCGTTTTGACTGTTCACCTAGCGAGGGGACTCTGGGCTTGACCCTGTCAGCACTGCCATTAGAGCGGCGTTGGCTTCTGCAAATGCTCAAGAAGCCGAGATGGCTCGGCTTCCAGACGATGGTGTTGGTAGTCTCGGAGGGCCCCCGGTTCAAGCGCAGAAGAGCAGACCCCGTTCAAGTGCAAAATCGCAATGTCGTGAATAAAAATGGTACGGTTTAGAAGGAGGAAGGACGGATGATGAGTGGGGACCGAAACAGGACGAAGGGATGGGGAGGTGAGCCGATAGGCCGGAAGCCGATGCAGACAGACGAGAAGCGGAAGTTACGGTACTGAGTATGTAAACCTGTTTTCCACAGCTCGTGTATGAACCATGCGAATTCCTGAAGCCTGTCAAGGAACCAGTTAATGGAAGGTATACCGTGGTGGGGGAACATAGAATTGTGCCGAGGGCGGAGAGCATGTGTGTGGGCCGAGCCACATGAGGTGCCGAGGTTTTGCGGCGCAAATAGCGTGGGCCCACCGGAGAGATATAGGTTAGTCTTTGCACGGCGTGGGCCCAGTCGAGGCAGATGGGGGGACCCCGTGTGCGAGGACCGTGGGCCCAGTGCAGATAGATGGGGAGACTCATCGCACGAGAAGTGTAGGCCCAGCCAAGGTAGATAAGGAGTCCCCTCGCGCGAGGATCGTGGGCCCAGCCAAGGTAGATGGGGAGTCCCCTCGCGCGAGGACCGTGGGCCCAACCGAGGGAGGTGCAGGACTGTCCGCACGGCGGTCGTGGGCCCAACCGAAGGAGCCGAGAGAGAAGGGACCGAAGGGGACAGGCCAGTGGGCCCAGTCGAGGCAGATGGGGGGACCCCGCGCACGAGGACCGTGGGCCCAGTGCAGATGGATGAGGAGACCCCTCGCGCGAGGACCGTGGGCCCAACCGAGGGATGTGCAGGACTGTCCGCACGGCGGTCGTGGGCCTAACCGAAGGAGCCGAGAGAGAAGGGACCGAAGGGGACAGGCCAGTGGGCCCAGTCGAGGCAGATGGGGGACCCCGCGCATGAGGACCGTGGGCCCAGTGCAGATGGATGAGGAGACCCCTCGCGCGAGGACCGTGGGCCCAACCGAGG